>OX335684.1:15125000-17525000 GCA_946894065.1 Acleris literana | reverse complement strand
GAACCAGCTCCACAAGCAAATTTTGAATAGTAGAATTCTTGTCAAGAGACAAGTCATTAATGGAGAAATTCTTGTTTAAATACAATTCATTGTTTTGTGTTCCTTAATTGCTTAAATCATTAAGTTTTATTATACAGTAAACATAACATTTCCTATTCAACCCAAGTCTTAAGCGGTTTCTGATGTCTTTTGATCTACAATTTGAAATATAATATCTTCTGTTTTATAGTAAATTGTTATTTATATTGAATTTCGCTTTGTTCCCTTTGTTTTGAAATTTACATACCGTAATGAAGACTTACGTAAAGTCTAATTTATTACGTCAGTTTATTTGGGAATGGTTCTGTTTAATTATGTAAAATCGTCTTTTGTTATACTAAATGTCATTAGATTTCTTCTAATTTCTTTAATAGGTACGTACCAGTAAACGAGTGTTTTATTGCCTAATTATGTGTACAGTCGCAGACATAACTTTACCATAAATTTTCTACAATTGAGAAAGCTGTATCTATGGTTGACCTGTATCTTAATTTACCTGTATCTTAATGGCCTCATTAAAGTATCGGTCACCGATACAGAACATAGAAGGCGATCCACACGATCTTAATACGCACTAACGTTTCGATACAATCAAGTAAAGATATTATATTCGATGCGAAATAGTTTCTCAGATTCACAAAACTTCAAAACAGTAAAGATATAAAAAACAATAGCGATGTAAAATGCGTTCACGTTTTAAAAACAAATCAAACTTTAACAAAGGTACAGTCAAAGAAGCAGTCGTATGATTTGCCCGTAAACAAACGTTTGCACGCGTCAGGAATACAATCAGAATATTCAGTGCCGGAACCGTTAAGCTTGTTATAGATAGGGTGTCATGAGGAGTTCTTGGCACCGAATGTGTCAATAAACTTTCCCCTAGTGAGTCACGAGAGCGATCTGTTTAAAAACAACTAGTTGATATCTATTATTCAGCCGTATCATGTTAGGTTGCACACACATATAAGGCCACACCCTTTTTTACAGCCTGGTTAAAAAGGGTAAAAAAACACTCGTTCAATCTCTTTCGGACAATCTCACACAAATTGATCTAGACCCAAACTAAGCTTAAGTTTTGTACTATGGGTACTAGACAACGATAACCATATTTATGAAGAAATAGGAAACATCCAACACTCAGGAAAATATACAAACACTTGACTATTGTATTTCCACCTGTCACGTCTTTTTGGTTGAGGTATACACATTTGGTTTCTGCCTTGCAGAATTTTAGTACAAGTCTTAGAGGTCAGTAGCTTGGACTAAGTCAATTTGTATAAGATGTCTTCTGATTTATATTTGTTTCACCTTTTAAAATAGACCTGTCATCGCGTTTTTATTTATCAATGTTTTACACGTGAAGCAGTTATGAAAACTTTTCGATTCTTCGCATTCCTTATTTTTCTCTAGTCCTCTTTAATGGAAGCAGTCTTTCCCAGCAGCAATTAGATGTAAATGAATTTAGGAGTATGTAAGACACTTAAAAACTGAGCTTCCATCTAACCAAATATATCGAGTCACCGACTTTAACCGTCAAAAACTGACAAAATGTATAAGGATTGTCGTTAGCTAACGATCTCTCTTGTCGATATTTTGTCCGTTTTCGAAAATGGCTAACATTATCATTATGTTTCCCCCTGGGATCGGTGTTTATGTCGATGATCTTGTTTTCTATCGGATTCAACCTTCTGGTAAAGAAATAGCATAGAAATAATTGAAAACGGCTTTTATGTGCGCGCTCTAATGTAATGGTGCACGGCACGCTAACTGACGTAGTTCTACTGTCACACAGCACACTAAAGGAAACAGTACATACTTATAAGTAAGGCCTTCAAAAGTCACATGCCTGAAACAATACTCTATCTAGATCTTAACAATTTTATACAGTTATACAACTAACCCACAAGACATTTTCGATAATTTCCAAGAATTTTCTTCATATATTTGGAAGGAAACAACATTATCATTGCTCCCAAATAATTTCAAGAATTGAGAAGATTTCCAAAATGTTGAGAATGTCCTGCAACTTTGCTGCTTCAGAATCAACAGTCGTTAAGTGGATGAACTTTAATGTGTCTAATGGCGGTATAATTGGGAGTTCCAAATGTATCTTTAATTTCGTTACTTGAGAGCGATATGAGACTGAAGTAATGAGACTATTCGTATCCATGTGTTCTACAAAAGTGCGTCTTAGATTGCTCGATTAATCTTCATTAAACTCCAGTTTTATTATGTATACTACTGATATACATCTGTGTATCGTGCTATCGTGTTATTAAACAATACACAGTAGTAAATTTTCCACAGCTAGAAAACTGTTTGTACATGAATGGTAGTTATCTCGGGAACTCCGACTGTGGCAGCGAGATAAAGGTATATTTTGTTGGAGATTTCGTTAATTTACAATCTTATTTTAATCTTAACTTAATAACCAGTTTTAACTGGAGAAGCATCATATTGACAGGTTTCATTTCATTGTTTGTAAGAATGTTTAGTTTAAATATTTTTTTGTAGTTAGTGTTATTTGAATGGGCTTCAATTTAGAATACATGTGTAAATAATAATAGGTACAAGATTGTGGTGTTTGAGAACTGATTTGGACGGGGGAACACAGTGGGAAGGTGGCAACGTGTCTGCCGTAGGTATTGGATTTAACATAGAAAAACGAGAGAGATTTATCGACAAAAAAAAATTTGTACGGAGGGCTCAGACAAGATGCACTACGCTAACTAACGTTTCTATTCGATTCGTTTTTAAACCAATCGCGGCACTGGTAGACCACGTGACTTTTCGTATCACGTCATCTTCCAGTGACGCGATTGGTTTAAAAACGAATCGAATAGAAACGTTAGTTAGCGTAGTGCATCTTGTCTGAGCCCTCTGAAGCTTATTTGAGTTGTGATGATTCCGAAAAACGACAGAATTCGTCTTATTGGTATCGTGTCAAATGCGATCTCATAGAAAATTAACGTATGCGATTCAAGATGCTGCTTCGTTATCTCAACGCCCTTGACCTTTTTTGCTCAATATTTTGTGTTACGTAAGAAGAAACTGTATAAATTGACCTCAAAAAATATTGTTCATAGTTGTTACATGTTTCTCAGGTTTGGCAATCGTTTGTCTACTGTTATTGTTGATAGATTTTCAACCCACTCGTAATACTTTAAACTTTCCAAAAAACAAGTTCAAAATGTCCATTTAAATCCTAGTTCAACGTGGTCAACCTTATTAGTTATCAATAGACATCGTTAATTTTGTTTTATTACCAAGATTATCAAGAAAAAAACGATGTAAACCAAAGTTGAAAATTGCCTATTCCAAGTTTAAGGCATATTATATCCTGAGCTAAAAGATTGACGGATGTCTCATCTCCGGATTACACGACGCGTCTCTTTTACACATTTAAAAAACCGCTGAGACATAGTAACTCAACACGTCAGTAGCTTAACTCGCTAGTAGCTACTCGTACTTGTAACTCGCAAAGCCGATCGCATGTCTCATGGGAAATAAGTCGATACGTTTGAAAGCATACGAAAGTAGTAGATAGACTGTTCACGTCCTTTCTTCGGTTAAAATGGAAAGCCATAGATTTTAGAGCTATTAAAAGCATGGTAGACTAGCACGTGTGACTGCGGCTTTAGTCTATCTTCCCAGCGTATCTATGGCGCCTCTTAATTGTCTTCGGACTAGTAATTATCAGTTGGCGTGCCGTGCCTCTTCCCGCGTGTTAGTACACACGCACACTGGCGTACAGCACGCACACTTGAGGACACAGCACGTGCTTCCCTAAGCGTGGTCACGCGGTGTACTTGGTATTAATTAATTATAACTAGACTGATCTGTGGCTTGGATACGCTATGCCGTATCGGACTTTATTACTAACTGCGTTGAGACGTTTTTAACACGTTCTCGGAAAAGTGATCCTTGTATTGACACCTTTACAGTCGCTCTTTGAACACTCATGTACATAATTTCGGCTATTCTAATTAAGAGTCGTTTTTCGTATCGTAAAAATCATTTAACTGTACTGCTTTGGTTTGAAATTAAATTGTAAAATACAAAAGTTCCACCAACAGTTGCATAAGATGCCAGCATATCCGCGTTCTTGAGGGCCCTTGGTTCCGCGTCCACTCCACTCGACATGGAGGGTCCTCCGGCCAATCTGCAACATCATTTTGTCGTATATTTTAATAATCCGGTATGCTGTATACCTGGCATATTTGAATTCTAATGCCCAGTGGTACAGTCGGCTTTATGAGTAGCTGCACACTTAAGTGCTTTGTCACTTTAACGTCATGTTGGAACTGCTGCATTGATCTGTCAAAGGCGTTAAAGCGACAAGGTACAAAAATGCGCAGACCAACTGTACAAATCTCTTGGAATGAGAAAGTGAAAGAAAATGTCTTAAATAGTGTTAATGGACGTTTGTCTGTGAAGGAACTAACGAGTTTTTTTAACGTTTCTTCTCAACAGTGGTCATCTCTTGGGGAGGCGCTGGTAGATTTTGACGTTAAACGTGCCCGTGCAGCGTATTTACTGAATAAACATTTTACCACCGCACACGGAGATATATTAGAGACAATTAACGCGTTCCTGCAAAAGAAATTTCCAGTACTCCTTGACAGTGATTTACTATTTAAAGTAGCTCAGTGACAAATAAATCTAATTTGAATATTTAATGAAATATTATCAACTCTTCTCCTCTCTTGACAGTTTGTTCGAATGCCCGCCTTTTTTCTTCGCCCCTTACTTTATTTTTAAACTCTATACAGCCAGTGCTAACTGCCAGTGCCAAAAGAGGCTGATTACTTTTTCATGCTTTTTCCAACGTTCCTTTTTCAAATGTGTGTACGGAAAATCGTTGCTAAGGCACGACTTAATCGTCATTAACTGGCTTATCGAAACGTTAAACATTACGTAAATGTACCAATTCATGAACAGCTTTTATTGCTGTTTACTGGAAAGTTTAATACTTTCTAGACCGAGTCGGGCCATTAGTTCTTTGTGGGGTGAATGGCCGCCCGCACCCGAACACTTGGTCGGAATAACAATTACTTTTCTTAGAAGTCAGCTGTTAAACCTAAGACCGTGAACTAGATATCTAATATAGCTAAACTCTTTAAGTACAGTCGAGTATATATATAGTAACAACTATTGCACCTTATCCCGTTGAAATAAGGTGCACATTTTTATAGTTATAGGTGTTTGTCCTCAACTGTACAAGGAAAAACTTATAAAGGTGGAATCTTGAATGTTAATGCTGACACTGATAATGTGACATATAAACATACTGGTTCTTAATTACTTGAAACTCGAATTAGATACCTTAGAGACATAGCAAATTTTTGAAATTTTGCAATTTCAAGACTTGAGAGACTGCAATGTGAACTATATTTTTTCCCCGAAATCTCTGCTTACCTTTAAAATGATGTACCCAAAATGGCTTTGGGATTTATAAATAGATAAATAATTAAATATTAGGAGACAATCTCAGATCTGTGGCCCCAGACAAGATGCTTAGTGTTATGGACAACGATTTTCGAAACCTGTCAAAATGAATGGATTTGTGGACATAAGCGCTCGACGCGGCCGTCCGGCAGGTTATATCAATCCTATACATTTTCGTTAACGATAACGTTCTTACAATGCATCTTTGGGCCACTACTTGTATTGTACTATAGGCGCTAAGCAAGAATAATCATAGTGTTAGAGAAATACATAGAAATCATTCGAGACTCGGGAACAAGTAGGTGTCTATAGATGATGCTGAAAGGAATGTAACGAAGTTATGTTTATTGAAAACCGGATTACCTACCATTCAGTAGTTTCGTAATGAAAATGTGCTTTCAAATTAGGCCAGGATACGCATGATACACAAAAAAGCACACAGCCACAGTCAGGTCATTAGTTTATTCCGGATAGCTTCAAATATGTAGGTAAATCATATTCATAAAACACAGACGTTTCTGTATTAAGGATGTCAGTCGTTTGACCTCCGCTATCGCTTCGCCAAGCCTCCGCCGTCTCAACGAGCGATTCATCTCTTATCGCCAAGTATTTCGTAACGACGTTTACTTAAAAGTCAATACGATTTCTTCAGTAGTTGCTGTTTTCTATTTTCAATACGTCTGAGACGCTTCTGGAATTTTCCAACGGTTCGCCATTGTGAAATACGATTACTGGTTGCTGGGCTCTTGATACGTTGAATCGATTAGGCATGCATTTCATGTCGAATTACAATAAACGTTTTACCAATAATGTATTATTCTTGGCTGTTAATAATACCTTTAACTGACGCGTGTAATACTTTTATTTTAATGTATCATATCGTAAGGCCAACGGGACTAGACATAATCTATGCCTTACTCTGATTCTTCACAGTATATGTCTGTTGCTTCCATAAATTTACCCTTCTCTTACACGTAATGATATTCATATTTCCTTTAAGGAGCACAATAGCGCAATTCAGAAAACGTCCAAAGTTAAGACAAGTTTAATGCTTAACTTACGATGATAATGGAATACCAAGCAGATTGCGACCTCGCCGGATAGTACCCCGCACGTTGCCCTGACAGGTCTATTTGCCTAGGGTATTAAACCTCCAGTGAGATTACGAAGGCCGGCAGCCGTCAACACTTCGGGAAACCCGACATCCGCCTTGGGACTCGTTATCTATGGTAGATTTGTTTTTTCCTCCAGGAATACAACATGAAAACGTACCGAATCTGGGTAAAGTGAAAAATTACTCGTGCATGTTATTTCTTGACGGCCACGGCGAATTTATTCTTGAAGAGATGTGAAATCGAGTTTAATATATGGCTTGTGGTCACGCACGGGCTATTTTGATTTAAAATGACGGACAATATCAGCCTTTATGTCTATAACTAGAGGCATAAAAGAGCGTATCAGAAAATTTATAGCGCATGTTTTTAACTGTTTTTAATCGACCATAATTGTGTCCTAGACATTTACTCGGTAAGAATATGTAATGTAAATTTATTTTACAACGTGCCACATTTTGTCACAATGATTATCGCAATCCGAACCCTACCATACCGAGAAACGAAACGTGTGTTCCTTTAAATTATCAATAACAATACACGCGTCCTATTATTAGGGCCGTTGGTTGTCCTTAAATCATAAATACAGTCGTTAAACGAGCTGAAAGGATAAGGCGGTCGTTTGCAAGCGCCGCGCGGCGGACCACACGTGTGCGCACATCTCATTAATGCTATCGATACTCCGTGGCCAAAACATTGTGTCACCTCCTACTTTACTGCTCAAACAACCGACAGAATCCAAAAGCTGCTTCAGCTACACACAATGTTGCTGTGAAACACCTCCTAAAACGTGCAGAGTTCGCTCTTCACTCGATAATCCTACTGGTGGTCCTATTGATTCGTTTTTATTACGATGATTGTTTTCTACAATTATAGTCGAGTCGTGAATTAAGGCATAAAATTACAATCGCAGGGTCACGTGTTCTTTGGGCAGACATTTTGTTGTCATTATTAATTCATACGTTATCTTAATGCTTTTAATTTGGGTTATCTGTTTATACTCGCAACTATACCAAGTTCAATTCGAAAAACTATTCACATTGGCATTCCGTCGTAAGTCCTGTTCAAACTATTTTTCTCAGTGAAAATGTGATGGTTCTTCACTCCACACTCTCAATGTCATTGTATTGTCAATGCTGCCGTCACGATACATCGGAAAATTCCATCGGTAGCCTTTTTAACGCGTCAACGACTGGTAAAAAAGCATTCTTATAAAAATTACAGCAGTTTGTTCAGCTGTTTGAATATAAAGATAACCGTGTCCAAAGACAAATAGATAGTTTTGTTCGGCGAGACTCCGGTAATGTTTGATATTACTCTATGAAGCGGTGCTGCTGCAGATTGAAGTTTGCTAACTATCGCTAGTCATCCAAATATTAACGTTAATTATAATCAACGTGTAATAGCAGCTGGGATGATTAATAGCTTAATGATTTTGCATTAATATTCAAGCTAAGCCTTCAGCGAGAAACATAAAGGAATCATAATTTTACCATGCAAAGGTGTCGGTAATGATGAATGAAATAAAAACACCGTTTTCAATAATCCCATTAAAATAAAAGCTTGGGAAAACACATCTTTTACTAAGGAAAGTTATTGAGTTCGGAGATTCCATCTATTTCGCTGGGGAGTTTCGTATTTCGATAGACGTTGAAGATTTCTACAGCTTCAATTTTATAGTAAAATTCCTATCGCAGTGCAGCGAAAAAGGCTGTCGCTTGACCGATCTAGAGTATGCAGCAAATAATAAAAGGAAAGTATAGTTAAAAATAACATTTATTTTAGGAGCATAAAATTTATAAACGTCATTAGAGTTTGTTAAAATCGGATTTACAATAAATGCAACATTTTATTCACGGAATTTGTCCCGTCTATAACGAAGAGATTGTAAGATTGAATCAGTAACACCGAGAAATTAAACCAGGAAAATTCATTCATCGATAGAAATTTTATATCGTAATGATATTCTTGACGTTATACCTATACGCGAGGCTAAAACCCACTAGAATACAGTCGGCCTGTTTATTTGTGGAAGATAAATCTATCCAAAATGTAATTTGGCCGAATCCCAGTTTGCATTAGTGAAATTAGTGACCATTATAAATGCATTAGCGATTTTAACTTACTAGTTTTCGTTGTTTTCGAGGACATGACCTCTTCCCACGTCACGCCACAGATGAATGAACACCCCCTAGGTCGCCTTGCCCCACCCAACGGTCAGTCATGCCGATACCGTAGACATAGCATCTGTCTGGAATCTCCAATTTTACTGACGCGCCGGGAAACGGACACCGTATATTGTTGAATTGTTGTCACTGACCTGAATAAAAGCATTCTCAGTTTGCTTATTCTTGGCGGTTCTTTTTTTTTATTTATGGCGGTTCCGTAATGATTTTGCCCATGTCAAACTGAAATCAGTAAATTTAAAATAAATCCAAAGTAAAAGTAGGACAGTTTTCAATCGTGCGGCTTCCCTTCCTGACGGTTTCAGAATTTATTCTTTAGGGTTATAAATCCTTTTTACAAAAAAGGGATGTTGCAAAAAGAGGGCGATACAACATATCGAAACTTTTGTGTGGTCGTCTTGCACCGTCTTATATATACACGTAAATTGTTGTTTTTTTCCCTTTCTCCCTCTGTCTCTCTCGTAAGATTTTTGGCATGTTTTCCTGCTGAACTACGCATTGTATTTTTATAAGTATAATATTTAATTTAATATTTATTGCTTTATATAATGCTAGACTAAGTAGTAACCATTGCAATATGTTTAAAAAATGACTGTCTGCTGAGTTTCTTGCGGCGTTTCTTCTCAGCAGTGGTCTCCTCTTGGGAAGCGCTGGTAGATTCTTGACGTGTAAAAGTGCCCGTGCGGCCTACTTACTGAATAAATATATTTTATCTTTTTTTATGTTTTTGACCAGTATGAACAACCACTATATCAGTATGTATGTTTTTCTTCGAATCAGCTCAACGGATGCTTCGATTACGCATGTTATTCCACTTAACTAAGCCATTAAATGCAATTTACTAACATATTGCTTTCTTGTTTTTAAAGTCCCTATCAAGCCATTCTAACCAAATACTTTGATGAGAAAAATATATTTAGATAAGCGAGGTGTCGTTGGATTCCTTTTAGTATCGCATGAGTGACTGGGTACTTTTATTTACATGCTTGCTGAAATGGCGGAATTAAAATTGTATAAACTATACACAGACGAAAATATCAGGTATACAGGGTATCCCAAAAACCAACGGGTCCCAAAAGCAAACATAGGGGTTAAATCGATAGCTTTTTAGCTGCTCTATCGGCCCTCTCAGTTTTTGCGTTGGTTTTTGGGACACCCATACTTTTTGTTATTTTTAGACTAATAACTTGTTCTCTCCTAACAATTTACACTCAAGTTCCAGCATCTCTCTTATGGTAAACCCTTGTTATTGCAGCGTCCTGCTTAGATAATGGATTTTAATACAAGTTCACTCCCAGTAATTAATACGGTGGATCCGGCTTTAGTTGTCGCTGCATATACGGGCTAAGGTCGTAGACTGGTGCCTTATTTGGTCGGCTGAGTCATGCGCCTGAGTCGCTTGTAGCATAGCAAGCTCTAGATCGATTAGGGCGGTTATATACTGCGATTTTGCAGTTGATCATCAGTAGACATAGCAACTGCGGTGATACAATAGCGATAAATTATTGATGCAAACGCACGGAATAAAGCCGCGACGCAGATTTTAATTTTGCTGTCGTGACAGCTATGTGCGCGTTAACCTTCCCACGGGAACAATGTTTTTTTCCGGGATGAAAGGCAATTAATTCAGTGTATTATAGATCTAACGCATAACTGAGTCTGTTCAGACTAATCTTTGGTAGCAAATCCCGTGTGTGTTTACGGTACGTCAAACGACGTAATAACTTCAGTCGGGCGTCAGCCTTGCTGGCGTCAATACGTGGTAATTGAACAGGTCCCTTCAAGTAAAACACACACGGGATTTGCTACCAAAGATTAGTCTGAACAGACTCAGTTAAGCGTTAGACCTATAGCTAACTACATCTCAAATTAAATCCAAATCCGTCTTAGCGTTTCAGCTTGAAGGAATAAAGATCATAATCACACGCAAACTTCCGTATTTGTAATTTAAGCGTGATTAGTGTGATAAAAGCGACTTAGGCCCTACTTTAACATCAAAGTTCGAAGTTACGTTGGCTCCATCCCTTTCTCTGTATTTAGTCTCGAATGACGAGTGACAGGGACTCGTCACTCAAAGTTTCCAATTTAGTAGTTCGTGGTAACCTACCGGCATCGATAGAATCACGTGGTTGAATCGATACAAACGTCTATCAGTCGCTAGTTGCGATGCAGTCGCGCGTTTTCATCGCTGCAAAGTCGCCGTGTGTTACCAGCCTTTGTCGTGCTTGCAGCTAGCAAGCTCTTGATCGGTTAAGGTTTGGCCACATAAGGACCAGCGGCGAGTTTTCCGTGTTTTCAAGATAGACTAGGGTACGAAGACTTGTTATATTAAAAAAAGTTCCTGACTTTAATGATTCAGGATACCACCCAGAGGTGCTAAGTCGCCGTAACATCGTGTCTGTCAATTCTAAATAGTAATAATTTGACATCTGTACACTGATTTGAAATCTATTTCAAATCTGTTTTTGATACCGGGACGCTTGTCCAAGCCGATATTTGCTGTTTCAAAGGCTAAATCTTCTGTTTCGCGTAAAATGTGTTCAGCCCTTGTAAGGAATACATACTTAAGTGTAAATTGAAAACACCTCATAGGAAAACATTTCTTCTTTCGAATTCCATTGTATTATGTATACCTATAATATAAACCATAGTCGCCTCGTCGTCTGTCCCTCTGTGTGTACACTCAAGGACTGTAATTGTTATGCCACTACGGAACCCTGTCACATAACGTTAATCATTCATTTAAGCGTAATTTCTGTCATGTGCTTTGACGCTCGTGTGGTTGCCGAGTTAGAATAGTGCCACTCCATGACTTCCCGTGGATGTCGTAAGAGTCGACTAAGGGAATAAAGGCTTGTAGTACTGTTAGGCGATGGGCTTGCAACCTGTCACTAATACGCTGGTAAACATCTTAGCCTAATTGTGCAAATTGTGGTTATAGAATTATCAACAAGTTTTTAGAGATGTTTGTAATTCTGTAGCTCTGCCTACCCCACTCTGGGAACGAAGGCGTGAGATTATGTATGTATGTATGCTTTGACGCTTTCATTATGACAGGGTTCCACAGTGGCATAACAATTAAAGTCCTTGACTGTACGCTTAGATCTTTCAAACTGCGCAACGTATTTTGTTGCAGTTTTCACCATATCATTTAGATAATTTTTCACAGAAGGTTTATGTATAAGAGGTTTATGTACGGGTGTTACAGAAAACTCACATAAACCGAAGCGAAGCGAGGGCAGGTCATAAGGTCACCTGATTTACAGTCCGTCAGTCCATATTGGCCTGTCAGTTCATCGTATTAAGTAGAACACAGAAGTTCAGTTTCTGTTAAGGTTTTATACATTTCTTTACAGTCCCTAATAAATTGTTGAATTCTTATTCATAAACACGTAATAGCTAAAGTGTGCTTAAAATATGCTTTGTCCTTATCTGTTGACATGACATTTGAATTTGACAGATAGTGACAAAGCATACTTTAACTAAAGTAGGTTTTAAGGGCATGTATGAATAAGGGGGTGAGTCTGTGGGAAACTTAGCGTATCAAAAAAAAACGAATGACGTTAGCTTTTCGTAATCAATGTTGTTATCTGTTAATACCATAAAAGCTTTTGTTTATCTTAAGCCTTTGGCGTACCTAATTGGATGCGTGGTGTATTCGCAAGTATTTGTAATTTTATACCTATGCTGCCTTTTAAAGTAAAAAGGCAGTATACGCATAAGGACTTATATTATAATACTGCCTTGTTCTTTTAAAACACATTACGAGTATTAGTGAAAAAGACTTTTTAATATTATATGCTATATTCGTTATTTAACGAATGCAGAAGGTGATTTGATTAGTATCTGGAATAAAAACATTAGCTGTTGTCCGGGACTCGGTCCGGTCGGGCTTATTTTCCGGAATAAAAAGTATCCTGTCTTTCCCCGGGCCTCAAGCTATCTCCATACCAAATTTCATGGGAATCGGTTCAGTAGTTTAGGCGTTAAAGCGTAACAAACTGGAAGAGAGACAGGTGAAAGTAAATCTGTAACATTTGTAACAGTAGGGTCATGGACCCACTAATTAACAGGAGCCAATAATAATAATGAAGGACACTTTGATTCTTATGGTACAGAAGATAAGGGTTATTCATTTATTTTGGGACAATCAATTTATAACCTTATGATCTTTGAATTAAAAGTTAACTGCCGCACACGAGACGTCACATAATTTTAATGCTTGATTAAAGTAACTGCTGTCACTTTTTTTGCTATAGCAATAGAATAAGACAACACGTCACTAAACAAGCATTAAAGGGGTTTGGGTAAAAGTGTTGTCATTTGTAAAATTCATACATTTTCAAGGTGAGCGGCCATTCGTAAAAGTGGCAAATTATGATAGAATTATTAAAAATAAACATATTTTATTATGTAATGTAATACTCTTAAGTGCATCGGAGCTGAGATATTTAAATATTCATGCTTGGGCGTACTTTTGTACTAAAAACTGAACACTTAAATCTTTAAAATCTCCGCTCCGATATTATTTAACGCCATAAATTATATATATCTATATGTATATAGAGGTCTTCTAAATAACTATGTAAGAATCATCCGTGGCCGCTGAAAAAAAAATGACAATATTCTTCAAACAAATTTACACAATGCCCTTTAATCGACGCCTCTGGACTGCGGCTGTTAGTGTCCTTTAGCTAAAAATGTCCAACATTGCTAGTATTTAATCTTCATGGTTTTTTCTGTTTGTTGTGTGGCCAGGACTTGGTCGTGGCATGCCCTAAATCGCTGTAACTTCGTGGAAGCAATGGAGTCCGGTTACGCGCCATTGCGGTATCCTGTTACGTACACAAACACGGTCATGTGATCGTAACTTGTATTAATTGCTAAGTTCGTATAACTACCTAACACCCAAGCCAAAATAACAAATACACTGTAAAAATAACAAAAACCATACATAAACTCACGCCTTTATTCCCAGTTTGGGGTAGGTAGAGCTACAGAATTGCCAACAACTCTAAAAGCTTGTTGATAATTCTGTAACCACAATTTTGCATAATCAGGCTAAGATGTTTACCAGTATATTAGTGACAGGTTGCAAGACCATCGCCTAACAGTACTACAAGCCTTTATTCCCTTAGTCGACTCTTACGACATCCACGGGAAGGCATGGAATGGTACTATTCTAAGCCGGCAACCACACAGCTATATATATAATAACAAAAACCAAGCTTTAAATAAACCCAACTTCTGTTTGGATAATGTCGTCAAAGTAATGTTACTTATCATTTATATTCGTTTTTATTTTGCCAATTTTACATTTAAATAATTTTAATATAGCCTATGACACTCTATTGGTCAAAACGAATCTAACCACGTATAATTTATTAAAATCGGTTTAGCCGTTTAGTAGTTACCAGGGAACATAGAGTCGGAAAGCAAATACAAAAAAAAGTTACAATGTGAGTCGGCAGGTGGTGTTATCGCTAAATGGCGATCTCTTCCAGACAACCTAAAAAAGAAGAGAAGTTAAAGATAAACAAAAATAAATATAGATTATGTACAGTTAACCAATTGGATTTCTAGGCCACTATGGACTATGTTAAGGTGACCTTGACAAGCAAAACGTAAAAAAAAACATTTATTCACTACACACACAAGACACACAGAAAGAAGAAAACGGCAATACTCGTAAACAAAGTGGTGAGTGTGTCTTCGCGGCAGTGAAACGGACAGTGGGTCAGCATAAAGATCTTCGCGCATTATAAAAACTATATATTTTCTAGGTTTAATTTCAAAAAATGATATTAAAGTAGTGTACGACGTGTGGTCTACGCGTCGTACACTAAGGTCAACTCCGACACGTTTGTCACGCGTTGACCACACGTCGTCCCCGCGGCGACTATGCGCTTGCGACTGACGCGTGACGGGCAACCATTTGCTACCGTTGACATCACTCCACTCGTTTACACCGCGTTGTCCATTATTGACCATTGGGTTGATCAACTAGTTGACTACTCATCGAAACTGTGAGTAGAGTTGCTGCCGCAGTGGCGTGGAGTTGATATAGCGTGCGAAGACCTTCATGCTGAGGTGTTAAACACCAGCAGCGCTGATTTTCAGTGTTAGAGACTTCCTATGATTTGGTTCACGTCACGTTGACCAAGTCCATAGTGGCCTTGGAATCAAATTGGGTGTCTGTACATATGCCAACTTAACCCCTGACAAACAAGAAGGGGTGTTGTATGTTTCATGTGTGTCCATGTATGTGTGCGTCAGTCTGTGTCATCATAGCTCCCGAACGGATGGAACGATTTGGACCTGGTTTTTTTTAAAAGAGAGTCAGTTTAATCCGGATGGTTCTTAGCTAAGGTTCATCAAAATCGGTTGGGCCGTTTAAGAAATTAGGTGTCACCGTTGTATCCGAGTTTTTTATCTTTTTGATACTTATTGTGTTATTAATTAAGTTGTATTTGGTAGAGCATTTGTGGCAGGTACGCGGTTTTGGCTTGGGATTCAGTTTTTTCCTTCCTACCAGTATCTGAAGCCAAAACACGCGCCGGTAAATGATGTTGTATTTAATGGTTCAGTTATTTTATAGTGGTTCGTGACAGTTGCGTAATGCTAATATAGAACATATTCCAAAATTGTTTAGCAAAATGTATTGTTTTCCAACCGTTTCATTTTCCAACCCGTTTTTTTATGTAACTGTATATATTTTAGGATTTATTTTTGCAGTCTATCGGGTTTTAAAGCATGACCAGTGCGAGACCAAATTTACAAAATTTGGTCTCGCACTCATATTTACTTTATCGGTGAATCGCCCTATATTTGTGATCGTATATTTCGCGAAGAAATATCGTGCTATGAATCCCACTAAAGTAGGAATACGTGTTTCCTGGAGGAATCTAAGATCACGCAGAAATAATTGCTACAATCTGAGCAATAAATAATTCCAAGCACAAGCTACCGGCGCGTATACATAAAATGATATCTTTCGTTTGTTATTACTTACCGTTTTGTTAGGGTACATTGAGATTATTTTTATTCCAATCGAACAATAGGGTATTTGCCTAATTTTTTATTAGTATTTAAATTGAATCTTTTTTACCTTCCGAATAGCCTAGTATAAATAGTTATTAAATATCTTTAAAAATAAGAAAGATACAAATGTTTAAAACTTGCTTTTAGACAGAGGAAAATACAGTAATATGACGTCATACGACACAACCGCCATATTAATTACACGCAAAACATCGTTTCGTGAGAAAGAGATAGACAAAAAAAAAAAGGCTATAACTTTTTTATTTTATTACCAATTTCAATTTGATTTTGAATTATTTTATCATACTACTTATATTGATATATCATCCAAAATTAATATATGAAATTTAATATCAGGCAAATACCCTATTGTGCTTAATCCAAAATCTAACAAATCCAGTGGCTCTACTTTACTCAAAGAAACCATACTGATTTTGCTTTGGCTTAGATTGGGACTATACGTCAATTTGTATGAGATTGTGCCCTGTTTTTAATTTATTTATTTATTATTAGTGTTGGACATTGTTAAGCTCAAGACATAGTAGGTCGACAACGAGATTATGAAGATATAGAATACGACCAACCAATGAAGAGCTTGGTACCTACTTTTTTTATGCGGAAGATTTATTATCACGAAAACTTGGTAATGAGCCGTAACTAATTTTCTTTGCTCGCCTTACTTTCTGAGACTGCGCTGAGATACATATTAATGGATGAACGTGTAAAATAACTTGCCAAAAAAATAGTCGACCACGTCGTAAATAAACTGCCTGTGCGCTTAAAAAATTGTAAGTAAAAATGAAGCTGGTATTTCACTAGAGGGTTCGTGTTTGAATATTTGATAAATGGATGGATATGATAAAATAATACAAAACCCTAATAATTTGTCCTAACGCATAGTTTGTCCGAATTATCATTTGTCCTAAACTGGTTTTCAGCTTGGTCATAAGGTTTCCAAAAATACGTGCGGTTAGGTTAGGGGTTGTATTGTAACAACAACAGCAAAAAAACAGGTCGAAATTACTTTAGGATTATCGAAAATTCGGTCAACCGATGCATTAGGACAAGTGACGATTAGGAATTCCAATAAATAGGCTTAAATAGGTTTAAAGTCCTATTACTCTAGGTACCTAATACTAGTTACCTATCATGTACAGCAACGTCCAGCTTCTTTTAAAATCTTGAAGCTCATATTAGCTGTCAAAATATACGGAAATGTCATTCCTAAATCTAAATTAAGACTAAAATTCAATTTATCTTTCTGTTGCAAGTTGTCAAGTACAGTGTATCTATCGTCTACAAATTAAAATATTTTACTTAATTAAAAGTACTACCTTTGACCACTTACATCTATAGACTGCTTATTACCCACTAGGTAATATTGTGGTCCTGTAAAACTCTAAATAAATTTAATATAAAAGTTCTCGGTATTCTGTCGCATGGGCAAATAAAATGGTAATCTATCAAAAACTCCAGGGAAATTTCAGGGAATGATGCGCGAGCGTGATGAAGTTTATTTAAATTTGTTGACCACTACTTTAGAAAGTTCCTGCATAAACAAACTTAAAGCCTTCAATTTAAGTTTAATTTAATAAATTTATACATTTAACGATGTCATCAGATAATTATGTAATTTTAAGGATTTATTTTTAGTAACCGTAATTTTCGAGTCATAATGTAAAATTGTACACCGATATTTTTTATTATCTGTATCTCTACAATCATTTTAGAAAACGCTCTGAATTTGTGTTAGGAATTACACGTTACAGTAAAACTTAAAAGGGACAAAAATATCCTTTTTACTAACTGAAACTTCTTATGTCAATCAATTTGTTTTAATCTTGTGACTGTCACTAAAGATGTGACAGCAATATGGCGGCAACCAGACGCCATTTTGTAAAAATGAAAAAAAAGTCGTCTAACTATGACATGTGGGGTATCATTGAATAGGTATTTAAAAATCATCTTTAGGTGTCTTTCATCATTTTTCATTTTGAATGATCATTTAGGTTTTATAACAATTTAAAGTTGGTTAGCAACAGTCGGCTTTTTTTCAATGCCTGCTTTTTTTTCATAAAGAGCATTATGATTTAAAATTGCACGAACACGTTTTAACCAGTGAATAGATAAGAAATGCGTATCGCGAGAGACACGGGTATTTGCGCCCGCACATGACCTTCCTCACCGGTCCATGACCGCACGCGCGCCTTGGAAATTCTTTCTGATCTTTACTGTTTTTCTCAGTGATAATACTTTTCGCTGTCTTTGTAACTATCATTGATCAGCTTAAATAGGGAATATTCATTACTTTTTTTTCACAGCTTCAATAGAAGCTGATTTAGGAACAAACAGTTGATAAAAAACATTTTCCAATAGCTGTAAAAATAACCAAGATGTAAACCAACAAAGATTTGTTCCTATCCCTTTTTAGCAAAACAGAATTGAACAGAGTTTATATGGCCGACGTTACATGACGTCACAATAGTGCATATCGAATCTCTCTGTCTAATCGCTGTCTAATTATCAGTTTAAAGTGCGTATCATCCGTATTTCTTGGCCGATTTTAATTTTAATTTCACTTTTAGTGATCTCTTTTAAAGTATCATATTTTGTTGAGAAATGCGATTTAAAATAACCGTGCATATTGCCGATTAGTGATATATGAATTTTGATTAAAGGATAACATATTTTTTATTTCCTGGATAAACATGCCTATGTGACTAGAGTTTGTAGTTCCGCTACTAATTGTATGATGTAGAAAAGGGAATTATGGAATGCTTGATCCTTACCCACAATTATATTTATTAAGAGTGATATCTGTGCAGAAACCCTACACTCAAAAAAATGAGAGCCAACAAAAAGAGATTTTCACTTAGTTGACATAAAATGAATACAATAGTTAAGATATTAGTTATATAAACCAAAACTGATAGTAACGACAGCAATTTCTTTAGTGATTCAACTAACTTCTTAGTTGATGTATCTAACGTCTTAGTTGGTGTATCTATCGTCTTGTCAGGCTCGTATGGGATCAAGACGCTTGTGCACAACAATCACAATCTTGTTACAAGCGACCAATTATTTTTTTCAGTGTAGACAAGATGCATTCGGCGTTCGTTATCGTTATCCAAAATGTATACGTATACGATTGAAGTAAGCTGTCAGACGGTCGCGTCGAGCGCCTACGTCAATTCCATACATTTTGTTAGTTTTCGAAAATCGTTTACGTTAACTTTAAGCAACTTATCTAGCTTCACAGATATCACTCTGTTTCGCTCACTGTGTTCCGATAGAATATAGATATATACTCTCACAGTTAGAGATAAATCAACATAATGACGATAATTCTCGTATTCAAAGGCCTTATGGTATTGTATGATAAATATTTAAATAATTTTATGGATATTATCGTAAGAGCACAGTTATATTGAATTAATTCGCTATTTTCCGCAAGTTCGACCGTAAAGGATGCAATTTGTATTTAAATTTTGAAGATAGTATACAATTTTAATAATTTACTGATAACATTATCAAGCCAAAGGGCAAAATAATAGAGTATAATAAAAAAAACATTAATATTCGTAGAACAGTAGGTAATAAAACCACTTCATCAGCGTTATAAATGCCAATAAATTAAAATGAAGTAGGTAATTACGTTCTTCTTTTTGAATGACGAATCAAATAGACATCTTTTTATGTATTTTTATAAACTAATCCATCACTTCTCCAACGCGATCGTTTCAATAATTTATTGCTTTATTTTTAATTAGAAATAATGAAAGTTAGGTCTTGCTTGCGACTTCGAGTGTGTATTTTCTTTATCATTATTTCCTTAGTTTTACTTTCAGAGATAAAAAATAGTCTGTAACACTCTCTGACAATTCAGCTTCAGCACAGCAGTAAAATTACGCCTGTATTTATTTTTAAACGTCATTAAGAAATAAAATTAAAATTTAGTCGTTTTCACATTATACATACATAATTTTACTAATTTAATATTTAATGCATTAAAATCAACAATGAATGCATTCTCTAAAAGTCAAACATCAAATTGAGAAAACAGCCAAAGAGCCATAAATAACGGCATCCAAATCCACCACATGACGTCACGTTACAAACAAGGAAACGGGTCCCACAGATTCATTGACATCTGGCCGTGAAAAATCACCATTTGAGACCCAAGCCTCCTTAGAAACAGAATCAATTGCCAGACAGGCCATTTGCATGTGAATTAGCTAGTATTACTCGTGAACTAATCCAAATCCAGTTTAACTGGTCAACAAAACAAACACACGTTTTTCAACATGTGGCAAAACATGTCTGACTGCAGCCTAATATTTAGGAGTATCAAACATCATGCAGTCCGCATCCACTTTCGTATAACGGGGCCTCACAAAAAACAACTGGTACACGACACGGCACATATTTTTTGTTTCTTTCTCCCACTAAAAGCGAAAGGCATAGATACGGCGCACTTAAACATTACTCTTCTTTCAAATTACTTTCATTTGTTTTAACGCAGTCTAGGTCTTACAATTTTTTGTTTCTTCTTTTCAGTTACGTTTGTGGCGCGTTTGTGTCGGTTGGAGAGTGATGACTGCGGATGACCTTAGTCTAGTGGTTTGTTTGTAACCAGTGGCAGTGTTAGTGTTTGTTAGTGTAGTGATGTGACAGTCTATGGAAGCGGGGTTTGCTCGGGATGTTCACAAAGAACTCCAAGGCTCCTGAGAGGTGCCGCCACCCTCATAGGAGCTACAAGAAGAAAAAACCGCTGCCGCATACACCCTGGAAGTACTTGATGAATTGCCCACTCGTTAGGAAATGTTTTGGTATAGTATTTTTTTTATTTTACGTTTTTTTAGACGATTAAAAACCTAAAGAGATGGATGCTCTGTGTGAAGTAGAAGTCGTTCTGTGTGTTGTTAAATTTCAGGAGAAAATTTGATGGGACTGTTTATGTAACACCAACCTAAGACGTATAACTGGATTATTTCTTGCAAGATGTTGATCGTCATTAACTTTTATTTTAAGGGATTCGAATGTTAATTGATTCCTGCTTTTTATTATGAAGAGTATATAATTGACCATAATCTCACCTTAACTCGCAATTGTAAGTGAGCTGGAGGTTAAAGACGAAGCATGCTTACCTACTTAGGTCACCTATTGACTCTCAACTTGAAGAAACAATGTCTAGAGAAGAGTTTAAAAGGAAAATAAATATATTCTGCTGATGATAGAAGTGGTTTTCTCATCAAAAATGTCAATGTCAAATGTAATGGGACCATACATGATGGCGCAGCGAATTGGACACGTGTACAAGGACCTTTAAATGAGGACGAAATCGTCCCTAAAAGCGTAGTTAGGTATTCAAATTCTTGTATTTGAATATTTGATGTAACTCCAGTGCCAAACTATAAACAAGCGGGGTATCCTGCAAGCGCCCATATAAATAATTTGACGAGGATATTTGCGTTTCCGATGAACGAAATGGTTGAACTGGTCTGTAACGGGTAGTTAAAACAGATTCTAAATTATAAAACTATTAGGTAATAAAGGGAAAACAAGGTTTGATGGAAATATAGGAGTCGCCGTCGCCGGAAACGGGTTGGACGACATGATGATGATGTCGGAAATATCTGATTTAATTTGACGGCTGATTGAATAAAATGTGTACACGTGTATTTTTTCTGACGAAAATTTCATGGCTGTTTACTGTAAAAAAATACTGGAGTTTTTTTCCTCTGTTAATATGTACAGGGTGGGTTTATTTATTTAAACTTAATTACACTAAACACAATAAAGTATAAATGGCGGACTGTGCCCAATGGCATGCGCTACCAGTCAACCAGTCAGCTACTAGTAGCGAAAGATTTTTTATAATATAATTTCATTCAGCAAAAGTAATCTTTTCATATTTTTTTTCTTTAACTAGGTACTTACTTTATCTACTTACGAACCAATTGCTTATGTTGTAGTAGAATTTGAACATTTTTTAATTTTCTTTTATAATCATTAATTATAAGACTATAACATTATATTTTACAAACTGCAGCAGTTTCAAAAACAGTGTAGATTAGATTACAGACTCACGATAAATAATCAAGGTTACTCACAAGTGCTTTAAAAGTCCATAAAATTACCCAATTAAATTGCCTAGCCAACACTTACCGTGTTACACAGCAAAAACTAAGTCAGCTATTAAATTTAATGAGCTTATGATTTTTATTTTGCCACCAATTTTCACGAAAGCAAACCGCTGCTTGAGATGGAGCAATATCAAAATGATAACAAGGTAATAAACATCAAAGGCTGTCTGTGCGAGGCAATTAAATACATAAAGAATTTTTGATGGCTTCCTGTACATACCGTGCCCCTAAAAATCATACACATGTAATTTAATAACACGTGTGATTTCGTATAAGTCAAGCGTATCATACAAACAGAGTTGTCCTTGTGTCAAGTCAACTACCTCAAATCCGGTCTCTTCTAATGATAGTAGTAAAGTCCATCAAGATATTTTTCGCGTATTTTTTAAGTGGTTTAATTCATGTACATACATAAACCCACGCCTTCATTCCCAGTGTGGGGTAGGCAGAGCTACAGAATTGCCAACAACTCTAAAAGCTTGTTGATAATTCTGTAACCACATTTTGCACAATTAGGCTAAGATGTTTATCAGTGTATTAGAGACAGGTTGCAAGCCCATCGCCCAACAGTATTTATTCATGTATTTATTCTAAAACCTTTTGCCGCTTGTCTTTTGTTTATTCAAGCTTCATAATCACGAGTGTCTCTCCCCTTATCCTTGCAGTGAGCTAAAGGAATGTAATAATAACGTAATCCAGAACAAGTTCTGGCTCACATATCGTGGATGCGATCTGGTCGATGAACGTTCCCGGCCTTGCGACGGCATTCCGCGGACCGCCAGCCGGACCGCTCGCCCGATTAGTCGCCCGATCATCCGTGCACTTTGTACTGTTGTTTGATTAAGCGAGTCACTTTTAACTGACGCCAAGGTCATCATATTAAATTCCAATTTCAAATTAAAAACAAAAGACGTTCAAATCTTTTGACAATTAGATTGCTGTTCCTAAAATGAACTTACTGCATATTTATCTCAATAAATAACGTAAAGTTTGTGTTTAAGTGGGAATTTACAACGAGATAATTTGACGTATATGGTTTTCTCCCGGCTTCAGCAAGATTCCTTACGGAGACAATAATTCAAGGGGTTTTTGTACCCAACGAGTTGAGCGATTAGTTGAGTGGGTATCACTTGTTGCGCTATGGCATTGCAGTAACACTTAACATGTTTTATTAGGGTTTCCAAGAGATCGTATCCCCGACACACTTAAATGGACCTGTTCCTTGTACTAAAGTACCCAACAAAGAAAATAGCCGAGCTTTGAAATTGCGAAATGGATATTTAGTATTTTCTGTCTGCGTATGGCGATATTCTGCAAATTATGATGACGTCTACAATTCACTGTCATCCTTGTTCATTGTACTCAAATTATGTGGCTTGTCACTTGTCGGTATAGTTGTGATTTGGCTGACTAGTAGATCGCTAGATCGCCTCGTAAGTATACTTACTTACGGTATGGGTAAGAGATGGCCAAATCATATTTCGTAAACTATGACTATGAGTCACCGCTACGCCACAACCCAACATAAGGAGTATAGTCTTCTAGGTTCATTGTCAGCCTTGCAATTTTCAAAAGAGAATTTTATAAATTCATAAGAGAAGAAATTTTGACTTACTATTAGGATACTCACTTCCTCAAAGGGCATTGGGTAAATTTGTTTGAAGAATATTGACACTTTTTTTTTCAGCGGCCACGGATGATTTTTACGTAGTTATTTAGAGGACCTCTAAATACACATAGATATATATAATTTATGGCGTTAAATAATATCGGAGCGGAGATTTTAAAGATTTAAGTGTTCAGTTTTTAGTACAAAAGTACGCCCAAGTATAAATATTTAAATATCTCCGCTCCGATGCACTTAAGAGTATTACATTACATAACAAAATATGTTTATTTTTAATAATTCTATCATAATTTACCACTTTTACGAATGGCCGCTCACCTTGAAAATGTATGAATTTTACAAATGACAACCCTTTTACCCAAACCCCTTTGGTGAAATGTAACAACAATAATAACATTCTTCTTCTGGAGGCCTAGTCATGATGAATAACGCTCTCTTTTAATTTGAGAGCTGTGCTCTTGTCGATGAAGTCATTTCCAATCTTCTCTTCTCTCTGCCAGCTCCTTGACCTCTTAAAACGACACGACATGCACCTTCTCCTTGATTTGCTCCATGTAGCTTCTTCTTGGTCTTCCTCTGCCTCTCCTGCCTTCAATCTTTCCCTCCAATGGCCAATCATCCCTCATCTTCTGTTTTCTATCATTTCTAAAATAACGCTAAGTTAGCGATTTTCGAATCTAAACATCGTAATTGACGTAAACTGATGACAGGTCGCGTCGACCGCTATGTCAACTCTATAGATTTCGAGTTGAAAACAGAAACGTTAGCGGCGTTTGCACCTTAGCTCCGTAAAACCCATATTGTCTTTGACCATGGTATTGTTTTCTACTCGACCGCCATTACTGTCAAGTAAATAAGAGCTATCGAAACGTTAACAATACGATAACAGAGGGCTCAGAAAAGATGCACTACGCTAACTAACGTTTCTATTCGATTCGTTTTTAAACCAATCGCGTCACTGGTAGACCACGTGACTTTTCGTATCACGTCATCTTCCAGTGACGCGATTGGTTTAAAAACGAATCTAATAGAAACGTTAGTAAGCGTAGTGCATCTTGTCTGAGCCCTCAGGTCAAAGACGATTATAGTTTCTACCGCCTGAAATCTCGTCCCTGGTGCTCTTCTAGTTATTTAAGGTTAGCCGTTCACTCTGAATAATAATGATTCTATCGCTTCACGTCAAAGTGTGCGCTTCCAAGTTATCAATATTTCATACCAATCCCCGCTCAAATCCTCGGAATATGTTAACCCCGCGATCCAGCGCATAGTGGTGGCTACAAACACCGACTGAGGGAATTTTAACGAGATTTTTAATGCTTCAACTGGGTTTTATTATCGCTGGCGCCAAGAAGTGGCGTCTACGCGGAACTCGCAATTTGACGCGGCCACTGCCTCTAAACTGTGGGTTTAACTGCTTTAAACCGCAAAATTAAGTAAAGAAATAGTTGTTTTTCAGTAGGAAACTAGATTTAATAGTACATTACTGCACAGACCGGGAAATAGGCCGTTTGGGGGACGAGTAGAGTTATGCGCTATATACGAGTCCAGCAACCACCCTTCCCGGTCGAGGCTTGTATAGTGCTTTTCTCCAACAATGTGGGGAAATTTAACACAATTGTTAATAAAATTAAACACAGTCCCGACATTTCCTTGAAAAAAAGAACAGAAACGTACGATTTAGTCAGTATAACACTGAAATAAAGCATTAAATAAAATCACAAATTTAAACGTAAATTCAATTTGAATATAATATAGTTTAAACTATAACATTTATTACGCGTTTATGTTATTTCGGCAATTTATTTTGTTTATGAACGCAATTTCTATTTAAAAAAGTCAAATTATTTGACACACTTTTAAACACGCTGTAAACGCTGTTTGATAAGGCATAACTTTTTAGTCTATGACATTTAAAAAGTAATATATACAAGGTATAATTTTGATTACACGAGTTTTTGGCTGTTTGGAGATAGTTATCCTAGTCCAAACATGGTTTTAAAAAGTAAAACACCAGGTACGTAATGAAATTTCATACATTTTCGCGGCCGCTGCCGTTGGTAAATAATAACTTTGTTTATTTTAATTTTGCCTGGATCTGGAACTCAGAACTTCGCGGACTGATTTTACAACAGTAAGGTTAACATTTCCGAGCATGTGGGAGAAAATTATGTTTGACTAGGACGCCCGCGACTTCGTACGCGTAGAATTAGTTTCCCGCTACTTTCTTTCCGTTGGGGGTCGATTTTCGGAAAGTCCTTTCTTAGTGCTCGCTTACATCATGAAAGGAACCCCTACTAGATTAGCCTGTCTCAATGTTTATTTAAAACGAGTTTTTTTGTGTCAAAATAACTGACGTGTTTCTAGACTGTATTTGAAAATTAGGCGCATAAGGGCTAATATGTACATTCAATAGCTTCATTGTTGGTCTCATCATGACTTAAGAGCTATGCTCTTGGCGGTGGAGTGTCCGCCATTGCTCTCTATCGGTTGCTAGGTTCTTGACATCTTGGTACGACACGACCTTAACTTTCCCTTTCACTTGCTCAAAGTAACTTAGTCTGGGTCGTCCTCTGCCTCATTTGCCATCTATTTTTTCCTCTATCATATTTTTCATGAAATTATCGTGTCGTAACAAGTGCCCTATCATCTTCCCTCTTCGGTGTGTTAGATACGGATGTTACGGAGGCGTATTTACCGGAGCCGGATCCGGAGTTTATTTTTTTTATTTAACGGAGTCGGATCCGGAGCCGGAGGCGAAGTTGGAGCCGGATCTGGAGCCGGACCTTTTATCGGAGTACCTTTTATTTAAATTAATTCCTAGACAAGTCAAAACTTGCAGGCGTGCGCCGCGCTACCGCGGCAAAAGCAATACCTTCAGCTCCGGTATAACTTCGGTAAAAATTAACGAAGGCGGAGGTATGAAATAAAAAATAGCGAAGGCGGAGGCGGATCCGAAAGTGTAAAATCAAACGGAAGTTCCGTCTTAACGGATGCGGAGGCGAAGCTCCGTAACATTCCTAGTGTTAGATGCCATCCATAAGTTTGACTGGTTACCTGAGGGCTCAGACAAGATGCACTACGCTAACTAACGTTTCTATTCGATTCGTTTTTAAACCAATCGCGTCACTGGAAGATGACGTGATACGAAAAGTCACGTGGTCTACCAGTGACGCGATTTGCTTAAAAACGAATCGAATAGAAACGTTAGTTAGCGTAGTGCATCTTGTCTGAGCCCTCTGGGGTCTATTCTACGTCGTAAAATAATATTGCTCTTGATATGTTATCGTATCGTCATCGTACAGCTCTTACTTACTTGAAGTAATAAAGGCCGAATTAAAAACGATACGATAACATGTCAAAAGCAACATGGTTTTACCGAGTAGGATAGAGCTCCTAAATGTCGTAAATATGTATGTATGCACCTATTTATGTATGTATGTATATATGCACCTATGTATGTATATATACTCTTTATTGTACAAGAAAAAAAATACAAAACACAGGCAATATAACAAAAAACAAGTGTAAAGGCGAACTTATCCATTAGAAATTCTTCCAGATAATCCTTGTTGAAAAAAATGGTTAAATAATAACCCTAATAATATACAGTAGATTCGATCAACGGCGAGTGGTAATAGGGGTTCCGTTGAGATTGCCCAGTTTCGATATAATGACAGTCACTTCAACTCGTAATGCAAGGCATTACTAAAAACAATCCAGAAATTATTCTGTCTGGTAATAGCTGAATTACCGGCTTTGCGAAGAATTTATTACTTCTTATTGAGCTAGGGTTGTATGTATGTATACTCTTACTAGCTGTAGCTGTCCGTGTAGATGTCGTTTATTGTTTGTTGCGGAAAAACGTACCTTATGTCCTTCCTCGGGGTTCAAGCGCTATTAAAATTGGTTCAACGGTTTAGGCGCGAAAGAGTAACAAATAGACAAAGTTACTTTCACATCTATAATATTATAGTGGATAGTATAGATGTAGAATTGTGTTCTCCTATATTTGGACCACCCGAAACAATAAAAATACCTAGCTATGTTGTTTAATTGAAGCCTTTGTCCGTCTGGGCGTCATCGCCCGGGGCTGGACGGTTATATTTTTTCTAAAACTTGCCCTTATTACACGACTGCCCAAAAAAAAAGGAGTGTTATGTTTTCAGGGTTCATGTTTGCATGTATGTGAGTTTCTTTATTCGACTATAACTTCTAAATCCCTTGACCGATTTAGATGTGTGAGGTATCGTTAGAATCCTTACGTCATCTCGGGTGACATAGGATACCTAAACTGTTAAAATTGCAAAAACAACAATGGCAAAATGACAAATATTCACATATGTAGGTATATCGACGACAGTATAAAAAATGCAGTCGGGTTTTTATAGCTAGCTTTTCATCATATAGTTATTTGTAGTTTTTACCCGACTGACAAAGGAGCGTATTGTTTTTAATAGGATACTGAACCAAACATTTTCATACAAAATCCGAAATGGGACTTGATTTAGGGGTGAGAGACGTTATCACCCGGAGCTACATTTGTTTTTTTGACAGCTACGCGATTTAAGCATCGGTTCACAATCCTCTTAACAAAGTTGTATGAAAATCGGTTGTCTCAGACAAAGTCAGATTTAATCTGTAAAGTAGTTCAGTTTAGGTTCAGAGAAAGGGACAAAGCTATAGCAGTTACCTATACAGGGTTGTGATTCTCTCAACAAGCAAAGGTGATCGTTCGCTCGAGTG
This sequence comes from Acleris literana, assembly GCA_946894065.1. Taxonomy (NCBI): domain Eukaryota; kingdom Metazoa; phylum Arthropoda; class Insecta; order Lepidoptera; family Tortricidae; genus Acleris; species Acleris literana. The sequence continues at coordinate 17,496,658 of OX335684.1, read as the reverse complement.
AAGGTCCAAGCGGCGAGTTTAAGTAGTCCCGACAGAGCGAACAAAACACATTTTAGCGCGTGTATTCAATTTGGCAGCATGACTTCTCGAACGTATAAGGCTCCCTAATTGACAATGCACGCGCTAAAATGTGTTTTGTTCGGTCGGACGGGACTACTTAAACTCGCCGCTGTTATTCGCTCGTCCGTCCGACCGGCCACCGTTTTTTGAGAGAACAACACACCAGCTCTGTCCCATTCTCTCAACCTAAACTAAACTACTTTAGTATGTCTTGTTAACCCCCTAGGTTTTCCATCGGGAATAGGTATCATCACCCAAACGGCGTCGAAAACAATCCTGAAATCAATCAGGATTTCTATGCAGCTGAATGAATATTTATTTCTTCTTTAAAAAAAATCTTTCAGCGCACTTCCAATCGTACCTAGCATCCATAAATACAGTATGATTCGGTTGATATTACATTCGGCGCGTGTTCCCCGGTTCGATTTTTCCCAGATGAATACATTACCGGAGTTTAGTATTCGACTCCCGCGTCTCAGATTGCGTTACCTTGTCGCCTTGAGGGGCTCATTGCATATTGCAATAACTGCGGAGTAGGATCGTGTAGCGGTTTGTTTTCATGCAGTACCGTAATATTGAATAATAAGACGTTTTGTTATGGAACGGTTTGCTTATAAAGAAGGAATTTGCAACAATAATTGAAATTTTTAACTGTGAAGTCATATTTTTAATTAGACGAAGTAAAGTGTCGTGAACCAGGTTGTCAGCTATTGGGGAAACAGTGTCGTAAACAATGCAATGTTATACACCCCTCACTCTGTTGGTTCCATGTGTTTTTTTTTATAAGTGTTGTATTTTTTTCTTATCTGAGTATGTGTTCGTTTTAAAGAGAGTTTCTTTTTTTTTTGTCGTTCTGAAAACAAACCGAATGTAAAATAACCGCCGTTTCTTCATTCTCTTAAATTAAAGGTCCTCTGAAAAGATTGTAGGTGGAAATCCGGGTCCTTTTGGGGCTTAGTCAACTTTGTGCGGAATTTAAATTATATATCCCAGATAGAGCTTTTCGTTGGTAACGTGATGAAACTTATACAAAACTGCTGAGTTGTACATTATTATTAAAGGAACTTCTATTTCTCATATCTTTTAAGCAAGCCTAAACAAGTTGCATTTTAAGGGGGTTCCTTACGCAAAGGGTTCCAACAGGTCCCTATTTTGTCTGTTAGCGGTTTGTCAGAAAAAAATTAAAGGGCCCCCATACAAGAAGCGTAATTTTACTTGTTCACTTTTGCTGGTTACAGTAATAAATAACACCACTGGGTCCAGCAGACAGCGTATGAACATGCTGTAGACAGTGACGCTGTGCATGTGACATGTGACGTGTTCACCGTTACATTTGACAAGATTAATGTTGACAGCAAGCGAATGCTTTGTGACACGGTTTCCGAACACCCTGTGGTGTAACGACTATATTTAAATTTCGAATGAAATTTTCGGGTGTTCGAATTTTAAAAAATCTAGATTTTTGCGGGTCTGCTTTTTGCCTTAAGTTGGCACTTCAAAACACATGCCATGTGTGTTTTAGAAATTAAAAAAACGCACAAACACTGTAAAGCATTTTTTTAAAATGTCTTTTGTAAGTAAACTATAGATTAGAGGTGAAGCCACGCGAACGGATTTTTCGCATAGATCTAAGATTAAGTAGGTAATTAATATTGATTTTCAGTAAAACTTTCAATTTCATTAATTTTCAAGCATATTTTTACATAGAACGAAGTCGTGAGCAAAATATTCTCTTCTCAATGAAAAATTATTTTCAAATCAATCCCTCGATAACAAACTCCTTTCAAGAGCCTTTTTTATATTAAGTTTGCGGAAGCGGAACTTTCCATCGGAAAGATGCAGGTCTGTAAAAAATGCAATCAACCACCGCATTCTACCAGATTCGAATTTTGAATTATTCATAACCGTTCCAGTTTGAATTTGGAATGTAACATTGTTGAAAATGATATCTTTATGTTCTTGAATGCTATTGTTTTGTGAAAAGTCATAAAACCCTAAACAGAGAATAGGCATTGTTAAGTTTCATTAGGCAATAACAATGTAAAATTATTTTCTTAGACTGCAATAACTCGTCTTTTATAACAATTTCGGTAGTTATTTTCGATAATATCTTGAGGAATATCTGTTACAATGTGCTCGGAAGTATTGTTATTTCTGTTGCTAATATTCTTTGTCTTAAATTTGCAATAATTTCTTCAATAATAACGTTACCTCTGTGTTACAATGCTTATTTTCCTTTGTGTACGTCTCGCTACTAATCTCCCTACTTCGTTCCACTTCCTTCATAATAAATAGTATTAAACAGTCATTAATCATGATCCAAGTTACAAAAGGGAGTAATCTTTTTACCCGACGCCATTACGAAATGGTTCTTAAGTGCAAAGCTCTTGGGAGCCAGACCATTTTAAATTACACTTAATTTTCTTGGCAGATGCATTTCTAAAGTAATTTTTGAAGATAAATCATATAACCAAAATAACAAAAAAAAGCATTTTTAATATAGCTAAGGGTTTTAAGGGTTTAATATTAAAAGGTCATAAGCGCCAGAAGAAGATAGCGAGAAGTGTTTACTGCAGGATATAATCCAAGGATCTCCACAACGACCCGGAGATTGACGTAGAGTTTTTATCCCGGAAATAAGGTTACCGAGTAGACAGCAATAAACGACTTTAACGCCGTCGCGGACAAAAGCTAGTGTAAAATTCTTTTAAAGTGTCCATTACCCCTACTAAGAAATACAATTACCGTACTCGCTAGCGAGTCGAATGCTCTTTACCTTGCACTCTATAAAAATACTGCAAGGTCTGCGAGGGACAGTTAAATTGTAACTCATGGTAAGGGTACAGTACCCTTACTAAGAGTTACAATTACCGTACTCGCTAGCGAGTCGAATGCTCTGTACCTTGCACTCTATAAAAATACTGCAAGGTCTGCGAGGGACAGTTAAATTGTAACTCATGGTAAGGGTACAGTACCCTTACTAAGAGTTACAATTACACTCGCTAGCGAGTCGAATGCTCTTTTCCTTGCACTCTATAAAAATACTGCAAGGTCTGCGAGGGACAGTTAAATTGTAACTCATGGTAAGGGTACAGTACCCTTACTAAGAGTTACAATTACCGTACTCGCTAGCGAGTCGAATGCTCTGTACCTTGCACTCTATAAAAATACTGCAAGGTCTGCGAGGGACAGTTAAATTGTAACTCATGGTAAGGGTACAGTACCCTTACTAAGAGTTACAATTACACTCGCTAGCGAGTCGAATGCTCTTTACCTTGCACTCTATAAAAATACTGCAAGGTCTGCGAGGGACAGTTAAATTGTAACTCATGGTAAGGGTACAGTACCCTTACTAAGAGTTACAATTACACTCGCTAGCGAGTCGAATGCTCTTTTCCTTGCACTCTATAAAAATACTGCAAGGTCTGCGAGGGACAGTTAAATTGTAACTCATGGTAAGGGTACAGTACCCTTACTAAGAGTTACAATTACCGTACTCGCTAGCGAGTCGAATGCTCTGTACCTTGCACTCTATAAAAATACTGCAAGGTCTGCGAGGGACAGTTAAATTGTAACTCATGGTAAGGGTACAGTACCCTTACTAAGAGTTACAATTACCGTACTCGCTAGCGAGTCGAATGCTCTTTACCTTGCACTCTATAAAAATACTGCAAGGTCTGCGAGGGACAGTTAAATTGTAACTCATGGTAAGGGTACAGTACCCTTACTAAGAGTTACAATTACACTCGCTAGCGAGTCGAATGCTCTTTTCCTTGCACTCTATAAAAATACTGCAAGGTCTGCGAGGGACAGTTAAATTGTAACTCATGGTAAGGGTACAGTACCCTTACTAAGAGTTACAATTACCGTACTCGCTAGCGAGTCGAATGCTTTGTCCCTCGCACTCTTTAAGAATACTGTGAGGGACAGAGCATTCGACTCGCTAGCAAGTCCGGTAATTGTAACTTATGGTAAGGGTACTGATACATTCTTGATTGCTAAGAAATCCTTATAGACGTCGACCATTATTATGGTCATTTAGACAAAAACAATCGACATGTTAGAGCCCTATATTGTCTACTATTGATTTTGTATCATAAATCACTGTATGAAAATACTTTTCACGCTTATTAATAAAGTAAATAACCGTAAACAAACCGTGTAACATTGGTAAGTCATAAAAAACGATAAGAATTCTCTATCGTTTTCATAACATCCACGCGCACGCGCAACTGTCGCTGATTCATCGTGCGCGAGATTGCAATTCATAATGTTTATTGTTATGGTATTACGGGATTGTTTTTAACATAGCGCACAGGTGGGCTTAGTCTCCTAGATATTGATGAACTCGTTGCCGTTCAAAAGATTATAAGAGTATGAAATCTATATGCGCATGCGCATATTTTTGCTTCGAAAGCCCAGTGTCACCTTAATTAGTGAATGCTAGCAAGCAGCATTGTTATGATTCACTATCTATTGAAAATTTTACCCTTTAAGTCTTTAGACAGGTAAACGACTAGCATGGAGGCATTCCGTCTTAGTCTTCAAGGTTGGCTACGGATTTGCGGTCTTCGGATTGCAGCCTTAAGATTGTAGTCTTGAGAAAGCAAATGTCTATGGGTCTTTAATTATTTACAAAATGTTTAAAGAGGACCTATAGAACTTTAAGGTGAGGTTAAGTTTTTTTTTATAATAATCCTGGAAAGTTGACGGTTTCATAAAAATATGTAATTACAACTGTATTTTCGGACAAATGAAACGGCAATGAGAACTCAACCTTTTCATAGGGTGATGGAACCAGTAATGGACAAGGCACCAGTAATGGACACTTGATTCTTATTTTACAGAAGATAAGGGTTATTCATTTGTTTTGCAACAATCAATTTGGACCGTATGAAATTTGAATTAAGAGCAAAGTGTCCATTACTGGTGCCGTCACCCTAGGTTACCCGAAATGATTCTCGTTACAGACCCGGGAACCTCTAATCTCATTTATTCCTGTCTGACGTTTGATAACGCCATTTGCAGAGATGAGAAATGACAGCAATTAGGGATAAGGGAAAAACCTGGCGTGGGCGTCCTCTAATGGGGTTTAATCATGAGGGTTCAGTTTAATGTGGAAAGTCCAATTCAAAACCAGACTGTACATTTTAGAGGACTATATCACAGCAATTTTTTCGGTTTTGGGTAGACCCCCAGCTTAACTAATATCAAAAAATCTTCGGGGTCTTTTGGTCGGATAAAATGGGAGATCTAGCCGGCTAAAACAGGATACAAAAAAATCGAAAAAATAGTATAATTATAAAATAAAAACTTACACGAACAAAAAATAAAGACGTAATTTATATGGAAAGATACCTATGTGTTTATTTATATATTTATAAGAAAGTATTACGTAAGTAAGTAGGCACTTACTATGTGTGTATGAATATGGATTATTCCATTAATGGAATGCCAAAATTAAAGTCCCCCATTGTCAACTCATGGACCCCATATTTCTCTCCGCTCACATGGACTCCTTGCTGGTCGACTTCGACCCCTGGGGGTCGATATAGACCACTATGGGGATCACTGCCATAGACGCATCTTGAGATGGGTATCACAGTCGCAATCAGTTTATATGGCCCTAAAATATCCCAAGACTCAGGAATAAACACTCGAGCCCGTTTAAGACAGACAAGTGTTTATCCACACCGTGATTCTAATCCGGAACTAGCTTAAATATTAGGCATTAGGCTAACCGGGTGGTCTCTTAACCTCGTAAGGCCCAGTTTGCAGTAGGATGTACATTACCAAGGCAATTTAATTTGAACTGTATTGCAATAGGAATAAAGTTCATTTTTCTTTCTTTATAAATCGAATATGGCATTATCGAACAAACGTAATTGAACTTTATTGCCTTGTTGGTAGATTCAAAGTCCCACTGACAAAAACTGGCGGTTTATAGTATGGTGGGCCTTACGAGGTTAATAGTATACCTAACAACTAGGTTAAAAAAATTGGGATCATAGGTTTATTGATACGATTATACTCGATAAGTACATTTAAAGTCATAAATATACGTTCCCAAGGCGTCAACAATATCTACACACCTACATGTATACTGATAATAAGGTCTATGTTTACAAATATTTGGCGCGATGGCCGTTTAGATATTACTGCTTTTGACTGTACCTCTACACCCCATTTATTTGTAATTGACTTAGTACAATAAAGTGTTTACATACATATAATATACCCGGGTTAATAAGAAAATACTTACTGCGACATACTGCCCTCCTAAACAAAAAGGACGCATGCGCAATTTGATAGTCAAAGCAAATTGAACCCCCTGCTTTAAGAATTAAGGTCACTAATACATACGCGGTTGTATGAGACATACGCCCTTTTTTCTAAGGAGGGCAGCATAGCTGTACGCAATTCATTTTCATATCTCATGCAACCCATTTCCTATTTACCGCGAGCCGTTCCAAAGAAATCCCACACATGTTTAATTTTACCCAGTTATTCCAGTTTATTCGTTTAAATTCAAGTCTGGAATTCACAGCAAACTGAATCACTACAGTTTTCTGTAGAACGCTGCCGAAGGAATTCCTTTGAAAACCAATTTTGAAACAACCTGGATTTCGTGAGAATTCTGAATCATTGTGACATATTAAACGATGTGTTAGTGCAATTCGACCAAGTTTATTAGTTGTTATTAAATTAGATACGGTATTCAAGGTCGTTTATATACCACACTGCTTAGTTATTACAACAACAATGACTGGAGCGTTACCAAAACATACTGCTATGCGTACTCGTCCGAAAGCAGCTATGACGACACGTCGCGTTTAGCGTAGTGTTACCTACTAGTGATTTTGGTTTACCATCATTAAATTTGCTAAAACGTTTCACAAACTGATCCTTTTGCAAAACGCTTTTCCGAAGCTGTAAATATTTCAGGGTTTTTAATAAACTAACCTAACCTATCCTATAGCGTTTTACTGGGGTGTCATTCGCGATCCATATTATCGTTTGTCCTAATCGTCATTTGTCATAATTTATCGTTTGTCCTAAACTTGTTTTCAGCTGAGTCAGACAACTTTTTAAGCTTTCCAAAAATACCTGCGGTTAGGTCAGGTTAGAGTTGTGTTATAACAACACTAAAAAGTTATAAACATCAAAATGGCGGAAATGGCTTTTACGACAAACGATGAATTAGGACAATTGACGGTTAGGACAAACGATATAATGGATTCCAATATAGACCAGTTTAAAGGACGGTGTTGAAATACTTGCAGTTTCGGAAAAAAAGTGTTTTGAAAAATGATCATTTTTGTAAAATGTTGTTTAGCAAGTGATTTGATACCAGTGATTTTGTCTATACACGAAAATCTAATTAAAGACCAATATCTGACAGTTCCCATCTTGATTATTTCGTTATTTTAACATTATTTCATATAACTATATGAAAAGTAAGCTTTAAAAACCCGACTGCATTTTTTATACTGTCGTCGATATACCTACATATGTTAATAATTGTCATTTTGCCATTGTTCTTATTTCAATTTTAACAGTTTAGGTATCCTATGTCACCCGGGATGACGTAAGGATTCTAACGATACCTCACACATCTAAATCGGTCAAGGGATTTAGGAGTTATAGTGGAATAAAGAAACTCACATACACACATGAACTCTGAAAACATTACACTCCTTTTTTGAGGCAGTCGTGTACAAAATATGAATGAGAACTCGTGTAAACAGTAATATTAGGGTAAGTTTTATTGATAAAAATACTTACACTTAAACCAAAATGCAGTAATCACAGCGAATGTGCGCCGGTTGACGTTAGGATTTTGGTCTTAAATTAGATTTTCGAGTATAGGAAACTAGCGGCTCGGATTTTTCGCTACAGTTTTATCTTACGAAAGCTGCTGGGACATTCTAGTAGTTGTAACGCGTATAGACACGCACACTACTTACGGCGATACTAAGCGGCGACAGCTACGCACTCAGAGACAACGTGCACGTGCCTACACACACAAGTATGGCCCATCCGCTTTCGTTAGATAAAACAACTGCACCTTTTTCGGGCAATCTGTGTGATGAGCGCGGGTAATTGATTTTGAGTCTTAGATGTATATTTACGTATTTGAGCGTGTATTTCTCTATATAGGTACGTTTATCGTTATCTAGTACTCATAGTATAAGCCTAGATTTTAGTTTAGGACCTAGGTCTATTTTGGTGAGATTATCCCCTGATACTTGTCTAAGTAACTAGGTATTTTTTTAACAGAATATTGCGCTTCTTTAGTTTAATTAAGAAAGAGTCGATCTATCTCATCCTTGTTACTTTTCTTGTTAAATATTACTTTCATAAATGAAAGAGCATCACATTATTTTTGTGGGTAAAACAATCCTGGTACTTTCCAAGTAAGGCGCGTTAGAAAATAAATCAAGTGATAACAAGCTGCGAAATTTACTCTGGCGAATTGATGTCGGTTTTTTTAATTAACAACGATTTATTATGGCTCGCGAATAAATTGCTATGGTTTGCGCCCTTGGGCGAGAAATGACAACGTTGGAAATTTAAATGTGACACCATCGTTCGTTTTAGATGAAGCAAATTCAACGAAATTTGATTTTAGCCATCAGTACAAATAAATAATTGTAATTGGGTAAAACACCCAATTATTGGAATCTTTACCAGTTATAGAGACCGAGTGATTGTAGAATTATCGCCTCTATGACCTTGAAATAAAATTCATGGTGCCAACACTTTGTAGATGCCAAAAATAGGGCATAACCTTATGGCTTTTGATATTTTATCCTATTGTCAACGGCATGATAGCTTTTATTTACTTGACAATAAAAAAATACGATAACAGCAATAAGGTTTTTTGAGTAGAAATAGAGCCCAAGTTACACCTTTATAACCACGACACGATCAGCATTATAAATAGCTGCACACTTTAGTACTTTGTCACTTTAACGTCATATTTGAACTGCTGCAATAATCTGTCAAAGGCATTAAAGCGACAAGGTACAAAGGTGTGCAACAAAAAGGCCGAGTGTAACTAGTGAACGTAGTTTGTATTGTGATTTATAAACTTTACAACAGAGGCCCTAGCCGAGATGCAAACGCTACTAGCTAACGTTTTTCTATTCTATCACTCAAAATGTGTGGGGTGACATTCTCGTGCGTAACGATAAACCACGTGATCAACTTATAACAAGGTTGTTATAACCTCTTTTTTTATTTCGTTCCTGGCCACTCTTACCTTTCTTTTATTGATCTAAATCCTTCAAAATTCAAAATTATTATGATCGATTCAGATATCGATCGATATTCCGACTCTCTTAGAAACCTTCAGAACAAACAGACAAGGATCTCGGGCTTCATGCCAACTTAGTTTTTTTGTTTTTATTAGTGTGTTACCCTACTATTATATGCATTAATAATTAAAAGTACAATAAAATTGAATAAGAGATTTATTTATTCACAACTACACAACATCCCGTGCCACCATCACAATCGCCGTCATTGCGGTGGTGGCTCTCTAAGATAATTACTTACCCCATACTGTCAGAAACGGTCATCCCATACATTTTGAGTGATGGAATAGAGAAACGGTAGTAGCGTTTGCATCTAAATCTTCATTCAATTGTAGAAAATGAGTCTGGCTCTAATACAAAACAAAACGGCCCGCCAACGTTTCCCGCTCCTGGTTTTAAGATGATTAAAATCTGCATGACTGACGTGTTCTTTGTCCAAGACAGCTCGCAAAAACTTCTGCGAAGTTTTTATGCGGTCAAGAATGGGGATCCCCGGCCATTGTCATTGTTAACAAGAAACTGTACTTTATAGTTTAGGGAGTAAAGTTGTTGCGTTTAATTTGGGTAGTTAATAAAGTTTTTGATGGAGTTTTGATATATTTTTAATTAATTGGTGACGCTTATCGTTGTTGATTAGCGGGTTTAATTGTGTTATTACGTTGAAACATGACGTTGTTGGTGATGAAACAACGTAAATAGGTAACTTAAATGGTTATTGTAAGGGCATACTAATTTGTATATATGGTCATGTATTTTACCTGTTTTCATCTTATTATTTTATGCATTAACTTTGGTTGACTTTGTGGGTGACGGGTGGATGCAATTTGGTTTTTTTTTTGTCACTAAGTAAGCTGTAATGAAATAATTAATATAATAACACTACTAGTTTTATCAATATAACGAAGCTTTTCGAAGCAGCCGTTTAAATAAAATGTTATCAAGTATATAATGACAGGCGTCAATTCAGAGAGAATTAATTCTTCAGTGGCTTTATTGACTACATACTTCGAAACAAAAGACCGAAACATTTTAATAAAATGCAGTCTGCATTTCCCGGCAAACAGATTTTGAACGTCACAAATAATTCACATAAATCTTTCGTCTATAAACATTTCACGCTGCGATGTTCAGCGATCAGATAACGTCACGTTGTAGGTCAGGCCTCGGCAAATATTCCAATAGTAGCTGTTTTAAAATTCAATATTATGACAAAGCGAGCAAACAGCGCATTTTCATATCTCATTCCTATCTTTTGTAAAAGTTCTGCATTAAATCTGTATTGACATTGTCAATTTATGCGATATATTTAACAATTTTTAATTTTTAATTATTTCGTTTTGTGTCGACAAGGTCCCATTATTTATATAATTCCTTAGTTCTAGACATCCAAGTTAAATAAAGGCTCTAATACAGACACCGAAATTTAACAAAATCTATTACTAACTAGGTTGTAATAGTTTCATCATAAAGCTTTAAGAAAAGGACCCTCACGGAAGTATAAAATATACAACTAATTTGGTGAATTGCAACAAAATAATCTACGTAACACACGTCAATTTGCTGCTTAGCGTCAATGTATTTTTATTTGAACTACAGGAAGGGTACTTTAATTTAAACTGCTAACCATCACAATTCGCACTTTGACAACATTATTGTTTTAACCGTATTGTTTTTTAACAACCAGCCAGTATACATACTTGTCTTTGTCAATTGACAACACATCAAACTAGATCTTTATTCTACTTTTGTAAACGACTTGCTTCGATATCGTAACCATATTGACGATATAACAGCTCTTATTTGCTTGACATTGCTCCACGTAAGCGCAAGTGACAACGTCAACATACTTACGATTTTGAAGCAGGATTAAACAACAATGTGGAATAAAGGCTTCTACGTTGACAATACATTGACGACCTAACATCCAGCCAGTATCGCTAGTGAAGTGAAATGTAACACGAGTGGTGTGCGGTGTGAGGATGGCGGGCCGCGCGAGGTAGCGCCCGCATGGGGCAAACGGCGAGTATGTGTCGCCTCAACGGATCATGTCTCCACCACAAGAAAAGTAAGTAGTCATATAGACAATGCAAGTGTTTTTTTATAACATGGAGAGGGCCATCTGACGTTCAGTCGGGTGTGAGAGCCATAGACATTGGCAATTTTAATGCTGCGAATGCTGTTGCTTGGTTGTAGCGCAATGGATAAGGTGGTGGTAGCGATCCGAGCATATGTCGCCTCAACGGATTGTGTCTCTACCACAAGAAAAGTAAGTAGTCGATATAGGCAATACAAGTTACGAAAGGGTTTTTGATCTTACGATTTTGAAGCAAAGTACGCAATTCAGTGTGGAATATTGGCCTAGCTTCGTTGACATCTACATTGACGACCTAACATCCAGCCAGTATCGTTAGTGAAGTGAAATGTAACACGAGTAGAGTGCTCGATGTGAGGATGGCGGGCCGCGCGAGGTAGCGCCCGCTTGGGGCAAATGTGTCCACCACAAGAAAAGTAAGTAGTCGAGTAATATAAAGAAACAAATAACATGTACTGGTGATAAACAGATATACAAAAATGAACCAAATATTGTCATAGACCAGAGGCCTGTTGTCACGAAATGGTTCCAACTCAGCGTTACGCTGGCATTAGAGCCAGCGCTGATCTTCCGTTGGGACTTGGGACCATCCAGTGAAACCACGGCAGATTACCCACACATAGCACACTAAACTGAACGAAACAGAACTAAAAGTAAAACCGTAGGCAATGTAAGTTACGATTTTTTTTTATCTACACGCATATCATAAGTCCTCTATTATGCGTTCAAAACCTGTTGGCAATGACCAGCATTAGCTGTGTTAGTAGGTTACAGCAATGACAGCTGTAACGTAATATTGTAATTACGTTATCAAATATTATAAAGTAATGAGTTTCAAATTTGTAACATCTCCCAAAACCAACACAATTTAAATTGGCCCAATTCTACTATCAATTGAAACGTCAACTGTACCTATACTTTTCAGTACATTATCGTACGACATTAAATTTGGAACGAAATGAGAATAGGGGCTTTATTAGTTTGTCTATGATTTAAAAAAACCCTTCATATTCGTGAGACTGACACAGCACAAGTTTGTTAAGCCGCCATTTTTGTCGTCAAGTCGTCAGCTTCTGAAGCCATCTTAGAGTACTTATAATATGTGTGTAGATAAAGTAATGTATGTAACTGTACATAATTAAGCATTAAAACACTCGTGTGATCTTATTATGAAAGTCGCCTTTGGCTCGTTTCATAAAACCACACTCGTGTTTTAAGGACTCTCATTATGTATCAGTTATATAAACTACTATTATGAAATGGAGAAGTCCATGATGTTCAGTGGGATCTGTGATCCATAGACATTGGCAATCTCAATACCGCAATCCTCAGACTACTAATGCGTTGTCCCACACCGGAATACAATAATATGAATGCTATACTAATTGGTTTTAGGCTAAATGATATGTTGGTAGGATTCTGAGAATGTGTCTCCTCATGGGATCGAGAACAGTAAGTGATCCAGTTATAGTAACAATTCAAGTTACTAAATAGTATAAGAAACGCGGTACTGTAGGCCTAGACAAGTGGCATTTTGTAAAAGTTAAGTATTGCAGAAAATATTTGTATAGGATTGACTTTAAGAACAATAAGAAGACTCTAAAATAATATAAATTAGGGCCGGTTCTCGTATGGCAATATTTGATTCAGACTGTTATGATTTATGATTAAGGTAAACCATTTTATGCAATAATAACAACAGGTGGACAAAGGGAATAATGTCCTTTATGACATTACATTTCATTACCTGTGAATGCTCGATTTGCGCATTCCCACACAATTTTAACAATGCACCGCCGCCGCCGGATATTTGAAATTATTACCAGATGTCTGTTCCACTTGTGTATTTAAATAATTATTGATGAAATTCAACTTTTTTAACTATTTTTTGGGTTCTTAATATAAAACCCGGTCAAGTGCGATTCGGACTCGCGAACCGAGGGTTCCGCATTTAAGATAATATGGTTGGAAAACGCAAAAGAAAATACTCATTTTGTTAGAAACTTTATTTTCTATTCAATGAAATTTGAATTACCTAAATTTTATACGGGTTACTAAAGATTTAAGCTAATTTTTCCAAAAATTTTACAACTTGTAATAATTATCTTTAAGTCAGGAATTTTTAGTTTTTCGGAAATAAGGGGGAAGCACGGTAATTTTTTATACCTACATCAAAATAATGTCACGGAAAAATGTGAAAAAAAAATAGTTTTGAAATGTAAAGATCGAGCCCTTTCATATGGCACTCTATTTGCTACAATCAAATCACTTTCATTTTTAAACCGCCATTTTAGATCCCATTTCAAATATTTAGAAAAATATTTTCATATTTTTTTAATAAAAACAGATGCGGGCAACTATGCCAAATTTCAAGTTGATAGCTTCTATAGTTTCAGAGAAAAACTGCTGTGACACACAGAGAGACACCGAAGTCTCACCATAAGGGTTCCTTTTTTACCATGTAGGTACGGAACCCTAATAATGGTCCATATCGATTACAATCCGCTTACGCAACGTTAAGTAAATAGTCGAGTGGGAAGCTCGGTTTTCCCTGCAAGTCAAACAGACGGAGGGGATGGCTTGTATCGGGTTACTTGTCGTCATCGATCCCGGGTTTATGCGTAACTGTGGTGCGTCACTATCTCTTGGATTATACGTGAACATAATTCACTAAAGAACTGAAGAGTTTTTTTTTTCCAAAGTCTAAGAATAATGCTCCGTATTTTTTAGGGTTCCGTACCAAAATGGTAAAAAGGAACCCTTATGGTAAGACTTAGGTGTTTGTCTGTCTGTCTGTATGTCACAGCAGGTTTTCTCAGCAACTACAAATGCTATCAACTTGAAATTTGGCATAGTTGTACAACTTGCGTGCCCGCATTTGTTTTTAGTAAGAAAAATATGAAATTAATTTTTGAAATAATTGAAAATGGGTCTAGAATGGGGGTAGAAAAATGAAAGTAGTTTGATTATAGCAAGTGGGATGTCATTAGAAAGGGCTTAATCTGCACATTTAAAAACTTAAAAAATAATAATTGTGCTGTACTTTTAGACTTATAGCCAAAAATGTACAAAATATGACCGTTCCCCCATTATCTCCGAAGTTTATTAATCAAAAAATCCGAAAAAACCTGACGTATAGATAATTACTTATATATTATGGGAAAAATAAAATGAATTGTTTTTTATTTACAATTTTTGAGCAATAACAATAAAATCTGTATTAAAATTATGGCTAGTGAAAATGGACCTTATTGCATAGAAAATAATGTTCATAACAAAATTAGTAATTTTTTTGCCGTTACCAAGCATATTATCTTAAATACGGAACCCTCGGTGCGCGAGTCCGACTCGCACTTGACCGGTTTATTCATTTGGCCGTCTCAATACTATTGAACATTTGAAATGTCTGTTAGTTGATTTTCTCTAGCGCAAGAACAGACCAGAGGCCCTAGAAAAGATGCATTTGGCATTCGTTATAGTTATTATTATTATTTAACTAATTAATTGCGTCTACATAAAAACATAATTTTGCCAATGTCAAGTATAAATAAACAACGTTGTACGGTGAATCCTGTCCTGTCGTCGAAGTCTTCCAGTCATAGTCATGACCCCTGAAGATGGCGAGCATCCACTTCAATGGCTTGGTGTGATCTTGACCGCTTACTCATTTGGAGCCATCTTTTCACTGTTATTTTATTCAAGGCAAGTTCTTAATCAATGTTACTAGTTGTCCCACAAAACTGCCCTGGATTTGCGAACCAAAATCAACGATAAAGTAATTTACAAAATATTAAATAATTGGACAGATGTTTTCAGAATGACAGCCAGCCCTTCGTTAGCCAGCCAGTTATACAAAATGTATAGGATTGAGGTAAGCTGTCAGACGGTCACGTCGAGCGCCTACGACAATTCCATACATTTTGTCAGTTTTCGAAAATCGTTTACGTTAGCGTTAAGCAACTTGTCTAGCTTCACAGGAACGCTACTCAAGGGTTTAAACTTTTGGCGTCCTATTTCATTACTCGTACTTGTTGTTTGTTATTAAACTAAAGGATAAAGCCGGAATTCACTTGGTTTTGAACTTAGTCGTTCGGTTCTTGCTCTGGCTCTGGCTAAGAAGTACATTACATTAAATCACGCCTGTTTCCCAGAGGGGTAGGCAGAGACCACTTCTTTCCACCTGCTACTATCCTGACAAATCTCTTTCGCTTCTTCCACATTCATACATCGAGTCATGCATGCACGTCGGTTTCGGGTACTTAAGATACGGCTAAGAAGTAAATGCTAGTTATTTCTTTGGATGTTTTGTCCTTCATGCTTGCCCGGAGGTTAGAGGGTAAGATGATGGTAGCAATCCTGACGGACCCTGTAACAAAGTCCTACCAGTGTATTCGACTTAATACGGAAAACGAGTTGTGTGTAACCAAGTCTGGTGGTGTTCCATTGTTGACTTACTTTGGGCTACTGCATCCCTAATCCATACCAGCTTAATAGATGGCAGACGACCGCTGTGCCTTTTTCAAAAAACTTTACCGCGCGCAGTGTAATAAAACCAGCTTATCACGGCTTATTTTGGCAATTTTCACTCAAAGACTTTCAAGAGACAAGAATAATAAATAATATCACGGGACGATCTCACACAAATTGACCTAGTCCCAAACTAAGCTCTAGGCTTGTACTATGGGTACTAGACAACGATATAAATACTTATATAGAGAAATAAATACTTAAATACATAGAAAACATCCACGACTCAGAAACAAATACTCGTGCTCATCACACAAATATTTGCCCATACCGGGAATCGAACCCGGAACCGCTAGCTTCGTAGGCAGGGTCACTACCAACTAGGCCAGCGCGTCGTCAAAGAATAGGTAGCCTTTTGTCAAAGGTCGGCAACGCATCTGCATCGTTTCCTAGTGTTCTCCTCCACACTGTCGTGATGAAGAAGGCGGCGAACTGTATAGTAATAGTTTAAGCATTTTCAATTTAATGTTGTTATCACTAGAGTATACAATGCTTCGATTGCAGTCGCATGGGCGGCGGTGATCATTTTCCGTCAGATGACCGGAACCTTTACCATGAGTTACAATTACCGTACTCGGTAGCGAGTCGAATGTTCTGCCGAAGAATACTGTGAACATAGCATTCGGCTCGCTAGCGAGTTCGGTAATTATAAGTCATGGTAAGGGTACCGCTGGTTCGTTTATCTCTTCTACGATTAAAACAAGTAGTTGCGTTGGAGAATAAGACCGAGGACCTGTCAAAGTATTAAAGTTTTCCAACTGTGACGTAAACCAATTACGGTGTCTCGCGACTTTATCAGTTTAGGATTCGTTTGTGGTTCTGCAATTTTCCAAGATAAAAATTCTTTCGATATACATTTTTATACACCGTTCTGCAAGATTTGTCCGCAAATTCGTCCGCGTACAAGTCAGTTATCGCTATGCTCTCGAGAACTGTCCTATTATCCCGAATAAATAGTACTGCCCATATGGTATTTTTTTTCTCCGGGGTATAAATTTTTTGACGACGCGTTGGCCTGATTGGTATTGACCCTGGATTGACACATACTTGATACTTGATACTTGATACTTCTTTATTGATAATGTCAAATTACACGTCAGATTAAGTTCAAATTAGATTACAATAAGCTACTTTTCATGTCGGAAAATTTAAATCTTTCACATTCCAAGGGAATAACGATAATCTACAACTAACAGAAGCTTTCTATAAAAATGTAGGTACTCTCTTTTTGACTCTATCTGCAAAATAGGGGCGTTCCTCGGAATTCCTAATAACGTTAGTCCTAACGCTTAGTTTGTCCGAATTATTGATTGTCCTAAACTGGTTTACAACTGAGTCGGACAACTTTTTAACTTTTCCAAAAATACCTGCGTGTAGGTTAGGGTTGTGTCATAACCACACTAAAAAGTATCAAAATATTTGCGGAAATAGCTCTAGGATAAACGGAAATTCGGACAAACGATGCATTAGGACAAATGACGATTAGGGATTCCAATATAGAGCAAAATAGTAAAGTTCAAAGGCAGTAAGGTTTCTTGTTGGACTATTCCACATCGTAACAGCGTTATGTAATTTGTGTATAAATTGCTCTCAGCGGTCGCCGGCACGGTCACAGTATTAAATAATCGCACTCGCTAACGGAAACTTCCATTGTATAGTAATGTTTTGTAACGTGTTCATTAAAATTCTTAGTTTTTGTAACCACCTCTATTTTGTTTAAGGCTTTTGACCTTTTAATAGAAGTGAGCAAAACGATGTTCAAGAGATTAGCATACCCTTTTCTTAAGAGTATTGTGAGGCTAAAAAATTGCATACAAATTGCGGTAACACAAATCCGGACTTCATTTACAGAGAGAGAGAGAAACCCATTTAAACCTATTCCGACGTGTACGTTGTCCTTAAAAAAATATTACTTGGAAAAAAATTATGAAGAAATAATAAAACGTACAAATCTAGGTTCAAATCGGACCTGATTTAGGGGGTAAGTAACAATTTTGCCCGGAGCTAAATTTGTATGGATTTTTTTGGGCACTTTTGCGATTTGAGCGTCGCTTCACAATCTTCTTAAAGGCTGGCAACGCATCTGCGATTTCTCTTATGGTGTTGCAGCGGTGACCACTTTAAATTACATCAGGATACCGCCTCGTTTGCCTTCTTTAGGGTAAAAAAAAGTATTAACTAAGCTTACTATACCTTATTATAACTATGATAAAATTACTTCATCGGCTAGATGTATGCCTTAATTAATGATCGCCACAACGATAAGGTTCGATGGTTCGATAGTTCTATTATTAGATAGGTCTATTATTTAGAAGCGTTCGAGAAAATTCAAAAGCTGTTTAGTAAATTAGCAATATCAGGTTTCCTTTGTTCAAGCTACTCCCTTCTGGGAATTCTTTTATTTTATGGACCTACAAGTTATGCTTCTCCAGGTGTAAAGTGGCAACGTTTGCCGTCGCTTGCATGAAATAGATCGCTATTGCCACTTTGTGGCAAAATTGTAAGTTGTAAATTTGTAAAATTAGCTCCTTTATATCTTTACTTCGTAGTTTTAGTTCTTTTATAACTTGTTGCAATCCTTTTTGTCTTAAGCTTAAGATCTTACTTTGTAAAGCATATCGTTTATTAAGCGTGCTTATTTTTATGCGAAATCCATTTGGTTTTAGCATTACTGAACTCACAGATATAATGGTCTTAACGTAATTGTTGGTTGAGGTTCCCTGGGCAGTGGGTGTAAAATCGATTATTGTATTGGGTAAGTTCTGTATACATTTTCAGGGCATTTACTTTAGTCTTACTTAAAACAAGGTTATCACCCTTTTTTTGTATTTTTTATTCGTTTTTTTGCTGTAACTAGACCAATGATTAGTTTTCTCTTACCTCTACAGTAATAAGTATATTAGGAATTAAAATTGGCATACACTACTGTAATTCCTGTGTTAGTATCTTGATCATCTCTTCCTTAATTTTGATGTCTTATAAACACACTTTTGCGTCTATAATAAGTCAGAACTTTTTTTGGTTTGAATAAGGATTGCTAAATAGCCACAAATTTACCGCGTTTATCGTGATTTGTTAACTTTATCAGAATTTCAGTTATTCTAGTAAAGGCCTTGAGCAACTCGAGCTGAAATGATAAAAACACAACGCGAAACGTAACTTTTCTTGTAATGCCGCTGGCGATAGACTCAGAATTATATTTTATCAAAACGTCCCTCGATTTCTCTAAGTTTTTTAGGAAAAAACATTGAGATACCTTTCTACTTGCTACAGTAATTTCATTGTCATTAAATACTAAACAGTAATGTCAGTAATGTCTATTTTTAAGCTCGATAGTGCCCTTTAAAGTGGTTTGCAAATATGAATCGATAACATTTGATCTATGTGACGAGTGACGGCTTACTCTACGAGTGCTATTATTATATCTGTCGAGATATAGTGATAATTGTGCTAAAAGGCTCCACAATCTAAAAATAAAGAGTGCTTAGCAGTAGATCATACGATTTATGTTTGCGCAAATTCTATCGTGACCTCTTTTGCCATTTGTCTAGTTGTTCGATCTATTTTTATTCGAAGACCTATTATTTGAAGTGATAAATTGCTTTTTTTGGTTTTGTAGGCTTTTGTCTTGTAACATATTATTTTACCTATAGTTATTCTTTGAGTGTATACATTTTCTGGCACTGCCCTGACTCACTATAAGACCATATTGATCCTCTACAAAAATTCCTGATCACTTTTCTTACATTATGTCTCAACCAAAAATTTGTATCAAAAATATCTTCCATAAATTATGCATTCCACATTTATGCATTCTACACACGCCTATTTGTGAAATATTCCTCTTTATTTGCTACGATACGTGGTGCACCTTACAAATGGCGGTTTGAATCGCCCGCTCCGTCATTGTCTCTTGCAAAACCAAAGTAACTTAGGCACATTACTTTTATTCCTTTTACGGTAAAACCATTTCGGCAATGCCCCAAGGGAAAATTGTCGTTATATTGTTTCTTTTGGATGATTAAACTTCGTTTTTTATTTGAGTACTTTCATGCCACTTAACTAATTTGTCCTAAAATTCCGTTCCTAATATAGTGGACCTCTCACTTAAATATTTATTCATTCTCCGTAACTTATTTACATAAATATTGCAAGCTACCGAGCTGGGACCGCTTGAGGATAAACCAAACGGAATATTTAGAATTTGGTCGGGATCTACATAAAAATTCGTTGGAGCATTTTCTTGGAACTTATGGATTTACTTCAGGTAGTGTGCTCTAAATATATCCAATTGAGTAAGATCTGTTACCTACTTTACTATTTGGGTATTTTTTGCTAAGTGAATTTATTAATATTTGCTCGTACATGTAACACTGTTATAGGTGTATCTATTTTTGGAAATATTCGCATACTTATGTGTATGTCACCATGTTCGGATACATGACAATTGTAGCTAACGTCCTATCTTAAGCAAATACAGCGACGTGTGAGCTTCAATTCCGTTTCAAAAATGTTTGGTGATCCAATATTCAATATTATCTTTCACAGTGTAAAGGTATATACCCATACGTGTCGCTACATCCATCTTTGAGACCGAAAAGTAAACATAGGTATGTTAATAAATCTCCAGTTGGTCTGAACAAGACCTAGACAGACGCTGTAGATACTCTGTCTTGTCGTTTGGGTAGAACACCTGCCAAGACAAAACATTTTCAGCAGTATTTTTTTTCTGGTTTTGCTATAATCTGTACTGTGTTAAGAAGTGTTGTATGTAATAAAAATCCATACTCTTTCCATTAATAAATAAATTCAATTGAAGCAAATGTTGCCTGAACCTTTGCTTCAAAGGAAATATCCATAGACATCGGAAGACAGATGTCTCGTTGTATTGAGGCGCGTCCTTTGTTGTATAATCCTTTTGAGATTATTCCGCCATTACGATGCCCGTCACAATTTATGGTTTCTTATCTTCTAATCTAGTTATTCAATATTATTTCTATCACCTTTGCAGCTGCAGCTTTGTCGCTTCGTTTGCCAGCTTCTTGGACATGTAAAGAAATGTTCTGCAAGTATAGAACCGAGCTTATCCTTAATAGTTGTTTTCATAATCATCATCATTCTAATTTATTCTAATTTCTAGCCGATGTTTCGCATCTTTTTCCTGGTCAAAGGCTGTCTCCATTCCTACTTTACCTCCAGTAAATACTAGGACAAGTCTCCCTCAAATTGCTTTGATTCTTCTGCAACTTTAGTTCTATCTGAGCGATGTGTTTATCATTTAAACCGTGTTTAATGTTTTAAGTTAGTTAAAACATTGATCGTTAATGCGGTTCCGTCCGTACGAAACGCTTCAGATAATGTAGTTTTCTGTGACTTGACATGTTTTAAAATGGGCATCTCACGCAAGATCACTTTCTTAATACGGTCCTAAACCTACCATGATTCGTGACTCAAATATATGCTCATTTTATTTACGATATGGGTAATAAAATATATCACCTTCCTGCTTTTTTATGATGGATAGATTACGTTTTATGTTCCTGAAATATGTGGGCAGATCTGTTTTAAGGCGTTGTAAAACGCGGTCGATATTATTACGTTGATCATTGTACATTTAGGTGGGACTCATCTCTTCTTGTATTGATTGATCTTTAGCTTCTCATTTTGAATTTAAAGCTATGTGCAGAGTCTAACAAAACAATATAATTACATACAACACGATTTACACGGTGGACAACATAACTTCATGAGAGTGTTTTATTTTCTTAAAATGTTCTCATTTTATTCCTTTCTTTTTATTAGGGCTCCTTAGTCAAACTAGGAACCCTTATAGTTTTGCCATATCCGACCGTCCGTCCGTCCGCAGCCTAGCTCAGAGACTCTTAGTACTAGAAAGCTGTAATTTGGCATGAATATACATATTAGTCACGCCAACAAAGTGGTAAAAAAAATCTTGAAAAATATTTTGCCCTAAAAATGCTTGTAGGTCGTTTATCGATTTTGTCTTTAATATTTAAAAGCAAGGAAACTTAACAGACAATGTGGCAACCTTTAGTACTGATAGTAAGCTCAGATGTAACTTAGTAAACAACTTATATAACTTTTATATGCAAGCAACGGGAATGCTGCCAACTTTAGCTCCATTATAAAGTCGAAAGTCTTTTAATTAATACCAACAACAAAGAAGCTGCTTAGACGTTATCATGCAGTAGGTAAACTAAAACAACCCACGTAACCAGTAAGTTTTGTTAGTTTACTGTATTTTGTCCGACAATTATTTATTCTATTCCAAGGGTATCCGGAAGAGATCCCCTGGCATAAGTCGCCGTATCGCGACGTAGTCGTAAGATCAAATATGCACCTACATTTACTATATTGATGAAAATATGTATAGTAATTTGTTTGTAAAATAAGGAGTTTAAATTCCTACATGCATTCATCTCATAATTTCAGGGTTTAATTCAAACCAAACTAAATCAAAACCATCTTTGGCTTAGCCGTAAAAACTTTACAAACTGACGAACATCCCCAAATATAATATTAGTGGGGCTAGTAGGGATTAGTGATGAAATACATATATTTAGTATATATTTATTAGTGATGAGATACATTTTTTTTTTTCGAAACTTTAAATCTTTCCTATAAAATAAATGTATTTTAGAAAAAAAAAAAATAGGTTCGTCTGAAAAATTCAATCATATATAATATTGTTTCATACTGTGTATTTTTCATACAATCAAAGGGAAATAATCTTGCTTATCAATATTAATTGAACAATAATGTACTTTATGTAATCGAATCAATGTCTCGGTTGATATAATAATGCGAAAAATACATAAAATACACATTAAAAACTTAAACTTGCGAAAGATTCAACCGAAGATCAGCAAGGAAAATTCTGTATTTTATTGAAAAATACAGGGACGTTTGAAAGATACATCGCACGTTTAATCAAACAAAGGATTAACTCAAAACAAAACTCAGTTTTAGAAAAAACTCTATTATCAAAAGTTAGGGTTAAAACTCGAATGTATTTCTATTTAGAGATATTTCTTTGTTTGATTAAACGTGCGACATGTATTTGACAAGTCATTTTCAAGCTATTAGGGATTCAGCAAGGCTTCAATATATATTCTAGTAGCATTTAGGTATAATAAGGTTGAATGAACTTCAAATGACGTCAGCAAACTGACATAACCAAGTGTGTGGTGGAGTGCATCGACTTGCATTCCACTGCATTATCTGTATGCCAAGTTTCAGGATGGCTGTTGGTTACAGTTGCACTCACTTAGTTTTTGAATTGTTGATTAAAATAAGTCACTCTTTTTACTTTAAAAACGGGTGCATCATTTTTATTAGGATCTTTTGTTAAAATTTTAAGGGGTGATTTATTCTAACAAGATTTTGGTACGGTTACGGACTTTAATTGATGAGCCATTATAGAATCTTGTCGCATAAATCCAACGATTCATTTCTACGCAATTTATATCTCTTTACTTGATGCTGTCATTATGACAAGGCTCTATGATGGATCTTCATTTAAAGTCCTTGATGGTACAGTCGAGTTCATAAATATTTCTACACTTGTTCCATTCTATATTTGTACCTTGTCACTTTAATCGCTTGGTGACAATTCGTACATATATGGCAGTTTAAACATGACATTAAATAGACAAGGTACTAAAATTTATAAATATTTATAAACTCGACTGTACCTGGATTTTAAAGATTTAAAAATAATTTATTTAAATAGTATTTTCCTTGATTTGCGGATTAGGGATTTAAATGCTTACAACTTTCTTTTATGAGTATACCTCTATATAATCTGAATTGTCTTGATAAAGCGTTTCTTTACACTGTCCTTAAATTTTACCTGCGACATATTGATGACTTGTATTCAAATCTGATTCACGAATCCGACTTTACTTCATGCGTCAAATCACGTCATAATCGTTAATTTCTTTTGACGTCAGTGCACCGATAATCTCCCCCATTCGTATATACCGCATGGATATCATGTTATACAACATGGAGGTATTTCAGTCCTTAAGTGTTGGCTACACATTAGCAGTCCTAAGTTGAGATTGCAAAGATCCAAGATCGTACTTACCATCAGGTAGCCTGTTTGTGGCATTATCTATGTAAAGGGACCTTATTGTCGATGGCACTTACGCCGCACTGCGTCACGCAACGTTGTATTTATATGGAAGCATCTTTAGTAACAATTTCACCATACGATGATACGACCATTAGGGCGTTAACAGCCGTCAAAATGTATAAACTAACAGTCCATTAACATTGATTAAATTTAACATCGTATGGTGAAATTGGTACTTAATAATGGCGGAAGCGCCATCGATAATAAGGTCCCTTTTCATACATAACGTCACATTTGCTTG
Source organism: Acleris literana (assembly GCA_946894065.1). Lineage (NCBI taxonomy): Eukaryota > Metazoa > Arthropoda > Insecta > Lepidoptera > Tortricidae > Acleris > Acleris literana. The sequence goes on along the minus strand of OX335684.1, from coordinate 17,472,260 downwards.
TTTGCCCCATGTAGTTAGGTTGAGTGAATGAATGGGCCGGCTCGACCAGGGTACTTCCCTCACAGAATGTGAAGTAGCAGTACCTTTGCAAACGCAGCAAACAAGCAAGCAAGCGTCTGGTCAAGTGAGAGTGCCAGTGGCCCAATTTCCCCCTCCCCCTCTTCTTCAGTTGCTTGTGTTTATGGGTGCTGGTGATTACTTCCCATCAGGTAAACCACATGCTCGTTTGTTTCCCACACATTAAAAAAAAAAACAACAAAAAAGTAAGTTTCATAAGTAGATGTAATTCCAGGAACAATAGACAGTTTCGTTGCCAATGCCTATATTGTCCTAGCCTTTGGTAATAGTGTAAGTATGACTAATGATCAAACTTTCACATCGATCGGCGCCCACGCACCAGTCACTGTGTGCTGACTCACTCATTCGATATTCTATCGTGAAACCAAAGAAGGCGGCTTAATGCATAGTAAATAATAGTATAGGTGCCCTTTTATTCTTAAATGCGCAAAAGCTGAAGTAGGTATGCTTAAATATGGTTTGTCCTTAACTGTCATTGTGACGTTTAAATCTGAAAGAAAGCGACAAATTGTACGGCTGTAGGTAGCGCTTTTTTTTTTTAACCTTAAACGCAAGATTTTTTTGTTACATTCTAGTAATTTGAGATAATAATTAATCGTTTAATAAATTAGAAAATAAAATAAAAGAATAATGGTGTTTCGTTCGAGTTTAAAAAATCATCGTCAAAAATCAAGCATATTGTTGGGCTAAAAAGTATTTGCTTGGGGGAATATTTATTGCAAATGTTTTAAGTTCAAAGTGAGCAATAAAAATTGCAGAAGTTGCCTGCTGCCTTACTCTAACTTTTAAGTTAGATTAAGATAGCAAAATTGTGTTTCTTGCTCTAGAACTAAAGTTAAAGTAAGACAGCAATAAACTTCAGCAATTTTTATTGCCAGTCTTATTTCTGCTTTAGACTAATAGTCTCTGGGTCAATATTGTCCTGAACACGGACTCTCAGTTTCTATTACTGTTTTTTACATTTTCTATACAGATTAAAATAAAATAACAGTTTAATTGTTTCAAAATGTACGGAACTGAGGCCCTACTTTGAAATTCGAAGTTCGAAGTTACGTTAGCTCCATCCCTTTCTCTCGATCTAGTCTCAAATAACGAGTGACAGGGATGGAGCTAACGTAACTTCGAACATCGATTTTCAAAGTAGGGCCTCTGATCTTAAATCTAGAATTATCTTTTCCTTCACTCTATTTATGTTTCTGTGTTCCTATTTCCTAAATAAATAAGTGGCCCTAAACAGCATAACAATGTTAGTTTTAAGGAGCGTCCTCACTGAGAGCATTTGCGTGTAATGAGCATTCGGCGCGAACATCGATTGGTATGTAAGCTTTGTAACGCTCGGCTCAACGTCCACACCGCTCAAATATTCACGCGAATGCTCTCAGTGAGGACGCTCCTTTAGTTTTAAATTTCACCAAACTTCTAAGTTCAAACAGTGTTCGCAAGCAACTGGCCAACTTGCTTTCAGTTAAAATTACCTCATTAGTGGTAGCCTAATGGATTTAGGAAGCGGTTCTCTCGGATAGTTCGATAGACCAGTCTAACTTATCTCTAGGACAGTCTTGCCGCAAAGCAATTTAAACTTGCTCGGGACAAATTACCGCAGTGTGCTCAACAATCACAAATAATGTTGCTTTGGATTGGGATTTCTGAGCTCAATTTAGGGGTTAAATGGCAGGTTATGTCCCGTGTTGATAAACTTAAGGCCGAGCCACACCCGTTGCGCGTAGACGGGACGTGCGCGTTCGCTTTTCACTGCGGTGTATAGTATGAATTCTCATACGACATGTCACTATACAACGCAGTGGAAAGCGAACGCGCACGTCACGTCTACGCGCACGCATCCGGTGTGGCTGGGCCTTTAACCAGTAAGGCTGGACCTATTATTATATTCTGTATTCCTTAACTGGGGACCTAGTGAAGAAGGGTAGTCGATTTAACGTGTTCTACAAAAGGGTATATACATAGATGTAGTATACGAGACTTAAAGCCTTTTTCACTTGATCATCAGGAGACTTACACCCTTTTTCACCAAGACCCCAGAAATTTTCCATACTAATATTAAAAATGACATAATTTAATGTCTATCTATTTGATTGTTTAGGTTTTCCCTTTACGGTGTAACGCCTAAACCGATCGACGTTAAATTTAGCACAGAGATAGTTTATAGAACGGAGTCAGAAATATGTTACGTTTTATCCCGAAAATTTGGACAGTTCCCTCAGGAATAGCAATAAACAATTTCTACGCGGACAGAGTCGCGGGCAAAATCTAATAAGTTATAACTCGTAGTATTTTGGTGCGAAATGTATGAAATTGACGAACGGACGACAGTTTAAGTTGTATTCAAGCTTGACAAGCAAACATGAACAATAATAGGTACTTGTGCAAGCTTGCTTGTGCGAATATAAGATGATTTTATGCATTATAGACGCTCAAACATGCTTGCAGCGAGTGTCTCTGCAAGAATTTCTCGAATATATATTAGGTTCTGTCTTTATTTATACATACCTATGCTTAAGTAGGTATGTTTATAATTGCCTGGAATCCATAGAATACAAGTCCAGAGCTTAAGTTGTGGCTGCACTCTGTCAGTCAGTGACGATGAAGTCATTCCTTAGTGACGATTTCACGGTTTGAAAAAAGAACGAGTTAATTGTCTCTCTAAAATATCCCTGAGTACGGCAATGACAAAAATAAACATTAAAATAAATAAATAAATAAATATCTGGGGACAACGTTTGGGAAGCTCTAGGCTTGACCTATGGATGGGTACTAGACAACGATATAAATACTTATATACAGAAATATATACTTAAATGCATAGAAAACATCCATGACTCAGGAACAAATATTCGCGCTCATCACACAAATATCTGCCCTTACCGGGATTTGAACTTAGCACCGCTAGCTTTGTAGGCAGGGCCACTACCAACTAGGCCAGCGCGTCGTCTTCGTCGTCATTACATTACTCATGTATTAAAAAAAATATCTAAATATCTCAAAGATAATACTTAATCCGGAAACAATGATTTATAGTTACTTCCTATCTTTCAATAGTATAAGATTGTTCCCAGATATTATTCGAAAATAAAGATTTACGATCTTTATCTATATAATGGCTTGACTTTGCCACTATATGTATTCACGCCTTATCTAACGAAGATAGCAAAATTATAAGTATAAGTGGTAATATCAGATGTCATCTACCGATATGCTTTTGATATCCGATAGTGTAAGTGTCAACTCAATAATATATTGTAAAGAGGTTACGTGATATATTGTAATCGGAATAGATAGTGTTAATGTGCCTTAACTTGTCGCTTGTTCATCTACGCGTTTTTTAGATGTTAAACTTACATGTTCATTCATGTTTTTTCTATTTCATTCATGGGTAAATGGGCATGGGTCCAGTTAAGAAAAATTAGGGCTCCTGCCGATCTCTGGTTATAAGTTTTGAGAGCTTACGTGAAGATTTTAGAATTACAGAATTATGCAATGTTTCGTTATTAGAGTCAACAAACTTCAATATTTTGACGACGCGCTTGTTAGTTCGTAATGCCTAAGAACTGGAACTGGGTCAATTTGTATATGATTACTTATATTGCGCCTGACGTAAAAAGTGTCATTAGACTAAAATGTCGCTTCTACGTTGTTTTATTTTTATTCTTTGCTAAAACTAACTTGGGTCCGTGTACCGGATTTTAGTCTGTAGAAACAATCCCGCAACGTACTCGAACGAGGAGGTTTTTGTGAGAACAAAGTAACTTCGTTATTCATCAACCCCTAATGCTGGATTTGCTGTGGATTAATGACTTGGTGTGTTTTTACTGACCCAGAAGGGTTGTGTTTGCTGTATTTAAACGTGCGAAAACTTGAGTAGAGTTAATTTTCAACAATTCGACATGTTTTGTGTGCGGTAGTTAATTTGTTCATGTGTCTTCGATTCAGTTCAAATATTATGTCTATTTATTCCTAAGTAGCGCCCCGCCCTCGCTTCGCTTCGGTTTATGTGAGTTTTCTGTAACACCCGTAGATAATCCAGAATTTATTATACGTGAAAACTTTCTCTTAAATCACTCTATCGTTGCGTAGTTTAGAGAGAGTGCAGATTTTCTGCTCGAAAATTTCGATGCGTAATAATGTATATTAATTTTTATTTTATTTTTCATTGTTCATAATTTAATATTGTATCTTAGCGTAGGAGAATAGTATAGTATGTTTGAGAAATTCTCGTCATGTTTTTGTACGCCACATGGCAAAACATAGTGTTCCACCATAATATTTTTTTCCACCACTATTTTAGTTTTACCTATGTTTACAAAGAAACACTTTGACTTTGACTTTGACTTTTAGTTTGAAAGATTTAAGCGTAGATATAGAGAGAGAGAGACGGCAGGAAGCGAAAGGTGGTTAATTTTTTCAATGTGATCAAATGGAGTCCCATACTGGGCTGGTCCTATGAGAAACAGACGACAAACAATGTTGTATAGAGATATCACCCTTAAATACATGATGTAGAATGTATCCTACGTACCAAACAATTCAAAAAATATTATCTAAACACACTATTACGAGTGATAATTTTTATCGACTAAATAAATTAAATCGTGCAACAGGAACAAATACTTGCGCTCTCATACATATATTTAACCCAGCCAAAAATGTGGTCTACCGCCCTACGGTTGAAGTCCATTTGCATTTCACGATACAACAAGTTCGATTTTCCCTTGCAATAATATTATGACAGTAACAAATGTCAACCTTAGCTATAATTAGATCTCACAGAAACTTTTGTCAAAACTGGTTGACCACTTTCTTGGCCGACCGTACCAACCTAACCACGTTGTTTGTAGGCATAACCCGGCATTTATTACACCAAAAAACATTCTACCAAACCTGTGGTCCTAATCATTCGTGCCTAGTCATTGATTAATTCTAATTTAGCTTGCTCCAACTTATAAGTCTCCTAATACCCTCAAGGCTAGTGTTGCCAGGCCTAGACTATCAAAAATCGGGACAGAGCTAAAATAATATCGGGACTTGGGTTTTCAAATCGGGACAATACAAGCATAAAAAAATTACAGCTCTTACCGTGGTAACTGTGGCCAATAAACGTTATGTTTGGCGAATTTACAGTTAAAAAATATGTAACAATTTTTTTTCTAAGAAATAATTTAAATTAAATACAGTTTTTGGCCTTCGGTTGTTATAAAAAAGTATCTTATATATGACCGTTTTTGCGATGTGCTGGAAATCTTGACAATTGGGATACACCTATTTAAAAAAAATGTATGAAACTTTAAACAGGTTACTTTTATTTAATAAATTGTTTTAAACTCGTAAGGTCCAGTGTGCAATAGGATGTACATAATGAAGACAATTAAATTTTAACTGTGTTGCCATAAAAATAAGGTTTATTTTCCTGTCTTCATAAACCAAAAATGGCTTTATCGAACAAATGTAATTAAACTTTATTGCCTTGAAGGTAGGTTCAAAGTCCCACTTACAAAAAACTCCCTGTTTGTAGTACAGTGGGCCTTACGAGGTTAAATAATAATAACACTTTTAATAATGAAATGCTTTAAATTTGTTCCTTATAATTTAAACGAGTAGTTTTTTTAGGTGTATCTCAATTGGCGCCCCAATCAAGGATAAATGCGGGACGTGTACATAGACGCTTGAAAATCGGGCCGTCCGCAGATATCAGGTCTGGCAACACTAGTGAAGGCTCAGTTCGTTGGCCGAACAAGCCCGTAGAGATCGATCCACTGAATGTACGACTGATCGTAACACGATGTTTACGATTGCGATTTCGAGTGGATCGTGACGCGAACGTGCGGGTGTTAAACACGATTCCGCTGATATGCTTTACAAGTGTATTGGAACACGTCATCCGGGACCGGCATGTCGTTACTACCTTAGAAAAAACTCGTATCAGATATTTCGAGATGTATGAGTTTGAACTTAGTTCTCATCATGTTTTAGTTTAAAATCGTACGTCCGGAAATATAAGATACGAGGTTTTTCTAAAGCAATGGCGATGTGAACGAACGAACTACTGTTAAAAAGTTTAGTTTGGTCTGCATTGTGACTTATGCCGTAGACAGTGCTGCCCTGCTAAGCATAATGGCGTTATCTCAAACAAAACATCTGTAGAAATTGCAACCTAGTTACAAACAGAAGAGAGTTGAATCTGCTTTGGCTATTGAATTTAGTTATTGCATTTTTGCTTAGGAGGGCAGAGTGGCGGTAGGACCTTGTGCAGGGTCTGTCCGGATCGCTACCACCATCTTACCCTCTAACCTACCGCCAAGCAGCAGTGCTCGCATTGTGCTCCGGTGTGGGGTTAAACAAACCGGTGCAATACCAAGCCCGGAGGCATTCCAACTTAATATTCAGCGGGCCTAGTATGGTTGTGCTTATCGCGTATGAGAGTGACGGATGCTTTATGCACATTTCTCGGGATCTAGTGCAAAAGGGTTTAAGTCAACTTAACGTGTTCTACAAAAGGGTATATACGTAAACGGACTATACTAGACTTAAACCCTTTTTCACTTGATCTTCAGGAGACTTACACCGTTTTTCACTAGGACTCGAGATTTTGTCTCGCGATTAACGCAACCATACTAACCCGCAGGGTTGTCAACGCATTTGCGGTCTTAGGATTTATGTATTAAGATGGTAGTCCTGAGTATAAATAACTATATGGGTCACAGATCCCACTTATTAGGGGCCTGTTTTATAAAGCTACAAATTACAATTTACGGGTTACATGTTTCCATTTGACATAACCTCGACCAATGACGACCAGCCATTTGAGCAGTCTTACCATTTTAGACCTGTAAAATTGTAACTTGTAGTTGTATAAAACGTGCCCCAGGTGGTCCGAGCGCTAGTTTGCCTTCTGCATGCAAAAAAACCCGGTGAGCTGACTGGAATAGAGGCATTATTTTTTAGAACTCAAAGTTGGCAACACAATTGCTGTCTTGAGATTTCAAATGTCTATAAGCTTAAGAGCCCACTTATCTTCAGGTTGCCTGTGTGTTTGTTTCTCCATGTCATAAAACTCTATTTGCTTTATTAAGGCCCTGTCATCCCGGCTCATAGAATCCTCCGGAGAACCTAGTGCTGGTGCTTACCTCTCCCAAAGGATTGGACTAGCTATCCAGAGAGGTAATGCAGCCAGTGTCATAGGGACCAAGCCGCGAGCGGACCTGCTAGAGGGGGTGTTCTTTTTATAGTGGTGATTATTATTTATATCTTTAAAATTTGAGTAGTTCCTTTAATTTTAATGTTAATACGTTTAGTTTTTTAATAAATGCCAACTATTAGAAAAAAAAAACTTAATAACAGATGTTTAACATACGATTGAAATCTCCTTGGGCCTACGATGCCTACATGAAAATCCAGAAGGGATTTGGAACCTCTGAACTAGTTAGTATGGTATTAAAATTGTTAGACAAAATAGTAAACTGCCGTATAAGTTCCTCAACATTGAATGCTACCGTTGAAATTACTTCTGTTCCGACTATCTTTCAAACTGTAATCGGAAGAGCACCCGCAAACATTTTATAAATGTTGTTCCTTCAAACCACGTAGCTCCATTCCACTTGCATAAACTTAATTTTCTTGTGCATTTGCACAAATTAAATAGCTGCCGAGTTTCTGCAACATTGAGTTATGACTTTTGAGATTGCGCAAGGCGAGAAAGATTTTAAAATGGAACGTGCCTTTGTTATTGAGGAAGACTTGTAAATAACTCAGTTGCTTTCAGAATACAAAGTCTTTTGTTGTTGTTTTCATAGTTTTTGAAGTTGGAGCGGTAAAAATCGTCATATATTTTATGTCGCCGTGTCTATTCCATGGTTCTGTTCTTGCGAAACAACGTCGAATGAGAAAATATTGATATTCTTATCCCTATGCTAGTACACTCAAGAAAATGAGAGCCAACAAAGAGAGATTTTCACTTCTTCTTCCTCTTCATCGTGCCCTCAATGCTGAGGATCGCGACCACATGTTAGGGTTTTCCACTCAGCGCGGTCGTAAGCAGTGTGGATCGCTCGGTGCATGCTGCCGCCCACCGCCTTCTTCAATGGGTCAGACCATCTTGTAGGTGCCCGTCCTTGAGCACGCCATCCGTCCATTTGCCCAACAATAATTTGCTGCAATAATTTGATTTTCACTTAGTTGACATAAAATGAATACAATACTTAAGATATTAGTTATATAAACCAAAACTGATAGTAACAAACAGCAATTTCTTTAGTGATTCAACTAGCATCTTAGTTGATGTATCTAACGTCTTAGTTGGTGTATTTATCGTCTTGTCAGGCTCGTATGGGATCAAGACACGCATGCACAACAATCACAATCTTGTTACAAGCGGCCAATTATTTTTTTCAGTGTACTAATACGAGTATGCTTAGGTATTGTTAAAAGGGTGAATATTTGGGCGTTTCAACCGCCCTCACTACCGTTCTCAAAACAATGAAGAAAGCAATGATAATTACCACCAACTTCTGACATAATTAGAAGCAGAACTATGAATACTTAGCATTTATTTTAGACGTTGGTTGGTAGTGGGCGGGTGAAACGCCCGAATTTTCACCCTAAAACAATCAGGTTCCTAGATGCACTGGAAAAAAGTTATCAGAGTAGGAAATAGGTCCTGAATTGGTTCGAGTCAATATACACATAGCAGTGTCGCTCGGCTTTTTCATCAAGCTAGTCCTGACACATGGCCGTGTGTCTAGATAAATATTTTAAGGACCTAAACTACTTAGGTAACTCGACAGACGTCAAGTTTTTTTCCGGCAAACTCAAAAAAAAAACTTGGAGTATTACGAACTTTTTTTTGCCAAATCTATCCACCTGTTCTCAAGTGAAGCGCTTACCAAAGAACACAATTACATTTTTATTTATATAGCTAGATGTGAGAGCCCTACGCATCATCAACATATCTTTTTTTTGTATGGTACAATAGGGTACGTTAATTTCCCGAAAATACCTACTCTAGACCATAGCTGGACTCGAACTCACGCCCTTCGCAGTAGTCACACCACCGCGTCGGGCAGTTAATGGGTGGCCTAGTAACCCACACAAATGACCCAGCTCATCTAACTCTGCTGGCATCATCGCTCATAACATAAATTTGTGTCAAGTCCGTGAGCTCTTTACGAGCTATCTGCTGGTCTGTTCTAACTATAATGTTAATATACAGGGATTCCCAGAATTTGACGGACACATCAAAGGAGAAAGAACCTTATATGCTGGTCCAGAACATGGTTTTTTCTTGCCAATACGTTCATACCTTCGGAGTTATTAAGGTTTAATGATACTGGTAAAGAACGCTACAATAGCGTTGATATTTGGGCATTATGGTGTAATTCAATACAATACTGACGTACTTTACTGTAGATTAGGTATCAAGTCTTGAAATCACAAATTATATCTATTAATAAATAGCCAAGGAAGGCAAAGGTGTGAACCGCACGGTAGCGTTATTTACCAGTATCATAAAAAAAAAAATGGAAAGTTAAAACCATATTCTGAACCTATAGAAGGAGACTTTTTATGCCATAATATTTACAAAAAGTAATTGGACACACTATGTAATATAACATTAAAAAGGGGTAAAATTATATATGATTTACATAATTATTTCACTGATTTGAATTTGCTTCCCGTACCCTCATTATCCCTGACTACTCGTAATAAATGATATTTAAACTCATATAAACCGAAGCACATAGAGGGTGGGACGCTATCTAAATATCGGTAAAAATTAATAGCGTAAAGTTGCCGTTTCACCGGAATCTTCTGGGGATATCCGGATTTTTTGTATTTTTTTCCAGAATGCGAGGCCAATCCTAAATTTTCAAATGAACAAAAAATATATGCAGGTACTTAAGGTAAATGCAGCTATTAACGACCCTCCTAAGGCAATTTTGAAATTGATCATACTTATTAAGAATATTGGTAGTCGTCACAGTACTTTTGTAATTTTTATATGGTAATATTGTATATTGGGTTTATATTTATGATGATAAATGCTTCAAAATAAAGTATTTTATTGTGAAAAATAATTAATAAAGTGGGTAAGTCGATTGTTTCTATTACCGATCCATGGTAACGGCTGTGAAGCTATTAACGATTTTTGTGCAGGTATTACCGATCGTAAGAGAATGATACAAATTGATATGGTGAAAAATTTGAAAGCAATGAATTCAATTTTATTGACCACCCTGTATAAATAGAAATAACGTGAAAGAAGTTTAATACATTTGTGTAGAATCGCTAATAGCTGCTCATTGTCGCTATTACCGACCCGTATGGGTCGGTGATAGAAAATGTAGGCATAATAGTAAAATGTATTACCGACTCATAAAAAATACGTAATATTTATAATCGGTGGTTTCCTGACTGTAAAAGATACCATGATTGATTAAAGTAAGATAACATTGAACTATAAACACCCAGTTTAATTACTATATGGTAATTAATTATTGTCTGTAACCTATATCGATCTATGAATAATGTAGTCATTTTTGGCAAATTTAGAACCCCAAAACAAGAAAACTAGACCAATTATTGTATATCGCTAATAGATTTTTACAAAGGCTGATTGTAATTAAAATGGTTTATTCAAATACAAAATGAATAATTGGCAAATTTCAACAGAAAAGATATAAAAACGAAAAGCTACGTTGCGGCCATTACCGACTTATGGGTCGGTGATGGCTGCAGCTACTAAAATTGAAGAAGCTATTACCGCCCTATTTTCATTTAAAGTTTTATGATATAAAGTGACGTTTTTTCAATAAAACGCGTTACTAAATCGAGAATTTATAAGTAAACGAATACACTTAATACTACATGATAATTTTAGGCATCATTTATGTGTATTAAATGACTTAAGCAGAAAAGTTAGATACTTACCTGCAGGAACAAGGGTTAGTACGACCAGACCTGCGTTTACGCCGGCCGCACAGAAACTGATGTATGTTATCTCCTTTTCGAACTGCCACGTACACTAATTAAAGATTATTCGATGCTCAATGAACAAACGCGTGTATTTTTTCTATTACAATGACTCAAATAGTTGCAGAAACGTTAAAATATCGAATTACGCTAATGGGTCGGTAATACCTGCAGATTTTCGATGGGTCGTTGATAGCTTCGTTTACCTTAACAGTTTTTAAATAACTTAATGTGGTCATTTTAAATACTTACCTTAAGTAAGATTTCCCATTGATTGAAGAGAGATTTTCCAAGTGTTCTCTCCTAACAAAGAAAATGTCGGTATTAGTTTCTTAAAAAATCTCCAGTTTTACTTTGTTTTCGTAACTATTAGTGACGTAGATCAGTAAGCGAAGATCAAACGATTCGTTTGAAGGCGTTTTTCTGGCGTCTGTCATGTAAATCAAACTGATGATTTTTTTTGTGGAAACATTTTTGTTCATGTAGACTGACTTATATCTGTAAGGCTTTGCCATTAATCTATTAAAACACAACAGGATACTGAATTGGACTGTTCGCTTTTGAAATTAACTCGGTCGCCATTACTGTCAAGTAAATAAGACCTATCATAACGTTGGCAATTTTTAACACTTCAAAGGCAATATAGTCTTACCCAGTAGAACAGAGGCCGGATCTACCATAGAACTGTGTCATAGTGACGTTATAAATTAAATCTTAAGAATTGCCAAACAGTATGTCACTACGATACAGTTATAATATGGTGACTCTACTTTCAACCAAAATTCTATCGTCTCAACGTTCCTGAAACTTACATGTTTAAAATTTTGAAAATCACAGCTACATTACGCATTATATCTCCCCTTCCATATCTTCGTTTAATCAAAATTTGATTAATGGGTAGCAAATTGCGCTCCCCTTTCATGCTTCCCTTTACAATTCTCTTTATTGTGAGTCATCCATTAATGGAGTAAAAGGTTTTTTTGCGTAAAATGATGCGCTTTACCTTGTCCATCATTGAATTTTAGCTGTTTCATTATCAAGCAGGTTTCAAAGATTGTTACCAAAATTCATACGTTCATGGAAACAAAATTTGAGACATCCTTATCTTGTCTGTGGTCATATCAGTGCATTACACGATCTATAGTTTGATAAACCGATTGATTATTGAACACCACAGGCAACATTCGACGACCAATTAAAATTGCAAATTAGATCATCCATTGATCCGAAGGATTACAAAACCAATGAAGCGAATAGAATAAATATAAGTCATAGTAGGGTTTACCCTTGAATCACTGACACTAATTTCATAGAATGTTTTACTTCGCCGAATTTTCATTTCATCGACAGGCATTTACGCGTGCAGGATTTATAATTTTTTGGTGGTCATGGGTCTAACCCAACCTAACCTATGTAGCCCATGCTTCAGACTTCAGATTACTTAGAAACAGTAAGGTTTCTGCAGAAATTACCTTTCGATGTAATGAAATTCGGTGAAATCATACAAGTGTCGATGATTCAAAGGGATTTTGTATGACCAATTTTTTTTATAAATCATATCAATATAAATAGCGAGGGAAAATCTCACCCAAATTGACCTAGTCCCTAACTAACGCTGACCTATTAAACAAACAGGTCTTACTTTCTCGAGGAAAGGAAAATTCTACGAAACGTACTTCAGCTGCGTTAAAAACAATCGCGGTTATTATTCATGATACCATAGTCAATAAACAGTAAGAACCCGTTTCATTAACTTAAATGTCGTATACTTCAACTGATTGAAAGGATTCAAATACATATACACCTTTGTAATTTGATAATTTTACCAAATTGGTGTCGTGTTTCAATGGCATTACAGTGTTATTTTGCTTAAGGATTGCTTAGGTGCTGTTTCTGATTGTATTGAATTAATTTCCCAACTGTGTCGATTGATCAATCGTGACACAGGTGATAGGGCTCGTTTAATCTGCGAGGCTCAGGTACCAGGATCGATAAGTGGCGATCGACTAAAGCGATCTATGTTGTATCGATTACTTTGCTCTTCGAAATGTTTACTGCTTTGGTAAGGTCATCTTGCAGCGTGCAGGTTCTGGTCGAAAGCAAAACATGCGCAAAAAACTGACAGTTCGTGTACACAAAAAAGAGACTTTTAAGATCAGTAACAAGTAAACGCCTAACGAGTAAGTAGATTTACATGGACGACCTAGTACAACAATTTTGTTCCGGATTTGTGTTTTTTAATAATTCAGAGGATGAAGGTTTACGAAAATTATGGAACGTTAATTGAGTACAACGTGTTTTTAAAAGGCTTTGTGTTTTTTAATAATTGAACTTTAACACACACACACTTTTCATTTTAACACGTAGAAATTTAATATCGCTTCACTCGCTGTAATTGAGTTTGGATTGTTAATGAAGGGTTAAAATCAGATTTTGGTTAATTAACACTATCGACATCGCATCCCGAACAAAAACTTGGCCAATTTTATGGAATAGCCTATGTATGGTGGTTTTAGTAAAGAACAAAGATATTTGCAATCAATCTCAAACTTAAAAATACCTGGTATTTTTATTTGCTTTTTTATTTTATATTCGACATCAACTTACTCCTATTTCAAAGTTTTATTTCACTTGGATAACCTATGCCATTTATGAAATAAAACAAAATACGTTTGTACTGTAGATCGAGAAGACGGGAGTGTTCTTGAGATTCCTTTAAATCTATTTGTTCAGAATTAGCGCTTCGGTTTCGAATTCTTCTCTCTATTTCCCGCATTAGTGGTATTGAATTCAAAATACAATTCATAATAGTCAGCTTAAGACGCTCGTCTTCACAGATTCAGCATAAACAAAAAACACTGTCTGGAACTTAGCCATTGATTAAAAATTCAACCTGGAATGATTAAGATATAAAAAATTATAGTTTATGTTAGCTAAATGAACTTTAATAACATAAAGCACACTTTCGAAGCATAGTTTCTTACAAATTACCTTCGTTAAGCGAGGCACAGAGTAAAGTGTAAGGATAAACGTTGTACGGTCTGCCAACTAAGTGGCCTGCCCTAAGGATGACTTTTGCTTGCGCGCTATAAACCAGTAAGGTTGATTAGACGTGTCTGTCAATTTGAACTATCGACTTTAGCGACATTTTCTTTTGGTGGGAAGTTGTGTCGAATTTTATAGACTTGTTGACTGACTGTACGTTATAATATTTTATTTGCGCAAATTTAGATGTCTCATTTATGTTCGGAACACCGCCTTGAGGGTTTCTTCAATAACATGAGCTGACAACGTACCAAGTTTCTTTGTGACAAATTAATGTTTCTGTAAGAAGATAAAACATATTACAAGCGTCCTTTGAAGAAACAATTTAAGAAGCAGAATAAGCTAAGGAGATCTTCTTGTGTGATTATTTCGGGTTTTAGTAATAAGTTGTAAGTGATTCTGACGGAATGCTATAGAACCGAGATTCATCAAACTTTGAAGATTTGTGTAACTGTAACGTCGAGTGGGTTAGAATTACAATTGGTAGACCTCTATTAGTAGGGGTTCTGTTTTGGACGATAAGGATAATGCCTTAAATTTGAGCAAACTTGTCCTACATATGTTGTGTTTCACAGCAAAGTTTAGAGTTGTTTGCATAACGGCAGCAGGGTCGCGACTGTAAGCATTTACATAACGCGAGGGCACCGCATCAAATTGCTCGAGAAGTCATTTCGTCCTTTGCGAGGCACATCTCAAACACAATGTTAAAGCTACATTTATGTGGAAATAGTGGCTTTGAGCAAGAACGGAGCCTTTGTGCGAAGTGTACCTTTAGCGTGCGATGTTTGTAATAAAAAGCAATCAAAGCGCGCAATCGTTCTTGGGATTCATTTTAAAGTATAATATTTGTAGAAACAATTTTATTATTTTATTTGAGCGTGTTTTACACTAAGTTTTGACATCAAAAAGCGAATTGGTTTTCTTTTTATAGTCAATTCAATCCCTAGTTTATTTTTAAGCTCAGTAACAACAAAAAACTTGTTATCTAATTACGGACTTCGCCAAACTGCGAAGCAGTTTGTTGACGAAAAAATAAAAAAAAGATACAAATATCTGTCGGTGAAAGTTATCACTTTCCTTTTCTGCGACTCATGAAAAGATACGATAGAGGTAAAAAAACTGTCAGATACGATTATCTTAGGTTTGAGGAATTTCCATCCTGAAAAAAAATGAGGATGAAATTATCAAGGACAGAGCTATAGCAGTTATATAGCTCTGTCCCTTTCTCTCAGCGTAAACTGAACTGCATAGCTATGTCATAATAACCCCCCAGATTTACATTGTCGATTACTAAACGTCTGATGCTTAACTTATCATGACGACGAACTCTTTTTGCCTAGATACGAGTAACTTCTCCCATCGCAGTGGCAGGTTTCGGTAAAGTTACACGTGTAACTTATTTTAAAATG
The DNA here is from genome assembly GCA_946894065.1 of Acleris literana. NCBI lineage: Eukaryota > Metazoa > Arthropoda > Insecta > Lepidoptera > Tortricidae > Acleris > Acleris literana. Next base: position 17,456,748 of record OX335684.1, on the reverse strand, counting down.
TCGTAAAACTAAAACAACTTCAGCAAGAAATAATTTCCTCTGAATTCAACCTCAAACGAATACCAGACCTTTAGTCAAGTGGATCCTTAACTACAGTTTCAGTAACAGGGATCCCTAATTAGTCAGTTTCTTGTGGCATCTTGATTAGATTTTCAAGGTCAATGCTGACTGATTAACGACGACGCCCATACACCACATCCAATTCCGGTAGTTAATTGATCGCTCTTGGGTGGAGGCTATATATCTCAAATGCGGAAACTCCACTATTCATAGCTAGGTTTTCTTATTCCCATACACAGCTTATTCAACATCAACAATTTTATCTATCTTTGTCTTACCAAGGGCTCTAACAAGGCTGCTTTTATCACGTGACAAAGTTTGGATACATCCGTCACCTTCTGACACGTAAATAAGAACAAGAGTGACGGATGCTTTATCAACATTTGACACGCGATAAACGCAGCCATAATAGGCATAAGAATCCGTCACTCTCACACTTACGTACTGGTAAAACAGTGACAGATGTTTTATCCACGCATATCGATAAACGAAACCATAATAAGCCTGGTGGACGACGCTGGTTACTTGCCTCGATTGTTCTTAAGTTTCTGCTCAGAAGTATTTTTTTGCTATTTGCTAATCCGCCGGAAAAAACAGTTAGAGAAAATTTAAATACTTACAGAGGCCGCATTTCACCAAACTTGGAATAAGACTTACTCCGAGATTAGTCTATACAAATTCGGCGTTTAATCTAGATATAGGACCTTATTCCAGTTTGGTGAAATGCGGCCTAAGTACAATAAATGTAATTGGACTCTAACATGGTAAATGTAGAGCAAAATTCGGAGCTATAGAAGTGATTATAAATAGGTACACATATTTTCTAAACAATCTAAGCAGTCTTCTGTTGTTAAAATGAGTCAATGACTATGTATTGTCAACATAATATCCCGTAAAAGCTGGAACTTGATTTGCGTGTAACGAACGATCATATAATAAAATCATTCTCGATAGACTATCTGAATAGTCCCTCGCGTAAAACTAAAGTTTATTGGCATCCGTAAAACTGACTAGACACATTTATAGAAATACAAAGGAACAGTTTTTCAACATAAGCAGCAGTATCCTTCGATGCTACGGACAAAGACAAACTGATAATATGCTTTTAACCTCTAACACCCGTCTTTTTACGTAGAGCGTTACAAAGAAACTGAAATTGTTAAATTTTATGTCAATATTGCGTTTGTACTTTTGAGTTATCTTTTACTTTTCCTTCTACGATTATCGATGCAGTATGCGCAAGTATTTAAATACTTTTATACGACCTTTTTCTTTTGCGCGGTAGTAGGATGAGTACCTTTGAGATCTCTGGAATTCTACTCCTTGAATCTGCTCCAAAACTATCAAGCTCATCAAAATAAGGAATTATCCTTGTTTCTGTTACTACATTTCCACTTTGGGAAGCCCTAGATTCACTGTTGTTATAATTTGTTTATCCTTATTGAGATTATCTTTATGAATAAATTTATGAATGAAATCAGTTCATTTAGCATATAAAAAAACATACAACTCTTTTAAAATTCCTTTGTTATGTTAAATACTCTTAGCAAATTCAAATATTTACTTTTACACGATCAAACACGCTAGTTCTCCATAAAACAAACACTTAACAAGCTTATTTAAAATATTATAAACCAATAGTGCTTCATCAGCATATTTATCGGCTTTGATATTCGTTGTATTCAGAGTTTTTGCATATTTATTTATGCGGTTCAATCAGATACGAAATTTATGCCACTATTAATATGGTGATCCGATTAATCTGAATATTTTGACGAACTATATTTCAGTCGGCAGTATTTATTGAGTTCATTTTAATTAACGAACTGTTTTCAGTATAATTTCGGGATAAATATTCTGCCCGGTAAACCACTGAGGCTGTAAATATGTACTGGTTAAGTCAACGCATTATTGTCACGGAATAAAATAAGTGCATAACATGTTAGTTTCTTGTATGAGATAAAACACTCGAGAAAATAAGAGCTAACCTAGCGAGAGTTTCTCTTAATTGACGTAAACTAAATAAAATAGTTATGACGTTAGTTATACCAACAGAAAGTTCTTTTGTGACTCAATTATCATCTTAGTTGATGTGTTTAACGTCTTGTACTCGTGTGGATTCTGGACTCTTTTCACAAAAATTACAATCTTGTTAGTGGTAGGAACTATCACAAACGTTAATTTGTGACCCATTTCAAGAAAAATATGCTTGAAGTCGTCAATGTCATTAGAGATGTCAAGTCATTTATAACTTTTAGGAAACTCAACTTTATTGTTGTAGAATGTCTGATTGACTTTGGACCTAAGGTGGGTACCAAATTAAAGTTCGCGACTGTACTGGACCCTTACCATTACTATTAAACTTGAAATGGAGTTCAATAAACAAAAAATCATAAATTTCATAAGATTTTCATTGGTGTCTTATATAATTAGAATCATTACAAATCAGCGAAATTTTTAAACCTTTTTGTCCGTTTTTTTTTCTAATATTTTTTTCAAGTAATCACATATAGTTGTTTTTTCCATACAAAGTCAAAAGCATACACTGGGACACCTAGTAAAAATCGCATAGGGGTTAAATCGAAAGCTCTTTAGCTGCTCTATCAGCCCTAGGCGGGTTGACGTCGGTTTCTGGGACACCCTGTATAGAGAGGCACAGGCCCTCTATTCCAATTTACTTTAAGAGGCCACCTATGCTAAAGTCTGGAGTGTTCCGAGATCTGAATCTCAATAACCATAACGCCTTTGTATCTGTTTTTTGGATATATTAAACTTGACCATATTTGCTCGAGACTGGCAATCGTGAAAACACGATTAGAAATAAAATCCTCGATACTTTTATTTTTCAAACATGACACCTTTTTTGCATATTTTCGGTTGAATCTCCGAAACCCTATCATCTTTAACGATGATTTTCGATTCAATAGTTGAGGATATGTAACTTCTTAATCCTGCCAAACCATTTTTTCAATAAATTTTGTGGTTTTAATGTAAACAGCAATTAATTGAATTTGACGCTGCCGTCAAGGCGCGCGCCAACTATCTTCATCTCACATGCTTCGTGCGGAAGCACATAAAGCCATCCCTTTTTATTCTTGTGGGGGCGTGGCACCATAGGTGGCCTCTTAAGGCATTTCGGTATCGTATTGTTCACGACTCGGCCGCCTTTAACTACTTCGAATTAATAAGAGTTACCATAACAATAATGATATGAGCGGCCCTGAAATAAATTACAACTGGTGCTCTGATCATGTTTCCTTCAAATAGCCCACGGATCGTCTTGCGGTACACTGTCGCTATTAAAACAATCGGCCCCGTCAACCATCCGCTGTACGTCGTGGGAGGTCAGCATAACTTTTTATCGTGTGTACGTCTTCCTCTTACTAGTCTGCTAGCCGTAGCCCGCGACTCCATCCGCATAGAAGTCGGTCCCTCGGGAACTATTCACTTTTACGGGATAAAAAGTAGCCTATGTCCTTTTCCAGAACCTAACCTATATGTGTGTCAAGTTTCATCTCGATCCGTATCCGTATTTAAGATAAGATCAAAAATACACTTAGTGAGAAGTGAGAAGAATTAAATATCCGTCCTGGATGTTGCCACTTTGTTAAGCAATTAATTGTTTGACCTTATTTTACATTGGGGAAATGTATTTACGCATTCCATCTAAGCACTGGGGAACCCGGAATGGTTGTGAGGGACTCGTTGACCAAAAGCGGCCGGGATACCCAGTAAAAAACCAGCGGTAAACCCGTCTTTCTGGAGCTGCCACCCGTCCACGAACGAGCGCATTCGGCTGTGGCACCTCGACGTCAACTTCTCTACAATGTAAAGTTCGGAGGTGCCTTGGTTGCAAGCATCCTTATGGCCTGGCCACGACATTGCGCGAATTGCGGCGCGGCGAGCGATTTCCTAATACATTGCGTGTGATGCCAAATAACCGCAGAACGATGCGCGTCTCGACCGTGCAATGTATTAAGAAAACGCTCGCCGCGCCGCAATTCGCGCAATGTCGTGGCCAGGCCGTTAGACCTCTGCGCGGTGTAAAAACCAGATGAACGTATCTACATTTTTATTATTTTACAGGAGAGCAAAAAAACGGTGCGAATTCACGTCTTCAACTTTCCAATATTAGCTTTAGCGCTAATACTATGATTTTCGAGACCAATATACTGATTAATGCATTCTTACATTGCTAAAAATTTGAAAAAGTTCAACACTTGCGAATGTTCACGCACATAATATAGGCGGAATTTTTTTTTTTTCTCGAATTGGTTGACATGCGTTGTTTTGACTCTTTAAATTTAACTTAAAATGAAGTATTATTCGGCAGCCAGACCTGTGCATAAGCTTTTAAGTTGTTGTGGTTCTTACGTGTTAGGTGAATTAAATGATATTTTAATGGTAAGATTAATGTTACTGTAAAATGTACGTCCGAAATAAAAACGAACGAAAGTGGCTAAAAGTAATTTAACGAAATTCGTAATACGCTCATCTGGTTCGATTAAAAGTGGTTCTTATGATAAATCGTTTTTTTAGAATTAGTGTAATATTGACCGTACCGTAACGTCGTTTTGGCATTTCATGCAGGAGCACATTCTGAACCGTTTTATGCAAAAAAACGACTTTTGAAATTTTTGTAGTTACGTTCATCTGGTTTTTACACCGCGTCTGGTAGTTAAGGATCTGGCCTGCGTCAACCTTTTTTCACCAAAGGGGATTGTAATGTATATGACCTGCGCCTCTATTCTAGGCGGTAAAATCCAAATCGTATTTTATCTGTTATGTATCATACTGTTTTTAACTCGGCCGCCATTCAAGTCAAGTCAATAAGAGCTATCAAAACGTAGACAATACGATAACAGGTCAAAGACGATATGTTTTTTACCACAGAATAAGAACATATAGCATAGAAACCGGACTATAAGACGTACTTTGCGTCAGCTATCTTTCTCTACTTTTTAGATTGCGTATTACATGAGAAACAAAAAGTAGGCTGTTTTTTCTTAATTAACTGTCATTGTCACAGGGTTTTACACAGGGACTTGTCCTTCCTATAGGAAGGATTTGTCTTTCCTTGTCTATAGGTCCAAATACTATAGGTGCTTATAGGTCCAAATCACGCCTTACTTGTGACGATGTACCAAATAACGAAAGAACAGCTATAGATTCATCTCTTTCCAACTCACTATGAAAACCATAAGTAAAAAGAAGTGAACCATAATTTATTTTCTGCTTCTTTAGTACGGTTTCTATGCCTTTAGTCTTTATTCTGTGGTTTTTACCGCCTAGAATCTCGGAACTGGGTCTCTATTCTACAGGGCAAAACCATATTGCATTTAGTATGTTATCGTAGTTTAAACGTTACGATACGTAGCACTCATTTACTTGAGAGTAACGGCGTATGTATGTATGTTTCTATGAGGATAGATATATACTCGTAGTTCTTTAAGCCCTTGTACAGACGAAACGAATGGCCCGAATTTGATAATCGCGAGTGTCTCTGTTTTATTTGAAATAAAGGCCAAAATTGCGTATTTAAAAGTACCTTTATAAGATTGAAGATATTAATATTCATAGATAACATATTATATTAAAACACGTAGGAGGGTTTTCAAAGTCGTTTTCTGTTAAACTTGTCGATGTACTTAACCACTCTCTCTTTACCAAACGTTACGTATTTTACACTTCAATTCAAGTAACGACGTTCGCACGTGGCTCGTGTCATTTTCAATTAGGCGAAAGCAAACATTCATCGGCTTGAGTTTAATTAACGACACGCGATCTGAATATCAGATGTAAGTTATTACTAAAATGACTGAGACGTGGCAATTACAAGCAACACTTACGCCGTTTCGTTATTAGTTTTGAATATGAGACGTGAATTCTGCAGAATCGAAAGGCTTTGGCACTTAGGTCCAATATGCTTACTTATGACGTTTCAGATTAGCGTAATATTCTTCGAATACGAGATACAGACTCTGCATAACCTAAAGGGTATAAGATCAGTTGACATGCGTCTAGTTGTGACGATTCAGTTTCGAGTGTTGCTATGTGGGTTACATACCAATTAACTTTTCCTATCGTGACGTTTTGTTTCGACGAAGTGATGGCGCGCGTGTATTTCTACTGTGGAATAATTGTTCTATTTCATGCAAACTGTCTGCTGACTGACAGACGCGAGTAGTACAAAACCGACCGTCTTAGAGATTCTTGGTGAAGGTCTGTTCAGCAGTGGATGTATTTTGGCTGATATAATGATGATTATTGGAAAAAGATGGAATAGACACCACACTAGTCACGATAGAAATGGCATCTAAATACTGATTATATTGATTATTATTTCATATTTTGTTTTATTTTATTAATTGTTAGTAAAACTGTTGTTTCATCGCATATTTTGTAATATAAAGTTCTAAGACCGAAGGGCGGACGGAAGGAAAACGTAGGCTTAGAAAGGTACTCTTTTAGTACAGAATACTGATGTGCCGAAGGAAACTTTCCAAAATTGCCGAAAATTTCACCTAGGAAAATTTCGGAAACTTCTCACAATTTTGTATGAGAATTGAAACATTCCGTTTCTTAAATTTAAATTTCCTATTTTTCTAGTGAAAGTTTCCGGAAATTTCATAGAACTTTTTGGAAACTTTCCGCAACCGCATCAGTAGTACAGAAACCTCAAAACTAGATACGAACTTTAGCATTTATTATATTGAAAGAAAGAAAAATGATTTATTACCACATTTACCACAAAATTAACTAACAAATAATAAAAGAAAACAAAGGCATAAATAGTATGGCATGTGGTAAAAGGAGCGGACTCAGCAAATGTTGCGCTTCCGAGCGTGGGCGCGGGAGCTGGCAGTGCTGGTTTTCAGTCCGCTCCTGTTGTCTCATGCCAGCATATTACATACATACATACATAAAATCACGCCTGTTTCCCAGAGGGGTAGGCAGAGACGACTTCTTTCCATCTGCTACGATCCTGAGAAATGTCTTCTTCTTCTTGCCAGCATATTAGTTCTATACTAATGCATGGATAGCGTGTATAGCGTCAATACTCAGGCTAGAATCATTTAACGATACGCTACATTTCCTCAATGAATGCTAACCTGGTACGAGTATATAATTGATTGATGACAGCTCGTTGTCGACGATGACGCGAATGACGATGACAATGACGAATCAAAATGGATTACCGATGGGCTGCGAGGACACTAAACTCTACGAATTAACTGCATGTTCAAGTGGGACTCAATGGACGGGGTGATAATGGTGACGGAACAGGTGTTGTGCCGCTGCGTGCACGCTGGAACCACGTTCTCAAATCGCAAGTGTGATCAGCACGTGTACAAATAGTTGACTCACTACTGACATTGATAGTTTCTTTCTGAATGACAGATAACGCTTAATCTAAACGGTAATTAATCACAAAACGTGAAATTTAATATACATATACATATACTCTTGTACACTCAAACGAATGAATTTCTGCCTCACTAGATTTTTGAGGATTTGACTCCCTGTGTCACTTTGGCCTAGCGCACCTAACACCTAAAGGCCTAGCGCAGAAGTAATCGTTGCTAGCATTTCGGTTTTATATCGGGGCCCCTTACCAAGATGCATTACGCGAATAAGCGTTTCAATTCGTTTGGAAAAAAAATATTTAGCTGACTGTACACGTCGGCACAACGTATTATAGGCCAGCACCAGGCAATATTACTCGTAAAGGGACCATAAAAAGGGGTGATTGGACGAGCAGTAATCGAGTTTCATTATTCCCCCCGTCACACCGTTAACGATAATTCCCGCAATAATGCTGCGCCTGCGATTGATCGCTCACCTGGCCAATTATAATCGTCCCTCGTTTATTACTCCATTATATTAATGTAATTCACGGAGAATACGAAAATGGCACAACTAATGAAATATTCGATTCGAAACTTGGGGAGGCTATTCTCAAACACATAGCCAAACGTATAATATTTTTTTTTTAATTAAGTGCTATAGAAAGAAGAACATTATCCTGTTTTCTGGCTAAATAATGACTACATTAAAACCACTCACACACTTTCTTACTCTCTCTGGCCTAATATAACAAAATATATTGACAGATGCCAAAGAGTGAGTGACAGCGATAGCTTGCCGCTCGATTACTATTAATACGTGGAGTTTTGGCTCCTTTTTGGTAATATTATATGAATTAAATAATTCTATTCTATCATTGGTCAGCTAGACTGGTTTGGGAGTAGTTTAAAATCCAATAATACCGATAGATGGCGCTGTCAGTGACACTGGATACCAATATGATTAAATTATTTTCCTAGCCTCGGAGCAGCTGTGTAGCATTGATTGTTGGATAACTCATGGATATTGTAATTGCAAAGAAAAAAGCTACAACTTAAGGTAATTTATTGTTAAATCCCTTGTGCGGTTTTGGTCTGTATGTAGCGGTAAGGTAACCAACACAATAATGATTTATACGGTACGTAAAATCGGGTTATTCCCATCTGTTACCACCCGCACACTTGCTTGCTTATTACTGATGAATAAAGTTCAAAGTGGCAACAAAAAACGGTAAAACAGGTGGGAATAACACTTAAAATAGTTAACGTAACTTATCGTCTCCAAAAAAAATGTATGAAGGTTGAAGTCGGCGCCTCCGTAGTATCTAGTTTTTTAATTTCCTTGCACGTTGACCTATGTATCGTCACCGAGTAGTAACGGTGAAGTAGACGTAAATTAGTGTATAAAACGCGAGTCTGATTTAGGGGTTCTTGCTGTTGATTCCGTAAAATATTTATACTCCGTTTGTTTTGGTACTTAATAAAATGAAAACAAAACATCCATGATAGTTCGTCAGCCAATAGAATCAGAAGTCAGAACACTGATACGTCGAAGTTCGATAAAACAGTTTTGATTGGCTGTTTAACAATGCCACGTGGTATGGATTGTTTACATTTTTTTAAGTACCTAAACAAACGGAGTATAGTACACGTTTTCAAATAGTAAAAGTGATTTGTGAGTGACGTGAGCTAGTGATGCGTAACGTTAAAATATTCGAGAAATTCTTATTTTTCCATTTGATAAAGGTTCGTAGAGAATTTTATCCTTAACTCATAAAATCTTTAATATTTAAGATTAGTAGTTAAGTTTAAAAGAATGTAATGTAATCAAATGAAATAAACATTAAAAAAAAAATGATCGAGTGTTTATACAGAATAGTAAATCACGCCTATGCTTAGAAAATAAACGTTGCGAGCATTTTCTTTTTAAACTGATATCGTCAAATAGTGAATGTAACTTTTTTTTTACTCTTACACTTACTGATATTTTATCTCATCTTGTATCTATATACACGAACAAATACTGCTTATTTGTAATGTCTCTCGTGCTCAAATATATTTTTATGCTTTTGATTTACCTAGTCGTATCACAGAATTACAGGATTTCCAGAATTCCAAAAAACCGGGAAGACACTTTGTTTTAAATGTCTTCATATCAAACCAATACGATATGGCACCTTTTATAAAATAAATAAATAATAAATCTTTATTGCTTGAAAGAATGTTTAACAAGATCTTAATTTAACAGTCAATAGTCCATATTTCACAAAAAAGGCATGCAATTAATTGGTAGTTTGAATTGAAATGTTATCACAATATAATTATTACCTACTTAACGTCAATGCAGATGAGGTGATAGCAAAGTACAAATTCGTTAATACAATTTACAATCACCAAATTACTAAATCTATTGATAAAATAAAAGTAAAACATAAAATATCTAGAATATAAACAAGCAGTCAATCGATTTAATTTCATTCTACATTTAACATAATAATCATCCAAAGAATAAAAACACTCATCTAAATCAAACCTATTTAATAGTTGGTAAAATTTATTGTTTGGAAGATTTGTCTATGTCATGGGTAAAGCGTTATAAATTTGTATTGCCATTTGGAAGCAGTTTTTTTTATTCAGCTGTAATTTACATTTAGGGACTAATAGCCTTGTGAGTGACCGTACGTTTCCCTTTGTTACAATTTTGTTCAAATATCTCCATGTTATTTCTCACAAACGACTGTGAACTGAATCATAGCTACCATAAAATCTTAAACAATATCCCAATAATAATAAGACGAACTTAAATAAAGACCGAGTACTATACTGTTAACATATTTCTATACATATTTATGATACCTCTCATTAATTAGAGTCATGATTTCGATTAAATGTGCCGCGATGACTGACTGTTGAGTTTCTTGCGGCGCTTCTTCTCAGCAGAGTGGTCTCCTCTTCTGTAGCGTTGGTAGATTTTTGACGTGAGAAGTGCTGCCTACTTACTGTATAAACATCTTTATCTTTGTATTTAACTATACACATTGTACGTATAGCATTCATTGAATAATTCTTAAATCGATTAACGTGTTAGCTTAAACTGTGTTAGAATGTGTTACCCATACACAGTTTAAAATAGTTTAAACCACTGACATAACTCCATTTTTCAAGGTGTTCAAAATTGCAACATATTTCTAATGTAAGATGACGTGTTATTGAACAGCAAAAGTTGATACTATACGATGGTCATGCATTAACCATCGGAATGTGTCGTCTTTTTCTAATCCATTTACTGTATGTGTTGGAACTTCTTTTCCGCTTGGTTGAAATATGAAATACGGAGTTCCACAATACAAAGGAGTCAATATGGTTAGAATTTTGTATTAATATAAAGCGTCGTATTAGAGAATGTGTTTCAGGGGAAAAAAAAAACACTTGAATTGGAAACTTAACAAAGTCTTTAATTTCATGTTTCATACTCAAAAGTAATGAATGAAATGATGCATGTCAAACCTAGGGAAGAAAAGTAATTTTGAAAAAAGAACTATGTCAATGGTGCAGTAGCTGAAATGTTATACGGCCACTCTTTGAATAAAAATATACTGAGTCTTAATTTTTCAAGTTTTATGATAAAGTTTGATCATAGTCGACATGAAACCTCGCTTTCTACGAGCGCCAAAATGTCTCGTATGAAATAGGTGCCATTCGTCCCTTGGTTAACAATGTTCTATTAATGTATTTTTTTATTTGCATGTATCAAAGTTTAGCAGGCGAGTGACGTAACGTTTGTTGTTGGACTAGCTGCAAATAAAAAAGCCATTATAGCGCGCATGTTTTAAATTGTATTTCGTATAAGTATCTTCTTTACATAGTATAAAACAAAGTCGCTTCCCGCCGTCTGTATGTACTCTTATATATTTCAAACTACGCAACGGATTTTAATGCGGTTTCCTTCAATAGATAAAGTGATTCAAGACGAAGGTTTTTATGTACAATAAATTCTGTATTATGTACGGGTGTTACACTAAACTCACATTAAATCAAGCGAAGCGAGAGCGGGTCTTTAGTTATTACTTAAACTAAAGGATAGTGGGCAAAAATGTTTGGACGGCACACCCAAGTCCGCCACAGCTTAGACTACTTTTGCTTGGAAGGTATCAAAGCTATGTACTTCCGAACCTACCTGGTCGTTCCCTGGAGGATCGTGGTCATCAGTAGGTGATCTACACTTGCGGCGTATGATCTGCCTCCAGCGATTCCTGTCCATTGCGTCCTTTACAACCGAGCAAAACTTGGAGGAAGATGAGTACTTCCGTACCAATGTGCATCAAATTCTGTCCATGGGTTCTCTATTTATTTTAAGTTGAATAGGTTTAACTTACTGAGCATTATTGAACCAAGCATAACATATTAAACCTTATTTTTAACAAAATAAACTCAATAATAACGTTATAAACTAAAAAATCTTTTTAACATTAATATACATGCGTCATAATTAAAAATGATTATTTTTGTTAGATGTTTCGAGTCATATTCAATATATGGCTGGCGGAGCTGGGTGTATTTTGCCCACTATCCTTTATCATCGATTTACTCTCAGTGAGTATGCTGCTTTACAGTTCTGTAACAGTGCCAAATTGGCCGCGAAGGGTAGTTGTGTTGACCTTCCTCGCATTAAGAATAACTACATGTAATCATGGTCCCTCAAGTATCCACTCAGAGTAACTGCCTTGTTAATTCTAGAGTACATGGAACAGACCAGCTTTACGATGTTACATTAGTACGAAGGTACGGTCACGGAAGTTAATTTGCTCCCATTTCAAAGAAAATCTGCTTGAAGATGTCATTGTCATTAGAGATGTCAAGTCATTTGTAATTGATAGGAAACTCAACCTTATTGCTGTAGAATGTCAGATTGACTTTGGACCTAAGGTGGGTCACAAATTAAATTCCTTGACTGTACTATCGCGTTCGTTAATTTGTGACCCATTTCAAGAAAAATAGGCTTGAAGTCGTCAATGTCATTAGAGATGCCAAATCATTTGTAACTTATAGGAGACACAGGCTTATTGTTGTAGAATGTCAGAATGACTTTGGACCTAAGGTGGGTCCCAAATTTAAGTTCGTGACTGTACAGTAAAATCAGAGTATAGTTCTCGGTTGTCTCGTTATAATCGATTTCAAAAAAGAAGTAGGTTCTCAATTGGGATACAGCAAAAACCTTGTCGTTTTGAACCTCTTGGAAAACCTCACCACACAAATTATTAACATTCATCATACAAAAATCAAAAGAGAAATAGTTTATTAATATATTAATGTCTTCATAAGAGTTACAGTCAATTTGTTAACAAATAAAGTTGACATGACAACGGCTGTTTTCAAACGTAGATGTTAGCTAGATATCTAAATTGTGCATAATTATAAAATAAAATATTGGAGAGGTTTTATATGTTTCACGTAAAACCACAAAAGAGGTTGATATAGCGCAATTCGCAGCGACATTAAGGGGTCAAGTGAAGGTCATTTCTTAATCATATTATAATTAATTCATTGTAACATATTTTTTTAGTCTAACTACAGGGATCGATTAGAGAAGCCTATTCCTCAAAATGGTTTTTAAATTTTCATACATTTCCAAAAATTTGTGTATCCCAATTCGGCGGGATCTTTTATTTTATGTACGAGTATGTTCCCCGATTACTCAAAGACCGCTGGACCGACTTGAAAATATATTTTTTGTTTGAAAGGCTATAATTTCTAGTTGTTCCTATTGTCCACACGCCAGGATCTGATGATGGGATCTTGGAGAAATCAAGGGAACTATTCAAGCCTATATCACCTATAGCGATTTTGGTATTTTCATAGTAACTCGTGCATATCCTCTTGGAAAGTACTGTTTGGTGAAGTGGAACTGATGATGAAGACCACAGATGGCCACCGGAACTCCTCAACGGTACTTTTGTCAAAGATCCAATTGTTTTCAAGCATTGTTTTTACACACGTTTTAGTCAAGATTCACGAAAGGTCGAAACCTGGGAACTTTTTTAAATAGGACCCCACTCCTGGGCCTCTATTATACTCGGTTAAATCATCACAATGCGATAACATTTCAAAAGCAATATGGTTTTACGGTGTATAATACACTCACTCACTTTAATCGCTATGACAATTCATGTATGGCAGTTTAAACATGACATTAAATAGACAAGGTACTAAAGTGTACACATATTTATGAACTCGACTGTACATCAAACCCGTTATTTTTTTTAATCTATTAATATTTGTATATTAAGCATAGATTAAAATCAATGACTCGCTCAAACACCTTCAAGTTCATTCTAAATCATTGTTACAGGCTCCCGAAAATCACTTACCTAAAGTGATTTACTAATGGCCTGTTGTTTGATCGGTAGTTAAACTAACTAATGGTCAAAAAACGTTACTAATGGTTAAAATCTCAAGGAAATGTGTCAAACTTTCCATTCCTTTTTCGAATTTTAACAATTAGTTTAACTACTAACAACAGGCCATTATTCTTAAGTAGCATAACCTAAGGGTCGCTTAAGCTGAGCATTCACGACCGCTCCAACAAGCCGAATAGAGCAGCGCCGCGCCAAAATCGATCCGTGAATGTCAAAACTGTAGCGTTTAAAAGTACTTGGCGTGGTCCGTTGGATTTCCAAATGGACGGAACGCCGGCGCGACGCGCCAGCGCGCAATCCGAATGGAACTATCGTAAATGTCGAAATTCAACTTTCGAACACGCCACACCTCTGCGCCAAGCCAAATGGCGTCATCGTGAATGCGCTCTCTGGCTACGATTTTCTAATAAATCTGCTCCGTGATGTCGCACCGTTGAAGCGTGGCGTGGCGCGCCCGTGAATGTGGACAAAATATTACGCCCATCCAGTTGTATACAATCCATCTGTCGCCGAGACAAACGGCGACGGCTGAATGCCCAGCTTTATACTCCCCGACTAGGGCAAAAACATTTTTGTAAGAGCCGAAAAAAAATCCTCCCGTAAAAGAGAATGATTGTCGTTTATTTACCCGGTTTAACATATTTTAAAACCTTCTCGTTGTTATTTAAATGTGGTATGGTAATGAAACCTTATTTCTTAATTTCCATATGGCCACCTTTTTGTTTTATTTAGAGGTTATATTAAACTCACTTAAATTCTTCATCATGTTGGGTAAGATTCCAAGTTTTTTGTGAAATGTAAATGAGTAGGTTTTTTTTACGGAAAACTTCAAACAAATAAGCTTTAAAATAACGACGCGGTTCGCCTAGTTTGCCTGCGAAGCTAGCGGTACTGGGTTCGATTGCCGATAAAGGCATTTTTTTTATGATTTGTGCGTGTTTTTATTCATGAATCTTGCACGTTGTCTATGTATTTAAGTGTTTTTACCTGTATAGTACTCATAGTGTACTATTATATAAAAACAATAGATGTTAATAATGTATGAAAAAATATTGAGCTTCAAATATAAATTTTACATGCGATGTTTACAACATTTTTGTTGGAAGTGAAAAAAACCGTTTTGTCTACCCTTTAGACAAAATGAGAGACATAAAGCTTTTTTTGTGGCTACATAAAAAAACACGGTCAAGTGCGAGTTGAACTCGCGTGGAGAGAGTTCCGTACATACGTTTTTTTTGTTGATAGAATTCTAATAGGGTTTCCTGTAATCTAATAAATAATAATATCAGAGGACAATGTCACACCAATTGGCCTGGTCCCAAACTAAGCTCTAGGCTTGTACTATGGGTACTAGGCAACGATATAAATACTTATATAGAGAAATATATACTTAAATACATAGAAAACATCCACGACTCGGGAACAAATACTCGTGCTCATCACACAAATATCTGCCCTTACCGGGATTTGAACCCAGGACCGCTAGCTTCGAAGGCAGGGTCACTACCAACTAGGCTAGCGCGTCGTCTCTCTAAAAGCAATGAACTATATTTTGTATTTTTTTTTCTATTTTAGGCTCAGTAGTTTCGGAGATCCGATATTACTTTCATGAATAAAATCAAAACTATATATTTTACTATACTTAATAACAAAAATATATTCGAAATCCTCATAACGAGCCCTTTCATTTGATTTATGATACAGTAAGTTTTGAAAACTTTTTTTTTTAATTTCCTAATTTGTCCCGCGAAAATGACACTTATTTAAAAAAAAAAATACTTTGCATATCTGTGTTTGGGTCATCGATTTACATATGTGTACTAAATTTCAACTCAATCGGTCCAGTAGTTTCGGAGCAAATTGGCTGTGACAGACGAACGGACTGACAGACGTACGAGTGATCCTATAGGTAAGGGTTCCGTTCTTTTCATTTTAAATAATTATATGGTTAAAATATTCTAAAATAGTACAGTTACAAGCCCAGAGATTAGTTTGTAACTAGGTCAATTTGTGTGGGATTGTCCCCTTAATTATAATTCGAATATCGTCTCTGGAATTTTCATTCCTTTTCTTATTTTAACTCTGAACACAGACTTAGTCATTTCTGTTATATATAGAAGGCTGATAACCGGCGATGCTTGTCTAGACCGAGGTTGTTAGATATATCAACTTAAGCCACAATCCCTACTCCACATCTGATGCATTAGATGCCAAGACCTCCAGATGAACTTTATTACCTTTGTTATTCTGCGACCCTGGTACTGAATAGGGCTGGATAAAGTTTTTTATTGTACTATAATCGGAAAACAATATATCATGATTAAAGCACTTCTAAATACTCGATCGGCTATTAAAGAACCCATTCAGCTGATTAATGTATTTTTTTGACATTAGTGCGGGAAAACTTGCGCTTTTTAGAAAAAAAGCTAAGAAATAATTTTAAATATTCACAAGAAACATTGCAAGCTGAGACTTTTGCAAGTTTTTTATTCTTTCTTCGCTGAAAAATAATGGCTGGTTTGAACTCGAGGGTTTTTTTGGTGGAATGTCAATTTTATTTACTTTTTAAATACTCACCCATTTACTAATAAACGTTGAGTAACGGTGGAATAGCTATACAATGTTTTGTCCTTATCTGTCATTGTGACATTTGAATTTGACAGATAAGGACAAAACATTGTATAGCTATACCAACGTTACTCAACGTTTATTAGTAAGGTGGTTACAGTTTTTGGTGTTTTCAATTGAATGATCAGCCCTATTTTACGTCTAAAAGAGGTTTGTTTAGAGGGCAAGAGACTAAAATGAAGCTACTTTTACTATACAGTGTGTTACATTTATTAAATGTTACACACAGTGTGTTACATTTATTAATAGTAACACACTGCATGCCCATGCGGGCATTTATTAAAACTGCCGATAATAATTGCTTTAGCAAAATTGTTTGCAAGTATTATCAATTAAAAAATAATTAAAATAACTTCACAATTAATTTTCTTAGATACTGTCCATTTTTAATGTAGTGTCGTTGTTGCTTAGTACAAGGCATGTCGTGGTACGGGGGCAAATCATAATTAATCAAAGTATCCGTCGACTGTCATTTACACTTGTCAAATTGCTGTGCTTTACATTGCTGGCAAATAAAATTTTGTTACAAAGTTAACAAAGCCTGAAAATTTGTTTATTAATTAAATTAATGTCATGGTTACGTTACAGATATACGTTATTTTAACCTCCTTTAAAAAAGCCAGGATGCTGGTAACACACTGTATATGGACTAACGATATTATATATTATAAGAACGATATTATAGTTAATCTTTAATGATCCCCCGATATATTGACAATCCCTTTTTTCAGTTCTAATATCCCTTAAACGGCTCAACCGATTTTCATGACACCGAGCTAAAAACTATCCTGATTAAACTAGCTGTCTTTAAGAAAAAATGCGTCCAAATTGGTCCTCCCGTTTGGGAGCTACACACAGACACCCAAATACATAAACACAAACGTACAGATATACACAGGTAAACATGTCAAACTGATAATACTCCTGTTTTTTAGTGGGGATTTAAAAATAGTGGATTAGAGGTGGACCCCTTTTGGCTTTTTAAGCTCCTTCCAATTTGCCCTATTTCGAGTTCGTCCGGTTTTTTTTTTTTTTTTTTACTTTCGGTGTTGGTGCAGCTGCACCGCGACACCTTCGCACTGGACTTGGAGGGGGCGCTCGCTTGCGAGCGCCAAGACTCCCATTCTTCCTCTAATAAGCTCTCAGAGCTCCAGCTCTTCCGTCGGTCGGACGGATCGGGTTTGGTTATAAAGAAGTGGGTTACTTCTCAGATCGCACGCAGCGGTTGGGCTTGAAGGCCTTTCTGGGATTGGGTTCGGGTTCGCTGGTCTGGGTGGTCTGCCGCGGCGGCGTCGGCTGGGCGGTGGTTTTGCCCGTGCTAGAGCTGCTCTCTCCGACACGGCGAGTTGGATGGGGTCTGGGAGGTCTAGTAGGATGTGCTTGGGGCGCCTGAAGGGAGCCCCAAGTGCAGCATGTCAGGATCGGAGGGGGGATAATAATAATCCAGAATGCTCTCTTATATTGTGGGACCATCGTACAGTCGAGTTCATAAATATGTGTACATTTTAGTACCTTGTCACTTTAACTGTGCTGTGACAATTTGTCTATCGCAGTTTAAACATGATATTAAATAGACAAGGTACTAAAGTACCTTATTGTACCTGTAGTCTGCTAATACATGGATTGGTGCTTTAGCTTCAAAAACTCCAAGACAGCAAGCTATATAACAACATCGCTTAAGTTACTGCTATGTATAGGGTGAATATTATTTCGTAACAGGAAAGTCATTAAAAAATATCAAAACACTTCGGTATTCACATCACGCTCACAGCAACGAATAAGGGGTGTTTCGTTCATTGCGAATGAGTTATGATTTATTGTTTCGATGGTTATGAAATGAAATTGTTAGTCAAGAGTAGTCTCACTGACGCAGCGTTCCTGATCGACGAATACCTTTAAGTTAAGCCTAGCGCATTAACCATGAACCGTTTAAAGTACCTTCCTGTTATTCTATGTCATCTATGTCACTGTCATTTTGACGACGCGTTTAGGCCTCGGTGGTAACCCTGCCTACGAAGCTAGCGGTCCCGGGTTCGATTATATGGGCCGGTATGGACAAATATTTGTTATGAGCGCGAGTATTTGTTCCTGAGTTTTGGATGTTTTTTATGTATTAAAGTATGTATTTCTTTATATAAGTATGTTTTTCATTGTCTAGTGGCCATAGCACCAGCCTAGTACTTAGTTTACAGTACAAAGATGTAAACACAATCAAACGAACCTATTTACCATTATTCATCGATAATCACGTGCTTTTAAAGATCAAGTGAGGTCTTAGCAATGAGATATACACTAGATCTTTATTTTCATATTAAGTTTAAGATTAAATTATTACTAATTATACGTTATTTTAAATAAAACCACGCTTGATGAATATTTGAGGTTATGTGTCAAACAGTACTAATTTGTTTACTTCTTTGGCAATTTCAACTGACGCTGACTATAGGTCAATTTGTGTGAGATTGTCCCTTAGTATTTATTTATGTATTTAAGTAACTTTACATGCTCAGATTTTGTATAATTGACTTTTTATTTTATTTACATGTAGAAGTCATAAAGTTCTCTAGCACTAAACACGCCTGTATTACTTTGGTATCTGCGGTTTTCTTGAATAAAAAGTCACATCGGTCTCTCTTTCACTCTTACTTTTGGAAAAATAACGCCGTTTCTACGTTGTTACTTAAAAAATAGCACCTAGAAACCGACAAACTAGCATTATTAGTCCCGACGTATTAAGTTACATCTAAATCCATTTATTCAAGCGGCTAACCACTTGATTACTAATTTTTCACCTAAAACCTTATCAACTTATTCCGATTCATTGAGCGTTCTCGCCAAACAAAGGACCAGAAGGTTGTAGGTAAACAATCAACAGGTGATCGTGGCTCGCCTCAAAGGTCGAACACCCTGTATAGGCTTACTGCGCATTTAAGCAACTAAATGTTGACATACGGGCTGATTATTGATTCATGCATTGATCGGTTGCATAAACGTAATATAATAAAATTGCTCCTTCGCATTGTTTGCTAAGTTCTGTTGGGATTAAACATGCTTGGAAACTTGTGTTTACTAATTTAATTATACCTTACGTAAACGGTTGTACAGTAAATACTCTTCTTATTACGAGACACAATTTGAGTAAATTTTTCGGTATTAGGTTTCATTTAAGATTAGCATGTACCTTGAATGAAACCTATTTATATTTATATCTTATACCGGCTTCAGTAGATCCGGATCCGGTCGAGTAAAACACTCGGGCGCACGTGTCTCGTTGACGAGGGTGCGGAAACTTCAGCCTCTCACTACCGTCATAACTCCTTGATCTAACTACATATGTAAACTACATTATGTACCTAAAAGCATGTAGACACCGCGGAGAATTTTCTAGACAACCATACTATTTTGGAAATGGAAATAAATAGTTTACTTTTTATTCCAGAGATGTATCTTACAATAGCTAATTTAAAATTATAAGTTTTACTGTTATTTATTGTCAGTATAATCAAATATGTAGGATCACTTCCGTCAAAAAAACATGTCGCCACTAGGCGGCCTAATATAGCCCCTTTTATCGCGTGACAAAATGTGGATAAAACATCCGTCACTTTTTGACACATATAAGTAGGAGAGTGACGGGTGCTTTCTCCACATTTTATCACGCGATAAACGCAATCATACTAAGCCCGTTGGTTTAAATTTAACGACACAGTTTAACAGGCTGGTGTCTTTGCCACGCTTCTACCAGTATTTTTTTACAAACAGCCTGTATCTATGAGTAGGTACAGTCACGAACTTAAATTTGGGACCCACCTTAGGTCCAAAGTCATTCTGACATTCTACAACAATAAGGTTGAGTCTCCTATAAGTTACAAATGATTTGGCATCTATAATGACATTGACGACTTCAAGCCTATTTTTCTTAAAATGGGTCACAAATTAACGATCGCGATAGTACACCATGCGAAATAACCATAATTAATTTAAGTGCCGTGTATCTTGATACCTTTTTAAATCTGACCCGATTTGGAGTACTTGGCAATTAGTCACTAAAAGGTCTGTTTTTCTTAAAGAAATGGCGATATCTCAGTCAAAACATCTGTAGAAATTGCAACCTAGTTACAAACAGAAGAGAGTTGAATCTGCTTTGGCTATTTTATTTAGTTATTGCATTTTTGCTTAGGAGGGCAGCTTTGTCCTACGTTTTTTTTTACAGAATAAAAGGTCAACTAAACATTACGTTGGCAATCTCATGTATTAACTTTCGCTGGTATTGTATATTTTAGTTATTTACCAAATGTAATCAAACCAGCTTTCGATAAGCTCAAGGGATCGGCTTAGAGCTTTTTTGATCTGGGTATGACAGGGCAAAGCTTGCGACTTTCGATCTTATTATATTGCTTTACTTGACATTGGTTGAGGTCTTGAGGTGATTTGGAAGACGCAACTGTAACGAGATGAAGCATTATTGGTAGAAATAACCCACGGGTGGCCAAGCCAGGAGTTTTTCCATGTTTTTAAAACTAAATCCTAGAATGGCAAGTATGCATGATGCAACCTAGGTGACATAAAATAACAGTTTTTAGGGTTGTGGTCAAACTTCACTTTATACATGGATACATGCACGTTTTAATTTTGAACTGACTTCAAACAAATCAGAATCAGTCGGAATTTTTTCTTTGTTTGTGGATTTTTTTGCTTCACGTCCAAAGGAGGACATAATTATGTCGTTATAAAGACTTTACATAGAGTTACCTCCTTTTTAAAGATGTTAATGTAAAACGCCCTCCTTGAATCCATAATATGACAATAATTTGATGTAAAATGTGACAGCATCAAAGTTTATTGTCATACATGACATGTTCATGACTAATAAAAATGACATGTTATGAAAAACTATGAAAATAACAAAAAAAAATATTCCCGGTAGTCTACGATAAATAAGATTTTCTGTGCGTTGTTTCGTTACATTTCTTAATGGACTTACTCTTATACATAATTAATACTTTTGCAAAGTTTTCTCTTGGATTAATAAGAGGCATATTAAAAGTGTTCGTTTGGCTTATATAGTGGTTTTAGAGTTGCTATTTATGTCTTCAAATCTATTGTCATGTTGTTATTGGTGGAACACAAGAGTACCAGGTAAATACGAAACTTACCGTAAAACGGGGAGAGTAGGGATTAAGGGGTGAGTAGGGACACAACCTGAAATAAGTCATAACTTGTTACAAATAAGAACAATTATTAAATGGGCAATAACATTACGTCTATTGGAAATAATTTCAGTCTTAAGGGCTTGTTTACGGAGACGCGGAGCGTAGCGCGTGGCGTGCGGTTTGGCGTTGCGCGGTGCGTCGGGCGTTTTTCCGTTTACAGAGAGGCGGCGCGTGCAGCGGACCGCGTCATCACACGGGCTAACACAAACATATGGCAATGTACGGTGTTGTTTATAAAGATGCGGGGCGTGATGCGGCGCGTGGTGCGGGGCGTAGAAAGTAGCGGTGTCCGCTACATCCGCGGCGGACTCTCGAGCGTGTAGCGGAACGCGCGGCGGAGCACAAGACTGTCAGAAGGTTCCGCCGCGGGCCCCGCTTCGGGCGCAGTGGCGGGAACCGTCGTTATTGACGCGTGCGACGCTGCGTGCAACGCGGCGATGCCATCCGCGGGCTCCGCCGCAATTAACGCTGTATTTGAAGCAAACGCGCGTAAAACCGCTTCTCCGTAAACGCTTTTAAACAACGCCATATGTTTGAATTTAGTGCAGACCGCGCCGCCCAACGCTACGCGCGACGCCCCGCGTCTCTGTAAACAAGCACTTACATATATGCTTCATTTTAGGTTGTGTCCCTACTCACCCCGTTTTACGGTATTTACTTTTTTCGACCGATTGAAGTGAGATTTTGGATGGAATCATCTTAGTGGACATTTTGTTTGTATTTTTGCATGACAATTGCTTTAGTATGGTTGATCCGATCTTTATGAAATTTCGTAGAAGGGTAGTTGTGGCATATAATTTTGAAGTTCAAACATGGATAGGGTATCTCAGAGGGTTACGGAGTTAAGGGGAAATCGTGATTTCTCTGTTCGGGGCAAACTTGCATTAATTAAAAAAAAAAATGTCGCAAAAGCAAACCAAATTAGTTGTGGTTTACTTTATCAAAAGTTCGAAATGAAAATCAAAATCTACCAAATTACCACAAATACACTGCTTCCTACTTCCGTTTTTGACCGGCGCGGCGCGGTTTGTGTTCGTTACATTTATATAGAGACTATTATGTTTCCGCTTCGCTTCCACGTGGCTTCTGTGTGCTTGCTGCTTTGAACTTCTAATACATTTTTCTTCTTGTTTTTATCCAGTGTTTTTAAGAATCCAAACCATTTAATAGGAAAGGAAATCCACATAATCTCCAGCCCAAGGTTTTAACGCATTCACTGCCAGTACTGTTTTTTGAACTTTCGCCAGGTGCCACATCTTTTGTTTTATATGGAGCTTGCCTACTGTAAGAACGCACATATGCGTTGAGGGCACTGCATGGAACTCACGGTGACGCATATATGCGTCGGTGGCAGTGAATGCGTTAATTAATGAACTTCTACTGTAGACACTTTGCTTGTATTATATGAAGGAAAACCTTTTCTGCGGGAAGTCTATACAATATATGACCATGTTATCCTCCTAAAACACGATTTGTATCTCGTTGATTATAATTATCACCAATATGTGTAACTTGGGGCTTAAGGACTATGTGGTTTGTTGGTCTTGACCATGGCTATCGACGCTCTACTTTGCCAAGGTCCGTACCGTCGCATAAACCTTACGTACAGTCAAGGAATTTAATTTGTGACCCACCTTAGTTCCAAAGTCAATCTGACATTCTACAACAATAAGGTTGAGTTTCCTATCGATTACAAATGACTTGGCATCTCTAATGACAATGACATCTTCAAGCAGATTTTCTTTGAAATGGGTAGCAAATTAACGTCCGTGACCGTACGTATACCTACGCGAACGAATGTAACACCTTGGGATGGTCGGAACCCGTCTGTGTGGAGACCATTATATCAAGTGTACGTCCATGTATGGTGGTAGGCCCTTGTTGAGACCGAGTGGTCAAGCAGCATTGCTTACATGGTTGTGATCTGTCGCGGGGGTGAGATAACCAGAAAAATGATTAGCATAGAGGCACTCCATCTTTGTCCTCAAGATTGGCAGTTTCAAATTGCAGATGTCTTTGAGCCTCAGAACCCATTTATCATCAGGAAGGCCTGTTGGTCGATTATTATCTCCATGCAAAAAATAAAATCAGGAGTCGGCTTTGAGCGGCTTTTTGAAGCTGCCACTCTAGCAATTCCCCTTTTTATGCCACGGCGAAAGCAAAAGATCGCAGGTGGTGATGGTAAGTGGACTCAGAAGCTCATAGATTTCTGCAATCTTACGACAACAACACGTCTTGTCACGTTCCTAAGACTGAAGTTCTCTTTGAAGCAGAAGTTGTAGCAGTTCCCCTAGACTGAAGTTTTCTTTCAAGCCGTAGTTCTAGCAGTTCCTTAAGACTAAAACTGGTCTCTATTGTTGCAGGTCTACAGCTGCGCAGCATAGAGGAGCCGGCAGGTGGCGCGGGGGGCATGCCCGCGACCACCTGCTACGACGCTGAGTGCGCGCGTACTGAGGCCTGGCTTGATGAGAACCAGGAGTTCGTCCATGATTACTTTTTGAGGTTTGTCTTTAACTTCTTATTTGACTAATATTATAAATGCGAAAGTTTGTGTGTTTGTTACTACTTCACGCTGCAACGGCTGGAAGGATTTGGATATATTTTGGAATCATCATCATCATCATTAGGCTGTGCGTTATTTGTTAGTCATGAAAACGTTGTGTAAATATGTATAGATAGATGGTTTCTGCATATCCGCTCTTAGGGTGCACTAACAAAAAGAATCTTATTGTTAGTGCGTATCGGGAAACTAATGCTACGAGTACGAAGTCGCAGGCGTTCCCAAGTTCTAGGCAGAATTATTTAGTTATTATTTTATTGCTACGATGAGGATAACAATGACGGTTCAAATGCCTTGATGTACACACATCAAAAAAGTCTTGGGATACTCAGTATCCCTAGACAAATTTGATGTTGTGACTCAGTAGTAATATGCCTATATTGAAATGTCCAAAACTGTCTAGGGATAAGATATATCCCTAGGCACTTTTGATGTGTGTAGAACGGATGATTGGGTATAAAGCATGCGCCAGACGGCATTCTACCACAGTTTCTGCCAGGTGACCTGGGTAGAAGCGCGGTAGAAGCGAATGGTTTACAGCAAGCGGCCAGACGGCATTCTACCACTGTTTCTGCCAATGGTTTGAAGCGCACGCCCGTCTACCAAGGGCCTTTAAAGGTCAATCGGAATTTGGTTTAAAACCACTGGCTACATGGTTTAAAACCACTGTTTTTCTACCAAGGTCACCTGGCAGAAACTGTTGTAGAATGCCGTCTGGCGCATGCTTAAAGAAAAACCAATCGTCGTTGCTTTGAAAAAACCTCGTATCCCATCGTAGAATTTTAAACTTAAACTTGAAGAAAATTAGGTTGAAACTCATACATCTTGAAATTTCAGATACGATACGATATTTTTCTAAATTAGTAACGAAATGTCTACTTTACTATTCGGTCCAAACAACGTCTCGGTATCGACGGTATCCGCTGCCAGACGAGATCCGCAGTCTGAAAACGCTCCAGAATAATCTTTATTCTTATTCTCTTGTTGGGATCACGCGGTATTGATGTACAGGTCGATTCACGAGAGTTGGCACGAATGGGTTGAATGAGTGAACGAAAATATACAAGTGTGTAAAATAATAGCAGATTTTAGGTTTGAAATTCGAACATCGGTTCAAAGGGCGGCACTCGCACAGTGATAGGTGACATTACTTTTGTTCATTCCATTCGTGCCAACTTTAGTGAATGTACCTGTAGTTGCCTTCAATTTTAAAAATGTAGCAATTTTTAGGGTACCGAAGTCAATCTAGGAATCCCTATAGTTTCGCCTTGTCCGGCTGTCCGTCTGTTCACGATCTAGCTTAGAGACTCGTAGTAGGTACTACAAAGCTGTAATTTTGCAAAGTTTCAAATACGTCGACAATTTGTAAACCTGTACCTCCCATACATGTATAGCAAAGGTTTATTTTTACATTATGATTATAACATAAGGTAAGGTACCTAGTATTATTGGATATCTCGTAAAAATCATCATGTACGTAAGGTCTGTTCATTCTTTACTTGTCTTATATAGTAAACAACTTTCTAACCTCAAAATGAACCTTTTTTTGGCCTAAACAGCTCTTTTATCGTAAATAAAGTAAAATGAATAAACATTATGGACATCACTTGGCTAACGTATTGTCTGTGATTGCTTTATTTTGTTTAAAATAACTGTTTCAGCCATAAAAGGTTCATTTTGAGGTTAGAAAGTGGTTTACTATATGAGACAAGTAAGAATGAACAGACCTTACATGTTCTTATTAATTTTAATATTTGGGGGACCGTTAAGGAAATATTGAGTTCGGAAAGTGTAATTTTCGCTGGAGTTTCATGTCCCCTCCCCCTACAGCTAAAACTAAAAGTAATAAAGAGATATTATAGAGATACAGGCGGCTGAAGTGTTTATATGTACTAAAATAATTAAGCACCAAGTTACTTTAAATTGAAAATTAGTTCATACGTGTTGTTTCTTTTCAGATAGTTTTTTACGTTTGTACTCGTATAGTAACGGCTTCGAAACTCTAAGTCTGTTCATTCTTACTTGTCCTATATAGTAAACAACTTTCTAACCTCAAAATGAACCTTTCTTGGCTAAAACCGCTATTTTACACACAATAAAACAATCACAGACAATACATTAGCGAAGTGATGTCCATAATGTTTACTCAGTTTACTTTATTTACTATAAAAGAGCTATTTTAGCCAAAAAAGGTTCCATTTGAGGTTAGAAACTTGTTTACTATATAAGACAAGTACGAGTGAACAGACCTTACACTGGCCATGATCCGACATGTTTTTCTAAATACTCAATTTAAAGTGAATTTTAACCAATATCCGATA
Organism: Acleris literana; assembly: GCA_946894065.1. Lineage (NCBI taxonomy): Eukaryota > Metazoa > Arthropoda > Insecta > Lepidoptera > Tortricidae > Acleris > Acleris literana. Next base: position 17,430,204 of record OX335684.1, on the reverse strand, counting down.
CGACCGATAACGTTATTAAATGCAGATTAAACGTTATTTAAAACGTCCGGGGCCTGACAAGCTGTATCAGATCCCGGATTAAGTCATTAATTAGTGAAATATATTTTGGCAAATGCCGAGTCATTGTACAGGCTGCTATACATAACATGGGTAACGTTATGCCATTTATGGCATTATATTTATAAACAGTCGATAAGTTACCTTAATGACATGGAATGCGCTCACGTGGAGTTGATGGCGCGTCATTTTGATCAATTAATTGATTAATGATAGCTCATTTGTGTCACGGTCGAAAGGGATGTTGACTGGCAGGTCAGATCGGCTTTTTTGAGGAGGGGCTAATTGATAGCAAGTATGGAAAGTGGCATGTACAGTCCTTTCTTTTTCACCCAACTTAGTATCAAACGTTTTGTCATAATAATAATAATAATATAGGTCAGGGTCATTGCTTTCGTGGGCGAAAGTGGGTAGCTATGCGTATGTTTTGGCTGTACTTAATAAATACATACTGCCCTCATACGGAAAAAAGGCACATCTACAATATGAATTGTATTGCACTTTCAACCTCATTATAACGGTTGAGAGTTTAATATGCTTCTGTGAATTAATTGCACTTGTCCCTTTCTTCCGTATGAGGGCAGCATAGTACTTACACTTAGTCTTGTAACCGAGTTAGATCCAAGTAGGTTAGTAACTTAATTTAGTTTTTTTTTTTTTTTCTAGCCTGTTTTTGTTTCCCACTGCTGGGCAAAGGCCTCCCCTCTTTTTCGCCACTCGGCCCTATCCAGAGCGCACTCTTGCCAATTCCTCGCAAAGGACTCTAGGTCATCTCGCCATCTCCTTCTGAGTCTACCTCTGCTACGATGTCCGTCGCGTGGAAGCCAATCGGTGGTATTTTTGGCCCATCTCGCATCGTGCATGCGGCAGATATGCCCAGCCCAGTCCCACTTTAACTTTGCGGTCTTCAGCCCAACATCAGCAATACCAGTTCTGGAGCGCAGCTCTGTGTTCTTCACCCTATCGGATCTTCGGACACCCAGTACGCTACGCTCCATTGCTCTTTGGCAAACCTTGAGCTTAGACTTTGTATAAGTAGGTATAACCCAAAAATGGTTTAACTTGTGAGCCAACAAACTGCCCCCAGTTTGGCGATTTTTTTGTATTCCTACCATCTAAGTTGTTTTTGAAATAAATAAATTAATTAATCTAATGAAAATGTTGCTAAATTCGATAGTTCCAAAAAATTCTCTCTTCATGTTTTCCCCATGTAAACTCTTTATTGCACAAAGAGAAAATAAGAAACTTTACAACAAGGAGACACAATCAAAATATATAGTTTATTATATTTATTAGCAACGATATAAACGTAATTGAAATACGCTGTGGTAATACTATTAATGTAGTCTCTCCCAGTCTGTATGAAACACTTTGACTTCAGAGACGAAATGAGATTAAATTCTCTTAAAATTTTCAACAAGAAAAATATTTTTAAGGGCTCAAATACGGCCAAGAAAATTCTTCATACAGTTTTATGTCGTACGCGAGGTTTAGCGTCTTGTGTGGCGGGTGCTTGATGGTTTCGGTCCTTGACCGGTAAGCTCATGTTTCGTTGTTCATTTCATCTTATTATATTTTCCACACGCTTTTAAGTTGAAATATAACAAATATTTTCATATCGTGTGTACCAGACATGTTGTGGTGCAGTTTAAAGATATTGCTCCCCGAAATAGCAAATAACCTAGCAATGTACAGTGGTCTCTAGAGCTATGATAAATATCGATCGATCGAAAAGTAACCGATAACAATGTAATGTTTAGATAATGTCAATTACACATTTTATGAACGTGAGATTAAGTCTTTGAATGAAAAAAAAGACGTAATACGACTATAACCTAGCAAACTATAAAAGAACTTATAACTTGCGAACTAACTTTAGATAACTTTCCTTGCCTAAGCGGTTCACTGTGGACCACCCACATAGAAATCGCTGAGCTGTTTGGAAAGTCTATGGTTTCAGAGCATTTATAAAAACCTCGACACAATATATACGATAATGGTGCAAATTTTCAAAGCGCTAACAACCAATTGAAGGCCTTTAATAGATCTTGCCGCGAGAACTAATTTACAATTTCCATCTTTTTCACTTGAAACTTTTTAACACTTTAGCAGGCTTCATTAGCTTCTATAGAGGCGGAGGCGTGTCCCAACTTGTTACCGTGAATATTTAACTTGAGTGCCGTACTTGTACCAGGCATTGAGTTGGCAACTCCGCACTCGTTAACTCCTAAGTTCGCCAACTTGATTTGCCAGTTAGTACAGTTTTTGGCCAACTTCGTAATCTTTCGTTGTGTTCTTACGTACAAGTTTAGTTTAAACTCGTTCCGGTAAATTATAAGACATTTTAAGGATATTGAAGGCGTCTCAGGGATCTCTTCTCGTTTATACATGTGTTTACAAGTTTGTAAGTTATTTTTAAAGAACAAAGGATACATATTGCAGACAGACGTACGAAAATAAATATAACATCCACGCATCCTCTAGTGGTCGCTTCTCTACGAAATGGCTTCGTATCGTTCAGAAATTAATTGGTACTAGTAGGGGTATCTACGATGAAAACAACCTGGCAAAGGACTATTTAACAATCACATTCCTCGAGTAAACGAAATTACGGAATGTCACATCGTGGTAAACAAAGGTTAACCGTCTGATTGCTTAGAATTGTCTTGATCCACGCAACGACAAGAAAATTACACAGATAATTTTCTTGTTTAATAATTTATTCCGTTAAAATCCGATTCAATCTGGACTTCTCCGTAAAAGGGCGGTGTGAACTGCATGTTTATAACTTTGTGATTGTCATTTATGTCGTTACCTATTTGCTTTGATCAGTGGAACGTTTCTATTCTACAGCTTGTCTAGGATCTACGGTCTTGTTCTGACAGTCTGTTAGTCTTCGTCTATCAAGCAAGCAACACATCACAACATTTACCTTTCACAATTTTTATCTCTTAAAACGTTCATATTTTAGCAATGAAATACCATTGTTGCGAAAATTTGATAGTCAAGCCTTGCTTTAACTGTGACACGAGGTATGCACGTGATGTTTTTTTAATTCGAAACGCGCGCCTATTCAAACTCCGGCTGCGATAGCGGTTTGAGCGGGCTTTCAAAGTTGAGGAGAACTGTTTGTTTTTTGCGGCCGAGACCGCCGTTGGGTTTAGGAAGCATCTCTAGAATGTTCTATTTGTGTGTTATGAAAGGGGATGTGTTGAATGTTTTCTATTTTCGGCAGGAAGGCAACCCGGCAGGTTGTGGACGCATGGTTGGTGTCGCATGCCACTCCGCCGAGCGCGGAGCTGGCATCTCCCTCGCGCGCTGGCTCCGGAGCCACCACACCCGTCAGGTAAGTTGAAATGATATATAAATCAACCTTTTTCTTTAGGTCGAAATATCACAACTAACATTGTTTCTGGGAACACTAAAACTACTTTAGTCGGTCAAATTGAACGCTACGCGTGTTCGGAAAATGCCACTTTGGTTCAGTTTTAGAGATATTATGGCCTGCCATCATGTCTTGATGATTTTGCAAATGTCAAAGTTTAATTGTATAATGCGCTTTAGAATTCAAGTATTGTAGTTTTTGGGAAGGGATATTTCCTTAATTACAAATGAAACACTAACGATTAGTTGTACATACAACATCTTTAGTTTAAAAAAAGCATAATAATGAAAAGTTATGAGACTATTCGTTGAGATATAAATGGCGGACCGTAATAAGCCGAGTTAAGCCTCGCCACCGGATTCAACTCACGACTAGGACAAAACTCCTACATTGAATCCCCAAGGATTACTCCATGCTTGGGGCGTACCTCATCTTACCTGGTAACAACCTGCAGAAGGCTGTCTAAATGGCTGATAATTTCTGTCATTGACTGAAGTGAAAATTTAGTATCGTCTCATTAAGGGCATGGGTAAATTTGTTTGAAGAATATTGTCATTTTTTTTTCAGCGGCTTCGGATGGTTTTTGTATAGTTATTTAGAGGACCTCTAAATACCCATAGATATAATTATAGTTTATGGCGTTAAATAATATCGGAGCGGAGACATTAAAGATTTAAGTATTCATTTTTTAGTACAAAAGTACGCCCAAGTATGAATAACTATGTAAATATCTCGGCTCCGATGCACTTAAGAGTATTACATTACATAACTAAAAAATGTGTATTTTAAATAATTCTATCATAATTAACCATTATTACGAATGGCCGCTCACCTTGAAAATGTATGAATTTTACAAATGACAACACTTTTACCCAAACCCCTTTAAGCGATAGGAACAAATGAATGGGCTGCATGTTTTAAATGCTGGGCTTGACTTGTTATACAGAAATGACCCACTGTTAACTCCTGTTGTTAACTCCGTACTCACATCGTTAATACACATGTCATCCATGCTTCACGCAATCCATCCAACCCTTTTTCGGCCGACCATATGTCCATCTACATTCATACTCATCACTCTTCTATTTCTGTTTTCTTCGTCCCTCCTTATACCACGCCAATCTATTACTTCTTAACTTTTATGTTATTGGTGCTACTTTGAATATATCAATCAATCAATCAATCAATCAATATCATTTATTTGCAGAATACAGTACATAAGATGTGACAGTCAATTTTAAATAATAATAATGTCCAGTGTATCCAGCTTGCAAGCAAGCGCGCAAATATTAATTTTATGCAATATAGAAATAACAAAATACATTTAAAATTACTAATAAGAGTGTTAAAATTTATAAAATATACTAAATGTCAAAGATCACAAATTATTACTAATTATTACATTTTATTAGATTTCGATATTCGTTCCCAATACACCAAATACACCAAAAATTGTATTTCTTGCAATTGAATTTCATGTCGGTAAACTGAAAATTGTTTGAAATAACTAATTCTGAGACACGTTTAACAATATTTCAGGGGTAGGTTAAGATGTGGAAATTTGTCATCTTCAAATAATTTGAGAACGTATCGAAAATCCAACTGCATTAGACATTTTGCATCAATCTTTCAGCATCGGATTGATTTTATGCAAGAACTCTCCCCCCTTCCTCCCTCTTACCCCTCTATTCTATTCAAACATCGTAAATTTATCTCATACTCGATTTGGCAACCCCTGCTTCTTTAGTTCCATCAATCATTGTTCTAGATCGTTAATGTAATGTTGTATGAGTGCTCTATGTAAGTTATGGCTGACACGAAATTTAGTTACTTTTTTTTAAATACAGATAAGATAACGCTAGTCGTTACAGTAATTGAAAGAATTTTTTCTCGCAGTTTCGCGTTTCTTTCTCTGGATTAAGTTTATTTTCCGGTACGAGGCTTTTTCCCCTGAGGTTTTGACTTATTTTCTTATTTTCTAAATGTTTTTAAAACATTGCGTGATTTTATAGTTACTATTGAAATAGTTTAAGTAATAATAACTATTTTTGCGCAAAACAAAACCAAATATTGACAAGGATTTATACAATTAAACAGTCACGAATGCTTTAAAAAAACATTTCAATATTTTCTATGACGAAAATTTATTTTGACAATAGACACAGAAGAAGAAAAGGGGCAAGAGTTTCGCTGATAGATGAATTTTTCTATTGGAAGTTTGATAGATTATTTAAAAAAGGGTGATAATTTAAAAGCGCGCGCTGAAAAAGTAATTAAATATTTTTCTTTAATAAATATACCCAATATTTTGAGGGTTTTTTATGTAACTTATTAGCAATTGCCGTATTTGGATTTGCCCTAAAGTATGCTTGTAGAAATACCGAATTTCCGGTAAAAAATTGCTGTTGTTTCTGCTGTTTCGTTAAATTTAATTATAGATATTTCTATAAGTTTAATCTTCATAAATGAATTAATCTTGATTTCGTCATTTGTGTTTCTGGGTTTATTCACTGAACATTTCAAAATTACTTTTCTCAAAAATGTCCGGAAATGTTGACATTCCTATCTACATATTGAGACGCGAAGTACATAGTTTACTGACAGTTCTCAAATTTATAAAAAAAACATTGCGCGCTCACTACACAAGCCCGCAATGTTGCATACAAATTCCATTACTATCTATCTTGTAACATTTTAAAAAGTGAAAAGGTCCGTAATAAAATGAGCGCACAAGTCTTATACATCCAAATTTTACTCGAAACATACCTTTTTTATTTGTGCCTGGAATAGCTTATATTTTTTTTTAAACAAGAATTGCGTTTCTCCTTGTCATAAACAAAAAGGCGGTAAGGAGTGATGGTTTTTTCACATGAAGTTTCTGTTTGTATGCAATTAAAAAAATGAGTTCAAGCGATGAAGATTTTACTCCAACACAAAAAAAAACTTGCGATTTTTGAGAAAAGCACTATATTTGCCTCGGCAGGAACAGCAATTGCGGGCTTCGTATTTTTAAACGGACTCGCAAGCTCGTCCGTTTAAAACAATACTCGGCCCGCAATTGCCTACTTCCATGCCTAGGCAATAATGTACTATTGTTAGTTACTTATCCTTTTTTCTTTTCTCTATGTCAAGTAATCCATTTGTAAATTACGTTTAGATCCGAATGTTTAAAGTTTACATAAATTCGTACCATCCACAAATACCATTTGGACTCTTTCCCAGATTAGATGGTAAACAGACACCGCGGCCAAATGCTCTTATCACCTTATCAGATATTAAATTATCCCTGGCTAGTATCCAGGACACCTAATTGCTAATTAACTGTGAGTGTGTATCACTTTTTGACACTAGAGTTGGCACTGGTACGAGGGGCGGCTGAAAAGTAATCTACCTAACAATGAAACAAAAGACTGTCGTGGCTAATTTTTTTTTATTTTTCTATATAGTCCCCTGCTAGTAAAATGCACTTATTAAATTTTTCAAATATTGAATTTAAACCATTAAAAAAAAAATCTTTCGGTTTGTCGTCAAAAAAGTCAGTAACCGCAGCCTTCATTTCGTCATCGGTCATAAACCTTCGTCCCCTGAGGTCTTTCTTGAGAAGTCTAAACAGAGAATAGTCACAGGGGGCTAAATCTGGACTATAAGGGGGGTGGTCAATGGTTTCGAAGCCATTGTCTTTAATTGCTAGCTTCGTTGTGCGGGCGGTATGCACTGGTGCGTTATCGTGCAAAATCAGAATACCTTTGTTTAGTTTACCTCGCCGTTTTTCTTTTATTGTCTCTCTTAGTTGGTATAGTAAGTTTGAGTAATAATCAGCATTCATTGTAGTTTTCTTCGGTAAATAATCTATGAGCAAAATCCCTTCTGTGTCCCAAAAGATTGTAGCCATAAGTTTACCTGCCGATGGACAGACCTTGAATTTCCGAGGCGGCTTCTCATCCTTAAATTTCCACTGTAACGACTCTTGCTTACTTTCCGGGTCCCATTGTCGAATCCAAGTCTCATCACATGTTACAATTCTAGAAATTATTTCTTCCTCTTTCCCTCGACTCATCTCCAAAAACTCTTCGCAACATTTGACACGCCTCTCCATGTCAAATGCAGTCAACATTCTGGGGACCCAACGTGCACTAACCTTGGACATGTTCAAATGCTCATGAATTATTTCATTGACTCGCTCTTTACTGACGCCCACATCTCTAGCTATCTCCCACTGTTTTACTCGTCGGTCCTCTAATATAATTTTTTTCACCCTGGCTACATTTTCATCGGTGACGGCCGAAACTGGTCTTCCGCTACGAGGATCATCTTCCAGACTCTCACGACCTAACTTAAACTGCTTTGACCAAAACTTTATAACAAATTCGGAAGAACACAAACTGCCAAACACACGTAACATACGCTGTCTGATCTCCGAAGGCGTATTCCCTTCTTTAGTCAAAAACTTAATCACCGCACGCTGCTCGATTTTATCCATTTTCACTTTTTCTACCGACATGTTTGAAACAATTGTAGGAGACAAATAAACGTGATGCAATAAACAAATGAATGTAATACATTTTGAAAATAGAATAACAAACGAATATAAATCCATACCAGCCAGCATTATTTTTGTATATATTTCTGACCAAGGAGATTACTTATCAGCCGCCCCTCGTATGTGTTAAAATAATAGTTTTAACTCGTTGTTTTGTGTAAAGATTTTTAAGTTATTCGGGATTGCTAGTTTATTGTTCCACGTGTTTGGCAAAAGACTGGTAGTTATAACTTATAATAGTTAATATTATGTTACTAATAGAATATTCCCAACTTCATCTTTCACAAGAGCATAGAGGCTTTCCATCTTAGGTTGTGCAACTCATTTGAAGTCTTAGTATTGCAGTCCTAAGATTGTAATATTTAACTCTCAAGACTGCAAATGTCTATGGTCTCAGATCCCGCTTATCATCAGGTGACCTTTGTGCTCGTATGCACTCTCTATTTATTATTCTAACTTGCACTCAGGCCACCTGATGGTAAGTCGATCTGACACCCATAGAAGATGTAATTCTCAAGACTACAATCTCAAGACTGCAATGACATAAACATCAAAAAAAATATCTCATAAAATAAAATAAAACCCCCTCTATTTCCACCTGGGGTTACACCATATTCTGTTGTTATTCCGCACACTCCGCCAAAGAAACGGTGCCAACATCTCAAATCCAGCACCCATTTCTTCGGCAGGAAGATATCCGCCCACGAGTTCGAGCGGGGCGGGCTGTTGAAGCCGCTGGTGACGACCGTGGACGGCACACCGACCTTCCTCGGGGACCAACCTGCGCACGCAGCGCCTGCGCGGCCGCAGCGCCGCTCGCGCCACGAGCTGAGGCAATTGGATGAAAAGGAGCTTATATTTGAGCTGGTGAGTGTTTTAGACTTTGTAAAGCAGTTATTAGGTATAGCATAGGCAGAGGATTTTTTCTTGGTGATAGGTGGTTGTCACATACACAGTGTATATACCTACTACACACATCAAAGTTGTCTCATCATCATTTAAGTCAAGAGCTAGGTTCTTGTCGGTGGAGTAATTGCCACTTTTCTCTGTTCTCTGGCAGCTTTTTCACCTTCTGATTCGATATGACATTGGCCTTGAACTATCTGGCTGAAGTAAGTAAGCCTAGATCTTCCTCTTCCTCTTTTTCCCTTAACTTTGCCCTCCAAAATGTTCAAAATGAGAATGTCGTGCCGTATCAGGTGTCCCATCATTTTCAGACATCAGACTTTTTAAAACCGTTAAATTAGGTAGAAGAAGCGAGGAGAGTTTTACTCGGTGGCACACGTACACAATGTGAACCTGTACCACACACATCAAAGATGTGTAAGTACCAGAAACATACCCACATTATTTTGATAATTTGTAATATATCGCAACGCAATATATTGTAAAATAACATAATAATGTATGGATATTTTTATCTTTGAACATTTTTGATGTCCTTAACTTCTTTTGACAGCTTTTTAACTTAAAATCCGATTAGCGATTAGTATGACTCACTGTTATGTTTTTAATGTAACCTATAATTTAACGCATTTATATGACATCCCATTTATTTGGTTTAAAAGGTTTAAGGAACGTCCGATTTTTGATATCAATCCGTTCGATTCAAGGTAAGTAAATCTCAATAAAATTGTTCTATAATGTCACTGTGACACCGTTCTACCATAGTATGGCCAGGGTTCGATTGAGCTGATAGCAAATACATAGACTCAACTGTTAAACCCATAACCTATCTTGTGTCTTCGCGCGGTCGGTTGAAAATAGGTCTCGTTTGTTGATTATTCGTAACCCGAGTTCCAATTAAATTTCATGGCTTCGGTCACCTATTATTATTAAATTAAGATTTCCCTTGTTCCGTTTCAATTTCTCCCTCAAAATCACAGCCCGAAGACCTTTGTGTGCTTCATTCACTAATTTAATACACAGCAACTCAGAATAATTTACACCTCATTCAATCACCAATGGTTGATAAGAAATAAGATCCTTAAAGTTTAAGGAATAGGAAGGAATAAATTTGGTCGCGTGTTTGTGCATAAAATGTGGATAAAGCAACCCTCATTCTCACACACAACACTTACTGGTCCATAATTCCATGTGTCTTATCCACGTTTATCCACATCGACCATAAAGAAACGGCTACACCAGTACACCTGCTGAGAATCATATTACTCCTCATTCACTCAGTGACAGCTGATAAGGAATAAGATCCGAGGCTGCGTGTGTACAATTAGGCCCCTATGGCCCCCGTATTTTGGTAGCCTTTACATTTCTTTCTTCTTTTTTATCGTGTTAGATAACATTCATGAAATGGATAAAGCTACCGTCACTCTGTCACTTACTCTATTCTACTCGGCAAAGCCATATTGCTTTTGACATGCTATCATATTGTTTTTAACTCGGCCGCCATTACTGACAAGTAAATAAGAGCTATCATAGCGTTGACAATACAATAACACGTCAAAGGAAATTATGGTGCCCTGTGGGATAAAGGCTCTGGTCAGAAAGTGACAAATGTTATATCCACGCTTATCCACATCGATAAACACGACCATAATAGGCCCGCAGGGTCCGGGTCGGCGATAAAACGGCGTCCCGCCTGATAATTAAACGTAAACAACACCGTAACAATGTTTGAGCGGATAGCCCACCGTTTAAAACTTCCCGAGATACTTGACCGGATTTAATTACGCGTCGGTCCTTAACCTGTCTGGACGGCGATTTATAATTCGCTGGATGCGCTGTTTTTTAAAAGTAGGCTTTAAAAATTCCAACTGCATTATTCGATTTTTGTCGTCTATTTTTATTTTTAAATCCGCCATTTTTACATTATAAGATAACCCTCGCAACTCGCAACACGAAAGCAACAAAGGAAATTACGTAGGTATAGGTACGCATCGGCAGTAGGGTAAGTAGCATCGTCGCAGTCATCACAGATGATTACATTTCCAGCTAAGACACGACTTATGCACCATAACTTGGTAGTCTTCAGGATGGTTATCACAAAGCCCTGAATTAACTTCGAATGCCCTATCCCATTTACTCTTGAGTTGTGACTAAATGGAGGCAAAGAGACGAATTCAACGTAACTTCGAATTTCGATTGTAAAGTAGGTTTGCGGGCTTTTATATAATAGAATAGTGGTCCAAGCAGCGACGCGCTTCGCTTGCGGCGAGCAGGCTTTGCGCTCCGTTCGCGACGACCCGGCGTCAAGAGCTTGCTGTGTATTTCAAGCTTTATAGATCTGTCATTACAATAGCCGAATCATATAGCCGAATCGTATAGTGTACCTACTATAGGTTGGTAGTTATCTGCGACTAGCACGACTTGTTTTTACTTTTGTGTGTGCGCCTCCTTTGTTATTACTTTTGTGTACATGACGTAGACCCGCTCGACACACAAGATAATTTATTTTAAAATATAAATTTGCGTTAACTACGATCGTGACTATTTTAAAACTAACGTATTATAAGTTCGTTTAACGTCTCGAAGTATAGCACATCCAAGAAATTTTATTCGTTTAAGTATTAGGTGTCTCAAGTTTTTAATATGTACTTGTGAATGAACGTCGTTAGCAAGCTTCTCCACTTCCTTTCAGCTTGTGGTAATTACAAAACTCAATTTACTTTCTTTCGACAGGAAAATAAACAAGACTATGATTAAAATATGAGTGCCAAAGGCGTCTTAAACAAGTCGGACTGACAAACCATGAGGGACGCAACTATATGTTAGAATGAGATGGTCGTTTACCTACGTCGTGTCGCATTTTTTTTTCCATTTCTTTTGGTTGTTCCCATTGTTAACACGTTGGGATTTGATGATGGGATCTTGGAGAAATCGAGGGAACTATTCATATATTATAGGCACAACTAATGTGATTTGGGTATTTTAACACGTAACACTCTGTATTAATTATCTAAGGAGGATCTTATCATTTACTACAGAGAACTCTTTAATAAGTTTGTGCAGGCAAATGTACATGGTATGACGACTTAGGAATATTACGATCAGGAATATGACGAGTTAGGAATATGACCAGCAAGAAAAGTGTGAGATTAGGAATATGACGAATCCGGAACAAATCTTCAGTTGGACTGACCTATTACCATTTTAAATAAAGTAACTTTTTGCATTTTTAAAGGCGGTTTTTTCCTATTTTTAAACATTGTTTATTGTTTTAATTCATGAATAGTAAATAAGCAATGTTTTTCTGTAAACTTTTGCGGTCACGCCACGCCGCACAGTGGTGCACGTTGTATGGAGCCGCGGAATTAATTGTTTTTTTTAGGCTAATGGATAAAAAAACACATTTTAAATATATTTATAAGTGTAATAAAATCATTCCAACTAATATTTTAAATAAAACCTACATTGATTGAACTTAAAATAAAATGTACAATTAGGTGTTGCTTTATTGAATTCACAAAAGTAAATGATGCACAATGTTGTAAATACCCTTTTTATACTATTTTATAATTTAATAGTCTTTGTAATTGCCCTCATTACCATCGATAACGCATTTAAGTATTTTTCTTAGAAAAATAAGCTCATTCACTTAATGAGGTAGTAATAAAAAGTTTGCAAATTATTGCAGCTAAAACCAATTAAATAATGATCTAGATTAAATAATGTGTAAATATTGTTGTATTAGAGCTTGAGGGTCGTTGTAGCTAAAAGGTTATAGCCAATGAAATGTAATATTTAGGGGAGAAATGCTATCAAATTCTTGCAGCCCTAAAATTACTCATAATTTAAGAGAAACCATAAATGTTATTTCATTTACAATAGTAGGAATAATGTTTCTTGTATATAAATGAAACATGTTAAACAAAATCAATAACCTGAGAGGAATACACCGTTTGCAAATGCAAGGTATTTTTAACGTTTATTTCATGCGAGTTCATTTGTACGAGTTTGGCGGCCTAATTTCTTTATAAAAATAACATATATATGCAATATTTTATTAGATCATAGGTATTTGAAATGTTTTATATACATATCAGATAAAAAATGTGACTACTGATGACCATCCCAAAATTGAATTAATTCCGCCGTTGCCCCACTGTGCGCCGGTCAACAACTGTCAAAGTTATAATCAAAACATGTTCCAGCGAACGGAGTTGTCGAAAGTAGTTATCAACAACTCCCTGATGTCGCCAGATTGTGTCGCTTACCCTCTAGCTAGTTGAATGAACTGTGGCTTAGCTCTCTATTATTTACATAAATATATTATGTTAAGAGACAATCCTATACAAAAGGACCAAGTGCCGAACTACTGAGTTGGATCCCTCGCGGTCGCCATGTACCAATCAGTGTTTCTGACTTATGCTGTTAGTCCCCTGCCTCACCGGGACGCCATGGCGGTCGCTGGCCACGTATCCCATACAAATTAACGTAGCCAAACCGTTGCCAAGTGAGTGAGGCCGTCTACTTTTCAATATGAATTGTTTGGCTACGGTAGCCGGCGACGTCGCCATGGCGTTCCTGTGAGGCAGGGGACTTACGGTGAAGCAAAAACATTGCACAAAAGATCGTAAAGGGTCGAAATGCATCCGAAAGGGTCCATCTTTACATTAGTCTAAATTTAACACCTGTTTTACAGCCTACTCTTTTTTCAAAGGCCGGCAGCCCACCTGCGATGACTCTGGTGTTGTGGGTGTCTATGGGTCGTGATGATCACTTGGCGCGCGACTCGCTGCCTGCCTCCTTCTTTACAAAAAAAAGCAAAGGGGTTCTAAGGGGCTGGGGTCTCTAGCTTGACTAGTTTTCAGCGACAATTTCCTTTCTTCAGTCTTATTTTACTGTCTTCTAATGTACCTACTGATTAATATAAGGCTTGTTTACACGTGCCATGACGAGTTCCAGTTGGAAGAACCATTACATTTGAATTGTTATTCTGATGCCTGAAACGTAATCCCTTCAGGGTAGAGTCGAATGACTGCTAAAACGATGTTTGTTGATGTCATGTGATAGGTTAAGAGGAACGTACATGTTTCTCTAAACGTACCCACACACATGTGCATGTAAATTGTTTGTTTACTGTTAAGTGTGATTTTTATCAAACTCACAACATTTAATTGATAAACGCTCAATTTTCTGACAGAATCCAATTGGAAACTTAAAGGAGAGTACAGAATATATGATTATAGAGACATAATTTAGATAATTTAAGTGCGAGGTGCGCTTTCGATTTTAAAAACTTAATAAGATCCAATATGTCATGTAGATTATTACAATTAATATATTATATAAAAATCTCAGTACGATAGTATTGTGAATTCATTTTTCAAGTGAGAATAATCGACATGAGTTGACGTGACTTTTTTTCTCCCGAAATATGGATCGACGAGCTTTATTGTCGTTGGCCATTTACTACGCATGTAGACTGTATGACAAAAATTTACGCACGTTAAATGCCCACTATACTGTACACTATATGTTTCCGCACAAATATGTATAAGTACTTTAAAAAAAAAGTAATATTGTGCCAAGTGTGGAAAATGAATTGCAGGTTGCAGTCTTTGTGCGTGGTAGTAAAACTAACACAACAATGATTCAAAACAAAATTGACACACACATGTCGCTGTGCTTGTATGCTTTAATATCAATAACGATAGTCATTTATTTGTACACATAATGCTAATACAAGGCCAAAACAAATCAGCTATAATCTATATTGTGTCAATTACATATAGAAAACAAGAAGCTTGGCGCCAAACGTGATAATAACTTAAGTAGGCCGTCCACGTTTGTTGTGGCGGCAACACAGACGCAAACGGTGTGGCACACACGCGCGATGTGTGATAATGTAATATATATAAACGATGCGTACACGCCGGTGCGCGTGCACCGGCCGATAGCGACGTACTCTTGCTTTCTCAATGGCCAAGGGCCTATAGGTATATTGTTACTTACCGTAGACAATGTTGTGGAAACGTTTTAGGAAGTTTTTGCCCGTTACTACACAGAATATAACATTCGCAAAACATCATACTAGAAAAACATAATTTACGCATAACATCATTATGCGCATAACATTACGAGTATACAAGCAAAACACGATATTAGCAAAAAAATATATTTACAAATAGTCGGGTTTGGTTATAGAATCGTAATCGAATTTGCCTCTGCTTTTGCAAAAATGGTAGCAGAAAAAAATAAAGGTGGTTTTTTTAAGTGAAATTGGTAACATGATCCCATTTACACTCAAATTCTGTGGCTAAATAGGTATGGTGGTCGCCTTTTGAGAATATTAAAGTTTCACGTATTACCCCGCTAAAAAGTTTTTTACCAAGTGTCTCCAATTAATGAATCCAGTCTGTGTTTAGTCATAGTTCCTACAACAACAGCTTCGAAACAAACCGCTCTATACTAGTACGTTTGTTTTTCTTGACACTGCGTCTATGTTAAGTTATTCACGGTTTACATTCAAGTTATGTGTTTGCATTTACATAAATTACCCGCGAGTGTATGGTCAGGGACAGGCTTTGTACTGTTGACCCACAATTCAGGTCTGATTAATTTTATAACGTGTCCTAAAGCTGGCTAACTAACCATCTAATTTGAGTTTTTTTTTTTGGTGACTTTTTAAAACGCCGATCACGAAGCAAAGTTCAAACAATGTTTCATCACAAAACAGTTCGTCTATATTCTGTCTTATTCATCTTTATACAAATCTTTTTAACCATATTTTTCAAAAAAATAAATGGACCCTCCATTTAGTGTTGGCATTTTGTGCAGGGTCTATACGGATTGCTACCACCATCTTACGCCTTACCTGCTACTTAGCAGCAGTAATGGTATGACTAACAAAGAGGCATTTCTATCTTAGGCTGCGGCTCCACTGATGCGGAGACGAGCGGAGCGGAGCCGAGCTGTGCCAATATTAACCAATAGAAAGCACATGCTGTCACGTCGAGCGCGCCTTGCGCACGTTAGTTTAGATTCTATTGGTTAATATTGGTACAGCTCCGCTCCACTCCGCTCATCTCCGCCTCAGTGGAGCCGCAGCCTAAGATAGAAATGCCTCTTTTTAGTCATACGATTACTGCTGCTAAGTTGCAGGTAAGGCCAGGGTTCCTGGTTCCAAAAGGGAGTGGTTATTTTTCGATTATGCACTGCAAATCATGTTACAAAGGTTATGGAAAACTCAAGGACGGTGATGCTATTTAGGGAGTACCTATAGACTAGCTATAGGTAGTGTTTGTTCAATGAGATTTCTTGAATAACGTAAATCTTTGTAAATTTTCAATGGGTATTAGGAGTTTGGCATTGAACGTGTTTATGCTGTCATAGGCCGTTGTTCACAATTAATTTAAGTACATTTTTTATGATCGTCTTCCAGTTGAAACGGGAACAGACTGGGTGTTTACAAGAATTGAGGAGATTTACTTGCTTTGCGATATTCTTCCCTATTAAGCTTGTTTTTTAAACCCACTGCATAAAGTATTATAAGTTAAACGTGTGTATCTGTGTGTTTGTGTGTCTGTCTGAGGTATTGTAGCTCTTGAACCGCTGAACCAATTTGGACGCGGTTTCTTTTAAAAGAAATTTAATTTGGTTTGCTTTTAGGTAGGTTTCAGAAAAGTCACCGTCGGAGGTTTTAATCCCCAAAAAAAAGAGGGGTGTTGTAAGTTTAAAGGAGCTTTTCCGTCGGTGAGGCGAGGTGAGACGAGGTGAGACGAGAATCAAAAAATATCAATTGGGTCATTCTACGAATATGCAACGAAAGTTACCATTTCAATGCGTGTTTTTTTTAAACTTTTAATGCTATTATTTTTCTACATATAAATTTAAACACGTATACCTATAGAGATAAATTAATTCTTCCATTTTGCAATATAACTAAAAAAACAAGCAGGATGCTAGAAATTGGTAATTTACGTTACTTTCTGCCATGGGATTGCCCAATTCCTCGCATGTTCGGTATAACTGGCTGTTTTAATATAAATTTAAAGCCTCGTCTCGCCTCGACTCGCCTCACTGGTGGAAAAGTACCTTAAAGTGTGGTGTGTGTCTGTGTATCTATGTGTGTTTGTCTCTGGCAATTTGGATTCGGTTTTTTTTTTTAGAAGTTTAATCGGGATGGTTCTGGTTTATATTATGTATTTACAGCATTAAACAATAATACAATCAAAATAAAACTAAGCTACTCAAATATTCAAGATATAAATGATAATCACCCCTATAAAAAGAACACCCCCTCTAGGAGGTCCACTCGCGGCGTGGTCCCTATGACACTGGCTGCATTATTCTTAGCTAAGTTTCATGAACATGGGTTGACCTGTTTAAACCACCAGTTCTGAAAGTAAAGGTCACTATTATACCTGAGGTTTTTATTCATTTACTAGTAGTTCTCTTTTTCGGTAGTGTACGGGCGGCCAAAAAGTTTCACTGAGATCTAATTATCGCTAAGGTTGACACTTGCCACTGCCATAATATTATTGCAAGGGAAAATCGAACTTGTTGTATCATGACGTGCAAATGAACTTCAACCGTAGGGTGGTGGACCACATTTTCGGCCGACTGCACGAAAGCCTGAAGCCAATGTCGTTGGCTCTATGAATACATCTCTTTGTTGCTGCTCGCTCACCCCGACGTTTGACAGACTGAATAAACACAGGGCCACCAACCCTATTCTGATTCTAACTGACGTTATAATTAAGAAGCCACATTTGCAGTGCTGCCATGCTTATACAAGAATGAAAAGGGATAACTTTATGTGCTTCCGCGCGAAGAACGTGAGATAGAGATATTTTGCGCGCGCCTTGATTGCAGCGTCAAATTCAAATACCTAATTGCTGTCTAAAAAACCACAACATTGAATAAAAAAAATGGTTAATCATGATGAAAAAGTTGTAAATACTCAACTATTGAATCGAAAATTGTTAAAGATTGTAGGGTTTCAACCAAAAACAAGAGAGGTAATGCAGCTAGTGTCATGGGGACCATGCCGCGAGCGGACCTGCTAGAGGGGGTGTTCTTTTTATAGTGGTGATTACTATTTATATCTATAATATTTGAGTAGCTTAGTTTAATTTTAATTTTAATACGTTTAGATTTAATTTTTAATTGTATTAATCATGGTCTAATAAAAAAAGGTCTTCTCTTGTCAAGGGACACTTTCTACGTCATCACAAAGTTGCCATTTGATTAAGCACTACCCAAAAATAAGGAAAAAAATGATTTTAGGTTAGTGTAAGATTTTATTTCAAAAATATAATATATCACGTATAATATAACTCACGAGCATAATTTACTTATTTACTTTCATTGAATGATCTATTTTAATATTGTATATACATTTATGCATGAAAATAACTAACAGGGTATTTTTTAAACATGAAGGTTACATTACAATGTGGAAATACAACCTGATACTACAGGCATCACCGGATTCACCAGATCAAACTGGCCGGTTACAAATTTGTCAACTTGATGTTTCTCGTCATACTATTCGAACCTATGGGAATATCATATTCCGCTCTCGCTCGGTATCATGACGCTAATGACACGCCAATGATTTTCAAACTGTCGCGGTAAAAGTTGTCGATGACATTTTTTTGTAAAATGTAAAATGGTTAAATGCTCTATTACAGCTTGTAAGAGCAAAAAGGGTAGGGCACAGTCGGTTTCTATACTCTTCCCCCAAAGGAAGCGCTTCCGAGAAGTGGTAGCGATATTGCGGGCCTAAAACCACGGTTAAAGATGGTGAGTAGTATTTTATGTCCTGTAGTACCTAAATGAGAGGAAGCGCCTAATAAAAAAGCGCTTATCAATATCATAATCCATAGCCCTAACATTTAGAACTTATTTTTTATTTTGTTATGAGTATACCCGTACGTACGTCAAAATGCAGCAACACGTCTATACGTTTTTTTTTTATAGATAGCAGTAAATGGTCAAAAGGTAAAACCTATATACAATGAGAGTCTTAAGTTAATATATACGAGCAAATATTTTTTAATTACCCCGATTTTAAAGTTTGGAAATCTTCGGTTGACGGATATGACGTAGTACGTGTCCACTCACGTGACCACTGCTTCTCGGAAGAGAAAACCAGGCGAAGTATATTATTGTACCATGGTATTAATGTTGTATTCTGTACTTAGTTGGATGTAAATAAAGTCTTATATTACGAAAAACATGTGAAAAAAGTGTCATGTTTGAAAAATAAAAATATCGAGAATTTTATTTTCGATCTTGTTTTCACGTTAACAATATGACCAAATATAATATATCCCAAGAACAGACACGTAAGCGTTATAGTTATTGAGATTTAGATCGCGGAACACTAACGATAACGACTTACCCCCTTACTAATAAACGTTGAGTAACGGTGGGATAGCTATACAATGTTTTGTCCTTATCTGTCAAATTCAAATGTCACAATGACAGATAAGGAAAAAACATTGTATAGCTATACCACCGTTACTCAACGTTTATTAGTAAGGGGTGTTGAATAGAGAGCATGGTTTTGAGTGTTTTGCCCTTTACAAGACACATGCGAAAGTAATCCTGTCTATTCGTTTGTTATGCTTTCAAAGCTAACCCGCTCAATCAATTTTGATGAAATTTTATTTGGAGATAGCTTGAACCCCAGAGAAGGACATAGGATACTAAAATTGGATAGTTCCAAGGCAAAAGCTAGTTTGTAAATATAATAATGTTGCTATCCTGCTGAAGTTCTTACTTCGTTGCGATCAGAATCGGCGCGCGCGTATGTCGACCGTGAATATTCATAGCGCTCATTGATGACTGTTGTCGGCTGAATGCGTCTATCTACAGGCTCCGTTTCTACGTAAACTTTTGAATCTATGGTATCTCTTATCTGTGGAGTATCTTCCTTGTACTAAAACTAGTACAAAATACGGCCATTCAAATAAAGATCTAGTGCAAAGAAAGTAAAGTGTAATTTGTTTTGTTTTTATGACATAAGATGAAATTGGAAAATTGACTTTATGTCATTCGTTAGAGATTCATATTGCATTGACAAATTTCGTTGTATGCTGGGCCGTAGGAGGTTATGTATAGAACTTAAGGTCCACCCAGATCACTATCACCATTTTGTCCTTAACCAACCGTCAGCTTCAATAATCATTTATTTAATCATATTTATGAAACTAGTATAATATTCGCGACGACTTGTACTGCCCTCCTAAATAAAAAGGACGCATGAGCAATTTGTTAGTCAAAGTAAATTTAACCTTAATAATAAAGAAATAAGGTCACTAATACATGCACAGTTCTATGAGACATACGCCCTTTTTTCTAAGGAGGGCAGTGTAAGCCTAGATGGTAGGGACCCTGCCTGTGAAGCCAGTGGTCCTGGGTTCAAATCCCGGTAAGGGCAGATATTTGTGTGATGAGCGCTAGTATTTGCTTCTGAGTCTTGAATGTTTTCTATGTATTTCTTTATACATATAAGTATGTTTATCGTTTTTTAGTGCCCATAGTACAAGCCTAGAGCTTAGTTTGGGACTTGGTCAATCTGTGTGAGATTGATATTTATTTATTATTTTTTTGACAGAAAGAAACGGAAAAGCCGATAAACACTTATTTATTTTATTTATTTTAATGGCGTTCAAGTTATGTAATTTTGCCAATGTCAAGTATATATAAACAATTGTACGGTGAATCGTCCTTGTCGTCGGCGTCTTCCAGTCCTAGTCGGCACACCATTGAAGATGGCGGGCATCTACTTCAATGGCTTGGAGTGTTCTTGACCGCTTGCTCATTCAGAATCAACTTTTCACTGTTATTTTATTTGATGCATATTCTTCGTCAGTGTTGGAGGTTACTTCACAAAGTTGCTCTGGATTTGCGAACCAAAATCAACGATTAAGTAATTTATATAAAGTTACCAAAATGACAGCTAGACAAGAACTAATCACTTCCCGAAGCAATTGTCTGATTTGTGAAAGAAAATAGACGCAATATTTTTTCAAAACCTTTTTTTTTTACGATACAGCCGCACAATCTATTTAATAATAGCTATCATATCGTAAAAAAAAACTTTCAATATCGTTTAGTCAATGGGGAGTTGTGGCCCTGGATACAAATCAAAAGAAACGGAAAAGCCGAGAATCACTTCCCGAAGCAATTGTGTCTGATTTATGAAAGAAAATAGACAAGAAACAAAATGTCTTTATCAACGTACAATTCATTCACTAGAGCTTCGCTTGTAGCTCTGATGCAGTGGTTCACAACATTTTTCTTGCTCAGACATCTTATAATTTTTGTTTCCAACTGTTTCATTGATCCGGAAGTTAGGAATGTATTTGAAACAGTTAGGGAACAAAAACAAACGCATGTGATTGGTTACCCTGCGCAAGATTTGAACTAGCTTTGCCAGTCTTGTATTGGGTCCCATAGCCTCCAAAGGAAGTATCTTTCTCATCCAACAGACATAGCAATAAATCATCTATCATTCTCAAGGCCATTCATTACTCATAATTAATATTTTTTCGCTTGGGAGATTTAATTGTATTACTCCTACGCAAAGAAATAAATTGCTTTCCTTTACGAGTTGTGGCTATTACGGGAGGTGTAACGACAAGCGGCCTAATCCAGCATTTAGAAAAAAAGGTTGTATGAATTCATATGTGTATCTGTGTAATTGTGTATCCGTATGTCTGTGACATTATGTAACTCTCAAACGGATAGACAAGGTTTTTTTCAATAAAGGTAGTTTTATCGGGATTATTCCTAGTGTCTAGCTCTGAGTGTAGCGGTCGCAATTGTGTAGCAGGTTTTTAACTATTTATTGCTTATTATACTTAACGAGCCACGGGTCACCACCTGCGAGGAATCGCATATGGTGACGCCCGCAGGCCTAAAAAACAGTAAACTCGTATATAGCTGACATCGATGTAAAATAGATTTTGCCCACCAGCCGAACGTTGCGAACCCCTGCCCTAATGGTTCTTTGAATGAAGTTTACTCTGCCCCAATATTTACCCTGAGGGTTAGAGCAGACCCGTATTTTCTCACGTTCGAGTCATTCGCTGCCAGTCTGCATTTCATCGGTGAAACTGGAAAACCGCGTAAGTAAAATTTTTAATGAGGACAAAAATGCACCTTTCTTCTTAGATGTTGAGGTTTATTTTGCTCTATAATAAATTTGTTGGTTACGCGGTTTTGCAGTCTCACCGACGATTTTACCATTCGTAGTGTTGAATGGGCACATTTTATGTGTGATTAGGAGAAGGCATACGAGCACACAAGCCACCTGATGGTACGGTTGAACTCATAAGTAGCTGAACACTTTAGTATTTGGTCGCAGTTGTTGATATACTAAATTCAGACTACTCTTAGTTCAAAACGTTATTGCGACAAGGTACCAAAATGTACAGCTACTTATGAGTACGACTGTCAGTGGGATCTGAGATGTCTATGGGAGACATGAATTCTCAAGACTACAATCCTAAAACTCCAAATGCGTTGCCAACCCTGAGGACTAAGATGGAATGCCTCTTTGCTAGTATTTTCACTGTACTCAAAAAAATGAGAGCCAACAAAGAGAGATTTTCACTTAGTTGACAAAAAAAGAATACAATAGTTAAGATATTCATTATCAGTCAGTGATTCAACTAACAACTTAGTCAATGTATCTAACGCCTTAGTTGATGTATCTATCGTCTTGTTAGGCTCGTAGCTCGGGATCAAGACACTTAAACACGATAATCAAAATCTTGTTACGAGCGACAATTTATTTTTTTCAGTGTGGTAGTCTTCTCCCCAAATCGGAACATAACAATGCGAACACTGGTATTTGGCGGTAGGTAACAGGATGGCTTACCATCATTTGCTAAAAAACGCTGATGAAAATGATATGTTTGTGAAATGTTTTTTAGCAAGTGAATGGATACCGGATGGGGGATGGTGGTAGCGAAGCTAACTTTTTCATACTAGTAACATAAAGTGCACTTAAGGATCGATTTTTCCAATCAACAGATAAAATTGTCTCACGGTTAAAGTTATCAGTTCCATTTTCTTTGTTACATGAAAGAGAAGGACATCGGAGACGACCCAGAGGGAATGGTGATGTATGTGTTGATTTGGTATGTTTGTTTCCCAATAAACAAATAAATAAACGTTGGCTACGCGTATGGAATTTTGAATTTAACATGCCTTCTGATTTATGAAATAAATGCTCTTTACAATAGTCTAAATACAGACAGTCTGTTGAACCTGTCTAAAAGGAATGACATTGATCCATTTCAAATTGAAAGCGAGGAATTTATCAAATGAATGAGGGTAATTTGCTACGGCTACTAATTGACAAGAGCTGAGAAGATATTATTGAGTTGCGAACTGACTAGTTACTTATATTATTAGTTGCTAACTCATATATTTTTACTTGCGCAATTCGCACAAATAAAAACGGAGAGCTGTGGTATATTTTTGAGGATAGATTAGATTGGTAGCCCATAAGGGTTCTGGTATTTGGGATTAGGTATTGGTTTAAATGTATTAAGTACTTTGCGTAATTTGGATTCCGAAAAGAAAAACGTTTGTTTTAAACATTTTTGTATTAAAGTTATCTGAATCCTGTGGAACAAATTCTCCTGGAGTAGGTGCAGCCGTCCTGTGTCCATCGATACTTGATTGGTGGAAATATTCCCGGTTTAAGCTTTTTAACATGTGATCTCTCTTGTATGAAGGAGAATTTAGCCGTGTTAAACCCTTACTAACTCTTCTGATAATTTAACCTACCGCCCAGCAGGAGTGTTTGCATTGTTGTGATCCGGTGTGAGGAAAAGGCAACTGGGCAATAACTAGCATAGACGCATTCCATCTTAGTCCTCAAGGTCGGCAACCCATTTGTGGTCTTAGGATAGCAGTATTATTGTTGTAGTCTTCGGATTGCGAATGCCTGTGAGTTTCATCACCACGTTTGTCTTAACTGAATTAGTCTTACCGCGTCTACCCTACCCAAGTATACCCCGTAACCCAAATCTTTCTGATTATAAACCCTTCAAAACTCCATTTATCAGCATGCTTCTAACTCCTGAGGATTATTGGTCTGGTCACGTTTCCCGGTGGATAATTAATCATTTCGCTTATCAACGTGGACGTGGATAGATGGCCCGGGCGAAACAAATGCTCCCGGATTAGGTGCAGCCGTCCTGTCCTGTGTCAATCGAGACTTGATCGGTGGAAATTACGGTCTAAGTTATTTAACATATGTGAGGACAATTGAGCTGTCTTAAATCATTAATAATAATATTAATATAACTATCGATGGTTCGGTCATTTGAAAAGGATGGATGTAAGAAGATTGTCGAAAGAGATATACAGAGCGAAAATGAGTGGAAGGGTTGGAAGGGTCCGCCATAGGCATACTTTTTCGAATCAAATCGGAGAAATACTGAAAAAGGGCCGAATCTTAAGTACCAGAACCGACCTGCATGCATGAATGTGGAAGAAGTGAAAGAGATTTGTCAGTATCGTAGGGGGAAGGAAGTGGTATCTGCCTACCCCTCTAGGAAACAGGCGTAATTTAATGTATGTAATATGTATGTATATTATTATCCCTATTCTAATATTTTAACCTACCGCCAAGGAGTTCGCATTGTTGTGCTCTCGTGTAGGGATAAAACCACCGGTGAAATTACTAGCATAGACGCATATAATATTAATCCTCAGACCTTAGTCACCTTAGTGTGGTACTTACCACCGGGTCGCATGTGCTTGTTTACCTTATCTATGCCTATTATATAAAGCAACGTTTAAAAACAACTGCATACTTTGAATGCCGGAAAATTGGACGCATGTCAAGGAAATACCGATAAAGGACTTTCGGGGTCGGAGTAGTGGGCTAGTAAGAACTAAATGACAAATTCAACATAGTTAAAGTCACAGATAAAAATAAGGTGTTGCTGACTTAGCTACATAACCTATATGAGTGTTAATGCCCTCTGGAATTTCTTTAGCCCATTAAAAAATGGCGTCTCCAACATCCCGTACCCGTGTCTCAGCTAGGGGATTAAGTTCGGACCGAGTTTGATTTCCGAACTAATTTCCGCGCGTAAATATGTTGGCGGACGGTGAGGAGCTTATGCTAAAAGCTATCCCAGTTTTAGACGATTGGTTGAATATAGGTAAAAGTACTAGTAGTAGGATTATACGGGACGCCGGCAACTTCGTACGTGAATAAGTTTATCGCTATTCCTCCTATTTTAACCCCTTAGGGGATGAATTTCTCTAATACCCTTCTTAGTGCACCCCTACGACTTAATGTTCCCTCCAAATTTCAAGTTCCTAGGTCCAGTGGTTTCTACTGTGCGTTCAATCATTTTCTTCTTTTATATAATAAATAGATCATGTGAAACAGCTTTTGCGCGCCGCAATGGTATAAAATTATTGTTCACCAAATATTACTAAGCCGTTGCATTTTGAAATTGACATTTCCTTTCGGGAAATATACAATTGTATGGTTTTCTCATGTGTACATCAATATTTCTGAAGAAGTATTTAATCTCATTACTTAATACTATGAAAATAGCCAATGAAATCTTCTAATGAATCCAATGTAGCGGTATTCGTAATACATTGCGTGGTCGTTTCCGCAGAAAATCCACGGAATTTCAGTTCAGTAGAATGGTGTCGGTATGTCCATGTAGCGGACTCATCGTGCTCTACCTACAATTCCTCTAAGTGGCTTTAGACTTACACTTATTTGAATAGCGTAAGAGAGGGAGAAATTCTCTTTTATTTTTAACCGACTTCAAAAAAGGAGGAGGTTATACGTTCCACTGTATGTTTTTTTTTTTTTAGGTATGTTCACCGATTACTCCGTCAATTGTCGACCGATTTCAATTTTTTTTTTTTGGTTTGATAGAGTGTACTTTCGAGGTGGTCCCATTGTCACCAAATCTGAATCTGATGAGAGGATCCGTGAGGAATTGAGGGAACTCCTCAAATATTGTAGGCAAACATATAGCGATGTTAGTGTTTTAGTAACAAGTCCAGCATTTGCATTCCGAAAGTGGCATTTGGTGAAGTGGAATTGATGATGAAGACCACAGATGGCCACCGGAACTCCTTAACGGTACCGATTTCAAGGGTGGCGATAAGATATCTCAATTAAGATAGTTGAGCGACTACAACGAAGAATATGATGAATGTTAACCGACTTCAAAAAAGGAGGTTATTGAAATATGACTATGACTTTCCCGCGGCGTTGCTTGCGGCACGCTTGAAATAACTTAAAGTTTCATTTCAACTAAGAAGTGGGACTACGTAACAGCGTATTATGATCACTAAAAAGTATAAAATAAAATAAATGTTTTAAAAAACAAAAAACCGCCTTCAAAAACGCAAAAAATAACTTCTTTAAAATTGTAGGCACCTAATAGGTCAGTCCAACTGATGTCGGCTTTTTGTTGAAAATGTTGTGGTCGCCGACTTCAGTTGGACTAACCTATTAGGTGCCTACAATTTTAAAGAAGTTATTTTTTGCGTTTTTGAAGGCGGTTTTTTGTTTTTTAAAACATTTATTTTTCTATATTCTTTGGTTTCGAAGATAATCGTACTGTCGCCAAACATGTTTTAATGCATGATTTTCCTACATTTTCAATTCTTTTCTTTGCTCTTAACTCGACACTTTGATTTATAGCTTAGTCGAGCGTTAGCTGGAGCACGGCAGCCTCAACCTCCTTTATTTTACTCTACCGTAAACTTATTATTTTTATTCGTCCAGTAACAACAAACTGCTAACGGTTTTGAATTTTTCTCATATAAATTATTCATAGAATCCCGCAGACCTCGGTATCGTGATGGCGCGCCCATCCCGGGACTAAACACCTAAACAAACTAACAAACCAAATTACTGCTTGGTCAAACCCTCCGCTTTCCCTAAGTTAATAGTCTGTTGACTCCCGCCACTTAGCTCGTTTTACTTGCTTTCATTCATTATATTATAACTTTATATTTAAAACTTCCCGATGAAATTGCTCCTTCTAGAGCTGTAAGTCATGAACTGCCATACCAAATACCATTAAATTTAGCTTAGAATTAGCGTGATTTAATTAGATTTCATTTTTAAAAAAACCTGTCGATATCTGCTGATCCATATTGAAGCTAAGACGCCGCAGACGCATGTAGGCGTCAAACGTATAAAATCGCCCTTGTTAGCGTTCCAAAATAAATGGTAAAAAACCGGCCAAGTGCGAGTTGGACTCGCGCAAGAACGGTTCCGTACCATTATCTATAAAAAATCACGTTTGTTGTATGGAACCCCTCTTTAATGGGAGCCCCTCTTATTTTTGTTTATAAGCGTCTACCTGTTATTAATATCGAGCAAAAAACGGCTATAAAATCACGTTTGTTGTATGGGAGCCCCCTTAAATATTTATTTTATTCTGTTTTTAGTATTTGTTGTTATAGCCGCAACAACAGTACATCATCTGTGAAAATTTCAACTGTCTAGCTATCACGGATCATGAGATAAAGACTGGTGACGGACAGACAGACAGACAGACGGACAGTGGAGTCTTAGTAACAGGGGCCCGTTTTTACCCTTAACGAACTCTACAAAGTAACTATTATTTCGTCGGTCAACGTTTGTACTCATTATTGGCAGCTACTCATTTTGTATGTGGCGTTTCTGGGGAAAATGCACAGAATTTCAGTTCAGTACATAGAATAAGAGTAATACTAAGACTGCCCCAGCGGACTACGTGCGCTAAGAAAAGTACAGAGTACCTAAGCAAAAAGTACTCCAAATTATTCGAGTTCGTGTGTGGGGCGTTCCTGTGAAGTTTACTATGAACACGACATTTTTATCAATTCTCACGAAGTGTTGTATTTGAGAATCGAGAACAATAGGGATTTTCATGACCGCATTCGTCCGTTGCGTAGTTGCCTCTGTGACCGTAAAGCCGGAGCCCCACTGCTGCGCACGCTACGCACGGACACGCTATACACGTCGCCCACGTGGGTCCATTGGTCTGGATACGTGTGTCAACATTTTCACAGCAACCAATGCACGCACACGTAAAACGTGTGGGCCACGTGGTTACGTTGGTCAGCTGCGTGTGTCTACATTCCCCACTGCGGGCCACGCACATCCACGCGCGCGCGGAGGGTGCGACGCTCTTCAAGCTACCTTTCCACTGCAACACACGGGCAGCGTGGGTCGCGGTGGGGCTTTGCCTGCCACGCGCGCTAGCGTGTCCGTGGCAGGCATTTCGGAACAGACCACGCGTGTATCAGTGACGTCATTTCGTGCGCAGCGTGCTCGTGGACTACTGTGGAAGTATCCTACATTTTCATACAAAGCGTTTTTGTACCCACGTGTGTAGCTTGACCGTGCGCAGCAGTGGGGCTCCGGCCTTATGCAGTTCCTGAAATAGCCATTTCCGAACACCTCGGTATCGTGCGATAACTGAATTATCTGAATACAATGTATTTCAGGAATTTGAAGAGAATTATGTAATACTAGTTTCTGCGCAAGACTTTGTCCGCGTCGATGCTACCAAGGAAACTGTTACGGGATAAAGGTAGTCAGTAATTCAGGGTAAAGGCTCGTCACACAAAAACTTTCGCATTTATAAGTGTAGTTCGTATTAGTAGATCTTGCGTGCGAGTATCCACGCAAAAGCTTTTCAATATTTCCGTGGAAAATAAACCGTTTTTCCGTGGCAAAACGTAATAAGTGTCGATTAGGATACGGAGCACTTTAGAAAAGATCTATGGCTCTAGTGCAAATGGTTATAAGTCTACTTATCTCGAAATAAGAAAGGGTATAAATCATGTATAGAGCGTTTTAGACTTGTATCCTATTTCACTTGAACATCGAGAGACTTATCCGTTTTTTCTACAGCTATAGAGATAATACACACGTTCGAAAAACATGACACTGATTGGACGACTTAGGCTGGCCGGTTAATAACTCGTTGACGAATTGAAAAGTGAGTTATTTAAAAGAATTACCCAACAATTTGTCTCACAAAGAAAGAAAGATAACTATTTAAATGGCGAGCCCTTCTTTCCGAGCTGATATCTCTTAAAGGCCCAGCCACACCGCTTGCGTGACGTGCACGTGCACGTGCGCGTTCGCTTTCCACTACGGTGTATAGTGACATGTCGTAATGAGAATTCATACTATACAATGCAGTGGAAAGCGAACGCGCACGTGCACATGCACGTCACGCAAACGGTGTGGCTGGGCCTTTAACCAGTTTTCAAGTCCAAGCGTTTGGGAGTTACCATGACACACAGACAGCGTAAATACACACATATACACATTAATTTTATAATTCCACTCTTTTTTGTCGCGGTTACATTACGCAAAACGACACGAATATATGCTGTCGCTAAGCAGCAATAAGGGCTCCATTTAGTACAATACCAAGGCAAACCACGGCGCTCATTTTCAGTAACTTTCTTTGATGTACATTGGAGTATAAGTTCGTATATATTCTCAAACGAAACTGAGGTCGTCGTCGACAGATAGATGAGACGTTGACTAAGCGCTGTTGTTAGCGATGAGTTATTGTTTGTTCTGTAACTTCCTTTTCTTTGCAAAAAAAAACGACAAAACAAAGCGATAGAAAATCGCTAAGATTTGGCGAACAAGAACAACTTTTTGAATACCGTCCAGTGACTAAAACTCACCAAAATGACCGATATTTATAGTTTGTATTTTGGATTCTCACGGTGACAGAACTTCTCACGCCTATGATATGAAATACGAATACCCCGGCGGCCAGCCCACGCGTAAACGAGTTCACAACGTTAATTTTTTCTTATTTTACCTATTATCATTACTTGATTCAAAAATCGGTCGGGCTGAAGGAATATTCCTTATGTAAAACAGGTTAGAAACTTCAATCTCATTACCTCATTACGTTGCTTACTTTACAAATTTCGAAACTTGGATCCCTATCTTTGTGTTGCGGGTATCTATAGACGGCGGTGACCACTTCCCATTACGCGATCCGCTGGATCGCTTGCTTCTAGCTAGGGCATGCAGTACCGGGCCCGGTTCCGAAACTTCCATTTCCCGGTTCTAAGCAGGGACGGTACCGGGATTCCCGGTTCTCCCGGTTCTTTATTTTTTACCTCAAATCACCGCAATCATGGACATTTGAGATAAAAAACGATTGAAAAACATTAGGAAACTTTGAATATAATAAATATGCAATAAAATCATGCACGTTTTCTTCAACAAAAACATATCTTGATTAAGTAAAATACTTACTAGAAAGTTATTTGTTCTTCCTTTTTACAAATCTAGAGATTAATTATTGCAAATATGCCACAAAATATGATGGATGTTGATGCGATGTTGCCGCTTGTGCCGGCTTCGTCGCTCAGGTGTGAATTGGATATATGTGATACGCGCCACGATATTTGTTTGGTATTTATGGAAAGAACCGGGAGAACCGGGATGTAATCTTCAGTACCGGTTCTTTAGGACCTGTGAAATTCCCGGGATTTCCCGGGAATTACAGAACCGGGATTTCCCGGGAGCATGCCCTACCTAGCATAAAATCAATCCCAGTCTCGTGTGGCGGAGTGTCCATAGGACCATTTCGCATCAGGTGATCAGCTGGCTCGTTTGCTCTTAGCATTAAGGGGCTACCATGGGCAGATGACCTTCGATCTGATCCTCTAAACTTTTAGTTGTTGTTAAAACCTATTTGCATTAACACTGCTGCTCTAAATTTTGTCATGCCATTTAAATTTTTCTTTTACAAGTCACTGATATCGAGATTTATGCTATCAAAGTTTGTCATTTTTACTCTAAAAAAGTAGTTTTTTTGCCTTTATTTCCATATTTTTCTAGTAGAAAAAAAACCTTCGTTGATTTATTAGATATATATTAATAAAGAATATTTAGATTTTCCATATCAGTTGACGCCAAGATGAAAAAATTATATCCAATTTTGTGTTTTTATGGTCATGTTTTTAAAAATTTATAAACAAATAACCATGGATTATTTTGAAATTCTGTTCGTCAAAATCAAAGATGAATATATGGATAATAATATTTTTTTTTTTCAAAAATTTACCTTCAGTTTTGACTAAGTTATAAGAACTTAAACTTCATCAAAAACGTCTGTTATGGGCATGGTAGCCCCTTAAATCGATCCCTGTCTTTATGTTGCGGGTGTCTATAGACGGTGGTGAGGTGACCACTGCCCATCAGGTGATCAGCTGGCTCGTTTGCTTCTAGCATATTAAATCGATCCCTGTCTTTATTTTTCCCCATTTCACCATCCTGACAATGATAGGTGACCGATGACAATTCAGTATACATTGCCAATGTTAGCAAGTTTTAATCAATGAAATTCATATAAGCTGCGCCGTGTATAATGAAATATCACCTGTGAAAAAAATCGGCCAAGTGCGAGTCGGACGGCGCACGAAGGGTTCCGTACCATTATCTATAACAAATTGCGTTTGTTGTATTGAAGCCCCCTCAAATATTTATTTTATTTTAATTTAATTTTTATTTTTATTTTTTATAACTAAATATTCTGTGAGTATTTCAAGCGTCTACCTGTTGCCGTTATTGATATAGAGCAATAAACGGCAAAAAAATCACGTTTGTTGTATAAATATATATTTATTTTATTCTGTTTTTAGTATTTTGTTGTTATAGCGGCAACAGAAATAACATCATCTGTGAAAATTTCAAGTGTGACAGACAGACAGACAGATGAACAGTGGAGTCTTAGTAATAAGATCCCGTTTTTACCCTTTGGGTACGGAACCCTATAAATGAGGCTGGTGATCCGGTAGCTCGTTTGCCTCTATCATAAAAGGAGAAAAAACTCTAATTGGTATAGGTAAGGAAATAGGCACAGTTATCATAAACTTTAAAAACTTGTTTGACAGACTTTGTGATCGCATTAGAATAACAGAGCTAGCGTCTAAATAATGTTATGCATCAGTCAATGCGATCTTGCACGTGGGGCGCGTTTCACACCCGTCCGGACGGGGACGGAGCGCCCGCCGCGCTGACCGGAATAATGATCGTGTGGTGTTGCCATACGACACATGAATACTACGTAAAATAGGGTGTTAGACGGTTTATCTCAAACTCGTACAGTTGTTTCAGGCTATTATTTTAAGCTGCTTTTCGTGTTAATGGTTTCCGCTGCCACTATATAATTATTCGCGCTTAGAAAGCCACTGAGGGCCTATTCAAGATGCTAACACTAACTTTGCGATTTTCGAAAAATGTATAGGATTGACGTAAGCTGATGACAGATCGCGTCGACCGCTTATGGCAACTCCATACATTTCGAGTCAATAGAAAACAGTAACAGTATTATAATGTAACGTGCTAACAATAAGCCCTACGAGTACTGTCTTATGTTGCTGTGCCCTTGCAGGGCTTCACATGACTACATTTTTGTAATTCCATCTTTGAATACTTGTGACATGCAATAAACCATTTGAATTTGTAACGTTAGCTGCGTTAGCATCTTCGCTATGTCTACAGATCGCCCTGTCTATTGCTTCACTGAAATGTTTCCCGGGAGAATTACAATTTTCAAGATTTTTATTATGATGATGATGGTCATGATGATGATGATGATGATGATGATTATGACCTTGCTAACTTAAAGGTTGACAAAGATATGGTAAAACGCAAGCTACTTGAAGACACAGCAAGCATAGCCAAGTGGCATTTCACGAAAGTACAAAAATATACGCAATCTAAAATCATCAAGTTCATTAAATGCCTTGTTCTTCCCCAGGTGAAAGACATTTGCAACGAGCTCGAGGTGCGAGTGCTGTGCCACAAGATCCTGCAGAATGTCTCTATACTGCTGGACGCGGACCGAGGGTCTCTGTTCCTTGTCCAGGGCGACAAGGCCGCTTCCCCGCCTCCTCAGAATGGCAGGTAAAGGACCTTTCTAACCCTTCTTCTTTTTCAGCCCATGGTCACCCACTGCGTAGTTTAGGCCTCCTCATTAGTATGCCACTCTCCCCGATTTTGGGCTATTTTCATCCAATTTTCCCCAATAACTTCTTTACTTTTTAGTTCAAATCTTGCAAGCCAAAAGCTTTAGAAAAGGGCTTTTTGGAAAATATTTAACCCGAACAATGCAATATTATGGTGCCAAACCGCCGTACTCAGAGCCATGTTAGAGAAAATTAAATTGTTCCTTTTTCAAACTTGTGTAAGAAAAAACGTCACTAACGTATTATTTAATCGTAATTAACCGACTGAGTGCAGCCGTAAGACCTGATGGCAGTCGGAAGGAAAAAATAACGTAAGTACACGTTCCTCAGTAGAATTATTTCTTGTTAGTGTAGTTTCAATAAGCAGAAATTATGACTGCTAAAACGGAACAGTCGACCACAAAAGATTTGTCATATTATTATTTTTATAATAATTGTGACCTAATTAATTCCGAAGCTACGTACTTTTGCTCACACTAATCCATTTCAGAATTGTCACGATATTGGAAATTAAAAATTACAATTTTTATTTAATAATTTCCCGAATCGTTCTTCGCTTATGATAATATTCGCGGATTTCGGGAGATGATTCAATATTTTAATTAACATGTGATGGCGGCTGGATGCGTTGTCAGCTTACCCGCTTTAACCGGCGAGTGAGCCCGCTGTATGACTTTGCTCACTCGATGGACCGAATTTTTAAGAGAATAATACCTCTGAACTTGCAGTGTTCCCAGACACGTTGGATGTGATTTCATTTCCACTGTCGCCTCGTTGTCGGACCGCGTTTATGAGATCTAGACGAGCTTTACTATTTCCACCGTCTTTATTTCTACCGCCGTCTTTATTGAGTCATCCGTCCAGAATTATAAAGTGGGATATTGGAAGCGGACATTTAGTTGTTGGTGTGTTTTATTTTTAGAACTGGCTGTATCTCTCAGACTCGAATGAATGCTACTATAGTAAGAAGCGCAACATCCATAAAAGCCTGGAGTAAAATGTGTCCTAGGCTGACGGCACCAATGATGGACACTTTTAGCTGACAGGCACCAGTAATGGACACTTAACTCTTAATTCAAATTTCATACGGTCCTAAATGAATTGTTGCAAAACAAATGAATAACCCTTATCTTCTGTAAAATAAGAATCAAGTGTCCATTATTGGTGCCTTGTCCATTACTGGTTCCATCACCTACGTCTAGATAGAATTGTAGGAAACTGATAGAGGAAACTTAAACAAACAGCAACTTCATGTGTTTGATAGAGAGCTATAGTTCTATAGCTATAGCTATAGATAAGTATAACGTATGCATGTGTGTATCTGTGTATCCATGCGTCTGCTTGTGGCATCGTAGCTCCCAAATTTATGGACCGATTTGGACGCGTTTTTTTTTAAAGAAAGCTAGTTTAATCAGAATGGTTTGAAGCTAGGTTATATGAAAATCGGTTGTGCCGTTTAAGAGATATTAGCTCTGAAAGATTTTATCTATGTAATAAGTATAATAGGAAATGTACGAGTATGATAGGCGTGAGCTGCCGTCCTACCAGAGAAGGTGGCTAAGTGCAATATAGTAGTCAAAGCATTTTATACTCTATTGGTAACCATATTAAATTTAAAATGCGTTCTCGTAACTCTTAACTATTTATTCAGTGACCACGCGTGGAGTAATAACATAGGTAAAATGTGTTTTTTTTTTACCATATTTGTTATAAATCAGTTACTTTTGAAACAAATAACGAGGCGTGGCCATTGTGTTTATCGTAGGCTTTTTTTTTATACACTTCACATTCAAAATTAATTCCAATACAAAAGAATTAAAGCTCGCTTTTGAATGCTCCGCTTTTATGTGAATTGGTTTTGAGTAGGTGTGAAATGCGACCATTGCCAATCTCCTTACAATTTATTTTCAACGTAAATTCAGTTTTCTCAGTTGTGTGTAAACTATTTATAAAAGTGGTGAGACATTAGATTAAATTTAAACCAGCGTAAGCATGAATTCATTGAGTATATTTAATTCGTACTTTTTTTTTGGGAACTTTAATGTTTTTATCGAGAAATTAGTTATTTATGTTACTACTGCATAATGAGAGGCATTAATTTAATAATAAGATCACACGAGTGTTTTAATGCCTAATTTTGCTTTCAGTCGCATACGTAACTTTATCTACATGCATAATATTATAACTATAAGTTTTCTACAATATGTAAGAAACTTGTATCCGTAGGTGCCCTGTATCTTAATGTTCACAGTAAAGTATCGGTCACCGATACTTTAAATTAAACTTTAAGATGCAACTACATCGATAACTGAAACTTTAATGACATGTAATACTTTAATGTTAACATTAGAGTACAACCACAGATACAGGTAACTTAATATAGGCCATTTGCGTATCGTTTCAACATATAATAGGGAATTTATGATATGGATGTAGATAAACATACTTATTTGCAGACCTGCGGGCCAACTATAGTTGCGTTTATCGCGTGACAAAATGTCGTACTTATAAACGTGTCAGAAAGTGACGGATGTTTTATCCACATTTTGTCACGGCAGCCATATTTGGCCCCTGCTTTATTCTACTTGATAAAACCTATTTGCTTTTGACATGACATAGTTATCGTTTTGTCAACGTTAACTAGGTATAGCTCTTATATAGATGCTTGACAGTAATGGCGGCCGAGTTAAAAACAATACGATAGCATGTCAGAAGCAATGTGGTTTTACCGAGTAGAATAGAGCCCTTGATGACCTTACGCGATGCACGATGCAAATACTTATTGAAGTTTTGTTACAAAATTTTATCTGGCATCAAATGTAAAAATACTAAAAACAGTAAATATTTTTTTCTACTCGCGTATTACAAACTACTAAATGTTGATATCGTTAATGGTATCAGATTACCACTTATAGCGTAACCGAAGCGGGAAAACAATTCTATAATGAGCGTTGCCATGGTAATAACAGTTTTATAATAATTATTAAAAGCCCCGTTTTTGTCTGTTTTGATTTTGTTGGAAATAAAATGTTAAAGCCAAAATGGATTCAGAATTTAAAACAAAAGACAGAGGTTATTATTTTAGCCTGGCTTTTGTATAAGTAGAGGTCCTTTATTTGCTTAGGACGGGATGTACTCTTCTCGTTACTCTTTATGAGTAGACTCGGTACTGGAATATTTTGTTAGAACGGGAGCGCACTGCAAGGTTATAGTGTTAAAATATTATATAACACTAGAGGACGCCCGCGACTTCTTACGCGTAGAATAAGTTTCTCGCAACTCCCCCTATTTAACCAATTAGGGGGTGAATTTTAAAAAATCCTTTCTTAGTGCTCACTTACATCATGAAAGGAAACCCTGTACCATATTTCAAGTTTCTAGGTACAGTAGTTTCGGCTGTACGTTGATATATTAGTCAGTGAGTCAGGTTTGCCTTTTATATACATATATAGATTATAATAATGCAATTCTTTTTTATGAACATAAGAGTAATGCGTCTTACCTGACTAAAGATAAATATGAGTTCGGAAGATAGACGACCCATAGTAGCTTAATTTATTTTAGGAGCCGCGTCTTCTTATGTACATTTAATGAAAATGTGCTAAGTTGCGCTACGGTCGTTCAAGCCTTCCTCAGTGTTCAGTTCAAAGTAGAACTGTGTTTGTTTTTAGGTAAAATATCTTTAAATCAGCTCCCGGTCTATGTAGGTTAGAGTAACTACGGCACAACCCTTCAGTTTATTCCTCGCAAACATTTCCTCGCGTCACCGTAAAACATACCTTCCAAATGTGCCTAAAAGCATCAAATGACACGCATCTTCGTCTCCAAATATTATTCTCCCCTTTCAACCTAAAAGGAAACATAATACATTTTACAAGCCATGGTATATCCGACTCTCTTGGGTTACAAATAAGACTGAATTGTAGTAGGAGTTACATAGTTTTTGCGCCAATTTTTTTTCCGAGGATGGAGCATATATTCTGCTAGCCAGATGTCATTGCTGTGTCTCGTATGAACACTCAGAGGTATTAAAAATGAATGGGATGGGGCTTCGTCTGTGCATAGTGAAAACACTGAATGCTTCGTGACAGTAAGGTAATAAGCGGAATCGGTGATGTGCTTGAATTTAAAAGCAGTCAGAAATAAACAGCAAGAAGTATACGAAACAAAAGGCTTATTGCCCATGAGTAAGCTTCATAATTTAAATATAAGGCTCTTGCTCAGTGACCCTGCCTACGAAGCTAGCGGTCCTGGGTTCAAATTCCGGTAAGGCCATTTGTGTGATAAGCGCGAATAATTTTGTTCCTGAGTCATGGATGTTTTCTATGTATTTAAATCGTTGTCTAGTACCCATAGTAGGTTCAAGCTAGAGCTTACCTTGGGACTAGGTCAATTGGGGTCTACTTAATTTATTTATTATTACTTGCATCGAAGAAACTACCATCCGTCCGTCCGGATCGCTTTGAGTACCGCCATCTTCCTTAAATCTACCGCTAAACAGCAGTGTTCGCATTGTTGTGTTTCGGTGTCGGGATAAGACGGTGACGGTTAGTCCTCAGGGTTGGCGATGTATTTGTAGTCTTTGAATCGCAGTTTTAAAATTGTCTTGAGATTGCTATTGTTCATGTACATCAGACCTTACCATCAGGGTGCCTATGAGTTCGTTTACCTTTTTTCTGCATAAAAAAGCT
This sequence comes from Acleris literana, assembly GCA_946894065.1. Lineage (NCBI taxonomy): Eukaryota > Metazoa > Arthropoda > Insecta > Lepidoptera > Tortricidae > Acleris > Acleris literana. The sequence continues at coordinate 17,392,601 of OX335684.1, read as the reverse complement.
TTCTCTCTGCTGAAAGTATTTAAGGTAGGTTAACTTAAGTTAAAGATCGAGAATAGGGTAGATTACTTTGACCCCAGCTCTCTTACTGAAGCGTAACAGAGTGTATTGCTTATTGCAAATCCCCCTCCTTCAGGTCCGAAGTCTAATAAAAGCGGATACTTCTCTCCTAGCATATCTCTCTTAATTTATACTTTATTTAGGCCAGAAAGGCAATGTGATACGCAATAATATGCAAAAGACGGCTTTTATTGTAACACGAATAAGAGGGATAGCAATAATTTTGTCCTGGGAATGATATCTGATAGGTTTGACTTTGTTAATCTTCCCCGTTTTACCGAGTTACATGTATTCAGACAGGGGAGGTGACCGGTATATTGGTTTAGTACTACCTTATAATAATAATAATAATAATAATAATAATTTATTCACAACCAACATAGGATCAATAGGGTTAGTAACAATTTCAAAACTTATGCTAGTGTTAGTGGTTACATGGCACAGTTTATTTATTTCCGCGGACATGCAACATACCACAGTTATTTAAATACTGGCAGTCTACCCTGTCCGCGACATGTTCAGGATGCTGTTGGCGCTGGCCCGCACCCTGCGCACGAGGGCCGCGGCTCGCTTGCGCATGCGCATCGCTTATGGACTATTGCTTTGTTGAAACAAAAAATGCTGTTTAAAGATATCCATCTGAGTTTCTTGAAGCCGTGATGAATAGCTAAGAACCATCCACCTACAGTTGCCTCCTTCTCGCCTCGTCAATGTTGCGTTAAGTGCAAGTTAAAATCTTAATACAGTTTAAAACTTGGTCGTAACCTGCCGAAGAATTACGCGAGTTTTTCCAGTGAGCTCAAGTTAAAAGTCTTGAAGCTTCACTTTCCAAAAGCGCTTCGTAAAAGAAAACGTGCGACACGGAAAAATCTTGGATGAATTTAACGATACCATCTCGAGTGCACAAAGTTCAAAAGTCGAGCATGTGCGGTTGTCTTATGCTTTATACATGTGCATGGCTCCTTGTATTACATACTGCCTTTTCTAAACCGACTTCGTTTATCGTTGTGCCCTTTACTATCACAGTTTTGAATACAATGTATCATGATGAACTAATCAAGGACAGGAACACAGATTTTGTGCAGATGTTAATGCATACTTGTAAGGGAAGGGAAAGGCAGGGCTACGAAGCTAGCGGTGCCGGGTTCGATTCCCGGTATGGGCTAAATTTGTGTGATGAGCGCGGGTATTGGTTTCTGAGTCTTAGACGTTTTCTATCTATTTAAGTTATTTTTTAATAAGTATTTATATCGTTGTCTAAAAAACACATACCCCAAAAACCCGGTTGTCGTTGTTCCTATAGTACCTACTCACAAGCCTAGAACTTAATTTGGGACTAGGTCAATTGATATGAGATTGTCCTTTGATATTTATTTATTTATCTATCCTCGTGCCGCCCAATGTACAGTCAAGGACTTTAATTGTTATGCCACTATGGAACCCTGTCGCATAACGTTAATCATTAATTTTGGCGTAATTTCTTTCATGTGGTTTGACGCTGTCATTATGACAGGGTTCCATAGTGGCATAACAATTAAAGTCCTTGACTGTACATCACATTGTACAAAGTGAAACTTAGCATAACGTGCTAATGCGTAGTTTGGACACTTTGGACATAAAAATGTTTTGTTTTATACATATTGCACACTGGGCGATCAGCTGATCTCGCGTTTTTTTCTTGAGCGGCACGAGGCTATACTAATAATGTTGTAAAGAGGTATTATAACGCGTTTGGTTTGATTTTTGTTGGGTGTAATCTGCTGAAACGATAAAAAATCACTCAAAAGCTAAACAGTCTGATTATTTGATAATGGATTTTTTTGATAGCAAAATCAAAGTAGGGTCACTAGTTATGATAGTTATTAAATATTTAGTCTTTATAATTATGATGTTGTATAGACTAACATTTTGTAGCTGGAATTTATTGACAGATTGCTCTTAAACATTTCACCTCCGATCCCAACTCCCTCAGCTGAGTGCTAAGTAATTCTTTTTCTACAATTTCACTACTTTGTTATTTACGAGTCTAGGTAATTGCTTTCCTCTAGACATGCGTCCACTTTTTGCAGTTGTACGAGATCCGTTTAAGATAAATGTTTGCAGCGATGTAATGAGAAAAACAAGAGCGAGGAACATGCTTGTGATGTTGTTTTACCTGTTGGGAAACACATGTTGCGGTCTACAAAAGTTTAACAAATCATAAGTATTTGAAATAAAAAGTTTAATAAAACAAAAACCCGCCTTCAAAAAGCAAAAAATAACTTCTTTAAAATGGTAGGTAAATAGGTTAGTCCAACTGAAGTCGGCGTCCAACAATATTTTAACCAAAAGCAGACTTCAGTTGGACTAACCTATTTACCTACCATTTTAAGGAAGTTACTTCTTAGCGGGTTTTTGTTTTATTAAACTTTTATTTTATTTTATACTTTTTAGTGATCATAATTATGTTGTTTTTCTCCCACTTCTCAATTAATAAGAAACAATAGAACATTTAAATCTCGCCGCAAGCAACGCCGTGGGAAAGTCAGAGTCATATATTTAAACCTAAATATGCTTCGTCATAGTCGCTCAACTATCTTAATCGAAATATGTTGTCGCCACCCTCGAAATATATACCGTTTATTAGTTCCGGTGGCCATCTGTGGTCTTCAACATCAGTTTCACTTCACCAAATAGTGCTTTCACAGATCAAATACACGAATTACAATGAAAAATACCAAAATCGCTATAGGTATGCCTATAATTTTTGAAGAGTTCCGTCGATTCCTCATGGATTCCACCATCAGATCTTCATTTTGATAAGAATGGGACCAATCGGGAAGCACCAGCTTTCAAATAAAAAAAGAATCATCAAAATCGGTTCACCCAGTCGAAAGTTCTGAGGTAACAAAAAAAAAATACAGACGAATTGAGAACCTCCTCCTTTTTTTGAAGTCGGTTAAAAATAGCATAAACTGTTGAATGCATCACAGCATACAGTCAAGTACAAAGATATCTTTTACACTTATGTACCTTATGCTACTACTATACAGGGTGGAAAGTTGAGATGGGGCATTAAGGGCAGCTACCAGATCCCTTGCTGCCACGCGATAATGATCTTAGGAGACCTTTCCCAACTTTTTGAGTGATGACAATCGACATTCACAGATTTTTGATAGAATGTACAGTCAGCGAGAAAATCGTCAGACTTGAGTTTTTTTTTTTAATGCCAATCGACCCCGTTCCCATAAAGGATTAAAACACTCTTTGAGACCAACTGAGGTTAGAGTACTAGAACACCCATAAATCAAAGAAAACTTTTTCCATATATTTTAGTAGGGTAGCTGCCCTTAATGCCCCATCTCAACTTTCCACCCTGTATACTGATTTTGTACATCTCTTTTATTTCAACTTGTGTATGATACACCTTTTATTTGGGTTAGTTAGACAATGGTTTATGCGGAGTATCTCTTGGGAGGAGGAGATCATAACTTAACCCTCGTCATCCACCATCCTCTGTCTGTCTGTTCGTCTGTCTTACCTTTTAAGGGTCGTATCGTATGAACCAAATTAGGGAACCGTTTGATATTGAAATTGTTTTATCGTTTTCTTTATCATTTAATAAATATGAGATAAAACATTTAGATTTAGTGGTTTGGTTTGGTTGGGTTGGGTTAGTTTTTACGAACATAATTGTCGTTTTTTTTCAGCGGCCATGTATGATTTTTCATGGTTTAGAGGACCTCTTAAAATATAATATATAAAATTATTGCGCTCAATAATATCGAAACCGAGATATTAAAGATTTCAGTTTTTGGTACTAAAAGTACGCCTAGGTAATAATAATAAAGTATCTCATTATTTAACGAAATATAATTATTTTGAATAGATCTATCATAATATACAAGTTATTGCTAACATAATAACTTACAAAAAATGGCCGAGCACAAAAAAAAAATACTCGCAAATAAAAAAACTTATCCAAACCCTTTTATACTCTGTAATGAAATGTGCGGTTTTGGCTGTAGGACTCGACGGCAAGCAGATGTTCTAAAATGGCTTTTAAATTATTCATTTTCAACGAACTCCGTGTAAAAAGTCACAGCTGCGGTTAGGTCTGTTTATGCAAATAGTAGCATATAATGGCGAAGAAGTTTATTTTTTTAAGTTCTTTCATACAATTATACAATAGGAAAAATTCAAACAACAGTTGAGGAGAATAATTTTTTGAATAGTTCATTTCATAAATGTGAAAGTTTGTAACAGTTGAGGAAAATCATTTTTTGAATAGTTCATTTCATAAATGTGAAAGTTTGTAACAGTTGAGGAAAATCATTTTTTGAATAGTTCATTTCATAAATGACAAAGTTTGTGTGTGTGTTAGTTTGTTGCTCCTTCACGCTGCAACGGCTGAACAGCTATTTTGAATGGAAGTAGCTTATACCCAGAATGAACACATAGGCTTCTTTCATCCTGGAAAATTGAGAAGTTCCTTCGGGAATAACGGTAATCGAAATTTACGCGGACGACATCGATGGCAGAAGTTAGTTATTCATATTTACTGCTTTGAAAAGTAAATGAATTGCGTTTGAACCCTAGACGGACAAGTTTTTTCGCCGGGAATTTTGATTTTAATTAGATTCTGCAGCTTTGTCCCCGTTTGCTGTCGGAATCCGTCCGGATTCCGGAGCCGCGCGATTTGAGATTCCGTGGAGTATTTCATGGCTTTGGAACCCTTTGTAACACCCAATGCAAAAAAAGGGGTGGGATAAATTTGGTGCCCGTGTTTGTCTGTGGTATCTTAGTTTCTAAATGGTGACGTGCTTGGACCCGGTGTTTTAATAGAACGCTTGTTGCTGGTGGTTTATTATAGCTATAGTCTACGTCACTAATACACTGGTAAACATCTTAGCCTGATTATGCAAAATGTGGTTACAGAATTACCAACAAGCTTTTAGAGTTGTTGGCAATTCTGTAGCTCTGCCTACTCCAAACTGGGAATAAAGGCGTGAGTTTATGTATGTATGTAGTCTACGTCAATTGAAATTGAACAAAGATGTAAACAAAAGCAAACAAACCAATTTACCGCTGTTACTCGATAATGTACTTTTAAAGATCAAGTGAGATCTAATAAGTTACTTTACTAAAAACACGCTTGATACACATTTAAAGTTATATGTCAAAACAATACTAACTTGTTTACATCTTTGCCAATTTCAATTGACACAACTATAGGTTTAATGGAAATTAGTTGGGCCGTTTATGAGTAAGGCTGCGGCTCCACTGAGGCGCAGATGAGCGGAGTGGAGCGGAGCTGTGCCAATATTAACCAATAGAATCTAAACTAATGTGCGTAAGGCGCGCGACGTGACCGCATGTGCCTTCTATTGGTTAATATGGACACAGCTCCGCCCCGCTCCGCTCGTCTCCGCCTCAGTGGAGCCGCAGCTTTTAAGGGCGGCTCTGAAAGGGGTCGCAATTATGTTATGGGTTTTAACCATAGTTATTATCCTTTCTGAAAAATAAGTGTCTCTGAATGTGTCTTTATTAGTTTTTTTTAAGATGTATCGGTCTGGACGAGCTCGTAGGAACCATAACGGACTCTGTTAAGCAACTTGTCATAATGCCAGCTTCCAGTCACTAGTTTCATTTAAAGACCACCTGAAGGTAATTTGAATCTAAGAACACAATTGCATTCTCAAGACTACAATCCTAAGATTGCCAATGCGTTGCCAATCCTGAGAAATAAGATGGAATGCCTTTATGCTAGTGATTTCATCGGTTGTCTTATGCTTACACCGGATTACACCTATGTGAACACTGCTTTTTTTGCGACAGAGTATCTATCTATAGTTGCTGCGTGAGTCCTATCCGTCTAGACTTAAATCGGGTGTGGGTCATCAAGTATTTTAAGTAGTGTATATATATTATCAATATCATCATCATCATCATCAACATCATCATCATCATCATCATTATAATCATAATTAAAGTGTGTTTTATACTTCATAAAACACGTATAGCTGAAAATGTAGCGTATCCCTTTGTTACAATTTGTGCGGTTTTGAGGAAGTTACTTGCTCGTACAGAAACAGGCTTTGGACGAGACGCTAAATTGTTTTTCATTGTTTAATTAATTATGTTAAGATTAATAAACACAAATCGACGGTGACGGACGGTATCAAGGGCGTTAGTATAATTTAATTATTAAATAAATTTTAATAAAGAGGAACAATATTCATAATTAAATTTATGGTCGTAAACAATTGCTTCTTTCGTTCATAAATAAGCTTTCCGTTTCAATAAAAATCATTAGGACACGACAGCAAAGTAAAACAAAAGAAAAGAGAACGGTGTATTTTCGTTCCGGTAGTATTTTTAGCCAAAATGTACCTAGTTTCTAAGTTAAATATCTTAAGCTGATCCGAGCCGTTTCCAATTTGTTAAGAAGTCGCACATACTACCAAGGTTTCGTAGGACATGCCACTAGCAGTTTGTTTAGCAGCGCTGGTAGTTTTTTTTAAAATAGAAAATGGGTTTACTCTTGACTAACTCTTGCCCCGGGAGGGCGAAGATTTTGCCGACGATGAAGCGAGTTCACCCAGAAGATGCCTATTCATCCTAGATAATACCAACGTTTAAAAGAGAACTCATGTGATCAATTTAGTGAATAAATATTTCGAATGTTGATTTTTTAGCAAGGCGGCTAGCACAACTTGTTTGTCCCTTGTCTGTTCCTGTCCGTTTGGTTTGTTTTGTGGCCTGAAACGAACGTGACGCACTGAAGCCTATTAAACGACAAAATACAACTTGTACGGTCACGGAAGTTAATTTGCTACCCATTTCAAAGAAAATCTGCTTGAAGATGTCATTGTCAATAGAGGTGCCACGTCATTTGTAATTGATAGGAAACTCAACCTTATTCCTGTAGAATGTCAGATTGACTTTGGAACTAAGGTGGGTCACAAATTAAATTCCTTGACTGTACCAGCAGTACAGGTCAATAATCACTACTATTATCACCCAAACGCATAATGTAATAAAACATGGCACACAATAAATTCTAAAGCCTCGTTCAAACGCAATCAACGAAATCCTTAGAAATAACGCCGTTTACCAAACGGCAACTTTATAACAACACTGTGGTTATGACAACGGTTCGAATCATGACAATACCCAACAATAACTGACAATAAGTCCTTAAACTGTAAGCGTGGAGCAAGCGCCAAGTCGGGTGAAGAGCTGGGTTATTACTTGATTTAGTAGAATTCAACGTTGATCGGAAAATCCACCATTGTTCATATATCACTCCAAATTGCTACCGCCATTTTATCCATCAATCCACCACCAAGCAGCACTGTTCGCATTGTTGTTCCTAATAGAGGAACACACACTTCATCTTAGTCCTCAGGGTTGGCAGGGTTGAAGTCTTGGGATTCCATTCTTAAGATTGTAGTCTTGAGAATTCGAATGTCTATGGGTCTAAGATCCCATTTACCATCAAGTAGCCTGAGTGCTTGTGTGTCTTCTCCTTACCATAAAAAAACAGAGCAAGATAAATACGAACTTGTCATGTCACTTAATGCTGACAGTACAAATTGAAAGCTAGATATCGTTGAAAGCACAGTGCAGCTTATAGCTGGCATTCTAGAAGCTTCTTGGTCTAAAAAACGAAGTTAGATCAAGATTCTGAAGCTGTTGTCGGCTAAAAATTGCTTTGAAAAGTCGCTCACTTCGTTGCATCCTTATACAATGTCGATTACATCGGTAAAGAATAGCAGCGCAAATAAGTATCATCCTCGAAACGATGTCACGCAGCGAACTTGGCTGCTTTTATTAAAAAATCTTTATTGCGCAACTTCAGGGTTTTCGTGTTGGCGGGTTTTCTTATTTTTATGTTGGTGCGCAAGTTTTTGCACGTCACTCTTGTCTTGATGGTGACATGGTTTGCCTTTTTGATATATATTTTTGTTGGTTTGACGTTCGGTTTGGTTGTGGAAAACGTGACGTCGTTTACTAAAATAAAACAAACTAAAATAATGACAGTGAGTGGAACATATATCTCTAACCAATGTTTATGATTCATTTTTTTTTTCTAGCCAGTTAAATGTCTTATACCTATTTTCACATTAGTGTTACTATAGTATTTAAGCTTGGTGAATTTGTGCAAAAAACGTACATTAAATTAAATTATATGAAATTAATATTCGGAATCTGAAATGTCAAGTGTTAAGATACTTCTATTTGAATATGAAACGTTTGAATGGGTCTTTTATCATGCTAAATAAGCACTGTATAACGAAAACAAATTTGCATCGTGAAATTTGTAATCCTATCTCGGCTTTAATTTTGACATAGACATCTTTTATCCTTTTGTGCTAAACACATTATTTTAAAGCTGTGATTCAGCAGCATAAACATTGCTTACATTATAATAACTAATAACATTGTAAAGAAAGGAACAATACTCTCAATGTCGAACTTTTCGAAATCTTAAGTAGAAACCACAAAGTTGTAAACCTCTTTGTAAGAGACATATAACCAGATCGTCCTCGTAACGGTACCAGTCCTCTTCTATCGGCTTTTGTCGTCAATTTGGACAAATTCCGGTCATAACCGTAAAACCTTGGTCGATTCTACCTTCACGAATCGAACGGCGTGTAACTTTGAATCTGTTTCTTAGGGAAGAGCGTTTATTCGTTTAAAGTATAGTAGAAAGTATAGTTTTTAAAGCCAAGTGTGACTTCGTCAGAAATTTAATTCGATGATAGTTTTGTAATATATAAGACCTAATGGTAGCTAGATAGCAATGTAAATATCCATATTTAACGTATCACCTTACTTATTTATTAGGGTGTCATTCGCGATCCATAATATCGCTTGTCCTAATCGTCATTTGTCCTAATGCATAGTTTGTCCCAAACTGGTTTTCAGCTGAGTCAGACAACGTTTTAAGCTTTACAAAAATACCTGTGGTTAGGTTAGTTTAGAGTTGTGCTATAGCAACACTATAAAGTTTTAAACATCAGGCGGAAATGGCTTTAGGACAAACGATGCATTAGGACAAATGACGATTAGGACAAACGATATTATGGATTCCAATATAAATCCATTTATTACCCGGTTTAGACAGAAAAATAATATCACAGGTTTATATTACCTACGCGTCTCTTGGCCTGACCTCAGAAATAGTATTTGATGTAATATGCTTCTTGATATTATAAAACGCGGAAAGATTTGGTTTCTTCGAAATAAAAAAAAACTAATTTTGTATGTAACTAATGCAAATTTTAAAACCAGAAGTAATATCCTCGTTCTAAATGTTAGAAACGAGTATAAGTGTGCAAACAATCATAATACAAACTATCTCGTATATTTAAATCAAAAATTCCACTTCTAAACCAGTCACATTTTATATAATCTCCTATAATATTAACATTGGCAATACGTAAATGCCCTTACTTATTTTTACCATTGACGTATAAGTTAAAAGTAACGAGTATCAAAAGAAAGTATTTATACTTGCGGGTATTTTTAGAATTGTCCCAGTGCCAGTATCTGTTACTGTTACAGGGGTTGTGTAACAAGGCCGAGTGCCAGATGCTACTCGCAAGTCAAGGAGCAAGTCATTTGCTGGATTGAAATTCATGAGATCCTACGAATCTGCATTGGCAACAGGTTACCTTTAATATTGCAAAAGTTATGACGATCCTGAATGTATAAAGGGGGATGTTTAAAAGTCTGATTCTTTTTTATGTTGGATTAGAAGACACCTGTTTTTTTTTTTTTGTTACGAAGAGGTTATGGGTTGTGGAGGAGAACTCACAGTAATGTTAGGGGGACCTGTTTATGACTTTATGTAGTTCTAAAGATGTCAATAACTTCAAATATGTTCGGTTTTGTGAGAAGTTAAGTTTTAGTTCTAAATTAAATTAAATAAATATCAAGGGACGATCTCACACAAATTGACCTAGTCCCAAACTAAGCTCTAGGTTTGTACTATTGGTATTAGATGACGATATAAATACTTGAATACATAGAAAACATCCAAGACTCAGAAACAAATACTCACGCTCATCACACAAATATTTTCCCATACCGGGAATTGAACCCGGGACCGCTAGCTTCGTAGGCAGGGTCACTACCATTTAGGCTATCGCGTCGTTAATTTATTAACATTTATCCAAACATACCTAATTTATAGTGATATATTATATTGACAACACATTCACAAGATACTATGTCAAGATGAATCATCGAACTCTTCGATTTGGTACTTCTGCAAAGAAGCATGAAATCAGTGGCAGACTGTATGAATAGTCGACCAAGAAACTCCTTTATTCATCTTTCGACTCTAATTGTAAGACGTTAAGGCCCAAAACTCGACTATACATATATGCAAATGATATCAATCGGCAAATTGGTTAATCTCGCATTTCTATGTAAATAATACAATATTCGGCAATTGGCTAAAAGCCGAGAAAATCTCAAGAGCAAGGGCAAAGGGTCATTGCGAAGGGCAATTGAGAGGAACGTAATGGTATGTTTTGTTTCGTTCATCAATATTAGAGTGTTGACGGGTAGGAGAAGGAGGGAACGAGGAGAATGCGACGGGAAATAATAATCATAGGCTAATATAAATAAATCATAGTGCCCTTGAACTCAATCATATATTTATTGTAAAGGATTTAGTGCCTGTAAAGAAGTAAGGCCAGAATAAGACGCTGCCTTGATAAATTACGCGCTTCTGGACTTCTACGTCTAGGCCTGACCTTTTTCATTATAATCATCTACGTTAGAAAACAGTTGATTAATGGTAACAAGTTTTTGACTCCCGATTCCAACATGGGTGTTATTCTGTAAGCATGAACCTTGTATCTAGGTTTTCTAAAATATATTTTTTGTTTTCTTTGATTACGTTTTGTAGTAATCGATTCTGACCTCTGAAATTAATTAGGTATTTCGAAACGTCACGTGTCGTTTTTATTTAAATAATTTCATTCATGTTTTTTTACCAAATGTCGTATTAAGTTCGTCTTTGCAAAATGCTGATTGGTATCATTTAAGTTTAATACGACAAAATATATTATACGGCCGAAATTGCAAATATCCTCGCAAATGTTCTCGTTTAAATTATTCAACGCCTCGAGGACAATAATTGCCAACTCGAACTCGAAAATTACGTGAGAACACGAAACTTCTTAGCGTTAATTTTCTCGTGTCTAAAAGTCTAAGGAATATGCACGAATTGTTCTATCTTTACACCGATTATTCAACAAAATTCCATTAAATACATGTATTGTAAATCGTAAATCAAGCAACGAAAAACACAGGTTACACTTTTTGCTGTATTTTCCAATTCTGTTTCACACTTTACATATATCGCACCTTCAGAACAATAGTGACCTAATTGAGAAATTTTAAATTTCGAGTTAGGTCTCTATGATAATAAATTTATGATTCGAAGTTTGAAAGCACAAATTTTGAATTAGGTCATTATTGTTCTAAAGGTGCGATATTTCGATTTAATTCCCTTTATTAAAAGAGCAAAGTAGTCGAAAAATAATAAAAACGGTTTCAAGTTCACAGCTGATTTAACAAATTCCTTTAAGAGTCCTTATTGGTTCGTGGGCGGCGACAGCAGCCCTACCGCAAATACTAGCCACTCCAAACTTTCCCAACTCCTTCACTATTGGCTGAAATGTTTTCGTTCCTCTTTTCGCCTGTTGCCTTACGGCTTCGATTTAAGATCACTCTAACTGTCAGAGGAAACATTATTAGCAATGTTTGTCTAACTTTGCTAATAACGTCTACCCTAGCGACAAACACCGTGGCCTAGCCAGTTAATATTACAAGCAAAGTTAGCAAATTGCCATCTGCAATAGGATTTACATTTTTCAACGCTGTTGCTTTTGAGATCGTTTCTATATCTTCATTTTGTTCTGCTCGAGTCTATATCGTCTGCCATAATTATTTTTATTCATAATGTGTTTTAGGTCATAATTATCGCAAGTTATAACGTATTTTTTTAAGTAACTGTAAACTTATAGGGATTTTTAAAAATCAACCCTAACCTAACCTAGCCTTGTCTAGACGTTAGGTTTTTAAGAAATTTTGAAAAGTGTACGGTTTCAGCGATAGAAAAAATTATGACAAAAGTGACATTATGACCAAAAAAATTATGGGAAACAACGGGCTCCCGTTCCGATCTTATTAGTTATTCAAAATAGAACGGAGCGTAGGTTCTTCTTTGAAGTATATTTGTGTATAGTCAATACTTGATGTGATGTGATACTTTATTTCGAAATAAATTTAAGTACTTTTGTATGTGAGGCATAAGGGTTTTATTTTAGGGCGGTAAGGTCACGGTCGGTGGCGAGACGCGGATAGAAACGTGGAATTATTACTGAAATGGAAAGAGCGCGAGGACAGTTTCCTCTTGTCTATTTTTGGACATGGATCTATAAATTGAGGTTTTAGGAAAACTACACAGTTAAAACTTTTATATAAAGAAAACGTTGTGTAGGATTCATTACTTTCTGCATTATAAAACTCAAAACAGTCATTCCTATGGTAATACAGAAGATGATAATGAACAGCTCCAGCAGATCTTCTTCCAAGATTTAGTTTTTTCAGAATTTAAAATGTTTCCAAACGTATTCATAAATATCTTTAGTAAAGTTGCAGCTTATTTGAAGAACGAAAAACGTCCTTAACTGTAAGTTCTAATTTCGAAACATATATTTTTGTTGATTAAATTGCCTTATATTTGATGGTTATTTCAGACGTAGCTAAGCAACATTACGACATCGTCCAGAATGAATGCGTCAAAACCACTCCACATAAATTGAGTCCTATCTTTATTCATATCCACTGCTTCATCCAGCTCTGGTTTACTTCAATGTGTGTGTCTGGATAAAGTTAGTACACGTGTAGTAGTCAGTTAAGACGCAACCCCTTGGGATTTTATCGAGTTTGTATGAACTCTTAAATGTTGAAAGCCCATGTTACTCGGGGGAGAATTTATTAACAGGAGTGGCGTGTTTTTATGCGTAACTTTGTGATAATGGACGGTTTTTTGACGATGGGTAAGGAACATTGTTCTTTCGTTTCTTTTGTTTATTCTTAATTGAATTGAATGAACAGGAGCAATCATCCAATTTTAGGGACGAAGATTACAGTTGGCCTTATAAGTACTGCATAATTTTGTACTTTGTCGCTTTAACGCCTTTGACAGATTAGTACAGCAATTAAAATTTGACGTTAAAGTGTCAGCACTAAAGTGTGCAGTTATTTATTAGGACAACCATACCTAACTTTTAAGTCCAATGCATGGTCTCTCTGTGTACTGCAAAGCCGAAAAACATAGGAACATCTATGCAAAAGAGGCGACTTATGGCGTGTTGTTTGATCGGTAGTAAAACTAACTAATGGTCGAAAAACGTTACTAATGGTTAACCTCAAGGAAATGTGTCAAATTTTTGATTCCTTTTTCGAATTTTAACAATTAGTTGAGTTAACTCCTGATCAAACAACAGGGCAGGGCCTAAGGGAATAAAGGCTTGCAGTACTGTTAGGCAATTGGCTTGCAACTTGTCACTAATACACTGCTAATCATCTTAGCCTAATTGTTTAAAAATGTGGTTACAGATTTATCAACAAATTTTTAAGAGTTCTAGGTAATTACTGTTGGTAGGCCTACCCCACTCTGGGAATGAAGGCGTGAAGGTATGTATGTATGTATCTTTGTAAATATAATTATAAACTTTCACATTTCTAATACGTGTATTAGTAGGATATTGGTAAGATGACAATTCCAGAATCCCCCTCACTTATGTACGTCAAATTTGTCGGAAACAATTGTTACTCACATCGACAACAATGACTTCCTCAAGTCGTTTATCTCTGAGTTTTCCTTTTATCAAAGAATTTCCTCTTCTTAACTTGTTTTTTTACTGCGACAGGGTCGTATCTTGATTGTATGCTCCACTGAATTGCGACTTTTTCACAGCAATTACTCCCTGTTTCCGCGAGTCATATAGCGCATCGATTTGTTCGGCCACATGCTACTGTGACAGTCCGTTCATATGATTTCTGTATCACAGAACCGTAATAGTGTATCTCCAAAATCATGACTAGCAACTTGCAGTTTTATTTCTTCTTGCTTAATGTTGCGAATTAGAGGTATAGGAGTTGGAGTTATGGAACCATAGTTCTGGGGTACAAGTTTGTCGGACAGAGTATTATTAAACGGATTCTTGCTTTTTGCCGTCTAGGAAATTCCCTAGACGACTGCCGGGAATTCGATTATGGGGCCATACCTGCTGAGGTGTTTTGTTAGTGTATGGTTTTTTTATGTATTTTATTTTGCTAGGTAATTGTGTAAACTTTGGGTCATTAAATAAGTAGGAGCTTTAAAAAATATTTTAGTTATACCCTACATCTAGAAGCTAAGCAAAAAACAGCCTTTAGGGTAGAAGGAGAGAAGTAATAGTCAAGGGTTTATAGTCCTTATAGCAATGAAAACTCAGATATCTGGTTGTTATCGTAGACTGTTTTGAATAATTCGCGATGAAAGTGCGGTTTCGGCTTTTATTGCAGAAGAGTAATAATGTAATAGCTCAGTAGGTGACTCGGTTTTCAGTCAGTTTTGGTTCTTTCTAATTATTTTCAATTTCTAATTAGATATATATGTATAAAAGAAGAAACTGACGGGATCGATCAACGAACAGCCAAAATCGCTGGACCTAGTGACTTGAAATTTGGAGGGAATATTCTTTGGGGGATTTTTGGAAATTCGTCCCCTAAGCGGTTGAAATAGGGGGAGTAGCGGCGCGTACGAAGTCGCAGGCGTCCTCTAGTACGGTCAGGGACATTCGCGGTCGTCCATTTAAGACAATTTTGGCTTGTTCGTTGCAGCTAGCTAATCCTACAGCGCTCAGGTCGTTACGTGTCGAACGCGCAAACGAATATCACCCTAGAGATGGTCGACCGGGATTGCCCCTGATTGTCATCATAATCATAATAGCCTTTATACTTTAACTTTTGTCTTGGCTGACATTGGAAAGTGCTTACTCTTGAGTATCTCCTTAAGCGACCAGACTGTACATGCATATAATTCCATTTATGCTCTCATGATTTCCACACAAGTAGATCTTATATAGCTTAATTCTTTGTTATAAATGCGTTAAGTTATTGTTAATGTGGGTTCTAACGCAGACCGCTGGTATTGTATCGGCGCGAATTACCCCCGGATTATAGAGAGGGGTTGTTTAATCCCCGGGTTTTCCGTTTTGTCTGTGTCGGATTATTGCAGGAGTCATTTGTATGAAAATTCCGCCTTAATTGTGGACCCTGTTATGGCCCCGGTTGGCATATTTCCCGGTTCTTAATTAGGATCGAAATGACGCAAAGGGACTGAATAATGAGGTTCTTTAATACAGTTTGAGTTCAAATGTATTTGTAATTATTCAGAATAATTAGGATGTGTTAAGTGTGATTTCATTTGAGTTATTTATTTGGGTTTGCCAATAGATTTTACATTACACTCATGCTAAGGTTTACAAAAATAAAGAAATGATCGAAATACGAGTAACTTAAGATGGGAAAACAACGCAAAAAGTTTTTACCATACAATAGGTAAAAATAAACTATGTAGAAATATATAAACTTGATAATGGTCCTTCGTTGGTAGAGTTCCGTGGAGAAGGACTAAGACCTGCAGTATACGTCTTTTAGTTGAAATGATGATGATGATGGTGGTACGAGGGGTGATCCAAAAGTTTTGATAATCGGTATAAAAAATGGGAGATATGTAAATCGTTTTTTTTTTATTGGAATGAGCACACTTTCTATATTTCCGAACACTTATTAACGTCATTCAATTGTTTTATTTTACCACTATAAAAATAATTTTACTTTTGGAGGCCAAATTTTGTACCTTCACTATGTCATCACCAGCTCGTGATTTTTATGTAGTTGTTTTTGAACATTAGTGAATGAGAAATAGTAGTCGAAAGTTAGGGCTAAATAACGGGGAGAGCGGTTATCAGTTCTGATCTTTGGTCGACGAGCAGCACCCTTATCAATTGGAAGGCTCTGAAGCACAATTCCTGCCGAAAATTTGTTTTTTTTTTCTTTAGCTTATTTTTATTATTTTGTCATAATTAGGATACAATAATGTTATATAACTCTCCTAGATTATTTGAACTCAATTGCTAATAAAGAATGTCGCAGTATTTATTTCTAGGCCTATTGAGGCCTAATCCTGGAAAAGGCCGAAAAAACCACCCTACATTTTGGTGACAGAGCTGGAGATAGAAAAATCCACTGCAATAATAACTTATTTATCCTTTAAATTATAATGATAAATCAAGGTTTCATTTTCAATAACAATATTTTTTATTAGGGTACCAAAACTTTTTCCACACAACTCCAAATTATTACAAAACTAACTCTTATTTTTGCCGTCTTGTAAAATTGTTAATACAGATGTTTTTTGTTTAGCTATCACAGGGAAACAAATGAATAATGTTTACATATTTTTTCTCTTATTTAAGTTTCATTAGTGCCATGGTATAGTCCACATTAAAAGAATATCATTATGTAGATGGTTCTTACTGATTCTCAAAACTTTTGGATCACCCCTCGTAAATCGTGTTTAGTGTTGGGCGAACTTTGTGCGGTAATATCATAATGTTATAAAGGTCTTAGTTAACTAATAGGTATACTATTTCAACAGTTCATTATGTACCCTGATGGACACTACAGTGTTAGGGAGAGGAGGACTCACTGTACCTACATTTACTACTTTTCCTATGTGCCGGTTCGCCTTTACATTGACGATGCGTTGGTCAAGTTGGTTAAGTAGGTCCTGACCCTGCCTACGAAGGAGTTTGGGACTAGGTCAATTGGTTTGAAATGTGACCCCTGATATGTTATATTTATTTGTTTAATTATTTGTTTATTAGCAAACTAACGTTGAACGCATATTTTAAACCCTCCTCGTTGTCTGCAGATGCCTGGTCTCGACGCTGTTCGACGTCTGCTCCAAGTCCACTCCCGAGCAGATGGAGCACCTCGACGAGATCCGCATCCCCTGGGGCAGCGGTATCGTCGGCTACGTGGCCGAGAGCGGCGAGCCCGTCAACATACCTGATGCTTATAAGGTTAGTTTTTATATATCCTATATTGCATAGTCTGTCACGTTTTTTATCCAGCTTTATTGCCTTCTGTTGACCTTCAAAAGAATAGACGTTAGTCTGCAACAGACGTCGCTTTTCTTGGAGGTTTGAACTAATGGATTGATTTAAAAATATATTGAAACCGATTAAAATTTGACGCTTATTTAACATGATCTACTTCTTTATTCACAAGTTCGTGAGCGATCGTCCTACAGAGTTACAGACGTTGGCGGTGTGAGGAACTTATAAGCGTTTGCGCTAGGGGGTTGTTGGGAAGGGAAGATAGTAATTTAACTTCAGCCCTGTAAGACTGCGGCTCCACTGAGGCGGACTCGAGCGGAGCGGAGCTGTGCCAGTATTAACCAATAGAAGGCGCATGCGATCACGTCGAGCGCGCCTTGCACACGTTAGTTTAGATTCTATTGGTTAATATTGGCACAGCTCCGCTCCACTCCGGTCATCTCCGCCTCAGTGGAGCCGCAGCCTAAAAGCTCGACTTAGGAACCTAAGACTTAGACATATGCAGGTGGTGCAGCCCTGACTGAATTAGCGTCAATCAGCGTTATCAGCCTTATGTCACGCCTCACGGCTGGGTGCCGCGTATAGTAAGGGAAACTGAAAGACGTATATTATGTCTTATTCACATTCAGAAAAAGGTACGCCTTTAAGTGTACTGTAAAGCGCGCACACATACAAACCGCTCAATGTACCTACCCTATTTCGGAGATATTTTAATGGTTAGGTTGTTTTGTGACTGTGCTTCATGTAAGTCACAAATAATATTACGTATTTCTCATACAATACAATAAAAGCGAATATTAAATGCATGCAAGTTGAGGGTCCTCATTTATGAAGAGCAAATTTGTCTTGTTTTTATTTTAAAACCTAATTTCCTTCTTGTTAAAATAACGAATGGACAGATGTAAGGCAACCTCAGAGCATATTTTTTAATGAATGCCATGTGTTCCTTAATTGGAGAAAATAAGTTGAAAGGCTGTTTCATGATAAACCGACGCTCGAAGCGTTTAGTTAAGGTTCTATCACACAGCGGGCGGGGCGAGGCATGAATCATCCGTTGCGTATTGATATTTGTTTCATGATAGAAACTATGCTTTAATAATTCTGTCCTGTTTTATAAAACCACGGTTTTCACTTCAAAGCTTCGCGGAATAGTAATTCGACGTTAGTGTAAGCTACTGCCTGTATTTTCTCTCTGTTATTAAATAGTTTTAGAGTCGCATTTGTCAACGCAAACGGTATACTCGTAGCCACAGATAATCAAGGGTAAAATAAAGCTCATGAAATAATTAGCATAGTGTGACATTGTACTTGTTTTTTTACTTCACATCGTCCGTTGAAGGTTTTTATCACTGTTACCTCTGAAACTGTCATCAAATTACAATTTCAACACAGTTTCATATTTATTATGTTTGTGTGAGAAGTTTGTCTGACGTATCGTTTTTACTAAACTGGTTTTCGGACACACTCAGACAACTTAGTTTGCTAAAACATTCAGCGGTTAGGTTAGTGTAGGGTTGTATGAATGCATTTCGCCAATGTAAAAAAGGGTGTATGATAACAATGCTAAATGGCTTTAGGGTAAACGAAAACTTAGACAAACGGCGTATTAGGACAAAACGAGGATTAGGGATTCCATAGGGGAACCATAAGGAATCCCTTACGCGTGATATTTGTGTTATGTTATATTTCTGGGGTCCTAGTGAAAAAGGGTACAAGTCGACTTAACTCGTAATAAAAAAGGGTATATACATGAACGGAGTATACTAGACTTAAACCCTTTTTCACTTGATCTTCAGAAGACTTATTTTTCACTAGGACCCCAGATTCATGTGTTATTGTTGTGAATAAATGTTTTCTATTTATTCTATTCTATTCTATTCTATTATTTACACGCATTTTTGCAAATGTGGTTTGTGTGTGTTCAACTTCCAAAAGCACGTTTTAACAATAAGCCCCTGCGCCGCATACCGTGTGTAAATCCCTTTAAATTAGGCCTCCGCTGTGAATTAAAACGTTCATAAAAAGCTTTCCAACTCGCATAGAGTTCGCATGGAGTTTGCAATATGGTGCTTTCAAAGTGCAGTTTTTAATGCAGTTGGAACGCATTGTTAGTCGGCACTGCACCAGAGTATTACACTTTATATGTTTAATATTAGTTTTATGCTACATTTGCTGATAAAAGTTGTAGATAAAAAAACACGTTGAAATTTCACCTCTTTGTATCTCTTTATCTTCTTTATTAGCACCCATAGTTATGTTATAAAGCGGTTATAGACCATTTGAAAAAACAAATTTAGCGCTATTTGCTTCTTGTAAATAATCTTTGGAGCACAAACGCCAACAGCTGTTTCCGTACCCAAATTAGAAATTGAATTACGAGTAATATTGTTGAAAACACAAATGAAACAACAAGATACTAACAAATTGAATTTTATACTACGGATTTAGATTGTAGGCCCAATTAGCCCACTTTGGAAAGCATGTCTAACAGTGGACGTCTTTCGGCTGACATAATAATGATAATGAAAAGCATTTTAATACAACTTACTAGCAATTTAATCTGGTTGAAGTAGATTGTATTTTTGCTGCAATTATAAAACCTTAACTAGGTGATGTTGGCCAGCCGTTGTTCGTGGTCGCGTGGCCCCTCCCAGAAGGACGTAAATGGTTTACCGCTGGGATTGTAGTGGGTTCTGGCCGCACTCAGTTGATGAGTCCCACCGGACTTGGGTGGTATGCGTAAGTTTCCCCAGCGTAAAAAAAGGAAGCAATTAAATAAAAAAAGTTTTGTCTTAAAATCATAAAAAAAGTCACAGGGCCAAGAAATTGTTCAAATTTCAAACAGTTCAAAGGATTACGTGTCAGGGCAGGTGTGTGTAATGAATTGCAGACGGGACGCTCACATTAAATGGAAGGGAGGGGGGTGGGGGTCCGTCTGCCTGACATATGGACGGGATAAACAACAGATTTCAGGCTACTTTAGCAGTACAAACGACGTCTAAAACGTTGCCGACTTTTATTTTCTGGGTACCGCTTCACGACAAACGTTTTATAGAGTGTCATAGTTTAGCTCTTGTTTTAGAACATGTGTAGTTTTCATCATCGTCGTGTAGATCATTGAGGAAGGCCTATGTCCAGCGGGGAACGTCCTTGACGCTGATGATGATGATAATGATGCATTTGCCCGGTTAGAAAATGCCTTGAAAACAAAAGAGCACACAGTCCACCGGATGGTAAGTGGAATGTGATTTTCATAGACATTGACAATGTAAAGATTTCAACTTTAATAACGCAATTCTAAGACTCCAATTGCATTGCCAACCCTGAGGACTAAGATGGCATACTAATACTAGTCATTTCACCGTTGTGTTTTCCCCAACACTAATGGTTGGCTGAAGAATAAGATGGTAGCTATCCGGATGGACCCTCCATAAGGTGCTACCACCATTAATTATTATGTTATTTTTCTCTTTCTTTTAATAATTATTAATAATATTATAGTTCCTAAGGGAAAAATAAATGCGATAAAGAAATACGTTCCAAAGTCACGAGCAAAAATAGCAGTAAATAAGCGGCCATTTTGTTATCGCGTCTATAAAATATGTAGAATCGAACGTTGGCACGCGCAAGTGTTACGAGCAATCTGGCAGAATAAGTATAAAAGCATGGTCTTGATAAACCGACCCATAAAACCACGAGTATGGACACGACGTGAACTGAATAATATATTACTTGGTTAATTTCATATTCATTTTCATCCTCCGATATTCAAATTGGGAACATACTCGTCAACACTTACATGGAAATATTCCAAAAAAATCTGTTTTATTTAACTGAGTTGTCTACAGCCAGTTCTCTCATTCCGTTAAAAATTCTTACCTTGTGCGAAACGGATTCGCGTAAAGGGTTCCGTTTATTTTTACTAGTTGACACGACAGACGTTTGTCCTGTTTTTTTTTTCATGCGACTTTTCCAATGTTTTTTTCCTCAAAACCTTATTTAGACTATTTGAAATATTTAAGAAAAAAATAAATGTTTTAAAAAACAAAAAACCGCCTTCAAAAACGCAAAAAATAACTTCTTTAAAATTGTAGGCACCTAATAGGTTAGTCCAACTGATGTCGGCTTTTTGTTGAAAATGTTGTGGTCGCCGACTTCAGTTGGACTAACCTATTAGGTGCCTACAATTTTAAAGAAGTTATTTTTTGCGTTTTTGAAGGCGGTTTTTTGTTTTTTAAAACATTTATTTTATTTTATACTTTTTAGTGATCCTATTTATGCTGTTACGTAGCTCCACTTCTTAGTTGAAATGAAACTTTAACTTATATCAAGCGCGCCGCAAGCAACGCCGCGGGAAAGTCATAGTCATATTTCAACAAGTAAATATTATTCGTTGTAGGTAGTCGCTGAACTATCTTAATCGAGATATCTTATCGCCACCCTTGAAATCGGTACCATTGAGGAGTTCAGGTGGCCATCTGTGGTCTTCATCATCAGTTCCACTACACCAAATTATACTTTCTGAATGCAAATGCTGGACTTGTTACTAAATATACTAAAATCGCTATATGTTTGCCTACAATATTTGAGGAGTTCCCTCAATTCCTCACTGATCCCCTCATCAGATACAGATTTGGTGACAATGGGACCACCTCGAAAGTATACTCTATCAAACCAAAAAAAAATTTTTGAAATCGGTCGACAATTGACGGAGTAATCGGTGAACATACATAAAAAAAAAAAAAAATACATACAGTGGAACGTATAACCTCCTCCTTTTTTGAAGTCGGTTAAAAAATAGCCTATTGGTGCAGCGGTTTTCAAAATGATCGTCACCATTGAAACTCTTTTGCTCAAAAAATATAAATATTTTTCTATGGTTTTAAATTTAAAGCATTAGAAAATGCTGACATATAATAGACTGAAAGTCCGACACAATCGCACCATGAAATCTTTTTACTACGAAAACTCGTGATGTACGCATGCTTTTCCTTGGTTTTTTTTCAATCGGTTTACACTAAAATTTCCTTTAGACACTCACAAAAGTTAATAATATATTCATTAAAATAATTCCGGATCCTTTTCCCGCATCATATTTCATCGTTTATTTAATCACGTTATAAGCCTGTATGCGGGGAAACTTTGTCAACTTTTTTCTTTCATTAACCAGATCACCGCCGGTTACAATAATGGCGCTCATGTACAGTCCCCTGGCATTGTCATTGTTAAATAGCCTGTCGTAAAAGGGTATTACTGTTATTTTTTCTTCTTTTTAGGGTTCCATACTAAAAAACGGACCTCTTATATGATCCTTAACGAATCATAATGAACAGATGAAATAGTATAGCTTTGTAACATTATAATACTGCAATAAATTACTGATTACTGAGGATAAGTTTGTGGTAAGGTTGTCTGACTGTCGAGACCCTTTTTGTCTGAAACGGGGAAAGCTATCAAGCTGAAATATTAGCTATTTAGTGGTCCGCAAAACGCCTCGTCATAAAAATCTTGAAAAATAAATTAGGCAACAAAATACCTTTACATTTTATATCAAAAACTACTTAGATAAATCCTCAAAAACCTACATTTACAAAAAACCTACAAACTTTAGGAAAAGTAAAAGAGTTGCTGTATGACATGGTTTTTTTAGTAAATCGATTTTTTTTTCGCAAGGAATACTTTGTTCGGCGGTTGGTGAAATAGTATATAGCCAAGACACGCGTCTAAACATTAGTGGCGTTAACGGTTTTTTTATACTCGTACTTAAAAGAGCTTTCGATATCTGTGTGGAGTAGCTACTCGATTATATATCAATAATTAGATATTATCAATAAGACGTAAGTGCGAAACCCGCGGTACCCGATTCCGATTCACACTTGACTGGTATTATGTATTCCACGTCTAAAAAACAGTATAAATCCTTCGGGCATAGCTTTAAGGGTAAGGATTCCGCGAACTTTGATTCTTCGGATTTGCATAAACCTTGAACTTGAGGAAAGCCTGAAAAGCTTTCGTACGCAATAAAATAATGTAAAGAAATAACAAAAAGCAAGCTTTAAAAATCCCGACTGTTCTTGCTAACCAACTTTAAATCGTTAGGTATAAATCCTAAATGATCGTTAAAAAATATTAAGGAAACCTAAAGATGATTTTTAAATACCTAATCAACAGTGATCGGGGAAAACGGTGCAAAACTTTAACAAAACTTGTAAAGTTGACATAAAGGAGAACTTGCAACCAAGCAAAATAAGAATATTATTGAAAAATAATAATATTATTGGCAGATTAGTGTTCAATTTAATTCTATATCAGAGTCTCGGATTTGGTATAAGGATATTAATAGTTTCATGGCTGTAATGTAAGTTTTGTTAAGTTTTGTTGAAGTTTCGCATCGTTTTCCCCGATCACTGCTAATGAATGATACCCCATATATCATAGTTGGTCGACTTTTTTTTTCTCTTTAACAATATGGCTTCTGGTTGCCGCCATATTGAATTTTGATTACTGTCATAGCTTTAGTGATACTCACAAGATTAAGGCAAATCGATTGACATAAGAATCTTCAAAATCGGTCCACGCGTTTAGTTTCTAGATTACCACAAAGGAACAAACATACATACAAACATATAAAAGCTGATAAACACATTACCCTCCTCCTTCGACAGTCGGGTCGCCCACCTTTTTTTTTTAAATATGTTTTTGTAGCGGCAATAGAAATAGACACTGAAAACTTCAACTCTCTACCTATTACGGTTCATGAGATACAGCCCTGACAGACAGACAGACGGACAAGCGAACGGTTAGAAATAGGGTCCCATTGTAATACGGAACCCTAAAAGCTACAAAAAAACCTTACACAAATTGACTCAGTCCCAAACTAAGCTGTAGGTAAGCTTGTACCATGGGTACTCGACAACGATCAACATACTTATGGAGTGAAATACATAAAAAAACCATCCAAGACTCAGAAAAATACTCGCGCTCATCAGACGAATATTTGCCCTCACCGATAATCGAACCCTTGACCGCTAGCTACGTAGGCAGTGACCCTGGTCACGACCTAAAATGAAGCACTAATTACGCAAAGATTAAACAAAACGCTGCTGTCAGTTTACAAAAAAAAGGTTTTGGTGCCTCTTTTGTTTCTGCTAACAATACAAATGGAAAAGAAAATAAAAGCCGCTATCACACGAGTCGAGAGAAAAAATACAAAGCGTAACATTTGGGGCGCGTCCACACAGAAACTGTCAACGACAAACGCTCTGATGTATTTATAGGCGTTTATATTCGAATTCCGGTTTGTGCACTGACAAGGAAGAGCCGATTGAGGATACGTCTTGGATTTATACTTAACTAAATTTTCGTAAATCGTGGGCATGCTTTTCAATGTAAGGAAATTTAAGAGGATTCTGAGGGTAAACTCGGGATCGGAATCGGGATCCCATTGAATCACCTCCTCCATCGCTGAATACCATATTCGCAAAATATGATATTCTCAAAATATGATATTCGCAAAATATAATTTAACAGAGTCGGCGGGCTCCTATTTCTGACCTTTTATAAAATCGAACCTACATCTTACGAGGGGCGGCTGAAAAGTTCTAAGCCTAAGGTAGAAAAAAAATGTTCAGATTTTTTTTACTATTTTTATTTTTCAACATAATCTCCCTCTAATTCAATGCATTTATTACATTTTTTAAATAATGCTTTTAGACCGTTAAAAAAATAAGTTTTATTTTGGCTGTCGAAATGTTCCTGTACAGCCGCCTTCATCTCTTCATCACTGCCAAATCGCTTTCCCCTTAAATCTTTCTACAAATTGCTGAATAGAAAATAATCACTAGGGGCCAGATCTGGACTGTAAGGTGGATGATCAATTTCCTCGATGCCAGTTTCCTTCAGAGCAAGCTTGGCAACACGAGCGGTGTGAACGGGGGCGTTGTCTTGCAAAGACAAAATGCCTTTGCTCAGTTTGCCCCTTCGTTTCTCGACTATGGCTTGTCGCACTTTTCTTAATAGCTCAGCATAATAAACTGCATTTATTGTAGAGCCTTTCGCCAAATAGTCTATTAAAAGAATGCCATCGCAATCCCAGAACACGGTGGCCATTAGCTTAGACGCCGATCTTTGAACCTTGAATTTCTTTGGCGGCCTTTCACCCTTTTCGATCCACTGCATAGATTCAGACTTCGACTCTGGATCATACTGTCTGATCCATGTTTCATGAACAGTTACTATGCGGGAACAAACTTCATCTAAACCTTCTTCACATAATTCTAAAAATGCCTGAGAAGTTTGAACACGACGTTCTCTATCGAAAGCTGTGAGCATTTTCGGCACCCAACGAGCACTTACTTTTGTCATATGCAAATGTTGATGCAAAATCTCTCCAACTCTTTCCTTACTAATACCTAAGGCTTCAGCTATTTGCCAAACCTTAATTCTTCGATCCTCTAATACTAACTTTTTGACTTTTTCAGTATTTTCTTCAGTCACAACCGATATTGGCCTTCCTCAGCGAGGATCCTCTTCGATCGACTCCCGTCGAAGTTTAAAAAGTCGACTCCATTTTTTAACAGCGGCATGAGAAGGGCCAGATTCACCGTAAATACTAGACATTTCTTCAAAAATTCTTTTCGGCGATTTGTCACTTTTCGTGAGGAACTTAATGACTGCACGGTGCTCAATTTTCGTGATATGCGTTGATAATTCACACATGATGACCTTTAGCGTCGGATATCTCGAGATGTAATAAACAAAAGACGACATTTTTTTCTTTTATTTATTAACTTTTTAAATGGTCTTTTTAGTGGCCAGTATCGCTAACGCATATGCAACCTCAAAATACCTTAGGCTTAGAACTTTTCAGCCGCCCCTCGTATTTATGTTGTGATACTTAGGGCCTGTTTCACAATCGACGATTAAATTTATCTGCCATTTTAAGTTGTCTCTGTCCTTGTCTATTTTCAAGTGTCAGAAAGAGAAAGGGCTAAATTTATCCGTCAAATATGCCTTACTTGTCGATTGTGAAACAGGCGGTACCTTCGGTCACTAGGGCCACGGATAATTTAAATTATATTTTTCGAATATGTTTTGAGAATATCATGTTTTCAGTAGGTATATGATGTTTCGAGGATATAATATTTTGAAAATATGATGTTTTGAGAAAATCATATTTTGAGAATATGGTATTCAGCGACTGATAGGACTTACGGATCTGAGACGTGGGCGCTCACAATGGGCCTTATAAGGAAGCTCAATGTCACTCAGAGGGCTATGCTCGGGGTTTCCCTGCGTGATAGAATCAGAAATGATGATATCCGCAGTAGAACTAAGGTTACCGACATAGCCCGAAGAATAGCCAAACTTAAGTGGCAGTGGGCGGGGCACATTGCTCGCAGGACTGATGGCCGATGGGGTCAGAAGGTTCTTGAGTGGCGTCCGCGGACCGGGAGACGAGCTGTAGGTAGGCCTCCAACAAGATGGAGTGACGACCTTGTAAAGATCGCGGGAACGCGGTGGATGCGAAAAGCACAAGACCGGTCTGAGTGGAGAGCCTTGGGGGAGGCCTATGTCCAGCAATGGACGTCTTTCGGCTGACATTATGATGATGATGACTGACAGGAATCACCCGACAGTCATTTGATCAAATTTTTTCATCGAAAGGTAATTTTCGCTGAAAAAATATTACTTTTAGATTATCTTAAGCATGGGTTACATAGGTTAGGTTAGGTTAGACCTGTAACCACCAAAAAATTATCTTGCACAGTGTAAATGTCGGTCGAAGAAATGAAAATTCGGCAAAGTAAAACATTCTATGACATCGGTGATTCAATTCAATATCCACTTAACGCATTCACTGTTAGTACTGTTTTGCCGAACTTTCGCCAGGTGCCACATCTTTTGTTTTATACATTGCGTTGAGGACACCGGGTGGAAGTCAGGAGAACGCTAACATGCGTTTGCCGGCAGTGAATGCGTTAAATCACTTCGCTGTCAAAAATTACAAATTTAGCTTCTCATCCCGTAAATTAAATCCGAGTTCCACGATTTTTAAATATTTTGTATTTATTATAAAAACCATGTTTGTACGTTTTCATTTGTTTCTTTCCATAAAAGATTTTTTTGGAACTAAAAACTTACCTAGTTTCTTATACTATCTACAACATATTCAACAATCGTAAAGATCGGACTAGGTTTAGGAGGAGAAAATCTTTATTTGGTAGCAGTTTAAATACCGTTAATCGACTATTAGTTCATACATTTTGACAGCTGTTAACACTATAATCGTCTGTTAAGTGGTTGGTAAAATTATTCTAATTATATATATTAAAATATTTCTTTATCTACACACATATCATAAGTCCTCTTTTATGCGTTCAAAACCCGTAGGCAATGACCAGCATTACCTGTGGTAGTAGGTGACAGCATTGACAGCTGTAAAATAATATTGTAATTACGTTATCGAATATTATAAAGTAATGAGTTTCAAATTTGGAACATCTTCCAAAACCAACACAATTTAAATAGGCCCAATTCTAGTATAAATTGAAACGTCAACTCGGTATACTTTTCAGTTCAATATCGTGCGACATTTGATTTCGAACGACATGAGAATAGGAACTTTATTATTTTGTCTATGTTTAAAAAAAAAACCCTTCATATTCATGACACTGAAACAGCACAAGTTTGTGTTGCCGCCATTTTTGTCATCAAGCCGTCGGCTTCTGAACCCATCTTAGAGAACTTATAATATGTGTGTTGATAAAGTAATGTATGCAACTGTACATAATTAAGGCTTAAAACACTCGTGTGATCTTATTATGAAAGTCGCCTTTGGCTCGTTTCATAAAACCACACTCGTGGTTTAAGGACTCTCATTATGTAACAGTTACATAATAGTACATTACTGCACAGACCGGGAAATAGGCCGTTGCGGGACGAGTAGAGTTAGCGTGGCCGAGACGCAGTCGAGGCCGCGCTATATACGAGTCCAACAACCGCCCTTCCCGGTCGAGGCTTGTATAATACTTTTCTCCAACAATGTGAGGAAATTTAACACAATTGTTAATAATATTAAACATAGTCCCAAAATTTCCTTGGAAAAAAGAAAATAAACGTACGATTTAGTATGACACTGAAATAAAGCATTAATTAAATAAGATCACACATTTAAACATAATAAATTCAATTTGATAAAATATAGTGTAAATAATAACATTTTTTACGCGTTTATGTTATTTCGGCAATTTATTTTGTTTACGAACGCAATTTGTTTAAAAAAAAACGTCAAACTATTTGATACACTTTTAAATATGCTGTAAACGCTATTTGAAATATTTAACTTTTTTAGTCTATGACGTTTAAAAAGTAAAATATACATGAAAGAATTTTGATTGCACGAGTCTTTGGCTGTCTGGAGTTATTTCTCCTAGTCCAAACATGGTTTTAAAAAGTAAAACACCAGGTACGTAATGAAGTTTCATAAATTTTTCGCGGCCGCTGCCGTTGGTAAATAATAACTTTGTTTTTTTTAATTTTGACTGGACCTGGAACTCAGAACTTCGCGGGCTGATTTTACAACAGTAAGGTTAACATTTCCGAGCATGTGGGAGAAAACTACTATGAATGTACTGCTAAGCAATATTTGCATCGTTGCCTTCCGGTGTAAGGATAAGACAACCAATGGAGTTACTAGCATAGAGGCATTCCATTTTCACCGACTTAAAAAAAGGAGGAGGTTCTCAATTCGTCGGGGTTTTTTTTTTATGTATGTTCCCCGATTACTCGAAGACCACTGGAAAGATTTGAAAAAAAATTTCGTTGTTTGAATGGGTATACTTTCTAGTTGGTCCCATTGTCAACACGTCACGATCTGATGATGGGATCTTGGAGAAATCAAGAGAACTCCTCAAATATTATAGGCACACCTATAGCGATTTTGGTATTTTTCACTGTAACTCGTGCATTTGCTTTTGAAAAGTACTATATGGTGACGTGGAACTGATGATGAAGACCACACATGGCCACCGGAACTCCTTAACGGTACCTATTTCAAGGGTGGCGATAAGATATTTCGATTAAGGTAGTTGAGCGACTATGCCGAAGCACATTTAGGTTTAAATATGACTATGACATTCCCGCGGCGTTGTCTGTGGCGAGCTTGAAATTTTCTATAGTTTCTCATTAATATTTAGAAGTGGAGCTACGTAACAGTATTATAGGATCACTAAAAAGTATAAAATAAAATAAATGTTTAAAAAAACAAAAACCCGCCTTCAAAAATGCATCAAATTTAACCAAAAGCCGAATGCAGTTGGACTGACCTACCATTTTAAAAGAAGTTATTTTTTGTATTTTTGAAGGCGGGTTTTTATTTTTTTAAACATTTTAGGGCTCAGGGTCGGTGACGTATTTGCGTTCTTAGAATTGCAGTCTTTAGATTCAAGTCTAAGAATGCAAATGTGTATAGGTCACAGATCCCACTTAACATCAGGGGCACGTTTTATAAAGCTACAAATAAAAAATTTACAGGTTTAAACTGGCAACACTGCTCAAATGGCTGGTCGTCATTGGACGAGGTTGTGTCAAATGGAAACTTGTAACCTGTAAATTGTAATTTGTAGCTTTATAAACCAGTCCCCAGGTACTTAGTATCTGAGTTAGATTGCCTTCTTTCTCCGTGTCATAAAAAAACCTGTAGAATAAAACTATTTAATGTGCCTTCAAGAAAAGAGCTTTCATTTCTCTAATTGGCCGGCAACGCACCAACACTGCCCTACTAAATAAAAAGGACGCATTAGCAATATGAAAGTCAAAGTAAATTCAACCCTCCGTCTTAAGAAATAAGGTCACTAATACACACGCGGTTCTATGAGACATACGCCCTTTTTTCTAAGGAGGGCAGAACAACTCTTCTAGAGTTGCTGGTGTTTATGGGCGGTGGTGATTACTTCCCATCAGGTAGCCCGCATGCTCGTTCAGATTTCCAATATAATTTTACTAAATATGTAAATGAATTAGTGACCACAAAGCATTAAACAAACAAAGAAATGATTAATACATCAAATTTGTTCCAAAGGAGAGTTCCCCAACATTAATTACGAATCTGGCGAGACGGGAACTTTCCACTTTGCGTTGAAATAACATTCATGGTCGAAATACTGAGATCATTAATTACGAGTATTATACGGATGTTAGTATCGCATTTTGAGTTATTAATTGATTTATTAATCCCTAAAAAAATATGTATAATTTTAAGTGTATCTGTGTATCTGGGGTACACTACATAATTCCGAAGACTCATAATTCCGAATTGATCAAAATTCCGAATTTTCATAATTCCGAACGCAATTTTTTGATAGAAGACAACTTTTTGTTATCGCTCATAAATCAAACCAAACCTCACCTACGTATGACGATTAAATTATGCATTTAATCTAAAATAGCACCAGCGTAACATAGCTTTCGGACAAATGAATATTCGTAAAAAAAAACGGACTTTTAAGGTGTTCCCGTGTAACTGTATGTCTGTGTATCTGTTTGGCTGTGTACTTATCTGTGGCATCGTCCCTAATGGACTCGCCCCCCTAAATGGATGGACCGATCCGATTTTTTTAAAGAAGTCATGTTAATAAGAGTTACGTCCCTGGAGAGAATTTAATCTGTGTTAGAAATTCTATTTACCCTTTGGCTTCTTAGAGCAGCACTTAATATTCTATTCTGGGTAGATTAGGATAGGTTTTCGATACTTTAAACTTTTCTTTTAAATCTTCATAATTGATACAGTCATTTGAAGGTATTCTTGCGCAAAATCTATAGGCACCTATTTGTATCTGTCAAACGATAAATAAAGTAAAAACTCATTATTGAACATTTTTCTGTTATATTACTCGTAAACGTTTAGAAAAAGGCGAGGCTTTAATTATTGTTAAGACAATTAGAGTTAGGTACCGATCGTTAACAGTATGATAAAGTGGAATATAGCTGTAGCTACCCGCTCATAGCGAAATTCTATTATCAACTCGTCCGCGCCAACAATTTCGTCCTTGACTTTATAATATTATTACGTACTAAGAATAAAAGATAACCCGTTTACCATATTATTAATATCCTTCGCATTTTACTGTATGTATGGCAGATGTATGGCTATTTATCAAAACACGCCACATTACTCGGTTTAATACAAAACGCGAGGGCTATAAACGAGGAGTTGGCAGCATGTACGCTGCCATGCTTAGAAAAAAGGGTGTACGTCTCATAGAACCGTGTATTTATTAGTGACCTTATTTCTTAACAGGGAGGGTTCAATTTGCTTTGACTATCAAATTGCGCATACTTCCTTTTTATTTAGAATGTATGGAACTCATATGTATGTGTTGTATTATGTTTAGCGAGACTATTACACGAGTGATTTATCGCGTCTAAAATAGCCTTTATCCTTCATCCTTTTCACTCTTTATTTGTGATGCAATCGTTAGATGGAGACAGAAGTTACTTAACCTTGAACTTCGCTTTAGGAGATGAACTCAACAACGTGGTTTGCCTAGTTAGTAACCCTGCTTACGAAGCTACCGGTCCGGGGTTCGAGTTCCGGTAAGGACATTTGAATAATGAACGCTTTTTTTTCTGAGTCTTACATGTGTTCTATGTAATCTATATATATAAAAGGCAAACCTGACTGACTGACTTAGATATCAACGCACAGCCGAAACTACTGTACCTAGAAACTTGAAATTTGGTACAGTGGTTCCTTTCATGATCTAAGTGAGCACTAAGAAAGGATTTTTGAGAATTCATCACCTAAGGTTAAAATAGGGGGAGTAGCGGGAAACTAATTCTACGCATACGAAGTCGCTGGCGTCCTCTAGTTATTTCTATATAAGGATATACATAGTTCATCGTTGTCTGCAGTACTAGGCAGATAACAAGTAAATCCTGACACATTGCACGACCATAAAGTTTCTGACTATTGACATTGTTGTCATTGACATTGTTTATTTGTTGCGTGTGAAGGAATAGTAATAACAGCATTGTTTGACTGCTGTCAACATTATCCATATGCAGAAACTTCATGGCTGTGCACAGTGTCTTGGTGCCCACCTTAGGTCCAAAGTCAATCTGACATTCTACAACAATAAGGTTGAGTTTCCTAAAAGTTACAAGTGACTTGACATCTCTAATTACATTGACGACTTCAAGCATATTTTTCTTGAAATGTGTTCCAAATTAACGCTCGTGACCATACAGTCAAGGACTTTAATTGTTATGCCACTATGGAACCCTCTCATAATGACAGCGTCAAACCACATGATAGAAATTACGCTTTAATGAATGATTAACGTTATGCGACAGGGTTCAATAGTGGCATAAGAATTAAAGTCCTTGACTGTACAAGCGTAGAGCATAGTTTGGGGACAAGGTCAATTTGTGTAAGAGTGTCCTCTGATATTTATATATTTACTAGCTTCTGCCCGCGACTTCGTCCCCGTGGAATAGTTACTTTGGGCTAACGCTAACTTTAACCCGCGACGTTGTTTACGTAGAAGGTCGAAAAATTCTTCATTGGTGTTCCGCTCCTATTGGTCTTAGCGTGATGATATATAGCCTATAGCCTTCCTCGATAAATGGGCTATCTAACACTGAAAGAATTTTTCAAATCGGACCAGTAGTTCCTGAGATTAGCGCGTTCAAGCAAACAAACAAACAAACTCTTCAGTTTTATAATATTAGTATAGATTTTAGAAGAATGGTTTGATTTAGAGGACGAGGACGATCACGAGGGAAAGAGACATCAAAACTTCTGTCTTGCTCATCTGAAACATCAATCATTCCCGGAAAAAAACATTAATTATGCATTGTGTTGAATCCGATATCAAATGCTACGTTTTTTTTTTAAATGTGCGGTCTAAAATTATTGGAATTTTTTTGTAGGATGCCGTACGTTACTATGCTTATGGGCAGCCATTTATTCACTCACCATTAACCATAAATACATGTGAGTTTAATGTCTAATGATGTAATGAACTCACTTCTTAACTTGAACTTTCTATCGGTTCCAATAAATTGGCGTCTTTATTATCAGTTTCTAAGAACAAAACCCAATTTAAAGTTGTAGGAATTACTCCTAAACTGTGACGCAAACTTTTGATACACTCCTATAACATCTTAAATATCACTGCGCGTGCAGAAATCGATGTTTTTTGCATATACGACGCGTTAGCCTAGTTGGTAGTGACCCTGCCTACCAAGCTAGCGGTCCTGGGTTCAAATCCCGGTAAGGGCAGATATTTGTGCGATGAGCGCGAATATTTGTTCCTGAGTCATAGATGTTTTTTCTGTGTATTTAAGTAGTATATGTTTCTCTGAAGTCGGGGTCAATAGAAATGATAAAAGATGTAAACAAAACCAAACGGACCTATTTAACATTATTACACAATAATCACGTGCTTTTGAACATCGCGTGACGTATTTTTAATGATTTTTACGCTTGACTTTTACTTTTACATTCTGTGTAAGATTAAATAACTATTAACTATACGTTTTTAAAATCAAAACTCGTCTGCAGAACTATTGAGGTTATTTGTCAAACAGTACAGCGGCTCTATTCAAGACGGTAAAAACAATATCGTATTTGATCTGTTATCGAATTGTCAACGTTTTGATAGCTCTTATTTTCTTGACAGTAATGGCGGCTGACGTCATAACAATACCTTAACAGGAAAACTACGATATCGTTTATACCGCCTTGAATAGAGGCGCTGTTTTGTTTATATCTTTTGACATTTCTATTGACCCCGGCTGTATTTATATCGTTGTCTAGTACCCATAGTACAAGGCTAGAGCTTAGTTTGGGACTAGGTCAATTGGTGTGACATAGTCCCCCGATTTTTTTTTTATTATTTTTTTATTATATTCAATATATATTTATTTAACCCATATATGCTTCTTGAAAGGATAGCCATGGCTAAAAAAGCCTTCAATAACAAGAAGCACCTATTAAGAACTAAAATATCAAAAAAGGCTAAAAAACGCTTAATTAAAATCTACATCTGGAGCATTGCGTTGTACGGTAGCGAGACTTGGACACTAACACAGAGAGATAGAGAAAGGTTGGAAGCGTTTGAGATGTGGTGTTGGCGAAGGATGGAAAAAATTAGCTGGACGGAAAAGAAAACCAACGAAGAAGTTTTGAAGATGGTGAACGAGAAAAGACATATTTTAAAAACTATAGAATGTAGAAGAGGAAAGATGATGGGCCACTTGATGCGGCACGATAGTTTCTTTTTGAACATTTTGGAGGGTAAAGTCGAAGGAAAAAGAGGAAGAGGAAGACCTAGGCTCACATACTTTAACCAAATAAGACGGAAGGCGAATGTCGTGTCGTATCAGGAGGTGAAAAGGCTGGCACAGGATAGAGAAAAGTGGCAATTACTCCACCGACAAGAGCCTGGCTCTTAAATTTAATGATGATGGTTCTTGATTCGAAAACTAACAGCACCATAATATTCCCATGTATACTGTTATTGGTTCCTTATATGCCTCCTGATTCGAAAACGATCAACAGCACAATATGCTCAAAAACATAGTTCTGGGCATATATGGGTACTGTCTAAGATCTAAAATGCTTCTCATAGTTGATAAATAATAACACATAGCGAGTTAATGCGTGGGAAGAATAGAGATGTACTCGTAGACTAGAAAATAGTATAATTATAAAAGCTTGCGCCAACGTACTTAGGACTCCAAAGCTTGGTGGCAAAGGTTTTTTTTCAAAACACCTTTTCAAAAAATCTATTCATATGTGCAGGTTTGCTCACGATGTTTTTCCTTAAGAGCCTTGGCTAATGTACTTAAGTAAAACTCAATAGTACCTTCGTATGGTGATAGCGGGGGTTCGTACACTTCGAACTCGTTACCTTACGATCACGAGTCGATCTCCTAAGCCACTAAGTAGGCCACCGACGCGCTCAAGCTTGCTAGCCGTTATAACTTACCCCAATATTATGATTTGATCCCCCATTTACCCCTAAAAACTCGCAATGTGATGCCTGCTCGCACCCTGCGATAAATATTAACCAGAGATAAAGGTCGGATTTGTCATCGGAGTATGTATTAACGCCGTCGTTTGGCTTACCGGCGTTTTATCCAAGCGATTGGATCGAGGATTCAGCTCACAGCACAGCAGGCGGCGATGGTTTTTTGTTTTGTGATATATGTAGGTTTTTTTGCAGTTTCTAGTGTTTGACCATAGGGCTCAGACAAGATGCACTGCGCTAACTAACGTTTCTATCCGATTCGTTTTTAAACCAATCGCGTCACTGGAAGATGACGTGATACGAAAATTCACGTGGTCTACCAGTGACGCGAGTGGTTTAAAAACGAATCGAATAGAAACGTTAGTTAGCGTAGTGCATCTTGTCTGAGCCCTCATATCTCTGTCTGCTTAGAAGTCGTTTGTCGCTATGCTATCGGCAACTGTTTGATTTTTCGCGATTAAAAGTTCACTATGACAGTCTGCTATAAACTCCCCGGTACATAATTTCACGGCAGTAGCGAGTTTTTGATAGTGCTTAAATATTAGTAGTAGTGATTATTTTGTTTAAATTTTTCAATGGTCAACGTATGTTTTGAATATAATAAATATTTAAGGGTCTCGCTGTCCTGTCATTTAGTATTCCGACTCGTGATCGGAAGGTACCGAGTTTGTTGCGTGTATCAATGTTCGAGAATTTCTATCTTAAGGACATTACACGATGCTAGAAAGGGGTAATTGTATAAAGATCCTAAAGGGTCCAATTGTATCTTGAAGAGCCGTACGTACTTGAAAGCACTCGGAAACGAATAAAGGATAGGTACTTTTTAGGGATAATTTCACTCGAGTTTTTTGATATCTTCTACTTACAGACAGTATGTCGATATTCTGCAATCTTGCGTGAAGATTTCGAATCCTACAAATGCCACGACAGATATGACGTTAGAACGCAGATGACGAGTGTATCCGACAGATTGAGGGTAATATTTTTACATACGTTTCATAAGGATAAGGAAGTAGCATTTGTTTTCAGGCTTTTTCTATGTATAACTTTTGGATCATTTATTTATTTATAGAAAGGTAACAGAAAGCATTTATATCATAGTAACAGATCAGGGTATTATGTCTAGTGTATAAGCCAATTAAGAGTGTGTGTGAGGTTACGTCAATCCTACGTGATTTTCGATAACGTTAATATTCGCCGAATACATTTTGTCCAGGGCCACAGATGCGATTTTTTTTGACCAGGTAGCCAGAGTATCCAAGTCTCACCATAAGGGATCTTAATGTACCATTTTGGCACGGTACCCTAGAACTGACAATTATGGGCAAGATCAGACTACCGCTTTCAGCCTCAGTTTGTACCAGATCCAGTTCGTCGTCAGCAGTCAAGTTGGCGTGAGTTTTATTCATGGGTATCAATTTTTCATCCGGGATCCGGCGGGCGAGAGGTTTCATTCATCAGCTGATACGGGATCTTGACGTGATTCCACATTGGTTTTGGGGTAGTGATGAGTTTGATTTTTATGTGTGCTTATATTTTATTACTATTTTTTGCGTGCGACGAGTCGTTTATCACCATTTCCTCAGGAACTGTCCAACTTTCCGGGATGAAAAGGAGCCTATGTGCTATTCCAGACTTTCTATCTCCGTGTCAAATTTCATCCAGATCCGTTCAGCCGTCCTGTCGTGATTGAGTAACGAACAGCCAAAGTTTCGCATTTAAAATATTCTTAAGATAAGATAAGTTAAAACAGTGGGATTCCAAAAAAATGCGGCTGCTTGAAGCCCCTTGACTGTCCGTGTATGTATAATGTTTTTACTTTTAATGTTTGGGATTTAAACAAAAAACGGATACGTGCAAACCTAGTTTTTATAATGTCTACAACATATTCAAAAATCGTACAAATTGGACTTGATTTAGGGGGTGAGAAACTTTATCGCCCAGGGCAACATTTGTATGGAAAAAAATAGACAGCTACGTGATTGAAGCATCGTCTCACAATCCTCTAAAGGACTCTCCGCCTCACTGAGAGTATTCGCGTGTAATGAGCATTCGGTGCGAACATCTTGTGGTGTCTAAGTATTGTAACGCTCGGATCAACGTCCACACCACTCGAATATTCACGCGAATGCTCTATCAGGACGCTCCTTTAAGTAAATGATCATGTGGCTAAATAATTAATTGATATATATCAATAATATGGATACAATTTGAGGTCTTACCAGCATGAAAGGCGAAAAACAATTCGTCCCTTAGCTGTCATTGGACTGGGTCGTAATATCTTTAGCAACTTTCGGTGTTGTCCCCAATTCTTGAGTTTGTTAATGTCGCAAAAAGCAATTTTATTTTAACAACGCGTTCTATATTCAAGACCGTTAAATATTAAGGGCGCGAACGGCGTAAAACCGAGGTTCTAATTAAACCAAAAACGTTGTAAAATACGTAAGATGTGGTTAAACAATTTATAACTTCTAAACAAAATGAGAGAGATTTGTTAGGATCGTAGCAGGTGGAAAGAAGTGGTCTCTGCATAGCCGTCTGAGAAACAGGCCTGATTTAATGTATGTATGTATGTAAACAAAATGAACCTAAATTGGGCATTGAAGAAACGACTCTCAGGTTAGAATGGCAACGCTATATAATTTAGTTAACAAGTGAAAAAGCTATATAACATTGAATGCGCAATTTCCTCGCAGCTCGCCAAAGTTGACATTGCGAGATTATCCTCTAATATACCGCCAAGCAGAGTGTGTACATTGTTGTGTTCCGGTACGGGAATAAGACAGCCGCCGAAATTACTAGCGTAGAGGTATTCCATCATAGTCCTCAGGGTGCATAACATTTGCGGTCTTAGGATTGCAGTCTTTAGATTGTAGTCTTGAGGATTCAAATGTTTATGGGTCAAAGCCATTTACGATCAGATGGCACGTATGCTTGGTTGCCGTCTCTTTGCCATAAAAAAACTCTCTGCGAATTCTATTTTATTCGTAGTATCGCCCCGAATTTACAATTAAAGATGTTTGTTAACACAATCCCGATTTGTAGAAGACTAACCCTTGCAACACTATTTCCGACTAACCAACTTTAAAAAAACATTTCAACACGGTTTTCCAAAAAAAAACACAGTGTACAGTCAACGAATTTGATTTCTAGGCAATTATGAACTTTGTTAAAGTGACGTTGACAACCAAAACGTAAAAGACTTCCTATGATTTTGTGTACAACATCACGTTGACAAAGTCAAAAGAATCAAATTGGTTGACTGCGAATTTAACATACGCGTTTTTGGTTTATTTTATTTTGAACTCTTACTGCCGCACTCAGAGACGTCAATTAAATTTAATGCTTGATTAAAGTTGCTGCTGTCACTTTCTTTGCTATAGCAATAGAATAAGACAACCCGTCACTTAACAAGCATTAAATTTAATTGACGTCTCTGAGTGCGGCAGTTAAATAAATTAATTACAAAACGGAACGCACTAAAGGCCGAGTCACACCGGATGCGCGACGTGCACGTGCGCGTGCGCGTTCGCTTTCTACTGCGTTGTATAGTATAAATTCTCATTACGACATGTCACTATACAACGCAGTGGAAAGCGAACGCGCACGCGCACGTGCACGTCACGCATCCGGTGTGGCTGGGCCTTAAAGCGGGCCGGACCGTGGGCTCTCCCGCTTTCTTTCCGTGGGCCAGATTAGAAGGGGTCGAGGGCCGTAGTTTGGCGACCCCTGGTATATTATTTTATTAGTCTTATTGAAAGACCTAGTTACAAAGAAAGAACCTAAGTAATAAGAAATTCCTGCCAATTTCCTTTGACAAATTCGGCGTAATTGAAACTGATTTGGAATATCTATCACTAATTAGAATAAAAATCACTAAATTCTGTAGATCTAATTTTGTTAGCTATGTACGAATTAATGTGTTAAGTATATACAACACATGTTTTAGTATTTTTATATGCTGAATTAACATATTTTTATAAATTATATATTTATAAATAAATAAAATAAATATTTTTTTTTGTAGAATATAGATCCTAAATCCCTGAGTCAGCAATCGTGGGTCCGATCCCAAGAAAAGGGAAATTCGTGTGATCAGCGCGAGTATTTATTCCTAGTCTTGGAACATTTTCTACCTATATGTATTTCTCTGTTTAGGTGCTTGTCGTTGTGTAGTATGATAGTTTGAGACTAGGTCAATTCAGTGCAAGAATGTCCCTGGATAATTATTTTTCCCCTGACATTTGTAACATTCACAGAATTTG
Organism: Acleris literana; assembly: GCA_946894065.1. Lineage (NCBI taxonomy): Eukaryota > Metazoa > Arthropoda > Insecta > Lepidoptera > Tortricidae > Acleris > Acleris literana. The sequence continues at coordinate 17,353,058 of OX335684.1, read as the reverse complement.
TAAACACAAACCTAAGAGATTGAGTAACTGATCGTACAGCCGGCCAAAAATGTAGTCTACCACTCTACGGTTGAAGTTCATTTGCACGTCATGATACAACAAGTTCGATTTTCCCTCGCAATAATATTATGACAGTGACAAGTGTCAACCTTAGCGATAATTAGAACTCACAGAAACTTTTTTCAAAACTGGTAGACCACTTTCTTGCCCGACGGTACATAAGAAATCCACTTTATCTTTATTTCTTCTGTGAAGCCAACTATATCCCGCAACCGTGGCCGAGATTCGTTTCGTAAATAATTCCTAGCCCAGCTGGATGTATGGAGCGCTCAAAAATGCAATCCCTCCTGGCTGTGATGGATACGATGCTTCTTCAGGCGGCCTGGGAGCCGGACTCGAGCAGCGATGCTTTGATTTGAGTTTTATTTAATAAATGTAAGAGTTATATAAATGGATCGTGGAATCCTTACTAATATTATATTGTCTTGGATGTTTTCTATGTAGGTTAGTATTTATTTCTTTATTGCTTTCTAACAAGATTGTGATTGTTGTGAAAAAGCGTCTAGATTCCATACGAGAAATAAAATCAGTTAAGTATATACTTGCTGTTATTACTATCAGCTTTCGCTGATATATTATCATTTCCACTTTAAGCTTTAATTAAATGCACGTCAAATAAGACAAATTCTTGTTATTAATTAGCATTCATTTTGACATTGTTGTCTGTACAAATTCAATACCTACCAATAAGTCTTCATAAGTACAGTCAAAAATGTGATTCGTAGGCCGCTATGTAATTATTTCAATGTGACGCAATATGTCAAATCGTATGAGGAATCTTACAATTTGATGTCATACTTCACTTTGATACAGTTCCATAATCAAATTGACTGTACTTCAATGTCACGGTGTAAAACCGTAAGCTTCTTCGCCATTCTTCCGCTACGGTCAAGGTCTCTTAGATCGATTCATCATGGCTAATTCCTTCATCTCAGCGGCTTCTGAGGGTACATCGGTACGTGACGTCACCCCTGGCACGCCTCCAGTCCCGTGACCTTGGTAACGCAACTATACGCTCTCGCATATCCATACTTTATAAAAACAATTTACATACAAATGCTGAATAGCTAGGCAGATCGAGTAACAATACTGAACCCTGTGCTCTTGTGATATGGTAACATTGTAACCGAATGATGTTCTGGCAACTTTCGCATTTGAATAATGTGGTGGCACAGCCACATTGGAAAATTGCCTTCTGTGTATGATTCTGGTGAATATGTTTGCGTGGGTAGTGCTTTGTTTTTATTTGGGAGTGAGACTTAATATTCCAAAAAGATACAGGGAAGGGAGTAGATGGTTAGACTTTGCTGAACTTTTGCAATGGTATTGTGACGTCTCAGTTTATTATGGAGCATATATTAGGCCTCTGGGTGATAAAAGCTATCCTCTTACGAAATATCTGTAGGTGTCATAGTCTTCTTATATATTACTTCGTTTAAACTTATGTTCGGGATAATGAATCTGGACAATTCAATGGTGTAAAAACCATAGCTCTTTCACCATGATAATTCAGTCTTGCGCCGACTCCGAAAACGCGTAACGTTGTCAATTATTTAAAATTCCTAGTGCCGAATTGTGTGGTTTTTAAATCGATGAGACAGTGATATTTAGTGCGACGTAGATTGTAAGAAATCTGAAAGATGGCGCTTTTGTTGAGCGAAACAAAATGAGATAATATTTTTGGCACTATCTGGTTGAAATCAACGGTGTATATAGGTATATGTGTAATATTTCTTAGCAACGACAGAAAAATGTATTTTCAGAAAAATATTGTATTTGAGATACATTAATTACAGATTTTATAAAACTTACTACAGTGTGATGGCTCTTAAAGTCTTTTGGATTTGGCGAAACTCAGTTAGACTAACAAAAAAGCGTACGATAGCTAGTGAAAGAGAAGTACAAAAGCAAAATCTCTGTACGACTAAAAATATCGTCTGTTCTATTCTTCAAAACATTATCATCATGCCCTCCAAAACACATCAACAACTGGACAATGGATATAGGCCTTCCAGAAAGATCTTCACCATGATCAATCCTATCCTTACATGCTTCAGTGGTGGTAGGACCTAGTGCAACCTACCATCAAGCAGCAGTGTTTGCATTATGTTCCGATGGGGCAATAAGACAACTTGTGAAATTACTAGCATAGAAGCATTCCATCTTAGTCCTCAGGATTGGTAACGCATTAGCGGTCTTAGGATTGCAGTCTTGAGAATGCGAATGTCTATGGGTCACAAGTCTTATATAAATATTGAACTTGGTAAATATATCATGAGGACTCCATTTTAGGTCCAATCGGTTTAGAAAACTTGGCACGCTGAATGTGTGGTACCCGATAACAAATAGCGGCATTCGTAAGGCGCTATGACACGTCGATTAAGGTCAGGAGGATCCTCCGGGAAATGTGTCGACATAAGAACTTCGGCGAAGCGGAATGTACCTACTGTGGAACTAGGAAGTAGCTGTTCATTTTAGTACCGTGTCGCAGTACCGTGTAACAGAGAGATTTGTTTGAATTTAGCATATCAATGACAGCGACAAGTTACTTTTTATGTTCAGTTATTTGAACTTATTTCTGAGTTCGATTTTAGATCGTACAGGAATCATCTTAGTGAATGTACCTACTTTGTGATGGATACATTTGTTGATCTATAATATATGCTTTAATTTTGGCAGTGCCTTATATTTTTTCTATGATAAATAATGTTATTGTGAAATCGACTAACGACGTTTATAATAATGTTTCAAAAATGTATATAGAATGTAAAATGAGATAAGATACATTCATTATTTATGTAGTTTTATGAATTACGGTACAGTAAAAAAGCAAACATCATCTAAAAAAAACGTATAACTAAGTCTATCAATTATACAATTACTGTTGTTTTGGTTGCTAACTGATTCCTTGAGGTTCCGTATCAGAACGCCTAAAATTAATAAGCCTAATTTATCATAATCCCTAAAAGTCCATAATACCTAATGGTTTTTTTTCTGAAACTGTAAACTTTTCAGGATTTTTAAAACGCCATTGTATAGATACGGTTTATATACGTTAGATACGGTTTGTTCTGTAACAATCCTAAAAAGTTTAAATTTCAGAAAAGAAATCATTAGGTATTATGAACTTTTAGGACTTATGAGGCTTATTGATTTTAGGCGTTCTGATACGTAACCTTCCTTGATGGACGGATCTAAAACAGTAACAGTTGTATTTACTAGCATTATACAAGTGTTACCATTTAAAACTGGGTCACAATAAACTTGCAACTTTATAAATTGAAGAAATAAACGTAACAAAAGACATATGCCAAATAAAACAAGATAACATCATAAGCCCAGATATATGTCCAGTGATTTATGTGCCTCGAGACGACGTATAAAAACGCTTTTACGTCGCTTAAAGCAGAGCAATGTCACTCGGGGCTTAACAAAATAGCGAAGCGTGAAACAAAATGTTATGAATCACGGGAAAAATGGCGTCGTTGGGGAAAACGGCGTATGTTCAGCTTTAAACATCAAGAAAAATGACATCGCCGATCACTAAACTCGCCTAAAAACAAGGGATATTTCTGGAAGTGGGAGAATAGGGCAACTTTTTACTGTGTTTATGGACATACATACATACATTAAATCATGCCTGTTTCCCAGAGGGGTAGGCAGAGACCACTTTTTTCCACCTGCTACGATCCTGACAAATCTCTTTCGCTTCTTCCACATTCATACATCGAGTCATGCATGCACGTCCGTTTCGGGTACTTAAGATACGGCCCTTTTCCAGTATTTCTCCGATTTGATTCGAAAAAGTACGCCTAGGGCGGCCCCTTCCGACCCTCCCACTCATTTTTGCTCTGTATATCTCTTTCGTCAATCTTCTTTCATCCATCCATCCTTCATTCATCCATCCTTTCCAAATTTCCAAAAAAATGTGTTTATGTACGAGTATATAAAACGGCATAACTTGTCATATTCTAAATGTAAGTGTTTATGCACATTTAATTTAGAGACAAACATTCTACTCACGTAAAACACTATCTAAGTACTCCAATGAACTTGTGGTAACACGTTTCATTCGAAGACATTATAATCTGCCAAAATTGGCACTGTCAGATTTCATGATCAGATCTGGGGGGTTATCATGACATAGCTATGTCGTTCATTATACGGCGAACGTAAAGGACAGAGATATATCACTTATATAGCTCTGTCCTTTTCAAAAAACCTTATTGTTTTTGACGTGTTTCCGAATTGTCAACGTTTTGATAGCTTTTATTTACTTGACAGTAATGACGGCCGAGTTAAACACAATACCAAAAAACGTCAAAGACAATATGGTATTACCGAGTTGAACGGAGGTCCATGCTCTTAGATTCTATTTAGTCCATTCCAATAAGAGGTATTGGATCAAAGTTTCATAGGAACCTGACGTACAGTCAGCTGCAGAGATAAGTATACCCCCCTGCATACAAGTTGGCTAGCAAAGGGGGTTACATTTCTCTGCAGCTGACTCATAAATACTAACCCCCTTACTAATAAACGTTGAGTAACAGTGGTATAGCTATACAATGTTTTGTCCTTATCTGTCATTGTTACATTTGAATTTGACAGATAAGGACAAAACATTGTATAGCTATACTGCCGTCCTAAGCCAAAGCGTAGTAACTACGATTAACTTCCTGTAGTAATATCAACCTTATTACTAACAACATAGAATTGAATCTGCTATGGTGATTGAATGTAAGATATTGCTTATTGGCTTAGGAGGGCAGTATACCACCGTTACTCAACGTTTATTAGTAAGGGTGTAACAGTTGAAGTTAAATAAAAGTTTCATCATCATCATCAGCCTATATTAGTCCACTGGTGGACATAGGCCTCTCCCATTGCACGCCAACGAGCACGATTCGTGGGCACTCTCATCCAGCTCTTGCCAGCCACCTTGCGAAGATCTTCGCTCCACCTAGTCTGACAAGTTGAATTTAAATAAAATAAACGCCTAGGCAAAGACCACATTTGTGCCTGTTTTGATTGCAAGAGAAATCAATTAATTTTACCTATAGACTTGTTCAGGAATGGTTTATACACGGAAAACAACGATTGGTTCCTATTGTTTTAATTGATTTCGTGTTTGGTTTGTTTATTTTTAATTGCTTTTGTGTACAGTTAACAATAAATCTCTCGCCATTAAAATATACCTCTTTTTCATTGGATTTTCCCTATTTACAACTACCATTTCCACACCAAATAATGAGGAATCGTTGTTCACGTTTTTGAAAGTTTTGAATTTTACCACCTTTAATAAAATTCGTACTGATTTTATTAATGCGATGGTGTATTTGTTCGTTTGTTCCAATTTCACGGGTTGACGATGGATGTGAAAGTGTAGAACAGAGATAGTTTACAGCCCGGAGTTGTATGTACATAAAGTATTTTTTATCCCGAAAAAAAAAAACGATGATTCCTGAGGGAAAAGCGATAAACGACTTTACTAGTCACAGGTAAAGGTTAGTCAACACATAATGATGTAACTAAACTGTTGGAATTTTAGCCTTGATTTCGTACACGTATGTTGTGTCAGCATGTATAAATGACAATCGAAACTGACATCAATCTCACACAATCACTGTGATGTTTGTGTCACATAGGTACATTCTGAATCATTGTTACCGCTGCACACAAAGCCGGCACTTATCAAATGATTTACCAATAATGAACCAAATAATCCATTCCGCTATGAAACGTTCACTGGAAAGACGATTTGCGGAATGGCTATGGGTTCACACTGGAATTCAACCCGCGGTGTAAGAATGCATTCTCAGTTCCGTGCGGGTAGTTCAAAAAGGAAATGGCGGAGTTTAAAATCTTTGGAGCTTTACCGTTGTAACTGGCAAAAGGTCAGTTTTTATAACTTCTAAAATAAATGTTTTGATTCAACTTTGAAAAATCAAACCGCAAGTTATGAATAGTTACAGGAGCGTCGGTGGTCTCATGGTTTAGTGGGTAAACTCGTGGTTGTAAGGTACCGAGTTCGAACCCCCACGGTCATCATGTAACAATAAGTTTTTCAAGTTTAAGTAAATTATCCAATGCTTTTATGGTGAAGCAAAAACATCGTGAGGAAACCTGCACATTCGAACAGCTGAGTGTATAAGAGGGTAATTGCACAAAATATCCAAAAGGGTCGAAGTGTATCCGAAAGGTCCCATCTGTAAGATAAGATAAGGATAGTTACAGACTACATACACTATCTCAGCTAATAGTTATTGGCTATCTATCTCTGTTGCACTCTCTATCTATACCTATATTTGTTATGGCAAAGTGTGAAAGCTACAATACTCTGGTTTTACAGTTATTGATGGTAATTTTTGTCATAAAGAACAAAGTTTTAATTGGTAGTATTAATATTTGTTATCACAATTAGGACAGCTATTAATAGAGGAAGTGTTATTTCGAAAATATCTGAAGCTGTTCTTCTTCACTAATTCGTAATAGCTATGATACCTAATAACGTAATGTAATGAAATGAAACTTTTATTCCCTCAAAAGGAAGCTCGAATAAATGTGTATTGCTATGTCAAATTACTTGCTACCTAAAGAAATCCTTCAAAGTGAACTCCAGATCTTCCAATTGTGGGCCATTACTTTTACGATTTTCTGGATCAAGTCGTAAACTGAACTTCGGAATCGGAACACATTCCATTCTGATTCCCGGTTTTGGTTTCCACAATTCGCAAGTTTCGCCCGAGAATTTCGCTGATCACGGGGAGCAAATAAAATTTCTTCTCAAGCGAACTTGCTTTAGTCGCGAATCGAATTTCATGCACTGGTTTACGGGTATTGAGTCTGAGTGGAAACTATCTGATGCCGTTAAGTTTTATTTTCATCGAGCTCCAGTTTCTAATCTAGAATGAATCTCCTGGGTTTGGTTAAATCGATTAGGTACTCAAATTTTATTCTTAGCTGCATTGACACTTTAATCAACAAACTCTGGATTTTTACTAAAATTAAATATAATTACCTACTTTATTGTTTTTATCTTCTTCTTCGTTTGATTAGTTCGTTCCTTCGTTCAAATTGTTTTGATGTTTAAGGTTCGACAATTCAATTCTTGAAGTGTATTAGTTGTAAGAACGTCATCATCATCATCAATATCATCATCTTCGTGTAGGTACTTCGTATACCAGTATCTAAAGACTTGCTAGTAATTAAAAACATTACCTACTTATTTAGAGAGCTCGAATTCATTTCGACTCATCGGTATTGACATATACGCAGGCTCAGTCGACGATTTAAACTCAATCTGGCCAGTTGACAGCCGTGTGTACTAATGGACAGTAGCTCTCTGTGGCAGCAGAGAGTCGCAGTGTTCATACTGTCAGCAGTATGCTGCTTGTTGAGCGAGTCTGTCGATACCGTTATTTAAATTAACATTATCGCAATAAATAGTTTGTTTGCATCTTTTACCTTATTCTACCCGCATAGGCATCGTTTTTTCCGCGAAAATCAACGCTGGTGTAGTAAAGAGGCAAAAGCTAGTAATTTTAAATTCGAAGAACATAAGGATAATGTAATCTTTCGCGTTTTTTTATCGTATCTTTCTCTCATTTATATTAGTGCGCTGGGAGACTCAGTTTTCAGCAGCATAAATAGTTCCTCGAAAATAAAGTCATCTATCGTTGTTCCTTCGCAGATGTTTGGGGATGAAAAGTATATAACCCTCATAATCTAGCGGAATCTTTGTCCGATAAGTATCTCAGAATGTGACGGTTTCAGATTTGAAGCCTTAAAAGATTCAAATAACGGTTTACATTTGACATACTTTTCAAGGGATTCGTACTTGTTTCGTACTTTGTTATAATATTGTGCTCCCTATTTTTTGGCGTAATTACATGATATTCAAAAAAAGTACCTATCTAATAGCGGTGGAATATCCTATAAACCTCATGTCAAATATAAGCCCTTATAAATGGTCCGTATAATGGCAATATGTGATACGATATCTTTTTTCCGTTGCCTACAGGATATATAAAGAAGCGAATGTATAATATTGTGTTAATAATCTGCGTACTGTGGTGTAGTTTCGTTTTGGCTTGCGGCCATACGCCTGAATGTCGTTTCCGCAGAAATGTTCCCTTTCACAGTTTACAGTATCGCGGTATGAGGCCTCGCACGTTAATTCACAACCGACAGCTTATATAAACGTATGGTTCACGTTAATTTATAAGCCCTTTTTGACTGGAATAACACGACATTATTAGGTACGTGTTATCGTGTTCATGTTGATAGATCTTTGAATTTAGGCCAGTATTTGTAACCGTGTTAATCTAATTTTGTACATCGTTTGATGTATAATTTGTTTGCTTATAACATTTCGATATACTTCGCAACGTGACGTTTTACATGAATCTTCCGAAGAATTTAATATATTTTCGTAAGATGTTATGAGCTGAGGATTTTGATAATTTATGATGAGTAAGGCTTAACGCGTTCTATATTATACTCTTTTTTATAAGTCTTGGTGTCTATTTTGTTTAGTTTTTTCGAGCAAAAACGCTGAGTTTTTTCTGTTTTTTTTTTTACAACGGATTTTAAAAGAAACCCAGCATCAACTTATACAGCCCTTACAAGCGCTTTTGTTAGCAAACCGCTGCTGTTATATGTCCAAGCACTTTTCCACTAGCAGTGTCGCTAAAGATGCAGTTCAAATAATTAGAATGGTCCCTAGAACGAGGTCGACTGTGGCTTGCGGTTGGCTCTGGACGACTGTGATTACGTACAGCACAGTTGAGCACAGCTACTATTATTAAGTTTAGTTTAGAACTTCTGTTAACCCAAGATACTTTTAGTTTGTTTCTTGTGACCACTACAGAACTATCAAGCTTTAAAATTTAATTTGTAAGGTTTGGTAACGCAGAAAGGAAAACTATTTTTTCCAAGTTATTATGTAGATCATGTAACAATATACGTTATACGCATTTGCCCTAGGTTTTTCTCTCCTTTTGTTTTATACGAAAAACGCACGATCTGAAAACGTACATACGCGCTCGTGCAGGGTAAGTCAAGAAAACGCTTATGTACGTTGTCAGTAAATGCGTTAACAAATCATTTAAACTCATAAAACATGAGAATAATACTACTAAATCCCGTTCTAAGAAGTGTTCAGTCAAGGGCACATAGACCTTATTACTATGGCAATTAGGTCTATGCGTACATATTTTTGTACCTTTGTGCGGATATTTACTTTCACACTTAGCGGTACATATAGATCATAATAATATAAGGTTTGGTTGTAACAGTGTAATGATTACTATCTGTCCTCCGTTACACCTACGTCCGTCGAACCAGACTAATTAGTACATGGTAACACGTTCAGCTTTCCTCTTTATATTAACAACTAGCGACCCGCCCTCGCTTTGCTTCAGTTTATGAGAGTTTTCGGTAACACCCGTACATAAAACAGAATTTATTATAAATGAAAACCTTCTTCTTGAATCATTACTGATAAAAACCGCATCAAAATCCGTTGCGTAGTTTGGAAGATCTAAGCATACATAAGGGACAGACGGCAGCGACTTTGTTTTATACTATGTAAAAATCAAGAGAAAACGCGGCACAAGCTTTAGAATAATCTTATAAGAGTCAAATTAGTAGCTAATGAGTTTTAAAGCGAACACTGTTTGTTTTGTTGCAGGATGAGCGGTTTAACCATGATATTGATCAGCAGACCGGATACAAGACTAGATCGTTACTCTGTATGCCCATCAAGGACATCAATGGTGAAGTCATCGGGGTTGCTCAGGTTAGTAATTATTAATATTTTGTTCGGTAGATCGATCAACTTGTTTACTACCAATGTTGTACCGACACTCATTTCATCGAATGTATAATTTCACCGAAATTCACTTCATCGAAACCTATATTCTACTGATAACCTGAAAAGGTTATCTTAAACATTATTTATTTAGATTAGGTTGGGTTCGATTTGTGATTAACACAAATTTTTAACTCCTGTACTAGGTACAGGAACATTCTGCGAAGTGATGCATTCTATGAAATTAGTGTCGACAAAAGAAGGGAAAACAGAGAATATTATTTTTTAAATATCCGTTGGCTAAGACAAATCTCTTTGTTTTGCTAGGATTGGTGAATAAGTACCATGCATTACTTCTGGCCTATCAGTCGTATACAAGCTTTAAAATAGGTTTAATTGATGATGCCTCGATCAACTTTAATGAATTACTTGATGCACATATACAGAGGACATTATAGACTTATTTGCATTCTGATAACTGTCGAAAAAGTCAAAATAGTCAAGAAAGAGAGACGAAAATAGTTGGATGACTTTCAAAATTTCAGCCAAAGTTACAAGCAATATTAGATTTTTTTCACAGTATGCTAAAGTTAATTAAGTTTCGTAAACACATTCGAATGATGCGATCGCAAAGCTGACGAGAAAATAAGGGCTCGGTGAAAGATGAAATTAAAAAAGTTCCCTCATACCCTTATCGTAATAAGATTAAATATTCCAAAGTTATTTGCGAATGCCTGTTGAAAATATCTCAAGTTGGAATTATTTATCAACATCTGTTGGTCTATTGGGGAAATGAACGTTCCTCATGCGAACATAACTGACAATAATTTTCGGAGATTGATTTTCATGATCCTCTGAATATACACCAGTTTATTCAAAAACTTCTGGATTAAATAATTACTCTTCAACAGCAGAATTAGGCTGATATTCACTCGCAGAGTAAAAAATGTATTCACAGAGGGAAAAGGTTAATTACAAAAGTTGGACCGAGCCAAAAAGGCCGTGTGATAAATGTTTCATTTTGTCCATTTATAATGTCAAGTGAGTCGTGTTCTCTACGTATTTTCTCTATTAAATGCTTGGGTTTTTATTGAAACTGCTGGGGAGTTACCGTATTTTAATTCAAAGTTAAGAGTTACTTGAGATTGTAAAGATTTGTTGATTAAATTCTACTTCGCACTTTCCTCTGATTGCAGTTTTCGAGTATTTACTACATGTTTATTGTATAAATTTGGCATCTTATATTTTTAATAGGTATCAGAAATAATCGAGTTTCATCCTTGGTCTAGAGAATTTTCATTCAGGACAATGAGTCACAGTTGTTGAATACAAAACGAGAAATGCTCTAGTGGCTTAGAAAGTATGGATTTATTTTGAATACCTTGATTTATTGGAAGTATAATGTAATGCAAAATGCATTACTTCGTTATTGAGAATTGGATATCAAGTTTTAGAATTAGAAGTTATGATTATTTTTGCCCAAGGGTCAAGTGTTGAAGAACGCTACCTTGCCTAGGTAGCGTTCTTCAACACTATCATTAAAACTTTAATAACTCCTAAATAAATAAACATATAGCAAAGTTAAACCTATATTCTGGACCGGTAAAAAAAGGACTTTCTTATGCCTTAATATTTACGTCAAGTTCTGGGAAACCCTGTATATTGACAATTCTTCTAGAAGTTATTAATAACTAATAACAATACTCATCACTCTCATCAGTCTAGAAATTCTACTTTCTGCTCTTACAATATAATCATAATCATAATCATATTTTATTCATAAATTTTATATTACACGTCAGCTTATTTGTATAATCGTAAAACAATTTCTTACTTAAAAGAAAACAATAATAATAATAAAATAAGACCATTTCGTAATTATTTATACCTAATAATAATGCAATTATTCAATATATCATTATAATATGTGGGTCTTGAGCTATAACCGCCATTATCCATGTTTAAATGCAAGGAACTCATCAAAAGTGTGCTCGAGAAGCCAGTCTTTGAGTTTTCTCTTAAAAGAGTTCAGGGAGGGCGCCGATATATGTTGTTCACAAGCTATTTATTTTGTCTCAGGTGATAAACAAACAGAACGACGGTCCTTTCACCTCAAACGACGAGAAGGTGTTCTCGTCGTATCTTCAGTTCTGCGGGATTGGACTGCGGAACGCGCAGCTGTACGAGAGGTCGCAGCTGGAGGTGAAGAGGAACCAGGTGCTCCTGGACCTGGCGAGGATGGTGTTCGAGGAGCAGAGCACCATCGAGCACATGGTGCTGAGGATACTCACGCACACGCAGAGCCTCATTCGGTGTCAACGGGTACAGGTGAGTCCCGTAAAAACCGTTTGAGTAAAAAAAACAAGCTTTAAAAAACCCGAATGTTGTTGCTAACCAACTTTAAATCGTTATACTCGTAAATCCTAAATGATCGTTCAGAATGAAAAATGATCAAAGAAACCTAAAGATGATTTTTAAATACCTATTCAATGATACCCCATCTGTCATAGTTCGTCGACTTTTTTTTTCTTTTGTACAATATGGCGTCTAGCCATATATTTAGTGATACTCACAAGATAAAGACAAATCGAGTGACATAAGAATCATCAAAATTCGTCCATGCGTTTAGTTTCAAGAGCGCCACAAGGGAACAAACATACATATATAGGCTGATAAACACATTACCCTCCTCCTTCGGCAGTCGTGTAAAAAAAAACAAGTGCGAGTCGGACTCGCGCACCGAGGGTTCCGTGCTGTTATAAGTACCTATATAGTAACCTAACCTATGGCTCTGAATTTTGCCTTGAAATGCTGCGTTAAAAACCATAATTTCGGTTCACGACTTAGGAGTCACTCTGTATAAAGAGATGTACCCCCTTTGCAATATACCTATAAACGTGTAAAGACTGCTATAAATCGCCATTTCTAAATTAAAGTTCAAAGTTTGCTTATTAACTGTGAAACTGGACACTAACCGGTCCCGTATCCTGGTACGTGGGAAAAATAAATTCTGCCGCGTGATTATTTTACGGGATAAACTTTTTTAATAGCGATCCCTAAGGTTTCTTTCTAATTAGCAACTCAGGCTTTAGCTCTTTATATAGAACTAGCTTTTGCCCGCGACTTCGTCCGCGTAGAACTCGTTTATCGCAGTTAAGTAAATTAATAGGTTTAAGTAATTCTATAGTTTGACGTCCTCCCTGGCAAGAATGATCTTTCAAACACATGTAATATTGAGCTCAAAATTTACCGGGACACCAACTTTAACCATTAACTCTTACGGGAGGGCACTCCCGATACCTCGAAAGAGTTCAGGAACTCTAATGGTAGGATGTGACTTGCTCTGTGTCTATGACATTGTCTACCAAGAGATACTCCACAACATCGCCTTCTACATGAGACATAATTTTATATTTATCCGCCCGACAATTTCGTTTGTGGGTGCTAATATCGCCCTCTCGCACAAACATTCTCTATTCTTTATATTGTTTTTTAGATCGGGGTACACGCTATTTTTTAGATCATCTGTGTTTTATACAATATTACAGAATTCGCGGTTTAATGTATTCAAATCGTTACTATCTCTCGCCATACGATCTTCGCCAATTTTTAGTAGAGCTGCCGCATATATTGCCCCGACTGTGTATCATGGTGTAATCGTAGTTCCTGGCATATTTGTAGGAGGTATATTTTTTATATTTATATACTCATATCGTAGATGCCGAAATGCATTTATTTTATCCGCTGGTGTGCCCCTAGTTATCACCGGTAGATGAGAATCTGTCTAAATTCGCCGTCTCAAAGCACCATCCCTCCCATGATAATTTGGTTACTCTTAAAATATCCATCATAGTTCAATATTACATATATTATATTATGAGTCTTAATACTAATTATAATGTAGGTATCTATCATTATAAATGGTGGAACTCCCAAACATCATCCGTGGCCGTTGAAAAAAAAAGACAATATTCTTCAAACAAATTTACCCAATGCCCATTAATCTAATTCGGTTCCGCGGTTAATCCGTGAAAGCGTAACAAACAGACAGACGACAGATATAATTGAATTGCCATTTTGAATTTCTACCTATACTTTCACATCATTTTCGAAATCTGCGTCCTCAAAATCTAAGAAAATGACAATTATGCCCTCTTTTTAAAAAAGATCATGGCCTCTTTCTTGAATTCTAACTTTGACATAATTTTCATAATCTGCGTCCACAAAATGTAAGAAAATGATACCAATGACGACTTTTTCAATAAACATCATGACGGCCATTTTGAATTCCAAATTTGATATCATTTTCGACATCTGCGTCAACACAACCTAAGAAAATGACACCCATGATGACTTTTTCAAAAATCACCAAACATTGTCGTTATTCCCTCGGGAACTTTAAAATTTTCCGGGATGGGATTTTTCTATGTGTTAATCCAGGGTGCTAACTCCATTTTAAATTTCATCCTAATCCATCTAGCCGTTGCAGCGTTAAGGAGTAACTAGCTAAAACCCCCTTTTAACCCCTTAGGGGTAGTTTTTTCTAAATCGCTGAAAGCAGTATATTTTATTTATAAACAGTAGCCTAAATATCAATTTCCTAATGTAGCCATTTCGATATCTCCCATACAAATTTCTAATCCCCATTTATCGCCTTTGGGGGGAGTTTTACCGAAATCACTGAAAGATTTTTTAATGTTAAACAGTATTAAACAGTAGCTTAAACACCAATTACCACGTTTCTAACTAAAAAATTAACATAAATGACCAAATTGTCATACAAACTACCATCCCAAATCTCACCCCCTTAGGGGTGTTTTTCGAGATACAAATTTAATCTAATTCAGTTCCGCGGTTTATCCTTGACTGCATAACAAACAGACATACGACAGACATAATTACTTTCAGGTTTATAATATTAGTATGGATTTTCTTTCTACATCAATATTATGTATACCTATCGATGTATAGTTTTTTTACCCCTTGAGTATTGTTTGAAATGACATTTTAGAATTAAATAACCGACCAATTCGCCGAAAAATTAAATGCCTGTCCGTAATTATTTCCAAGTGATCATAATAACCGCCCTAATATTAAATAACAGCCGTGAGAATTAATACGCCGTGAATAGTGAATAGTATTGAAAATAGCGGAAAAAATCTGGATATGTCAACTCTGACAACTTCAATCTGACACCGCTCCTTTTGATATAGACTAACAAAACTGAATGTAGGTACAAAGCTTGTCTCATGTTGTCACACTGGATAGCAAAAGCCATAGGAGAAATAAATTATTCAATTGCGCAATTTTGACAAATAATTACTAATCATTATTTGCGTCCCCAAAAACTAAGAAGTTGTTACCCGCGACAACTTTTTCAAAAAACATCATTGCCGCCAGCTTGAATTCTAAATTTGACATCATTTTCATAATCTGCGTCCCCAAAATGTAAGAAAATGATACCAATGACGACTTTTTCAATAAACATCATGGCGGCCATTTTGAATCCCAAATTTGATATCATTTTCGAAATCTGCGTCAACGCAACCTAAGAAAACGACACCCATGATGACTTTTTTAAAAAACACCAACGATATTGTCGTTATTCCCTCGGGAACCTTTAAATTTTCCGGGATGGGATTTTCCTATGTGTTCATCCAGGGTATAAGCTATCTCCATTCTAAATTTCATACAAATCCATCCAGCGCCATTGCAGCGTGAAGGAGGAACAAACTAAAACTCCCTTTTACCCCCCTTAGGGGTAGTTTTTTCTAAATCGCTGAAAGAAGTATTTTTTATTAATAAACTGTAGCCTAAATACCAATTTCCAAATTGCTTACTTTAAAAATAACTAATCTCCTATACAAATTTCTACCCCCTATTTTAACCCTTTAGGGGATGAATTTCCAAAAATCCTTTCTTAGTGTACCCTTAGGGTACCCAAGGAATATTCTCTTCAAATTTCAAGTCCCTAGGTCCAGCGGTTTAGGCTGTGCGTTGATCAATCAGTCAGTCAGTTTTACCCCTTTCCATCCCTTCGGGGATGAAATTATCAAAAACGCTGAAACACGTATAAATTAATTTTCAATTTTCAATCTAAACACAAAATTTGAATAGTCTAACTTAAACTAAAACTGACGGACTTTCATACAAATTTTCATCCCTTTAGGGGTGGAATTTCCAAAAATCCTTCCTTAGTGGATCTCTACACTATATAAGGTATCTATGTGCAAAATTTTAAGTCTCTAGGTCCAGCGGTTTGGGCTGTGCATTGATGTATCAACAATCAGTTTTACCCCTTTTCATCCCTTCGGGGTTGAAATTATCAAAAACGCTGAGAAACGTATAAGTTAAAATTCAATCGCCAACCTAAACGCAAAATTTGAAGCGTCTAACTTCAAAACTGACGGACTTTCATACAAACGTTTTTCCCCTATTTTACCCCCTTAGGGGTGGAATTTCCAAAAATCCTTCCTTAGTGGATCTCTACACTATATAAGGTATCTATGTGCAAAATTTCAAGTCTCTAGGTCCAGCGGTCTGGGCTGTGCGTTGATATATCAACAATCAGCTTAGCATTTTATATAATAGATAAAAAAAGGCTATCATTGAAAGAATCCGTAGAGACGAGATAAAAGTTAACCTGGCAGATTGAGATGGACAATATTTGTACAAAAAGTTACTCAAGTAAGATTTAGAAAGCGGTGAGAAGAGGAAAAAGATTCAAACTTGTCTGTGGGCGTGAGCAATTCTTCGCGGTGTTGCCAGCGTAGAGGGTGCATTCAAGATTGTTGAAGTAGGAGTGGTTATGAGGATTGTTTTTATAAAAGAGGGATAGGAAAGGATAATAAATATAATAACATTATAAGAAAAATAATAAATATTTGATTACTAAAATCGGCCAAACAAAAGAGTGATGGGCGATTTTGTATGGACCCCGTACCCACCCTCCAACACACACACATGATGTTCACGTGATCATGTCAATATGTTCATTAGGACCCAAAAAAAGACAAAATACCAATTTTAGTAGCAAAATCGATGTGGATTTTTAATAAAAAAAAACCTTTCAAGAGCCAAGCAAGGCAAGAATGTGTTTATTTTTAAACAAATTCCATACGATACGATAATGATTTTGCAAGAAAACCCCATACTTATGGCGAACGTCTCGGTAAAAATACATCACGCTGCCAACATCTGTAAACTGAGACATGTTTCATCTCTTGGTGGGTGGCGACATTTTTGGCCATCGTCCTTTGTGGTTACCAAACTAAGACGACTGATAAATGTAATTAGACGTTTCTAGATTGTATTCTTAACCCCCGACTTAAAAAGAGGGGTGTTACAAGTTTGATCTGTATTTGGGATCTTAGCTCCTAATCGGATAAACCTATTCGGACACGCTTTTTATTTAAGTAAAGCTAGATTTATTTCGATCGTTCTTAGCTAAGTTTTATCAAAATCAATTGAGCTGTTTCAGAGATGTAAGCACCGAAAGAAGAGTTCGCCATACTCGTCATTAAATCATGGATTTTCTCTAATTAATAGTTAACAACTTTAAAAATACAGCGCAAATTAAAAGCTTGACTTTAAAATGTCGTCCGTAAACAGTTCGAGTATTGACAGTAACAATTTTATTCGGCTTTATCCCATTACACAAGCGAATGCATGTTTCAGATATGAATCCGAAATCAATCCGACAGTAAACAAGAATGTTTACATTGAAAATGTTCGAACGTTTTTGTTGAACGGTGAATTATTTGAACAACGGAGGAGTAAAATATACTTGTGTATTCGTTGTAAACGTTGTTAAAATTGCCAGGCTTTAAATAAAAAATACTAAAGAGAAGACCTATGCTAAAGCCATAACGCCAAATAACCATAACCTCTTTGTATTGCCTTTGCTTGAGACTGGCAAACGTGAAAACACGATTAGAAATAAAATCCTCGTTGGTTTTATTTTTCAAACATGACTCCTTTTTTGCATGTTTTTGGTTGAATTTTCAAAACCCTATAATCTGTAATGATGATTTTCGATTCAGTAGTTGAGTATATGAAACTTCATAATCCTGGCAAACCATTTTTTAAATAAATGTTGTGGTTTTAAAGTAAACAGCAATTAAATGAATTTGACGCTACCATCAAGGCGCGCGCGAACTATCTCCATCTCGCATTCTTCGCGCGGAAGCACATAAAGCCGTCCCTTTTCATTCTTGTGGGGGCGTGGCTCCATTGGTGGCCTCTTATATCAGAAAAAATATAGTCGAAATCGTCATAGTATAAATAGAAATCTAGTTCGCGTCTCCGGGCCTTTGGGAGTTACTATTGCCGGTTGGACGCTAGGGTTTCATCGATGCGCGTCGCTCGATACTTAATACGCACACAAACCAAGCGCGGCAACGGTCCCGACTAAACCGGCTTGGTGCGTCCTGTTGAGTTTGCTTGTGGTGGCTCAGGGCGCGTACGTTGAAGGCACGCACACATACGAGCCGCGTGATACACCTTTGTTTTAAGACAAACTACTGTTAATACTGTGGTATCGTTAAGTTAACTCTCAATTTAGATCGGGTGGCGCTATTTCGTCTGAGGAGTAATTGGAACTATTTATTGTAACACGTATTCTACTTTTAAAATTAATATACTTAGAATTTTACTTATATTACTTCAGTAATCAAGAAAAAATGTGACGTTTCGTGCTAAAGGGCCTCTTGTAGGAGACTGCAAACCAGCGCCGTGGCTTGCCATGCCATAATGCTGAGTGAATCTTTTTTCCTTTTCAAACATCTGTAAAGTTCACAGTCACAATCAGATTATACTCGTGCCTTTCTAAACGGCCCGATATGACAGCTGTCAATACAACACACAAGCTTTAAAAAATCCAACTGTTGCTAACCAACTTTAAATGGTTATAAATCCTAAATGATCATTCAAAATTAAAAATTATGAAAAAAACCTAAAGATGATTTTTAAATACCTATTCAATGATACCCCACTTGTCGTAGTTCTTAGTTTTTTTTTTGTTTTGTTTTTTACAATATGGCTTCTGGAGGCCGCCATATTGAATGTTGATTACTGTAATATCTTTATCGACACTCACAATCCTGTGTGTAAGACAAATCGATAGGCATAACATAAGAATCATCAAAATCGGTCCACGCGTTTATTTTCTAGACGCCACAAAGGATCAAACATACTACAAACACGTATAGGCTGATAAACACATTATTTATATATTAAAAACAAACAACATGTTACAAAAATAAGTAAATTGTAGTCGGGTAAAAATATAACCTCAAACATATACCTAAAGCACATTTTATTTTGACAGCTGTCAAGTCATGCTTCTTTAAACAGCGCAAGTATAGTAGTTATAAATCCATTAGCGGTCTGTTTGTTCCGCTTGTTTTTGAAACGCGTCTGTTCTGTCTGTGTTTAATTAATTTTACTATCAAAGGCTCCTAATATTGCATTGTATCTCGTTGGAGCAAAATTTATGCCACAATTTATATTTAGTTAGCGCACGAAATAGCAAGCAGGAATGTGGACTGGAAGCTACTAAGCTGTAACTTTGCAAATGCAACGTCTATTTTGATTTCAGTTTGGGAAATTGTATTTATACTGTTGCTCGCGACTCCGTCCACATATGACTCGCTTAACTTAACTTCACTTAACTCAGATATGTCCTTGAAATTTGGTATACGAATTTAAAACTTAATTTGTTTGAAAATAGATGCAAATTCCGTTGTCCTTTTGCATGGACTTATCCGAGTTTGAAGTTAAGCGACTCATATAAAGTTGTTTGTAGTTATTCTCGCGGGAATTGTACATTTTACTGGGATAAAAGTATTCTATATCTTTCCCCGGGACTCAAGCTATCTTCATACTAATTTTCAACGAAATTTCCCACGCGGAGAATAGAGTTACTTTCACAAAAAGTACCCGATGTTCGTCTCCTCGCTGTAAAATATCTCTTCACCAATTTTTTAATCGACCGGTTTTACTGTTAAGCCGTGAAGAGGGAGGGAACATAAAAAAATATACTTTCGCTTTTAAATATAGGAATGAATTTATTTTCTATTCTATTCTATTTACATATTACATTAAGTCAGTTGGTTAAATTAGCCTTCTAGTTATCGTTAAATTTCTAATAAAACTAATAATTAAAGTCTAAAGTGTGGTTAGCGTCAATTTAATTACCTAACTGACATAGCTGTCACTCGATGTTATCCATCTAATTTAAACGTAGGGTAACCGCACTAAGCCACAAAAATTGGGATAAATCAAAATTTAAAAAAAATGCTGCATGAGAGTTAGGAGAATTGATTTTGTATTACCAATTTGAACTCGTATCTAATTTACTTATTTTGTTTAGAATCTTTCGCGAGTGCTGTTAAATTTGTTCTTGTTCTTGTCTCTAATATATTATTAGGTACCCAGCTTTAAACGGAATGGCGGAAGCCATATTACTGGAATCGAGTCAAACCACTAATTAAATTCGAAATCTTATCAAGGCAGTGGTAAAATGTTACATATATCATCATCTAATAGTAGTTATTTACTTTGAAAACTTTGTTTAAGTGAAATTTTGATGGGGTTTTCACAATAGTTAGATAATTTTTCACGGAAGGTTTTTATGTACTTACGAGTGTAATAAATTAAAGGTTTTACAGAAAACTCACATGAACTTCTAGCATGAAAAAGTTTTTTTAAGTAAAAGTTAACAATGCAGATAAGAGTGCAGCATGGAACAGTGCATGTTATTTACCAGAACGCGTCGTTCATGTTCTAACGATAGTTTCTGCTCCCCGGAGAAATGCAGCTCTATCTGCTCTATACGGAGTGGGGACAATTCACTTAATTCTGAACAAAGTTGGGACGCTGCCGAAACGAATTTAGTGATAAAAACGGTGAAGTTTTGATGACAATGTTAATTAATGGTTCATTCATTTGTGAAAACTCCTGGCGTTATTACGTGCTCATTTCTGTGTTGTTTGTCACAAAATAGGCTATTTGACAACATTTTAAATAAACTACAAATTGTGGTCATCCTATCAGCTAATAGCATAAAACAACACTTTATTTTAAACTAAATTATGTATATTTTTTGGAAATTACAAGAAAAAAATTGTTATATTTTTTGTAATTTTATCTGTGGCAGAAACGCTATAAGGTTGGTTAGCAGCTGTGGTTACTTGCTGTTCAATATCAATGATTTTAGTTCAAGAAGCAATCAGTCGGAGGTGCGTTAAATTATTCAATACCAATAGGTACTAATATTTTTTCTCTTCGTCACCAGTACTTGTGTTTAAAAATCCACTGGCGGATGTCCGTCTCCATTTTTCTCTAGTATTTGTTTATCTATCGATTTATATCCGTGGTGTATTGTATATTCCTGGACAGTTTTCTCAAGATACGATGCCAAGATAGCCTTAGCTCCCACGGGTCCTAAGCTTGCATTGATCGTCTCTGAGACGTGACTCAACTCGTATACCGTTGGGATCAAGTCCATTACTTTTGTTGTTAAAAATAATATCATTGAACTCTAGTTATAGGAAGTAATTTTGAACAAATCGGAAATTGGATTTAGGATGTTTGGTTTGATTATGTCGACGCCCCCGGACAATAAGTCGGCAATCGCAAAAAGTCAATTTTACAGGAAAAAATATTTACTGATTTTGTTCAATATCTTTACAACCAGAGGGAGTACTAAAGACATTGATATATCAAACGAAAGCTATTTTTTTAAAGAATATAATTTATACAATTATACTTTATAATACGCATTCAGTATTAAGCAATGAGAGAAAATGCATTTTACAGATAATGAGTTAAAATTTATTCCCAGTAATAGTGACTTACTGGATTATTGTGGTAAATATTATAAAAGTTTTGATTTGTAACTGCATAACATGGACATTTATAACGATATTTTTTGTTTGAAGGGCTAAACGTAATATGTCATTACTAAGGTTTTTATAGTAATTTAAAACCAGGCAAAATAACGGCATTGTATGATAGCTTTGTTGTTCTCGGGAATGTAAAACCTACATATTCAAGTAAACGTGCAATACTGAATGACATCGAAATAATAAAATAACATAGTGTAAAAGAAAACTATCATAAGTTATAAGTATAATAAGATTTAATAATTAAAATAATCGAAAATAATAATAATTATTATTATTAGCCTTTATTTGCTGTAATTATAATTATTTATAT
Organism: Acleris literana; assembly: GCA_946894065.1. NCBI lineage: Eukaryota > Metazoa > Arthropoda > Insecta > Lepidoptera > Tortricidae > Acleris > Acleris literana. The sequence goes on along the minus strand of OX335684.1, from coordinate 17,330,968 downwards.
GTCATTATCACTATTCAAGTTATGATTAGTCAATTTTATGTTATGCTTGTCATTAATAAAGGATATAAAATGTTAGTTATTCTCTGTTTTTACATTCTTTCTGGAACTTGTCATATATGAATATTTATGTCTTTCCTTCCCTTTTTTCTTTAGTTAGCGCGCCCCTTGGATGAAGGCCTCCTCCAGTCTTCTCCATTCTTTCCTGTCTCTTGTCCTACTCCATGCTCGTCCTATTAATGCGTCTAAATTATTGCTCCATCGCAATTTGGCCTTCCTTTGGATCTCTTGCCATCTCTGGGGACCAGTCTGTTACTTTTTTTGACCAGAGAGTGGATATGACCAGCCCATTTCCATTTAAGTTTGCGTATTTTAACTGTTACATCTCGCACCCTAATTTGATTTCTAATATGGATATTTCTTATTTTATATATTCGTTTCTTATGTAATATGCTCCTATCCATATTATGTTGACATATCTACCTCAAGTTTAAGTTCATTTTTCTTTGTTAGGGCCCAGGTTGTGCTTTTCATAATTTCTTTTAAGGCCCAATATTTATTCCAGGATTTTTTTATTATTCTTTATATTATTTTGGACATATCTTCCTGCAAAGATATTAATTCCACTAGGTATATTTAGTCTCCTATGTAATCTTTTGTGAAATTTCTGACATTTATAGGCGGTTTGTTGCTGTTCGGTAGTATTTTAGTTTTTGATACATTCATGGTTAACCCCAGTTTCCTACTCTCTGTTGCCAGATTGTTAAGTATTACTTCAAGGGTATTTGGATCTTCTGCAAATAAAAACACTATCATCGGCAAATTTTAAGTTGATAATCGATTCACTTTAAATTTTTATACCTTTTCCATTCCAGTTTATGTTGCAGAACATGCTTTCCAATGCAGCATTAAACAATTATGGGGAAAGAAAGCCCTGTTTTACTCCTCTTGTAAGTTTAAATTCTCTCCCTTCTTTTTCCAGCTTGATTTTGGCTGCGTTGGTGTTAATATATCGCCTTGATGATACGGTTTTTTTTTTCCCGTGTTCCCCGTACTAGCAAAGCTTGATGTATGCCATTGTATTCTAAGCTTTCAAACGCCTTGGTATAGTCAATAAAGGCTATGTATATTTTCTTCTCGTATTCATTATATTTATCTATAATTTGGTTGAGTGTGTGTATAATATGATCTATGGTTGAGAAGCCGTGTCGAAAGCCAGCTTATTCTATGGATTGACTAGAATCCAGGGATTTTTCTATCCGTTTAGGATAATATAGGAATAGGTCTGTAGTTGTTTATGCTACCTATGTCTCCCTTTTTATGCAGAAGTGTAATAACAGCAATATGGAAGTGGAACCCTCTGTAAAGGAGACAGATATTTATTTATACCTGGATAGCTGAGACACTGGGTAAGTCCCTGCAGTTATCCAGGTTTCACTCTATCGGTCTGTCTCATTTACAGAGGGTTCCAGGTGAGAATAGATGTTATTTCAGTTAGACAAGCGCGATTATTAAATTAAATAACATATTTTTAAATATTTTATAGTTGTAATTTTTAACAATAATCAAAAAAGGTAGGTACTTAATAAACAAAAATAATCAAGTAGGTACGTAATCTTATAAACAGTTCAAAAATGCATACAAAATGCGTCAATCAAAAAAATCTGTCATTATAGTTTTGGTCATACTGCTTCGCGTCTAGTTTTTTTTACTAAATTTACTTCCAAAGTTATTTCGTCATCATCTTCATTTTCCAATGAAAACGAGAAGACATGACCAACTTCATCGCGTGTCTTTCCACTTTCATATAAGGATATTAACTTTAGTTTTTATCATTACGATACCTTAGCGCACAATCGTACTAAATGATTTTTTTTTGCCAGTAAAATTACGAACTTATTGTTTGTGCACAAACATACTAATTACAATAATTTTTCAAATGTAATTAGTACAATTGTGAACTAAGGTATCGATTACAAGCCTTCGTTTCTGCATTTTTCAAATAAATATCCGTACGATAGCAAAACCAAACTGAAACTGGAGGTCATTTAGGCACAATTAACTAAGTGCGGAATTTGGGGGTCAACTAAGGATTAATAAACAAAACTGAAATTTATCTGCAAAAATGTCCAAGTTAGACAGGTACCTAATAAATTGACGTTATCTCAGTTACAGAGGTCTACCTATAAATTAAAAGAAAACATTGTAGCAAAGTATTCTTTAAAATATAGTCTCAGTAAAAGAGGTAAAATTCTCTCACCGTCTCAATTCAGTGCTAGAGTGTCAGGACCTCAACATGAGTTCCAGCTATGGAGGTTTCTCATTTATCCTGGTCCCACTTAACCAAGTTGTACTGTATCTGGATATCTAAGACACTGAGTAAGTAGAATACCTCTTTTAGTGAGACAAATTTGCAGGTCCTAGTTATCCAGATTTCACAATTTTTAGCCATAGTTTCAGCATATTTTAAAACTTTGCATTTTGTCGGTTCCATAGCACCTAATAATTAATTTATTTACACGTTTTGGTAGGTAACACACTCAATAGATTCACAGGTAAGAAACTATGTTTTATTTTGTCACTGACACGTAAACACAAACACATTTTTTTTTAACCAGACGCACCAATCAATAATTACACGTCACTTTCGGTCAATAGAAATTTGCAACTGTTTATAAATGTAAACAAACATTACGCGTTGCCGGTGCGAGAACAGACACGTGAAGGGGCGCGGCATGTATCTATTACTTTCTAATGTTTAATCAAAGACAGAGAACAACGTACCTTATGATGGCTGAGCGGCAAAAAGACAGACGATATATTGGGTTCGTGACATGATCTGATTTGGTATTAAATAGTACACGCAAGTACCTGTTACGAATATTTACGAACGAATTATTTCCCTTTAAAACTTTGTTAGTAGCTATTGCCGTGTTAAGTTTATTAAATTAAATACGGTATTATCGTTTACCAAAAACTTCATAAAAATATTGACGCCAATAAACCGGTTATCGCATCGTACCAAATATCAAAGTAATAAATATATTTGTATTGATCTGTAGCGACACTTTTCTCGTAACATTTTGATTTTGCAGTTTCCCTACAATAAACACGTCATTCTTAATATCTTCTTTAATTGCATTAAAAAAAATCTGAAAAAAATATATATGATGTATTCTGACCCGCTGATTCCGAATTTTGCATAACAATAAAATGTCCATAATATCACATTGCCGACTTATTGTTCGGGGGCGTCGATGTGTTAAATGTGAAATGAAGTTGTATGTGCTAATAGATTTATTTGGTGTTATGTTATAAACATTTAACGTAATTTGCTTTTGTGTGATCATTAAGTTCAGTACAATTGCCTTTGCAAGATTAAAGAATCTATCTATATCTAAAAAAAGAAAAGAAAAAATAATCATTTATTCGTGACATACATAAAAAAGAACAGATTAAAACGTACAAGAAGGAAGTAGGCACGAAATGGTCCCAACTCAGCGTAATGCTGCCATTAAAGTTAGCGCTGGTCTTCCGTTGGAACCATTAGGTGAAACCACGGAAGGTTACACACACATAACTATTTGAACGCAAGACATGATTAATAAAAAGAACAGACGAAACAGAAAAAAACCTAAAGAACAGAAGAAAATAAAAGAAACGCAAAAAGTTTTCCATGGCCGTCCTTAGATGGCGGAAAGGGCAACAGTCCCTTAGCCTTACATGGAGCAAGAAGAGGAAACCGACATGACCTATTCTATTATATCTAGTATATAGATAGCCTATCTAGTATCCCACTGCTGGGCGAAGGCCTTCCCTTCATTTCTCCAGTCATCGTTCTGGCTAATCCTTTCCAGTCTGGTTTGAATTTATCCAAATCCTCCCACCATCTTCATTAAACTACTTAACATTATTACCTTCTTCAGCGTGGGAACTTCGGTGGAGCTTAGTGGCTTCGGGTGTTGATTTATCAGCGTAACTAGTATTATCTTTTATGGATTTTGAGGGGATGTAGCTTTCGCTGTCGCTCGTGTATTTGTCCTTTATCGCTTCTCCCTCGGGAACTATTCTATTCACCGGGATAGAAATTATTTTTTATCCTGTCCCGGGACTCACGCTATCTCCATACCAAATTCCATCAAAATCTATTCAGCAGCGGTTTAGTCGTGAAAGCGTAATAAATAGTTAGACAGATTTAATTCCACATTTTATAATATTTGTATGGATATAATGAAAAATGGTTTCATTCAATTCTTTAAATATATTTGAAATTGGTTCAGGTTTGTAAAAGAGAATTTAAAAAAAAAAAGATTTAGACCTCGAATAACATCGAAATCATTACTCAAAGGAGCGTCATAACTCATAATCATAAGTCATACCCAGATAGTAAACAGACGTTTGAATGAAAAAGAAACGATCCTAATTTCCTCTCCATTTTAAGAGATAAAGAGGCTGTATAAGCGTCTTCGAGGCCCCTTGTGGATTCGACCCCGAATAGATCAGTACTGGTCCCACCCGCAGGTACTTTGTCAACTAGTACGCCTATAAATTGCGCGTGTGGGTGTCCTAATGTGACTAATACTTTTATTAGACTTTTACTGGACTGTTTGGAAGAAATAGTAGTTATATAAATGTAATGAAGCTACTTTTTTTGGCGGTGTATAGTGTTTTGTGTTTGGTTATGTTTGTCTGGCATTGCCTATGGATTGAATGGTTGTTATGTAGTGATTTCAATGTGGTTGGATTTTTTTTAAAGTTCTTTTCTGGTTGGTTTTGAGGATTTTATTAGTCTTTGTGTCAAAATATTTCTAAAAAAAAGACATAATATTCTGCTTTCTTTCTTTTATCAACCTATAACCACCCACTGCTACAATAATAGTTCACCTTTATTATCGGTGGTAAATAACATGAGCTTTTTGAAATATCTATCCTGTAGGTACCTAATTAACATGAAAATTGTAAACATCTAATTTTAGCAACTAATTATATCTATTGATATTCCAAGCTGCTACGTACGTAGGTGTTCGAATATAATTTTTACGAAAGTTGAACTAATGCCTAAGTATCGATATTTATCACCAATAACGAGATACATATCTCGGATGATCTCGCTACTCGAGACGTTCTCCGTCTTGATCATTCGTTCCATCGTTCACCGCAGAACTTTGACGGCGCGGCTGGCAAGAAAAAATTGATGCCATTTATTTTGTTTCTAAATGGGAGAGCTGTGAAAAAGTTGGTAGAAACTGTTTAATGTTACACGAGTTGTTTTTTTTAAAATTGGGAAGGCGAACGAACACACAGGGCCTCTATTCTAGGCGGTAAAAAAATATCGTCTTTAACCTGTTTTGGTTTTTTTTTAACTCGGCTTAGTGTCAAGTAAATAAGAGCCATAGATAAATTAGCATTTGTAGTAGTTGTACCGTTAGCATGAAAAGGAAAATAATTTAAGTTTTTTTCTTAATTTAATGAGAAACAACTGTAGCTTTACGACTAATTGGGCAGCGGTGTAAGGTGAATTTAAACTTTTCATTAGTTCGAGTTCAAAATATTTATGACAGTTAAAAATTTTGTTTACTATGACTCTTAATATTTTTTGCAAACTGTGTAACTTACAGTCGTACGGGTCCAGTCAAAATTATTCCGAAAATTGCGAAAATATAAAATAAGACGTATATCATAGTGCAACGTAAAAAGTATTTAGAATTTGACACTGACATTACTTTGGATTTACTTCTTTATTATATAACAAACCTCACTTTTAAATTTAGTAAATTTAAATATGGAAGGTAAACACATATTATCACTACATATGCAGTTCCGCGCTCTCGATAATTTATGTACATATACCACAGAATAAAAACTAAAGGCATAGAAACCGTACTAAATAAGCAGAAAATACATTATGAGTCAATTCTTTTTACTTATGGTTTTCATAGTGAGTTGGAAAGAGATGAATCTATAGCTGTTCTTTCGTTATTTGATACATCGTCACAAGTAAGGCGTGATTTGGACCTATAAGCACCTATAGTATTTGGACCTATAGACAAGGAAAGACAAATCCTTCCTTTAGGAAGGACAAAGAAGTCCCTGTGTAAAACCTTGTAACAATGACAGTTAAAGAAGAAAAAACGGCCTACTTTTTGTTTAATTTTTTCTCATGTAATACGTAATCTAAAAAGTAGAGAAAGATAGCTGACGCAAAGTACATCTTATAGTCCGGTTTCTATGCTATATGTTCTTATTCTGTGACATATACTTATCAAAACGATGACAATACGAAAACACGTCAAAATCCATAAAGTATTAACGTGTAAAATCTCGACCCTGGGCTCTTTTAGCCCTCGGGGAGGGCATGTCGCACCTAAAACCCGATCACAAACAGTCCTTATAAACTATTAAGACTCAGGTAGCCAAATTAATGTGTGGAGGGCCGAAAGTAATAGGACCCTGCAAGCTCCAGTGGCAATGGAAGGCGATCAACTTTACCGAAAACCCTTGGGCCCTTGTTGCCATATTTTAGTACCCATACACACCTTTGCTTTGCGGTACTTAAATGAATGAAAAACAGACTATATCCATCTGAAATAATGTACCTTTCAACTGGTAAAAGTTTTTTTGGAATTTGTTTCTCGGATAGATACTAAGTCCCAAAGGAGAATGGGCAAAAATGTATGGACGCTGGCCTAGAAACCAATAACAATAAGCACTATAGCATAACTGTGAGTTTATTTTAAAATCTGGAGCATCGGGACGCCTACATAGACGACTTTAGCGATAACTTAAATTTACCTATCCTTATTGGTCATTAGGCCAATTTGCCCACCCTCCTTTACACTCTCTCTTCACAATAACAAGTATTTAGCATAGATTGTACATGACAGGTGTCTATGATGTTTCGTCTATATTTTATACAAGCAACCCGTTCCGACTTCATCCCCGGTTCAATAATATAGGTAACCTACATAAATGCTGAGCCTTGCTACTTTTGCCACAATGTTTTTTTCTTTACTTATATTGAAATTTTGTTATAATACTTTCTTTCTATATATTATTGTAACAAGAAATGTGTGGCAATAAAATTATATTCTATTCTATTCTTTAATACTTATCTGTTACTCAATCATGCTTCAACCACTGAACAGATCGGGATGAAACTTGCGTTAGAAGAAGAAGAAGAAAGAAGAATGTTTATTCAGACATCTTACAAAAGGACAAAACAAGTACTAAACAAAAAATACAAAGAACATATGGCTGATGTTGCCGGTAGTAACACCAGCGCTGGTCTTCCGCAGGGACCATAAGGGGTTACGTCTTGGAATAGGACATAGGATATTTTTTTATCTTGATAACCGGAATCTAGTCGAACGAAGTCGCGGGCAGCTAGTACCTATACCATATTATGTAGGTCCATCTATTATAATGAACCTATCAAATAATTAAAACAGGATTTCAAAAAGGTGTAGTGGGTCCGAAGATTACTCTCCACATGTAAATAAACTTACAATATCCTCTCTCTTTAAAATTAATTAGTCATTTTAGATTAAGACTCAGGTAGCCAAATTATTGAGTTGAGTGCCGAAGGTGTAATAGGACCCTGCGAGCTCCAATGCTAATGGAAGATGAGCAGCTTTACCGGCCCTGTGGCCACAGTTAAGTGCCCGTATTGGACATTTAAGTCATATAGTATATTATAAAAAAAAAAACTGTTTGAACTGAGCTCTTCCACTTAACTGTTAACACACTGGTCATTGTATCTATACAATCCTATTATCTCCTTTTGTTCTCGAAACCGCCAACAAGTTACTTTACGAAAAAGTTTAGAAGCACATTGTATGAATGTTGAATTTTCAACCTTATTCCTTGGTGAGTAGGTTTAAAATGGTCTAAAAGGTTAAATAATGGAAATAGCTCTACGCAAAGGAGACTTGCTTTTATTTTTGAAAATAATGTTTATTGCACTTATGGATTTTTGGAAATTCGTCTGCCTTAACCGGGCTGGTAGAATATGACAAAATAATGAAGAAGGGTTTTTACGGTGTTTATTTAATTTAAAGGTGTATGTGTTATAGCCATAAATGATCACTATCAATGACTCTTTCGATCTGTATCATAAAACACGACTTTATTTTTTTTGTCATATTCGACCAGGTTCGATTCCCGGTTAAGGAAGAGGATTTCGATGCAGTTTTTTTTTGTTTTGAAAAATAAAAGTGAGTCTCCTTTGCGTAGAACTTGCTATGTCCAATATTTAAGGTAGTTGCCGTCCATGTAGCGTACGATTTTTCCACCCTGTATAGGATACATCTTGATGTTGTGATACACTAAGAAAATCACAAGAAATCAACAAATTAATGCACGGAGGGCTCCAGGCGATGGAAGGTTCCGTAATCCCCAACGACAATGGAACTCGATCAGCTTTAGCGAAGCCCCGGGGGCGCCCCATGCCCCCAGCCACATTGCTATCTTGTGAAAACATGTCCTTACTGTAATGCCCAGCTTGGGGGCTTAGAACGCCCTCAAATTTCGTGTTTCCCCTTAGGAAAATGGTTATGCGTTTTTAACAGTGTTACGGCTCGGTTTTTGCGCGTAATTTATCTGATTGGTTTTAGGAAATGGGTATTCATGTTGTGTAGGTTTCTTGTTGTTTTATTGATGAAAAAAAGTTTTGTATTCAAATATTTTAAAAATAAAATAAGGTAGTGCCAGGACCTGGATCGCTAGCATCTTGTACTTTTACCTACAGCCAAGCAGCAGTGTTCGCATTGTTGTGTTCCGGTGTGGGGATAAGACAACCGGTGAATTTACTAGCTTAGAGGCATTCCATCTTAGTCCTCAGGTTCAGATTCAGATTCAGATTTTATTACTCAGTAAATTACATGACATGTCAAATTATTAGGTTCGGCAACTCAGTTGATGTCTTCGGATTGCCGACTTAAGATTATAGTCTTGAGAATGCAAATGTCTATGGGTCTCATATACCAAAATTTTAAAGTAATAGATTTTGTTTTTTGATACGGTTTAGAGGGAATTTGCTAAACAGTTATATTCTAATTAAATACAACCTTCCTTGCCTAGTATGCCTTTTGTATTTATAATAATGCGCATTAGTTATTAATAAATCAACCATAACGTAATTTCTCGATGTTGAACGCCTGTTAATGTAATTAATCACTCATTAATAGCAACCAAATTGCCTTTGATGCATTAGAACCTCATGAATTGGATGCACTTCGTTAGTTTAAACGTGTTTAATGAATCAAACGATTCAGTTAATTAGAGTCGAAAATTTCATATAGTTACAATTTTGTATCGTTGTTATTAAGAGGCTTGGCACCATGATAATTAATAACGAATGGAATTAAGTAATTAACAAAAGATAAAACAATAAAAAGATAAAAGATAAAAAACGCACGCATGATAGAATTGTGTCACAATGACACTATAAAACAAATTGTTTGAAACTTTTTGACGATTTGATTTATAAAGTCCCTCTGACGCAGGTCTTTGGTGGATCAAGGTTTCATTTATCCGATCGAAAATAAATATTTTAACCTTTTCGCCGTCATTGACTTGATATAAAGTCAGTACATTTAGTGCCCCACACGCCATGACTTTATATCGTGAATAACAGTGTAAAGTAGACCTGAGTATTTGACACGTAAGGTTGAAATTAGCTGTGGTTTTTAGCTGTCATTGGCGTCTCAGGACGACTTTTGTATCAAGTCCATGGCGGCGAAACGGTTAAAGAGTAATTAGAACCTATTTAGTACGGGTTTCTTTTAAACAAATAGTCTCAATACCCTGATATTTTCCCGTTAACACTTCGAATGCTAAGGTCCTGTCTAATGTGCTTTTTTCGTAGCGCTACGAAACGCAGAACTGCTACAGGTTACGAAAATCACGCGTAGCACACCTTAGCAGTTAGCAGCGTATACTGTTGGTGGGGCTAAAGAAATTACAGACAATATTTAAACGAAGTACCCGAAACCGACGTGCATGCATGACTCGATGTATGAATGTGGAAGAAGCGAAAGAGATTTGTCAGGATCGTAGCAGGTGGAAAGAAGTGGTATCTGCCTACCCCTCTGGGAAACAGGCGTGATTTAATGTATGTATGTATTTAAACGAAATTCACGCAGCATAAAAGCTAATAGAATCAGTTCGTTCCTTAGAGCTTGCTTTTTTATTTTCCTCAAATTCAATGCAATTTAAACTTGAGGCAAACTTTTCAATCGAGTTAAAATTTTACCCAGAATTTTACATTAAGAATTCCATTCCGCTTAAAAAAAAGCAACAATTCAGCTGAATCTACATCAACTTCCTATCTTTATCCATACTTCATGTTCGAATACAACATCGACCCTTTTTCTTAATTTTATTATTTCTTAACATTGGACATTGTAAAGGCATTTTTGTAAATGAATATCACGTAGCCCAGTTAATTACTTCCCGCAACAATACAGTTAACAATAAAATTTGCATTTATATCGAGTCGCGAAATGAAATTAAATCGAATAGGCCCATGTCGAGCTGGGCCGAAATAAAATTGTGCCCCCCCGACCCCAAATTAACGCTGTTTGCAAACACAACAATGCGGATTTTAATTTCACCGTTTAACCGTCCCAACATTTCGCACCTTCAGAACAACAGTGACCTAATTCAAAATTTCTGCTTTTAAACTTCAAGTCATAATTTTATTATTATAGAGACCTAACTCGAAAACTAAAATTTCTCAGTTACGTCACTATTGTTTTGAAGGTGCGATTTAATTAATACCTATAGTTTACTTTTCCTTTTCCCTTGGTTAGTTAACACAAAAAAAATCATACGCTCGCATTTACTATAAGTACTGAACTAGACGACGCCCGCGACTTCATACAGCCATGGACTTCAATTGTTAAGCCACTATGGAACCCTGTCGCATAACGTTAATCATTTATTTAAGTGTAATTTCTGTCATGTGGTTTGACGCTGTCATTGTGACAGGGTTTCATAGTGGCATAACAATTATAGTCCTTGACTGTACGCGTCGAATTGGTGTTCCGTTTTTCCCCCTATTTCTCTTCAGGGGTCGATTTTCGTAAAATCCGTCCTTAATGCACCCCTTAGGTACGCAATGAATATTCCTCCCTAATTGCAAGCTATAGGTTTAACGGTTTAGGCTGTACGTTATCCTGTCATTCAGTCAGTTGCGGAAGACTTGTATATTTATAGATATTTATCAAAGTTAAAAATGAGTTTAAATGCATCTTTCAAACCCCATTACGTTACCAAGAGTACAATTTATGCGAAAGACCCGCCTAGCGCTATTCGTAGTGGATTCGCAACAAAAGGAAAAACGGTGCTACGTGCTACAAAACTGCGAATTTAACGAGTAGCACACCTCTGCATTACGAGTGTTAAGAGAAGCGGGCGTTTTCTTTGAAGAACTTTTTAGCCGAAATAGGCTAATCTTTTTGACTTGTATATCTGTGCTTTTTTGTATGAACGATTATTTGTTACCTGAACTCCTAGAGGCTGAACCACAGCTATAAATACACATAGATAACGTGAACACCTCAACGTGTATGAAAACCAACCGTGTCACTTTTTTCTACCAACTGGGGACGTCACAAGAGACGAGAATTCCCTGTTTTCCGCGCAAAATCGATTCAAAGTCGTCGTTTTTTTGGGCTATTGCATTTTATTATCACGCAACGAGGCATTTTCTTAATTTTTTCGATTCGGACACGCGAAGTCGATGCATTTACTTTATCTATGTGTATTTATATCTATGGACTGAAGGGATGGTCCGATTTTGAACGAGGTTTCGTTAGACCTTTCAAGCTATGTTGGCGGCCGCATTGATTAAGCGACATGCGACAAGATTTTGATTATGTCTCTCATAGTATTCAAATGTTTAGTAATGTGTCCGTATTGCTTGTTTAGGAACAACGACAAGCGGCGACATTTTGATTTTCGTTAAAGCGACGGCGATTCGCGGCGATTTAAAGGCGACCAGCAATCAAATGTAAAACACCACGTAAAAGTGGCCGCACTGCAGAATCGCTTGATTGACAGAGCGAGAGGTATTTCTTGCGACTAGAGGCGAAAGGGACGCTCCGCGACAAAATCTAATAAGTTTGAATTTGTCGCTCGATCGGGATGGTCACGACGTCATATTCAATATAAATATCGAAGAATTTATGCCTAGTGTGCAAGCTAGTCAACCTATCTGGATGTAAAAGCATCAAGCAAAGGATAGACTGTGGATTTCTAAATTATGGGAGGAAATACAATTAATTTACAATACAACGTCATTTTTATTTTTTTTTAATTTTTGCACACTGGCCAAACTGGCACAACTCACAAGTCATTTTTGCTTTATATTGGTACTAAAAACTCTCGAGTTCCATACTAAAATTACTTATTATGGAGTTTCAAGGCACTGCCGATATACTGCCCGCTGCTCGTCGTCGCGTTGCGTCGCTGCGCAGGTGCGGACATCATTTTATAATCTGTCGTGATTTTAAAATCGCGTCGCCTTGTCAATGCGGCCAACCATATCGCGATGTATGAGCGATTCGCTTGTTCATCGCTACTGTTAATACGGACACTAACAATTCGCGTCGCCGTCGCATAGCTGTCGTGTCGCCAATCGCCCGACCAGTGCGGCCCCAGCCTTAGCTTCACGATTATCACTGGGGTATCTGGGGTATTTTTATTATTAAAAAGAAAGCCACAGTAGCAGATTTAAACAATATAAACAGGTTGTTACCACTTAAGGTTGATTTTTATTAGAATTTTATTTTCTTTTAAATAAATACAAGTCCTTTTAATGGTAAGCTTTCTTCAGAATCATTTAATAAATAAACGATTATATCCAATGTCATCCAAATTAGATCCTGTCGCGACGCCATATTGTTTACTATAGCAAATACAAACATAAAATTATTTAACGGACTCACAAACGTATTTTATGGTCCAATCAGAGACAATGTCAGTGATTGGAGGGAATCGTAAAAACAATGATGAAAGTATGTTTAATCGCCAGTTGTCTCAAAGACAATCTTGTCGATGGCCCATTTCCGCATCCTCCGGAAGTCGTGAAAAATCAGTATGGAGCTGTGGCGGTTTGATTTCAATTGGGGCATAAAGAAATATTACATGTGTTTAGTTTTAAAAGCTTTACTTTTGTACTCTAGTGCATAAAATGGTTTTTATTGCGTACCACATGAAAACAGACAGTATTATCACTCTAACCAATAGAGAAAACCTTATTACTATTATAAGGGACATAATACATGTATTGTTTTTTTAGACAGTACCAGGGACTCTTTTCTACAAGGTAAAACCATTTTATCGTATTGTCAGCGTTATTATAGCTCTTATTTACTTGACAGTAATGGCGGCCGAGTTAAAAACAATATATTGTATATCATAACATGTCAAACTCCAGCCAGTATAATAGACTGCCGTGTGCGCAAACGAAGTTTCTTCATATTGATTGAAGAAACATCCATTTCTTTTAAATATGTCGTAATTGACCTGTCCCAATTTCATCGAAAGAACTGTTATATTTTTGTGAATATTCAAAACTTGGCTCTAAATCCCACGTCTCGTGCCAGCCGTCCGCGGCGATAATGGTTTCGAAACTGGATAATGCTCGCAAATGTACTTTATCGCCCTATCAGACAATATCAGTATTTGAGAGGCTCGTAAAGAGAATGAAAAGGATCCTAATGGTCAGTTAGAGCGTAAAATATGCTTTATGTGCTGCTGTTATGGTTGGAACGACGTTTTTGGAACGCTCTAAATAGAATAGGGTATTTGCCTGATATTAAATTTCATATATTAATTTGGATAATATATCAATATACGTAGTATGATAAAATAATTCAAAATCAAATTAGAAATGGGTCATAAAATAAATAAGTTATAGCCTTTTAAAGTTTTTTGTCTATCTCGTTCTCACGAAACGAAGTTTTGCGTGCAATTCATATGGCGGTTGAGTAATATGACGTCATATTACTGTATTTTCCTCTTTGTCTAAAAGCAAGTTTTAAACATTTATATCTTTCTTATTTTTAAAGATATTAAAAAACTATATATACTAGGCTATTCGGAAGGTAAAAAAGCTTCAATTTAGATACTAATAAAAAAATTGGCAAATACCCTATTGGTCTTACAGTATTCAGAAACTTTCTAGACACGATTAACTCGTACCTCTTTCAAACTTGTGTATACGCAACTAGCGAGAATGGCACGTTTAGAGCTCAATGTCTCCTAAACGGTCCCCTAAATTATAAAATTGATAGTGAAATTCACATTGGTTTAATAGCTATTCAATCATATGCCACACGATGATGTTGTTATTGAATAAAAAAGTACCCTTGCTTAACGTGTACGGAAGGAACCTAAATTATTAGTTTTGTTACTCATTTCGTCATTGATTTGGAGGGCGGTATAGATATGAATGTTCACAAGTTCTGTTTTGTAAAGGGGTTTGGGTAAAAGTGTTGTCATTTGTAAAATTCATACATTTTCAAGGTGAGCGGCCATTCGTAAAAATGGTAAATTATGATAGAATTATTCAAAATAAACATATTTTGTTATGTATTGTAATACTCTTAAGTGCATCGGAGCCGAGATATTTAAATATTTATACTTGGGCGTACTTTTGTACTAAAAACTGAATACTTAAATCTTTAAAATCTCCGCTCCGATATTATTTAACGCCATAAATTATATATATCTATGTGTAATTACAGGTCCTCTAAATAACTATGTAAAAATCATCAGTGGCCGCTGAAAAAAATAATGACAATATTCTTCAAACAAATTTACCCAATGCCCTTTGATAGTTTCTGAGAAAAAGTCAGTGTGACATACGCACAGACAGATAGCCGGCAAGGCGAAACTATAAGGCAGCCTAGTTTGAATTCGGAACCCTAAAAACGGGACTATTTTTGGCGCATGAGAATTTGAGAAATGATACATTCCGCCGAAAATACTCGTATTCCTGGCCGAAATACGAGTACGTTTGGCCAGAGACGGTAGAGTACGTTCACGCCCCAATAGTATCGGTTCAGAAAACCGTGTGAACTCGTTAGTGGGATGCGGGCAATATCGATACGAGCCGTATCTTTCCGTTGTCGTGTTTCTACAACAGTTGTCGAGTTTCTACAGAGTGAATGAGAGGTATAAAGCCGAAAGGGTTTTTAAGAGCTACCACAGTGTAATTAATAGGAAAATTTGTCATTTTTTTTTATTATTATTAAAGATCCAAATAAAACATTTATCGCAGAGTTTCTAATTTGAAAGACTACAAAAGTCACAGAGGCTTATGAGTAGTCAGTGAGTTCGGAGTAAAGAGCTTCTATTGAATGTAGGTTCTATAAAGAACCGCTAGGTCAAGTTTTGATCAAGTGTCAAATAATGCCATTTGGGCTGACATGTTACCAGCGGGTCTTTACAAAACCGGGTCTTATATTATTTCTTAATAACTTAATTCGAATTATTTACAACTATGACAATCAAAAAATGTAATCCAAGTTAATACATGATATAAAGAACTTTTTTACATGATGAGTCATGGATGGATGTAGATAAAGTTTATTACACCATTGAGCCTAACGAAGAAATATATTTCAATGTTCTCTTCATATTAATCCATATCCCATCAATAGACGAACCGAAGCCTGAATCCCTAGTCATCCAAAATAAACATCTTTTCTCTCTGTAACCGGGCAGTAATGTTTTATTAGAGGCATCCCCTCGGGACGACAAGTTACATAAAGCCTTTGAGTTATGAACAGGAATGTTATCAGCTCAACCTTTTCAGTGTTCTGCCGTCAAACTGTACCCTTACGATTCTGTCCTGTATTTTATCTCGCTCTTGAGATTTATTGCCGTTTACCCATAAGCCTTTAAATGCGATTTTCAGTGTTGTTATCTACAGGTTTTTTTTCAGCATCTTGTACATGAATATCGTCTTTGCGATAGTTTTTAGAATCACTATGTTAAAGTTCTGTTTTCTTAAATTATGCTCTTATGCCAGTATCGTTATCACCGTTGATAATCGTGGTTTTCACTGTATACGAATTCAGGTTATGATCCTCCAAAATTGGTAATAAATTCAATTAATTTTCTATATTTTTTATGGTTTTTGCTATGTAAGATTAATGTAATCTCTCACGTTTATTAATAAATTTTGCATATTATTTTGATCACGTAATTTAAAAGCAAAATTATTTTTACCATGGGCCGCTTGAATCCTCGCTTCATTTAAAAATATAAATTCATATTCTGCTTTACAAATCATTGCTTTGGACAGCAGGATTTTATATAAATAGGTACTACCCTCGCTGTGAATATATCATTTTCTCCTCTTGTGATACAATTTACTATTGTGTTATCAGACCCAATATGTTTTTTTTTTCAATTTCTGGCTAATACTTTCCTCATTCAGGACCTTCTACTATATTGTTTTCCTGTGATATTATTATCTTGATTCCACGAGGTGGATATGAACAGTTTCACAACTATAGTGTCGGGAAATAATTCATTTATTATTTTACATTAAATAATTAATGGTTTTAAAACAATAAACAGACATCAATTTTTCAACATTTTTAAGGAGTTTCGTTGTTTTTCCACGGATTCCGTGACCAGATCATGACGAAATTTAGTGGTAAATATGGTGTACTACATAATTTTTCTTCTTCCAGGTACTTCTAGTCCACGAAGCGTCGAAGGGCAGTTTCTCCCGGGTGTTCGACCTGGAGGCAGGCGACGAATCGGAGCCCGGGACGCCGAGGACCTCCCCCTACGAGAGCCGATTCCCCATCAACATCGGCATCACCGGCTACGTCGCCACCACAGGAGAGGTAACAGACTTTTCTTGTAAGCATTTATTTAAGTTCATGTGTCTGGGTTTGGGTCAAATCTGGAAAGTCAATTTTCAACCAGTTCTTGTTATTGGTATGAGAAATTTGGAAGACATGTGTAAAGATGACAAGACAATATTATAGTGTTGGAGTTGATCTGATGAAGATGTTGTAAAGCGGCATTAGGATCTCCGCAGTACCAAATGTAGACGCATCAAGTATGGGCGCGATAGATTGGTTTCGATAAGCAGCTGTGTAAAAACAAGGGGATTCAAAAAGCTAAAAAAATAAATTTTTCTAATAAATTATTCAATAACTTCACTGAAGGTTGCAAAAGTGCAGTTCCAGATCCAGGAGAAAGTACAATATTAACATAAGAAATCTGGATGCGTATGCGGTCATAACAATACAGTGTTTTTTGATGTAGGTCATAAAATCTATGCAACAGAGTATGTTTTACAACATAACAACATTATTTTTTACCCTATTGAGACCAAAGAGTTAGATCCAAAGGACAACTAAAAAAAAAAGACCTAAAGCGCATAAGTTTTAACTATTTAAAAATATTGTAAATGTTTTCTCCTTCTCCGAAGACGGTATTCAAAAAACACCCAAACTCGTAAATCTTTCTCACCGCCAAGCGGAGAAAGATAAACCAACTACAATCCAATTGCCCCCGAAACAAAACAAAAACTTTGAAACAGATTTGCCTGAAATATCTCGTCGTTAGGATATCTCACACAAAAAGCGAGAGCTCTTTTGTATCTCCAAGAAGCATTAAGGATTTGAATGAGATCGTTTTGAGAATCTCACTTTCATTAGTTATTTATTGACAGGCTTTGTTGTTAGGACGAGCACGTGAAATGAATCAGTTTTAATTACATGAGTAAAAATAGGTCATTCTGGTTTTATTGGAAGGTTATTTTGGGTATCTTTAATAACTTTATATCCTGACAATCAAATCTTATATATTGATGCTCTTAGTGGTGTTTAGTTTTTAACAAAAGGCACCGTCTTACAATCTTAGTACCAATTTCACCATACGATGTTAACCACTTAGCAGACGATTAGAGCGTTAGCAGCTGTCAAAATGTATGAACTAACAGTCGTTTAACATTAATTAAATTTAACATCGTATGGTGAAATCGGTACTTAGCTAGTTAAGGAAAGATTAAACGAATTGCCCTCGGACTGGTAAAATCTTTTATTCTATTTTCGTGCGACTTTTAATCTTTAAAGAAAATAGGCTAATTTTCCAAAGAGTAATCCCACTTTCAGGTCGTTAGATTTATCCCTGTTTAGGCTGTTTAACGTAATAAAATTTAAATGTAACCTTTAAGCTGAACCAAAATAGTATGATCTCTTGTGTACCTTATGACTTTCGTACCCTGATCAATCTCATATAGCACTTCCAGAATGATATTAGTGTTATGTGATATTACAGTGTCACAATACCAATCATTAGCCGACGCTATTTTTGCCAACCTACCCATTTTCAGTTAACCTTCGGTGTCCCAGTAATTGCGGGACTAATAGGTACTTCATAATCTCCCATCGTAATCACTCCACTGCCTTCCATTAGAAAAGGCAATATATGTACGGACTCCATATTCTGATACTGCCTTTTGGTTTTAGAGGGCAGTCCAGCCCTTTATCCGTCACGTGGAAGGACAAAGTTCCCAGAGGACTGCGGTAATACGTAAGGGCTTAAGGGCCTCTTTCATATTTATTTGCTCGGAGTGACGTAGGTAATTTTAATCAAGGCCTTTGTGAATTGTAAAATAAATTAAATATTTGCTTAGGAATGTCAACGTTTCTGGATTTAGCTTGAAAATGGTTTGGATTATACTGCCATCCAAAACTAAAAGGCATTATAAGAATGAGGACTTTGTACGCTTATACTACCTTTCTCTTTTAAAAAGCAGAGTAGCAGATGTACAGAAATATCGATACATTTACCTATGATATGGCGCGTACCAAATCGCTAAAAGGGTTTATGGTCGACAAGTTTTTGGCTGACGATGAAATAATCGACACGATAAAAGTTTGGCACGCTATTGTTATGTGGCCCAAAATATTCTTTTTGCATTTTCCCAATGCTTAGTTGTTGTTATTAATGTTAGCTTGCGAAATATTACCAAAGATAATAGATAAGATTCAGAGTATATTTTGTGATGCAAATTTAAATACATATGGACGGGTAACGTTTCTATTTTCAGCGTAGACGGCCAGTTTATTTACGTCTGATGTCCGCTAATCTTGGTTACTTCCGCCATATTTGGCGACGACTGATAAATAGGGTTAGGATGTTGGTGCCATATCGTGGTTCTAGAATCCATGGAGTCGCTATTTCCTAATTATTATAGTACGTGACAATTTTTGATTTTGACCTTCAGCATGGTCATATTTCAAAATGATCTAAATACATTTTTAGTTCGGTTATTCCATACCTACTAATATTTGCTTGTCTGTAACGCTTTCACTGCAGAGATATCCTCCATATCAAAATTCATTTAAATCGGTTTAGCGGTTTAATGAATATATTAATTTTGAAATATTATATACTGAAGGTCAAAATCAAAGTAGTATGTATATATTATAATAAATAGGAAATAGCGACTTCATGGATTCTAGATCCACGATTTGCCACCAATAGTCCTAAGTTTACTGATAAAGTACCGACCAAGTCGTCAAAATACCTATAGTTTATTGTCATTTTAGGGGCTTGTAAATTCTGGGATGGAAGGCTTTCTCATCAGACCACAGACTGTATAATAATGATTATTGTGATGCTTAAACCACTTGACAGTCCTTCTCGAAAATGAATATAGGCATGCAATTAGAAATTGTCTAACTTTGAACCTTATGGTACTGTCAATAAGACACTGTTGTTATTATACCAACTGCATTACTTTGATATAGTATCCAAGAAAGTGGCCGTGGTACCAGTTTTGACAAAATTTATGTGAGATCTAACTATCGCTAAGGTTGACACTTGTCAGTGTCATAATATTATTGCAAGGAAAAATCGAACTTGTCGTACAAGTTAACTTGACCCGTAAGGTGGTAGACCACATTTTTGACCGACTGTACTATCAAACGGGTAAGATAACTTCAACGTTAGCAAATAAGGACCATTCGTTAAGTTTCATATTGTTATGTATGTTAGTCTGTAAGGTCTTATAATTACCGGTCTTGTTGCACGAAAAAATATATTCTATGCTATTCTATTCTTATGGTTGATTCTTGTTTGCAGACTGTGAACATAGCGGACGCGTACTTGGACGCTCGGTTCGACCCTTCGGTCGACGATGGAACAGGGTTCAAACACAACACCATATTGTGTATGGCGATTAAGAACTCTGAAGGGAGAATCATTGGAGTCATTCAGGTAACTCATTATGACTTTATACCGTGGCATTGCAGAATCTCAGCATTCTTTTTGGATTCGGTCACTTACGGCAACTTTCCTCGCACGACCACGTGCCTGGAATGCCCACATCCCTAAACGTCCATGTCGCTCGAACGACCATAATACTAAATAGGCCACATGCCTTGAATGACCACATCCCTGAACGTTCATGTCGCTCGAACGACCATAATACTAACTAAAAAGGCCACGTGCCTTGAATGACCACATCCCTGAACGTTCATTTCGCTTGAACGACCACTTTTACAAGTGTCGATGCCTTATAAAAATTAAAATGTTAGTGTCCCATATTCTGCTACGACACTGCTTTACGAACAAGAAAATATACGAAAAGAGAAGTGGACGAACAAGGAAATGTACGAAAAGAGAAGTGGACGAACAAGGAAATGTACGAAAAGAGAAGTGGACGAACAAGGAAATGTACGAAAAGAGAAGTGGACAAACTGGGAAATGTACGAAAAGAGAAGTGGTCGTTCAAGGATGTGGGCGAACTAGGAATTTGGACGGTGGTCAATAAAGGAAGTGGCCATAAGTGACCGAATCCTTCTTTTTTTGCCTCTCCTCCCTTTAGTACCGTTTGCTAACCAAAATTTCGTAACCAACTACAGAATTAAATGAAATTTAGAGCTGGTTACGAAATTTTGGTTAACAAACGGTACTAAAGGGTCTCTATTCTACACTGCAAAAAAAAATGGTCGCTTCTAACAAGATTGTGATTGTGGTGCATAGGCGTCTTGATTCCATACGAGCCTCACAAGACGTTAGATACATCAACTAAGATTTTATTTGCATCATTAAGGACCTTGCTTTTGTTACTATTAGCTTTACTTGATATTAATGTCATAATCATAACTAATTGTATTTTATATCAACTAAGAGAAAATCTCTCTTGGTTGGCTCAGATTACCAATGCTCCTACTTTTAAACTTTACCAGATTAAAATAGAATCTCTAAAACACTCAAGGTCATTTTTATGCTAGCCTGATGGTCGAGAAACAGAAACCTAGCATAAATCAAGTCTTATTTATACCCCTGCTATGTCATCTGGGTACTTAATAACTAAAAAGGTTTAGCTGCCTTGTATCACGGCGAGTGACGCCCCCTAGAATTTTATGTTGGAAATTTTCATTTCAGTAAAAGCTGAGCAATAAAATATTTTATTAAATTGGACTGGAATTTAATCATTTTAATGCGTTAACTCTCTTAAGGGAGTTGTGGCCATTACTCACCAGTGGGACAGGAAAAGAAAACTAATTGTTTTTAGAGTATTGACTGATTGAATGAACGGAAATACTTAGTATTACTTTATCAATATCACTGTTATGTTCCTACATTACTTTTAGATTATTCATAGCCAAACGTTAGTTAAATTTAATGTCGCTTTAAGTCGCGTGTAGTGATGGGCGATTTCTGGAACATTGCAAAACTTTCCCTAACTGCGAAGATTACAGCTTTTGAAAGTTACATAATTAGATGGAAATGATACTGAAATTAAAGTACATGAAACGTTTACGTTACTATTTTACATGTAGAAACTATAGTAATTTGCAGATATTAAACGATAATTTCACTTTGGTAACTTACAGAAAATTACATGAAGTTTAAGTGAAAGTTTCACTTTTAAACCTTACAAGCCATTGCAAAATAGAAAGAAGGACATCAGTGCTAATGAACGTTCTTGCAACTGGATGTCAGACTGCGAAGTACGATTTTGTTTTTCCAAAATAGGACCGTTCCAAAAAATATTGTTAACGAACAAATCAAAAGGTAAAGGCAGTTACGTTAAAGTTGTACAGACATTTTTTTTAAACCCGGCGCAATTATTTTTTCCTTTGCGAATAGTGCCATACAAAAAGTCATCGTTCAACCTTTTTCACATATTGAGCGAATTCGTCCGCTTCAGTAACAGTTAATTACGGTATACGACTCCGTTAACGCCTAACGAGCCAATACATTGAGGGCCAAAAACTCAATGGCGAGGTAATTTTCTATGAAAATAAGGTCTGGTGCTGTACAGTCAACATCAAAAGTAGCTAAGCAGAATAACATGCTCAAAATGATCTAGATACGACGTATTCTCTTGACAATAGAGTCGAGCGCAGATCATTTTGACCTCTTCGGTTGCGTAGCTACTTCTGCTGCTGACAGTATGTATCAGGAATTGAGCGTCCGTGACACACACGGGTCATTATTCGAGCGTTTCAACCGCCTCACTTTTGTGGACATCTTTTTGAAGAATTGGGCGTATATTTTGATGCCGTTTTTGGATATTTATTAGATGTCCGGTAAACTTAGATACCTAACCAGAAACCAAATCGAAATCTGCAGCCACTTCTACAAAAATGTGACCACGAAAGTGATTCGGAACAAACGCCCAAATAATGACCCACACAGAGCATCATTAGATCATTACTAGGGTTAGTACTTTTGGAGGCGTCGTGGTTTTAGAATCCATGGAGTCGCTATTTCCTAATTTTAAAAATACCACCTTAATTTTGACCTTCGGTATTGTCATATTTCATAATAAATTGAAGACATTTTAGTTCAGTTTATCCATACCTAGGTACTAGTGTTTGTTTGTTTGTTATACTTTCACAGCGGAGATATCCTCCAAAATTCATTTAAACTGGTTCAGCGGTTTAATATATTAATTAATTTTGAAATGTATTATGACTATTGTCGTATTTCAAAATGCGGTATTCGGAGGACAAAATCAAAGTGGTATACCTAATAATTAGGAAATGGGTGAGGACCAAAAAGTCGGACCATAGTTAAGCGTAGTTAACCATACAAACAACGTAGTTGAAAAAAGTTCCGTTGTGTGACGAAAAGTATCCCTTTTTTTATGGCAAGGAGAAGTCACGCGAGCACTCAGGCCACCTGATGGTAAGTAGGATCTGAGACCCATAGACATTTGAAACCTCAAGACAAATCTCAAAATTGCAATCCTAAAACTTCAAATGCGTTGCCAACCCTGAGGACTAAGATGGAATGCCTCTATGCTATTAATTTCATCGGTTGTCTTATCCCCACACCGGAACACACCAAAGCCAACACTATTGCTTGGCGGTGGGTTAATGGATAAGATGGTGGTAGCTATCCGGACGGACCCTTGCACAAGGTCCTACCACCACTTAATGGTATGGCTAATTTTCGTGTCGCAACGGAAAAGTTTCATAGAAAATCTAATTGAGTGAGTTAGCATGCCCAACTTTTTGGACCTTACTCAAATAGCGACTCCATGGATTCTAAAACCACGGTTTGCCACCAAAGTCCTAACCCTAATCATTACTATTAAATAAATAGAAACCTCCGATATAATGTCGAGCCCTTCTTTCAGAGCTGATCTCCTAAAAGGCCCAACCGATTTGCATAAAACCTAGCTAAAAACCATCCGGATTAAACTAGCTTCTTTTTAAAAAAACCTTGCGTGCAAATCGATCTATTCGTTTGGGAGGTACGACCCCATATACTTACACGCAGATACAACAGTAAAATTTTAAACAATCCTCTTTTTTGTCTCTCTCTCTTTCTTTTAATTTAAGAGCTTTGCTCTTGTCTGTGTAGTAATTTCCAATCTTCTCTCCTCTCTGCCAGCTCCTTGACCTCTTTATACGACGAGACATGCACCACCTCCTTGATAAGGTCCATGTAGCATCTTCTTTGTCTTCCTCTGTCTCTCCTACCTTCAATCTTTCCCTCTATAATATTTTTGATCAGCATGTCGTGCCTCAATAAATGGCCAAACATCCCTCCTCTTCTGTTCTCTACAATCTCCAATATCTTTCTTTTCTCCTTTACCGTCAATACTTATTTTCTGTCGCGGGTTAAAAATGACTTAAAAACCCAGTTGTTGGCAGCGAACGTGTTAATTTCCCGAGTTTGTGTCGCATACAATACAATACAACCGCACTGCGCAACAGCTTCATCGCAATAATTGTCTCTGGTCGGCCGTGTTTTTTTTTTAATTTCCTTTCATAAATATGGGAGCGAGCGGAACTTTTGGTTCGTTCTTTATTCAGTTTGGACAGAGAGCTACGGTGCCGTGATAGCCAAGAAGGCGGATAATTTCATTGTATTAGCGTTTTAAATTGAATGCGGTTGCTGTTTGATTTTATCTCATGAATCTCAATAAACAGACACTTTTAGCGCGGATTACTATAGTCCCTATAACACCAAACAATAAAAAATCAATTAGGGTGGTGAAACCAGTAATGGACAAGGCACCAATAATGAACACTTGGTTCTTATTTTACAGAAGATAAGGGTTATTCATTTGTTTTGCAACGAGTTTGAAACAATCAATTTGAGACCGTATGAAATTTGAATTAAGAGTGAAGTGTCCATTACTGGTGCCTGTCAGCTAAAAGTGTCCATCATTGGTGCCGTCACCCTAAGTAACAATAATGTTTTTAATCGGAAATTGGCCGGTTTTTTTTAATATGCGACATGTATTTAAGTGACTGGGATGTTTCCTTTATTCATTTATTAATTATAGCAGCGGTATGATAATGTTACAATATCATCTACTTGTTATAGACAAACCTTCTTATTCATAAACACACGATAGCTAAACTGTGCTTGAAATGTGCTCTGTCCTTATCTGTCATTATGATATTTTAATTTTACAGAAAGAGATTAAGACCAACGAATTTTTTTTTTGCGTTACTCTTCGATCTAGTTATTAACTATGCTCAATCAATTATATTATATGATAGGTTTATTTCGGAAATGTAACAATTCACGAGCAATATTAGCGTATATTTACGATTATAACCTCCAAAAGTCCTCCATAGTATTCTCTTTCTTCTTCTTCTTCTGCAGCATTTTATTTACATGCCCTTCTTTCATTCAATTCTTTTCCATTTTGCCCTATTTTGAGTTAGTCTGGTCCATGTGTTTAACCTAAAAAGAAAATGCATCTTGCCACCTGCTCCGTTGCATACAAAAAGCTCGCTCAATGCAAAGTTTGCGCAATGCGTTACCTAATTGCAGTCAATGTTTGTTTATCCGTTGTTCGCCCGGCGCAACGCTCCTCGCTTCGCTCGTGCTGCCGCTGTCCCACGGGAATGAGATAAGGACACGCTTTGGACACGTGGAATCGTTTTATATATTAGCTAGCGTCGCGTATAGCTTCGCTTCGGTTCAAACAAATAAAAATAGCCTAAGGTGATGGAACTAGTGATGACCAAGAACCAGTAATGGACACTTGGTTCTTATTTTACAGAAGATAAGGGTTATTAATTTGTTTTGCAACAATCAATTTAGGACCGAATGAATTTTGAATTAAGAGTGAAGTGTCCATTACTGGTGCCTGTCAGCTAAAAGTGTCCATCATTGGATCCGTCACCCTAGGGTGATGGATCTAGTAATGAACAAGGGCCCGATGGACACTTGATTCTTATGTTACAGAAGATAAAGGTTCATTTTTTTTATGACGATCAATTTATAACCTCATGATGTTTGAATTAAGAACTGAGTGTCTATTATTGGTACCTTCAGCTAAAAGTGTCCAACATAGAAAGTTATTTTCTGCTGAACCCGTATTGATTTCAGGTTACCTTGTGATGGTTACAAGTCTGACCTAACCTAACCTACGTAAATTATATGAGACGTTATCTATGAAAAAATACCTTATTGTCGATGGCGCTTCCGCCATTATTAACGATGCTCCGATATAAATACAACGTCGCGTGACGCAGTGCGACGTAAGCGCCATCGACAATAAGGTCCCTTTACATAGATAATGCCATATATTTACGTAAGATAACCCATGAGTGAGAAATGAGTGTCGGTGAAACAATGGGACACGTTCTTATGTATGTATGTATAAAACACACACACATAAACACTTTATTGTACAAAAAATAGAAAATCAAATACAATATTTACAGAATTATAATGTACAAAGGCGAAACTTATCCATTTAAGGGATCTCTTCCAGATAAACTTTGGGAGATTGAGAAAAATAAGAAAAGTAGAATGTGGTAGACATCTTATATACATTGTGTGATTATAAGTATAATATTTCCCCCGCCCCCTATGGAAAAAAGGGAGAGTTTAACGTGTGTATCCGTGAGTCTGTGTATCCGTCTGAGCCGTCGTAGCTCCTAAACTGCTTTGTCCTTATCCTTCATTGTGACATTTGAATTCGAAAGAGACAAAGAACTTTAACAAAAGAAGGTTAGCGTGCCTTTATGAATAAAGGGGATAGCGTCGGTGACACTGCAAAACCGCGTAAGTAACAATTTCATTTTAAAACAAAATAAACCTTACATCCTCAATAAAAAGGTGCATTTTGCTCGTTATTAAAAGTGTTATTTACGTGGTATTGCAATTTCACCGACGGGTAATTGTAACTAACACAATATGCATTGTATGTTCAGTTTTTTTTATTGTCATTGACGGTATTTTATTTTGTTACAACCGGAGCGTGGCGAGGGTGGGTTGTTTCCAAGTTAAAGACTCAAGTGGAGTGTTGAGAGATAATCTCGCGTAAGCTTGAATGCAGCCTTAAAGCTCGTTAAAGCGATACTAGTGAGCTTTTACGAGCTTTTTTCCTTCCTGATTTGTTTCGGGTTCAGGATTCGTAGACTTTTATCTAGGTTTAAAGCTTTCAACGGCTATAAGGAATTTGGTTTTTAGTTTTGCCTGTATAAAATACCTACTTAAGTTTTTTCTAAATTAGGTTTTCGTTATTTTAGGTGATTTGTTTTATATCATATAACCTCGTAAGGCCCATCGCAAGTTTACTACCTACTTAAGTTTTTTGTAAGTGGAACTTTGAATCTACTATCAAGGCAATAAAGTTCAATTAAGTTTGTTCGAAAATGCCATTTTCAATTTATGAAAAAGGAATATAAACTTTATTCTCATTGCATTACAGTTCAAATTAAATTGCCTTGATAATTTACATCCTATTGCACGCTGGGCCTTACGAGGATAATTATAAAAAACAAACTTTTCAAAATCCTACGAACAACCAATCAATTTGATAAACATTTGTGATAAATTCGCACCTTCAGAACAATAGTGACCTAATTGAGAAATTTTAAATTTCGAGTTAGGTCTCTATGATAATAAATTTATGACTCGAAGTTTGAAAGCACAAATTTTGAATTAGGTCATTATTGTTCTAAAGGTGCGAATTGTATTTCTTTTTAAAATCATGTGTAATATAGCTTAGTTTCTTATTATTATAATGTTGACAGAAGATAAAAAATGCGGTAATTACTATTCCATCACAAGCAAAAAACAAGTTTAGAATTGTTTAACTATTATCAATTATAAATAGTCAGAAACTTCATGGTTGTGCAATGTGTCAGGATCGGCCTACAACAGTAATAACTCAATTATTAAAAACTTATCCTCATCTTAATCAATAAACGACTTTCCTTTAGCGTCCTAAAAGCTTTTACTCTAAATAGCACTAATTTTATCATTTCACAGTGTCATTGTCACACTCACTATGTCATCATTAAAACTGTCCCGTCTGGAACACTAATTAAATCCAGGATGGATACTACTTAAAACGAAATTCGAAACTTTGGATGCTCCATCCTTTTCACTCTTCTTTTAAAGCTCAATTGATAGAAAGAGAAAGACAACGTTACTTCAAATTTCGATCATCAAAGAAAGGCGCCAAGGGCGCTATTCTTATAATTAGCTCTTTCAGCATCTTATCAGAATTTTTCATTTTCACATTTTAATTTGTTTTTTTTTTCATTACTCATTTACACTATTTAAGACTTTTTCGTAACGATTATTGTTCTAAATATCCTTTTTAATAAGTCTGTTGTCATAAATAATGGCTCCTAGAAAATAATTGAGCTGACGGTTTTAATTTCAGGAGTGGTATTTAAAATGTTTAGTACGGAATTTTCAATGTCAAAACAAACTAACTTAAAAGTTGGTTAGTTACATTAACTTGCTGAACTTTAAAAGTATTTTTTTAATACCGAATCGTTCATTAACATCACAATTCCACTCAAAACGACTCTATAATAATTACTTTAAGTAAAATGAAGCCATGAATAGAACGAAATTCGGAAATTCTTTTCATATCTTCTGCTATGATCGAAGTGCTCGTAAATAACCTATTTTATAGTCAGAGCAGCGTCATAAATATATAAGGCACTACCCGGCTTTAGAAGCCTTGGGATGAAAAGCTGTGCCAAATCTGCGCATTTATCACGTTTAATATATGCTTCGGTGCTTTTCGTTTGGTCAGTTGTAATAAAATGACAAATATTCTTTTTATGCTTATTGGTAGTTAAGTGGTTCTTTTACATCGCATAATCTACAATAACAACGTAAATGAAAAAATAGTCAGCTTGCACCTATTACTATCGTTATTTTTGAACTTCGTTTTGGTTTGTAAATAATAATTGGCGTTGTTCTTAAGTTCCCAACAGTGAAAGAGATAAAATATTTATAACGCATCAAATGATTATGCATTAGAACGCATTCAGATATTTTTACTCGCGTGCATAGATTTTTTGACGCTGACTAATTAAATTATTGCAAATTACTTAAGATTTTACCGGAAGACGCAGAGTAGCCTCCAACAAGGTGGACTGACGATGTGGCTAAGATTGCAGGAAACCGATGGATGCAAGTGGGCTAGACTAGAGGTCCTTGTGGCAAACCTTGGGGGAGGCCTATGTCCAAAATGGGGTTGCCTTTGTATGGGCGAAATATTTTTGGAAAAAAGCATCGTTTCCGAATCGTTTCATTTGCCAACCCAATTTTTTTCTGTAACCGTAAATATTTCAGGATTTTTATAAAAACTAACCTATCCTTACCTTATAGGGTTCTACATGATGGTATCCTGAAATAGTTACAGTTACAGAAAAAAAATTGGGTTGGCAAATGAAACGTTTGGGAAACGATACATTTTGCCAAACATATTTCGGGCAAAAGGCAGGATACCGTCCTCCAAATGATTATGACGAAGACCTAAGATTTTGATTTTTTTATGTTATTACATAACCATTATCTCTTCCATTCCAGCTCGTAAACAAGTTCGACGAGCTGCTGTTCACGAAGAACGACGAGAACTTCGTGGAGGCCTTCGCGATATTCTGCGGGATGGGCATCCACAACACCCACATGTACGAGAAGGCGATCACTGCCATGGCCAAGCAAAGCGTCACCTTAGATGTGAGTTGACTAGTAGACTAGACTATTTCCACGAAAAATTTGCTAGGAACCTATATCGTCTGCCATAATTATTTTTAGCCATAATATTTTTTAGATTATATTTATCGCGAGTCATAACTTATTTTTTAAATTCAGGATTTTTATAAATCAAATATAACCTAACGTAGCTTTATCTACACGTTAGATACTTGAAAGCTTTCTTATCCAGCGATATAAAATTTATGACTATCTATAATTATGTCAACAGTGACATTGTGACCAAAAAAAAAAGGAAAACAATGGGCTCCCGTGGCAGAAGACGATTAAAGTTTGCCATGCAACTTATGCCTGCAGATGCTTTGGCAAGACTGAGGACTACTATGGAATACGTCTATGCTAGTCATTTCGTTGATTGTTGTATACCTACTCATACCGAAATAGTTGCTTCGTTTTAAACTCTATTTCATAAAAAAACCGTCAAGTGTTATAAGTCCACGTGTCAACTGTCGCTTAAAGTCGATTTAGTCACTAAAGATTTATTTCTCAAAAATGTCCGGAAATGTGGACATTCCTATCTACATATTGAGACGCGAAGTACATAGTTTACTGACAGTTATCAAATTTAAAAAAAAAAACATTGCGTGCTCGCTACACAAGCCCGCAATGTTGCATACAAATTACATTACTATCTAGCTTGTAACTTTTTAAAAAGTGAAAAAGGCCATAATAAAATGAGGGCACAAGTCTTATACATCCAAATTTTATTCGAAACATAACTTTTTTATCTGTGTCTGGAATAGCTTATGTTTTTTTAAAAACAAAGCTTGCTTTCTCCTTGTCATAAACAAAAAGGTGGTAAAGAGTGATGGTTTTTTCACATGAAGTTTCTGTTTATATGCAATTCAAAAAATGAGTTCAAGCGATGAAGATTTTACTCCAACACAAATTATTTCTTGTGATTTTTGAGAAAAGCACTATATTTGCCTCGGCAGGAACAGCAATTGCGGGCTTCGTATTTTTAAACGGACTCGCAAGCTCGTCCGTTTAAACCAATACTCGGCCCGCAATTGCCTACTTCCATGCCTAGGCAATAATGTACTATTATGTTTCAGGTTCTAAGTTACCACGCGTCGGCCACGATAGATGACACGCAGCGGTTACGAGTAAGTGATGTAATCAATTAACTCATTAAGATTTAATACCTTACAGGTCGATTCACAAGAGTTGGCACGAATGGATTGAATGAGTGAACGAAAGTATACTAGTGTGTAAAATAATAACAGGTTTTCGGTTTGAAATTCGAACATCGGTTCAAAAGAAAAGCCAATATGTGGTGTTTGAAAACGGTCGTAATAAGACAGTTGAGGTTCCCCGATTCTGCCTTAATGGTACTCCAATGGAGAGAGTGGACCATTTTAAATATTTGGGTCATGTGGTTGCGGCTGATCTCAAAGATAATATGGACATTGAGACGGAGCGAATGGCCTTATCGGTCCGAGCAAACATGATTGCGCGCAGGTTTGTCGGAAGCTCTAGAGGGGCGAAAATATTACTATTCAGAGCCTATTGTGCCTCTCTTTATACCGGCAGCCTGTGGGAGCGGTACACGAAACGGGCCTATGGGGCCCTCCGGTTCCAGTATAATAATGCGTTCCGGGTGCTGATGGGGCTGCCTCGCTTCTGTAGCGCATCAGGGATTTTCGCGGAGGCGCGCGTGGACTGTTTCTATACAGCCATGCACAAGCGCGGCGCGTCCCTGGTGCGCCGGGTGCGCGACAGCCCCAACACCATCCTGCGCATGATAGCGGGCAGAGTAGACTGTCCATATATGTCTCACTGCGGGGGACTGCATTGCCCTACTAGTGTTATATTGTTTTAGTGCTGTTTAGTTTAATAAGTATTACTAACACCTTAGATTAAGTATTCTTAATAACAAAATAATGTGTCATTGTGTTTCACACGAAATAAACAATTTGAATTGAAAAGACGGCACTCACACAGTGATAGGTGACATTACTTTCGTTAAATCCATTCGTGCCAACTCTTGTGAATCGACCTGTACCTATACAATTAAAAACATCATGTATAAGGTGTAGGGTATGAAGAGCATTCCTCTTCATCTTCTTTACATAGTATACTTTATATAGGGTGACGGCACCAATGATGGACATTTTTAGCTGACAGGCACCAGTAATGGACACTTCACTCTTAAATCAAATTGTATACGGACCAAAATTGATTGTTATTCATTTGTTGCAAAACAAATGAATAGACCCCGTCATCTTGTCGCACTGACGTCGTTTTTTTGTAGGGATTGAATGTTTATCGACTATCTAAATGTCGATGGTATTGTGCTTAAAGTTATGTCATGTCACTGACAATGAGTTAAAGACAATAACTACTAAAGTTGTGATTAAAAGTAATGGGAATAAAAGTCGCGTGTGTTCGTTAGTTAAAACTGCTTATCTTAGTTTTTCCACAATCATTACATAAGGTTATTGCATCTACGACATACGATACTAATGAGGATATCTACTTATTTTTAATCAATAAGTTTTAATACCTACGCAATATTGAAATTGAGAAGAGATTTAAAAGGCAAAAATTAATCGTTTGGTTGAATAATATAAACTACAAACATCGATATAGAGATGGTCGATAAAAAAAACATTCAATCCGTACAAAATAGCGATGTCACTGCGACAAGATAACGGGGTCTACAAATGAATAACCTTTATCTTCTGTAAAATAAGAATCAAGTGTTCATTATTGGTGCCTTGTCCATTACTGGTTCCATCACCCTACTATACTTCTAAATCAAAGTCGCTTTCCGCCGTCTGTCCCTCTGTATGTACGCTTAGATCGTTCAAACTACGCAACGGATTTTAATGTTTCATCAATAGATAGATCAATGTAGGTATAATACATTCTGATTTATGTACGGGTGTTACAGAAATCTCACGTAAACCGAAGCGAAGCAAGGCGGGTCGCTAGTATTATTATAACCTCGTAAGACCCCGCGTACAAAAAAATATACATAATACGGCCATTGCAACAAAGATCTATTGCAAAGGAGATAAAGTAGAATTTCCCTTGTTTTTATGACTGACAACTGAAATAGAAAATTGACTTTATTGCAATCACAATAGGTTTATTTTCCTTTGGTCAATGTCGTTGTATGGTTGGTCTTAGGATGAAGAAACCCTGAGGTACAGTCAACAGCATAAATAAGTGATCATTTATGTACCTTGTCACTTTAACGTCGTGTTTGAAATGTCATACAAAATTGTGAAACGATTGAAAGCGACAAGGTACATAAATGATCACTTATTTATGCTGTTGACTGTACATAGAATGTTACGACAAATCTGTTGTCAATTTTAGGGCATCTGACGCTCGGAAAAAACCAGTGAACAACAACGAAAATATGTAACACGAAAACATTAAACACGAAATATTTAATGTTCAGATGCCGAATAGGTACGATGGGTGATCCAAAAGTTTTGAGAATCAGTAAGAACCATCTACATAATGATATTCTTTTAATGTGGACTATACCATGGCACTAATGAAACTTAAATTAGAGAAAAAAAATGTAAACATTATTCATTTGTTTCCCTGTGATAGCTAAACAAAAAACATCTGTATTAACAATTTTACAAGACGGCAAAAATAAGAGTTAGTTTTGTAATAATTTGGAGTTGTGTCGAAAAAGTTTTGGTACCCTAATAAAAAATGTTGTTATTGATAATGAAACCTTGATTTATCATTATAATTTAAAGGATAAATAAGTTATCATTGCAGTGGATTTTTCTATCTCCAGCTCTGTCACCAAAATTTAGGGTGGTTTCTTCGGCCTTTTCCAGGATTATTGAGGCCTACAAATAAATACTGCGACATTCTTTATTAGCAATTGAGTTCAAATAGTCTAGGAGAGTTATATAACATTATTGTATCCTAATTATGGCAAAATAATAAAAATAAGCTAAAGAAAAAAAATTACAAATTTTCGGCAGGAATTGTGCTTCAGAGCCTTCTAATTGATAAGGGTGCTGCTCGTCGACCAAAGATCAGAACTGATAACCGCTCTCCCCGTTATTTAGCCCTAACTTTCGACTACTATTTCTCATTCACTAATGTTCAAAAACAACTACATAAAAATCACGAGCTGGTGATGACATAGTGAAGGTACAAAATTTGGCCTCCTAAAGTAAAATTATTTTTATAGTGGTAAAATAAAACAATTGAATGACGTTAATAAGTGTTCGGAAATATAGAAAGTGTGCTCATTCCAATTAAAAAAAAACGATTTACATATCTCCCATTTTTTATACCGATTATCAAAACTTTTGGATCACCCCTCGTATTTACTTTTTTTTTCAATAATAAGATGTTGATAGGGGATTCATAAAAAAATTACCTAGTTAAATTATCTTCAGTGTCTCTTAAATTGAGAGTTTTTTTTAATAAGGAGATTAGATCCACTGGGGTAAGATGAGATCCTGGCTCGGCTTTGATGTCGACTTTCCCTAATCGAATCCTACAAAAGCTGTTTAAAAGGATTAGAAAAGTAATAAACTTCCCAAGAAACCGAATTATCTTATAATTATATTATAAAGTCAAAAGTTGGCTGCAACAAAAACATGTCTGTGCATGACTTGACTAGATTGGAAAAAGTTACATATTCCACTTACGATTACGTTATGTGGAGTGGAAAATTGTTTCTTTCATCTTGTGTAATGTTCTTCACTTTATTTCACTCTCCAGTTATCAAGGAAATAAATGTTACTATAAACTTCTATTAAAGAATCCCCCGATATCTTGAGTGCGGTGCGTATATGAATGAATTACACGTCAAAAATTATAGTTTTCTATGACTTGACGCTCACTTTGATGTGTCACCGAATTTTACTTCACCGATAACTTGTTATATTTCGATGAATTGGATTTCATTGAACGCTATTTTGTGTTGAACCCATGATCTTTTCAAGATATCTTAAATATTGATTACGTAAGTTAGGTTAAGTTAGACAAGTGACTGCCAAAAAAACTCATGGGCATGGTGAAATGAAAATTCTACGTAATGAAATGATACGATCGTTGAACAGTGATTCTTTAAAATAATATACCTCTAGGTAGGTACCTCTAGAGACCAGCAGCTCACTTTAGATCAGTTTATGAATAAGACTTTGTCTTACAAATGGTTTTTTTTAATCATCGTCTAATTAACAACGCAATTAGGACCCTGCCTACGAAGCTTATGGTCCCAAATCGATTCAGTGTGCGAAAATATATGTATGATGAGCTCGTGTATTTGTTTCTGAGTCTTGGATGTTTTCTATGTGTACAAATATGTATTTATCCTTATTTAATAAACATAGTCCAAGCCAACAGCTTAGTTCGGCACTAGCTCGACTTGTGTTAGATTATTCCCTGATGGTGTTTTTTTAATTTCAGACGCTAAGGATACCCTCGTCGGTCCACTTCAGTCTGCATTGCTTGGAGTTCGACGACATCGAGATGAGCGACGACGACACGCTGCGCGCCTGTCTTCGGATGTTCCTGGACCTGGACTTTGTGGAACGGTTCCACATCGACTACAGTGTGCTGTGCCGCTGGCTGCTCAGCGTGAAGAAGAACTACAGGAACGTCACCTACCACAACTGGAGGCATGCGTTCAACGTCGCCCAGATGATGTTCGCTATCTTGACCGTGAGTTTTTTATGGTTCAGCGGCTTTTCAGGCACGTTAGGTTCTTCAAGAACGTCGCCTTCTCTTCTATTGGAGGCGTGACGCGAACGATGCTCGTTATTTAGATGATTTGGATAAGTAAGTGGGCAAGATTCAAAAATGGTCATTTAACTGTGTTGTTGATTGTACAGTCGACTACAGGTCTATTCACGAGAGTTGGCACGAATGGATTGAATGAGTGAACGAAAGTATACAGGTGTGTAAAATAATAACAGATTTTCGGTTTGAAATTCGAACATCGGTTCAAAGGACGGCACTCACACAGTGATAAGTGACATTACTTTTGTTCATTCCATTCGTGCCAACTTTAGTGAATGTACCTGTACGAAGATGTTCTTTTCACCATATTGCATTGTAATAACGTCCAAAAAAGGATACGTCT
Source organism: Acleris literana (assembly GCA_946894065.1). Classification (NCBI taxonomy): domain Eukaryota; kingdom Metazoa; phylum Arthropoda; class Insecta; order Lepidoptera; family Tortricidae; genus Acleris; species Acleris literana. Next base: position 17,295,396 of record OX335684.1, on the reverse strand, counting down.
CTTTGAAGTCCACTGTATGTGACGCCCAATACCAAATGAAGTTCATTCGTGTATGATACAGCTGAACTTCCTGATACACAATTTATCCGGGTGATTCTTTGGCGTTTTAACCGCCGCCATTGTCCTCTCCTCTTATTATTCTAGATAAACAATTTTTTCAAAATGAGAACTACCCCCTACTAAGTTGAAACGCCCAAATATTCGCCCATTCGATCTTTTATTAGTGTATAAAAAAATGCACTTTAACATATTTAACTTGACTTTTCTTTGTTCAAAGATGAAACATCGCAATATTTCTCAAATTTTACGCTCTCACGATATAAGAGCCTCTTTGTAACCTTTCAATAAGAAACGTAATATCATTTCAGGAAACTCAATGGTGGAAGATTTTCGGCGAGCTCGAATGCCTAGCTTTGATCATCGGCTGCCTCTGCCACGACCTTGATCACCGAGGGACCAATAACTCTTTCCAGATCAAGTGAGTGCCATCAACGTATCTATTTAATAAATAAATATAAATATCAAGGGACGATCTCACACCAATTGACCTAGTCCCAAACTAAGCTCTAGGCTTGTACTATGGGTACTAGACAACGATATAAATACTTATATAGAGAAATATATACTTAAATACATAGAAAACATCCATGACTCAGGAACAAATATTCGCGCTCATCACACAAATATCTGCCCTTACCGGGATTTGAACCCAGGACCGCTAGCTTCGTAGGCAGGGTCACTACCAACTAGGCCAGCGCGTCGTCAAACGTATTGTGACGTTTATTTGGGAACAAAAATGTTACCGTGATACGGTTTCAAACAAAAAGAGAGAAAATATTGGCATAGACAAAATGCCTGTTGTCACGAAACGGTTCTAACTCAGCGTTATGCTGACATTATAGGCATCCATTCAACTCGGTAAAACCAATATCGCCTTTGATACCTATGTTATCGTATTGTCAACGTTACGATAGCTCTTATTAACTTGACAGTAATGGCGGCCGAGTTAATAATAATACGATAAGGCCTTGGTCTTCCGTTGGAACCAGCCAATGTCAAGTTGGTGTTAGTGCCAAGGTTATCGGAATGTATGTCTGCTGGAGTTTCTTATAATGATCGAAGCGCTAGTAGTTTCATTCCATATTAGCGACGTGTAAAAGTGCCACCATCATGTGGCCAATTAACTGGGTGCGTTCCTATATTCAAAAACGTGGATAGATTTGTGACGTCTCGTTAAAATTTGACATTTGCTACGGTGTCAAACCGTTAAGTGTAACCCCGACGCAAAAACAGGGGTGTTATAAGTTTGATCTCTATGTGTGTGTGTGTGTCTATGGCACCGTACCTCTTAAACGGGTGAACCGATTTGGATGCGGCTTTTTTTATTTGAAAGCAGGTTTTCTAGCAATGGTTCTGAGCTAAGTTTTATGAAAATCGGTTGTGCCGTTTAAGAGATATCAGCTCTAAAAGAAGGGGTCACCTTTTTATCTATTTAATAGTTTATGAAGTAAATAAGGCTAAACTAAGTTCATTATTGTATTTCCAGGGCCTCCTCGCCGCTAGCGCAGCTGTATTCAACATCAACCATGGAGCACCACCACTTCGACCAGTGCCTCATGATCCTCAACTCGCCCGGCAACCAGATCCTGTCGCACCTCTCCTCTGATGACTACGAGAAGGTCGTGAAGGTCCTCGAGGATGCCATCCTGTCCACCGATCTGGCGGTTTACTTTAGGTATTGGAATCAATATAGTTAATTTTTAATTGTTGTATTAAGTTCTGAACTCCTCGCATTCTTTGGCCCTGTGCATATTTTTTTCTACTTAAATTGTCTTTTTTTGAATTGGTATGATAATGCTGATGTGTGCAAATGATGTATGTATGTATGTAAATACTGTATTGTACAAAAGAAAAAGAACAACAATACAATGAAGATGAAAAAAAGAATGTACAAAGGCGATATTATACCTTTAAGGGATCTCTTCCAGTTAACCCTTTAGAAATTAAGAAAAGTGAAAGGTTGTGTGGTGTTTTCTCAAGGAATGTCTATTTTTAGCAGTTTGACATAATACGATAATTTACCTGATTATACATTTTCCACGTGTCATTTAATCTGAATATTATGTTAAATTGTTAAACATTGAAATCCCTTCGTAGACATACATACGTAAATTCAAGCCTTCGTTCCCAGAGTAGGGTAGGCACAGCTACAGAATTACCTACAACTACAAAAACTTACAGAATGATCAACAAATTTTTGATAGTACATTATGGAGATCTATTTCACTTTGTTTTAACTCATCTTCGTTTCATAACCGTATTGATTTTAATACGTCCGATGACGGTGAAGCTGTTATTCATTATCATCATTACCATTACCTAATCCATTATTTTCCTCATTCCAGCAAACGCAACTCCTTCATCGAGCTGGTGGCAACTGAGCGCACAGTCACAGAAGCCTGGGGCGAGTGTGAAGAGCGCCGGGGGTTACTTCGAGCCATGCTGATGACGGCGTGTGACCTGGCAGCCATCACCAAGCCCTGGCCGGTCGAGAGACGTGTAGCAGCTCTGGTGGCTGGCGAGTTCTTCAGACAGGGAGACCTGGAGAGACATAACTTGAATTTGACTCCTATTGTAAGTTAGATAATTATGGTCTGTTTTATAAGAAAGTCAGTGGAGGAATGTATTGATTCATTGGCCGATGTTTGGCAATTTTAAGAATTGTATATTCTTATGAAGCTGACATTATGAAGTATTTTGTCATGTATTTAAAATCCTCCTGATACTCAGACGTTTTCGATTTCAGGATTTGATGAATCGCGACAAAGAGGACGAGCTTCCTGCCATGCAAGTCAAATTTATTGACACCATCTGCTTACCAATTTATGAGGTAACTATTAAATCAACTATATACTTTAACTGTTTGCAGTCCCGTATCAAAACGCCTAAAATTAATAAGCCTAATGTATCATAATCCCTAAGAATACAAATTTCTCTTCAGGCATTCGCAGTACTATCGCCGTGTCTCCAACCGTTGCTGGATCGGGTGAAGAGCAACCGCGCGCACTGGATCGACCTCTCCATCAACGATAAAACCGAATACCTGGAGACAGAACGAGACAAGTCCAGTTTGAGTTCCCATGTAGACGACGAAACGTGCGAGGGAGACAGCAGCGGCGCTGTCAGTCTTACCTCAGAGAACAACTTCAAGTATGAGAACCTTGAGAATCCTGTTGTGGGGTTGATAGCTAACAATGCGCTCGCGCTCACCCAAAACAAGTTTAATAACGGGAATGATTTGAACTAAGTCCTTAGTTATAAAGAGAAGTAAGTTGTTGAAATTTAAATTTTGGTGTCAGTCGCTTGCACTGTCTCTGAAAAATTTCGAAGAGCTGAATTTTACAATTTTGAGAAAGAAATGAAGCTAAAACATTATTTGCCCTTGATTTTAAGAGTACATTGGGGTAGTGGCAGATTAGTTTAGACCATCGACCTAAAACGCTAACATACTGTTATGCTCTGTATGATCGATGTGTAAGTGTCTGTGGTCCAAATTTGTCATATACTGTTCATTATGTATCCTTTCCAATTTATCTTACGATCAGCAAGGTTCTGATAACACTTTTGGTATAACAAGCGTTCATAGTTAAGCGGTAATCGTTATAACATGCTTGTTTATCAAAGGCACGACATAATTGAAGACCATTTGCGTTTCTGAGCTCTGCATTATTTGAATCTATACTAGACAAGAAGACAACTTACTTCTCCGTTTCACTTTTCTAAGACGCATTTGATTCGCGTCTACCTTTTCGGAGGCCAATAGAGAAGCCAAATCGTCCAATATAGTTGATTAGTTTGGATAGTTTTAAGCTACTTCCACTAAGTATCCCCGCACAGCACAAGAAGACTTTTTGTATTTTTAATTTGTACAGTTTGTTTTTAATGGTTTTATTTTGAACTGACGATTATTTCCGCGTTTCGTTTAATATAGTTCAAATCCTGTCTTTGTTAGACAAAATGGCGCATTTACAAGTATATAAGTCGCTAAACTTCAAACTCGGATAAGTCCATGCCGAAGGACAACGGAATTTCCGTCTTTTTTCAAACAAATTAAGTTTTAAATTCGTATACCAAATTTCAAGAACATATCTGAGTTTGAAGTTAAGCGACTCTCTGGAAAGGCAGAATCAACTTTTTGTGGAGTGGAGTTTGACTGTCAGAAGTCTGAAGCTACGTAGCTTTCAAATGAATGGATCGATGGTAGTGCAGTTTATTTAATTAAAAGCTGGTTTAATCGACATCATTATTAAATAAATAGAAATCAGCTGGGCCGTTCAATACTTATCAGCCTTGAAATAAGTTGCTGCAATTACGTCTGGGATTTTTACCAGTTCAAGTTATTTTCAATAATGACGCTTACAAATAGGAGATCTATGGTAGATGTGCCCTTTTGTTTGAAGAAGGCGGTATCGATGTTCCTATTGGTCTGGCTGGAAGGTCTATTATGGAAGGTATATTCACGAGCACGGCAAGTAACAGATGTGTGATATTTATGTAGTAAATAGATGATATAGTCAAATGAATTTTCCGAACGCATGGCGTTTAATCAATAAGTTTTCACCTGCACTATTTTTGTACACTTCATTTACTAACGTTTTTTAATGTAAATATAAACTCTTTGACTGTAACTATTGTATTGAGATAAATGTTTAGAATGCTAAAAAAATTCGACTCGCAACTTTGAAAAGTTGAAATTTATGACACTAGGAAATGTTCGAGTACCCTTTGGTATTTCGAAGGTTTTTAGTCAAGATGATAACTGAATGACATTTATTTGTGCTAGATATTAAGTATCGTAACGTGTCAAACATATGACCATGAAACCAAAAAGTCTTATTGTACTAAATTATTTTTTTATTTTTTTCAATTCACTCTGTAAACTTTGAGTTTTACGGTTGAATTTCGGTACTGTTGTTTTTGGATGAGTTTTTTAATTGACAAGCATATTACCATTGTGAGGGTAATCATTTTGCACGATGTATATAAGATTCAAGAATGTTACTAACAAAATCTTAGCGTACTTATTGTGTTTTCGGATCTTTGTGTGGGATTCGGTACGAGTTCAGTTTTTTGTCTCTGCCGTAGGGCACACAACAGCTGTAAGTATTTAATACTATAAGTAGATGAAATCACATAGATGACATATACCGAAAAATAAACCGTGCCTTGCTTTTCTATTCATGCTTAAATTACAACATTTCTGTATGATTTTGAAAAAGCTGCTGCAGTGTAAATTTACCAGTATCATAATAACTTTTAAGATACACCAAGCGACCTTTCCTAGCGTGCTTGTAACTAACACGAAATTAGATTACTTATTCACATCTATGTAATTTCATTTATCGATGGTATGTAAATAGGGCAAACATTAAACTAAAATACGCGTTTGAAATACTACAGTCACCGACAAAACAGTGGCAGTGACTGACAAAATTGTAGTTTCACGAGAGCTTTCTCCAACGGATTGAGTTAATGAACGAAAATGAAGAAAATGTATAGAGAAAAATTACAACATACACTGCTGTTGGTTGAAATTGATCTAATCATTACCTAATTTACGTCTGCACTGTTTTATGTCTGCACACATGTAAAGCGTTTGTTTTGTCCATTCCATTTGGGTCAGCTCTCGTAAAACTTTCTACATTGACCGTCCTTAAGCCGAAAGAGTTTCTGGCAGAATCCCAATTTCTAATTACCTCATTAATCGATACAAGTATTTAGACAGTTACGGTACCCAACAGTCCATTCCAATCTTTGTACCTTAAATATAACGATTCGTGTTGTCTACGTCACGCCAATTTTACGAATAACAACCGATTACAATTCGCATCGAGTTACGGTGTTTTACGATGTAAAAGTAAATTTGGCATGTAGTACATTAAAATTGTCAATTAACGTTAACGTTAATACAAAATAGTATGTATTATGCACATTATCCGTGTCTTTCTTGCTTTATTCAAATGCTTTGTAAATCCTGTGAACTCTTAATCAATATGGTTTTCGATTCGAAAACTTTGATGTACTTACCCATTCCATGTCAAAATAGTAATGCTTATGAATAATCAGGCTCATATTGAATAACTTTTCCTCCAAGACTTGACCAATTGTTTCGTTAAGGAAATATTATGCGAAAGAAAATATTTTCCATTTGGAATATCTCTCTATAAGCATAGGCATCGGTATATAATCAGTAGTGAGTCAACCATGAGTCCAAGAGTTATATTAAAGTGATTTGGAGTATTGTAACTGGCGATTAACCAATGAAATTCATTGAAGTTGAAGTTAACACGTTAATTGATGTCGACCGCTCTTTTTAAGTGGCATGCAAAGAGTTAGTGCGACGCACAGTGCTCTGTTAATAATAAAGATAATTTGAATAAAAAAAACATGCTTAAAACAAGCATTTATAAATCAGTAATATTATTTTGAAAAGTTTTTTAGTATCTAGTCTTTCTTTACTTACTTTTGTTTCAAATAATTAAGTAATTATGTTTAAGTTTTTTTGTAATGAGTTGAGTGAATAATTGTGTTATTCCTTTAACGCTTACAATGCAAATGCATTAAGTATACTTACTGTAATTTGGTGATTTCTTGAAAGCCTCGTAATTTAATCAATTTGTCGAAAATGTACGACATTAACTGGAACACTATTAAGTCATTTTGTCAGTGAACGTGTTAACATTTGACAGCAAATATAAAACAATACTTTCAAATACATAACGGCTTTACCTGGTTGTGTGCACGATTACCCTTGGGTATATTTAAAACCCGCATTATATACCGAAGCTTTAGATATTTAAATGAAGAAAATCTCAAATTAATTGTGGTAATAAACTATGTACAACTATAATATTAAGATTGCTGTAAGTATTATTAGAAATTAAATAGACAAATAATTGTATTTCACTAAATGAGTTGTATGGTGTGTGAATATGGAGGTTGTTTTGTTCCAAACGAAAATGTTATTTATTTATGATTAAACAAATTTTGAAATATTTTTTTACGTTTTATTTAAGTAGGAATTAAAGGGGGATTTTTAAAGGCGAACCAGTTCAACAAATCAAAATGCACAAATGTTGCTAGAGTGTAGGTTTTGTGCTGAGCGTATCGATATTTATAACGAAACAACACGTTTCTTCATCATTATTAAATTTCTTACATACCTGGCAACACTGTGTTCGGCTATAAAAAATCTACATACGTACATGACACAAATTACACATTTTAAAGTTTGCCTTAGTAAGACTGGTTACTATTTTGAGACGGAGGACACCTTAAAAGTGGAAGAGAACGTCACTACAATTTTACTTAGACATTTTTTTTGTGTATTTACACGACTTACACTAACTTTTAACCCCTGTCCTACTTCTACGTTTCAACCTTTTTGAATTTCGCATGAAAATCAGTAGATGGCTCAAATGCATAGTGATCCTTTCAATGCATTTGCGCCATCTACCGATTTTCAAGCGAACGACGTATGGCACTGTTGGAGAAACAGTATACCGCCACCCACGGCGGCACGGCTTGGAAAAGATTCAGTCCAACGTTAGAACGTGAGATGGCGCTTTTTACACTTTAATTAAATTAGTCATGCAAAGTGATGAAACATTATAAGTTTACAAATTCTACGCCTGGTGAGTATTTATGTGTATAGTTTGAATCGCCCATTGCAATGCAATAAGGCATTAATAAATACTGTTTGCTATGAGACGAACAACATGACCTTATATTCTTTTGAGTAAAATTTTGTTTGGTGTTTTTCAGCTTCTTATTTACTTGAAACATCCTTAAATAATAATATTAAATTGTTAAGCACAATGACAAATAGTCTGAACTCTCGTTTCCAGGGATTTCTCTGATTTAGATGAGTAATTTTTGCATTCACTGCCACAAAATGAGAATTGTTCTGTTATTTAAATACGCCTGCCGTGTCGTCGGCAGTAGACCGCTGATCCAAGATTTAAATCACTTGTGCTATATGAGGGGTATAGAAGCAAAAACGCCTCTGTCCATATTTCGATTTTTTTAATCTGTGAATGTCATTTTGTACCGGAAGTCATAAACTCAACACCAAAAATCACACTCAGTTTCGAAAACGTTTCATTCACTTGTAAAAAGCTGCGAAAAAATTAATTCAGATGCAAAAACGCCATTCTCCAAACTCATTCAGAAGCAATTGAGACATTGTCCGTTTAGGCCAATCACAGCACGCCATTATGCCCGCCATTTTTGAACTTCAATATGGCGATTTCTGTCTTTGCAATGCAACAATGTGCTCCGGTATTTTTATAATTTAAAACAGTTGTAGTGGAATAATGGAAGAGCCCGTGCTACCAGTGTCTTCAGGGAGGACCAGGAAACGTAACCGCAATCCAAAAACATGGAAGCGAGCTAAGGATAAGGCGGTTCGGTAAGTTATTTTGTTACTACACTACACGTGGTTACAGTGGTGTTTTAGGGTAAATTAACCATTAGCAAACCCTTTTCAGTGGGCAATGCTACTGAATTAAAACTTATGTTTTATTATTGTTGTTTAATTAAAAATTGATTTTTATAGATAATTTTAATCATTTATAAGTTTTAATTTTTATGAATTCATAGGTACCTGATAATAGATTTAAAAAAATATGTTTTTTAGGACCTTTTTTTTCAAATTCAGTAAAGTTGATGCTTTATATTTTTATTTCTTGTAGGTACTCTGCTAAAAAGCTTCCTCAATACCCGACATGTAACCATGAGAAAGGAGCATACCAATGTCGTAAATTAAGCATGACGGACATTCGAAAAAATTTCCAATCATTTTATGCGGCAAAAAATAAACTACACCAGGACGCATTTCTCTTAAAATATTGTAAGATCAGTGATACTGTACGTCGACGAGCATGAGTGGGCCAGCGAGCACCAAATAACTTCAATACAAAGATGTTCGTAAAAACGAGTAACAGATTAAAACTTACACCTGTATGTCAGAAAACTTTTTTAAACATTCTGCACATATCTGTACATCGAATTCGTCGAGTAGCAAAAGTTTTTAAAACAACAGGAGGTGCAGTAAAAGAGACAAGAGGAGGTGACCATACTTCACAGAAATATGCGATTAGGAAGCTAGCAGTTAAACGATTTATCGAAAGTTTTCAATGCCTAGAGTCACATTACTGCCGATCTTCAGTGGAACGAAAATATATAGACTCCAGCTTAAACATAACAAAAATGTGGAAAATGTTTTGTGAACAAGCAAGACCAGAAGAGCGAGTAAAAGTAAGCTATTTTCGTGATATATTCAATAGTTACTATAATATTGGATTTGGCAGCCCCCGAACGGATGTATGTTCAAAGTGTACTGAATTAGATGAGAAAATTAAGTCAGAGAGAGACGTGAATGTGAAGAATACTTTTATTATAGAGAAAAGAGTACATAACCTGAAAGCAAAAGCATTTTATAAACTATTACGCGAACAAAAAGAGAGGATGGTAACATTATCATTCGACTGCCAAAAGAATCAGGTGCTGCCAAAAGTACCCGATCAAATAGCTTACTACAGTCGGCAACTGTATATCTACAATTTTGCAATAGTCAAATCGCAGGACAAAAAATTAAACAGAGACACTGTTTCATTGTATTATTGGACTGAAGATGAATTCCGTAAAGGAGCGAATGAAATATGCTCTGCTGTCTACCATAGACTCAATGATTTAGACTTGACTGGAGTACATACTATACGTCTCGTATCAGATGGATGCGGAGCACAAAATAAAAATTCGATAATGATGGGAATGTGCTCAACCTGGCTGTTCAATGCTCCGGTACACGTAAAATCCATCGAATTAGTTTTCCCAGTGTCAGGACATTCATTTCTTCCTGCTGACAGAGTTTTCGGAAATATTGAAAAGAAAATCAAACAGAAAGAAGTTATTACAAACCCATCGGAATATGTAGAGATATTTAATAATTTTGGCACAGCAATTAAGTTTGATATGAATCTCGACCGGAAATCTTCATTACATTCAGTAATAAAGCCCCCTAGAAGCTGGCATTTCCCTTTTGCCAGCAGTAAGCGATTCTTTATAAAAAGAAGTTCTAACAATATAATAACTATTAAAGGCGAATTAAACTACTGTTCCGAAATGGTAGCCTACAAATCAGTCTTGAAAAGAGGACAAACGTTTAGAAATATTGTACCTGCATCTATCTCCAAAAAAAAAGTTAAGATAAACCAGGCTAAACTTGTAGACGTTGAGACTCTATTGAAAAAACATTTCGGTTCAGAATGGCAAACAAGACTTGCACTCCAATATTACAAGGAAGTACTAGCTACATCAAGGTCTGCAGATTCTGATGATGTTGATGGTGACGATACTGTCGACATCTGCGAGGCAAGCCCACCCGAAATAGGGTTACGAATCTAATTTAATGTGAAAATTAATACGTCGGTTTTTATTTTTATTACTTAAAATAATAAATAGCAGAGAAATATTGTATTGTTTTTATTGCCCATAATCGTTTATTTACCCTACCGCCAAACTAGCAAAATGGCTGACCCTTGAGGTGCAAACCTGACATTGTCCAAGCCGTTGAGTTGCAAAAGCGACATAATCCACCGTCGAGAAGCAAATACGCCATTGTCCATTAAAATTTGATGATTTTACCAGTTTTACTACCAGTTTTTTTTTATTTATTTTTTAAACAGTATTGCTACAGTCTTTAGAATTGTTTGCCATGAACTTTAGACCAAAGTAGGTGTTTCAAATACGCAGATAATAAAATGTGTTTTTCTCCATTCTACGGAACTTGGACAGAGGCGTTTTTGCTTCTATACCCCTCATATGTAGAGTACCTGAAATAAACACTTTTTTGCCTTCGTTAAAAAAACTACGAGGCTCAATAGTTTTAGACGTCTAGGAATCCAAAAAAACAAAGGTATGTGACGCAAATATTTCTTCTCTTTCATTTCATATACATTGAACAGAGTCAAATGCTAGCGTAGGAGCAACAATAACGTATGACAATTCCCAGCCTTGGAGAGCGGCCAATCATCACTGGTTTTATTTTGATTTCACCCGCCGTTTAATCTCAGAATCGATCCGTAAGCGTTCCACTTTTCTATAAAGCATTCAGTGCCAATAACAAAATACCGGCTCACTTTCAATATAAAAATTTCACAGCCACGCACTAAATGTGTCAGTTTGTTTATAATGTCTGTAGTATGCCCGTACCTGTAATTTCCCGCCAATATTGGCATCAATAAGACTGCGCATGTTACTACCGCACGCCTCGCGCTCTTTTCTTCCTGCTAGAATTAACAAGGAGGGAAGATAACCTCGTAGTTTTTCGGACATGCGCGTTGCTACCCTCCGGTGGTACGATGCGGCCATGTTTCCAACCGGGAGTGCTGTGACACGGCCTCGCGGTGCTTTAAAATAAATACATAAGCGTAACGCAAAGAACTGTGATCTATTAAACTTAAGTACTGTAAATTGTATATAAATAGTATATTTAATGTTACTGGAAATAGTACAATCTACATGTGTATATAAACAATTAGTTAAACGTTTTAGAGAAATGGGATGTGCGAAGTGATTTTAAAGTAAAAACCTGAATATTCAGAAGTAAATTGGTGAGTATCAAGTACTGCGTAAATATCTTCGTAATTTAATTGTGATATTCCTAACATGTCACATAAAAACATGACAGCAAAGACGACGTACTATGTAGATGATAGGGTATCTACTTGTATTATCTAATTGTAGACGTAAAATCAATGGCACTTTTCTATTTTCGTTCGGATAAGGAAACAATATGAGCTCAACCAAAGTAGGATTTAGTAGTAGAAGTATCTACTTGATTTCTACAAAAACTATATATGACATCGTTGAAAAGTGTCTACTTTACGGCGTAGTCCCGGTAGTTTATTATTATTTCCCCCTTTTACCCCTTAGTTCAGAGGTTGAACTATTACTTCGAATATAGATTGGTGATTATCTACATTACGCGATAAACAGGCAATGGTCAGTAAAGGGTCCCAAAGAATTTAGTTTTGTTTGCCTGAAGTAATGTATGAAACCTTAACTGATGTGACCTTATACGTTGAGTAGAGAGGCCAATATCGGAGACGGACTGTTAGTTTATGGTGCTGTTGAGTAATATTCAGTTTTTCTAATAAATCACGAAGTTAAAATCCAAAGAACTCGTCCAAATAACTTCGGGACAAGATAAGTAAACTTTTTGAAAATTCCTACTTAAATTACTGTCAACAGATGAAGTTTTAATGCGTCTTAAGTCATATCTTGTAAATTTGAGAATTAATCTTAACAAATATCTTTTAAGTTTAAACTTAGCAATTTTACAAAAACATTCATTTATCTCTTTCTGCTGAGGCAGCGTAAGAAACTCTTCTGTTCGACCATTTTTTGTCGACTTACGTCACGAAATGGGTCTCTACGAAAACCTATCATTTAACGGGATAAAAAATATAATAATTTCTTGAAATGGGTCCCAAATTGACGCTCGTGACCGTACATATAAATAAACAAACTTACAAATTTTACCTGTTTATATAGGTATTATTTATTAGTGTAGGTAAATAGATAGAGAAAAATGTTGTCGTCATTTACATCTGGTGGAGTATGTCTTATTAGTAGGTTAGGTTACCATTATAACTCTAGCATTATGGCAGCGTCAAGTCACGAGAAACAAATAACAAGGTTCTGTATTGACTACAATTAAAGTTTAGTGGTGGTAGGACCTTGTGCAGGGTCCGTCCGGATCGCTACCACCATCTTAACACTTTCATTGCCAAGGTCTCCGATTTTCATACAAAATCGACCCGCCTAGCGGGTCGGCGGCAATGAAAGTGTTAACCCGTAACTTACGCCAAACAGCAATGTTCACTTTCTGTCCGGGTGTGGGGACACTTTGCTGGCTTATTACAGATGAATAAAGTACAAAGTGGCAGCCAAAAATCTAAGGGTGGTAACAGGAGGGAATAACCCATACAACCGGTGGAATTACTAGCATAGAGGCATTCCACCTGAGTCCTTAAGATCGCACAAAGGGCCATGGAGCGCAACGGTATATTTCTTCGCGACAAAGTCCGAAACCGAAACGAGACCATTCGCTAACGAACCAGAGTGGTGGATATTGGCCATCGCGTTGCCAAATAAAAATGAGTTTGTGGGCTTAGCATGCAAGAACACTAGAATACGTCAAACGCTAGTTAGTGTCGAATATGTCTATTCCATATTCTAATGTAAGGGTAAACGTTTAAGGTTTTAAATACAAGTGTATTTTGTGTGACTTGAGTCCTTTTATTACTAAGCAATCTAAGCATCTTAAAGTGTGACGTTAATGTCATATTTTCTGTCAACTCCCGGTATTACTAGAGTAATGAAGTAAATCGTTCAAATCTATCAATAAAGTTTAGATAGAAACCCATAGAATAATAATAGTATAGAAACCGGACTGTAAAATGAACTTTGCATCAACTATATTTCTTTACGCATTGGGCATAACGTAAGAGAAAATGCTTCGTAAAGTAGGCTGTTTTTTCTTCTTTAACTGTCATTTTCACGAGGTTTAAGTTTTCGCGATGGGGCACCTATTACCCCTCCCAAAATGGGCACCCATTACCGCGGTATTTATAAAATGCGTTTTATGAACAAGTCGATTTATGCCCGGTTCCTATATTTAAGAAACGAATCGTTTTCCTTACGGGCAGTAGCGTTATGACATTTGCTAAGTACAAAATTAGTCAAATTTTAACGAGACGTCACAACTCTACCAACGGTTTTGAATATAGGAACGCACCATTACTTACTAAGAAACTTATTTTACACGAGCAAAGCGCAGTTTGAAGACTACCGTTTTTTTTGGCGCTGGTGTGTATGCATCAAATAAACAACTCGCAAACCGCCAATATCTGCGACGCCGGCGCAGGAACAGGTTGTGCCATAAAAACGCGATACGCCACGCGTAAGTAAACTCACATTTTATTTAGTGATTTGCCTAATAGTTGTAATGACTAACGTAATGCTAAGATTTTTGAAATTATTTATTATTGTTTTCTTTTCGACTTCCAAATACTATTTTTGTGTGTTTTTGTCTGGAAATACGTTAAAATTAGAATACTAAGCGGGCTACATACCATCAGTTTTAACTGCACAGTCGAACTGTTCAGTTAAAACGTATGTGTGTAGGCACTACGAACTGTGCAGTTAAACTGACGATCTAAGAAATATCTAAAGCGGGCTACATACCATCAGTTTTAACTGCACAGTTTGAACTGTACAGTTTTATCTAATGAAATTTCGATTAGATATTTCTTAGATCGTCAGTTTAACTGCACAGTTCGCAGTGCCCACACAAATACGTTTTAACTGAACAGTTCGACTGTGCAGTTGAAACTGTGCAGATAAAACTGATGGTATGTAGCCCGCTTAATCGAAATTTCATTAGATAAAACTGTACAGTTGAATCTGTGCATTTAAAACTGATGGTATGTAGCCCGCTTTAAATACCGCGGTAATCGGTTTCATTTTTTGCTATGTCTCCTAAATCCGAGGTATACCACGGTAATAGCGAAAATGGGTACTTTAGGTTCAATGGCCTTTATTTTTTATATCTGCAGTCGGATTTTTTTTTAGTGTTTTAAAAAACTTTGTCTATCTAAGCAGCTAAAGAGCAATTTCCGTGGTATGATAAATACTAATAAAGGCTGTAGTTTTTATTAAAAACTAGTGCACTATATTACTTCTTTTCATAGAAAGCCTTAAATGTTTGAGTCGTTTAAATATAAAGATCTATTTAAAGATATTCTTATTAGTTTTATGAGTTTAGTTTTATTAGATGGTTAAAATGTTAAAATTTAATTGGGTAACCAACGTCATGATAACTTTATTTTTTATGGGTCACAAATAATTAGGTTTTATAGTACCGTGAAATTTATCCTATTACTGATGGTAAGAAAAGATAACCCTCGGTTATAGGATGTATGGGAACCTAGTTCCGAGGTATTTACGTTTTTTATGGGTCGGGGTTAGGATCCCATACTAACTCCTATTGCCGTGTGACAGTAAATGAAATAACATTTTTAGGGTACCGTAGTCCGGCTTCCTTTATAAAATTAAGATTTTTTTGATAGTAAAGCTTACCTGTTGGAAACTGTTTGGACTAACTGATGGTACAACGCTTATCTGTGGGTTTTTATGTTAGTCTGTCGAAATCTGGGATAATAAGACTAAGCTAAGCATATGTTAGAAATAGAAATAGAAATTGTTTATTGCATGTCACATTAAAGTTTATAGGTGAAGGGTATATATAAAAAAAGGAAAAAAAGGAAAATGAAAAGGGAAAGGGGAAGGGTGTTAATTTTGTATTTCAAAAATTTCGGTAAAACTTGCTCTTTTTATAGTTTTAATTTATGTTTTGAAGTCAGCGGCATCCATAATGTACTTACATTATGAACACAAGTACTAATTATTTTGAACTCACTATCAAACGTGGATATTCATAGCTACGCACGAAAGAGTATATATGTATGCCAATACTTTATTGTGCGAAACGCAAAAACAAAATGAGAAGAAAGTAGTATCGAGTAGACATACGTACAAAGTTTACAGACATAACATGAGTTTACGGTAACATGAGAGAGAACAATGTTCAATTTTAAAAATACTTAAACGTATCTACATTACTAATGTGGTTTTTCTTGTTAAGAATCAAACAATAAAATGGTCATTTTTTACATAACAAGCCAGTTAGTTAGCCAGTTTAGGGTAAAACATAATGTTTATTAATCCGCTTCCAGTTATCGTATTTATTTGACATTTTTATGTACATAAATATGTAAATCAGATGACAATACAGTCATCTTGTACTTATCGAAATTGTTACATTGTATTAAGCAGAGACGGGCTTTATATTGTATTTAACAGAGATGTTAAATATTAAATGTACGGAACCAAAAATACATTAATCCTCTACCCTCGGTAATAGGAACCTCATCCGCGGTAATAGGGTCAAAGCCCGTCCAATACCTCGGTAATAGGAGAACCCGACTTTTTGGGTTTAATATTTAATTTTATCCCATATAATCAACTAAGGTAAGCCCAAAAAGCTGCAAATTACAAAGTTCAATCAACACACTTTTATAAAAAAATCCTTAATTTCTGGCTCTTATTTGAAAACAACCTTAACTCCCACGGTAATAGGTGCCGTAACCTTAAGTGTATGTAAACATTTTATTGTACAAAACACAGAAATTCAAATACAAATTATAGAATAGGAATGTAAAAAGGTGAACTTATTTAAAGGATCTCTTCCGGGTAACCTTTGGGTGATAGAGGAAAACAAGAAAAACAGAATGTAGCCATGTATATGATCCACGTATATATACGTATATTATCACCCAAAAGTTAAGTGGAAGAGATCCTTTAAAGGGATAAGTTAGAATTTGTACATTCTTATTCTGTAAATATTGTGTTTGAATTTCTGTGTTTTATACAATAAAGTGTTTTTGTTTACATACATACATAAGTACCGCGGACATATTGAGGTTCATTCAAATTTTACTTCTTAAAACCTTGTAAAAATGTCAGTTAAAGAAGAAAGAAACACCCTATTTTTTTTTCCTTTTCACTTGTTACGTACATAAGTAGAGAAAGATAGCTGGTGCAAAGTTCATTTTATAGTCCGGCTTCTTTGCTATAGTATGTTCTTATTATAAATTGAATTTTATTTAAATAACAACTTTATATTCGACACAATTAATAAATGACATAAAATATGACACTAGATAACGCGTAGCTTACTAAGCGCACAGGTTCTTATACGTGTCACTAAAACGATAGAATATAGAGGAGCGCATTTTGGAGTAGCCATCTCGCTCAAAGAGAGGAGTCGGCAGGGCCCCAGCAAGGCCGGGTAACATCGGCTCAACCGCAGGCCCAATCTGGGGCAGATCCATTGAATATTGGGCCCAGTGGAGGAAAATTGGACAGGCGTATGCCCAACGGTGGGCGCAAGTGCGCTGAAGAAGAATGTAAATGTCTATGGGTCTCGATCCCACTTACCATCAGGTTGCATGTGTGCTCGTTTGCCTTCCCTTTGCCATAATAGTACATTATTGCCTAGGCATGGAAGTAGGCAATTGCGGGCCGAGTATTGGATTAAACGGACGAGCTTGCGAGTCCGTTTAAAAATACGAAGCCCGCAATTGCTGTTCCTGCCGAGGCAAAATATAGTGCTTTTCTCAAAAATCGCAAGAAAAAATTTGTGTTGGAGTCAAATCTTCATCGCTTGAACTCATTTTTTGAATTGCATACAAACAGAAACTTCATGTGAAAAAACCATCACTCCTTACCGCCTTTTTGTTTATGACAAGGAGAACGCAATTCTTGTTTTAAAAAAAAAACATAAGCTATTCCAGGCACAAATAAAAAAGTTATGTTTCGAGTAAAATTTGGATGTATAAGACTTGTGCCCTCATTTTATTATGGCCCTTTTCACTTTTTAAAAAGTTACAAGCTAGATAGTAATGGA
The DNA here is from genome assembly GCA_946894065.1 of Acleris literana. Taxonomy (NCBI): domain Eukaryota; kingdom Metazoa; phylum Arthropoda; class Insecta; order Lepidoptera; family Tortricidae; genus Acleris; species Acleris literana. The sequence goes on along the minus strand of OX335684.1, from coordinate 17,277,800 downwards.
ATTTGTATGCAACATTGCGGGCTTGTGTAGCGAGCACGCAATGTTTTTTTTTTAAATTTGAGAACTTCAGTAAACTATGTACTTCGCGTCTCAATATGTAGATAGGAATGTCAACATTTCCGGACATTTTTGAGAAAAGAAAGTTGTCGAGTATAGGTAGGTATGTATAAGTATCGAACTTAACAAACAAAGCACCAACAGAATTTGATATCAATATCCTTCCATTCCTTCCCTCAGAAATATAACGCTTGTTTGTTCTCAATGAATATGGCATCAACGATAACCGTATCAGAAAGTTATGTGCGTCTTTTAACCCTTCTATCGCCTAGTAATGGATGTTTTTGTTCTATTGAACCGGTTATAAGCACATAAATATACTATACCTAAATGCGCCTTTTTTATCACCACACTGTAATGTCAGGGTGCTGCCACACCGGTGCCATCGATCGAAACGGATGAGACAACGTCTATCAAGGTCCTAGTATCCACATCCTGCCCTTTACATTATTATATTACAAATATTATTTATCAAGAAAAAACACATTTAGTAAGTTCTGCCCGGTATTTCAAATTATCCGTACAAATCTGTCATTTGTACCGAATTGATTTGCTTGATTTGTTGATCGATGAAAGGATCGAGGTTCGATCGATGATAGAAAAGCACACAAGCCACATGATGGTAAATGGCTATCCGAGGCTAATAGACATTTGCAATCTAAAGGCTGCATTACAGTCGCTGTCTTCTTGAGACTGAAAGTATGTTATCAACCCTGAGGACTAAGATAAAGTGTCTGCTATGCTAGTCATTTTTTCGGTTGTCTTACTCCCACGGCGTAAGACGACAATGCGAAGACAAAGCAGGGTAAGTACTAATTTCACCATACGATGTTAACCACTTAACGTACGATTAGAGCGTTAACAGCTGTCAAAATGTATGAACTAACAGTCGTTTAACACTGATTAAATTTAACATCGTTTGGTGAAATCGGTACTAAAGGGTGAAATGGTGGTAACCCGGACAAACCTAGCAATTGGGTTTACCGCCACTATAATTGAGTATCGATGGACTGTTAATAATGATTAATCGATTATTTGATGCTAATCTTTGAATAGCGAAAGCTACCACAACAACTGATCCGTTGATTGGTGTTAACACCTTAAGTACCAATTTCACCAAACGATGTTAACCACTTAACAGACGATTAGAGCGTTAACAGCTGTCAAAATGTATGAACTAACAGTCGTTTAACATTGATTAAATTTAACATCGTATGGTGAATATGGTACGAAGTAAATTAGAGTATGGTCTTAAGTAATATAGCCTCTTCGACTTTCAATAGTTCGGAAACGAATCTTGTGTCAGTTAAGTAAAGTTTAAAATCGTTTTGACTACAGGCGGTTGGGCCTTACGAGGATAGAGCAAGAGTTCATTTACTATATTTTATGTAAGTAGATTAGTAGATGGAAAAATAATCATAAAAGAGAGTATTATGTACCGATATAAGGTCTGTTCATTCTTACTTGTCTTGTATAGTAACAACTTTCTAACCTCAAAATGAACCTTTTTTGGCTAAAACAGCTCTTTTATCGTAAATAAAGTAGACTTAATAAACATTATGGACATCACTTGGCTAATGTATTGTCAGTGATTGTTTAAAATAGCTGTTTTAGCCGAAAAAGGTACATTTTGAGGTTAGAAAGTTGTTTAATATATAAGACAAGTAAGAATGAACAGACCTTAGCAAAATATTGCTTTTTCTTGTATAAAATAAATATATTATAGAACATGTTAATAACTCTATTCTCTATAAAATGCTCTTTTGCTTTTTTGATCTAACCTAACCTTTATTGTCGGTAAAAACATTAAAAAAATTATATCTCTTAACAACCTTCATTCAAAAACTTAATTTAAAACACTAGCTGAAAAGAATCAGCCATAAGTAGATGACATAATTGACCTTTTTAATCTCCTGTCAACTGACAGCACGCGTTATAAGCATAAACTTAATGTAATAAGTATATTTATAGCAAAGAATTTAATAGAAATAACTTAATAATTTATATAAAAGAACGCAATCGATTGTAATAGCTTTTTATAGATGTGAAACTTTTACAATAATTTTCCAGGTAACGCAGATTTAACCTTTATAACTAGGTAGTAATATAGTTTAAAAATACTTTTAAAACTTAGCGTAAGTATAAGTATTGTTTTTTTAATAATTCACCTCGTTTTTTCTTAACCTAGGTGTTCTTTCACATACTTATCCATTTTCTCTGCCTAATTAATCGACATCAAACTTTAAAAAAAGCAGATAGAATCAATTCATCGCGGTTCTATTTCTTGTACAATTCGATCTAAAAAAAAGATCAATCAAATTTTATTTGTGATAGGAACAATCTACCGCCAAAATTACTAGCATAGAGGCATTCCATCTTAGTCCTTAATGCAATGCTTTTGCAATCTTGACACCAGATTTCGGGATTTCTTTAGTACCTTGTCTATTTAATGTCATGTTTAAACTGCCATATAAGCATTGTCACAGCGATTAAAGTGACAAGGTACTAAAGTGTACACATATTTATGAACTCGACTGTACCATCAGTTCGCCGGCGTGATCGTTTGCCTTTTTCATGCTTTTATCTCCCATCGGAAAATATGCCATGACTTTGATGGGTGCCTTCCTCGGGGGAAATTAATGGCTTACATTTTTCTGCCTTGTTGTTGATCGAAGGCTTTGTCTGATAAAGATACCTAGGTATGGTTATTAGTTTTTTTCATTTTTAATTAACTTAAATGGGTACATAGTGTTTTTAGAATTTGTCAACAAACTGTTACCGCAGTTTGGCGAAGAGGGTATTGTAAAAAAAGGGTTCTAAGTATATGAGAGGAAATAAATGGAAAAATAAATACTTATTACTTAGGCGTGTTCTACGTTCTTTTCAAACATTTAGATACCTTATTTTCTTTGAATTTGTAACACAATTTCTTTTTTAAAAGACGTCGTTATTGCATATGCTTATGCTTACGGGTCCAAACGACTGATGTGCAATTTGCGGAAAGTTTCCAAAAACTTGAAAAAGTTCTAAGAATTTTAAGGAATCTTTCACTATAAATATAGGAAATTTAAATTTAAGAAACGGAAAGTTTCTATCCCCATACAAAATTGTGGGAAGTTTCCGAAAGTTTCCTACATGAAATGTTCCGCAATTTTGGAAAGTTTCCTTTGGCACATCAGTAGTCCAAACCATCCCTTAAAGGGGTAAGTTCGCCTTAAGTAGTTAAGGGTAAGTTTGTTATTATCTGTTTGTGCACTAAAGAGTTTACATACATACATACATACATACCATACGGGCTCGCAAAAATAAATAAAGGTCAAGATTTTTCTAATACTTTTTTTCCGAATTTCCATAATAGACATAGAAATTATTGCAAAAAAAAATATAGACGGATATGCGTAGCAAAACATTACATTACGGAACTAAATAATTATGCAAAACAAGGTTCACGCTACATTACTCATGGTTTGATATTGAACCAACACAGGCGCGTAAAATGTTATTTACTACACAAGACCGAACGTTTTTTCGTGCAGCCATTACTCCAATGTCCTCATTTAAGAGTACACATTAACGATAATATAGAGATAAATTTTATCGCACATGTTATAATACGCGCGTCGCTCGCGTATTGCGATGAGTTTTAACGGCTTCTTGGTGTAAAAACAGTGTTTTAATAAGAGTGCTAACAGAGTGTTTTGTTTAAGGTTTCCGGAGGTGATTAACGTTGAATGAGTCCAGCTTTGCACCATGTTAAAAGGTAAGGTTAAGTTATTATTTAAAATATTTAGCACTATACTCCGTCGATACAACTTTATTAAAATTATTATTGTTTATTTGACCTCTATTACTTTTTGTATATTCGGAAACTGACCATTTTTTTTATATTTGTTGTCTTTGATTATTTGAGTGTTATTTTTGTATTATTATTTTCGTATTTTTTGACATGCAATTTAAGGTCTGTACATTGTTACTTGTCTTATATAGTAAACAACTTTCTAACCTCAAAATTAACCTTTTTTTGGCTAAAATAGCTCTTTTGTCGTAAATAAAGTAAACTGAATAAACATTTTGGACATCATTTGGCCAATGTATTGTCGGTGACTGCTTGATTTTGTTTAAAATAGCGGTTTTAGCCTAAAAAGGTTCATTTTGAGGTTAGAAAGTTGTTTACTATATAAGACAAGTAAGAATGAACAGACCATATATTGTAACATTACATTTATAAATAAATAAACTATACTAAACTAAACTATTAAATAAATTTGGAAGTTCACGAAAATCGTTATAAGCTATGATTACCCAATTATTACATGATAAACAAAATTTTAATTATTTTTATACGTAATTTACTTTTATTCCTTCACATAGTCTTTGAGAGGAATTTATACTTCAACATTTCAAATAATAAATCTAATCAATAATGTATTGCGCAATTTTCTAATTAGAATAACAACAGTACCATGAAATAAAGTCTTGTTAGTATTTATTTAGGTGTAGTCTTGATAAAGAAAGTTAACAAAGGCAAGCACACAAATTCTTTAGATACCGTTCTAAGTATTTATTTAATTATAACAAATCGATAATATATAGCGTAAAGATAATTTTACAAAATAAGTTCTATTTCAATTTAACCAGAATTACTACAGCGTAACTCTACTCATCATCCCTTCAAATATCAGGGGAAATTGTTAGACAAATTGTCAGTCCAAAACTTAGATCTAGGCTTTTAATAGTCGAGTAATGAGAGCTAGACTCGACCCTAAGTATTTTGGTAGAGACACACGGCAATGCGTCAAACAAGACATTTTCGGAAATGATTATAAAACGATAAACAGTCTCCAAATACCCAAAACGCTATAGGTGGATCTCTAATATTTGAAGAATTCCCTCGATCTGTCCAAGATTCCATCACCCGTTGACAATGGGGCCACCCGGAAAGTACGAGTATACCCTTCCAAACGTAAACAAAATTTTCCAATTCGGTCCAGCTTCTTTTTAATGGGAAAAAATACATAAAAAAACTTTCCGACATAATGAGAACATGCTTTTTTGAACTCCGTTAAAAAGGGCGACGCAACGGCAACCCTGTACATTTATACAAACCACACATGTAACTTGGCAATTTTTACATTCAATTGTTAGCCGTTCAGAGTTCACCACCAATAAACCTGATAAAATCCTTTTAAAATAAGCGAAGAGATTACTGCAGCTGTGCTTTACGAACCTTCATTAAACTTGGCACCCAATTAGATCTTAATTTTGCTATATATAATATTCTAACGACCTGCCCTCGCTTCGCTTCGGATTATGTAAGTTTTCTGTAACAACCAGAATTTATTACATGTAAACCTTCCGTGGAAAACCATCTAAATTATGGTGAAAACAGCATCAATATTAGTTATGTGGTTTATGAGGAGTAAGCTGATATACATACAGACAGGAAGACAAACGTGAAAAGCGACTCTGTTTTATACTATGTAGAGATATTGAAGCTGACAATCCTGTATATCAATTTTACCGATGTTAACTCCTCTTTGAACTTAAGTTTTTTTTTTATTGGTATAAAGGACAACAACAGCCGTAAATAAACTTATTACATAGTATTAGTTACATAAGAGAAGGCCAATGACAGTTATCCATCAGTAACTAAATTAAAGAGTACACAAACATAGTGAAAATGTAAGCTCACGAAAAATATACACAAACATAGTGAAAGTGTAAATTCATGAAAATTGTACACAAACATAGTGAAAATTAAAAACTCGTGAAAAGTTTACACAAACATGGTGAAAATGTAAACTCATTAAAAATGCTTATTTTTTGGTGAGATAATGTCAGAAACGCATAAACAGGACAATAAGTTATTTTGCCTTCTAGTTATGTAAATGCCTGCTACCATACACGATAAGTAATCAATTCATCCGCGTGCATAACTCAACTACATTATAATCTGTGGTATATAAGCATTATCGATCCTGGTCAAGGACGCAGGAAACTGTTGGATGCGGGCAGCGTTAGATCATTTATTTTGGCGATTCTAAAAACACTACAGACCACAGACTTACACTACCTTTAGTCCCAAGTCTATTAGAAAGCCGGTGCGTTATATAATTTAAAAAAAATAGTCTGTGTTCTAACGATAATCTGACAGGACAATATAAGCCAATGAAGTTTGTGATGCCCTTAAGGAGAAGCGTAGGTCCAGCCACAGTATAATAGTAGTTTACGTGACGGTTGCGTAATGCTAATTACGCAGAGTCGCGTACAATACTTTATCTACACACATATTATAAGTAGTCTAAGATGGGTTCAGAAGCCGAAAGGCAAATGACCAGCATTACCTTACCTGTTGTAGAATCAAAGTGACAGCGATGACAGCTGTAACGTAATTTTGAAATTACGTTATCGAATATTGTAAGGTAATGAGATTCAACTTTGGAACATCTTCCAAAATTAACAGCTGTCATCGCTGTCACCTACTATCACAGGTAATGCTGGTCATTGCCTACGGGTTTTGAACGCATAATAGAGGACTTATGATATGCGTGTAGATAAACAGTATTTCGTCTTCAAACAAAGTTATATCGCATGTGTAGTATATTGCATGTGTGGGTGCCACCACAAGCAAACTCAACGGGACGGACCAAGCCGGTTTAGACGGGCCGCGTCGTCGCCGCGTTTGGTTGCGTGCGTATTAAATATCGAGCGACGCGCATCGATGCAACCTTAGCGCTTGAGCGGCAATAGGTAACAGAAAGCCCTAAAGGACTGCAGACAAACTACTTTTCTATAAACTTTGGTCAAGTGGAGGATGTTTATTGGATTACTGGGCTGTCCCGGAAGTAAAAATACAAGATTAGGTTAGAAATATTTAATATAAGGAATGCAATAAAATCAAGGGTTATTGGTTCATAATAAATGTAATATTATTAAAATGAAATAAACTATATCAAATTAGCGCATACCTCAACTTGTTATACATTTTTTGAAGGTTATTTGCTGTCTGCCTTATCACAGCTTTTCAAGATTTCAAAGCTACAGTTTTAGCCAATCTAGTCCACCGACGGTTAAATGCAGTGAAAGATTTTGGGTTTATCCGCTTGCTTTTTAACATAATGACCATGTCTATCTACCTCAACTTAAAGCAATAAAATATCGCTTGCCAGGAATACAACATGTATCAACAGAAGAAAGATCTCGTCATTAATAATGAGAACTTTCTATGTTTTTTCGTAAACTCTGTCACAATCTGTTTAAGCGTGCTCCTCCTGCCCTTTTATATATTTTTGCTCCGATAATTTAATTTTTTTTTTAAAGGCTGAATCATTAACCCTCGCCCTGGCCACACCAGCTCTTGATATCTTTCATTTTAGTGCTTTAACTCTAACAGATGTCAATGGAACTTGCTGAAACGTGTTTTTTACCTTATTTATGTTTTGAACGGTCGAAACTGTACGTTGTCGTCCAGTAATATATTTAAAATATCGATTTTCTTTACATAAAACATATTTATATTTCTGTTATTACTTGTTCTTGTAGCTTCCTCTTCAATAAAATTGTGTGTTGTATGCGTTTTCCCGTGGTATTGACAGTACTGAAAAACTCTTTTCTCAATTAGTTCTTGTCCCGCGCTCTTCATTATTGAAAACAAGCGAAAAAGTACGCGACTCCCGGCTTATTTGAAAGATTTAACATTGACTCTCGACATGAGAGTTGGTTTAACCTTTTTTGGATGTTTTCTCTTTAAACAATTTTGTCTACGAAAATTGTCTCTTTACTTCTGGGACAGCCTTTATATGATGATAGCATTATAATAGCTACAGGATAAATTTATAGCCATTGAGGTGTAATCATCTGATTGTTATTGCCATAATGCGCATTGGTATCTATTAAATCAAACTGTATGTCATTTAATAGTAGTTTATCTATTATTATTCGCTAGGCAAGCGAAACTGGTAGAATTATTGTAATTGTTATCGTTGGTTCATGTTTCTAGTAATTGGGGCATCTCGCATGTCGGTGCGTTGATCACAATATTGTTAAATAGATTAGAAATCATCAGAATAATGGTCTTTTTAAAATCGATGGGCAATCATTGTCTTTGGGAACGAGAAAATGGGAGAAAAATGTAAAGCAGGCGCGTATATTACTGAGAAAGAGAACTGCTTTTGACTCGGCCTTATGTTATATTTTCTTTCTGGTCGTTTATACCGTCTCTTACGATACGGACGAGGTAGAAAGGGATATCAGAGCGACAAACAAGTCGTGGATAACTTGTGCTAGTTGTTTTTATGGGTCAGAAAACAGAATTTATAATCAATATTTGTACATTTTTCTATGTAACTAATTAATAAATTCTAATACTCGTTTGGGAGTTTAAGGGTGGTTATTATTTCAAACCAATATATAGATGAAAAAACATTACTTACCCCCCCTTTTTGGGAAGTCGGGAAAAAACTTTTTTTTCGACTAGGTATTATTAGTCTCAAAAGTGATTTTTTTGTTGATATAAAATCCAATCAGTAATTGCTTTTATCGAGTTGTGAAAAGTCAATTGGAAAAAACACAAGACAACACGTTTTTGTGAAAATTTCCATGCTACCTATATTTTTAAATTCTCAAGAATTATGACTTTTCCCGAAATATGTAGGTATATCCTTCTTCATATTTTTTAGCAGTTACATTATACCAGTATAGTGCGCTATTTGTAGCTAGTTGTTTAGTTATTTTGTGTGTCTAGCTATATACATGAGATCGTGTGACAGTGGTGCAATGCGGGTGCAGTCAGCATATTACGCCGGCCTTGGCATCGACGAACCTTGCTCGATTTTTGTAGCGTCAGCAAACAATATGTTTACTAAAAATAGAAGGCTATTTCGGAAAATAACGACGTCTTGCACAATACAAAAAGTAGGTTTAGATGGCGTATTATTAACTTCATTAGGTTTTTTTTATCTATTAGGCATTAATTACCAGAGGCCCGTGTAACAATAAAGTAAGCCGTGAAGAACGTGTGTTTTAGCAGATTGTTTGTAAAGTTTTTCTATGACAGGAATAAATGCAGGCATTACGCAGTTGCAAATTTTCTCTATTATCAGCTTTACGCCCTTATCCATAGAGTTAGTTTTTGGCTTAATATTAGGGTGTCGTCTTATGATCGAAAGTTCAAACCCGCGGTATCCACTGAGATCACCAGAGGGCCCTGCCCAGATGCATTGCGCTAAATAGCGATTCTATTCGATTCGTTTTTAAACCAATCGCGTCGCTGGAAGATGATGTGATACGAAAAGTCACGTGGTCTACCAGTGACGCGATTGGTTTAAAAACGAATCGAATAGAAACGTTAGTAGCGTAGTGCATCTTGTCTGAGCCCTCTGGTAGGATCCCCAACGTATTAATTTCGTACGTGGGGGATCCTACCTGGTGTTCTCAGTGGATACCGCGTTCAAACCCAAGTAATCGATGCGTACAGTCGGCCAAAAATGTGGTCTACCACACTACGGTTGAAGTTCACTTGTACGTCATGATACAATAAGTTCAATTTTCCCTTGCAATTGCAATTATGACTGTGACAAGTGTCAACCTTAGCGATATTTAGATCTCACAGAAACTTTTGTCAAAACTGGTAGAGCACTTTCTTGGCCGACCGTACGTCACCAGAAAAAATATATTACCTAAAAATGTGCTTAAAAATATCTGCACGATCTTCAATGTTTCTAGTAATAGTGACGTTAGATATATTTGAGTCCAACGATGGATAATATATTATTGGTGGCGACAGTACGACGGTTCGAAACAATCTCAGGCCTTAGGCTTAGGCTCTATTCTACTCGGTAAAGCCTTATTGAAATGTTAGGTTTTTTTTAAAACTCTGCTGCCATCATTGTCAAGTAAATAAAGCTATTGTAACGTTGACAATACTAGTACGATAACATGGCAAAGGCAATTTGCTTTTACCTTGTAGAACAGAGGCCCATACATTCACAAAAACCGAATCTAGAGCCAAATTCTTCGAGTTAATCAGCCACATATAAAGTGACATCAAATGAAAAGATGTAGCCTGCGGCAGGCCCAGTCTAGTCTAGATGGAATATTTCTTGAAGCATGCGGAGGGATGTTACTTCCCTCTGTGTCTTTTATCGCATTTATCACGGGTAGTGCTCCGAGGAGTTATTCGGATTGATAACAGCCGCTGGATTCCACCATCGAACAGCTCGTACCAACCTATAATTTCATCAACACCGTTTTGATACTTGGAAATACGATACCGTGCGTTTTTCGAGGCCCTTCTTGCCACGCGCCTTATTCATGTGGAATCAGCTCATGGCGTCTATATTTCCGACCCAATACGACTTGGGGGCCTTCAAAAACGAGCCTACTCTTTCCTTAAAGCCGGCAGCGCACCTGCAATTCCTCTTTCCTCTGGTGTTGCGGGTGTTTATTGGTCGCAATGATCACTTACCATCAGGTGACTCGCTTGCTCGTCTGCCTCTTTTTTCCCATAAAAAAACATAGCGCAGAGTTTTTCTAACTTAAATATATTTCTAGCTTTTATTGAATCAATTATCTCTTATCTCATATCTCTAATAATCAAGGCAAGAAAATTCTGCTGAAGACAACCACAACACCATCAAAGTATATTACGAGACTTAGGAATATACGGGACAAAATTAAATGATAGCTAGAGATTGCCTATATTGATAAACTCAACTATCGATGCTTTCCCAATATACTAGTGATCGCTCCAATTTTTGTTTGTAAAAATAAAATTTTATTGAAAGTATGCAAATGAAATAAAATAGCAACATAATTCTGGTTAATCTTTATTTTAAAAGGATTTTTTAACCTTCGCTCATCATTATCATATTTTTTTCATTATTGTGTATTTCAGAATGACTTGTCCCATTTTACAATTGTTAAAATAAACTAACAGAATTTTTTACGAGTAAAAAAAATGATGATGAGTGACGGTTAAAAAATCCTTTTGAAATAAAGAATAACCAGAATTATGTTGCTATTTTGTTTCATTTGTTTGACAAACAAAATTTAGAGGGATCACTAGTACCTATATGGGAAAAACATCGATAATTGAGTTTATCGATGTAGGCAATCCCTAGCTGTCATTTAATTTTGCCCCGTATATTCCTAGGTCTATATATTACTATAGTCAGCTTGCTGACGCAACGTAAGGCGTGACGCTGCAGGTGGCCGATAGCGTTAAACGAGACACCAACGCCTCTACAACGTCACCGATACCACGATATAAAGTTTTATAGCTATAGCTCTAATAGGTTGAAGGCATGACGTGTACGTGGGAAATGTATCAATGCGTTGCAGAGGGTTGAATACTGCAACGCGCGCAGGGTTCTTTGAGCATCGGACGGGTCAAGGGTGTATTAGATTAGAGAAGCTAAATACAACGTCTGTACAATATCTATTATATAACATGAATAGGATGTTATTTCGGGCACAGTAGGCGTGTTGTCGGTAACTTTAGTTCTTTTTTGAATCTCTATATTTGTGATCGATTCGAACCAGAGGGCTCAGACAAGATGCATTACGCTAACTAACGTTTCTATTCGATTCGTTTTTAAACCAATCGCGTCACTGGATGATGAGGTGATACGAAAAGTCACGTGGTCTACCAGTGACGCGATTGGTTTAAAAACGAATCGAATAGAAACGTTAGTTAGCGTAGTGCATCTTGTCTGAGCCCTCAGTTGATAAACTTCAAGTTTAGCTCTTGCCTTTGCTCTTTACGCGTTACTGAACTAGTTCTGCAAATTGCAAACTTTTATTATATTACTTGTAGAACTGCAGGTGTGTTATTCTCTCAAAAAACGGCGGCCGGTCGAACGGACAAGCGAATAAAAGCGGCAAGTTTAAGTAGTCCCGTCCGACCGAACAAAACACATTTTAGCGCGTGCATTGTCAATTAGGGAGCCTTATAAGTTGGTGAAGTCATGCTGCCAAATTGAATACACGCGCTAAAATGTGTTTTGTTCGCTCTGTCGGGACTACTTAAACTCGCCGCTTGGACCTTCACTCGCGCGAACGATCACCTTTACTTGTTGAGAGAATCACCACCCTGGCCTTTCGCGTACACACACTCGCAATCACAATCGTTTTCATTTTGAAAATCGAAGGCTTGTCTGCATACAAAATGAAACCAACTGTTTTGTTTTGAAGCCGATCGCGATTGCGAGTGAGTTACGCGAAAGGCCTGCTGATGGCCGTTATACCTCATTCAATGTTGTAGTAAAAAAAAACCTTTGCTTTACATGTATGTATGGGAGGTACCCTAAATCTTCACGATTTTATTTTACAACTTTCTCGGTGTAATTAAAATGTAAAACGATGCCAAATGACAACTCAGTAGTACTCAGAGTCTCTGAGAAAAGGTGCGACCCCGGCGCTGCTTATAATACGGAGACGGTACGGATTCGCAGAGTCGCATCGTATCCGTACCGTTTTTATCGCACGCCCTCCACGCGGCTGCTCAAAATACGATGACGGTACGGAATCGCAGTGACGTGCCATAAATGTGAAGGTAATGTAGTGACGTTTACGGCACGTCACTGAGATTCGGAGGAGGACGGAGGGACAGATGGACAGGTGGACATAGCAAAATTATAAGGGTTCCTAGTTTGACTTCGGAAACCTAAACAGGCAATTTTACACTGTAACAAACTTGTCATATCACTCGCCATACGTCAACACGTCACACACATGAGAAGGGGATGAAAATTGTTGGTTATTAAATTAAGGTCCTAACAAAAAATGGGGGTAAAGGCATCGTGTCGCTTTGGTACATTTTGATGCTTAAGTTGACGAGATAAAGTCCACAGTTGCACGAGTAGAGTTATCCATGGCAGGGTGCGACTGACGGCGAAAAATAAGGGTGGTTTAAAAAGGGGACTAAGTGATTTGGAATTATATTTTTTTTACATTAAGTTTACAAATGTAGAGAAGTGAAATGAAATTTATTTAGCGGGTGATATGGTGCATATTTGAATAACTTGAAGTGTCGTATGTGTAGGTCTGTTCGAAAATAAAATATCGAATGACTACTACTAAACTCTTCGTGTCAATGGGTAATATTAGGTTTTTAAAAGCACGATACAGTATTAGGTCAATTATCTGACTATATCTCTGCATAAACATGGTTTTTACGAGTATCAAAAACTCTCTGTCAATACAGTATGTAAAGATTATTCTTTTGTGCAATAAAGATTAAATAAACAAATAATTAATACAGTACGAGTAAAAGGACGATATGAAGTCGATCCTTGACAACCTGTCATTTCAGTACAAATTATCGCCTCAAACCCGCGAATCTGATATTATAAATGCGAAAATTTGTGTGGAATGTTACTCCTTCACGCTGCAACGGTTGGACGGATTTGGATGAAATTTTGAAATGGAGATAGCCTATACCTTATAGATTAACACATAGGCTACTTTTTATCCCGATTTTTTTTAATGTTGCCGACAGAATAACGATAATTCAAATGTACGCGGACGAAGTCGTGGCCAGAAACTAGTCGGTTATAACTTGAACTGCCATGGGTGCGATGTCACGTAGAGATTGACTTATTGCTTTATAATTATATTTATCTACACTCATATCATAAGTCCTCTATTATGCGTTCTCTGCCTCTATTAAGCATTACCTGTGGTAGTAGGTGACAGCGATGACAGCTGTTAATTTTGGAAGATGTTCCAAATTTGGATCTCATTACCTTACAATATTCGATAACGTAATTTCAAAATTACGTTACAGCTGTCATCGCTGTCTGGTAAGGTAATGCTGGTCATTTGCCTTTCGGCTTCTGAACCCATTTTAGAGTACTTATCATATGTGTGTACGAGACTCTGCGTAATTAGCATTACAACACTCGTGTGATCTATTATGAAACTCGCCTTGCGGCTCGTTTCATAAACCACACTCATATTGTAATGCCTTTCGTTTCATTTTACTGTACAGAAAGTTTTCATCATCATTCAGACTATTTCTAGAGGAAAGTATAAACTGCATCTCAATCTTGTTTCTTCTCAGTAGTGGTCACCTCTTGGGAAGCGCTGGTAGATTCTTGACGTGTAAAAGTGCCCGTGCGGCCTACTTACTGAATAAATGTCATTTATCTTTTTTTTATCTTGTAAACTTGAATAATCCGCTTGTAATCTCCGGACAGGTATTTATTGTCCACTATATCGCTTCGTTGTGTATTGTATTTGTTGACAGCGGTCGTATTTTCATCGCAAACAGTAGGTTTAGGAACGCGCAAGCGTACGAGCAAACCAGTACGTATACATAGGTTCATGCACAGTCGGCCTTATACGTAGCTACACACTTTTGAACCTTGTGGCTTTAACGCATTGAATAGTTTAGTGTAGCAGTTCAAACATGGCATTAAAGTGACAAAGCACCAAAGCGTGCAGAGACTTATATCACCGATGGTTCTGCAGGATTGCGGTATTTTAAATAGGGACCTAAGTACAGACGACAAAGAGATGTATCCGTTTTTGGACCTTATTGCAATGAAATACGGCGAAAAAGTAGAGTTTTTTTCTTTGAATCCTCAATTTTAATTGTTCACCAACAATAGAACCCTGTCATAATGTTAGTATCAATTAACGAGAAAGTCAAAATTAATCATTGGGGTTCTGCGAAAGAGTTTTCAACTTTAAACAATTAAATTTGCTGACCGCACTTGTCTACAGGAGCGTCCTCACTGAGAGCATTCGCGTGTAATGAGCATTCGGCGCGAACATCGAGTGGTGTGTAACCATTGTAACGCTCGGCTCAACGTCCACACCACTCGAATATTCATGCAAATTCTCTCGGTGAGGACGCTCCTTAAAGCCGAATTTACATTACCTACGAAACTAGTGGTATGAAAGAAGTTCCGTGACATTAATTTCATCAATTAAGTGTAAACGTCAAGTTTTATAATGCATGCATCGATTTCACGACACTGAAGCAGTTTAGCGTCGCGCGTGATTTTTGGATAAAACTAGGGTCATGCAACTAATGTCATCGTATAAACGCGATGTAACAGTAGTTCGAAAACGAATATTTCAATCATACTCGTGTTCTAAACCTATTTGTAGCACGAACCCCTAAAATAAACTTAAGTATTCTTACATAATTTCCGTATACTTCATCAGTACCTAAGGTCTGTTCATACTTACTTGTCTTATATACCTAGTAAACAACTTCCTAACCTCAAAAATAACCTTTTTAGGCTAAAACCAATCACGCAATAAATATAAAGCAATCACAGACAATACATTGGCCAAATTATGTTCAAAATATTTATTCAGTTTACTATATTTACGACAAAAGAGCTATTTTAGCCAAAAATGGTTCAATTTGACGTTAGAAACTCGGTTACTATATAAGACAACTAAGAATGAACAGCCCTCTGAGGGCTCAGACAAGATGCACTACGCTAACTAACGTTTCTATTCGATTCGTTTTTAAACCAATCGCGTCACTGGTACACCACGTGACTTTTCGTATCACGTCATCTTCCAGTGACGCGATTGGTCTAAAAACGAAACGAATAGAAACGTTAGTTAGCGTAGTGCATCTTGTCTGAGGGCCCTGACCTTACTACTCGGTGACGATACGAAAATCCAACGTCAATGTCACCTTGCTATCAAATTTCAGTACTAAATACATAGAGGGTGCTCATATCAATCGCCATAGACATTTTCTCGTTGATACGTTAACGTTATTTATATGACAAAAGTTCGTGTTCAGGATACTGAGATACGACAGATACAACAACTGCTGCTAACCGACTTTAAATCGTTATAAATCCTAAATGATTTTTCGAAAAATTATGAATGAAACTAAAGATGACTTTAAAATACCCATTCAATGATACCCCACTTGTCATAGTTCGTCAATTATTATTTTTCACAATAATGCGTCTGGTTGCGGCCATATTGAATTTTGATTACTGTATTAGGGCCGGTACAGACGGACTGCATTTGAACTGCAACCCAGCTGCAAAATGGCAGTTCGAGGGCAGTTCTGATGCAGTTGATGAAACTGGATCGAAACTGCAAACCAACTGCGCAGTCCGCTTAGGTTGATTGCACGCCAACTGCAAGCGGACTGCGCAGTTGGTTTGCAGTTTCGATGCAGTTACATCAACTGCATCAGAACTCTCCTCGGACTGCCATTTTGCAGCTGGGTTGCAGTTCAAATGCAGTCCGTCTATACCGGCCCTTAATGTGTTATCTTTATATAGTGACACTGACAAGATTAAGACATATAATATCGATTGACATAAGAATCATCAAAATCGGCCCACGCGTTTAGTTTCTAGAGCGCCACAAAGGAACAAATATACATCCACATGTAGGCTGATGAACACATAACCCGCCTCCTTCGTCAGTCGAGTAATATAGGATGAAATAAAATACACGGGGGACATACTTCGGATGTTCCTGTAAATTATGCAATGCTACTTTGGCTTTGCAGCCCCGGGGTAAAGCCTTCGTCACACAGCCGGCGCAGCGCGGATAAGCGCTATGCCGGAACGTCGAAAAGAGATGTAACAGAAGCATATAAGTATGCTTTTGACATATCCTATATTATTCTATCTATTATTTTATTTAAACGTCTTTCAAGGAACGTATCATTTTGCAGAATTTTCATTTCATCGAAAGACTTTTTTTCGCCGCATGAGTGTTTTTTTTTTGAAAGTCACAAAAATGTTAACCTCGTAAGACCCCGCGTACAAAAAAATGTAGATAATACGGCCGTTGCCATATAGATCTACTGCAAAGAAGATAAAGTAGATAAGACTGACAATTGAAATATAAAATTGACTTTATTGCAATTTTTTTTTCTATTTTCTTTAATCTGAATTCCGGCGCAATCTGTAGCTCTTGGCTAAAATAGGCGTCACTGTTGTCTGCTGTCGCTGAAATTTGTAGTGTTACAGAGAGAAACCCATTAGTCGCATACCTCTTACTCTGTGATTACTGTTTTTATTTTAGTTGAATCTGTCTAGAAGACCTGTGACGCAATCATAATAGGTTCATTTTTCTTTGGCAAATTTCGTTGTATGGTGGGTCTTAGGAGGGGATCCTAAAAACATCATGGTGTCAGCAGAAAATAGCGTTTGATAAAATGATAGAATCGATAAAGTGAAATTATGGGTTACCTATACCTACTATTTATTATACCAGTAATGTTTTTATTTAGTTGCTGGTAATCGCATCCTCAAAAACGTCTTTAAAGATGTTGGTGAAAATGGCTGTTAGGGCATTTTCGGGTCAAGAAACTGATCTGTCAAATCGTCGTTGTCTTTAGGCGAATTATTATTGATTATAAGTAATAAATAATATATTAGAAACAACCAAATTCACGTTATGATCATTAGATCATTACAATTTGTATTTATTGTTTAAAGAGGGATTACATTTTGCGTCATGCTCGAAAATCGCACGTGCTTACGTCGCGTCGTCGTGTGACAATGGCTTTAGCTTCTTTAATAAAATATAGGGTGGAGCGGACGAGACAAGGCCAAGTTCACGATAATTCCATAATTATAGGGGTTCCTTCGACAAACATAAATTCTGAAACTAGTAAACACTGGGAGAGCTAATTCTAGATTTAACAGAAAGTTGTGTTTGTTTATTAGCGCGTCAGCGTCACTTAAAAACTGCTAGACAGATTTTTGTTTAATGGTCATAACATAACATTCAGGATAAGGTTTTTAGGAAAATATATATATTGAAAAAAAATAGGACAGCGTCTGTCGGGTCAGGTAGTAAGTAATGATTAATGTTTAAAACGACGTGTAGAGCTTGCGTCTAAGTTGATATGGCACGCCCCTCTACCGCAATTTACATATTAAGCTCAGCCCAAGTTTTCGGTAGAAGGGAGCGCCATTTCTTCTTATAGTATCGACTAGCTTCGCTTCGGTTTTTATCAAAAATGGCCTTTATTAGTCAGGTAGCTTAGCTTCCTAGTAATGAAATAGTTTTTGAAATTGGTTCAGAACTTCCAGAGATTACTCCGAATATAACTGCATAATAGTACATTATTGCCTAGGCATGGAAGTAGGCAATTGCGGGCTGAGTATTGTTTTAAACGGACGAGCCTGCGAGTCTGTTTAAAAATACGAAGCCCGCAATTGCTGTTCCCGCCGAGGCAAATATAGTGCATTTCTCAAAAATCGCAAGAATTTTTTTGTGTTAGAGTAAAATCTTCATCGCTTGAACTCATTTTTTTAATTGCATACAAACAAACTTCATGTGAAAAAACTATCACTCTTTACCGCCTTTTTGTTTATGACAAGGAGAATCGCAATCTTTGTTTTTTTTTTAAAAAACAAGCTATTCCAGATACAGATAAAAAAGTTATGTTTCGAATAAAATTTGGATGTCTAAGACTTGTGCCATCATTTTATTATGGACTTTTTCACTTTTTAAAAAGTTACAAGCTAGATAGTAATGGAATTTGTATGCAACATTGCGGGCTTGTGTACCGAGCACGCAATGTTTTTTTTTTTTAATTTGAGATCTGTCTGTAAACTATGTCCTTCGCGTCTCAATATGTAGATAGTAATATCAACATTTCCAGACATTTTTGAGAAAAAACTTTTTTTTCCTCTTTATTATATTAATATAGACAAAGTCTACCCTATAAGTATAAAAAACTCTAGAACATTCCATTATTTCGCTTCTTTTATACAATAAATATTAAACAATCAAGTATAATTGTACCAGGGTACCACGAACAGCTGAGCGGTCGTTGCACTCGCATTACGGTACGTTTTGGGTCACTGCAGCGTCCACCGGGTTTGTGGGTCAGAGCAACTGGATCCGCCGGAGGCTGTGATGGAGCTAGAAACGAGCTAGGCTGTATAGATGCCGCTAAATTATATTTGGTTGCAATACTAACCATTTTTTCGCAACTTCGTTTGCATCTCTTTCACTCGTCATTCGAATGTAAATTGAAACAAAATAGCTTAGGTAATTTCGAAATGTGGTTTTTAAAATAGGGCCAAAGTCGTCGGTTAAGATGCTTTTCGAACGGCAGCGCGAGGCGAGACGAGGCGGGACGGGAATTGAAATTTGTATTGAAAAATCGCGCACGCTCCACGCGCGCGCGCGGTGTAAATGGGTGTTTAATACAAATAAAAATTCTCGCGCCATCTCGTCTCGTCTCGCGCCGCCGGTGGAAAAGCACCTTAACTCTTGTGCCTACTCGCGCTGCATGTTTCGGTATGCGGTCGCCTTTTGAGAACTCTTTGGCCCTATCGGCCATCGGTTCTTCGTGCAATTTGTCCTGCCCATTGCTGGTTTTTCTATTCTTCATTAGCATAATTGATTATTTATGTGTTAAATTAACAGACCCTTAAAGATGGCGAACATCCAGAGGCCAAACTAACGGGCTCTAGTGATAATCAAAGAAATATGACTTCAAGGGTCTAACTAACATCATCAAAATAACAGCCTGCTAGTCAGGGTTGGGCAGTATTTGAATTACTTGTATTTAAAATACGTAATTGACATACAAATACGTATTTGGTATTTGTATTTCAATTACTTTCTTGAAATGTAATTTGTAATTCGTATTTAAATAGAAATAGAAATAGAAACATTTATTCGACGAACACAGAAAAAAAAACTGAACAGAGAAAAACATAATTTAAAAAAAGAAAAAAAAAAAAAAGGATGGCAACACAAAAATAAAAACAAAAACAATATAGAAGGAAAGAATAATGTTGCCGTGTATTTCAAATACCTGACGCCGAGGTATTTTGTATTTAGTATTTCAAATACTTATGGATTCAAAATACATTTAACCTTCATTTAGCCATCTTATTAATGGGTGCATTCTGAAGAAAATAGCGCTCTATAGCTTTCGTAAGCAAAATGGCGACCGCTAAATAGGTCGATCTTCGGAGTTGAGTTGGCAACACTGCACCTGTTTACTTTACTTTACATTGTTAATAGTATTTTGTAATTTGTATTTTGTATTTCAACTAAAAATTGCTAAAATACTGTATTTTGTGTTTTATATTTCAAATACATTACTTAAAGATATTTTGTAATTCGTATTTTAAATACTTGCGAGATAGTATTTTGTAATTTGTATTTAAATTAAAGCAAAGCATGTATTTTGCCCAGCCCTGCTGCTAGTCCTTATAAAATCAACTCGACGAAAACTTAGAACACCTAACCCGTAGTTATTTTTTATACAACTCCATTACGTATTTATTATAATATAACGGCGTTCCATGTAACCGCGGTTGGAACATTCGTACTTTGGCGGCTCCAACTATTTTTTGCGAACGTGATGACAAACGTAAACCGGGGCCAGGCCGTTGACCCCCCGCCACCCGAGATATTATATTACTGCTAGATCAAAACAGCAGTAACTCAAAATACAACTGTATTTCAAAATCAACTTTATTACAACTTCTATGAACTTGAAACAAGACTAGCAAGGATTTTGCGTTGATACTGTTTTGATCGAGCAGTGCGTTATTACGATTCGATAGATAACTGTAAAGATATATCGTTTTTATTGCCCGCGAATTGAGGTTGTACATTTCACTGGGGTCTTGCGTGTCGTTTTACTAGTACTATTAGTTTTTTTTGCGTTGGAAGGATTGTTGTAACGGTTTAGTTTAACAACGGGTTGGAATACAGTTTAGTATTTACTAGTATTGCCCCTTGACTTTGTGCGTCTGACAATTTATTTTCGTCAATTCTTTATTTTAACTCCCTCGTCAGTAGAGGGCTACGCACAAAGTCAAGGGGCAATACTAGTAAATACTAAACTGTATTCCAACCCGTTGTTAAACTAAACCGTACTAAACCGTATCACCCACTCGTATCCCTATACGAGTGGGTGATTCCACGGACGTTTCAACCGCCGTCAATCCGCTGTCCTAAGTATTTAAGAAATAGGCGATAATATACTTAAAATTCGATCAATGGTGGAAGAATAACGCTAACAGAATAGCTCTGTGTGAATGATAGCTGCTTGGTGTAGCTCATTCTTTCAATATTTATGACAGCGGACTGACAGCGGTTGAAACGCCCGTGTAATCACCCGAGTGCGGCTTGTACAGTGTTATTATTGATAGAACTGCCGTGTAATAAATTGTGTCACTAGCAACCCGCACTCACTGTGTCGCTTCGGTTTATGTGATTTAAAAACTAATGGTGAAAACCGCTTCAAAATCCGTTGCGTGGTTTAGGAGGAGTTAGCGGATATACAGATAGATAGATAGACGCGGTACACGGTACGATTCGTCGCTTCAGAGCGATCGAAACGACTACTGATAGTGTATGTCAAGATCGTTAACGATTTACTTCATCGCAGACGATGACGGAAATCGCAACAAAAACCCATGCAATCATGAATATCGTAACGATGAATCGACAGTGACAGACATTTACCATCAACGATTCGATTTTGTCTCACTCTGACACGAACATTTGAACACGTCTTTATCCTTCGTTTCAAACAAGTAAATGATCTGAGTTACGTCCAAGCGTTTCGTGTATGGGCGTCATTTTTGATGCGATCAATCGTCACGATTTTCATCAGATCGATAGTACCTACAGACCAATCGTAACGCATATGGGGCCCTTAATACTATGTAATAGAGATTTGACACGATAAACCACGGAAGTTGTGAAAGAATAGTGCATGCTACTTCTATTGGATTCTTCTTTTGGATTTCAAGTTAGTCGACCTAAAACTCAATATTACATCAAAATATATTTAAATATACTTACGTGACTATTTTTGCCGCTAGTTCTACTTGACGCTCCAAAACGAAAATCATCCAATAACCAAAACGACCTAAGAGACGCTTGCCTAAATCAATAGGCTTAGCAACAGCCTTAATTATTTCCACAACACAAAAAAAGTACGTACAAAACTCGTTAGGCATTACATTATACAACCATCAATTTACAATCAGCAATAAATCTACCGTTCTAAAATCGACCGTATTATAAAACTTAATTATGACATCGGCATAATGGACAATGGCCAGTTTTTGTACAATTACCGGAGGATATGGGTCAAAAGCATCACATAACTGCACATGGCACAATACGAGCCGGGTCGGGATCGTTGGCATCGAGTCGCATCCAAAGAATCTATCGACGCAGACACGCCAATTAGTCGATTAACGGTAGGGAAATTAACGCGAGCCGTTTGATTTAGTGTCACGTTTTATGAGGCTGATTCATGAATCCTAATGTTTATACACGCACACAAACAAATTATAAAAGAAAAACGGACTCCAAATTATTAAGGGGTTCGGTTGACTTTCTATAGATCCCATGTCTCGACCTGGACGAAAAGTATAATAGGACCACCCTGTTATGTACCCTACAAATTTAAAAATGAATACTTTAAATCGGTGGACAATTGTCAGAAAAATCGAGTAACTTTACACATGAAAAAAACTTACAGGCGAATTGATAACCTCCTCTCTCCTCCCTTTTTGAAGACGGTTGAAAATAGGTGTGATTGGAGGTGCGGTATGAGGCGAGGGACGCGTTACCATTAACACAGGGGTGAAGACAACGGCTATTTTTTTATGTGTTTTGGGTTTACTTTTCTGCTTGGGTCTATACGGTATGTAAGGCAACTAAAATGTTAAACACTTTTTAGTGTCAATAAACTTAAAACTGAACGTACAGTGTCACGCAAAACCATTACAATGACAAGGTTCTGAGTATGCAGTATATTTATTAATAGGCCCTGCCTACACTTGGGATTGGCTGGTCTGTGTTGAACATTTCTTGGACAAACATGAACTGTAAACTTGACCGCAACCTACTCTAGTGTTACCTATTCTTTGAATAATATAAGTGTTTTTTTTTTACTTAAACTGTTATAATTATTGCTCCCCATCTATATTGCCTGAATCTGCATCAATTAAGCTTTTCTAGAGGTAGTAACTGATACTAGTTTAGTGTGAGTACCGGTGGTTGATTTGGAATTTACTTATATCACTAGTACAATAAATGATTTTAATTATGCTACCTTTCGATTGAGTCAGTAAAGATGAGAGGAATTGAATGGAGTGGAACTGTAATAAAAAGAGGTAGGTCCTCTCCGCTCTTCAACGTGGCAGGGTTTCCTTTAAAGCGGAACGTAGACGAGCTGTGAATTCGCCTTCGTCTCCGCCCTAAAGGTCTGTACAGACGACCTTAGTGATTTCGTCGAGTGGCGAGTATTTTAGTAACGAAATGTGTCTGAACAATGAAAATTTAGTCGAGTGGTGTTCTTTTAGACTAAAATGCTACTAAAATACTTGCTACTCGACTAAATTACTAACGTAATCTGTACAAGCCTTTAGTGGGAAGCAGCCTTATACGAGTATAAATTCTTTTTTTTTAATGTCTGCCAATATCTCAGAGAAGAGCCGGTCTAAGAGCACGCTTTTCTTTTGTAAGCGGAAACGTTAGATATAAGAGCGCTTGAAACTTTCCAGGCGGTATTAAATATCTAAAGGAAATTCGTAGGTATTCGTGTTTTTAACTTTGTATGTAGATTTAATTTAATTCGAAGGTACTGTCATATTACGGTCTAGATTATTTGAGAAATCAAAACAAGTTTATTCTGGATTTCCTTATGTTTTTCCTTACCGGAATGGGGGTACGGGTATATAAAATGTTCATATATATTATAAATGCTACCACAGACCAACAGTGGGACTAACAGGCCGAGAGATACGCAGCTGTTTGTTAGAATGTGACAGTTATATGCGTCTCTTATTCTCACATAAAGCTGCTTCTCTTTCAGCCTGTCAGTTTGACTGTTCTTTTATGGGAGGCTTAAGAGGACTGGTATTACAGTCCTTTGAGCATGCTCAGAACCTTGAAAGAAAGAAAGAAAGAAAATAGATTTATTACCACATATAAAAACTTAATATTAATAATAATACTAATATACCTTGTCCTTATAAATGTCATTGACTAAGGCCCTGTTGTTTGATCAGTAGTTAAACTAACTAATTGTTAAAATTCGAAAAAGGAACGGAAAATTTGACAAATTTCCTTGAGATTTTAACCATTCGTAACGTTTTTTGTTAGTTAGTTTAACTACCGATCAAACAACAGGCCATAAGTTGTACTTGTCATTCCTTGTTAATTTTAAAGTTTCTTATGACGAAGCACTAAAGTGCTTAACTTTTTTTTGGGACTCATGTCATATCACCCAAATCTTCCGAAAGAGTTACGCCAATAAGAATAGGATGATCACGATAAAAAATAAATATAAACTTCGATTGCCCTATGCCTTTCACTCATCATAAGTACATATATGGAAATAAAAGAGAAGGAGCTAACGTCGAGCTTCATTTTTCAAAGTAGGTCTCCAGTAACAAGTCGTGACTCCTTTATTACGGCTTACAACATATCTCCAGATTTATCTTCCATCTTCTTCTTGTTGGCACCAGTCTAAATGCATCAAAATTCAAACATATTCCATAACGCATCTACAGCAACGATCTTTGGCAGAGAGTAGGCGAAACTGGCTCCATCTGCTGTTGTACCGTTACTCGACACAGTAACCGCGCGGGAGATTAATGTGACCCGTCTGCGCGGGCGCATGCAGCCACAAAGGGCGTCTGTGGGGGATCAGTAGTAGTGGGAAAGTCTATTAGTACTCTATAAAGGTCTCTTTGTAGTAGGAAAGTCGTTTCAATAGCTGAAATATGAGGTTTTGGTGCGGAACCGTCTGCGCGGGCGCATGCTGCCACGAAGGGCGTCTGTGGGGGATCAGCGGCTCTATTCAAGACGGTAAAAACAATATCGTATTTGATCTGTTATCGAATTGTCAACGTTTTGATAGCTTTTATTTTCTTGACAGTAATGGCGGCTGACGTCATAACAATACCATAACAGGAAAACTACGATATCGTTTATACCGCCTAGAATAGAAGCGCAGTAGTAGTGGGAAAGTCTATTAGTACTCTATAAAGGTCTCTTTATAGTAGGAAATTCGTTTTAACTAATAGTGGAATTTGAGTCATCCGCTAAACAATTTTTGACTCCTATCTCTAAGAACATAGGAGAAGAAAAAAGACATCTGCTCGGGGGATCAGATCGGAATAGAAAATAATAAAAAAATAAGTCTGATCTCCCACTGGATCAGATATCGGAACAGAATAAACCCGGTGAATTTTACAAACTGAGCTTTGATTGTCTCAACTCGTCTGAGTTCTGGCCAGTGAACGTATAGTAAAGTAAAGTAGGTAAGTATAAGTTGTGGCGCCTGCTTGTAAATATATAGTTGGAACAAAACAACTTTGGCTGAGTGGTTTCAAAGTTGAAATCCACGACCAAACACACGTACGAAAATGTTATTGATCCACAAGGACGTGACAATTTAAGTTCGCCGGTGGATAATTTGCAGACGATGACGCCCTAAATGCTGTTACGTAAAGCTTTCACGAGTAAGGGCTCGACCGCAAACTAGTTAATTGACGTCAATAATTATTTAATAAAAAAAAACTGTTAACTTTTTATGGATCTCATGACCAGATTTTAAAGCAATTTAATTGAAATATACCCTACGCATGAAGAAAAGTCGATTGGCGGAGAAATCGAATAGCATAATATACACGAAAAGAGAACCTCCATCTTTCTTGAAGTTGGTTTAAAATAGAGAGAAGTTCTCTAGTCAACGCGTTTTTTTTACCCGACATCCCAAGACTAATAATGCTTAAGGCTGATGATGGAGAGTATTGTCGAGGCATGGCCAAAACGCGGTGTAATCAATCTACCTTTAATAGGGTTAGTTGATTTTAATTTCTTGTCCGTATTCTACTAGTACAAACGCAGTCGGGTTCTTAAAGCTTGCTTTTGTAAGTTTTGTTTAGACCAAGAAAATGTGGGACGGCCGGCTGCACGATGGATAGATGACCTAATAAAGGTGGTAGGAAGTCGGTGTATGCAGGTCGCATTGGATCGCTCTCTCTGAAAATCAAAGAGAGAGGCCTATATTCAGCAGTGTGCGAATACGGGCTGAAATAATGATGATGATGATGAAGAAAATATAAAAAATAGACAGAGTTGTATTGTTCTGGTCTTTCTTTTGTGTAATAAAGTGCTTACATACATACAATTGATAAATAACCACTTGTTTTGTTTATTAAAACAACTAAACCATCTTTAAGAGTAAGGACTTAAATTACGTTAACAGCTAAAACCAGATTATATAAACAGAGGAATATTTTGTTTCGTCCAAGCCGGCCTATACATATATTTATAATATAAATTATTGGCCACAAAAACTAGTCTGCTCTTTTCTTGAAGGCCGCCAAATTATTTGAGATTCCTTTAATTTGAGAAATTTGAAAAATCTGAACATGAGTAAATCGAAGCATCATATCGCATTCTCTGCCGCCCGGTACCTATGTAAGCGTTCTCCTAACTTTCACATAATGCCATTAACGCGTATGTGTGTTTCTGTAAGAAACCCTATCGAAAGAAAGACTAAGGCAAAGGGAAGGCAAGGAATGTATATATATATATATATATATATATATATATATACATAATTATATATATATAAAAGGCAAACCTGACTCACTGACTTTGATATCAACGCACAGCCGAAACTACTGTACCTACCTAAAAACTTGAAATTTGGTACAGGGGTTCCTTTCATGATGTAAGTGAGCACTAAGGAAGGATTATTGAAAATTCATCTCCTTAGGGGTTAAATAGTAGCGGGAACCTAATTCTACGGGTATGAAGTCGCGGGCGTCCTCTAGTTGTTAATATGTTTGCTTGGTGCTTTGTCAGACTGACAACTATGCAATTGTCCAGCAAGGAAAGTTTGCTATGTCGTTACCTAGGCTCCAAATCTCCAGCCAGAGCAATATGTACAGTCAAGTGCAAAATTTTGAGGGTGAAATCACCAGAAGAGTGCAGCTTGGTTGGGCAGCATTTGGAAAGTTGCGTCACGTCTTTGAGTCAACCTTGCCGCAATGCCTGAAGACCAAGGTATTCAATCAGTGCGTCCTGCCGGTCATGACATACGGAGCCGAGACGTGGAACCTGACAGTGAAACTAGCCCACCGACTACACGTCACCCAGCGAGCTATGGAAAGGTGTATGCTCGGAATCTCGCTAAGGGACAAAATCCGGAATGAGATGATCCGGCATAAAACTAGGGTCACTGACGTAGTTCAGAAGTGTAGCAGACTGAAGTGGCAGTGGGCTGGTCACATCTGTCGCAGAACCGATGATCGGTGGAGTAGACGGGTTCTCGAGTGGAGACCACGGTTCGGCAAGCGTAGCGTAGGACGCCCTCCAGCCAGATGGACCGACGACCTGAAAAAAGTGGCTGGTGGTGACTGGATGGCGAAAACGGGAGATCGGGCCTTGTGGCGAACCCTGGGGGAGGCTTACGTCCAGCAGTGGACTGCAATAGGCTGAAATGATGATGATGATGATGATGAAGTGCAAAATTATTTATCGAAAGAATCCTGTCATAAATATGTTACGAAGTTCTTATTAAACTGGAATAGAGGGTGCATTGGGCCATATTTTTGATATGTGAGATGTTGCGTTCTCCCATTTTTTTACATCTTACTGTACCTACTTCAAACGTTTTACCTCCGATGCCTAGTACCTGTACCGGAATATAATAATGAATTGCAAGATAGATATCTGTGTATATTATACCTAATGAATAATGAGGGGTCCGTTCATTTGACCAAAAGTACGTTTGACAAACGTATCATTTTACAAACTTTCATTTCGCAAAAACGTGTTTGTGCTTAAACCATTACATATTGCACAGATTAAATCAGCTTATTAAATAGGTTAGGTTAGGTTAGAATATCGACCACTAAAAACTTGAAAATAATACGGCGGGAAGTATCTCTTTGTGAAATGAAATTTTGTAAAATGATACGTTTGTCAAATGATGATTTGGTCAAACATTAGTGAACCGAATAATGAATATCAGGGGACAATGTCTCACCAATTGACCTAGTCCCAAACTAAGCTCTAGGCTTGTACTATTGACAGCGATACAATACTTATATAAAGAAATATATACTTAAATACATTAAAAACACACATGACTCAGGAAAAAAATATTTGCGCTCATCACACAAATATCTGCTCTTACCGGTATTTGAACCTAGGACCGCTAGCTTCGTAGGCAGGGTCACTACCAACCAACTAGGCCAGCGCGTCGCCAGCTAAGCCTGCCCGTAAAGTATTGGTTCACTACTACTACTTTCAGAGCTATCGCTTAAACGACCTGACTGACTTTCAAGAATCCTAGCTAAGAATCGCTGCTGATAAAACCGGTCCAGTTTGTAAGCTACGATGCCACAGAAAGGCACGCAGATAAACAGATACACCATGTTAAACTTATAACTTCTCTTTGTACAATGATGGTTAAAAGACAGATTTGAAATCACGAAAGTAATTTACTTATAAATAATAACAAAGAAGTGGCATCTAGAGAGCAAAAGGAACCGAGAAGTTGTACCAATCTACCAAAAAACAAAAAGAAGCCCGTAAGTTATAATTATCATTCAACGTCATATTTAAATCAAGTACGATAAATGCTAACAGGTTGGTCACTATTAAACGGAGAATGCTGAAATTGTTGCCAACAATTATCAGCTATTTATTATTGTGGCAACCTGTAATTAGTCGTGATTGCTTCTCGAATGTTCCAGTGGTTACTTTGTCTCTGATTTGACTTGAATTAATGGACATAAATTGCACTGGTCAGTTGACATTGTTTTGCTTTATGCGATTCCGATTTTTTGTTGCCAGGTGCTTTTATTGTGAATTGTGAAATAATTTACGACACAAGAATTAGAATGATATAATTTATATTGCAAACACAAATACATAAGCACTGTTTGTGAAAATAAAAAGGCTATATGCGACATCATCAAACTCAATGCCTTTTTGTAGGTCATCAATGTGATCATAATAGTCGTAATCTTCGTTAGTCAAAGGATGGAATGGAAACGAGCCCATCTTGAATTGCCTGGTACAATTGTGGCATCCACCGGTTCCACCACAAGATGTTTCCACCCACGTCTATGCTGAGCCCTCCTCGAAGCTGTGACAGTAAAAAAGATGAAAAGATAAAAGAAATCTATTCAGTAAGTAGGCCGCACGGGCACCTTTACACGTCAAGAATCTACCAGCGCTTCCCAAGAGACCACTGCTGAGAAGAAACGCAAGCAACTCAGCAGTCAGTCATTTTTTAAACATATTTCTTATTACAATGGTACTACTTAGTCTAGCATTATATAAAGCTATAAATATTAAATTAAATATAGTATCAAATAACATGCGTAGTTCAGCAGGAAAACATGCCAATTAAGAATCTTACGGGAGAGATAGAGAAAAAAAAAACATACTTATGTGTATATACGATGGTGCGAGACGACCACATAAAATAGGGATGCTTGTCAGCTTTGTGGCCTGTTCAGAGCGCTAAGTTTTTTTTACCTTCGCTGTTAGTGTAAACACTGTCACAGCTTAACCTGGATTGTGAGGGAGGCACCCCTTTGGGGGCGCCTCGGCTCAGGTTACTTAAATTCTAAAGGCCGTCCGAGCATGGCGAGGGTGGCTGAGTCGGGGTGGCTCGATGTGATTCTCGGGTCGGACCCACTATGTTATCGGACGAGCAAGTTTATAAATAAATAAATTTATCAAAACATTATTGAACGAAGTTTTGCAATTATTGACAAATATGAGTAAAAGATAATGATTATAGGAAACTACTTTCTATTTTCGATGGATGCGAGTAGCACTAAAGCAACTATCGTGGAGATCCCTGGAGAAGGCCTAATCTCCAGCAGCAGAGAACGTCTTTCAGTTGACAACATTTTAATCCATATTTACCTGCTGTTTTAGAACGGTTTTAGCTTGACGCCTTATTAATTGTCAGAAAGGAACATTAATGTGTTGTATTCCACAAGTTATAATAGAATACTTGTGAATTCGTCAAGATGTCGTCATCATAAATTCGTCTTCGTGTTTTTAACCGACTTCATTTTATCATTGCTTACTGATATTTTTCTTAACTTTGTTTGACTACTCGAGAATGTTTAAAGACACTTGTATACATTTTCTTTCATCACGTCTTCGAATTATCGTAAATCAACGTTGATAAACGTTAACGTTGGTTATGCTGGTGATTTATAATCATGACAAATGCCAACCGGTCTGACTTTGGAAATCCTTTCAATGTCAATGGCAGCACGGGCTTAGGTAATAATTGAATCAAGTGCGACTTTTGGGCTAATAAATGTATCCAAGAACTTGAATTTACTTTTCTGGTTTCTTTATTCAATATGAACGAAACTTGAATTTGCTAGTTATTACGACTGTACCTATCTGTTAGTAATTAATAACTATTAAATCCCCCAAAAAGGCGCCCTTTTCACCAGCTTTGATATGATCGTGAAAGATGTTTAGTAACTGTATGATTTTAACACCTGGGGCACGTTTTATAAAACTACAAGTTACAATTTTACAGGTCTAAACTGGTAGCACTGCTCAAATGGCTGGTCGTCATTGGTCGAGGTTGTGTCAAATGGAAACTTGTAACCTGTAAATTGTAATTTGTAGCTTTATGAAACAGGCCCCTGTCTGTAGTCTTGAGAATTCAAATGTCTATGGGTCATAGATCCCACTTACCACCAGGTGACCTGTGTGCTCGTTCGCCTTTTCCATGCCATAAAAAACACCTTTATTATACCACCATTATAATAAATTCACTTAATCAAATCCTTTATATCCGCGTATTCTGTCGATTTTGGTAGTCATTCCCTCCCTCTGTCTCTCTCCTTGGCATTTTTAAGCTCAATCTGATAATGGGGTCTGCCTTCCTTATTTTCCGCAACATTGTATAGGCTAGGTACCTCGTAAATGATGACAGTTCTTTGGTTTTGAAATCTATGCTGACATGTATTAAAACGGGCCTAAGGTATTCTTCTTTTTAGTCCACAGGAGAGAATACTCTTTTACCGAACAATTTTTCCCTCGTGTGATACCCATGAACTTAATTCTCTAATAAGTCCACGGGAGTTAAATAACTCGACATTGGCGAAAAACATCTGAACAGGAGTGAAGGCCACTAATTAAAATTAGAAGATGAGCGTATTTACAAGGCTCTAAAACCTTGTCTATCTTGTCAGAAACTTCAAATAGAACAAAGAATACAAGACCGTTGGGACGCCAATCAATAACTGAACTGGAGTGAGATACCAATATCGAAAAACGTCGAATAATCAAGTTATAGAAAATCTGCTGTGCTCACGCTTTTCATTTCTTGAAATAAATTGTCGTACTTACTTACTGATTGTCCTTGCGCTACTGGGCAATCATATTTGTAGGTATTTGAAGAATATAGTCAAAGTCATAATTTGATATTTGCCGGCCGGTACAATTGCCCAATGACGTTATGGTTATGTTATGATTATCCTCATTCTGCACTTACACTATCTTGCCTATCCACTATTTAATAAACAAATCGAGTTTTTGGAGTATCCGTTTACATTTACTGCAGAAGTTCACAAAATATAAATTAGTAGTCATTGTTAACCATCTCTAATATTTCATACGCGTAACTCTAAAAGCACTTGTTTCGATCATAAAAATGACGAGATGATATCACTGATGCAAATAAACGATGAAATAATCGACCTCTTAAGTATGTAAATTGACACGTACTGTAATCTCGTTGATATATCTCTTAAATGTGGGGCAAGTTTCCCGCGCCACAGCATATTCCATGCGGCCAAAACCAAGCGGCGGTTATTCTTTTACGTAGCAAAAGCCGGTTCTCTTCAACAAACTGGCATAACAAGACCCTTGCGTATACCAAGATTGCATGGCGTTTCGTGTTTTACAACCCTGGTTTACCGTAGCGTTGGAACCAGTGACGCAGGCACGAATCGCCGTCCCATCGCAGCACGTACAGGGATCAAGTTAGACCAGTTCGATCGAGTGAATTCGTATTTACTGGTATTAACACCACTGGACCGGTTATAGGGGCATCGACCCCTCAACCTACTGGCAGCCTGGTCCGCTCATTTCGCCATTTTATTGTGTTATCTAGGCATAACCACTCTCCAGCGAGCCTATTATGGTCGGGTTTGTCGATGTGGATAAACGTGGATAAGACATCTGTCACTTTCTGACCAGTGTGTATGTGCGAGAGTGACGGATGCCTCTCCACCCCGATAAAGTCATAATACGGATTGAAGTTACGAAGGCTTACTTAGACACATTTTAAGATAAGGCTATAGAATGGCTAGTAAAGATCACTGATTCCTGACACGCTATGTAAATGGCCCGAGTTAGAGGTATTACGAGTATGAGTAGTCCGGTAAAACTCGTAATAATATTATATTTAAGTTTAGTTAGTTTAGTATTGCTTTGAAGGTTTTATCCTATATTTCTACTTTTGATTCTGAATAATTCAGCTTCAGTGCTCTTCTTAGTATCTTTAAGCACCTATGAGAGGGAGGAAGAAAGCTGATCCCGAAGACGAAGAACCAAAAATTGATTCTTCTGGACTTTTATGGCGAATTATCTTTCTTCTCTTCAATCTTAGCCCCAGATACTATGTAGTAATCATCAGCGTCATCACAAAAATAAGCAATATATTTTTCTATATCTATATGAGCTATTTCAATACTGTTTCACCGTATCCGATTACCATCTTTACAAATTTCGTATTACAGCTTACACAAGTTAAATAATAAAACTCTAACAACATCCCAAAAGGAATATAACTAGTATTTATGTATGTGTGGCTTTTTTGTACATGTGCGTAATACGAATATGAGGTGCCTAGAAATGGCGACTGCTTTCGCATTCATCGCTGGCGTTGCATCGACCTTAGATCGGGGTAGCAATATAGATGCGTCATTGAACTGCATTGTTTTAAACAAAGCAGAAAATCATGCCAAGTATCATTAATCTGCTTCCTATTCGTTGTATTGAACTCGTTGAAGGTCTTTTAATGGAGTCTTTGTCTCATCTTAATCTATTGCGAAGATATTTAGTGCTATATTTGAAGCTGACATTGTTTCTTGGGAGTAAAAGTGCTTATATAAGGTTTCGGATACCTAGATCAAATTAAATAATTCTTATTAATTTTTCTGTTATATTTATAATTCGGTATAGTTACATTGAGTACATACTACGAACTACCTATAAGTTAAGCGGTTGCATAAAATATATATATGGGATTTTGTTTTTAAAACACACGTTTTCAGAAAACCGTTACATCAAAACCGGTAACTTCAGGTAAAATACTAGTAGGTGATTTATGCAAAATGAAAAAAAAAACATGTCCTAAATAATATTTGCAGGAGCCTCAAAAAACATGGACAAAACGTTACGTTAGTTTTGGACTAAAACAATGACTTTTATTTTTAATTAAGCAACTGCAACGTAAGGTAACTAAGAAAGTGCCTAAAGAGCAATGCCAGGTCTCCATAGAAGCTTTGGCCTAAGAAAAAATTGTGGCGGATAATATTATAGAATTGGGTTTAATTCATGTAGAAAAATATTTAAAACAATGCTGTGCTATTAGATAAGTGAAAATGTAAAATTAAAGACCAGTAAATATTAACATAGTATACTGCCATCCGAAAATAATCATTATTAGAGTACGAGTCCATATGCACATAATGCCTTTCGCATTGAGTGGGTTTGGCCTCCCAAATCTCCAGACTTTAACTCCAAATCTACGTTTACACTTCATCCAATGCACCGAGTTCAAGGCTGGTCATCCCGCGCTTCCCATTGCATGTGCATACGCATTAATTCCGCGCACAACGCCACCACCATTGTCTATCACGGGGCTCAACGACCCTATAAAGGATTAATGATCCTATTGTAAGGAGTTTACGTGTAATCGATGATTGGGTTCTTCTTAAACCAGGATTTTGAAGTATCTAGAAAAATTTGGTTCTAGGCAAGTATAGAACTTCTATACTTGATACTATTCTATAATAGAATAGTATCAAGCAGATCAGATGCCCTGAAATATTTGTCTTTTATCATGTAAAGCATCCACTGGAGAGAATAATCTTCTTTCCATCCTCGTCTCGATATATCTACCTATACGAAGAGTTCAATATCGTCTAAGGGTATTTGGCTATATATACTGCCAAGTAAAGTGCTGCCATAACCCCAGTTCTCAATTTATACCTTAGTTAATAAGCTTCAACTTTTCGGTTATATTCTAGCCATTTTATTACAAAGTACAAAAATCTATAATTTTGTTTGTTGCCTTGTCAATAAATTCGTTTATCCACTTTACTTTTTTTTTAAGTATGTAAAGTAGTTAATAATTTTATCAAGCACTATTTAACGCATATTTTACGAGGATAATGTGATTATGGTGAAACAGCTAGAAGCTTTTAAATTTTACGACGTTGTAAAAAACCTCTCTCTTATAGATAAAATTGTCTTGGAGCAGAAAATTTATTTTCGGCCAGATTCTAAATTAAGACGTTAACTGCATCCATAGTGTCATTAACTACGCTAATGAGGAATGGAAACTGGTGGCAGTGCGTGCAAATTAAGAATTATACTCGTACTACCTAGTATTGTGGCCTGTTTTCATTTATTTAAAGTGTAAGAAACTCTCGTTGAGAATCTCACTTCACTAATGCTTGCATTGACCGTTTTTGTTAAAAGGTAGAAAATTTATAGTTTACAAAGTTTGGAACCGATTTTACTATTACAAATAAATTAGGAAATTAGGAGTAAGTTGACATATATTTTTTAGTGTTATCAAGCATTTAAGTTACAAACGAATATATTTAATAATATAACCACATAATGTGATAAAAGTCGTAATCTATTAATTATTTTATACTTCTTACTCATTGACATTCAGTCAGACTATGAAGAGTCACTTTTATAGTATTGATTACCAATTTTACTGATTGATTACGCGCTGCTGAGATTAATAATGCAGATACGGTGCGGAAGCCATTGTCATGGCAACGTAATAGCATACTTATTAGTTCTGTGATTTACGTCACAACTATTTATGAAACTCAACGCTGGTTGTTTATTTGTAGAACTAATAGGTCAAGTTATTAGTATCTAAGTTTAGATCGTTAATAGTTTTCTTTATCAATAGGAATGCTATGAAATCAAAAGAGTCGTATTCAATGCTCATGTAAACACACCAATGTTTTCTTATTGGCATGCATGCCAATATTCATCATCATATTCATCTAGAACATGTCCAATGCTACACAGGACATAGGAACAATATTGCCTTTGACATGTTATCGTGTTGTCAATGCTACGATAGCTCTTATTTACTTGACCATAATAGCGGTCAAATAAGAAACAGTATGATATGTCAAAGGCGATATGGTTTTGCCTAGTAGAATAGAGCCCCAGGTCCTGTTCCACCTGCGCAGCGGATACATGTGACCGTTACCATATGTTTTGAGCAATTCCAGACCCACCCTAACCCTAACCACTTTTACCAGCCTTTAAGATTTTTCAATAAGCAGTCAAAGTTGAGATCAACCGTTATCGATGTAGGTCTTCCCGTTTTAATATTGCTTACTCCTTGTTAGATTTGACCTGCAAAAGATGCCCTTTGATGGGATTCTCTTACGCAGCAAAGGTCAACTCACTCTGTTTGATTAGCCTATCTTGCCCTTGCATGCGTGAGGATCACGCAGCTCTGCGTGTCAACATGCTCAACAAATCAACGGGCAAATCACCTCTGTCCTATTCCAGTATAGCTGCCGAAACCACCACGAACCACCACCATTTTATAAAATTTTATCAATAAATGCTTGAATCTTTAATCTTGAATCTTGAAAGTACAAAATTCAAGGTGAATGTAGCGGGATGAGTTAGATGCATTTCAAAGCGACTATTCAGATATTGGAAAGGACAGACAGCGTTGGAAACCCGAGAGAGATAATTTTTGCTGGTAGGGGTAATATAACGACAGGCTTTTAAAAAGAGGGATACAAACAGGCGGGCGGGTTACCTAATGGATAGTATTCACCACCACCTATAAAGCAGAGAAACTTAAGAAGAGTTGGCGATCCATTGCTGGCCAATTAGGGGAATGAAAGCTCTTTTCTTGAACACTGCATCACTGTACTAGGCAAAACGTGCCTAGTAAAACGCACTGTGGATGTTGATTGAACCAGTTTATTTATAACGCGATAGAAGAATTTATTTTATGCAGAGTATCAACACGCAGTGTGGTGTGACATTACTCTAACACGGTAACAAGCCTAGTGAGTTTAAACTCCCTACAATTGTTGTGTGGTGGCACTGAATGAATTAACGATGGCGATCCTCAAAGATACTGTTGACTTTAGTGTTCGTCAATATTGGCTGCAGTAAATAGTGTTTTGAACATGTTGCGTTACTGGCCAAAGTTTATTCTGCAAAGGCAAGGATGTGCCTCAAGTACATTACCAAGAATTCACCATTTTGAGGAATTTATTGGGTGCCTTTTATTATCGTTGTTTAACAAAATGATAATCCTGAAAATACTAATTTACCGTAACTAAAGCTATTTTAATACATTGCACCTTCAGAACAATAGTGACCTAATTCAAAATTTCAGCTTTCAAACTTCAAGTCATAAATTTATTGTTATAGAGACCTAACTCGAAATATAAAATTTCTGAATTAGGTCACTATTGTTCTGGTGCGACATGATTCAGACAAAATCTGTCTTGAAATAGGTACTAAAATTATAGAGATACGAGTTTTCGTATCAAGTTAAATTACTTTTCTCTGCTGCAGGTTAAAAATGCAGATATCCGTAACTGAGCTCTCTTGAATTCAAGGGAATGTAATCCTATTGGCCGCAGTGCACATTGGGCCAACGCGTTAGGCCAAGGTAATGGACCAAAATCATTGGCGTATTGATCATTCTGCATTGGCACTTTCATAAAAGATCCTTTGATGTGTGCACGAAAAACCGACACCAGCCGGTTGTCCGGCTTGCATTCGTCGCCAACTACGAACAAGCCAATAACCAAGTAACCAAGAAGCCCTCTACAAGTCGGCCCAATACAATGTGTACAGTGGCCATGTGTGGTATCCAAAGGGACACAGTGGTAGGCCGTCTCTCACAAAACCTATGTAACCTTTTGATATGTGTTGATGTAACGAAATTTCTGCAAAGTAATACGTTCTATGCAATTAGTGTCGACAAAACAAACGTTTTTACACATGCACCATTTCCAAGCTAAATAATGTTAAATGGACAAAGTTATTAACTGAAAGGTGGCAAAAGATGACATGTCACCTGCCCCATTGGTAAACAATGCTAGCGAAACCGTAACAAGCAAAGAATCGATGAGAGTGTGGCGTGACAGGAAACCGAAATCGGTGATATCCAAAGGCCGGTAAAAATTTATTAATTAGATTGTGTGGAAAGTGCCTACTAATCTGATAGGTAACTTGTATTATTCAAGCACGGAATTAGATTGACCACGTGTTTCTACTGGGTACACTAGGTACGCATTATTTACAAGCTTCTGCGTGTCGTGGACTTTGTTTTTCTACCCGTTAGGGGTTGATTTTCAAAAATCTTTGCTTGTGCAACGCTACATAGGCAGCTGCCCACTTTAGTGCTTTGTCACTTTAACATCATGTTTGAAATGCTATAATACGACAAGGTACTAAAGTGTACAGCTGCTACTGCTACTATTACATTCATACGATTCTTTTTACCATTTCTATTTTCTCCATTTTATTGATGTGCGTTAATATGTCAGTCTATTTCTTGATTATTACGACGAACTGCTACATTAAAGATAAGGGCGTGTTTAGTTGTAGGTAATTTGGTTGTACTCTTGTTTAGTTTGGCCACTGTCATTGGCAGTTGCTATGTCAATATTTATTTGGTCTAGTTCCCGTATTGTTGACTAGTCCTTAAGATTTAAACGTACACATTTCGAAATATTAGCTGACGTATTTGTGCTGTTATCCAAACAATATTAAGTTGATGATAAAGCGTTTAGTTGGATGCTTATTCTAGTTTAATTTTAAGATAATGATATTACGAATACGTTACGATTACGATTACCAACTCTTACAACTTCGTTTGTGGTTCTTCTCATCTTCTGTAATGCTAAATAGTTACTGTCTTTTTACTGAAACAATGACATCATAACACAACAAGATGTCTTGTTACGTTCTTGATAGATATCACACGGTATGTAGGTATAAACGATTCCACACCAGTTTGAATTAGTGTCAATTTAGGGCCAGGATTCCTGATTAGCATATAAAATGCAATCCCGCTATTCCATTCTAGAGCCTGAATATATTAAGCCCGGAAAATTACAATGCTCTCAAGGGAATAACTTCTACCAACCAAGTGAACACAATTGCTTCAGATCGAATATTGAATGCTTCAATGTAATACAAATTGAATACAATTGTAACCCGAGTTTTAGCTAAAGGTTTAAACGTCGCAAAACAATTTAGAATGGCAATAAAAGTGGCCGCAATAGCCGCAGCCCTACTCTGAAAACGAAGTTCGAAAATACGTTCTCGTTCTTTTTCTCCATTAAGAGTTTGACGAGTGAAAGAGATGAGGCGTCCAAAGTTTGAAAGTTAGTGTTTTGGATTACCTTCTATTGCCAGCAGTCTACATTTACGGACAATGGCCGATGGAGCCCGTCGACGTTGGGTGAGAAGGGTTACCATCTTCAATGCCACGGAATAGGTATTGCCTTCACTTTGTGTGGAAATCAGAGGGTTTGGCACTGAAGGTGGTAATTTTATACGGTCTTATGGCATATAACTTTGTAATAATTGAAAATTCAACGGAAAATACTCGAACCAGTACTTTGCGGTTGGATTTTTGCGTTCGCTATTAAATTTTTCTGAGAAGCTTAAGTGCTTTTATGAAACAACTCATGCCTACTACAGGAAAGAAGTTACGACCAAATTGCAACATTGTTTAATGAAACAATTTAGAAGAAACAAGCTATAAATTAATTATTCTTTTAGTTATTCTTCTGACAAGGTCTTAATTAAAGAAAAAATCGTCATTAAGCTACGTATTATGTCAACATTCTAAGTACGGTGTTTTTATAAGTTCGTTCACCCCGTTTATCGTTTAAACCAACGTAAATAATCATCACACTTTTTAATTATTCCTGTCCGCGCCAATCAAGGTTTATTAGCCATAACAAAATTTAGTAACCCCAGTGGGTCCCAAAATGCCCATACCGTTGTCCGCAAACCAAAAGAGAGAGGTGGCTAGTGAATAGGAGACAGGGTACGTGCCTCGGCAGCTCAGGCCGCATTGTCGCAAAGGCCGCCGCATCGGCCGCGCGTACTCCGGCGCATATGCCCCGAAGAGTGACGAACGTGATCCGAGCATACA
Source organism: Acleris literana (assembly GCA_946894065.1). NCBI lineage: Eukaryota > Metazoa > Arthropoda > Insecta > Lepidoptera > Tortricidae > Acleris > Acleris literana. The sequence continues at coordinate 17,238,316 of OX335684.1, read as the reverse complement.
CGAATCGAGTGTTTGTAAATATCGTATACTTTATTTGCTGTATCGATATTCTTAGTGATTTTGTGCAGAAGTTTTCGAAATTTGGTAATTTGTCGTGTTTTGTGTAGGATTTTATTTTTAAATTTTTGTGTTAATGTGATTATTTGGTTCAAAAAACTATAAATTGAGTACCTTTGTAGTTTTCACTGTAAAAGTTGTTTTGTATTTTACTTTTACGGGAGACATTTTATCAACTCACGTTTAATTATTCTGGCCTTCGCTGTAGGCTCTTTAAGTATTTCCGCGTTGCACTCCACTATTTACTGCGCTTCATTGGTATCACTTGTGAATGTAATATTAAGTGTTTCACATTGATATTTATGGTTTTCAAAGGCCTTGTTCTGTTATTATTTTAATAACCAGACTGCAAAAGTAATAGGCGATCGTGCCTGCGGCGGCGTCTCAAGTTTTCTAGCAGAAATTTGATAGCCATTGTGATCGCGTTTGTGGGTCAACTGATCCAATCGCTTAGAACAGTGGTTTCGTTATTAGCTTTACTATTAACTATTTCACTAGTATTTTCAACTAGTGTATTACTGTATTTTTATGTATGAAATCGTTTTTATCAATAAGCAATAAAAGTTCTTTGATAGGCACACAATACGGAATCAAATTATCATCGTTTGTATTCCTTTTATTCTATTTCTTTATACGTAAATCGAGTTTCGATTATAATAGTTGGCCTTGAAATTCTGAATAACGGTTGTCCTTGGACTCTCTTTTTTAGCATTTTCAATTCACTAGCGAGACTATGTAAAGGGCTCTTTGGATTTGTTGGGGACGCAGATGGTCGTTTTCAATCGCAATGCCAGGATTCATAAGTTTCATTTAAAACTGACCAGTGTGTGAGTCATTGGCACTGAATGTCTTCGCAATAATAGGAATATGAGAAGCAGTTTCATCCTTATCTCCTTATTTTGTAAGGACTTTTATAAATTGAATAGAATCTTGAGTGATCTTAAAAGTATTTAACCACATTTTACATTATTCGGTCTTTAATATCTATCTATATTTACCTACGGAGTACTTAATAGGTATGTTAGTAAGAAATCTCCGCCGTATGTCAGTGTTTCCACGAAGACTGACATTTAATCCAGTCGTTTGCGAGTCCAGTACAGCATAATAAACATCATTATTGTCTTACTGCAACATGCGATATACAATGGTTAGTAGGATTCTAGCGCGTGTAAACATGGCCACAGTCAACTGTATTAGAACAGTAAGGATCGCAAAATAAACTTATAAATGAGGATCGTCTTGTGAGTACGCCTCTATTAATTCAGTTATTGCACCTATCGATTCACGAATAGCTTCTGTCAGCTGATGTTTATACATTCTTTATACATAATTTTAAGATTTTTTTTAATCGGTACCTATCTACCTTTTTTATTCATAGTGCTCAGAACAAGTAAGAGAAAAAAAAGTAGAGATATGTTGTTTCAAAAGCGAAGATCGTAAAACCAGGAAATTTTTGAAGTAAACCCAAATAAGGCGCTAAGTGCATAGTAATAGTATAAACATTTTAAATTTAATGTAGATACCGATAGAGTATAGAATGCCTCGACTACTACATTGCAGTGAACCGCCTTCTTTGGTATTACGGCAGATTTACTCATCTGACTATCGACTTTACAAAACTACTGTAGAAAAAAATCGTATCTGATATTTCGAGATGTATGAGTTTGAACTTAATTCTCTTCACTTTTAGGTTTAAAATCGTACGTCACGAAATGTGAGATTCGAGGTTTTTTAAAGCAATGACGTTATTCTGTGTGCTGTACCGTGAGTCAGTTTGCCGTGGGTGTCTCATACTGTATGCGCGGGCGCAACGCCTAGGAAGTGCATTCGTGTTACATCGCCGTCCACCCGGTCACGTACGCGGCTAAAGGAACTATTTTCAATTACAATTGTTTCCCTGTTTACTGTGACAGATTTATAGTCTTCAGCGTTGTATAAACTAATAGCCAATTTGTTTGCTAGATTAAACATAACGTTTTCGCATAATGAAGCAGCGGCGTGAGCTTTGTCAAAGAATTATCGTTGAAGTTCGTCAAATATTTACTGTAAAGTAAAGAGCAAACCGGATGGTCTATCCGGTTTCCCCAGCGGATCACGTCAACGGTAAAATTTCACCACAACGACATGACTCTAAAGCAATTAAAACGGTCCGCCGTGCCAACGTAGCGTTTTTTAACTGTAATCGCGAATCTCTCAGGAAAAAAAACGCCGGATGGCGAATTGGCGACCTTATCAAAACACGCTGCGCCCGAGTTCATTGAACCCAACATTTGTTGTTGGAAATCAATCGCACCTTACGATTATCAAACTGGTCTACATTCAGCTTAGTTTAACGATTCCATACGCTATACACGTCGTTGTTGCAATGGTAATCGCCAATCGTAATGAAACAATCCCTCATGATATGACACACGATAATACAGTAAATAATGACGTCACACCAAATTTTGATAATGTTTTTATATTGCAGTTATAAAAGAGGGTGATGACACCTGAATGGGCCTACGGTAGAACAAGTTTCGGTGACAGGCGTGTAATTTTATTGTTTCGTGAACCAGATCGAAATGTCAGAACTACCGTTAGGTGTGAATGTGCCGATAGCGGAAACAGCTGTCAGTACTATCACAGTACCCGCAGTCGAAAGTGAGCGAACTTTGTTCGAGGATCAAGAAGTTCTACTAGCTTTGGTGTTAGAGTTTGAAACATTGAAGTTTACCGCTAACCAGAGGACCGGATCCTACTTCTAAGACTTGGAACTGATATTGGACGTCGTTTTCACTTAGATGTTGCCCTCACAGCCGGTAGTTTTGATTTTGGTAGTTTTAGTCTGGGTTTAGGACTTTTTAGACGACTACACGATTGCGAATGTATGTAAGCACCAACTGGCAGCAATAGTCGTAAAAAGTAAAATATAGAGTGGTTGCTAGTGTGTTGATGTTTCAAATGTAAAGTAGTCAAATAGTTTTAATCGAAGATAACCTTATCACGTGCGGTTTTTTAAATCCAGTTTTTTTTAATGCTGTTTCCGAAGCAATGCATTGCCCGTAAACGTTTTTTGCCTAGTCTAACGTCAATTATGATTGTTGCTCAAACTTCTGTCACATTGACCCTAATCTTGTTGTTGTAATAAATTACACCAGCAAGTCGTAACTAAACCAAACAGGAGCATTAAATAACACCCGAAACAGTAAGGCTGGCTTGTCGTTATGAATTATTGCCAGAAGCCGGACGGTTAGTGAGGCAATTAATAAACAACTCGTTTGTTCTCTGCTGTGGTTGGAACGCCTTCGTCTTTACTGTAACTTTAAGAAACATACTTACTACCATTAGTCACCATACTGCTGACTTATCAAAGAAAATTGCCCAATTCATACTGAATTTCTTTGATGCTGATAATTCACAACATCTTCCTTGACTAAAGTTGAAATCCCGCGCTTTAGCCCAAGTTGAAATTCCTGCTTCTATAGGTCTATAGGTCTGCCATTCGCAATAGCCGCATCTTGTATTTATGATTCAGGCTTTTATCATAAACAAATTATGTCCCTGAGATTAACTGTATTTGTATGTACTTCAATATCACTGGCTCTTTTAGATTGTTTTTAAATTGATGCTTTTGTAATTTTGTGTTCTTTAAGAAACTTATCTTTTTTGATTTCTATGTCTATTTCAACTGTTATGTTGTTGAATATAATCGCATTAGGTTTCAATAGGTTTATAGTTATTAGGTCGATACGACGTCGTGCACATGACGCGTGGATTAGTTATCGCCCTGCAGATATTGTTACTAAGAGCCGCTTAGACCTATTCTGCCCTCCTTAGAAAAAAGGCCGTATATTTCATAGAACCGCGTATGTGTAAGTGACCTTATTTCTTAAGATGAGGGGTTAAATTTACTGTGACTATCAAACTACGCATGCGTCCTTTTTATTTAGGAGGGCAGTATTGGGATTTTGGGAACGTGTTTCATAGCTGCTGCACGTTACTGCTCTGATAGCTCTTGTTTTACACTGACTGTTAATGCTTTGTTTGATATTTCAATACGCTGGATTGAAAAATGAGTTATTTTCTTAGTTAAGGTTGGTCCACGTGGACTTTCACGATTTTAATTTTTAAAAGGCTGTGTTTGCAAAGGGTTTAGAGAATTTGTATCGTTGCTTCTGTTGTTTTGAGTAAAGTAACGTACTTAGAAGGAGATAGTCAAAAATTTGCTTTACTTTAAAATTTAAAACATGAGGTAATGTGGATTATAGAAATTTCTAAATATTTTTCTTTCGTTAGTAATGCTCGTTCTTTCAAATTTGATAACAGTGACCTTTTGAATAAGCAAATTGATGACTGAAAAAAATATCTATAACGAAATTACATAGTTGGTTCGGATGGATTGCATTCGCTCTCTTTTAGTACTTCTTTTGCAATTAACCTTCAAACGAGACTAAATGTCCCGAGGGCCCGTAGCGAGTGATGTTTTTATTTCTCATGTTTGTATCAAGTGAAGGTTAACATAGACGAGAATCTCTCATCATCTACCTGGTTTTTTTTTGGTATCTCTTGAATTTAATTAAGTACTTGTCTTAGCTTATAATTTCGATTGGCCTCGTTATTTCAAAAGATTAATTTTAATTAAAACTTCTGCGGAGGCTTTGTATTATGAAAAAATATGCTATCCACTTATGACCATGATCGTAAGAATTTCACCGGATGCTAATAAAACGCTAAATGGGGTAGCATGTGGCGGCTACTCCATAACTAATGTCGTTATGGACCGGAAAACCACTGGAATTATAAACCCTCGTTCAGTTTTATGAATCGCGTTTGCGTCCTTGTTTGTAGAAACAAAAGTCAAATAAAGGTTGCAATTTATTTCGATATCGTCATCTTATTCTTTCTCGTTGAATTTGCGGTTTTTTGATTTATTAAAATGTGACTCTTTAGCTAAAGCAGCAAAGGATTTCCATTATAGTTATCTGTTTATTCATGTGTATTTATAAACGCTGTCGTCTCTCTGCAAATATTTCCATTTTGATATTTGATATTCAAGCAAAAGCTTCAAGCTGTCACATCACATTACTTTTCGGTTCATTGATTGACATTGTTTGAGAAAATATAACTTCTTTTTTGATTCAGTTAGCTGTTAAATGAATTTCTGAATAACGGCGAATAGTTTAAAGGCAAGAAGTGATTTGCTTGAGTGACCTCAACCTTAGTTTGTTGTACTTGAATAGAGACGGAAAACCTCGACTATTACACTTTTTACACAATGTTTATGATTCAATATTCGATGAGCTCGTTAGGTTTATATCAAATATCAATTCGCCCAAGCAATTACAGTATCTAGTTCACGTGCAGTTCAATGAACGGCAAAACGATAAGATGTCTCTCGGAATCAGAAGTTAGATTATTTCCCTGATAGCTACCGACGGCACGGTGTTAATGAACCCTACAAGGCCATATCGCCCTCAATATAACTATAAAACCTTTTAGTTTTATAGATTCCGATTCATTTTGCGACAAAATTACCCGATATCGAATATCTTTACGGCAAACAAGTGCTCGTTCCTACATTACCAAGTAATGAGCGGCTTTACATATTCAGGCGAAAACAGGTGTGAGCAAGTGTGAAAATGTTTATGTGATAAAAACTATGTGATTAAAAAAAACAAAATGGGAAGCGGAAAGTTTGGTTTCAATGTTAAAAAGGACAAAATGAACGCGGAAGAGGCTAACAAGACTGAGTTTAGTGTTAAGGAAAACATACGGAAGATACAGAAGAAATTAAAGAAGACTGACAAACAGAGACAGAAGACTGATGATAAGAAGGAGAAGACCATTTGGTGGAACCAATGCAATGGCTGTAAGTTGATAAAGAGTTGATTTACTTCCTTTATCGTTTTATGCGATCTCTTTAAAGAATTGATCCAATTTAGCCTATAAAGAAATAGGATTGCGCAGTCGGCCAATGATAATGTTGAGCATTCTTCTTAACTTCTTCAAGCAAAGACACAAAATTTCTTAACACTTTCTTTGAGGTACTGTAAAATTGATAATAAATATTATAAAATGTTAATGACCATGAGGCGCGGCATTTAAATGTACTTGCCAATGATTTTAAATACAATTTATCTGTGTCGTTAGTACTGAACCTCGTCGTTAATACGTTAACTGGGTTCTCATAGCTTACAGTGTAATTATTATGACGATTAAAAAAAAAAGTAGTATGAGCAAGCAGCGATTTTCTACGAAGCCCTTGAAGGGCCGTCGAGATTGTGTGCCCTTAGAATTTACAATGAAGGGAAATTAGAGCAGCAAGGTTTGAGCTTTTGAAATCAACCAATGCATCGAGGTCATCGCGACCTTAAACGTCGCCTTCAAAGTACATGAGGGCCCTTCTAATGCTTAATACGGTTTCGGCATTGACTTTTGCGTATCGTTAGCCCTTGTCCCTAATTTGAGTAACGTGTACCACTTTTGCCGCTTGCATAACTATATGCGTAAAGCAACGACTAATGTTAAACAAGTATTAATAGATGATCACAGTTTCGTCACAGTTCTGTTTAATTACCGAAGACTTTTCTCTATGTTTGTTTGCAAATACCGTTATTAACAACGTTAAAGTGTGTCAGTGGAAAGCGCGAGAGAATCCCGAGAAATCTGTGCGCTAAGCGGCGCCGGCGCAGCGCGCGCTCCCCAGTTTCCACTTTCTAAACTGGCTAGACTGCGCAGTTTATAGTTCAGGAACTACCGCCCGGCTGCATGAAAGTTGCCATATTGACATTTCCTTATTTGGTGGGTTGTAACACTGATCTAAGTGCAGCGTAAATATTATGATCGTTTTGTTTGTTGAAATGAGGATCTGATTTGCATATTTTAGCAACGAAAGTCGACTATTCTCCACAGTTTTTATAGAAAACGCCTTCTTTTATTGAACATTTAATACTCATTAAAAATACTGACTTACTAGGTAAGGCCATTAAAATTGTCCCATTAGTAAAAACGGAATCCTTTTATGTGGATTTTTTATTTCTATAAATTCCGGAAATTGTTATTTTATTTCTGAAAACTAATGTGTGAAATACGGGTGTAGAATAGAAATTAAAATTCAATTAAATAGCTTTGTCATTTATTCTTGCATTAATAACGAAAATGCGTCAACAGAAATGTTTCATCTTTTTTTTAAGGGTAGTTTGACTAACTAAGGAATGTCAAATGACTTAGTTTGCTAACCGAGACCGTGATATTTGTAATGGACTCATATTAACAAATCATTCACACTATATGCATGTAAATAGTCTTATTATAACCAGACATAGGATTCTTTGGGGCAAATTCTCTTCACAGGTAGGGACTTCCTATATCGATAAACTGAATCATCGATAGTAGTTTCTATATACTAGTGATCGCCCCTAACATTGTGTGTTTTTGTAAATATTGTTCAGCATAGCCTTTTTTAAATAATAAAAGGTTATTATAAAGGTAGGAAGTAATACCCATTGCACTATAAAATTTAGTCACCTGAAATGGATTTATCAGCCAAGACGGAGACGCTTAACGCCCGAAAATATGGAACAAATTCTGGTTGTTTACTTTAACAATAGTAGATGGGACATTCATGAAGCACAAAATTTTAACGAGTAATATTTTAAAATCGTTTTGAAAAAACAAAAAGAGAGTTAGTTATTACTTATTTAATTTGATTTTAACACTTTTAATAAAAACATATTTTTACAAGAAAACATTTGAGTGATCACTAGTATATAGAACTACTATCGATGATTCAGTTTATCGATATAGGAAGTCCCTACCTGTGAACAAAATTTGCCCCAAAGAATCCTGTCTGATTATAAAATTATCATCTGTTCAAACGTTTGTTATTTTTGTCAAAAGATTTATTGTATAAAGTTAAAATCGATTTAAAAACTAGCCACCTTAATCGTCATTTGTCATGCTGTGATTGACATCGAAGGTCAATGGTACCTTGTCATTATCGAAAGGTCCAGTCAGATGCAGACAAGACTTTTTCTTCAATTATTAACGAAGTTCGTCATTAAAGCAACGCCTTATTTGGTTTTAACGAGTTATTAATCAGATTCTCCGAACGAAATGAACTCTGCATGATATCGATATTCTTCTTATTTCCATGCATCAGGTTAATGGTTTTTTGTCTCGTTTATAAATTTTATAATACTCGTATATTAAGTTAAAACCAATACTGACGATCTCTTTCCAACCGATTTCCATAAAACCTAGCTATAACCAAGTCGTTTAAACAAGCTTTCTTTAAAAAAAATGCGCCCCAATCGGTCCATCCGTTTAGGAATTACTATGCCGCAGACAGACAGACACAAATACACAGACACACAGACAGAGAGGATAAAAAGTATATCTGACTTGTCTAAAACTAGTCTAATACCTACACTAGCTTCTGCCCGCGACTTCTTCCCCGTGGAATAGTTACTTTGGGCTAACGCTGACTTTAACCCGCGAATTTGTTTACGTAGAAGGTTGAAACATTCATTGGTGCTCCGCTCCTATTGGTCTTAGCGTGATGATATATAGTCTATAGCCTTCCTCGATAAATGGGCTATCTAATACCGAAAGAATTTTACGGACCAGTAGTTCCTGAGATGAGCGCGGTCAAGCAAACAAACTCTTCAGCTTTATAATATTAGATAATATTAGTATAGATATTATTATATTAGGGACAGATGCCGGATGGTTGTTGTAATACAGTTGGTCTTAAAAGTAGAGACACTTTTGTACCTTGTCGCTTTAACGGCTTAGACACATTAGTACAGCAGTTGAAACATGATTTTAAAGTGACAAGGCACTGAATTGTGCAGCTACTTATAAGCCTGACCGTACTACAAGAACATACTGTTTGTTTATACGTGAATATGACCGTGATTAGCGTCTTGCTTCTAGGATAGGCTTTGTGTCCGTGCGTTTAGTATAGTTAAGCAATTGAAAACAATGAAAATATGTGTTTCAGCTTAACAATCATTCATTACGTAGGTACTGAGACAAGAAAGGGATCGTGAGGGTTTGTTTTTTGTATAATAGTTTATCTGTAATGCGAAAGATGGACTGTTACTTACAGAATATGCGTCTGATAATTTTGCAGTGAATTTGTGAGACTGTCATTAGAATGGGTCTGATATATTTTTTTGCAAAATAGAATGAAATTTTTTGTTGTTTGTTTTGCTTTAACGAGTTTTTCGTCAGCTATCAGATAAAATATTGTTGGTATCTGCCGAACAAAATATATTTTTATTATGTAGTGCAGTTACGAAGATTAAAAATAGAAAGAAACTTATAGTTTTAAAAGTTGAATAAAGTTATAAATTAACTTACCTATATTTATTTCAAGTCTTAATCAGCTTGTAACATGAAATATATTTCAAATTACCTAACAGTTTGTTTTCAATGTAAATAGCAAAATTAATTTTAGAAAATGTGATGTAGGTAAGCTTCATAATAAATATTAAAAATCGATTAAAAACTTCCTTTGTAATACTAAATTTAAAAATGCAAACAACTCCTTATATAGTTTTGAAATTGTGATTTCCTGTTTTTATGAAGTTTGATTCACACAGTGCTGTACTTTTTTGCTATTACGCTGTGTAATTATTTTAGTTAATACAGAAATAGTAAATAATTTCCAAAAATTAACAAAAAAACTACTTTTAAATCTATTTTAGACAGATTTTTTAGTCATAATTTTTTCGGTTTTCAGAAACAAAATACAGAATGTCAGCTCAATCTTCCGTCAGATCTTGATGCGTGTTGTTTTGTTCCAGTGAGCGAGATCGACCAGTACCTGTGGATGGTTGGGGGTTCCGCCGGCGCTCTGGCGCTGACTGGCGTGGCGGCGGCCTCGGCTTTCTACCTCAGCACGCGGCCCAAGCCGGAGAAGCCCCTGGTCACGTTGCATGAACAGAGCCTGCTCGAGCCGGTAAGAAACTCCTACCTTCTTCCAGTAGAGATCAACCAGGACTTGTTGTCAACAGATTTTAGGATATACCTCCAGGGTGGTCCCATTGAAATATCATCAAGATCTGGTCATAGGGTCCATGTAAAGTTAACGTAACTATTTAATAATTAGGAGCCGGTTTATGGTTTTACAAAACAAATAATTATTGTTATTAATTATCAAACAAACTGCTGGAGGGTTATGTTTGTATAATTACTTCGTTATTGGGTTTGATGGTGCTGGATCTTTAGTAGATTTCTGTGAAAGAAAGTGAAAATAAGTCTGTGACTGCGTTCTGATTTACGGATAGCAACAATCGGCATAATCTCCTTGAACGTGCTACATCTGGGCGTGTCTGTGGTAACTGCATACCTACTGCATTGACGCATATCGTCGTAAATAGTATGACATGATGACCTTGCATTTGTGGCCGCATCCGGATAACTGACATCGCACGCGACTTTAATTTACGTCGTTTGCCTAATAGTTTGGTATAGATAGTAATTATACAATTTGGTTGACTATAATTCATCCAAATGAGTTCCTGGGCTACTAAAGAACTTACTCGTTTCGTAGGGTTTGATGGAGACCTTTTATTTTAGTTCTATAGTGGCTTAGAAATCCATTTTGTTTGACTTTCCGTCGGGCACAACGAGTGGCCAAAAAAGTCACTACAAGAGCAAGTTCGCCTATTCGCCAAATTCCTTCGTCATCTCATGTCTTCAAGGGATATCTCGGTTTGTTCCTGTCTTTATTCACATTTGCAACAAGGATTTTTGACTTTCTATCTAAATCGATCAATCGATATTTTTGATCTAAACAAAGTTAAAATTATATTGGCAACTTAAGTGACGGAGTAGCCTTCTTTAGTCTTTGAGGTTTCATTGACTGACGTGATAAGTCACTCGATAAAATGATGAGTCTAATTTTAATTCTGGATGATATAAAGCGGTTGACAGGAAGCTTTTTTGTTTATCAGAAACAAACCATGTATAAATAGTTTTGTAATATGTTGCTGACCATCAGAAAGTTATAACTGATTAGCTAGAAATACCTTATATGAATAACTGATAACGTTTAAGGTTCCATGCCCTTGATATCTAATTCTAGCATAACAGTTGATAACAGATTATCTGCATTACAAAATGGCATACTCATACATTAGAAATTGCAGTCCCCCTGTATCTCCGGGAGTGATATTTATGGGATAAGTAGTTCAAAAAATCCCAAAATCCCCTGTTCTGGCTTCCACACTAAGTTTCGTGACTGTAAATACTATAATATGATCTAGTCATCACTGTGCAAAACGTAAAGTGTGAAGTTGATATTAATGATATGTTGGAGAAAAACTAATGATATTTTTCTTTCAACACAGCATCTATTACGTCTACGATACTCTATTCTAAATTGAACGGATTAATTTATAAATATAAAAGTGACGAAAGGGAACTCCTTGGTGCGGTGTCGAGGCTCAAGTCCTAACCCAAGCGGGCGCTGTGGATTTGGCAGAGCGCTTCTTTGAGCGATATTTTTAACTCATTGTACAACGAGCAGCCCTGCTCGCTTCTCCTGTCGATGTCTCTCTAGAGAGTGATAGGAACTTACAACCATAGGTCACGAGGACTATTCTGTTTAGTTGAAACAAAGTAAACTTTAACGCCTGGACAATGGAGACTAAAATTTCAAGTTTGATGTGTTGTGCGAAATGTTGCGAATAAGCCACATTGTGGAAGACAGTGGTGATTGCGCAATAGAGTGTTGTAATAGTTTAGCTGGGATAAGTGCAGTTTGTGTGATTGAAACAAATAGCGAAGATGGCGTGCTGCACTTGCTGCATCGGGACTGCACCCATTCGCGCTCCAATACTGTTAACTGAACAGTCTGATTCTTGTAAAGTAAGTAATCATTATAGAAACTATGCTAAACTAACAAAATTAGTAAGCAAATGAGAAAATAATTGATGTATCTTAATATTTAATAGCGCAATAAAATATACGTAGTTTATAATAAACGAGATTGTAAAACTAATTGTAATAATCTCATTAACTACTTTGTATATACAAAATTTGTTGCGAGCACGAGCTGTTGGCAAAGTATTTAGATTCAGAGCATTTAGTCTGTTGTCGATCATGTTCTTGTGACCAATTGAAATAGAATCGGAATGCGTTCTAGAGATTTCTTACTATCGATTTCTTTTACAAAGTCTTCTCCATCTTTAAAGACTTAATTTTCGTTTTATGGGAAATTCTACTTCCTGTCCCAAACGATTATTGATCTATTTTCTTCTTGAAATTTTAGTTTAGGGTGATGTTTCCCTAATAACGTTCAATTGACCTTAAGTTAATCGAATAGCGCCTCTATTCTACAGGGTTTAACGTAATATGGTTGACGTGTCATGATGTTGTTTTTAAACAGCCGCCTACTACTTATCAAGTAAATTAAGATCTATCGTAATGTTTACAATACTGTAACACGTCAAAGGCAATATTTTTCCCCAGTAGAATAGAGGCCCAGGATAATCAAAAACAAGAAATCTTCTAATTCGAATCAACACAAGTTCACGGCTTTTACTTGTAGGAGTACTAAATATTGTAGCAACAATACGACAGTTGTGGTTATAGAATTATCAACAAGTTTTTAGAGATGTTTGTAATTCTGTAGCTCTGCCTACCCCACTCTGGGAACGAAGGCGTGAGATTATGTATATAATACGACAGTACTTATCAATTACCTTTCCAAAAAGAGATTAGATTAGTTTAATCCCTTTTATTTGTAATGCATCCCTTGACTTTTTTCTTCAAATTAGTCACAAGATCATCCAGAATAATAAATCGTAGCTACAATTAATTTCAACAAATTAGTGACCAAAATAGCATACATAATTATGTTGTTTATTCAGACTTATGAGGATCGAAGTAGGTCGACCCAACGTAAACAAAACATTAACGAGTATGACAACTAATATATTCTACGCAGCGTTCGAGTTTGGTGTCTTTTGCATGTGCATTATCCAATTATGCATTAATCTAATACACTGTTTCACAACCTTACAATACCGGTTTGTTTTGGTCATCCTAAATTGTGCTTAGTGTGGCATAAGATAAAACTGAGAATTTATTGAAATAAGCATTAGTGATACTTTACATTACAATTAAATACATATACACATTTGATGAAACAAGCATTCTAGCGAAACAACATAATTTTCTTTGAACTTTTTGAAGAGTCGAGCAGTTCAGTTCTGCCGAATAGACATATTTTGAAACTTTATATAACTTTATATAATATTTTGAACACTCAATGAAATGTTCGATTTATAATATGACTATTACGTTGTTAAGTTTGATAGCTTTATAAGACGGTGATCGCTCCGTGTTCTGTTACAAGTGAATGTTTTAGGTCTATCAGCGACTAAACTTTACAAAAAGCCGGACCGGTCCGGTACCCCCTTCAAGGGGTTTTTGAAAGGGTTTAACCCTTTGTAACCCTTTCGAAACCCCTTCAAGGGGTTACCGGCCGGACCGTTGCAAAAAAGTGTACTAAATACGGTCATTACAATATAGATCCACGTGATGACAACCAATTTGACCTTTATCACGGGGAGTGCTCCGATGAATTATTTGGATTAATACCTGCCCCTGGATTCCACCATCGTACATCAACACCATGTTAATAGTTGGAAATCCACCACAGTGCGTTTTTCGCGAGCCTTTTTGCCACGCACCTTATCTATATGGAATCCGCTCTCGGCGCGGCGTGTGTATCTCCGAACCAACTGGGAGGCCTTCAACAAACGAGCCTAATCTTTTCTCAAAGGCCAGCAGTGGACTTACGATTCCTCTGATTTTTGGGGTGTTAATGGGTCGCGATGATCACTTACTATCAGGTGACCCACTTGCTCATCTGCCTGCCTTTTTCGATAAAAAAAACTTTTCACCTGTAGTAGGCACATTGTGAAATATTGACGTGGTAGAACACCACGGGGGTTTGTTAGAGTGTGGCACAAAAAAAGTGGCTAATCCCATTTGACTTAAACAAACAAATTCAAACTTACTAGATATTTTTGTTAGGAAAACGCATTGCGATAGAACAATCTAAAACATTTTCACAGAAAAACTCGATTTCTAATCTTACAGAGAGCTTTATGTCGTGTAAAACTTTTCTTTGCCAGAAAATAAGTTCTTTGGAAATAAGGTCAGTCCTGAGTTGCCACCTCTTGTGTTTATTATTTTCCATCAATGCCAAATTGGTGGTGTAGTCGCATTGACTTCGAATGAAAGTACAATTATTGATTCATTAATGAGCTTAACTATTCCGACACAATAAACTCTCCTAAGCCCAGAGGACCCTTCACGGCAACAAACAAAAATAATTTATATTCTTTATAAATATACAGATCATTAGACGTAGGGATTTTGAATATTTGGCAAAGTATCCAAGAAAGTCACGGGACGAATCGAAAAATTTAATATATTGAGGCTTAAAGTCATTAGAATTATATAAACGATTCTAAAAACAACATTGCTATTTTTATTAGTTTATATAACACAGAATACAGCTGTTTGTACGGTGAAATTAGAAACTTAAACTCGAGTGTAATAAACATGTCTAATACAAATGCATAAATGACTCGTGATGAAGATCGAATGCGTCAATTCATTCGAATATTTCACAGAACTTTCATGGACCTTTGTGTTTGCGTTGGAAGCGATTGAATAAACACTGAACTAAAATTGATTCAATCACATGACTCGGGATAGCTAGATCATATTCTGATGACATTCCTGTGATTCAGATGAAATCATGAGAATGTAGTAGAAAATTGCAGGCGCGCCTGAATACAATGTCGTTAGCAGTTTCCGTAATTTGTTCTAAATCTAATTCGCTGACTGGCTTCAAACAGTTTGAAAGGCCAATACGCAATAAACATACACAAACAACAAGTGGCGTAATGACTCTAGAAGCACCGTTATGCAAAAAGGGCGGTTTCGTAAATCTCAATTACGATAAATTAATCACTTATTGCTATGTTGACAAGGCATTATGCAATTCATCACTTGCATTGTTTGTGGGTGACGTATGAACACTATCTAGTAAGGTATAGGTGATACTTGATGCCCTGCCAATCTCGGCTGCTCATTACTGTCGAAGAATTGCACATGTCATTGCCTTTGTCATGAGCAGAAGTCTGTTTCATCATATTTTAAATTCTCTTCTGATGTGTTCAATTAGAATAGAAAGGAATAGAGTACAAAATGTTTACTTCGCTTTTTTTGATACATGTTTTTACATTGTGTGCTGCAAAACGTTCTTAAATCTAACAATTTGGAAGAAATAACAGTTCAATGAAATATATTGCTGCGAGAAAGGTATCCACTCAGCTATGTGCCGTACCAATTCAATCAATGTAACATAGTGTTAAACAACAACTCATTATAATGAATAGGAACGGCGACGAAATAAAAAAAATATCTTCAAATGCATCAGTTTTATTGAATGAAATTGTTTTACTGGTGAATAAAATTATTTCATTCAGTCTGAACAAATTGTTTTTAAAAGCAAGATGTCCGGTTGATAGAGCCGGCGTGTTACCACTCAAGATCGTGTAATGCGGAACTAGGCCTCCAGCCAAACGTATCTACAATGTCAAGTATTTCTGTGATACAATATTTTAGTTGCCAAGAAAGAACGATATATTCCCCAGATTACCTTCCCTACAAATGTTAGTTTTTATAAATTACGTGTACTGAAATCATTTCTGATGCTGGAGTATGCTTTAATTGTCAGTCAACTCGAAAGTCAAAAAGTAAATTTATGCAAAAAGATTTTATTAC
This sequence comes from Acleris literana, assembly GCA_946894065.1. Lineage (NCBI taxonomy): Eukaryota > Metazoa > Arthropoda > Insecta > Lepidoptera > Tortricidae > Acleris > Acleris literana. Next base: position 17,222,458 of record OX335684.1, on the reverse strand, counting down.
AATAAATAAGGAAAGAATAAGGGCAAAATTATGGAATAAACAGAACAGTTAACATTCAGTAGTACACATCAAAGAATCAATATGAATATGTAATACCCCTTTTAATATTATCTATACTCATGAAATGCCGTTGTAACTGATACATCTAATTATGATGGCTTCACTTCTTATCGGTAAAAGTGTAAATGGTCTCTAGATAGAGGTGGTGTGAGGTTAACCAGAACCAAAACCATTTCGCAGTTGTTTTTGTCTAAGGTAAATTAGCTTCTATCGTTTTGGCAATATTTTGTAGTTAACAAGAGTAATAATGGCTGAAAATATTACCCACTGTAATTAACGCAGGTGCAGTCTAAGAGCAAAAAGCGATAAAACATTGAGTATTTAAGCGTTGTAATTTGGTGTAAACCTACTACTCCAAATCCAAAAGCTTCATGAATATTAACCAGAAGAGAGAAAGAGAGAATATCTGTAGAAGAAATCGCGAAATAATTTTCTTTATCATTAATTCATGGTCAAGTTCATTATATTCTAAATTAAAGTGTTTCTACTCTAATGATTCCAGAAATAACGCAGACATGTCACTGCGTTAGCTATAAATACGCGGCACATTTTTTAGCTTGGCACCGTGTGACCAATTTCCTCTCAACCTTGCACACTAAATCCAAGATCAAGTTGCCTGATGTTTCCCACATTTTGTGCTGTAACAGCTTCCTGCACATCTTCTCAACCTTCAAATCGGTCATTCTTGAACTGTTTTATGGTACATTAATTTCCCTGATTGATAGGCTTCTTGAGTTGATAGTCTTTAAATAGTCTTCATTACGATATTCAACAACAATACATATATCTCCCTTAGTACCTATTAATGTCGGGTTTACTTTTGAAACAACGCGAGAAGAAAACAAATATTTGTTTTATCTTCTCTTCTAGATCGTCTTGTAGATTATTATTGACCAAAGGCAATTAGGTAACTCACTTTTTTATTACCTATTAGATTTTTAGCAATTTATTAGAATTCCATGTTCCCTTTTCAACCATTACACTTAAATTATGTAGGTAAATAATTTATTTTAAATTGGTTTACTTAATCATTAATGTAATGTTAAATTGAAAACAATGAATAAAGCTCTGTTACTACCAGGGATCAATACCGGTATTAATTAAAATTGAAATATCTTCCTTAATTTGCATTATTTCCTTTATATTTTCGACTGTAATTTAGGTAATAACACTAATCTATTATATAAATTCATTGAAGAGCAAAAATATTCAATAATAAGCGAGATACCGAAATTGAATACCGGTATTTTTGCATGAAAATAATACCGGTATACGATCCCTGGTTACTACAAATTCAACAACCACGTCTACTTAGTCTTAAAACACGCGGTTTTACAGTCTTTATAAGACTTTGTTTTATAACATGCACTTGGTTTTATAACAAGTAATTGGTGCTTTGTGAACTCAGATTATTACCGAACAGTTTTTAAAGTAATCAACATTACACGATAAAGTTACGGCAGGTGTGTTCGTTCAAGATCACAGTTGAACAACCCCACAACCTATAAACATATTTACGTGCTAAGTAACACCGTTCGCGATGCAATCATCGCCTTGCCAAAAATGTTGTATCTTCCCACCAGTGACTTTGACCCGTTCTTCGTGCCATTTCTCATTGTCGGCTAAGTTTGTAATATACCGTAACATGTAAGAGTGGTTCACATGTCAAAATACTGAGTTACCAGGCCAAACGCAGATGTCATTAGGTTAACGGAGAGTTTATTTACATACGATGTTAGTGTCTCTGTGTTTAGTGTTGTTACTTTGTTTGGATACTTGTTTGGGGTCAATGGAAGTGTAAAACGTTGGAAATGCGCAATGGTCACAGTAAACACGGTGTGTGGGTTGTGCTTGTAGACCGTTTACTGATGCAAGTTGCGGTAAGGAGATTACAACTGACTAGTTTCCGATGTTACAAGGATTCAGCACAATGACCCTAGTTTGAAAAATCGTTTGAACAATCGTTTGTTTTATATTTTGCGAGATATATTGACAATGGCAAAGGAGTGTAAAACTGGTATTATTTAAGTAAATAGAAATACTTAATACTAAACCTGTACAGATACGTGTATATATAATTATGATTATGACTGTACAGTCTATCAAGTACTTTTAAGATGTTGTGACGAAATTATGTTTTGTCTATTCTGTTATGTTTGTCTATTCTTCAATTTGCAGTGTTTTTTTTTTCAATTTTAAAAATTTATTATTTTATTTTCAGGGCCCTGAAATGGTACGAGTGTCCAAATTTTACAAAGAAGCTAAAATTGGTTGTTTCCTTCGCTACCTTCATGAAGACACGCGCACTCTATACGAAACTTTCCGCAGGGGAGTCAGAGAGTCAAGTAAGCCATTATTATACGCTCACTTCCGTTTCTTCTTTTAAGTATCTATGTAACCCTATTACGTTGCGTTGCGTTACGAAGGGCCTATTTCGACACCGCCCTCAAAGAAAGATATTTCTCTCCTTAACGAACGCAAAGCCTATAATTTAGCTTCGCTTATATAATTAGATACACAATCGTGACTCATTGCCTGCAGCCGGAGCCGCGAAATTATTCACTCACAATTGCCAAGCAGGGAGTGCCTCAAGGCACAATTCTAGGGCCCACCTCATTTCCCTCCACATTTCCGCTCGTTAACGATAAATACGATAATACCCGTTTATTACAAAATATTGCTAACATGCACATTGGCGAACTGGCTTGGGTACAGTTAAAAGTACTTTATGCTACTGGAGTAGCCGAGCCATTAAAGTTTTTGTTGTCTCATTGCGGCCGGCAGCGTTTATTTGCAAAAAATAAAGCTGGTTGGTCCGTGGATTACGCCTGTATTAAACCAGACCGTAGGTTAGGTACATTGAGACACTTTAAAACAACAGGACTAATAAAGAATGTGGTAATGTTTAACATTGTAGTGGTAGGAAATTAAAACGCGCAGCAGTTTATAGCTGTTTTAAGTTAATAGCCTGTTTTATTTTATTTTACTTGGCAGATAATGGCAACTGTCTTGGTTGGAGGGAAAGTCCGAACAGACCCTACGTGTGGCAAAGCTACAATGAAACTTTGCTGCGAGCGAAGAACTTTGGGTCTGGCCTCTTATGCCAAGGTCTGCTTCCGGGCCAGAACACATTCATTGGTAAGATTTTTGAGTTTAAATTTTACTTTATACAGTGATATCTAAGTCCAGGGGGTTTGTGATAGGTTACGAGTACTAGTTTGTTTAATATTCTGTAAAGATTTGTGTAAAGGTGAAACTATTTTGTATTTCAGGTATATACTCCCAGAACTGTCCAGAATGGATCATGACAGAACAAGCTGCCTACTGTTATTCGATGGTCATAGTGCCATTGTATGATACACTAGGAGCAAACGCATGTGCCTTTATTGTTAATCAGAGTAAGTATAATATGATGATATGCTCACCTAGAAGAAACTTTGGTTGGAGGCATAAAACTACTTAACATCATTGAAGATTTTTGCTTTTAAAGCATAAAACAAAAGTCTTCCTTAAGAGGATTGTGAGGTGACGCTTAAATCGCTATCGATAACGTTTGACGCTATTCGTTAACGTTTCTCTCCCCCTGAATCAAGTCCGATTTGCACGATTTTTGAATATGTTGTGTAGTTATTGTGAAAAAGTAAGTTTGTGAGTTTCTTTTTTTTTTTTATTTGTTGGAAAGGAAAACATACAGAACTAGTTTCTCATAATATTTATAACTTCTCATCTTCTTAAATTGTTGAAGTTATTATTTATAACAAAAATGATATTATCAGAACGGGCACTAATATTGGATGGTTTTATTTTAGCTGAAATGTCGGTGGTCGTTTGCGAAGATGACAAAAAAGCTAACCTTCTGCTTGATCAGTCGCCACGGTGTCTAAGAAAACTGATCACTATCAAGGAAGTCTCTCCCTCCACGCACCAGAGAGCTAAGAGCCGCGGTGTGGAGATCATCAAATTCAGTGACGTTGAGGTCCAAGGGGCACAAAGAGATCACCCTTGTATCGTAAGTATGAAGTCTTATATTTAGGAGAAATCGACAAAAAATCAAGACAAATAAATCTTGATTGTGATGTCGAAAAAAGGAATTTATATTGCCTTTGTCTAGACATTCTCAGACGGAATTATTTCAGCCTTTCTATTCAAACGGGCATTCTTGAGAAGGGAATTTAAATTCCTATCTCTAAAACGAACAATGGCATAGGGATTCTTAGAAAGCTTAGTTTTCGTCGAATTAGTTTCTAAACTAACAAAGGATTTTTTACTTCTCAGCCGCCGAAACCAGAGAGCCTTTGTACCATCTGTTATACGTCAGGCACCACTGGAATGCCTAAAGGAGTTATGCTGACTCACGAGAATGTTGTGGCGTCGATGTGCAGTGTTATCATGCAGCTAGGAGAGCACAGGCCAGCCAAGACAGACGTCATGATCTCCTTCCTACCACTCGCCCACATGCTGGAGCGATGTTGTGAGGTAAGTTTTATCTTTAACAACGACGTAAATCGTACACGTAGAATAGGAGATTGTTGTAGTGTATTCCATATTTAAACTCAATCCGTTGCTTTAATTTATGATGAAAGTAATGCGAGTACTCCGCCGCTTCTAGAGTTTAATATTGATTATGAATCCACTTATCTTTGTTTCAAGTTCAGTAAAATCAATAACAAACCGCAGCTGTTACTTTTCTTGGCCATGTCTGCTCGCTAAGGCTAAACACGAAGTATCTACTTTTTTAACGCTAAATAATGTTATGTATAATACTATAATGCCCTTTTCTTGTAAGCATTGTTATATGCGTCATTGAGTTTTGAGACTTTTGTGTTCAGGAAGAATCTGGAAGGCTAACTCAATATTCCTTTTCTTCGTTTCCTCCATTTTCTATTACCAAATCGCACTGAAATACACGATGCGAAAGAAATTTCAAGCTAAAGGGGTGTCCATTGGTTGACAAAGCTCTGTCCCAGCGATCGTGACAAATGTTTACCTGACGTCATTGATTGCATGAACCGTTTCTTTGCTTCCAGAATGCTCTGTACATGGTAGGAGGAGCGGTGGGTTTCTACAGCGGTGACATCAGACGGCTAGCTGATGACCTGCAGACCCTCAAGCCGACCATGATGCCGGCGGTGCCGCGGCTCCTCAACCGGTTGTACGACAAGGCCCAATCAGAGATCTCCGGCTCGAGAATCAAGAAGATGCTGTTTAATATGGCTCTGTCGGCGAAAGAATCTGAAGTCAAGAGGTTAGCATTGTTTTGCTGTATTTGATAATCTTGACATAAGTTTATTATGATTGTGACAATGAGCCGTTTCATTTCTTGACAACTAGGGGACTTTATCTAGGTTTGAGTCGTTTATCGTCTTTTCGGAACTGTCCATTATTATGGGATGAAATAACCTAGTATCCAAAAAAAAACGATCTGTGTACCAAATTTTATCCAAATCTATTCACTTGTATAAGCGTGATTGAAACAAACAAACATCCGTGCCAGCATTACGCTGAGCTGGGACTATTTCGTGGCTATATTCTTCTTGTGCGTATTAATCTGTCCTTTTGTATGTTATGTCACGAATAAATGTTTTTTTTCTTTCTTTCTTTCATACGAACTTTGTCATTTACAATTTAGTGGGATGTTCCGGGCTTGGATGGATAACCTTGTCGCGTGCCTAGTAAATTATGCACGGCAATCAATAGTTTACCGACCATTACTACTATGTTTTCTTCAGTGTTGGATTTCACCAAGTAACTTAATATTATGTTATTTTTAATCAACTGGAAATCAAATTTTCTGCTATGAAATTTTGAGTTAATACTAAAACAAAGTATTAACTGAGGGTATAGAGTACTCCGTTTAACACAGTTTGGTAGTAAAAATAAAAATCTTTATTTCGTAAGTAGGCCCCGTTTACATATGGAATTACCAGCGCTTCCCAAAAGAAGAGCACTGTTGAGAAGAAACGCCGCAAGAAACTTAACATTTTTTTTTTTTAAATCTTTCTCTTGCTGTTCTTTGCGTGTCGACGGAGTATAAGATTTACCTAAGCTAAAAACAACCGTCAAACCTCAGCTACCGTTAGATAGCGTTACATACTTAAGTAATACTGAGCAAACTGAACGCTTGTAAATTGCAGGGGCATCGTACGCGGTGACTCGGTGTGGGACAAGCTGGTGTTCCGCAAGGTGCGCGAGGGCATGGGCGGCCGCCTGCGCATCATGGTGGTCGGCTCCGCGCCGCTCGCCGGAAATGTGCTGACTTTCTCACGCTGCGCACTCGGATGCCTGGTCAGTCTACCTCTTCATCTTCTTTTGCGACATTTTCTTTCACCTATATACCTTGGGTTTTTTTTCCAATTCCCCAATTATTAGTTTACATACTACGTGCATAATATCGGGGTAAGGTAGCAGCAATATTGCATTTCGTTAAGGCGAGTGAAATTTCTCATTTCAATTATTTTAGGTCAACAATGCATTTTTAATTTCTCAGGAGACGTGGGCAACGGTGTTACCGCTTACAAAGATATGGCCTGCTTCTTTAAATTTTGAAATTGAGATACTTACATTCATTCATACTTTACGCTCTTTCCCTTTGCAATAGTGGGTTTTTCCAATTTTGTTCTATAATTAAACATTGTAGTTCGACTAGTTAGAGAAGCCTCAAATATCAATCGGATTTTTACTGTCGTCGAGTAATAAATATAAACGTGGAGCTATATCTATTTGGCTATGAGGAAAAATGAATTTTCAGCACATACCGTAAAATGGGGTGACTTTGGAAACGCGAGGCGACATTGATAATTTTTTGTATCATCGATTTTGTGCAATGTCTGAGTTATTATTAAGCTCTTTCGCGACATTAATTCCATATGTTTCGTATGCGAGCGCAAAATATTAGAAGTTCAAGTATTTTCAGATGTTTGATTTAAAACCTTCGAAACAAAAAACCACTATTTTTTGACATGCTTCGGGGGTGACTTTGATATTGTGATGTAAACACAGGGATAATCAAAGTAGCCCCATTTTAAGAATGGATATTTTCAGCTGCTTAATTATTTTTTCCTACTAAGCCGTCAACCGTAGTCTGCCTCAAGCTGCTTTAAGTTCCTCCAAATGAGTAGCCACCCATACAATATTTTTAATAATTTATTTTACGATTAAATTCGGCAGTTACAGAAGATTTATTTTTAAAATTAATCAAATTATAACCCCATTCTACGGTACCTACGTGTTGTTTGGCTTATTCTATTTTAGTATGAAAATAGTAGTCATATTTCTTTCAAAAGTAAGAAGTAACTAATACGAATAGTCCAATATTTTGAATTATTGTCGATCAAGGTCAGTACTAACTAGTAATCTAAGAATAGTTCAGTAATCCAGCATTAAACCTGGCTCTGATCGCGGAATGTTATAAATTAGTTTCACTACTCGTGAAGCAATCCGCATTATTTATACTACATTATATGCCAATGCTCTTGAAAATAATATCGACTTCGATGTACTACTCGTGATATATTGAGACTTGAGAGCGAGGTTGTGGGGATTACATAAAGCAATTTGGGTTTACTCTCTGGGGATTTGGATGGACGTCACTACTACGTTTACTAGTATGTAATAATAATGTTCTAACCGGGTTTAGTTTTTTTGTTAACATCTAAAGAAGAAATGAATAAAAAGAAGTATTTTGTTATAGACGTCCAAATACAGCATAAAGTTTCTCAGAGGCATTTGTGACTTAGTTGGTCCACCTGCAAATATTTAACTGTCAAAACAGTGTAAACATCTTTTTCTGATGAGATTTTCCATGATCTGACCATAGATGCCGTATATAAAATGTTAAAACCTACTATTTTAGTCAATTAAAGGGATAGATAGAACGATAGGAGTCATTTATAGAGTAAAAAAGTACAGACAATACGTACTTTCTGTAACTGACCCTTAATCCAACTACGGAGAGTCTCTTGAGATGTTTGTCAAGACTGTTCGCCGTTATTTATGACGTTATTAAAACGATCTTTGTACTGATGTCAATGTTTGCCTACAGATCGTGGAGGGCTATGGTCAGACCGAGTGCACGGCGCCGGTGACTCTTACCGTTCAGGGCGACCACGTGCCTGAACACGTCGGGCCTCCCGTCGCTTGTAACAAAGTGAAGGTGAGTATTATAGCTTCTGTTGAATTCTACTCAGATATATGACAGAATCATGCTTGCTCGCGACCTATAAATAATGTATGTGTATGTAAGTCTTTATTTCACATAAACAATTACAAGTCATGTTTGCATCGATATGACAATGTTATTCCACACAATGACCTGATCGAGCGTTGAAATTGGAAATGCAGCTGGCTTTTAACAAATTCCTACAATTTTCACCAGAAATATTAGAGTAGAAACTGTTCTACGAACAATGCGCCCTGCCTGCGACTTTATTTTTATTAAAAATAATTATGCTCACGCTTTTCTATGACGCCCACTGTAATAAAAACTAGGGTCCTGGTAAAATTAGACATAAATCAACTAAACTAATAAGAAAGGGTATAAATCACGCATAATGAATACCATACTTATGATATTTTCACTTGAAACTTAGAACACCTTTTTCAATAATACAATCAGCCTTATAAGCAGCTGCATACTTATGTACTTTGTCGCTGCAACGCCATGGACAGGTTAGTCCTAAAGTTCAAACACGACGTGAAAGTGACAAAGCAATAAAATCTGTAGCTTCTTAGATACACTAAGATGGTCTCTCACTACATCGTCTGTTCCAGCTAGTGGACGTGCCCGAGATGGAGTACTACGCGGCGCAGGGCCACGGCGAGGTGTGCGTGCAGGGAGCCAACGTGTTCAAGGGCTACTTCAAGGAGCCCGACAAGACGCGCGAGGTCATCGACCAGGACGGCTGGCACCACACCGGCGACATCGGCAAGTGGATGCCGGTCAGTTGACAACTAACTTGACGTCTTGTTAACTATTTGCCATGCCAACCCTGGGGCTTGTGAAGTGCATTGTGTGTTCATGGCATTGGAAATGATAGAGCTATCATCATCAAACACCGGATCGACGGGGGCAAAAATGTACCAGTGCTAGTGATTCATTAAATGTCGACTAAGTTTATCGAAATCGATAAAAAGAACTTTTTAATCATCATTATCATAAGTAGTGGCCAAGTTTGAATACCTTTTTAACCGACTTCAAAAAAAGGAGGAGGTTCTCAATTCGTCGGGATATTTTTTTTTTTTTTTTTTTTTTTTATGTATTTTCCCCGATTACTCGAAGACCACTGGACCGATTTGAAAAATTTTTTCGTTGTTCGACTGGGTATACTTTCTAGTTGGTCCCATTGTCACCACGTCAGAATCTGATGATGGGATCATGGAGAAATCAAGAGAACTCCTCAAATATTATAGGCACACCTATAGCGATTTTGGTATTTTTCACTGTAACTCATGCATTTGCTTTTGAAAAGTACTATATGGTGAAGTGGAACTGATGATGAAGACCACAGATGGCCACCGGAACTCCTTAACGGTACCTATTTCAAGGGTGGCGATAAGATATTTCGATAAAGGAAGTTGAGCGACTATGACGAAGCACATTTAGGTTTAAATATGACTATGACATTCCCGCGGCGTTGTCTGCGGCGAGCTTGAAATGTTCTATAGTTTCTTATTAATATTTAGAAGTGGAGCTACGTAACAGCATAAATAGGATCACTAAAAAGTATAAAATAAAATAAATGTTTAAAAAAACAAAAAACCGCCTTCAAAAAGCAAAAAATAACTTCTTTAAAATGGTAGGTAAATAGGTCAGTCCAACTGAAGTCGGCGTCCAATAATATTTTAACCAAAAGCAGACTTCAGTTGGACTGACCTATTTACCTACCATTTTAAAGAAGTTATTTTTTGCTTTTTGAAGGCGGTTTTTTGTTTTTTTAAACATTTATTTTTAATAATGTGCAAACCTCTTTTATTTATACTTATCGCAACTATTAACAACTGGTATCTGACATTGACTCTGGACTCGAGTCACTTTTGACGACCATTGAAATTACATTGAATAACAAATTCATTCAGTACAACAATATTCTTTAGCATTCCGACGAATTGAGAACCTTTTTTTTTAAGTCGGTTAAAAATGCCTCGAAAGAAAAAAGATCGTTTATCATCTTGGAAAGCTGATCATTCTGATAATTATAGAAGATAAAGGTACGACTTACTTTTGCAAGAAATGTAAGATCTGTCACAAAAAAAGTTGTCGATGAACTTCGTCGATATTTAATGAATCAATAGCACTGGTACATGTTTGCCCCCGTCCATCCGGTGTATGATCATCATTATCATGTTAATTTCGGCTAAAAGACGTCCACAGCGCTCGTGCACAAATATTTATCGAAGGAACCCTCTCATGAATATGTTAAGCTCTCATTACACTGAAATAAGCCACATTGGCGCTCATTCCCAAAATACCAGCGTTTCAAAATACAAAATTACTCTTTTTACCAGATTCGAAAAATTGGGTGAAGATAATAACCTCGTAAGGCCCACCATACTATAAACAGGGAGTTTTTTGTGAGTGGACTTTGAATCTACCATCAAGGCAATAAAGTTCAATTAAGTTTGTTCGATAATGCCATTTTCAGTTTATGAACATAGGAAGATAAACCTTATTTTTATTGCAACACAGTTCAAATTAAATTCCCTTGATTATGTACATCCTGTTGCACACTTACACTGTAATTTGAATGTTTCGTTTTGGGATTCCGATATATTGAGAATCTGGTATTTTAAAATACTGGTATTTCGGGAATGAGCGATATTTTTAAGAGGTTGCGTTCTCCCATATCTTTACACTTGACTGTACCGGTGTCCAGTTTACTGCCTGGAGTTTTGCAGGGGTTGACAGGTTGACACTTCTTAATACTGCCCCGCTAAGCTTAATGGCGATATATCAGACAAAACACCTGTAGAAATTGCAACCTAGTTACAAACCGAACAGAGTTGAATCTGCTTCGGCTATTGAATTTAGATATTGCATTTTTGCTTAGGAAGGCAGAATACGTCTTCTGATCACAATTACTATTGCTAATCAATAATCGATTTTGAATAGGGAATGGAGCCATTTTGAAATTCATCTTGACGTGGCGTCCGCTCGCTCGTTCTGATCCGGTTTTATAATGTAACCAGCGACTGTCAACGGCATCGCTCTGATTAAATACTTCTAAAAATGATTCTTATGAGTAGGAACCTCATCACTTTTATAGGCAAATACAAATATGTACAGATTCTTTTGTATGAAATTTAATGGAATAAACCGTTTCAGTTGCGTGCTTTTATATTGGTTATTTATTTTCTTCTTCTAAATTATTGCTTATTCTCAATTTCAGAATGGCACCTTGAAGATAATCGATAGGAGAAAACACATCTTCAAACTATCACAAGGCGAATACATAGTTCCTGAGAAAATAGAAAACATTTATATAAGAAGTCAATACGTCGAGCAAGTCTTTGTTCACGGCGAATCGCTGAAGGTAAATATGTTTTTAAGTTCTTGCCATGGGCTGAAATTTACTACATTGTGTGACGTTGATTTATATGGATACAAATTATTTATTATTAAATAAATAAAAATATTCAGTTCAGGTCAACATTTATGTAATTTACTTTACTATAATGAGGTTAGGAAATACTCGTTTCACCAAATACTGCTCTTCCTAGAAGGAGTACGAACATTATTTTAAGTCTGATTTGATGACTCATGATGGAGTTGGAAGTCGGTTGCAGTGTCACCGTTGTATTTAAATTATAACCCCCAAATCAAAATATTCGTTAGATTAGACTTTTTCCCCCTTACTAATAAACGTTGATTAACGTTGGTATAGCTATACAATGTTTTCTCCTTATCTGCCAAATTCAAATGTCACAATGACAGATAAGGACAAAACATTGTATAGCTATACCACCGTTACTCAACGTTTATTAGTAAGGGGGTTTATGTGTAATTTATATATATGCCGATAACAGTCTGCAAAAACGGATCTGTGTTGTGACAAGTAGTGTGGTGTTAACCCTTAAATGCACGATACGTAGGATGCACCCTACGTTACAAAACACAGAAAAATATGACCTATAATCAGCACTCTACAACGATTAATAAATAAATAGCGACAAAAAATAATAATCATGCATTCAAGGGTTAAAGAGTATTCCGTCTTGGGTGGTGTGACACCACCCACAAATGTCACTGGATCCCTCGCTCTGAATTCAGTGGGAGCCCTTTGTTTCCCATAATTTTATTGGTCATAATGTAATTGTTGACATAATTTTTGATAGTCATAATTTTTTATATCGCTGAAACTGTAAACTTTTCAGAAGTTCTGAAATATTTAACGTGTAGACAAGGCTAGGTTAGGTTAGGTTCGATTTATAAAAATCCTGAAAAAGTAAGTTTCTTTAAAAAAACACGTTATAACTTGCGATGATTATGACCTAAAGCACATTATGATTAAAAATAATTTTATTATGTCAGTCAATATAGACCCGAATTCAATATACGGCCCTCGCTGTAAAATATAAAATTTTACTAGAGTAGAGGACGTCCGTGACTTTTAACATAATTATTTTTCCGCTACTTCCCCTATTTCTTTCCGTTAGGCGTCTTCGAAAATCCTTTCTTTTTTCACGCTAAATATTCTCCTTTCTGACACAATGTACCATTTCCAGTCGTGCATAGTGGCGGTGGTGGTGCCCGACGTGGACGTGGTGAAGTGCTGGGCGCTGGAGCGCGGCATCAAGGGCACGTTCTCGGCGCTCTGCGAGAACCCGCAGGTCAAGCGCATGATCCTCGACGACATGATCACGTGGGGCCACACCGCCGGGCTCAAGACCTTCGAGCAGGTCAATACAATACCATTTGTGTCGTAACTATGTACATAAGTAGGTATTAACCTCGTAAGGCCCGATGTCCTAAATTTAGGACATCAGTCAAAGCGACTTTTGACTTTAGTTGATGGACATAAGATTCTTTTTCGAACTAACGAAATTTGACGTGGGCCTTACGAGGTAGTGCTTTTTTCAAAAAAAGTTCACGTACCTAAGGACTAAAATTAACAACGGTAACTTTTACATTACGTCACGACAATGAATCATACATTTATATACTGCTCTTATACGTATCTCACATTCATAACCGGAGCAGTTTCAATCCTCACTCGTTAATAAAATGGCTGCACTTGCTACAGAAGTTTTGTCTGAGATGCCACGATGTGTTTTATAGCAGTATAGTTAATTTTCGTTCCTACTTGACTAAAGTTACAGGTAGATTCACTAAACTTGGCACGAATGGAATAAACAAACGTAATGTCACCTATCACTGTGTGAGTGCCGCCCTTTGAACCGATGTTCGAATTTCAAACCTAAAACCTGTTATTATTTTACACACTAGTATACTTTCGTTCACTCATTCAATCCATTCGTGCCAACTCTCGTAAATCGACCTGTACCATTTCTTAATTTTCGTCCTTAACAAGATACACTTTTTTTGGAATCCACTCATAATCAGTTTCCACAGTAAGATACCCGTTAGATGCGACATTAAAGTTTTTAACTTAAAAACTAGATTCAACAAATCGTGCTATCGGTAATATTTAATTTTGAATGTTTAAAGGTCAGTTTTGCAATAAAGAATTTATTTTGTATAGATAGGACATATGTTTAAAACTAAAATGTCATCTTCTTTCGTGACAAGTAGATAAAACAAAAGCCGGATGCAGTCAATCACGGGAACTCACAACTAAAGCGCTTCGGCCTTGCTTGTACAGTATCTGTGTATAAGAAAGTACATACAAATTAATGACAATTTTAACTGACATTCAATGCTACTCAACACTCTGTGACGTGTCAATTATATTCTCAATCGTTGTTGTGTTAGCTTTACCAGTTCACAATAAGACCGTGGGGCATTGTATCGAATTGGCATAAGTGGCCGACGCGACAGATCGTCAGTTTACGTCAATCATATCATTTTGTCAGTTCCGAAAGTCACCAACGTTAGCGTTATGCATCTTATCTGATCCCTCGTGTAACTTTAATGATGAACAGTAAGGGAAACTGAAATTACCTTTTTACGTCTCAATCACATCGTGACAGGAGCGAAAAACGTACTTTTTTCTTTCCTTGACTGTACCTATACAGTGAAACCAAGTAAATGTTGATACAATCTTAATTATTATGTTGATACACATATTCAAAAGTCAATTTTAATTTAGAGCATCGCATACCATACCTAGGCATGAGTGGGCCGTAGTAACAAACTAGTCTAGGGTAAGGTGCCCATTTCAAGACATGACTTATGTGATAGTTTTCCATGACTACGCTTCTTTGGATATGTCTTGAAACCGGGAACACCTAAAAATTCTGAATTACTTTTTTCCGAATATTCATTTGTCCGAATTTTCATTTTTCAGAAAGCTATAGTATGTTACGCCGAAGCTATTTTAGATTAAGTGCATAATTTAATTGTCATACATAGGTTAGGTTAGGTTTGTTTTATAAGCGATAGCAAAAAGTTAAGTCTTCTATCAAAAAAATGCGTTCGGAAATATGAAAAGTCGGAATTTTAATCAATTCGGAATTATGTCTCTTCGGAATTATGTAACCCTTGGAACCACTTCATCACGCACCAAATACTTACTACCGACTAGATATTTCAAACTAGCTATAAAAAAATCATTTTGTATTTGTATGCACAAAATACATGAAGACATTATTTACAGGTGAAGGACATCTACCTACACCCGGACCCATTCTCCGTGCAGAACGGGCTCCTCACGCCGACCATGAAGGCCAAGCGGCCCGAGATCAGGAACTACTTCAAACCACAGATAGAGGACATGTACAAACAATTCTAATAACACTAGCGCACCTTCACACACTAGATAATAAAGCTATGTCGCAAATTGGTGAGGTTGCAGCGGACGTTTTTTATAAAACAGACATGTCCGATAATCAAGATAATGTAAACAACACGCAAGTGCTTGAATAACACCTGTTTTATCAAAATGATCCAACACTTAGACTAAACTGTGATGTATAACATCGCTACTCTCTTTAGTATCCTATCACAGTAAAATGTGTTCGTTATTGTTTTAGTCACTTTAATATCGTTTTACTCTCGATAAGTGTAAACTTGGACGATGGTCATGGAAACGTGTTGTGACAGTTTAGATTGAAAGAATTAATGTAGTCGAAATTTTCACTTAGGCGAATTATGAAATTAATCCCATGGTAAGTAATTTTTCTATTGTTAAATATATCCGCTTTTATTTCGATAGCAATAATGAGGAACTTTAGTTTCTCGTGCAGTCAATTATATCTTTCATCACTTTGGCTCTTCTTACAATCGATTTGAGACTATCGCGGTCAAATTCTTAAGCAGCTAATAGGATAAGAAAAGAGGAGAAGGGTAGGGGGTGTGTGGAAATTTAAGCTGGTTTCGATAAACTTGTGGGCAGAACTTTTAAATGATTAAAGACTCTCTAAAATTCTACTCAAAACCGTCCGGATGGCCAAAATTTTCGTGTAAATTCCTATATCCTATAGTTGTTATAACTTCTCTGCGCATCTTACCTTTCAGGCTTCCCCTAGGAAATTGGTTTATGATTTTTTTCAGTGATATACTCACTTACATTAGATTAGGAAAATTGTAAGCAATACTCGAGACAGGTAGGTGAATCAAGGGAGTTGGCGACATTCCTAGGAATTATGACTAGAAAGTCATTGGATATGGAGCTATTGGAAGGTTATGTAGGCTTTTGACAATAGCTATAGAGAACTTCGTCGGGGCATGTCACCTTTTAATGGGAGGTGTCATATTAGTGAGACCACGACCAACCGAGAACTATTCGATATGTATTAGCACTAAAGTTTTTGGAAACAATATTCGCTGCTTAGAGTTCGAATTGTTATAAATTTATACGACGTCGAAAATATAATATATGCGAGCCATAGAAGTTCATATTTTGGTTTCTAGCTAAACAGAATCCTAAGCTTTTCATCGATAACATTGTAAGAATCATTCATGTTTTTAAATTATCATCAAGAAAGAAAAACCTTCAAAGAGCAATCATACATATATTGCAAATATCGGACATTAGAGAGATTTTTATAGAACGATTGCACTTAATAAGTACCTACGCTTTTCCAAAGTTATTTCATAACTAACCACGAACTGTATAGATAATCTTCAATGTAAGAAAACTTAAGCATGACTTTGTAAGGTAGCGTAAGTAGAGAATACTTGTGTGTTGAGCTGTGCCTTCTACCCACACCTGACCCCATGACAACTGTGCAAAGAATATCTAGGTATTTAAAAATAGTTTACCATATTTTCTTCAGATTTGTGTAAAAACTTGGGGATCCCTCACTTTGGACAGTAAAAATATTTGTTACTAAAATTCAACATATTCGCATCAGTTTTCTTTTGGCAGTATATTTGAAGGACCTACTGCAGCTTCTTTTTTGCACTAATTCCTTGTTCCGAAAAATATGTCGTAGTTGAGACTACTTCTAAAAGATACCGCCAAAAGAACTACTGCAAATATTCCACACAATTTTCGGTCCCAATCAAATTGTCATTTTTATCGTAATTCTGAAGAATAAACGATGGTTCATTAGAATTTTGGAAATTACCCTTCTAACACTTTCCTACATGATTTACAGACAATAATAACAGTGGAGAACGTCAGATACTTTCTCGCTGTGTCAAAATTTCAAGCAAATATTGTAATTTGTTAATGGTTTGTGTGAAACTGTCGAATTGAATTCACTTTGACTTAGTCCATGAATCCAATAGATTACTCTGCTCTACAAATATGAGCAAAAGAAATCGTACATAATCATTTTATCTGTATGGCCAAGTTATGATTGTAATTTTGATAAAACGAGAAAAAAATACAAGTTAAGGGCTAACTTTTCAATTTCCAGACAACATTTATCTGTCAGATCAATTTTACCTCTGTGATAGCGATAAATTAAACTGTAGGATAACTTTATCAGGGGATTGAAAAAGTCGGTCCTAATAGTATTTGAGCCCTTGTCTATTAGATTAAGTTTGTTAATATATGCACAGAGAAAATGACAAATGTTTCGCAAAACGCGAACACAATATGGAACATAGATAAAACGTCATAATATATACTAAGAGGCAAAATGGATTAAGTACCGGCTCTTATTCTGCCCTACTAAGCATAATAGCGATATCTCAGACAAAACATCTGTAGAAATTGCAACCTAGTTACAAACAGAAGAGAGTTGAATCTGCTTTGGCTATTGAATTTAGTTATTGCATTTTTGCTTAGGAGGGCAGTATTGTATTTCGTACCTATTTTATTACAGTCTTACTTGGTTTTGTGCGTGGCGTTATGTAATGTTATGATTAGAGGGTGAATCTCCATTATGTTGTTATTAAACTGTGGACTGACTTGCGATTTTTCAACAATCGCGTTATATTCTTGTTATGCGGTATTGTTTTCTTCAATGACTGCTATCGCCTCTATTTCACCTTGTTTTAACTCGTTTGCTTTCGAAACCTTATTGTTTTTTTACGATACGGTCGCTTTTATAGTCTGGCTACTAACAACTACCATAACTTTAGGAATATCATGGCGATATGTTTTAAGACAAAGTCGATTTAACGGCACTAGGAGACGGATCGGTCTGCCGTCATAGTCAATCGCTTCAAGAAAAAACTGGATATTTTAATGGTGACGCTAAAGGAGATTACCTGATTGGGTCTCGGGGTACAATAGTGAAATTAGTACTTGAAGGATCTTTTCAGGTGATCTCAGTAGATATTGCGGATACTGTGGATGGTTTTTTCGATCGTGCAAAGCGTGTTGAAAATAATTATAATATACTAATGACGGCATCCGTGAAAGATGAAGTACACTATCAATTGGACGTAGCGTTTGTAGATAAAGCAAGTCAGTCAATGGTTTAAGAAGGGCGTATATCTTGTTATACTAATTAAAACATAGGTCAACCATCGCACCGCGTAGTTAGTTTTGTAACGTGTATGCTATCAGATTGATTCAGCTTTGGGCGGAGCGCGAGTGCGTTTCATGTTGTTCAAACCAAATTTTGTTGTTATTGGTGCAAGTTGCTACAATAATTTATTTTTAATAAAAATTGAAATAATGACATCTCCTGTTTCTTTTACCTCTATCCTTAAGCGACTATAAACTACTAATAAATTGAACATACTAATGCTGTCTTACTATAAGTTCAGGGTCTCTATTCTACTGTGTATATTGCCTTTGACGTTATCGTATAGCTATAGATAGGTCTTATTTACTTGACGGGACCTCTATTAACCATATTGACTTTGACATGCTATCATGGCCTCCTAAGACCCACCATACAACGAAATTTGCCAAAGGAAAATGAACCTATTGTGACGGCAATAAAGTCAATTTTCTATTTTAATTGTCAGTCATAAAAACAAGGGAAATTCTACTTTATCTCCTTAGCAATAGATCTTTATTGCAATGGCCGTATTATGTAAAATTTTTTGTACGCGGGGTCTTACGATGGTATCGTCAACGTTAAGATAGCTCTTATTTATTATTAATTTTACCCGACTACGGCGAAACAAAAAGTAGGGTTATGTATGATAAACTTGAATGTAATATTAGTAATGGTGGTAGAGTTAAAAACGGGAGCCCTTTGTTTCCCATAATTTTATCGGTCATAATGTCATAGTTGACATGATTATTGGTAGTCATAATTTTTTATATCGCTGAAACTGTAAACTTTTCAGAACTTCTGAAATATCTAATGTGTAGACAAGGCTAGGTTAGGTTAGGTTTGATTTATAAAAATCCTGATAAAGTAACCGTTTCTTTAAAAAATACGTTATGACTTGCGATGATTATGACCTAAAGCACATTATGACAAAAAATAATTATGGCACACAATATAGACCCGTTAAAAACAATACGATAATGTCATGTCAAAGGCTATATAAACCCAACAGAAAAAAGGACCAGAATAAGAAGCCTAAATTTACGTTTTTTCATCGTATTTTTTAGCAAGTATAAGCAAAAAAAGGCTTAAAAAAGTAAGTGCACGTAAGAACATTACACTTCAAATGTCTCCGTCGGGTATAGGCTCGCAAAAGAACGTATGAGAGGGAGTGAGATAGGAATACAAGCCCAGATCTATTCGCATTTTATACACTTTCGCAGAAAGTCGACAGAGCTCCGCTTCCACGGAGCCCCTATTCTTGGATGGTTTGGCCCTCCGTGCCAGCTGAAGAACTAAGATAACCTAAACCTACCTCACATTTATGATACTAAGGGGTGCCTTGGGACCGAAATATAAATTTTTCATTAGTATTATAATTGCAAAAGTGTGTACAATGAGAATAACATTGTAATCGATCTGCAATTCGTTAATATTGCTAACTTGCGTGCGTTGTAGTAAAACTGAAACTAGACCATAATATGATTATGATTTAGAATCAGACATTCTAAAAAATATTTGGCCAAATAGCTCCTTTCTTCAAAAATATTATTAAATATAAGGAAAAGATGAGTTATAGTTATATATATATATATATATATATATATTTAAAGCCCATAAGCAAAGGGCAATTAATGCTCTAAAATAGCCTTTATTATCTGAAACTGAAGCAGAAGACGAAATAGAAGTAAACATCAAGGCAAGACCTCCAGTCGACCTTAGCTCGCGATAGCGGACTATTCTCATATCGTGATTCACGCGATGAGACGTCGCCGTGAACTAAATTGTATTTGATTATCTTTATCCTTAGGTACGAGCTTAAAATAGACGAGGATTATCGTTGATGCTGGGATGTTGTTTTGGGGCTAGTGGTCACTTGTGCCTACTCCTCAATTGGTCGGGCGAACGAAGTCTTAGAGTTGGTTGCCGTATATTGACGATTGTATGTTTGCTCGACGATAAAAAAAAATATTCTTATTACCCGACTGCGCGGAGCAAAGGAGAGCAATGTGTTTATTAGCGTATATATGTTTATGTGTATGTATGTATGTTTGTTCCTTTTGGCGCTCTACAAACTAAACGCGTGGACCAATTTTGATGATTCTTATGTCAATCGATTTGTCTTAATCTTGTGAGTGTTACTAAATATATGACAGTAATAAAAAATCAATATGACGGCAACCAGACGCCATATTGAAAAAAAAAGTCGACGGATTATGACGTGTATCGTTGAATACGTAACTACTTAAAAATCATCTTTAGGTTTGTTTCATAATTTTTCATTTTGAATGAATGCTCTAGTGATTTTCAGGTAACCAGTCATTTACTTATTACCATGCAATGCAATGCAGGCAATGTAATACCATGGAGTCCATGGTACCTAGGAGATGATCTGATGATGGAGTCGCAGGTTAGCAAACGGATTTCCGCTTCAGGTAGGAACATAAATAGTTTGGTCTCAATAAGCAAATTATGACGGTTTATATAAAAGTACAGTCGGCAACGAATGCTGAGTTTTATAACAAAAACTTATTTACAGTAGCTCTATTCCAATTTGTTTCCATGTTATTTGTCTAATCGTTTCAGACAGTCTAGCGTGTATGACATAAAGATTAGATATCTCCATCTTATCTCTTCGTTCTTTTCTTTGGTACTAAAAATATACGCAACTGGTACAAAAATAACTAAATTATGCATACATAGTTCTTATTGTCAGTGACATAGGGTCGTGTAAATTCTTTTGACGTCTTGGGAAAGGGTACGACTTTGACTGTACATTTAGGACGGAATAATTTATTTCTTCTGCCTTATTTAGTGAGACATTGCAAAACAAACGGTGGGTTAGACTTGGAACCATCTCAAGATAACCTGAGATCAACACGGGTTCAGCAGAAAATAGCTTTCTATGAAACGAAAATTCTGCGAAGTGATACGTTCTATGAAATTAGTGTCGACAAAACAAGGATAAACCCAGCGTTTGTTTTGCAATGTCTCACTAAATAAGACAGCAGTTTAAATTCCGTCCCATATGTACAGTCAAAGTCGTACCCTTTCCCAAGACGTCAAAAGAATTTACACGACCCTATGTCACTGACAATAAGAACTATGCATATTTTAGTTATTTTTGTACCAATTGCGTTTCTTTTTAGTATCAACGAAAAGGAAGAAGAGATAACATGGAGATATCTACGAAATGATTGTCGGTGAAACAAAGGGACACCAAAATGCTGCTTAATTATCTTCTCCATGTACCAGCCGTCGGCAACACGCGGCCCGCGGACATCTTACTTGCGGACCGTGAATGTTTTGTTAAATATTTAATTGTATAATTATAGGTATATTGGGCTTCTAGGGTTAATATCACAAGTGCCTGCCCTTTCAGTTTGGTCGTTCTAAGAGGGCCGATTTGACAGCTGTCAACTCAGTACAAAATATGTGTTTGAGGTTATATTTTATACTGCGTTGACAGCTGTCAAATCGGCCCTCTTAGAACGACCAAACTATAGTTTATTTTGCCAACTTGTGGCCCTTGCTTGCCAAAAGGTGCCGACCGCTGATCTATACGATCAAGAACTTAGGAAATAATAATTATTCCAATTAAACAAGTAAAACTGGTAAGGACAACAAAACCCATGGACCCACCAAAAACCCGTTCGAAGCGGTTTTAAGCTTAAATATTATTAGATCATATAACTTGTCACCACCTACGCTTGGACCCTCAATTCTATTCGCTAAATTCATATTGCTTTTGACATCCAGTATTGTTTCTAACTCGGTCATTACTGTCAAGTAAATAAGAGCTATTATATCGTTGACACTACGATTACAGGGCCCGTATCATGGTCGCCTTTATCGCGGTGGATAAAGCTTCCGTCACTCTCGCACTTACAAACTGGTCAGAAAGTGACTCTCTCAAACGGATGGACCGATTCAGTTGCTGTTTTTTTATAAAGAAAGCTGGTTTAACTTATGAAATAAGGAGGCCGTTTATGAGATTTCAACTCTGAGATACTGAGGTCCTAGTGACAATAAGTCTCCTGAAGATCAAGTGAAAAAGGGTTTAAATCTAGTATTATCAGTTCAAGTATACAGGGTGATTCATAAGTCGTGATCACAATGATCACCCCTGTGTTCTACCCACGAATATGAACAACTTTCACTATGGGACCAACTATGAAATCACGAAAAAAAAACTGTTTCATAGAAAAGTTCAATACGTACTCGACCAAAATGTATGAAGCAGCTGATTCTTTTTTCCTGATTTCAGAGTTGGTCCCATAGTGAAAGTTGTTCATATTCGTGGGTAGAACACAGGGGTAATCATTGTGATCACGACTTATGAATCACCCTGTATACCCTTTTTTATTACGAGTTAAGTCGACTTGTACCCTTTGACCCCAGCAGAGCCATTATATCGGGATTTTTATCTGATAACACCTTTGCCATTAAATTGAAGTACGCCCACTAAAATGATAATTTTGCTCTGAGACAACTTATGGTGCATTCCAATAGATTTGTCTTATTTAGTAAACACTTTTATAACCTAAAAATGCATCATTTTTGGATAAAATGCCCGTTTTCTGCTGAATAATGCAACTAGAGACCACATTTTGCACACCATTTTCCTGGTTTTACATCATGGATAGTTTTTTTACGACACAATTGTTATTTTAGGCGAAAAGAGAGCACTTTGAGGTTATAAAAGTGTTTACGTAACACCTGGCCATTGCGGCCAGGTGAAGACGTAAAATTGTGTACTCATCACGGGCAGTAAAAAAGAAAGCCCTCTATCGCATATTTACAACCCTCGCCTACGGCTCGGGTCTCAAATACCTGCGATTTCGGGCTTTCTTTCTTTTACAGCCCTTGTTAAGTAATGTACTATTACTAAATAAGACATGTCTATTGGAATGGACTTTAGGCTCGTCTGTAAATTCGTTGACCAATGAAAAATCAACTTGTTTCAGAGTAGGTATCACCTATCTGAATTGGACATTACCGCTGAACTGAGCCTCTTATCGCACATTTCGATATTTTGGACGCATTGAGAAACCTTAAAATCCTGGTCAATATAATTCGGCGTTTTATTTGCATTTTGTTTGTTTAAAGGTCAAACCGGTTAAATTAAGGTTACGATTATGATTATTGTCACGAATATTGTTCTTTTGCAGTATTATTGTTCCGTTATTTTTGACATTTAACAGAGAAACGTTCGGAGTTTAAAAACAGAGTCACCAATTCGAATCATTTAGGCCACTATGGAATGGAACTACCTAGGTCAAAGTGACGTAATTATTCAAATTGTAAGAGACTTCTTTAGAATTGAATTATAAAGTCACTTTGACAGAGTTCCATTGATCTATCCTAGGAAATTATAGGAATATGTAAGTATTTATGCTTTGTTTTCTTCACGTTTAGCCGATTGACTAGGCTAGATTGTTAAATGAAGTTTTTTCCTGCTCAAGATCGACAACAACAAACAACTGGAACGAAATCTTAAAAAATCTTAAAACTGGGATAAAATATTTGGCATCCTCAGATGAGTTTGACAGTACAGTCAAAGTCAAAAATACATTAATAAACTATACACGTGTAAACATCTAAGTATAAGCCTTTACGACACTATAAATAAGGTCCATGTAGGTATGGCTGTATAGACATGAATGACTTTATACTATTTTGTATTGTAATCGAGCATAGGCCACCTGATGATAAATGGGTCCTGAGACCCACTGGCATTTGCATTCTCAAGACTCCAATCGCAAGATTGCAATCCTAGACTAGACCCGCCTTTACCGCGTATAAATGTGAATGTGATTATGCAGACCCACCTTTATGTTGTAGTAACCCGAACATTAGAAGTTACATACCTACATAGGTACCTTCACGCCTTCATTCCCAGAGTGGGGTGAGCAGAGCTACAGAATTACCAACAACTCTTAAAACTTGTTGTTAATTCTGCAATCACATTTTGCACAAGTAGGCTAAGATGTTTACCAGCGTATAAGTGACAGGTTGCAAGCCCATCGCCTAACAGTACTACAAGCCTTTATACCTTAGTCGCCTCTTACGACATCCACGGGAAGACATGGAGTGTCACTATTCTAAGCCGGCAACCACTCGAAACATTAGAAGTTCTGCATCATATATAACTATACACTTTCGTAGTACCTTGTCATTGTAATACATTGGGCGAATTGTATAGCCGTTATAAAATGACGTGGGAGTACAGAGGGCTCAGACAAGATGCACTACGCTAACTAACGTTTCTATTCGATTCGTTTTTAAACCAATCGCGTCACCGGTAGACCACGTGACTTTTCGTATCACGTCATCTTCCAGTGACGCGATTGGTTTAAAAACGAATCGAATAGAAACGTTAGTTAGCGTAGTGCATCTTATCTGAGCCCTCTGTGGTGGTAGGAGCTTGTACAGGGTCCGTCCGAGTAGATACCACCATTTTCCTTTAAGCTATACCGACAAGCAGCAGTTTTCGCATTGTTTTGTTGCAATTTTGGAATATGACAACTGGTGAAATTACTAGCATGAGGCAGGCCTTCCATTTTAGTCCTTAGGGTTAGCAACGCATCCGCCCTTATTGAGAATGCAAACCTTAATTGTTTTTGTACACTCTGACGGGACAACTTAACTCGTCGGCTAATAATAAGAGTGAAGCGAGTTGGTTAAGGGAATGACCTAACTGACCTGGAACCATCTTTTTTAATATTATGCAAATTCTGGAATCAATACTAGCAATTGCGCTAAAGAACAATGTTGTAGCCCAATGTAGGAAACTAAAATATAATTTGAAATTATTATTTATCGCTCGATTTCCTCATTAACAATTATTTTTATTCCATTTATTCTTAGACTGGTTACGATAGTCTTAACCTCGTGAGGCCCGCCGTACTACAAAAAGCCAGTTTTTTGTCAGTGGGACTTTGAATCTACCATCAAGGAAATAAAGTTCAATTACCTTTGTTTGAAAATGCCATTTTCGATTTATGAAGAAAGGAAAATAAACTTTATTCTCATTGTAATAAAGTTCAAATTAAATTGCCTTGATAATGTACATCCTATTTCACACTAGGCCTTACGAGGATAAACGAAAAAATAAACACCTTTTTGTATCTTACATCTTGTCACCGCTTAAAAACTAAATACTATATACTTTTTTATAGGTACTTATTATACTACGGAGTCTACGGACCGTGAATTTAATTTCAGTTTTAATGGATTTAAAAGCCAAACAAAAATAACACCAGCCAGCCAACTGGCCAATTATTAACCCTTAAAATAAATAGCGTACAACGCCATCTAGCGTCAAGTAGCGGTATTGAAATGAAATTACTAGATAATTGATTATTTATTTGGACGGGGAGTGAAGACAACATCGCGTATCTCAAAACTCAATTAATTCATTTTGTTTTTATTACATGAATTATTAATTAATATCTTTAATTGACGGGATTTGGGTTTCTAGAGTTTTGGGGTCTAAAAATACTAAATCTACTTAGATACATGTGTGTACATAGTATTCCATTTACATTTGGCAAAAACAGATGTATATATGTATGTAAATACTTTATTGTATTCACAGAAATTAAAATACAATATTTATTTACAAAATATTAATGTACAAAGGCGAACTTGTATCCCATTAAGGGATCTCTTCCAGCTAACCTTTGGGTGATTGAGGGAAATAAGAAAAGCAGAATGTGGCAATTAGTACCTAGACATAATTGGTGAACTAAATTTAAGGCCTAAAATTTTTGAGGTTTTACTAAACCTAGGTACACTTTAAAAATCTAATTTAAATGTAGCTCCACCTACCTTCTGTGTTAAACTAGCACCGTGTTAGCTACGGTCGCGTGCAGAGAAAAATTACCCCTCATGCAAGTCATGCATAAAAGTTACGTAGCGGGAAGGACTACTATTCTCTGCATCTGACTGCACTACAATAACTTTAGGTGTGTCTAAGTTGTCTTATTGTTGACCTATTAGTCGCACATTTAAAACCAACCTACGCAAATATTTCTTACATAATTAGCTAGGTATCTGCCTAATTATTAGTGTCAAAGCGATTATCACTATTTTGTTTACGCATATTATCTCCCAAAGGCTACCTGCCAACTTACACGAGTTGCACGTAACAATATTAAAACAATTGCGAACTAATAACTCGTATACAAGCATAATAAAATTGCCTGAGCATTCATTCATATTCACATCGCTGCGCGTTTTTATTTATAGATTTTATACCTTATACCGCTTATCGGAGCATCGCGTAGGGGCTTCACTGTTTCTGCTAGTTAGTTGGCATGCGGGTTTCACGCTAGCAGCCCGCGTCGCGATCGCGCACCGTGCTGCCATCTATCGGACCGTCTCCCGTGACCTTGGCGTCATACCACGCCGCCCATTGGCCACAGACTAGCGTTGTGCCTCTCTGTTCATTTCTCTCAAAACTATGGCATTCTCGGGCAAAATACACGCACGATGACAATACACAACGGAAAAACAGGTGGCAGAGTCATCGCGATCGCCAGTGACCTGTCAAAATGACGTGACAGACGGTCGTGTTTATTATAATATAACCTCTATGTGTGATATTCTAGTGTAAACATGTTTGGCGAAATGTGGACTTTACAAGATGAGTTAGGTGAGTGTTCAGTGCGTTGGTTTAAGGTTATGTAATTATGTTTGGGCCGGGGGCAGTCGAGATAGCATTTAATGATTTACACCAGACAAAGACGTGATCTTCGTGATTCTAAAAATAACTCACTGGTATGACTGCTAATCAACAGTTTACTTGATTTAAGTAATATGCTACTAATGCTATTTACTTGCAACGACAGCACTTACGTTCGTTGTGCATTCATTACTTGTGCCAGAGCACAGTAATCCATACAATCATCATTATTATCAACTAAATTTATCATTTTAATGATCAAGAAGCTACATATCTATTAGAAAAACAGTAAACTAGTTTTTTATACGTAGTTATATTGTAGCTAAGTATCATATTAATATGGTAAAATATATTATTGTATTTGAGTATTGTAGAATATTTATTTTACGCAATATTTTACCAGCTTAGAAACATTTACCTAAATGAGTGTTGATTGAGTATAAAACTTGACGCAAATGAGGAAAATTCTACTTTGCGGTTTATATAACAGTTAGGTATAGTTATAAACATGCAATACGCATTTCCTGTTACATTTATTACTAAATTATCGATACTATAGTTACCTTTAGATACCTACACCAAACAACTAATAGGTAGGTAATTATTGTTTTTTGAAATTAAAAATACCCTCCTTTCGTTTTTTTTGTAAATAGATCTTAGTTTATTTATTTTCATAATCTTTTTAATACATTAAGTATTCTAATTGATTGTAGTTTTCAACCTTAATGCTTAAGAGATAACGAATGGATTACTGTATTTGTGAGATAAAACAAAAGCCTACTTATGTTCATATTCATTTAAATCCAATGTATTTGCAATAAATAGGTCCTAAATAAAATTGAGATTTCTGTTCATGAACCCTGATAGGATGTAGCTTAAAGATATTTAGGTATTATATTCCCATTCCAGAAATAAACAAGTGCAGAATTTGTAAAACAAAACAAATCCATAAAATTTACTACGAAAGCAAAAACATTAAGATTACGTTTTTGCGATAGCAAATACCTAAATAATGTGTAAATTCTAGCAGCCCATGTAAATTACCATAAAAAATGATATTCGAATTTAAACTATATTGCGATCAGGAACTATTGCAAAAAAAACGACGAAAACGATTAAATATCTCAATAACTATTATATACCTAATATTCAAATTTATTATTGACAAAAAAAATGAATAGTAGGTATCGAAAACCTCAACACATTTCCAGATTTATCATAAAGAATTACGATAACCTAACATCACATCTAATAAAAAATATGGAAAATTCTATTAAGTTAAGGTTGTAGAGAATTCATTGCCTGATTCTAAACCTGACAAAGAAAATACTTTATTCCAATTTGTTTAATCCCGTCTTGCTTTTATATCACAACCATATCATTATTGACGTTATGGTAGCTTTTATTCACTTCACAGTAAAGGTGGCATCGTAAAAAAACATATTTTCGAAAACAAGGCCGAACGACTTTAAAACTTAGTATTTTTTCTAAAATGTTATAGATCTTAGAATCAAGGAAATTTACAAACACTCCACATATTCCACACTATCTCTGGTATCACCAGAAATCGATAGCTCCTCATTAATCAACGCGTCATAGGCGTATTTGGCGGTCTCGTTGACTTATCTGTCCGTACGTTGCTCAAATTGATATCCCTAAATAAGATAATTTCGATTGTTCCTAAAATAAGTTGGCGGAATAGATATAATTCAATTGTAAGCGGAGTGAATCTGGCAACGATTGAATATTTACAACCTTCGAATAATCCAGAATATTTCCTTCCTTTAACATATTCAGACAAGCTAGGCTTTGCATTGATATCGTAATCCTAGATCAAAACAGTATTAACTCAAACATCTTGCTTGTTTCGTTTTGAGTTTAAGTAAGTGTCGTATTAAAGTTGATTTTAAAATACAGTTGTATTTTGAGATGTTACTTTTTTTATCTAGGAGTGCGATATGTAGTATTGTGGAGTTGACACCTTACATTAAATAAGGTGGTCTACGATACAATGAAATAATTTTGAAATGCCTATACACACATAACACCGGCAAGGACTTTAAATTAGACACCAAGTCGGTAAAGACCGAAAGGTATTGATTATGACCAAATATTTGCATTTGGCATCAGTTAACAATCCCCAATGGCATTATTTTCTGATCTGATTCAGCCTTTAAAGAATCAGATATGGAAATTGTTGATTATTCCCCGTTAAAGCAGCATTCAAACCTCATTGCCTGATGAAGTCAGGCTCATAAAATTTCAAGACCTAATGAGATAATAATAATTCCTTTGGCGGAAAAACCAAAATTGTGCTACGAGGTACCAGTTTTAAGAATTCATACCTTAAAAACACAATACCTGTACTTAAAAATGCGTTTGGGGGATTGGTATTTCGTACATTTAGCCCTGGCGGGCGTTTAGCAGTTTAATGTTTAAAATAAATGCTTTGCAAAACTTTGAGTACGTAACTAAAAGAACGAGGTTATTTAATGTTTCAAAATAAAAATGCATTTATGGAGATTTGACAGTCAGTTAAGAGTGTTAAGACACCTTTGAAGGAAATGTATTTGCAACATGAGTGAAGACGGCTGATGGCAATGCGATTGTAAAATCGTTGGATGGCTTTCATGAGACATACCAACGGAATTGAACAATGACGTAAACAAAGATGTTAGTAAAACACGAGGCCAACCAACCAATTTCAAATAGTTTTGGTTAGCAAAATTACTCATAGATGCAACAATAATACCGCTACGTATTTTCGTATTGTTGACGTTCCACTAACTAGTTAAGAGATGATTTATTTATAACAGTTGGTAAAATGTGTTGATAAACAGTTTGTACAATCTTGCTTGACATTGTTACGTTTATCCCAGCAAGATCAAACGTACCACTCGTACCAGTAAAAGCTCCAGATTTATTGCGCACTATCAAACAAAACTTAGATCGAACGAGCTACAAATCGAAAAAGATGTAATTTTTACTTAATGTGTAACATATTCGTTCATTCATTGCTCGTTTCTTTACAACGATAAGCTATAGAGCATATACGAATATGTACCTAGATGCAACGTCGAACATGCCGATAACTAATAACTATGTTCGGTGAAAATTTTCTCGTCGAGCAAGAATTTGCGTAAAGAGCCACAATAAAGCAGTTTAAGCAATATTGAGGTATTGGTTAAGGAAACTGGTAACCGAACAGCCACGCACTGTTAACTTTTCAACAGGTTATTCAGATTATAATATCAACAGAATGCCAACAGGGTCATTGCCCGCTTTTATCTCTGTATTGCTGTCCCTATTTCACGTATGATGATAGGTAACCTAGAATTTTGTCAATTAATATACGATTTGCTTCAAATAATACCCGTTTATGACGCACGTTAGCTCATAGGTGTGAATTGGTAAATAAATAAAGTACTTTACGAGTAGTTTCGCTGTTAAGTGCCGTGTTGACAAATTAATGGATTTATTTCTAAATTTAATTCCAAAGCTTGATGACGAATCTATTTTGAGTTTGGGAGCCTAGTGGCACTGAAAGAGTAATATTTTAAAATCGAAACCTATTTTATAAAGCTTGAAGAGATTTCGTTTATTGATCTTGGTACTAGCTAGACTGTATTACAAGAAAAATATGAGCACATTTTTTTTAGTTAAAGAATAATGAATTTGTCGAATAGTAGTGTACAAATGGGTTAATATATTTCTAGAACTTAAAAAACAATTGCAAACAAGTAAAATTTGCCAATCTTTGACTACAAATACAATAAACAAAGCCCAAATATGCCTTCTTTTAAACAAACGAAAGTCAAAAACTTAGAAGTCAGTCTCTTAGATATGAATGAGTTTAAATGATTTCATTATACTCTTATTGTTGTATGAGTTTTTTAAGATCAATTAAAGCTCAAAGGTCATACAATAACCTTGATGAGTAGTATTGATGCAATAAATAAAAAAGAGTATGATCCAACTGTTCCCAAGGTTTGTTTAGATAAAGATGGGAAACGTGTAAGGAAGTAAGGGCCTGTTTCAAAGGAACATTTATGAAACCTTGAAGCTAATATTATTCATGCACACGTATTGACATTTACTCCCTCTTTTAATCTTGCTTTAAGATAAGCTGGTGTACAGTACGGTATTGTTTACTTCACATTAAGTATTGTCGTAGAGGTACTCTTTAGTTTCCTTGCGTTGTATGATGTTAGATTGTGTCACAAGGGAGCAAAATTATATATTACCGGCGAGGGCGGTAAATTTAACTCAGAATTCTGAGCATGTAGCATGAGATTTTATAGGACAGTTTTTTTTTTAAACATTACAATTGTAGGTACTTTTTATACACTTCTGTCTAAAAGTTACTGTTATCTAAAAGTGATATGCAAAAAAAGATAAGCCAGAAGAAATTAAAACACAAATCATAAAAATTATAGTCTATAAAGAGCTTAAAATCTTAAAAATACACTTATAATATACATTTGCCCTAAACCTAACAATAGCCACGAATGGGCTAATTTTACTCTGAAAGGTTAACAAAAAAGTCCAAATCAGGAATTTCAGAGTTAATAAATGAGTCAGAATATGAGCTGAGTCGGTTAATAAGAGCTCGTTCCCACTATGTCGTATGTCGGTCCGGATTTTAATCGGTCGTTCCAGTGGCAGAACGTTTTATATGAAGCTATTCTCACTCGTCCGACAGCGATTTTGTGTCGGATCCGACAAAAAATATCGTGTGTTTTGCTAGCCCTCTCGTCCGGATAAATATCGTGTCGGAACTCGCTCGCCTTTGAGTAAGTATGACGCTGTTCACATTTTGGTCGGATGTCGGGGCCGACCCCGCCCCGCCCGCACCCCTTGTTCCGCCCGCGCGTGGCTGCCATATTGGCCGACAGCCGACTAGTGTGAACAGAGGCGCCGACACCCGATTAAAATCGGAATCCGACATCGGACATAGTGGGAACAGAGGCGCCGACACCCGATTAAAATCGGAATCCGACATACGACATAGTGGGAACGAGCTCTAAGAGGCACGTTTTGATCCATATTCATCCTGAGGGGATTTAAAAAAAATATTCTGTGCGTGTCGAGGACTGCTCAAGTGACACCGCGCAAGACAAAAAAGAGGCTACATATATATAGTGCTGTTTTTTCCACCCATGCGACAATTTAACCATTGCCTGTGAAAGCTGGCTGTGCCATTCAAAATATACGATGAATGGCTACTTTGATCCCTCATTAAACGGAACAAAATCATTGAATAGTGAAAAAAAAAAACAAACGAGAAAGGATCTTTATGGAGACAGGCGTTTATGTTGCTGTAATTTTCCGACCAAACCTCGCTACGATATTTACAAGGACTATAACATTGAAAAGTTAGTCGTAGTAAGGACGCCTTTTTGGCCGGCCACATTGGTTGGAAAAAGCCGTTGATACAATCTAAAATTATATCGGAATAAACAAGTTGGCTTATAAATCTTGTTTACGAACGTTATATCTATCAACTGTCAGTAAATAGTCAGTTATTGCTGTTTATTTAGACTCTTAGCTATGAATATTTTACACACTTTAGTTATCTCGACTGGGCATACGCATTTTTCTAAAACTAGAGTCCGGCTTAGATTCAGTATTCATACTGTCTATCATTTATCTTAATGATTATTTAACGTGATTAATTGTCATTTTGTAATTTTTATCACCTTATAAAAGTTATATTATAAAACACAAACAATATGGTTTATGTTTCAGCATCGGCGGTATTATTTGAACAATTTAACATTAAGGCAAATAAAACGTATACAAGTATACATATAGTTTTGGAAACTGCGGTAAGCAGTCCCTTTTCGTTAGCATTTATATTAAAAGTATTCATAAATAGAATGATAGTATAGTTATCTTTCTCAGCAATAGCTGTTGGAATTCGTACGTTGTTGGCAACTTTTTCTCCGAACGTATGCAGTTAGCCGGTTTTGGTATGAATAATGCAACTATGCATAACATGTAATGTAACTCTTCGTTTAAACACGTGATACGAGTGAATATCAGCCGCCACGGCATTGTGTGTCGAATGGCAAACAACCATTGTAAGGTCTCTGTGTATGTCTGTCACAACCACAGGTAAACAATGTACAGCAATGTATGTAGCAGCTACAAAAAAATCACCAGACAAAGGTATTATTAATAACAAGTTAGCCCATGGTAACATTAATATCGCGAGCGCTCTGTAAAAAACGACTGTACAAATAAAGTTACTAATTGAAGACGTGAAAAGTAAAGTAACTGTTAAACACATCAGACAATGATATTTTTTTCCATAATAAGTAACTTGTAAATGACACCGATTTTTATTTCTTGTCAGCCTCAACTTGTCAAAAGGGAACTTAAATATTTAGAATTTTAAGCTACCACTTTTAACAACAGTTTTGGAAAGAAATAAGATCATGTTGCCAATCTCAGTCCAAACAGCGCTCTCATTTTAAGCTTTTGCTATGTTAATTTTAGTTTCAACATGGAAAGAATGGCATACGTTGCTGAACTGGTTACAAGAAAACGTGTTGTGATTCTTCCTTCTGAAATGTAAACAACATAACGGATAGACTAAACAAAGCGACAGTGTACGCTTACGTCCCTACTTTGAACGTTAGATTGATGGTTGTTTCCTCTCTTATTTATGAATCGTTTATCATCTCAAATATTAAAATAACTGTTTGAAACTTTAAGTAGAGTTTCATCGTTTTCCGTTACAACAAGAAGTGTAAGATTAAAAACTTGAATAAGTTAATTTAACTAAAGATTAAAATGGTCTTGAAATAAATGGCATTATTCTCCGAAGTTCCACTGTAAGATTCGATTGTTAATCACGTGCCAAACTTTCTAGATTAAGTACGATCACGAGGTGAAAATGAGCGAATCATTTATGGGTCCACAACACTAGACACATTGATATCAGGGTATCGTGTCACGTCTTCCAAAGTAACGAGCAATAGCCAATTGGCTCGCTGTTCTGCTTTTAATTTGAAAAGGACTGAGTATTTGAATTCAATCGACGGATTTGCAAACTTGACATGTACTCGCTCCCAACTTTGGAAAATGCTTCATTAATATGAATGAATATAGGCCCGCTGCTTTGTAGGACCAATTTGAGCACATTAACAGAATTCTAAATAGGTATTGCTAATGCTACATGGGTTATTTTAAATTACCTATCGTTTTAACAGAATTTAAACAGTACCAGTAATAAAAAAATAATTTAGGGCGGGATTTTTTATAAAAGTCTCTAAGATTTTGAACGTATACATATCGAAGCATAAATTGAGTTCAAAGCATGAACATAAAAGTGATTACAAATTTAACGGCAAATGTAAATGCGGCATGGCTATAAACCGACAATATCGACACTATAAAGATTAAATTCAACATTCGTCCAGATAACTTCTGCTTAATAGCGCCAAGTAATTACCTCAGTCATAAGTCGTCTTTTTAATATTTTTTTGAAACATTTACGCGCAGATTTTTTCATCCAGACACACCTTGCTACACTTCCGAGTTGTGGCATACTGCCAGTGCTATACAAATTAATTTTATTTAGGTGTGAGTTTTGGCTAAGTGACAAATAAAACTGTCTATAATTTAACGGTCGCTTCCGTGATAAATGAAAGCATTTGTTATGATACATTATTGATTGGTGCTATTTTAGAACAGAGACAACAAACAGTGCAGTTTGTTGATCTGTAGAAATTGATGCCAACTAAATTGATAAATTTAATACTTGTAACTGCCCCAAAATAGGACTGCCTATTTTTCATAAGCAGACATAAAAATATACTGCTTTATTTTATTCCAGATAAAGCTAATTTTGGAATAGGTAATTTTAGAAAAAACTCTCATGAATTCGATAATAAACATAATATGGTATAAAAACCTCGACTCGTCGTAATTCGTAATGGACGTAAATACACCATCCAGCTCTGATTTGTTTGTAATATAAACCAGGCGATGGAGGTAAACTGTTTACAGTATCGATGCTACCTTCTTTTGATCCTCCGATACGTTGCGTGGAGAGGTGCTTACGTTTAATATATTTTCGGTTCTTATGCCACTAATAAAATCTCATTTCAAAAATATGATTCTTGCTACCATTTTCTATGCTATCGGTGAAACATCTGCATGTAATTTTTAAAAGAATTGTGAACCGGCGCTTGAATCGCGTAGCTATCAAAAATTTTCCGCACAAATTTAGTTCCGGCCATAACTTTTCTTACCCCCCTAAATCATGCCCAACACGATCAAACACATTCACTATTTTTGAATGATGTTGTAATTATTATGGAAAATATGCTTTTTAACTTTGATTAAGTATTTGTTTTTCGTAATATCTATAAGATATTCAAAAATCGTAATAATCTAGGTCTAGGTTAGGGGAGAGAAACGTATCGCATTTTGTATTGACATTTTTAGCTTCTCTATCATCTAATATTAGTAGTTCTTACATGTTCTGCATGCAATATGTTTTATATCATTGTCATCTTCAAAGTCGACTTCTAATACATCAAAATTGAAACGTTAATATAACGTGAAAGTTGGTTAACACGCGGGGTTTTAAAATTTTTGATGACAATTTCAATTAAATTTTAACATTTTTAACACAGTTTGATAGACAATAATAATGCCCTTAATAAAAAATGATGACATAAATGATGATCATGATTTTAAATGATGTATTCGTGTATAATGATGTATTCGTGTGTAAAAAAATATTTTGCATGGTTGCTTAATGGTGAATTGTGCTGTTCTATACTGTTCTGTAATATTGCTACCAACCTGTACCACAATTCTGGCAAATAAACTTTTGACTTTAATAATCGCAGGATTCTTAATAGCCCAAAAAATATAAAATTGAAGCAGATTTTAAACGGACAAAAACTCTGTCAGAACTAAGTGAACTACAAATTATACTCGTGCAATTTTGCGCAATTGCACCACTTATGCATAAATACTGGGATGCTGTTATCTTATAATTGGACAAACATATTATATGACGATACTGATGCCCGCAGATACTGTCGAGAACTTAATGGACTTGTCAATTTTAATTACACTGGAGATACGCAAGTTTATTAGCCGTCGATACGAACGAATACTTATACTGGCTTGCTTGTTGATATTCATGAGTCGTTTCAACCGAGTTTGAAACAACATTTCTATTTACAGACAGTCATTTTAACCTTGATTGCATGAATTTGCATCAACAGCGACGGTTAAGCTAAGTAATGTAATGGCAGAAGCTACTTAGGTACACCGAGTAAGGCACGGTGCTTGCGATAAGTATTTAAATTTCGTCCCAAATAGAAACGAGGCTGATAATGAGAACTCGTTTTTAATTAAAATGAATTTACTGTGTTGATTGTCTTCTCGTTGTATACCCTTGATAACGTTTCGACGTTGTGTATCTTCATTTATACTAATGACTTCTTCACTAGTTATTTGATCTAGTTCATTTTTACCATCTCCATTTTAGTTTTGGGTTTTGTATAAGCTTATGATATTTTCATGTACTTCATTTTTAACCCCCGACGAATAAAGAAGGGTATTATTCTCCTAACTAGGTTTCATGAAAATTAGGGGTTGTTATTTTCGCCATTCGCCGGAGTAAAAATGAAAATCCACTGTAAGGGCCCCCCCACATCTAGCGTCTCCCGAACGTCGACGCCTCACCAACGCCCGCGCGGCGTCGACGCCGCGCTCCCGCAGCGCCGACGCGGCACTGCGGCGTCTCTCGAACGTCGATGTCGCAGTGCCGTCCGCGCCGCGTCGACGCCGCGCTCCCGCAGCGCCGACGCGGCACTGCGGCGTCTCTCGAACGTCGACGTCGCAGTGCCGTCCGCGCCGCGTCGACGCCGCGCGGGCGTTGGTGAGGCGTCGACGTTCGGGAGACGCTAGATGTGGGGGGGCCCTAACTACCCAGAACCAAACGATTTCAAGGCACTGCCATTGCACTCCACTATCCGCTAACTGGAAGGGCTGTAATGGACTAAGCGCTAATTAAAAAGTCAAAATCAAAATCATAATCAAAATATTTATTCAGTAAATTGGCCACATACGGGCTCTTTTACACGTCGGTAATATACAGTGAATCTACTAGCGCCTCGGACAAGACCGTCATTGCGGAGAAGAAGCGCCGCAAGAAACTCCAGCAGAAGGTCATTTTTTCAAACATAAAATACAATAATACTTAAAAGTAAGTTACATTACAAGGTAATAAAGCAACAAATATAAATTATTAGAACTATCACATATAAAAAAAAATACAAATTCAAAAAAGTGGGGTAATTACACAAAAGATCCCATAGGGTCGAAGTGTATCCGCAAGGACCCCACCAATAAGATAAAGGGTCGTTATTATATCACAGGTTTCTGTGTATTTTAATCTTTATTAATCAATGAACCCACCAACATTATGATTATGAGACAGGATTCTATGCGGATGCACTCTTGTAATCTGACTTTGCACAGTACAACGTCGTTGAAGATAATAGATAATGGTTTTACTATTGCAACATACATATAAGTACGAGTATGCAAATCATAAAATTCGGTGAATCATTTAAAAGCTAATAATTTTTGAACCACAATAAAAATAGCTAATTAGTCAATTTTATTGCCTAGTGTGCAATCAAGTTTGCCTACCGTTTCAAATATAGATTCAAAAGCATTGAACAAAGTAACTGCGTACCATTTCCCGGTTTTGTTGTTTTAAATTAAATGCCAAAAGGGTCTATGAATGTTAATGATCATAATGATGTCAGTGACTTTTGTTACGGAGTTATTGTTCCTTCAGTGCGTAACTTTGAAAAAATGATATCTGAGGGCTCAGACAAGATGCATTAAGCTAACTAACGTTTCTATTCGATTCGTTTTTAAACCAATCGCGTCACTGGTAGACCACGTGACTTTTCGTATCACGTCATCTTCCAGTGACGCGATTGGTTTAAAAACGAATCGAATAGAAACGTTAGTTAGCGTAGTGCATCTTGTCTGAGCCCTCTGAAGTGTATGGGATCGTTTTCTACAAAAGATTTGAAATGGCATGGCACCGCTTTAAACTTGTAAAGAAGATATCTACCTACGAGTATGTTACAATAACTTCAGGTCCACTTAGTTACATTTGCTGTGTCGATTATTGTAACTTTAACGAACGAGGAGTGAGCTAGGTGACTAACGTTATCAAATAGGAAACAGACCGCCTTCCGATATGTACTACGTTTACAATGTTAATGGTTTATTGACGTTCTCGGTGTTTACGCATATTCATCGCTAAAATCGGATACATTAGCCTTATGAGAGCGAAACAACAGAACTGGAATTAAAGGAGTAAGCCGGTTGCCGTTGCTGAAATTGGCATGGATTAGATTGATTGATTGTTGTAACTTGCAGCGATCCTTAGAAGAGCTCTATGACCAGCCGTGACCTTTTTTGACTACCATGACAATGATGTATGTGTGAAATGGAATACGATAGGTACATACGTTACAAGCAGTTGGCATAGAAATTCGCAATCTTGATCTTTCATTGATTTAGCTTAAGTAGCAGTTCAGTAAAACCAGGGTAATAATAGTTCTCGGCTTTCTGTCGCTTTTAAACTCTATCTGGCCTAACATGAAAAAAAAATGGTATGGAGAAGGCAAACGAGCACACACGCCATTTGATGGTAAATGGCATCAGTGACCCATAGACATATGCATTTTGAAGACTACAATATTAAGACTGCAATCTCAAGACCGTAAATACGTTGCTATCAAGGACTAAGATAGAATATACTGACAAATGCCAGAACGAGTGTGACTAGAAATAGAGATCCGAGTACTATTTAATACTGTGGCTTTACTGTACGTAATATTTCAATTTGTTAGACCAAAATCATAAAGAAATAGCAATATCAATAATAAGAATCGCTGAAGTCATTCTGTTGAGAATTGTTTAAGTCATCGCCATAAAATAGGTTCCATTCACCTTACAATGGAGATTCTAAAAATAACAGCAATAAAACAAAGACTGCTATTTATGCGTTGGCTATATTAGTTCCCGAGCTATATTTGGATCCGGCTGAGTTTAAATATGACCAGTTAAGTCGGGTTGAGCTAGTTATCACGATGCCCATCCCTGCCGAGCTATTTTTAGATTCGTTTAGTCAGTCGAGTCGTGGCCATTTTTGATGCGAGCAAGCGCAGGCGCAGACTGTGAATGGAATGGTTTAAATGAAAGAGTTTCAAGATCTGTGATCATTTGTAGATTTTTTTGATAGTATTGTAGTATTTGTCCAAGAACGCATTAGATAAATGAAAAAGTTTGGGAAAAAACATTTTAGAATTAATATTTTTGCTTATTTTAGAATATAATAGGTAATATCGTGACGTAAATTTAAAATGAAGTTAATTAAACTTAAATAGGCAGAATAAACTTCCATTTTATTCATGAACGTGTAATAGCTACATTGTGCTTGAAATGTCCTTATCTGTAATTTTGACATTTGAGTTTAACAGAAACGGACAAAGAATACTAAAATGAGTTTATAGTGAGTTTATTAATAATTTATCATTATTCATTAAAGTGTTTATAATGTAGGTACCTATAAAATTATTTATACACTGTACCTAACTATAGCGGTAATTGCAAACAGGAAGTCTATAAATAAAACGATTGTAAATGCCTTTGTAAAGTCATTATGTGCCTATAAATAAACACTGAATAATAAATAACCATAACGACGATAACTATTTTTCTAACGATAAGGGACATTAACATCGAGTTATTTTATTACATTCTTTAGATCTTTATTGAGTCATTGTATTTTAGTTAGGTACCTAGTCGAGTTTAATATCTTTTTATATTACGAAATAGTAAGAGTAGGGGAAGACCAAAGAAACGATGGGTGGACTGTGTGAAAGATATGGCTAGAAAGGGAGTGGCTACCGAGATGACGACTAATAGAGAAGTATAGAAGAAAAATACATGTTGTGCCCACCCCAAATAAATTGAGATAAGGGCAGGAAATGATGATGATTACGAAATAGTATGTACGGTCAAGGACTTTAATTGTTATGCCACTATGGAACCCTGTCATAATGACAGCATCAAACCACATGACAGAAATTACGCTTAAATGAATGATTAACGTTATGCGAA
This sequence comes from Acleris literana, assembly GCA_946894065.1. Lineage (NCBI taxonomy): Eukaryota > Metazoa > Arthropoda > Insecta > Lepidoptera > Tortricidae > Acleris > Acleris literana. Next base: position 17,182,509 of record OX335684.1, on the reverse strand, counting down.
AGGGTTCCATAGTGGCATAACAATTAAAGTCCTTGACTGTAACCTAAAAAAATAAGCACCAAAACCGACGTCATACACTACCCTGCCGCGCTCTTCCCTAAAAAACATCTTTTAGAATTGATCAAGTTTGCAGTAAATACGGAATTGTAATTGCCAGGTGATCGATCAAGGGACTAAAGATCCCACATTATTAATCGTGTAGTAACCCAAACTCTGAGATGTGGAAACGGAGATGAATAATCTTACAAACTTCAAAGCTTAAGATAAAATAAGATATCTTAAATCAACCTAACCTAACACTGAGTCTTTAGATAGATAACGAGCTGATTGTGGAATGTATTTTTATTTAATCAATTTATTATATTATGTAGAATGTTTGTTATTATATTTGTTACAAATAACTATGGATAAACTGCAAAATTAGTGATTTGATGTTCTATTTAGACCGAGCACCCATTGTATTTACGCCTTTTTGGTGAGATTCAGATAATATGATATTGGTAATAATTAAAAATAGCATCTGATTAGATAAAAATACGATTAAATTGATTTGAAAAAGAATAAGAAGTTATATCTAGGTTCATACTCGACCTTGGTCTTGGTCACGTAGAAAACCAGACTAGATTGAGACATCATGAAGCAAAAACCATTAGGATTTGATTCAATGAAATACAGGGGAGCACGTATAAAAGTGCCCGTGTGGCCTACTTACTGAATAAACATCTTTTTTAAAAATAGTTTACGGCTGAAAAGTAATCTACCTAACAATGAAACAAAAGACTGTCGTGGCTAATTTTTTTTTATTTTTCTATATAGTCCCCTGCTAGTAAAATGCACTTATTAAATTTTTCAAATATTGAATTTAAACCATTAAAAAAAAAATCTTTCGGTTTGTCGTCAAAAAAGTCAGTAACCGCAGCCTTCATTTCGTCATCGGTCATAAACCTTCGTCCCCTGAGGTCTTTCTTGAGAAGTCTAAACAGAAAATAGTCACAGGGGGCTAAATCTGGACTATAAGGGGGGTGGTCAATGGTTTCGAAGCCATTGTCTTTAATTGCTAGCTTCGTTGTGCGGGCGGTATGCACTGGTGCGTTATCGTGCAAAATCAGAATACCTTTGTTTAGTTTACCTCGCCGTTTTTCTTTTATTGTCTCTCTTAGTTGGTATAGTAAGTTTGAGTAATAATCAGCATTCATTGTAGTTTTCTTCGGTAAATAATCTATGAGCAAAATCCCTTCTGTGTCCCAAAAGATTGTAGCCATAAGTTTACCTGCCGATGGACAGACCTTGAATTTCCGAGGCGGCTTCTCATCCTTAAATTTCCACTGTAACGACTCTTGCTTACTTTCCGGGTCCCATTGTCGAATCCAAGTCTCATCACATGTTACAATTCTAGAAATTATTTCTTCCTCTTTCCCTCGACTCATCTCCAAAAACTCTTCGCAACATTTGACACGCCTCTCCATGTCAAATGCAGTCAACATTCTGGGGACCCAACGTGCACTAACCTTGGACATGTTCAAATGCTCATGAATTATTTCATTGACTCGCTCTTTACTGACGCCCACATCTCTAGCTATCTCCCACTGCTTCACTCGTCGGTCCTCTAATATAATTTTTTTCACCCTGGCTACATTTTCATCGGTGACGGCCGAAACTGGTCTTCCGCTACGAGGATCATCTTCCAGACTCTCACGACCTAACTTAAACTGCTTTGACCAAAACTTTATAACAAATTCGGAAGAACACAAACTGCCAAACACACGTAACATACGCTGTCTGATCTCCGAAGGCGTATTCCCTTCTTTAGTCAAAAACTTAATCACCGCACGCTGCTCGATTTTATCCATTTTCACTTTTTCTACCGACATGTTTGAAACAATTGTAGGAGACAAATAAACGTGATGCAATAAACAAATGAATGTAATACATTTTGAAAATAGAATAACAAACGAATATAAATCCATACCAGCCAGCATTATTTTTGTATATATTTCTGACCAAGGAGATTACTTATCAGCCGCCCCTCGTAACTTAAGTTTAAGGAATTACAAAAAAGATACATACCACCAACCCCTACTAGTTAAGAACCTTTAGACGGACTCTCTCAATTATTTAGACTGACTCTCAAATTTTTTTAGACGGACTCTCTCAATTCTGTAGACGGACTCTCTCAATCAATATTAGTTCGTACCTGACTGCGTCAGACAGAAACAGAATGGGGAATATGTTTTTTGAGTATATTTATGTATATATGTATGTCTATTTCTGTGGCATGCTCGGCTGCAGCCTTAGGGCCGGATCAGACGGACTGCATTTGAACTGCAACCCAGCTGCAAAAAGGCAGTTCGAGGGCAGTTCTGATGCAGTTGATGTAAATGCATCAAAAGTGCAAACTAACTGCGCAGTCCGCTAAGGTAGACTGCACGCCAACTGCAAGCGGACGCAGTTGGTTTGCAGTTTTGATGCAGTGAACTGCATCAGAACTACCCTCGAACTGCAGTTTTGCAGTTTGGTTGCAGTTCAAATGCAGTCCGTCTGTACCGGCCCTAAACGGCTTGGTGGCTTTTAACATATCAGGGTGTCTTTACATTCGTCTTGGTTGTAACAGGGACTTAGGATATAATATTTTAATTTACGTAAATGTGAGGGCGGTTTTTTTACATAAGGTAGTGTCTTGTAATTACAATTAGGTATATGGTTATTGTAACTGACTTATTAAATCCCTCTCTGGGATCACTGTTTTGAACAACGACAGGCGTGATATTGTATTTGTTAGTATACAAGAACAATATACCAGATATTACAAGATTCCACCTTATTTTATTTTATATACGACCATATCAACAAAAAAATAATTAGACTCTTAAGACCTTAGGAACTACTTGAATAGGTGTAACAAAATTTGCCATTACCAAAATTAATAGCTGTTCCACCAGAACAAAAGACCTCACGTTTCTAATAGTTAACGTCTGTTTCAAGGGTCTTAGTAGGATAGTTGTTAGGTTAATTTGATTTTGAGCTCAAGGCTAAGGAATAATATAGCAGTGGTTCGGTAAACACCGCTCTTTCGGTTGCCTATAATTACGGGAGGAATGTCCAACCGGTTTGGTTCTTGATTCGAGTGTCTACGTGGTCATATTGAACTCTATGTTAACTGATAGCACCTTAGAACATAACCTTTTCTTAACTTGTTAAGTCTAAGACTGTCTTAAATAAATATTCTGGAGGACTTAATGGCATTTTTGAGAATTTTAAAACGCTGTAAAATGCCATGTTCATTTACTTACACGATTTTAAGTCACGCTTTTTTTTTGTGAGCACTTATGAAGTTTGTTTTGTATGTAGGCACTTATTCTACAACTTAACGTTTAAGTTAATAATAGTTAGACAATATAATCTGTTATTGTTAAACAATGTTTAAATGTATGTTATTGTTATTTATGATAGTGAAAACGTTTCAAAATATTACAAATAAATAGATACGGTTTTTACGGTCCTCGCCACTTTTGATATATTATCAATTAACCACCTTCATTTTTTTTGTAGAGATTTCAGATAACTGGTATAATATTACGTAACTTACAATAGGTACAATAACTTAATCCTTTAACGTGTACTAAACCAACCGACCGTTATATGGATAATAAACGTTAATACTTATTTTAGTAATTTGGTAAAACATGGGGCAGTAAAATAAAAAATACTGGGAAGTGATCGATTATCCGGTATAAAATGAAGCCGCAGGTTCTTTTTCGGGCTTTTAACTATCTATTTTAATTCGGTTGGTTGAGTTGAAGCACAAACAAACACATTTGCATTTTTATATCTTTAAGCTTATGTAATTTAAGGATAAAGATAGTAAATACAAGTGTTGCAAGCTGCGCCATCTATACTGCAAGTCTGAAACTACCATCCTAACCAGTTTGTTTTACTTGACCGTCGTAGTACTGCTACTCACCGCTAGATGGCGGATAAGCTGACGAACCTGAATTAAAATAACGAAATAATATTTTTCTTTATATCTCAAATATGTTTATTAAGAAAGATTCGTTGAACGAATTTATTAGCAATAAACATTTTGTCCTTGTATTTACAATTAAAAAAAACTAGTTAGGGACAATTATCACGTGTAAATGTTAATACAACTACACAAAGACTGCAATCCTGAGTTATTTAGGTAGGTCTGTACCTATTTTTTATGGCATGGAGAACATAGGACACCCGGCGGTGACCCATAGACATTTGCAATCTCAAGACTACAATCTAAAGACTGCAATACTAAGACCGCAAATGTGTTGCCAACCCTGAAGACTAAGATGAAACGCCTCTGAGCTATGCTAGTAATATCACCAGTTGTCTTATCTCACACCGGAACACAACAATGGGAACACTGCTGCTTGGCGGTAGGTAAAACAATACAATGGTGTTAGCGATCCGGACGGACCTTGTACAAGATCCTACCACCACTAAACCAATACAATAGTAACGTAGGTAATATCTAATACCTATTGAAGAGTTGGTCCAATGCATCATTTCCAATTTTTTATGTATTTCACGGGCAATTAATGGCACTAATTGTAGACACTTTTACCTGATAGGCAAGAATAAAGCAAGCTGGATTCTTAATTCTAAGATCACAATGGTTATAAACTGATTGTTGCAAAATAAAATAATAATAACCGCTGTACAATAAGAATCAAGATGTCCTTGTCCAAATACCTACTGGTTTCCCGGCGGCGTAGCAGTTAACGTTTCATTGTAGTCACAAATGGAACCCAGAGCTAATACAGTCTATTAGATGACAGAAGCGGTCTGAATTGGAACAAAACAAAATCAATGCAAATCGCTTGTTGGCATTTGCAAAAATTCGGAAAATGACAAATTCGACCAGCAGTGTGCAATTATCAGAGTATTTCCTTGAATTTTGGAAATCTAAAAAGTATTGAAAACAGTGTCGTACGAAGGCGTATGAGAAGATTTCGAAAGTTCTTTTTTCATACCTGAATATTTTTGGAAATAATTAGACTGCGAATTTCTCCTAGGAAAGTTTTCAAACAAGAAAAGTTTTTCGTCGGTAGAATGATACATTGGACCAAAAATATAATAGCCCAAACAGGCTCCGACGATAGAAGTATTATAGAACAAAGAGCATGCAGCCAGGACCGAGTAAAATAGGTCAACAAACAAATAAAAGCACTTAGCTGCAATGAAAGGATTTAGTCGACGCGTTGAGTTACTAATATACACACACAAGACAGATTCTGTAATATCTTTTACCTAGTCACTATCTAGGTCGTAATACTAACTGATACTATTTGCGAATATGTTTTGTTTCTATTTTCTACATCATCATCTTTTATATCATTTACTAGAGGACGCGTAGACTTAGTTTCCCGCTACTCCCTCTATATCCCCTTATGGGGTGAATTTCCCAAAATCCCGTCTTAATGGATCCCTAGGATATCCAACGAATATTCCATCCAAATTTCATTTCAAGTCTCTAGGTCCAGGGGTTTCGGTTGTGCGTTGATCGATCATCCAGTCAGTTACTTCTTTTTTCTACTGTTGGAAAAGTTTTCTTTAATAATGAGTTTTTGAGTTTTTGTTTAGGTAATTCTACCATAAGTTGATTGCATTGCTATGATACATTTGTTTGACTGATTATCGCTTGCGTTGCTAGAATTATTCTTTAATAGCAGTCTCTTTTTAGGAAGCGCCGGTTTTCTTCAGTCTCAGGTTTTTTTTTCATTTTAGTCATCATTATCATATTTTTAGAGCTGGCTTTCTTCAAATTCTGAGGTTTTTTTTCATTTTTATCTTCGTTATCATATAATCTTCGAAGTCATCTCTGATGTTAGTTAGCTGTTACTTTGACATGTGACTCCTAATTAAAAAGTTAAGAACAAAAATAACCCGACGAATTGAGAACCTCCTCCTTTTATGAAGTCGGTTAAAAAGAAAGGCACTGTGAGCTAAGAGAACCTATCCTTTCCCTAAACCCACAGAACCTAATGCAAAATTAACTCTACCAACAGACCCCATTTTGATTTCTAAGTAGGACAACCAAACGCTACTGAATTAAAAACATTTGGATAACAATGAAGGCAATTAAGCAATCACTGCTCCCTTATCGCATTCATTCATACAACAATTCCACACGGTACTTGAAGCGCCAACTTAAAGTGACAGAGTACTAACTGCTCCTCAAGTGGCGATAGATGCGCCCGCGCTGCTCGCTCAATATAAATTTATTACAGTTGTGGTCGTCACGTGCACTTGTCTCCTTATAACAGATAAAGGAAATTTTCCGAAGTCTATTTCTAACAGTGTGATCTGATTGAATTTCTTGATACAACAGATAAGAAAAGTGATTTTTGTGTGGAATTCAGTGGTTTGCAGCTTAGTGCGTGCAGTGTTTTTTTTGTAAGTAATAATATATTGTCCATATTACTATTATTCCGGATTTTAAGGTGATTGTAGAAATAAAAATAAATATACACCTATACATTTATTTAAAACAATGTTTTAGAGGAGATTACGTGTATATTTTCGACGTTAAAGTGCGAACTGTCTAGTTTTGAGTGAGTTATTAAGTTAAACTCGAGGATGTTTCATTTAACTTTTCAATAATTTATCAATATTAAGTTGATTAAGACATTTACGAGCAATTTGTGGTATTAACGACAAAAACAAGCTATAAATGTCGTCATAAAATTCATCTGGACTAGAAATAATAAATTGTCAAACATATTTTTAATGGACCATAATTTTGCCTTTAATGTCCTCTTTGAAACAATAATTTTATCAAAATTGTAAATTCGTAAGCTTATTTAGTTTTCGCTAGCGCAGTGAGTTTAGTAAAACTCTTTTACATTAAGCACTTTTAAATGTACTGCCTAGTACATTGTTCATGGGATTATGATTATTATGAATTTTGAATTATTTGCTTGTCTCTTTGAATTGTTAATCCAGATACGAAAAATTGGTAATATCTTTTGGTGCCTTTTCATTACCTGAATGATAGCAATCACCTCTTTAAATCTGGTCCTGTCCGGAACGATTCTGAACAATTATTGTTCTGAAGCTGTTTTGATGCCAGTCCACACCCTGATATTTCGGAGCCATGACATCTGGCGCCTTCCAACTATTCGCTTTCCGGCTATCTTCCCATCATGATGGTTTGAAGGAGTTCGTAAACTATATTTCATCGAATTTCATTTCATCGATAGCTATTTTCTGCTTTAACCGTGATGTTTCAGGATGTCTTAAACATTAATTATGTAGGCGTATTAGGTTAGATAAGACATGTGAGAACAAAAATCAAAAGGACAAAAATCGATGAAATGAAAATTCTGCGTACATTCTTTGAAAGCTGTATCGATAAAATATCCTATGTGGCCTAGGTAAGCAACTTTTCTTCGGTAATTTGATACTTCACCTTATTTTTTATCTTAATCACATCGCGTCGGACTGTGGAATCAGTTGTTTCCAGTACATTGTAATACAAGTAGTAGGACGGTAATGTTCTTACGTGTCATTATGAAGCCAGGCTGTATCCAATTACTGGTAGCTCGGGTGGTACCGTACCACCCTTTCATCGGTAATACAATCATTTCTAGCAACGTAAGGTTTACCATTGGGTCAGTGTAAGATGGAGATCTAAATTTAGAGTAAATTCCTTCTACTTTGACACTGTTAGGCCTGAAATACACAGTAGGGGCGAGGTGCAGACGCAGCGCAGTCGGGGCGTAAGCGGACGTGGGTGCGGCGCAGGCAAAGACGCGTTAAGACGTGGAAAAGACGCATGCGCGATTCTAAATTATACAGAAGAGGCGAGCGAGCGAGAGGGAGCGCGAGGGTGCGGCGAGGACGCGGCGAGACGGGGCGAGGGCCTGTCTTTTCGGCGTCCTCAGGAGTCACGCCGCGCCTTTTGTGTGTATTTCACAACTTGACGTTTTCTTACATTTTGTATGAAAAAGGTTAGGGGCGCGGCGCATGCCTTCGCCTTACCTGCGCTGCGCCCCTTCACTTACTTAGCAGGAGGAAGTAATGGTTTTCCCTTTTTAACCAGAGGATATTATGACTTTGCTTATGACTGTGTGTCTGTGTGTTCATTTTTCTGTGGCATGGTAGTTTCCAAACGGATAGACTGCTTCAGGCGCTTTTTGTTTAATATAATAAAGTTTAACTAGGGTGGTTCTTGGCTAAGTTTGACATTTATTGTGAAACGGTCCTCAGCACTCAGCACTCGGTACTCAGCATGTATAACAATATTGCTTTTGACGTGTTATGGTATTATTATTAACTCGGCCGCCATTACTGTCAAGTAAATAAGAGCTATCGTAACGTTGACAATACGATAACATTCCAAAGGTAATATGGTTTTATCGTGCAGAATAGAGCTCCTGGTACTCTGTTGGAAATTTGAAACGCCAAAACATTCTGCAATTGCACCGGAGCTGCTCAGGGGGGTTACCATGGCATACTAAAGCAGTGCAGTTTAGGTTGAGAGAAAGGGACAGAGCTATACACCTGCTATAGCTCTGTCCCTTTCTCTCAACTTAAACTGCACTGCTTTAGTATGTCATGGTAACCCCCCAGTACAATTAACGTACTCGCTAGCGAGTCGAAGCTCTGTCCCTCGCAGACCTCAAAGTATTCTTATAGAGTGCGAAGGACAAAGCATTCGACTCGCCAGCGAGTACGGTAATTTTAACTCATGGTCTTCTTGAATGGCAATTTTTCTCTTTCTCATCTCCCTTGGAACATAAACAAACTGGTATTTTGTTGATTCGATATCATAAAATCGTTTACAAGTAATTGGTATTTTAATCCCTTTTCGATTTAGAAGGTAAACGACTGTTTTTAAATTGATTAGATATAATTTATCAATGGTATTTGCTTTGCCCAGTTTGATTCTTGCCTCTAACTTCCTACACTAGAATACTTAGTGAACAAATAGGGGCTAAAAACTTTTATCTGCATATATTATATAATCATATGCAAGGTTTCTTATAATTAATCCTATATTTGTCGCATTAATTGAACGTGATTCCTCCAAGTAATATCATAAATCAGACAATGTGGCAATAATTAACGAATTCTTCGAAAAATTCCATCATGTTCAGTAATTTTATACTAAAACTAGCTTTTGCCCGCGACTTCGTCCGCGTAGAACTCGTTTATCGCAGTTAAGTAAATTAATAGTTTTAAGTAATTCTATAGTTTGACGTCCTCCCTGGCAAGAATGATCTTTCAAACACATGTAATATCGAGCTCGAAATTTACCGGGACACCAACTTTAACCATTAACTCTTACGGGAGGGCACTCCCGATACCTCGAAAGAGTTCAGTAACTCTAAGGGTAGGACGTGACTTGCTCTGTGTCTATGACATTGTCTACCAAGAGATTCTCCACAACATCGCTTCTACATGAGACATATTTTTATATTTATCCGCCCGACAATATCGTTTGTCGGTGCTAATATCGCCCTCTCGCCCAAACATTATCTATTCTTTATATTGTTTTTTAGATCGGGGTACACGTTATTTTTCACATCATCTGTGTTTTGTACAATATTACAGAATTCGCGGTTTAATGTATTCAAATCGTTACTATCTCTCGCCATACGATCTTCGACCATTTTTAGTAGAGCTGCCGGATATATTGCCCCGACAGTGTATCATGGTGTACTCGTAGTTCCTGGCATATTTGTAGTGAGGTTAATTTTTTATATATATACTCATATCGTAGATGCCGAAATGCATTTATTTTATCCACTGGTGTGCCCCTAGTTATCACCTGTAGATGAGAATCTGTCTAAATTCGCCGTCTCAAAGCACCATCCCTCCCATGATAGTTTGGTTGCTCTTAAAATATCCATCATAGTTCAATATTACATATATTATATTATGAGTCTTAATACTAATTATAATGTAGGTATCTATCATTATAAATGGCGGAACTCCCAAACATCATCAGTGGCCGCTGAAAAAACAAAGAATTATATCCTTCAAACAAATTTACCCAATGCCCATTAATCTAATTCGGTTCTGCGGTTAATCCGTGAAAGCGTAACAAACAGACAGACGACAGACAATTGTCTTTTTTTTTTTAAATTGCAATTTTGAATTTCTACCTATGCTTTCACATCATTTTCGAAATCTGCGTCCTCAAAATCTAAGAAAATGACAATTATGTCCACTTTTTAAAAAAGATCATGGCCTCCATCTTGAATACTAAATTAGACATAATTTTCATAATCTGCGTCCACAAAATGTAAGAAAATGATACCAATGACGACTTTTTCAATAAACATCATGACGGCCATTTTGAATTCCAAATTTGATATCATTTTCGAAATCTGCGTCAACGCAACCTAAGAAAATGACACCCACGATGACTTTTTCAAAAAACACCAAACATTGTCGTTATTCCCTCGGGAACTTTTAAATTATCCGGGATGGGATTTTTCTATGTGTTAATCCAGGGTGCTACACCCATTTTAAATTTCATCCTAATCCATCTAGCCTTTGCAGCGTTAAGGAGTAACTAACTAAAACCCCCTTTTACCCCCTTAGGGGTAGTTTTTTCTAAATCGCTGAAAGCAGTATATTTTATTTATAAACAGTAGTCTAAATATCAATTTCCTAATGTAGCCATTTCGATATCTCCCATACAAATTTCTACTCCCCATTTATCGCCTGAGTTTTACGGAAATCAATGAAAGTTTTTTTTTATGTTAAATAGTATTAAACAGTAGCTTAATCACCAATTACCACGTTTCCAACTAAGAAAAATAACATAAATGACCAAATTGTCATACAAACTACCATCCCAAATGTCATCCCTTTAGGGGTGATTTTTGAGATACAAATTTAATCTAATTCAGTTCCGCGGTTTATCCTTGAATGCATAACAAACAGACAGACGACAGACATAATTACTTTCACGTTTATAATATTAGTATGGATTTCCTTTGTACAGCAATATTATGTATACCTATCGATGTATAGTTTTTTTACCCCTTGAGTATTGTTTGAAATGATATTTTAGAATTAAATAACCGACCAATTCGCCGAAAAATTAAATGCCTGTCAGTAATTATTTTCAAGTGATCATAATAACCGCCCTAATATTAAATAACAGCCGTAGAATTAATACGCCGTGAATAGTATTGAAAATAGCGGAAAAAAATGTTAAAATCTGGATATGTCAACGCTGACAACTTCAATCTGACACCGCTCCTTTTGATATAGACTAACAAAACTGAATGTAGGTACAAAGCCTGTCTCATGTTGTCACACTGGATGGCAAAAGCCATAGGAGAAATAAATTATTCAATTGCGCAATTTTGTCAAATAATTACTAATCTTATTCTATATTAGTAATTATTTGCGTCCCCAAAAACTGTTACCCGTGACAACTTTTTCAAAAAATAGTTGCCGCCAGCTTGAATTCTAAATTTGACATCATTTTCATAATCTGCGTCCCCAAAATGTAAGAAAATGATACCAATGACGACTTTTTCAATAAACATCATGGCGGTCATTTTGAATCCGAAATTTGATATCATTTTCGAAATCTGCGTCAACGCAACCTAAGAAAACGACACACATGATGACTTTTTCAAAAAACACAAAGATATTGTCGTTATTCCCTCGGGAAACTTTAAATTTTCCGGAATAGGATTTTTCTATGTGTTAATCCAGGGTATAAGCTATCTCCATTCTAAATTTCATCCAAATCCATCCAGCGCCATTGCAGCGTGAAGGAGGAACAAACTAAAACTCCCTTTTACCCCCCTTAGGGGTAGTTTTTTCTAAATCACTGAAAGAAGTATTTTTTATTTATTATCAGTAGCCTAAATACCAATTTCCAAACTGCTTATTTTAAAAATAACTTATCTCCTATACAAATTTCTACCCCCTATTTGAACCCTTTAGGGGATGAATTTCCAAAAATCCTTTCTTAGTGTACCCTTAGGGTACCCAAGGAATATTCCCTTCAAATTTCAAGTCCCTAGGTCCAGCGGTTTAGGCTGTGCGTTGATCGATCAGTCAGTCAGTTTTACCCCTTTCCATCCCTTCGGGGATGAAATTATTAAAAACGCTGAAACATGTATAAATTAAATATCAATTTTCAACCTAAACACAAAATTTGAATAGTCTAACTTAAACTGAAACTGACGGACTTTCATACAAATTTTCATCCCCTTAGGGTTGGAATTTCCAAAAATCCTTCCTTAGTGGATCTTTACACTATATAATGTATCTATGTGCAAAATGTCAAGTCTCTAAGTCCTAAGGTTTGGGCTGTACGTTGATATATTAACAATCCGTTTTACCCCTTTTCATCCCTTCGGGGTTGAAATTATCATAAACACTGAGACACGTATAAGTTGAAATTCAATCGCCAATCTAAACGCAAAATTTGAAGCGTCTAACTTCAATACTGACGGACTTTCATACAAACGTTTTTCCCCTATTTTACCCCCTTAGGGGTGGAATTTCCAAAAATCCTTCCTTAGTGGATCTCTACACTATATAAGGTATCTATGTGCAAAATTTCAAGTCTCTAGGTCCAGCGGTCTGGGCTGTGCGTTGATATATCAACAATCAGCTTAGCATTTTATATAATAGATTGGAGGTTTGTTATCCTCAGTTACTGATGTGCCAAAAGAAACTTTTCAAAATTGCGGAACATTACATGTAGGAAACTTTCGGAAACTTCTCACAATTTTGTATGGAGATTGAAACTTTCCTTTTCTTCAATTTAAATTTCCTATGTTTCTAGTGAAAGTTTCCGGAAATTTCTTAGAACTTTTCCTACTTTTTGGAAACTTTCCGCAACTTGCACATCAGTATCCTCATTTCATCATTCCAGCCAAAAGATGTTCACTACTGGACATAGGCCTTCCCCAAGCGTCTCAAAATACCTATAACGTATCATTAATCCAGGACTCTACAAAGAAAATGGGCTTTATTCTATTCGGTAAAACAGTATAATTTTTGACATGTGATCGTATTGTAAACGTTATAATAACTCTGATTTTCTTGACTTAGCAGTAATAGTGGGCGGGCGGCTGAGTTAAAAACAATACTTATAAGTATCACTTACAATACTTAAATGTCAAATACATGTCAAAAGCAATATTGCTTTCCGAGTACAGTACTGAAAGAGATCCCTTAAAGGGATAAGTTTGCCTTAACATACCTTTTGTATATCTGTTTCGTTTTCAGTTCATTATTTTCAGTTCGTGAAATAAAGATTTTACATACATACAATAGAGCTCAAGCTAAGAAGCGAGAAAATCACTGAACATAAAAAAATCTTTAAGTTGAACTCATACACGAAGTATAGTCACACGCACCGTTTCAAAAGGCTCGATTTGACAGCTATGCACTCAGTACAAAATAATTTGAGGTTATATTTTGTACTGCGTTGACAGCTATCAAAGCGAGCCCCCTAGAACGGCGCGACTATATGTAGTAACTTTTATATAATCTGTGATTATACGTTATTAGTTAGAAAACGCGTGAAAAGAAGCACAACCGTTAACGCGACTTTCCCCTGATATTGCGAATCCGGTAGTAAGCGATGGAAAATGTTCTTAAAGGAGGGTTTTATAAATTTACAGAAATGTGTAAGGAAACCAAGCTTTGCGATAAGTTGTATCACCAAAATAAAAAAAATATGAATCATTACTTAGAGACCGTGATTCAGCAGACATTCTTTGTCTAACTATGAAATGTATGGAGTTTGATTACGATTAATTTATAACTGAAAGTAAAATAAGTGTAATAAAAGTCTAGGAGTGACTTCAATATCAAAAACTTAGCCTAGGATAGGCTGCTTTACGCCTTTGGTTATGATGAGGAAATCATGACAAACATTTTAAAAAGAAACGCTGCAAAATAATCCTTAGACTATGCACTGGCTGTGGTAGACAAAACCAAAGGATAACGAAATATCAGTCTAATTTATCTTCTTATTACAGTTTAAAATGAAATATAACGCAAAATGCCAATAACGAGTTGGAAGAAATAATAAAAGAAAACGGTAAACAAATAGAAGAAAAACTTGCTACATACAAAGATAAAACTTCGGTCTCTTATATTATTATATTCTAGATCATTGTCAAATCCAACCTAACTCAGTTCAAATTTATCATAGACCAATTTCAAGAAAATCTAAGTAATGATGATGATGATGCTGAAATTGCTAACTAATAAGTGATTCATCCAAGAATAAACAGTAGTCATGTGAACACCACATTTAGAGAACGATTAGAGTCCGAAGCTATATTCCAGCTGTATTAAACGAAGCGTACATAACATAAAGATATACTATATTGCCATGCACTCTGGATTTAAAGAAAAAGAAAAGAAAAGAAAAATACATTTATTCACTACACACATAAGACACAGAAAACAAAAGTAAAAACAGAAAACAGCAATAAAAAGAGTAGTGAGTGTGTCTTCGCGGCAGTGAATCGGACACTGGCTCAGCATAATGCTGAGGTGTTAAACACCTGCAGCGCTGATTTTCAGCCAGCTCCGTTTGTGACAGACGGACGGTACGCTAAACGAATAAATATATACTACCAAACAAATACTTATAGATAGTGACAGAATAAATACAAAAACTACATGCAAATACCTTACAGAAATATAATATTTAAAATAAATATACCTACTTAGCCAGTATACAGCATCGACCATTTGGCACAATTCAATAAACAAAAAACAAAGAAAACTAAACTATAATTTAGGGACAAAGTGCTGGTTGGGAAATTATGATTTTTGGAGCGTCAACAAATAGCCTTTAAGCTTACGCTCAAACAAAATTGACCCAGGATAGAGATCTTGGGCACTGGAAACGCATTCCTATAGTTATGTTGGTATCACGAGGTTTCAATTACAGTTCACTTGCTAAACGGACAGACGGCGTCGCATACGTCACTGGTTGTATGTTTCCCCTATAGTTGTAAATGATCTTTATAGTATCGTATTCAGAGGACGTAGAGTTGTATTTACTGTGACACATTTGGGTGCAATTTTTATGTGCCAAGAAAGTAGTTCGTTGCTAAATGTTAAGAACTATCTTGCCCTGATAAGTCAAATAGCAGCATCTCAAAAATACTCCTGTAGCAATGGCAGCCTCATTACTAAGAGGAGAAGATTGAATCTACTATGGCAGTTAAATCTGAGATATTGCTGGCTTAGGAGGTCAGTATTAGGTCCTTAAGGACCTCCAAGAAACGATCTTCGTCATTTGTGGCTATGGACTTAACCGTATTTTTCCGTGTTTTTTTTGTTAAGGAAGATATGGTTACCGCTCTCATTCTCCCAAAATATCTAACTCCTAGTTTTCTCTTTGGAGCAAATTTAAATTTACTTACTAATTACCTTTGCAAACTACTGCACGATATTCTTCTTGAAAAATCTTACTTCGTAAAAAGAAAACATGCTATCACCTATCTTATCTCTATGTTATTGTTGACATTATTTATGTTAAGCGTCATTAACTTACTAGGTTTCTCCTAACTATCTGATCGATGACTGATAATGACTAAAATAATTAATGATTTGCTATTATTGTCCTATTGAAATGTCTTAATAATGATCCTTTAAAATATTACATGCAAAGTAACATTGCAACGAAAGTACAGTGCGACAAAAAGAGTAGAAATTAAATAAAATGGAACTAAAAAAAATCCGTACTAAATTGTTGCCATGTTTAAGCATTTTACGTCAAAAATTTGACAGTTACGTTGAAAATTACGCCCCCATTTAATTACTACTCTATTTTGATGCACTGTATCTAGAGTTATTTTTACCTTACGTACTTAGACTAATAGATTTTAAGATTCTTATTTTATTTATTGCGTTTCAAAAACAAAACGTAGAAAAAAACTTGGGCTTTTATGACAATACTCTAAGGGCATTTGTTTTCTTTTGTTTTTATCCATGTACTTCGAGTAAAACTAAAATAAATTTGTTTAAACTAGTTCGAGACTATTAACCAAATAAGGTTAATTCTATGCGGCCGTTCTCCATACACAACAACATAATCCCTGACCCAGAATAGGGCATCATGCATAATTCTCGTGCATTCTACATTCTCGTTAAGCTTTTAAAGCTCTGCCTTAGGTAGAGCAATGCTTAGTTAACATATTAATTAAGACTAATAATTATTATTCTAAATATGTAGACATACATAGGTACGAACGACAGTTGTTAATGTTAATGTTGACAGGAATCCTAAACGAAACGAAACTACTGGTGGAGATCTTTGGGGAAGGCATGTCTGGCAGAGGACGTGCCTCTGCTAATATAGGAATGATGATGTTATAAATCAATACATAATATAAATAAATCATCTACGTAAGATACATAAGACATAAGTTATCGAGGAAATAGGGTAGGAGAATTTAGTATGGTGACGGCACAATATAAAATACAATGCGCAACCAATTTTCAACAAATAGAATTAAGTAAGCCTCGTGTGGTTGCCGAGTTAGAATAGTGCCACTCCATGTCTTCCCGTGGATGTCGTAAGAGACGACTAAGGGAATAAAGGCTTGTAGTACTGTTAGGCGATGGGCTTGCAACCTGTCACTAATACGCTGGTAAACATCTTAGCCTAATTGTGCAAATTGTGGTTATAGAATTATCAACAAGTTTTTAGAGATGTTTGTAATTCTGTAGCTCTGCCTACCCCACTCTGGGAACGAAGGCGTGAGATTATGTATGTATGTAGAATTAAGTAAGACCACTTAAAATATATCTGTTTTTAGAGTCTAAATCAACATTGCACGAGCATAGAGTTCATCTGTCTAAATTTTAGACCGACGAAGGCAAAGAGAGAGCTAGATTTCTTTCTCATCGAATGCCTTTCTCAACTGGCGGTTGGGTCTGTTGGCAGTCAAGCTCCCATACCTGCCGATCTCTCACCAAATGGAACTGCTCTTCAACTATTGCGACGACTATCCAGTTCTTTATGTTCACGAGGCGTGACATCTTGTGTCTGCAAAAGCTTATTTAAGTGCACACAATATGTCACCTTCGCCCTTCATCATAGAACAATCAGTAGACCAATTCTCCGTACGATTTCGCTTGGATTACCGTGTAAACTCATTATGCTAGGTGTATGTTAAAGCCATTGTCTTCGTGATATTTCACTTAGCGAGTTTATGTACACAGGAATTTCCGTGAATCCGCGTGACATTAACACAATAAGTGCCCTTCATTATCACTTGTTCGAATTCACAAGCCACTGTGTATCATGGGCGGTACAAAACGAAACCATGAACTCCATTTCAAATCAATTTTGCTCAGTATTCTGTGAGCCTGGCATTGATTGTATCATCCAAAAACAATATTGCTCTTTCTCACACTTCACCGTGTTTTCGAAATCGCTCTTTCTCAATCTGTTGTAATTTTCGGCACACGATTTTCATGTCGCTCAAAATGAAGTTCTTGCGATTGATTACAGAGCTGTCAAGGAAAGAGTTTACTCGTCAGTTTAACGGTGGTTTTTGATGGAGCAACGTTAAAATTGGTTGATTAAATTTTTCAAGAACTTACCTTACTTAATTATTTGTCTAGAACTGTATTTTTTTTCAATACTGTCAATACTTTTTGTCCTGTGCATTGAAGAGCGTAAATGTACGAGTATTTGCATGTCTTGAACTGAGTTTTGATTTTTTCTTCTCAACGCCCTGTGTATATACGAAGGTCAATGATTCCCAGCTCAGATCATCGGTCTTATTATACCTGAAACGCCAACTTGATAAAGATAATCAAGAGTGAGGTGTAATCATATTTTTAGAATCTCAGCCTTATCGAATAGGACTTGTCTTTTGAAACACTGGATATAGATTTACATCGATCGAATGCCAAATACAATAATGATTGATGGCAACATCATAATAATTTTAGCGATGATACTAAGGTGGTTTTAGTTGATAACTCTTCATGTACCCCGAATTGGGCGCACTTTGCTGAAATGCAACTGGAGATTGTCATAAATTAGTAAAATTAAATTCTTCCAAATACTTCGTTAACACCGTTAAATTATAATTAAACTTTAAATATCGTCATGGTCTTAAAGCACTTAAGTGACACGCCTTTTCATAATTATTTTAACATTTATTCTTGAGTTATGAGTGGACTGTCATTCACCTGTCCTGGGTTCTGTTTTGATTTAAATCACGCAGTCTTTAAGGTTATACCGTGGTTCAATACCATTTCAGGATTGACAGGTGTTACGTTTTACATCAGTGGTATTTTTATGTAAGAATGAGGAAAATGAGTTTTTAGGGCACATTAATGGTTCCGCAACACAAATGTAAGAAATGAGTATGAAGAAGAAAGGGAATTAATACTTCAAAGAATAAATACTACATTCATTTACTAAATAAAAACAAAATAAAAAAAATGAATCCCACAGAAAAATAGTGCTTAGTATTAAAAATGGGCTTTAGGATGGTTACTGACCGATTCAGCAAAAACAAAATTCAAATTCAAAATATTTATTTGCTTTAAAACACGGTTACAAAAAAAGTTGTTATACAATATATAAATAGAGAATCACATGTTTAACCATAACTGGCATGCAAAAATCTATAACTATCTATATCTTTTTGTGCTCAAATCTATAGTAAATTGTGCTCAGTGGGACTCTTGAATAACCCTGAGTATTTTTTTTTATCGTTTATTAATGTAAACGCCAAAGAAATTTAAAATTTGAGTTGTATAAACACTCAAAGAAGCATTCATTTAAGTAACAACAATGGAGCCACAAAGGATACAGTTAAGATCTTTAAAGAGAAAAGCAAGACTATTGTCGTAACAGTAATAGCTGATAACAGGTCAATGACTCAGGATATATCACTCATCCAGGAGACAGTATATCCAAAACCAAACAAAGTTATAATAACAGAATAGCAAGAACAAATGACGTCAGACAAGGACTCACTGCATTACGAAGAAGTATGGTATGTGTTGGTTTAGATGATAAATATATTCCTGTTTCAAGTATTTATTTTCGTCATACTAACTGTAAACCACTTGTTTTTTTATCTCGCTGTATCAGGACGTTTATTCCCTGCCTAAGAACGAGCATGAGAAAATTTTAATAGCTCGCTGTTTAATATTTCGTCAGCGAGATAATAGGCCATTTTTTTTTAACAGAATCAAATCAAAGTACAAAAGGTCAAAAGTGGACTCAAAATAATAATTATGGTCCATCAGTAAAACCATCAGAGAATAAGACCGCACATGATTTACATTCAATTACTGATAAGTTCGACATTGAATAAAATGAGTTAGTCATGTGATATGATTTTTAATGAGACCTGTCACAACACGTCATGATCGATTCCAAATCGATCTCACTTTGTCGTGATATTACCTATACGATCGATAAATATTAACGATTTTTGAATCCGTAGGATTAGCTGTCGTTAGTAAAAAAGGTCCTAAAGTATGTTATAAATTCAAAGTTGTATTTCTTCGTGGGTTTTTTAACATATTAAATGGAGCCAAAGATGTATAAAAAAAAGGGTAAATCTTGAACACCCAACTCGAGTGACATTTAAACTATTAAAGGCAATTTCTTAAACGCTCCTTATCGCCACGAGGTAACTTACGGCCAATTAACTTGATACGCTGTGGAACACCTGTCATAGCCATATGTGTTTTTTTTTTATCAAAGGTGGATTCGCTTAATTTGGTTCAAAGCAACCGCGGGCAACGTCGTAGACACGAATTATACCTGGATCTGAATGCGAGAGGTACATGCAACATTGGTCATTGACGATAATTTAGAAGCATCTTTGCCAAGATCGTGGGATTGCCAAGATGGGAGATCGTTTCCGCTGCTTCATACCTACAAACACAAAGACCAAGTTATGATTGCCATGACAATACTTACGCTGGCCACTTATTTTTCAAATATAGGCTGGCTTGGCTTAACAGAAGAAAGAATAGCTACTCTGTTATCATTTTCTGTGCGTTTCCTTATTTACGTTTTCCTATTATTGTTTTTTCATTTAGGTTGCAGTTTAGTTTTAATTCTAATTCTTAAAATATTCGTTACAAAGTTCTGTTCTCCTCGTTATTTTCTTCTTTACTTTTAATTAAATTTAACGTTGCTAAAAGTTATCAAGCGCTTAATTCAATAACTTGTCCCTATGATTATAAATATCATTAAACTTATTAAAACTGACAGTAGGAAATCGTGGTTGAGATGTAGTTTATGTCCGACTCGGAATATGAATCACGGAGATAATATATTGCAATAAGGTTTAAACGGCTGCCTGAGTTTGCAATTATCTATTGACAGCGCAAACGTGCATAGTAGTATTTTTCATTATGCAGCTGACGTCTGTAAACATACATGATTAGTGGACATTAAGTTAGTAAAATGCAAGACTTATTAGGTATTCTTAGGGCTTCTAACAAACAACTAACCAGTTACAATCTTCAAGCAAATGTTACAGAGAAAACAAATGACACCGATTATTCCTATTTCGAATTCAATTATGAATAAAATAGGAACAAACAGACGAAAAATTAAAAATGAAATATGATTCTAATTCTGCCGCACATTACATTTCAAAATAATATGAGCAAAATAACTAAATTGCCGTCCAACAAGCAGTTTAATTGCTCGCTTAGTAATAAACGGCAATTTGTTTTGAATGATACATAAACTATACTAAATGCAACCACAGACGACAATAACTTTGAAGCTGTCCTTTTCCCTACCAAGTTGGTCAACTGTCGTGAGAAAGAGAAAGAAGCGATTTCTTTTGTTTTAGAGCAACTAAGGCTCGTTGAGCGTATAAATCACATAATTGTGTCCCCGACAACCAGACCGTCTGTGGAATTGAATCTATTAGATGCGTATTAAAAATAGAATGAAGTGTTGAGATAATTGCAACTGTCGTGTACTTTCTCGTCATCTCGTCTTTTAAGGTTTGTTGACCACACCCGTTGTGTTGTAGGATCTTGATGTGTAGGGTCCGTCTAAGTTTGTTTTTATGTTATCCTTTAACTTACTGCCAAGCGGCATCGTTTGCATTGTGTTTGTACGAACAAGACAATCGGTGAGATTAATAGCATAGAGACATTTGCAGCCCTTTCATATGACACCCCATTTGCTATAATCAAATCACTTTCATTTTTCAACCTCCAATTCTAGACCCCTTTTCAATTGTTTATAAAATTAATTTCATATATTTTTTACTAAAAACAGATACGGGCAAGGAAGTTGTACAATATGTCAAATTTTAAATTGATAGGATTTGTAGTTGCTGAGAAAACTGCTGTGACATACAGACAGACAACGAAGTTTCACCATAAGGGTTCCTTTTTTACCATTTTGGTACGGAAACTTTACTTAAATAAGCATCTTTAACAGATGCTTAATCCGACAAAGGTTAAAAAAAAGTATCGCACGATTTATGGCTAGTCTCAAAGGTAATGTAATTATTCTGTATTTACACGTAAAGATACTCTTGTGATGAATGAAGATAGTTATGGAGACAAATTTAGAACTGGTTTGAATTCCAACTGAACATAAAGTTATTTTATAGCTACCGTTAATGATTTATCATTAGTAAAGGTGACAAATAAAATGACTTTACGTCAGACCAAGATAAAATGCAAGTAGTTTAGATAATAATAATAAATAAAGTCGACACGAGAGCAAAAAACAAGAACGAATGATGTTAACGCTTGATTATTAAATAAGTTTTCTAAATATAGAAGGTTTATAAAGATAAGAGTGTTGGTTGTAATAATAATTCGCCCAGATTAAGTCCTTAAGATATTATCTTGTACTAATTACATACGTTTTCCTGGTGTTACATCATTGTTATTATGAGTTGAAATATTTACAAATGATTCAAAACTGTATCTGTAATTTTGAGCTGTTATTTAAACATTGCGTTTCATATAGGATATTTCGATAAAGACGCAGATGCTCTTCGAAATTATCGCCTATAATAATTTACGAGTATCGTAATGTATCATAATGAATGGTTATTTCGTAGATACTTGAACCAATTTCAGATTGAGTGTGTCGTTCACGCTATTTATATCGGAGACTAGTCTATTTATTAAACGGTAATCTGATCAACACTAAGATCTTATCTCTGACAGAAGTTGCAACGGTCTCATACCACTGCTACGGATATAATAAAATATTCTATAGTGTGAATTCATTGATTTTTAAATCACGTAAGTTTGTAGACCAATTGTAGACTGTGGAATTAAAAAATATATTTATATTGGCCTTTAAAGTTAACATTTTAGGAATTTTTGTGCTTGGTTTTCAATGAAAGAAGCCGAATTGATGGCCGATATATTCGTCTTAAAAGACAATCTTGGTTTAAAGATCTCGGTGTCCATGAGTGATGCGACATTCAGTCCTATGTCACTGCCACATTACTATGTACTATTGTGTGCATATGAGGCGCCCTTTATTCCGTTTCTATATTTATGCACACCCACCGGAAATTTACAATTAAATTGTGAACAGGATCACCCACTTTGACAAATGTAGGGTAAGGTTGACGTTTATCTATCATGCAATGCAACTGACACAGAAAACGATATTATCGTCATACTCAACACATGAACAATATCCATCCATGTTTGGTTTATTTTCTATTTTCGTATTTTTTTAATTTGTGTTGGCTCCCTGCCCGGTAGATGTCTTCTTGAGATCATTTCCCTCGGGAATATCAGCAATGTTTGCACAGTTGGGATCAAGTCAATTTTAAAGTGCATGTGTATTTTTAATGTCATCTCTCTTAAAATCTAGGTTGTCCATTTTAAAAATATTCGCAGTCTCTAAGCCTTTTTATATTTTTCAAAATATTTCTAAAATATAGGTCAGTTATACGTAGTTGACCTATAGAAAGATTAGTTACAAGACTATTTTCAGTCCGCGCGACTTCAAGCGTCACCTAACGACATTCTCATTAGTTTAATGCAGTATAATAATAGCTCTAGATTGTCATTGAATCGTGTAATGACGTTATATCATTTAAATCTTGGTTTATGGGAGTCAGGTGCCTTGACTTCCCTGTCTGGGATATCGGAAAATATGCTGGCACGTATACCATGTGTACACGTCAATTGCCGCTCACTGCGAGTGTCTTTATGGGCAATGATTGCTTTCGCGTTTACAGCTTTTTTTACTGCTAATGATTTTAATTATTATTTTTACTTCTAGTAGGTTTTTTTACATTTAATTCTTCCAATAGGAAGAGCATTAAACATAGGTTTGTGGGTGGTTGGGATAGAAAGCTGCAATTTTAGTCGCTTTGTTACTCGTTTCGGGTAATATGAAATGTGAGCTATTAAACGGATCATAAAGTTTTTTTAAAATCAGTAAGAATAGTACAATGACATGAATTAGTTTTATTCCCAAAAACAGGTTCCATAAAAAGCCCAAAATTTTTTTAAACTAAACTAGAGAATATTATATTCTAACACAAGCGCAGAAGATAGAAGATACGATTTTAATAAGTTTAGGCCATCATCAAGAGTACAATTTTTTCGTCTTGTAGAACTAAATTAGTAGCGGCATTTCATAAAAATAATTTTATTTTTACTAGTTTAAACTATATTGTCAACGTTTACTATATTTTGGGGTAATTTATTTTTAGGAATAATTATAAAGGTGCACTTACAGGCAATTTATAGTCAATAACAGTAGTTTTCATACTCGAATTTTGTGTAATGGAGTGCGATGTCCAATAATGTCCATTCTGCCGCGATGACGTGCAATTATGAGATCATAGTCAGTTTAACTGGAACAAATCCCTTGAACGGATAAGTTCCCCATTGTACACGTTATCTTAAGTTTATGTAGGTACTTGCTTGTAATTGGTTTTATGTGCAATACAGTTTACATACATATATTTTGACTTATAAAATTGCCTGTGTAAGTGCACCTTAACGCGACTAAAACCTAAATTGTATTGACTCGGCGTATCGCCGCTTATCGCCCCATATCCTTCTTGTAGTGTAATGTCAAATGCAGAAACGAGACGAGATAGATTAGATACCGGTCATGTGGAGTTGCGTACAAATCACCTGATCAGCCGTATTGTTTAGGAGTAAATATTTGGTTGTCATGTACATTTGTAGGGCTAGAAAAGTTGTACTCTGCGAGAGGAAATAACTGCAGAAATATTTCAAAATGAAATTGACTGAGACGAACGTCAAGTTTTTGACTTCTCTAGTTTGTTAACTATATAAAATGAGAATGCAACTTCTTGCAAATTTTTTTTCTCATTTAATCTGTCCTGTTAAACTTTTTTGTAAACGGTACTGACGTTGTTTTAATAACCAAAGTATTGGTACGTTTTTGGTTAAATAATTGGAAGAAATAATTGAAAAAAAATGGTGATCCTATGTCTGTCAATATTAGTATTGTGATTTGTTCCTTTTTGTTTGCAGGACGTTACCGAGACACGTGGGGCTGACTCCGCGGCGGCCGGCCAGCGGCGTGCGCGCTCTGCACTGTTCCGTCGTACTGCGCTCGCGTCGCACGACTCGCTCGCTCGACCCACGCACATCCTGTGCTTCCCTTTCGTGTTCACAAACCGTAACAACAAAAACCAAGTGTCAGTGCCACTAAAACTAAACCAAAAACATAAAATCAGTGAAAACCTCCGTGGTGTTCCTGTGAAGTGCTACTAGCCGAGTGAATGCGCGTCTGCTTTGACACCCTCTGCTTTGGATCGTCACAGCGAGTAGCTGCTGACGATGAGCCGAGGGTTGTAGTGCATACTGGCGGAGGAGCTCTTACCGTGGCTCCCACAGTTAACGGCGATAGGCGCGCGCTAAACGAGACTTATAGAGACATCGAACTTAACGGAATAATGGGGACTCCAAGCATGAATTCCGATTCAGAAAATTGCGTCGCTAATGCGACAGTGACTACCGATATGCAGCCTCTAGTTGAGAGGATTAGGGAACTGGAAGCGTTGTTGAAACAACGCGACCAGGAAATGTTAGAGTTGCGTTCGCAGTTGGACAAACTGCAGAGTGTGTTCCCGTACCAACAGTACGCGAGGGGCTCCAGGGCCCCAAGGAAGCACAGGGCTCAGGGTATCTCTGCTGAGCCCCAAACCAGCTCGTCGCTCCAGGACTTGGCGCACCAGACGTTCCCAACATACGACAAGAACGACACGTAAGTACAATTCAGCTATCAAAGCGATAATAAAGTCTTTCGTAATATTGTTCTGTAAGAAGTTGCCGAAAATCTTTTGCAGTTTTAAAGTTGTGATAAAATTATTTTAATCTTTTGTTAGAACGATGAGTACATTGAATACATCATCTTAGTACTGCTTTGGCTCGTTATTAATAGAGATTATTAGAATATGATGAGTCATAATTCATACTGCGGACGTATTTATGGGTTGCCCAGCGTAAGGACTTGACAGTAAATAAATACTCTTGTTAAGTATTACATAGACGTTGAAGCATTACCTAATAGACTCCAACAATTCCTCAGAAACATTTGCCCTTAAGCTACAAATACCAGCTAATTATCAATAGTTAATTGCAGACATAACACGATTCTGTTTAAACATAAAAATCAAGTTAACAGGGAAGTTTACGTTATAAACAACAGTGATATATCTCAGACTGTTATCACAATTTAAAAATCATTTTGTTTTCTTTGTATTTGTACAGATTCACAAAGTCGTGACGGAATGTTAATATGGATTTGCTTACCAAATTCACACATTTTTGGCTGAAATATTTCCGTTAACTTCTGATCCGGTTAAGCCAACAAATCATCGAATCGATGCGTGACTTTAAAACCTATTATCGTTTCTTTGTTATTTCGGCCTTATAAAAACATTTGAACTCCGGAGAAGTTTCGGCATTGTTATCTTAGTTTAAAATTCAATGCTTTAGCCCAATGTAAACAATTGATAAGGTTAAAATGCCATAATTGCTGTAATATTTTTCAAACCAAGTTCAAGGCCGCTTTTTTATTTAATTTAAGCATTGTTAAAAATGAATCATGAAGCCAAGTAGTTTTCCGACAATTTCGACCTATGTCTAGGTATATAAATAATGACTTACAATTGCCAAAAAAACATAAAGACCGTGCCAACATCGCTACTGTTGTGAAATTTGATCAACGATATTATATTGCGATTGAAATGCCTCAAGTTTATATCCATGAAGTTATAAGTCAGTTCTTACAACAAACAAGAACAACGTAACTAACTTTGCTTAAAATCAAATCAAAATCAAAAATTCTTTATTAGGTACCTTATAGTCTTACATAATTATCAACAAGTTTTTAGAGTTGTTGGTAATTCTGTAGCTCTGCCTACCCCACTCTGGGAACGAAGGCGTGAGTTTATGTATGTATGTACGTAGTCTTACATAATAGGTACATAGTTGTGGTCGGTCCCTCCTGGTAAGTAATACAATACTTGTGTTAGGAGGTCCCGCTCCTCCCCTGCGGAGTTTATGCGGTAGATACCTCTTGCGAGGATTATCTTATCTTATCTTATCTTACAGATGGGCCCTTTCGGATACACTTCGACCCTTTAGGATCTTTTGTGCAATTACCCTCTTACACACTCAGCTGTTCGAATGTGCAGGTTTCCTCACGATGTTTTTCCTTCACCGTAAGAGCATCGCGTAATGCGCTTAAGTTAGAAAAACTCATTGGTACAAGGTGACCGCGGGGGATCGAACTCGGTACCTTACGATCACGAGTCGACCCCCTAAGCCACTAGGCCACCGACGCTCTTCTCTTGCGAGGATTATTATTTATACTATAATTAGGGTACGTTTTGCTCGCATTGATATAAACAAGAAAACCTATACTCCATACCATCTGACTTGTCTTATTTAGTAAACACTTTTATAACCTCAAAATGCTCCCTTTCCACGTAAAATTACAATCGTGTCATAAAAAAACCATCCATCATTTAAAATCATGTAAATAGTGTGCAAAATGTAGTCTTTAGTTGCTTTATTCACCAGAAAACGGCCGTTGTAGCCAAAAACTATGCATTTTGAGGTTATAAAAACGTTTACTAAATAACACACGTCAGTTGGTATAGACTTAGAAGGTTATATTAAGAATAGCCAAAACAAAACCGGCTGCGGTATCATTGATAAAATTAGTATTCAACTCGTGCTGGTACTTAGCGCGCCATCACCTTAAACCTCTCGTAAATAGTGCGGATGACTGAATTACAAAGATAGGTGGTTTTCGTATGCATCGCGGCATCATGCGGGAAGGATAATTTGGTTAATTTCGTCGGCATCCTTCGATCACATGATCGTCAACTATTTCTAGGTCGCGACAACTAGTAGCGACAGGTTATCAGTAGTTAATAGACTGTTTTCAGTTGATAAGTTCTTAGAATTGGTTGGTTATGGAATCAATTGAAACATTGTAAACAGAATTACAATAGCTGTGTATGCACTTTCCCTTAATTTTATATTTTATCCTGCCCGGGACTTCGTACGGGTTGAATTAGTTTCCCGACACTCCCCCTATTTTAACCCCGTAGGGGGTGAATTTCCATAAAAATCCTAGGATACCCAAGAAATATACATCCAAATTTCAAGTCCTAGGTCCTGCAGTTTTGACTGTGCATTGATCGATGTCCGTCCGTCCGTCACTGTCCATCCGCAGCCTAGCTCAGAGACTCTTAGTACTAGAAAGCTGTAATTTGGCATGAATATACATATTAGTCACGCCTACAAAGTGGTAAAATAAAATCTTGAAACAAAATTTTATAGTCTACCTCCCCTACACGTAACGTGGGGTTTTTTTTTCGATTAAGGGATCCCTTTATGAAATATTAAGCTTTAAAGCGCTAATTTTTGTTAGAGTCAAGTGTAACAGCCAATTACCACTACACTACAGCTACAGCAATTTGTGCAGCTGAATTGATAATAATAATTATGATTTACGATTTTTATTGGATCTTTTATGAATAATAAACGATCAAATGAGTCGATCTATAAGGACTGCCTTCTTCTCTGATTGAAAATAAAAAAATCTTAGTTCAATTCTGATGCCTACCTGATCTTAAATCGAAATAATAATATAACAATTCAGCTACTGTGCGTAAAGCAAGTCTTTTCGTTACAGACGTTAAAGTAGAGGTTCAAGGGAACACAGATGACCTTTCTGATTGTCTGCGTCTCATCTCGCTTGTGGACTTAAAATCTATTATAAGCCAACCAAACTCAGGACGCTCATTTTTTGTAATCTACGCACGTCAAAACACTTAAATGAATTAGTTTGACCTTGAACTTGTTTGTCTCGGCTTTCATTTAATAATATTTACTTATAATAGGAAATGATAAAAAGCATGTGACTTCGTAAAATTGCCCTACCAGAATTTATTTTGGTCATTATTATAGGTTCTTGTACTATATTGTGAACTGTGGCTGACTGTAACGTTAACTTTATCATCCATTGACGGCGCGTTGGCCTAGCTAGTTGGTAGTGACCCTGCCTACGAAGCTAGCGGTCTTGGGTTCAAATCCTGGTAAGGGCAGATATTTGTGTGACGAGCGCGAATATTTGTTCCTGAGTCATGGATGGTTTTCTATGTATTTAAGTATGTATTTCTCTGTATAAGTATTTATATCGTTGTCTAGTACCCATAGTATAAGCCTAGAGTGACATTGTTCCCTGGTATTTATTTATTTATTTAAATACTTAAGCACTAGAGTATTAATACCGTATTTAAGGTTATCAACCAGATCCTATTTTAAGCCTTCCCGCACTGTCCGGCCGTCTGTTTGTCTGTCAGTGGTTCATGAAACGTAATAGCGGAGACACTTGGACTTTTTACCGAGTCTGTATTATTTTATTAATATAGCCACCACAACAAAAAAAAAATATTTCAATACAAGAAACGTATTTTTATATCGGCGTGGTTTGGAACAACTTTTTTTATTCGCTATTCAAAAACATCCGTTAAAAATATTGTCTATGGAATTGCCAGCACAAAATTCAATTACGGTTTCTTTATTTAGAAAACGGTTATTGATACAGGTGACAATTATGACAAAGTCATGGCAGTATTATTATCGTTCGTCACATGAGTTCTTGAATTTGTATTGTAGTGTCTTATAGTTATAAAAAATTGGTAGGAGGATTTCGAAAATCGTGATTAAATTAAAAATCAATGGCTAAATCAGACGAGTGAGTTATTTTTCTCTTTTTTATCGCTATTATAACACGTAAAGTTGTATAAAAGTTCTATATACGGATTATTAAGAGTTATAGCTGAGGTAGATTACAAACACAGCTACGGTTTAACGTCCTTGGTTCTATCATTGAAACGAACCTCTTCCTAATTATCTTATCTTATTAGATAACGTGTAATGACTTGGAATACTTTAATCCATTTATGATTTG
Organism: Acleris literana; assembly: GCA_946894065.1. NCBI lineage: Eukaryota > Metazoa > Arthropoda > Insecta > Lepidoptera > Tortricidae > Acleris > Acleris literana. Next base: position 17,153,057 of record OX335684.1, on the reverse strand, counting down.
TCCAATCGTTTATGTCGCGGTGCATACAAGTGATTTTGGTGACGCAAAACTGAACTAAAATTTTGTTCTTGTTAGGAACATAATTATCATTTAAGTATCGGTTTTGAAATCTTTTAAATGACAATAGACTCTAATAAGTAACAAGGAAGGTTTGGTTCTGAAACGGTGATTTGAAAAGACATCTCTAAATAACTTTAATTCTTAAATAGTTTAAATCACCAAGATACGCGAAGAAAAGTGAGATGATGTTAGAAAATAGTGTGGATTTTTGTAATAGGTAAGCAATCTTGACTTATTAAAATTCCAGATTCAAAATTATTAATCTCTATATGACATATAAATAACTTTTAAACTTTAAACCTTTACACCTTTTGTGGAAAGTAGCGATAAATGAATCACAAAGTCGTAAGTTTGATACTGTAACCGACTTTAAAAAGAACGATTGCGTGGGTAGTGCCAATAAATACACAATTACGGTTTACAATTTCGATTCCAGATCCGAACTGGCAAATTACTATAATTTAGTGAAGTGAGAAATCGCGGACACTTTAAGTTTAATTGAAAATCGGGCTGAAAATTTAATTGTAGAAGTCGTTGATACATGAACACATGTCATGTAGCTTTCGGAGAAATCTCGTCTCAAATTTGACCTTTTCATGCAACTGGGTGTCATTAACTACCATTAAAATATTTTTTATCAATTAAAATTATGACGGTGAATAATTACAAAATTTGTCTTCCATTCCAAGTAATTCCAACTTTTATAAATCTAACTAGGTTGTCAGGCAGTCGGCCTTGTTTCATGAAACAAGGATTGTTTCGTGGTTATTGTCATTTCTAAATGACTTCAACTTTCAAGAGGATACGAAATAAAAACTGTGTCAAGATATTCAAGTGTATCTCAAGTTTTATTGTTCGCGTGGTATTGCGAAAGGACACCGGGCGTTAATTGTGATGTAAGGATATCTACAGCATTACAGTTTATAGTGTTTTTATTGTTGTTAATTGTGTTTAATATCATTATGATAATTTACTGACCTGCTTGTGATAAGACTTCATAATGCTCGAGTTTGCATTGACAAATTGGGTTAATTCCGGAATTAATTAATAGTCTTTTATTAACTTGTTGCTGTAAATTATTGACTGACTCGCTTGTCTTGTAGTAGTAAATCTACCTGCTTTTTCCAAAAGCATGGCTTTAAATACGACCCGAATCTGATATTATATATTTTTTAAGTATTTTAGTATTAGTATTGTTAGAGAATTTCTCTAATAACGAAAATTCTGCAGTCTAGGATTAGATCAATGCATGTTGGGTGTTCCAAATATATCTTATTTCCTTTTTAATTTGAAGCCATTTTAATAAGCTTTTGTAGTTTATTTATACTTTTAAAATTTAAAAAGATCTACGTTCATTATGTACTAAGGATGTTTTAAAAATACATCAGAAAGTTACCTTGACCACACATCAGTCGCTACATTAGTAAGAGCTTCCCTAACCAGTATCAGCCGCTTAGGAGCATGTAAGAAATCATAACCAGTTCGAGAAGCAAGTCTGGACTTCAGAGCGAAATTGTTAGCAATTTGTTCAAGGCAGTCTGGAATATTCGCATCAGACTTTGCTTGGTTAGCTTTGTAAAGGCAGAGAAAACTATAAATACGAATTAATGACATAATAAACCTTTGCATCAAATAAACAATACAATTGGCTATAAAGAAGATGCTTTTGTCTTTTACTTTATATTTACTAGCAATGGACAAGTCACGACGGAACTTGCATTCAGAGCTAATCTCTGTCTATTAACTAAATGATCCTTAAAATGGGTCGGTTGATTTTATCCAAGAATAGTAATGTCGTCAAAGTAATTCAAACCATTTAGGTATTATGAGTTATGACGGAATGATAGTAAAATTAAGAATACAAACAAACATGTACAAGATCTTGAACTATTTAATATATATCTATGTCTAAAACAATAGAGATTTAATTTTAGATGGACCTTCGTCTCTAACGTTCTGATATAGGATTTGAGCTGTCAATCAAAGTCAAAAGTAATAGTGATTTATAGAGTTTATCGGAAAGTTGTAACACAGCTGGAGATACTGTTAAAATTAATACCTTTATCTACGTCATCGTTACATTATCATCAGATTGCTCTTTATCCAAAGTTATTCTGCAAAAGCTGATTCCAAAAAGTATATTATCCGAACGAAGTTTATCAGTTTAAAAAACGTATGAATCTCAGAATAGTCGTAAAGACTTAAATAACTTTATTAAATACATAGAATCCCCATAATTGGTACAAAAGTACTTTAAGACATGCCGTTAATTTTGTTGCTAAACACATACACAGCATGTTTAGAATGTTACTAATTGCATAAAGAGTACTTATTTGACGTACCATTTACATCTTTTTTATTACGATATGTTTACAAAATTGGCGTTGATAAATTATTTGACCACGCTTATACGCGAATAAGGTGTTGTAGAAAACGTGCGTACAACGCAATTCACTTTCCATCCCTTTTAGGCTACGCAAAGCTGCCGAGTCCTAACCAGATAAAAGTGAAGGGCATAACATGTTTAGCACTCATAGTATGTTTGAAGAAGACGAAATTATTTGCTTAGAATCTTCGAAACTTACGTATCCTACGTGACTTTCGTTTTGTCATGTTTCTGTAACCCAAGAGCATAAAACGGTGACTCTAAATCAAGAACGGTATCATTTACAACTTTATTGTCTTCAACGTGAAACTGTAATTCGGTTGTTTTCAGTTTTTAATTTAAAGTGTGTTAAGTATTTAGTTTTAATCTAAAGTCAAATACTGTTTTTTTCTATTGACCCAATGCAATAATGTTGACTATTATGTCTCGATATAAACAGCTTGTTAACTTTGCCCTTAACAGCAGCAAGTTGACTTTTAATTAATTAAAAGAATCTAAGTCATTACTCTTAGCAACGTTTTTCTCGGCAAAAAGCTGTAACATTGGTACTAACAAGATTCCATTCGTTGTATTAAGACTACAGATACGGGCTATTTTGAGACCTGACATAATATCGCCTATTAAAACTTGAAAGTGTGTTTTAGCATAAACATGATCTTTTTTAATTACTATAACATCTTACAGTTGTTGCATATCAACAAAGTCACTAATACTAATGTTTTTATTAGATGAATAATTAGGGATATGTACTTCGTTTATCTTTACCTCACATTATCTTTTGTAGTTTACATGTAAGCTTGTACTCTAAAAATAACAATTGAGATCTTAAACCGTATTTTTTTCTTTAAATGAAGAAACCTTTGTAAATTGGGGTACTATTGATTTTGTCTCGTCGTCCATCAATCTCGTTAGCACAAAGTAAACTTCAACTACAAACGTATTGTTTATCAAAATTTTAATCTGATATTTCTTTGTCTTTAGTAATTCTTCTTTCTAATAGTTACCGTTTATACATAACTAATTATAGCTATCTGGTGCAGGTTTTCCGATACACTAAGTGAGTTAGCTAAGGCGGAGATAATGATAACCACTTGTGCGGAAGCGGTACGTGAACTAGCGACTTCCGTCGGCGACGAAAGTGACCTTCCATCTGTTATGCTGTTAAAGTTTTAGAAATTAAAAGAAATAACTGGAAATAACAATTATATTTTGAATCTTGATGGCATCAAGAAAGTTAGAATTTAAGTGAATTTGAAAAGAAGTTGAAGTAAATTTTGATGTGCTATTTACATTTGCAATTTTCTTAAATTTGATGCTGCGTAATTCAGAAGGAGGAGAACCATTCATTGAATTGAAGATGTCTTTGATATGTGCGTTGACATTTATAGAAGTCATGTAATGGCATATACACATAGAGGCGTATATTTTAACTTTGCTATTCATTGTCGTTGTGATTCCCAAATCCATGATTATCGTTCGTAATTTTGTCCGTAGTTTTTTATTTGATATGTAATTTTAGTACGATCGATGTTTCGTTTCTGTAGTAAATAAATAAAGGATGACATTCACGTATTCAACTACGTAAAATCATCAAAAATCATCAACGATAATTTGCCTTGTGCATAGTATGTTGTTAGTTTGGTGGTGTTTAACACCCTATAATGTTATGGAGTTCAATTTATATTAACTTGATTAATAAGTATGTTTTTATAAAATCGTTTGGCATGATCACCCACATGTTAAAACACGTTATTTATTTTTAATTAATGTGCTAGTGATACAGCGAGTTAGAAACAGCGTAAATCATGAAAATAAGCTTTTGTTATTTCTATAAATTCTGACAACTTCATATTGCCGCGCGAGATCAAAAGACGATACTTTAAATTACAAACCATTTTAGTCTTGTTATTGACACTGTTATGACATTATCGACCTTAACTTGTGTCAATAAAGAGGTACCTTTCTTTTTGGAGCGCAAAATTATCTTGTTTTTTAGCAGATAATTATGGAGTAAGTATAAATTAATGTAATTTACTCCGAAAAAGGAAAATGGATGTAGCGATTACCCAGAAATCCTCACAGAGATTTTTAAGTTCAGTAAATATTTGTTAAATACAAATCAATGAAGTTTTGTGTTATGTCAGCGCGTATACATTTCATGTTCAGACGTGTCGTGTAAAGTGTTCTGAAAAAAATCATGATTAAAAAAAAAAACAGAGTTTTCTACGCCCGCTTGTGACTAGTGCATAGTGGTCGGAATGACGTCATTTTGTTTGTAACGGCGTTTTTAGTTTTTTTTAATTCTTGCACTAGCTACAATGGAGAAAAGACCATGTGGCGTTTTAACTCTGTAGTCATTAGCAGAAATTTGTTTATTTATTTTCTCAGTAACTAATGATAAAAAAATTGTATGCTTTTCAGATAAACTTCTATGAGTATGGTTTTTTCAGAACTTGTTTTATAAAATTCCTATTGTCAATTGCTTTTCTAGATTTTCTGATTGATCAAAGTCAAAAGGCATCCCGATACAAAGCAGACCAACTTGTTTATGTTTTGTGTTCCAGCAACTCCGTCCATTATTACCGCCTACGCCTCCACTCTTTGTATTTTCAAACAATACCTACTTTGACGTGTTCAATGCCACACTTTTTAATTTACACACAAAACTGACTCGAAATCGTGTTCTTCGTACTGAATATCTTTATCAAAGGAAAGATGCGTGTTTTGTTGCTATATTTTATTGTTTTTTTATTTGATTTTGATAAGGCAATGCTATGCTAGGCTGGCAAAGTTTTGTTTCTTATAATTGTCTTGATATTTTAAGAAATATTGCTCAAACTAAAAAAATATTGTAAAATGTGAATATGTAGAAAAACTTGACCATAGATAAAACGTAGCTTTAGCAGAAAGTAGGTTACAGATATCGATGCTAACGATGATGATAAAAATTAAGTTACGTAATGTTGTATTTGCTATAGCAATTCTTGGGCCGTGGTCATCTGACACAAATAAATTTATAAAAGAAATGTCAGATAAATTAATCGGCGTTTCTGGCGACCACAGCTGCTCCTTTTTTGCCCAAAGACTGAGCATCGCAGTGCAGCGCTGCGAGTGTCCTCGGCACGATGCCGCAAGTGGGTGCAATGGAGGGCTTTATTTTATATGTAGTAGTTTTATTAAATGCGCTTAAATAAGGAAAATAAGAAAACGATATTGCCAAACCCAGTTTACATAATTCACAACATTCCGCGAGATGCACCGCTACAATTAAACTTGAATTGGCCAATAAGACCATTAAATCAAAAGGGGAACTAGTACAACTTCTCGTTGTCTTTTTTGTCGGTTCAGGCAGGGCGTTTTCGAAACGAATCTGATTCTTAAGAATTGAAAAGGTCATAAAGTTGTAACGAACTCGATTCATAAAATGTGATGGTATTTTACCTCAAATAAGAATCTTAAACTGAACGCCCGTCCAATGTGTTAACGCTTACATGTGGATACATTTTTCAAAGGTGTATTAGTGGATAGGTTAATAGTTCAGTTTGAAAACAGACGATCTCTAATGCTATGTAATGCAGTTTGTCTTAGTCACACCCTGAGTTACTAGATACGCTACTTTTTCATCAATTTCGCTCATCTTCTTTCGATGTCACAACGTGTGGTGTACAAGGAACACCCAAATAATCCAAAACAAAAAATTCCGAATATTCATTTGTCCGAATTTACAATTTTCAGAAAGCTATGTTAAGCTATGTTATAAACTGCGTTTGATTTATATGCGATATCAAAGAAATTAGTCTTCTATCAAAACATTAGGTACATTCGGAATTATGAAAATTTTGTAATTTTGATCAATTCGGAATTATGACGCTTGGAACCTTCCATGTACCTCATGTAAATGTATGACAGAATCCGAACTGACCGTAGTGCTGTAGGCTTTTTCGTTGCACATTAAATTCCAAATTTTGCACTGTCATCGCCATACAAGACAGTCTTATTTACTCCTCTCAATCTAACTTCGTCTTGGCAATTCATGTATGACAGTTGTATGAAGTTTACAACTTTAGACGCTAAAATTACATTTACTTCATTTGTCATTTTCGTTGTCTACAATCTTTGATCAAATTCAACAGCTATTACAAAACCCGAGATGCGTGAAACTGTATTGACCAACGCATCAACAGTCACCTCTCTAATCTGGTCACACCTAATTTAAATTACCTATTTATCTCTGTGCCTATCAATGGTCAAAGCCAGCGAGACATGACAGGCCAAGTGTGACTAAACTAGGGCAATTCACAGCACATTGTATGTCTTATTTCCCCTTGAAAATGCGTTCCAACGCAATTAATAAGCTCTTATCATTGCTGTCATATTTGCTTCCTTTTAAACGTTATTGAAGTGGAACACAATATCTAAAGTAGCTAGAGTAGAAGCGCATTGAGATATGGCAGTTTTTTTCCTCTTATCTAGTTTAGAATTATGATATTAAATTAAATTATTGAATTTAGGGAGGAATAATGTAATAAATAAATATCAGGCGACAATCTCACACAAATTTACCTAGCCCCAAGCTAAGCTCTAGGCTTGTACTTATGGGTACTAGAGAACGATAAATGCAGAAGATCTGATATTATGCAACAAATCTATCTTGTTGATGGATAGCAACGACTTTGACTAAATGCATGCTTTGAAGGACCGATTTTTTTGTGGAATACGGATATTAACACCTGCAGTACCTATCAAGAATCCAAGTCCTAGAGTTACAACTTGAACCTTAGTTGAATAGTCTTTTCTTGATACCTTCAACATGAAATCAAAATTATTAGGCTCAGATTATATTGTATTCAGTATCAGTACTAGCTGATGCCAGGGACTCCATTCGCGTAGAAGTCGTTTATAAATTTTCCCTCGGAAGCTGTCAAATTTTTCGGGATAAATAGTAGCCTATGTGCTATTCCAGACTATAATCTCTCTCTGTGCCAGATTTTATCCACAGCCGTTCAAACGTTCTGGCAAGATTGAGTAACAAAGTCCATCCATAAAAACTTTGGCATTTATAATAGTAATCGTAGTAAGATCTGCTTAGAAAAAGACCAATCCAACGATACCTCACACTTCAAAATCAGCCAAGCCATTCAGTCTACAAGAGGTGACAAAAAACGGACATGGTTACATCTCTTTCCGCTTTGTAAACATAAACTCCTTCCATGAACGTTACTGCCATATTATTAGACAAAGTTTCTCATTATTTTATCGAATTTCACTCCATGGAATGTATAAATACGAGTATGTATGTTAGACACGGGACTGCTCTCCGCGTAAACTCCATTGGTCCAGCTGTAAATCAGCGCTTGACTATAAGTTGCAGCATCTTGCTGAGCTTGTCGCCTTTTAAGTGCTTGCATGTTCTTTTTGTTGTTATGCTATCCTTAAATACATTATAATAAGTTTTTTGTCTTGCACTTGATAAACGTTTTTCTTTTACAATAATCAAATCTTGTTTCTTGTAACCGGAATTCTGAGAATGAGCTACATTAGTTTACAGCTGTATATGAACCGCTAACTTTAGATTTGTTTATAAACTCCCATTAGCTTTACACTGTTACAGGGAATATTGTAAACAAATCGCTTCCGATGGTTGTAGATATGCATATTGATATTCATATACCGCATACTAATGTAGCGGTTCGCGTTGTTAATGACGATGGTATTATGATCAGAATACCATTGATATTTTTGTGTAAAGAACAATCAAGTTAAAATAAAGTAAAAATCTTCGTTAATGAGAGCTATGAAAATATATTAAAATTAATTGTGACATTGATAAAACAGCTTTTACTTTTAAGTAGTTCAAATATTGATAAAAATTATAAAGCTACTTCTGATCCTTCATGTCTTTTAATATTTCCAATTAATTGTAAATCAATTATTGCTAATAAAACGCTATTATAGTAACCTGTTTCTTACTAATAATAATATTTTAAATTATTTATTTATCTGAAGAGAATGCGGTTTTAATAGCATTTTACCGACATAACCATGAACTATCTAAAAGTAACTGTATTTGTTTTTAATTTTATTTGGCAATCAAATTATAAACATTCCAACTTCAGAATTCCAACATCAATTGAATAAGGAAAGCAAAGTACTGGCACGGAATATGTTTCGACGTTCCATGCCAACGACACACCTGGTGAACCTAAATTGCATACAATCGCTGGTTAGCGGCACTTACTGTGTTAATAGGTTTCTTAATCCATTGACTTGTATTAATGTTTTAAATCCGCTGCACATTAACGTCATTGATATATCAAAGTGAAGTGATTGGCCTTGGGGCCCTTCGTCAGTCACAAAGCCATTAAGGGAAAATACACTAAGGTTGACTTGAGGCGGAACCTATGGTGCTATTTTCCAACACAAGTCGTTGTCGAAATTACCCACTATGACACCTATTTTAAGTCTAGCAGATTACAGAGCCAACGGTGGGGTTAGAGTCTTACAATTTTGCACAGCGTTCCTTATATAACGTATGTCCGTCCACTGCTGGACATAATGATAATAAGAATAAAGAATAATACATTTTTATTTCGAGGCCCATGATTACAAATACCTTGTAGACTAACAATATAAAACTTGAAACTAACACCGAGGTGACAGAACAGCGTGGTCCTGTTTTGCCAAAATTGGCTTCCTAATGATGATGATGGGATTGATGGGCAACCCGGCCTTAGCAGGCGGGCGGTGGATCGGTCTTCCGGTCATTCCGCCCTGTTCTGTGTACCTACTGCTAGGCATGGTCTCTCTCATTGCACTCCAGCCAGCTCAGCCTAGCCAAGATGCAAACGTTACTTTCTGTCATCAGCTTTCAATTCTATACCATTTGGTCAATTTTCCAAAATCTCTAACTTAGCGTTATGCATCTTGATCTTCGGCTGTTCTCCTCCAGTCGCACCCAGCAACCCTGCTCCACTAAGCGCTAAGAAACAGCACTAAGTACTAAGTAACACTAAAAAAAGTACTTAGATAGTGTTTTTTAAAACTCATTGAATAATATATATGGACTGTAAGTTTGCATTAAAAATTGTCGAAAACTTGGCATATTTAAATTAATCGCAATCACTCTAGTCTCATAGTAGTTTAGTTGCCTTCAACGTAACGTATTGCAACTCAATAATATCAAACTTGAAGAGACGCTACATCGCCACAGCTCAAGATATATTGTTGGCCAATAAATTCAACGTCGGAATATCACGGTAAGGAATAGCATGACCTAACATATACTTAATCTGATTACTGGACACGGCCCGTTGGTCCGGTCGAGCGGCTGTCTGTCGGCGACTTGACGCTTGACAATGTGCTTAGACATATATTGTTATACTCGTATTAATCTTGAACAACTATCTATATTTAGAACTGCTAAAGCAATGACCGACAGATACTGGGCAGCCTAAATAACTGAATATAATAAAAAAACTCTACAAGCTAGCTAAATTTGACTTTAGTTAATATCTGAAATAGTCAATATGAAGTGTAAATTAGTTAAATTGTGTTTAAGTAGTAGTGGTAGGACCTTGTGCATGGTCCGTCCGGAAAAGTCCGGATTGTTACCATCATCTTATCCTTTAATTTACCGCCAAGCAGCTGTGTTTGCATTGTTGAGTTCCGGTGTGGGTATATAACTATATACCTAACATTATATAGGCCTTCCATCTCAGTCCTCAGGGTTGGCAATGCATGTCTTAGGATTGCAGTCTAAAGATTGTAGTCTTGAGAATGCATTTTTTTTAATTTACCCTGACTGGTAGAAATAGAAAGACCAGCGGGAACCAAATGCCACGCGTACAAGAAATACCTATATGACATAAAAGTTAAAATACTCGAGCGATAAAATGTTATAGTATCAATTTACTGACATTAAAACCTTATCGTACTTGAAAATAATAGAACCATTTTCTGCAAACTATTTATATACGCTGTTTGTTTATCGTTTCCTTCGCATTAGTTTTAATATCGCATAAAATTAGCGATACGATAATTGCATGCTTGAGATACAATGTAAAGTCATCGGACTTCAAAATAGAACTGAGGTACACGTCAGTTTGTAAGATAGTGACAATTTTAAAGTTGGTGATGACTGATGAGATGAAAATCATAGTCTATATGCAAGCGTTGCTAACGTTTCTGTTTTCTATCGACTCGAAATGTATGAAGGTGATATAAGCGGTCGACGCGACCTGTCATCAGCTTACGTTAGTCCTATATACATTTTGTAGATTCTCGGATTTGTTCCTGAAATCCTGACTTGTTATATTCCTAATTAGACAGTTTCTTAACTGGTCATATTCCTAACTCGTCATATTCCTGGTAGGGTCAAATTGTTGAATAAAAAACGAGAAATGCTTCAGAGGCTTAGAAACTATGGATTTATTTTGAATGCGTTAATATTTTTATTATTATAGTTTAATTCAATACTTTGCTAGGGTATTAAGAATTAAATATCAAGTTTTAGAATTACACATTATAGCTTTTTAAACCAAAGGAAATAAAGGTGTACCGCAAGGTAGTGTTCTTTGCCCGCATCATTAAAACCTTAATAACTCCTCTATCTAATTAACTTATAGAAAAGTTGAATTACATTCTTATACCGGTATATTAACTTTAAGATCTGGGACACCCTGTATACATCAAAACACAGCTCATTATGTTCAAGAATGCACAAATTGCCTAGTCAAGTAAGCAACTACAAATATTTAAACAACGTTGTACGTATTACGTCAACGCTGTTCGTTTAAACGTAATTAAATCAATTGATCACATTCCACGCTTTGATATTGAAATTATGGGTTACTCGTTCTCATTAGCTGCAGAATAATTCATTTCATTATATGTATAATCAGTCATTCATTAAAGTTTCCCAGTATGGTCTTCGTTTATAAACTTGGTACTTTAGAATGCGTGTGATAACGTTTATGGGTCGCGATGCTCACTTACCATCAGGTGAGACACTTGCTCGTATGCCTCATTAAAAAAAAAAACCTTATGCAAGGATCCACCTGGATCGGTACCACCATTTTTCCCTTTAACGTGCCGCTAAACAACAGTGTTTGCATTGTGGTGTTTCGGAGCAGGATAAGACAGGCCTCTATGCTAGTATATAGAAGCATTCCATCTAAGTAAGTCCTCCTTGGCAACGCATTTGCAGTCTTAAGATGATCTTCGTAAGATTGCAAATGTCTATGGTCTTCACAATCCTCTTACCATCAGGCTGTCTGTTTGATAGTTTGTCTTCTCTATTATTTATTTATTCGTTTGGTATTTTTAACATCGTTCGTTTTTATACTATAACTTACCTACAATATTAATGTGACAGTTCTCCATGACGTAAAAAAAAACCGAAAAATGAAAGGTGAAGTAGGTAATACGAGTTCACAGTGTTTGTAATTTTGACCGTACAGTGAACTGATCTTATTTATTTTGACTGTTAATGAGAAATATCCAAGGAATGAAGGGACGCCGATGATTGCCGATAAGTGGACTTATCTAAGAAGTCTTACTCTGGTGGACTAAACGGAAGCACATGGGGTTATTTACACGCGCTTCTGTAGAATAGTTTTAGCATCTAGAAGAGTAAAGAAATAGTATCCATAAATAGGTATTTGAAACAAATCAGGGTCCCTCTTTTTTTAAATTGATAATGGTTTTACTATTGTCTCTTTTCCTTGGAGGAAAAAGGCTTTGTCATCCAGAAGAACTAACTGAAACTACTAGTAACTAACTAACTAACGTTTGAACTACAATTGTGGGTTTTGTGATTAAATTTAGTTGCATTTAACTTCACAAGCTATCGCTACCAATATCTTAAGGACTCCAGGGCAGTCTAAAGACTTATATATAGTTAAGCTGCAGTGACAATCCAAAACCTGTCAAGAAATGTAACCTTAAGATAAAATAGTCTGCGTTCTATTATGATGAACAGACAGAACAATATTGGCTGACAGACTGTGAGCAAAGTATTAATACTGTGATGTTGGTTTGTGGTGCTCTTGACCGATAACCCCTGCCACCAAGTAGTAATATTTGTAGCCGGAATTATGATGAAAAACAAATACCTAGGTATGTCTTTATTTGCATTAGCTACATTATTTGAACTTCGGAAGTATGTGAAAAACAAAACACGATTTCATATTTTATAAAAAACTTATTTACTCGTACAGTACGACCATTTTCTTAATAGCGATCGGATATCTTCGTTTTTCTATGAAAAATATACTGTCGGATGCGAGTGACAGTGTGATAGCAATAACCGGCGAGAGCTACAAAGAAGCTGGGAGTACTGTACTTCCGTTGTAATGTCATTTTGGAACAACTAAATTAAATCGCAAAACCCACAATTGTAGTTCAAACCAGATGTCCGCGGTCCTTATTCTTGCCTTAACGAACTAACAACATTCGAGTGGGTGTTCTATTTTTAGTACATAAACGAGACGTGAACTGTGATCCACTGATCACCAGCCACCACGCAATCAATTTGACCCAACAACACGCATTGTTGTATGCCGGTCGCCGTTGTCATTGGGATGTTATTTAAACTACAAAATACTCTTTAAAATGTATAATTAAAAATTTTTATTCTATCTTTGAAGGTTTGCTAGGTGTTAATAAAATAATGTTATAAATTAAAAAGGTGAGTAATTTTGTGTTACAGCGCCATCTTGCGCCGAGTAGCAAAACCAAACATGTTAGTTCTATATGCAATAATAGATGGCAGCACATTAACCTTTAGTCGTTTTAGACATTTTGTATGACCTGCAGCGATATTATTTAATAATTTGTTACTTATTGTTTTATGTTATACAAACTAGCGTTTTAATTTGGCATGCATAACCGTATTCATTTATTTGGTAACTGGAGTTTACGTTATACGAAACCAGGCACGAACCAGGAAAAAAAAACAATGTTATTTTAGAATTAATGTAGAGTAAGTTTCAGTATTTTAGTTGAGATTATTACGAGCTATAGCTTAGAGGTTACATAAAGTGCCATTATTTCCTGTTTTTCTTAAAGCTAAAAAGCCTGAGCGTTATTTAAAGCTTACTTTAGTAAGGTAATTCGTTTGTTAGTCAGTATGTTTAATATGGAGAATGTCACTGGCCTAGGGGGTCGATTCGTGATCATAATTAAGGTACCGAATAGTTCGAATACTCGCGGGCGGTCACCATGTACCAATGAGTTTTCTAACCTAATTAATTACATTACCAGATGCTCTTGCGGTGATATAAAAACATTGTGAGGAAACCTACACATTCGAACAGCTGAGTGAGTAATTGCTTATAAGATCCTAAAGTGCTTGAAGTGTATGCGAAAGGGCCTATCTATAAGATTAGATAAGATATTCAGTTCAAATCTTCCAAGCCAATTTTAAACTAATTAAGTTTATTGGGAAATGCTGAAATTTGGCGTGCCAACATTATGTACACCAGATGAAAATGCTGCATAATGGTGTCTCATTACATTAAAAAAATTACTATTGTCCCACTGCTGGCCAATGACATTATAAGTTATACAATAAAATATTACAGCTCCACTTAGGTAGTAAGTACTTAGTTAATAGTTGAAGGGAAAATCTCTCCTTCAATTTTTCATACAAACGATTTTGCTTTAAATAATACCTATTACTTGCGAATCAGAATATTTTTTTGTTGATTTTTTTAACTATATTTTTGTGTGTTTCCTGTTAAATATTGTTTTAAGTTATCTTATTTATTTTATTACTAGCGCGATACTAAAATAATGTCATTAACTAAATAATGTCAAATCCTTATTGTTTTGTAGATACGGTAAACAAAACGATAGATGTTTAAATAAAAAGTGAAAGAAAATGTTCCACCTTAAAAAAAAGTTTACTCTTCAATGAATGAAGCTACTCGTAATCTAACAAGTAACGCCTCCGTAAAGTGCCCGAGTGATGTTTTGTTTTATGGCAAAACAGTTTCAAGGTTGAAAGTATACAGGCTGTCCCGAAATAGCACACGTCCGAATTGATCATTATGCGATGCCGTAGGTGAGCGACTAGCGACGTAACATAATGGTCACAGTGGTGACATAATGATCACTTTTAATTTCACTTGTTTCTTTTGTACAAACTAATAAAATTAAATAGACCAGGTATGTGCAATACAAAGGCAAACTTACACTTAAAAGAGGCCACCTATGCTAAAGTCTGGAGTGTTCCGCGATCTGGATCTCAATAACCATAACGCCTTTGTATCTGTTTTTTATATATTATACTTTGGATATATTAAACTTGATCATATTTGCTTGAGATTGGCAAACGTGAAAACACGATTAGAAATAAAATCCTTCATAGTTTTATTTTTCAAACATGACACATTTTTTGCATGTTTTTGGTTGAATCTTCGAAACCCTATAATCTTTAACGATGATTTTTGATTCATTCGTTGAGTATATGTAACTTCTTAACCCTGGCAAACCATTTTTTCAATAAATTTTGTGGTTTTAAAGCAATGAATTTAATTTTCGCGTTCTTCGCGCGGAAGCACATAAAGCCATCCCTTTTCATTCTTGTGGGGGCGTGGCACCATAGGTGGCCTATTAAAGTTAGTGGTGGTAGGACCTTGTGCAGGGTCCGTCCGGATCGCTACTAAGCTAAGCAGATTGTAGTCTTGAGAATACAAATGTCTATGGGTCACAGATGAGACGTACCACCAACCCCCTCCTTCACCATCCTGACAACGACAAGTGGCAGGTGAAATTTCAGTGTACATGGCGCAATTTATATGAAACCCTCTGATGTATCAGCGTGTTAACTTTGCAATGTATACCGAATTGTCACCTGTCACATGTCGTTGTCAAGATGGTGAAATACGGGGGCTGTCGCATGAGTGCTTGTTTGCCTTTTCCATGTGATTAAAAAAAAAACTCTTTAAATGGTCTCTTTCATGTAAACAGTTGACAGTGGTTCACATTTTTTCATGCACCTTAACTCATTTGTTATTTGGTGTTATTAAATGTGGACATTAAAATGAATTAAGTAACTGCAGATTTCTCAGCTGATGTCACATGTTAGGCAATAAAAGTAGATTTAGACATTTTTAAATAGCCTTTGTTTTCAATCAGTTAATTTATTAAATGAAAATACATACCTTGCCGCCTGTCTCCCAATGGGGTAGACGGAGACTATGGAACGCCAGGTGCCCCGCTCTAAACATACAACTTTCGCTCCCTATACATTAATTAACAATGTAGTGACTCAGATCGGAAAGGGTATGCCAAGATGGTTTGGTCATTTAAAAAGGATGGATGAAAGAAGAGTTACGAAAGAGATATGGCGAGCGAGAATGAGTGGAGATGTCGGTAGGGGACGCCCTAGACGCACATACAGTGATCAGATTCAAGATGTAGTCAATACTCGTACGGGCCAAATCACAAGCACCCGAAACCGACCTAAATAAAAATAATTAACCATTAAAGTAATATCATGAACAATATTTAAATACTGCCCGTAATTTTATCGTCAAAATTAGGTGTTCAATGTCACGCGTTACGTATTTCGGAAATTTTCGGAATAAATTATACCTACACCTGGAATATTTCCAGTGAAAATATTATCGGCCAATCGGAAATTTGGAGCAATTAATTCCTAGCTCTATCAGAAAGTACTGCGTAGGATTCGTCATTAATTACTAATAACGCTTTATCAGATTTTAAATACACCATTTTGATTTATTTTTACTTATTTAATATACGTAATAAGTTTTGTGGTCTAAATAAATATAATAAATTCTAGGTCAGGTTTTCCTAGCCTATTTGCGTTCAGCCCCCCGGATAATAAATAATATTCCATGACCTTCGCCCCTTTGATTTTTTCATGACATAAAACAAACGCACAATAAACTTACAAAATTGACCGACGACGTCGTGTTGTAGAATAGAGAACGAATGTATTAAAATCTATGTATTACTATAATATTTATTATATTTATAATGCCATATTTTCGCCCCTTGGCATCTTTTTGCCCCACTGGTTGGGAAATCCTACTGTACGAGTAGCTAGCAGACAACAAATGTCCTAACGAAGACCTATAAACACAAATAAATTAATTGAATTGATTGACAAGTAGACCAGCGTCATTTACTCCTTAATTGAACCCCTCGCACACTCGTTAAAGGAATAATAAATATCAATTAAGTTTTCAAACCAATTAAAGGGTTTATAAATAAATCATGCCCATTACTTCTTCGCCACTCCTCGTAACATGTGAGTTATGGTTATGGCACTTGCCATAATAGTGAAGAAGATAGATCCACTTTTTTAAGTTTTGTCACATTTCAATTTAAATTAATTATGCACGCACTTAATTTATAAATACGAAAGTCATTGCTTTAACGATCCTCATTTTTGTAACGAAACGGTCTCTGATTTTTCTTTAAGGAATAAACATGTAATTTTTAGACTTGCGGTTTATTTAAAATAGAAATTGTAACATTTCACGTAACTACTTCTCTATTTTTTATTGACACTTATGTCTGTGAAAAAGTTTTATTAAGTTCTACTATCGCAAACGGATTTTCTGAAAGTAACTGCCGCAGCTGTGATTGTGGTAAAACCGAAATTTTATGAAATAAACTTCAGGTACGATCAAATATTTTCTTTAAAATATTGGTACCTACCTTTCGGTTACATTATTCTTAAAAAGAATATAGTTATTTCGAGATGAAGCTTAACAAAGGTCAAGTATTTACGAAAGCCTGCTAGACTAAGCGAAGCACACTTCAGGAGTGACGATTCGCAAAACATTGACGGCGTCATAACTCTCAGTCCATGCGCGGCCCTCACGCCGGTACCACGCGAACGCGGTTCAAAAATCGAACGCGATCATAATTCAAATATAAATTCCAACGTTTATTTTTAATTCAGTTCGTAACTGGCCAGTGACCAAGTGTAAATTAATCGCTGTTTTTTAATTGTTCATGCATTTTAATGACGATATCTTGTGGAGTTTCGTTTGGTTTGTTAAGAATGACAAATTATTAGACCTCGTTTATTTTGCCGATGACGCCTTTATCATTAATTAGATGATACAATAAAAAATAAACAATTCGTTTATCGGTTTGGAGGAATTTTCTACGTTGTTATAGTCGTTCTTCCGTTATTTTATCACAAAGAGATATAGCTAAACTAATCCTTTTTTATTATTATCAGCATTTATCATAATAATCATGAACTAAAATAACTTTTTAAATGTCCTTGTTTAAATTACTCATGTCACGTAACTGTCAAAGTACCTGTCTTATATATGTCGTCAAATAGCCAAGATCAGCTGATATGAACAGACTGACGACAAATTGTCCTTCTCAGTAATGTGCAGAGTTGTGTTTGATGACAATAACGATTTAGATCTTACTAAAAGATACCTTAAAGACCTGGGAAATTTTGTTGTTTTTTTAGTAAGTAGTAATCAAGAGACGACGCGCTAGCCTAGATGGTAGTGACCCTGCCGACGAAGCTAACGGTCCTGGATTCAAATCCCATTAAGTTCAGATATTTGTGTGATGAGCGCGAGTATTTGTTCCTGTCTTGGATGTTTTCTATGTATTTAAGTATGAATTTTTCTATCTAAGTATGTTGATCGTTGTGTGGTATCCATAGCACAAGTTTGGGACTCGGTCAATTTGTGTGAGATTTTCCCCCTGATATTCATTACAATTTAAAACGATTTACATTTATAGATCTTATAATTTGACACAAGTCATTTTTTACCGTTCTAAAGCTAATAAAAACAGATTTAAAGGTCCAAATCATGATTTTTAAAGAGATCTTTCCAATCGATAACAAGATTATTATAAACGTAAATACAGCGACCATGAATGTGTTAAAACAAGCGTTTTGTAGTTTTTCTGTAAAAAATTGTAAAACGTGTTTACATTATGTTTTTGCAACATTTGTCTCACACAAAACACCGACGAAGCCAGCTTTGGCCAATCTCCATATTTAACTTATGAGTCTTATGACCCCTATTGTCATTACATTTAGATTTCCATAACAGACACAACGCCTTTTGCCTTCATTGTAAAAACCACATTATCAAACAGCATTATAAATCAATCATTATAATACGAGTGATAATGACTCGGTTAGTATAAAAAGTGTCCTTTCAAGCCCTTTATCCATTCCCTGCGCCTGCGACTGCAGACGTGACTGCTAGCGTACGAGCGCAGTACGATCAATAGTTAGAATAGATTCGCATCGTTGACTTCCGACATCAAGAGCAGCCTTCGCAGTCGCCTTCCGGAATTCTTTTTTTCTCGTTAATTGTCTATTGGCAACATAGTCAATAGACTATTTTGTCGGTGCCTTTATATTAGATTTGTAGGTCTTACCAAGTAGCAAATGTTGAGTTCCCTGTCGTACGTTGAATGGGTCACGTTTACCTGTCAAAAGTTACGTCACCACAATTCCTAATCAACCCAATATACTTGGTTAGTTGACAAAATAATGATAATAACATTACTGTCATCATTATGATCTAAGTTTTAACTTTTTAAGTGATAAATTGATTGATATAATTACCTAAACTGGTTTTAAAAGCTAGAGTTGCGTGATTGCGTATTGTAAAGTAATGTTTTTTCCAAGAATCATACTTTTTCTCATCTTTGTATCATTCGATTTATACTACATAAGATAATTGATGATGTTTCCGGCTCATTTGCATTCAATACCATTGTAGTCGTTATAATGGTCCGTAGGGAGAAGCCAATCCCTATTAAGAACAGAACAATGAGAGCCTTAGGTCATATTGTTGCTAAATATAGCTTTCCTTTGATCCAGTCCTTGAGATTCTGCGAAAAATGTTTGAACATCTGGAACGTAAATTTATCAACACTAGGTTTCACGCTGCCTATTTGCTTTAGTCTGGTATTAAAGGAAATTCTATAAATAGAGAGGTGTATAAAATCAAAACGAGTGCGTAGGTTTATTACAGGGGCCATTGTCACACCTACGAGACACGTGTGTCAATTAATGTGCATGTGTATTGACATTTTTATCATCTATATACGTTGTGTTAGTATGGTTTCTGTGAGAATGCACGTATCGTATTTCGAGTTCCAGAATGTTAATTGTAAGAAAATGCACAAGACATTTTCTACACCATAAGACATAATGCTCTTATGCCTGTTTTCATCAACATTTAATTATACTCCTAGATACTTTTAGCGTGTTTTGGTATCCTTTAACAGTTGGTAACAACGGTCATTAATTTCGGACTTAACTGTTCTTTACCTTGTTTCATTTGCATAATAATTTTCATCCTTAGACTTTTTTGATGTTCAACATTTTAAAACGTTTCTTTATTGTGTATTGTATGAGCTCTCAATAATTTCTGGTCTTTTTTTTTTTCACACTTAACAATGTGAGTCACATCAGTCAAATCTCTCGACGGTGTCTCACTAAAATAACCCGTTCATTAAGTGGCTATTTTTCCCCTCTGTTGACATCGACCTATAAACTTTTTATTTTCTCACAATTCTCACGGACGTGCAAATTTCTCTGCTGCCATAAGTATGTCAGGGTGAAGTACCTGTAAATACACGCCTAAATCATTAAATCATTCATTCATGAATTAACAAGAAACAGATCGGTATTCATATGTTTCACCTGTGCCCAAAGAACTGTTTTTAATTAATTATTGATCATTAAATGAATCATTATGACTAAAGATATTTTCAAGTGTTAAACCAAGTGTTTCATTGTGAATAAATATTGTGTATTAGTAATACACAATATTTATTCACAATTAATAGTATATAGTATTACTCGTGCATTCTGTATTAGTACTCGTATCTGAATTATTTGTCTATTTTTTCATTTAAAGAAAAGATGTCCTTTATAGATGCATATTATTTATACCAAAAAGCAGAATCCCATCTTACCCTTTTGAATTCTCATCTTTCTTATCTTCATCTCATTCTCCTAGTTCAAACAATTCTTTCGCTTCTTTAGATTCAACAGACAAAAATGCTACAGATTTTGAATAATGTTAACAAGGAAAATTTAGCAAATCGTGTGTCATTCTCGAGTTCTTTAATAGGTCATAATACACAAAAACGTTCTTGCTATTATATTATATTTTATCCAACCGTATCTTTGCTAGGATTGCATTGCACGATTCGCCTACTTCAAATTTACGCCATAAATTTACATCAATCTAAAAAATAAACATCCTTTTGGCCGCCGACTAGAAACCGTATACCTACTGGTCTAATGCCAAAGAAAACGTTTCCAAGATTTCCGTATTTCCCTAGCCCCAGGTGAGTGTATTTCTACTACACGAGCTTCCGTCAAAATGTGGCGATTGAAATCAAATAAGGATTGCACGGTATTTGCTTGGCAGTGACCATGTTGGCAATGCTATTTATTACACGAATAACAGGGCAATACTAAGGGGCTCTCTGTACCAAATGACCTTCGAACCGTAGCTTCGTTTTCCTCATCATGCTTTATTGCATTAAAATCTCGATTATCTTTTGAAATACACTGGCATCACGGTTTAAGGGTTTATGCTATCAGTTCGCCATTTTTACTACGAAAAGGGTGCTATTTGGCCTTAATCTTCATAAATATTACTTTGAAAAGAATTGCATTGATGAATGTATCAATGAAAACAAATTAATTAGAAGTACTATTGATGATTAAATGAAAAAGTACGTGTTTCAAAATTTGCAATTCTTGAAGTCATTTCAAGTTTCTGCACGAAAAAAATTGATTAACTAGATAACATAATAATTTTCATTGTTTTATATTCAAAATTGACTGACATGACAAAACTTCTTCAAAAATCTTCGTTTTTTATTAGGACCCTCTTATACCTTAAACATAACCGTTATAAAGACATGAAATTTGGACGAATTTAATTTAATACGTCATTACGTCATCATGGGACGCTTTCGCTAATGGACGCGACTGTCGTGATAACGTCAATCTCATAAATAGCCAAGTGTCTTCTGTCAACTTTGGTTAAACGGGCTTAATTATAACGTGACGTCATAAACGTCAGAAAGATTATCTAGCTTTTAGATATGATTAGGCTAAAACATAATGAATTGCATCATTTTCATGGCATTTTTTGTTTACAAAAGACGATTAAATCACGCCACCATTTTAAAGGTCATCCATGTATCTAGAATTTGTATTTCACTGAAAAACTAAATTCTTGAGTGTTTTTTTACCTAAATGACAAACTTTTTTTTTTTATATATCGTTTCATTTTTTTAGTAATGTAACATAAAAATAAATATATGCAAGTGGTACGTTTATGTTATAACGTTTGAAATTATGGTAAACGAGCTCCTAGCATGTTTGATACTCCTAATGGCTTACCGTAATCATTCTTTATGATAATCTCGACTCGACCTTACATCCTTCCCATGTAACATTACTCGCCATATGGTTACCACTTCTAACCTGCAGGTTATATCTATTAGATACAATTTATTATTTACAATACTTAAAGTAGCAATTAACGTGATTTATTAGTTCCATTGAGATGTTACACTTAATGGGTACCTGCGAAATAAATGACTCCTTAAAGATAATCAGTTTCTAGTTGGGAGCAAATGAAATTAATTCTGAGCAGTAATGTTACATTTAAAAAACATACGTCTATTTTAAAAACACCATGTATCTTTGGTAATTTAGTAGTAATTATTTTTGACTGATTTATTTTGATTAATTTGTAAAGATACTTAGAAATGTGTTTATCCTTTTTCAAAAGCGATATTAATAGTATATAACTGTTTGGTAATGAAATCAAACACAAGATTATG
Source organism: Acleris literana (assembly GCA_946894065.1). Classification (NCBI taxonomy): domain Eukaryota; kingdom Metazoa; phylum Arthropoda; class Insecta; order Lepidoptera; family Tortricidae; genus Acleris; species Acleris literana. The sequence goes on along the minus strand of OX335684.1, from coordinate 17,130,763 downwards.
CTTAATGTAGCAGAACAGCGTTCTGGGCTCCCGTCCAACTTGAGAAACAGGTCTAGGCCAGAATAAAGACAGATTAGCAATATGGGTGGATATGAGTTTAAGTATTTAGGATCGTTATCATAAATAACTGTTACATTGTAAGGTATGCAATAATATAAAATTTTCTTGTAAACTCGTTCACAGGTTGATCTGAAAAATCACGTTGCCTGTGTAACATGTTAATATTTTTGTTGTATCATAATGTTACAATGTAAAGTTAAACATTTTACTGCTACAAATACTTTTAAACATACTGTTAAACACGTGCCTAAACGTTATAGATCAAAATAATCTGCAGTCAAAAATGATTATGACAAGTGGCATTTAAAAATATTGTGGTATTAAAATGTTAAATTACTGCTATGAATTAACCGATTATCATAAAGTTATTTGTTTTGTAATCACCCTTTAAGTGTAAAAACCCCTCAAAAAGAATGGTTGAAAATTTATATAAATTTGTCAAACATGAAGTGTACCTACTGTGGTATATAAACCACACAAAGCATATTTGTGCCGGTATTAATGGGTGCATGGTAAAATAATGGTAACTTTCCATCATTTATGATCCACTTAATGATCTATCGCATACAGTCTTAAATATGAGGGTGACCTTACCCTGAACACACCTCTGCTATAGTTAGAAAGGTATCGCTTACTGAACCGACCTTCTAAAATAAAACATTATGCGTGGCAACTAGTTCTTTTCACACTCCCACTGTCAACGCTATTGATTTTAAGAATAATGAGTTAGTGACACAAATAGCTCGAGATATAATGTCGCGACCATTTAAAGAACTCGAGGACGGTTTAAATATTACTAGACATATGCCTTTGCCTACACGTTTTTTTATAATTTATTCAGTTTTCATTGTTGTCAAAGTTAACAGGACGTGAGCCCTAGCCAAGGTGGTTAAAACTAATGTAATGACTTTCGAAAACTGTCAAGATGAATGGAACTGACATAAGCGCTTGACGCGATCGTCCGGAAGCTTACGTCAATTCTAATCATTTTCTATAACGATAACGTTCGTCGAATGCATCTTGTCTATAGCTTCAGAAATAATAATGATATTCGTTTAAGTTTTTTAACTAAAAAGATTCATTTTGTAAACTATTCAAAACACCAGAATCATCTATGTAATTTTTTTTCAGATTTTATGCAAAATATAAAATGCAAAAAGCAGGTGGTTGTTTAATAAAGATCTGACAGATGATTGGCTTAAATTTTAAAATTTTATTTTGCCGGTAATGCCGCAGCCGTATGTGTGGCATGTGTCAAAACAAAACAAAGAATCACATTCTATTATTGTCCTCGCTCGTTCATTATGTCAATTTTCCAGAAAATTTTAGTACACTGTATATTTGACGAAAGTGCTTTAGTTTTCAGTCGTACTTATTAGAATTGACTGGCATCACGCGGCTCTTATTAGCTTTGCTCCGTGGTGATGTCACCACTGAATACTAACCTCAATTCACTTCGACTTCATGTATTGCTATGAATATTGCACTTTCAGTTTTATCTACTAATTTACATAGACCTCCATTAAAACTGTCTAAGTGATCGTTAAATACCTAATTACATCGTTTTACAAAGTCCTTGCTTGAGGATATTGACGGAAGAACGATGTGTTTATGCTTCTGCTTCGATACTTTAATACTTTGTAGTTTATTTTTAATGGGTTTTGATTAGGCGTATCGAATGTTAACTAAGCGGCGCTCTGAGTTGCTAAATGTCGAATTTGTTGTCATTGAACGGGTCAAGTTATTTAAACTATGAGTCGACGCACCGCTCGCCGTATAAGTATACATACAATTCTATTATGCGTTGCTGAACAATGGCATCTAATTACTTTTCATTATTCTAGACACACTTGTTACTTTTGCTCCGTTAATGTAGTATCTTGAAGAGTTTATACGCTAATTTCAATTCAGGTTTGATGTCTTTCTATAACACATCTGGAGGTATAACGCAGTAAATTGACACCATAAAATCCTTTGACGGACAGATATAGTTTATCGTCCTATCATCGATACCTGTGTAAGATAACAAAACACTTTATTAAACAGTTAGCGCTGGTCGGACAACACAGGACAACGTGTGAATAATAGGTGTATTATGAAATGAAATTAGCACCGTAACATTAAATGTGTATTGTGAGTGGTAACGTGTGATAAAATGGCGCAAACACATACACAGTGCAAGATGGATCACAATTACAAGCTAGAGAAGAAATATCTGGAGATGAAACGGCTCGTGATAGAGAAGACAGAAGAACTTAAGCGAAGAGATAAGATAATTGCTTTACTTGAGAACGAAATCGACGAAAGAGATTCGACAATAAGATATCTCAAAAATGAAATTGACAAGTTTAGACAGGTTGTAAAGCCTTTAACTAGGCAGATAATAGACAGCCATAGAAATGGTGCAGATGGTGATGAGGATGGATTTGTAATGAAGAACCCGGGCGTGGAAAATACTAGAGTATTGCCGCTTATTGAGCCACGACTCAAAAGGACCGCGATATCAGCTGAGCCGTTATCATCTCTGAGTCAAGATCATGAGATGAAATTAGTGAAGATACCGAAAAGCAGCAAGTGAGTATTGTTTAGCAAAAAACAGTAATTATTTTTAAGTGCCCGACTATTTTGGGACATATTGTTCTAAACAAAGAAGCGCCGGTCTTCGTCTTTCGTCAGGCTTTTGTATAATAATTCAACAAGTTAACGTTTGCATATGTTTACAATAATTTAAAAAGGATTAATAACGTTGAAATGATCCCGCTTTAGTTTTACGCCGGGTTGTTGACAGGTCATATAGGTCAAACCGCCGCGTCAGATATATACGTTGACACGATGTAGTTATTAATTATGAAATTTGCATTTACTGGTATAGGTAATTTAGGTACTTATTCAAACTTGTTGGATTGGAACTGTATGCATTTTACTCTGAAAATGTTACAGTTAGCTTCAGAGAGAATAATCTTTTAAGTAAATTCTATGTAGGGGCGTACTTTTCTCTACACGTCACCGAAGCTATCGGTAGAATAACACTGTACCTAAGTTTGATTAGTTACTTACATATCATCACTAAGGCAACAACGTGTGAAAAAATACCCAAGTACATTTCGAACAATTGAATACATACATTTTTACATTTTTTTATCCATTTTTGGATTTTTCATCCTCAATTTCTCCATGGTCTGTGTTATAATATTCTTAACTAACTAGTTAGTAGCTCTGTATCTTTTAAACAGAATGTCAATACTGTCACCCATCAATCAGTATTGAATTTCACAGTAGGCATTAGCGATACCCATTCGAGGCCAACATGTGTTAGCCTGGGTACCTTGGAGACAGCCCATTTGGTATAATTGCGTACAGGTCGAACCTCAAGTTTGGCCTCGCCATCGGCTCTGTCACGACAGCGGAGATAAATCTGAACCTATATACGGTGCTATGGGCGCTTTTTGATTTATAGTTGTTAGGATAATGAAAAGAATCCTATTGACAGTGTTATAATTTAAGACGTTATAAAAAAATTGTGTGCATGGAAAGACGTAAGGTCACACTTAATTAGTGTTGCCAAGTCAATTCCTTCAAAAATTGGGACTGTGCTACAATAATCAGGACCTGGTATTTTCGAAAAATCGCGCGACTTACAACCGTCTTACAACGACCAATGTGGTGTACCGTTTTTGACCTTCCAGTTATCCTTTTCATGATCGCTCTAGTGATGTGGACGTGGTACGACCAAGGTTAAATCGGGACGTGTCCATAGACTCCTGAAAATCGGGACGTCTGGCAACACTACACTTAAACTCTCAGTAAGGATGACCTGAAACTTTTGTCCAAGAACACACAAGTCACTAGTCAATATCACCAGACTTGAGCATGTCGGACCATGCTCAGTGTAGGGTTAATTCCACCGTAGTTACTAGTTTTTATTTCCAAATCTATTAGTGTTTTTAGTCCAAAGTTATGCTATTTGAGATAATTTTCAGTATATAAATATAAGTTTTTAAGTCCCCATGTTTATGTTTTTAAGTGGCCATGGTGGGATCGCGTCTAGGAGTTTTGACTTGATAGATAAAAATATTTTTCCTTGGCCAACCAGGCAACAATATTATTTATCCTCATCATCAATGTAAGGAGTATAAATTTGTGTCAGTTTTCTTACTTCAGTTACAGTTTTCCAACATTATTCACCATAATATAGATGAAACGTAATGTCCTTAATCAAAACCTTCGCTTACTTCGCCTTTGCTTTTTCAAAAGTTTTTAAAACTACAGCCACCAGCAATAGTTAATATATTGTTTAACATTGGGTTCAAAAATATCTGACATATCTGTGTTTACTATAAGAGCGTGTCAGATATATTTGAGCGCAATGCAGAATAATATATTAATTATTGCTGGTGACTATACAACTTGGCTTGACAAATACGAATACCTATCTTGACGAACACTCTCGGCACAAAGAATAAAGTTGACCTTACTTACTAGGTAGCGTTTGTCCCTTCGATGCTTCGCACGTTTTATACTTCCGGAAATATGACAAACCCACACGCCATTGTTTTTTCATACATTTGACCTTATCACGTAACTATTAAGTTCCGGTGAGCAAAAGTGGAAGAAGCATCGACTAATGAGTATATTTCGTTGGTTATTGCATTTAGCCCTGTTCGCGCGTTCATTTGTATGTATTTTGACGAACCAGGTGCATCATGGACTCATGGGCATGTGTATGTACTGATGTGCCAAAGAAAACTTTCCAAAATTCCGGAACATTTCATGTAGGAAACTTTCGGAAACTTCTCACAAATTTGTATGGGGATTGAAACTTTCTGTTTCTTAAATTTAAATTTCTTATGTATCTAGTGAAAGTTTTTGGAAATTTCTTAGAACTTTTCCAACTTTTTGGAAACTTTCCGCAACTTGCACATCAGTATGTGTATGTGTTAAAAATTACTCTTCAAAAGGAATTAATTTGTCTTGATATTTTTGATGAGCAGTAGTGGTGCCATCTTTAATAGCATTGGGAAACTTTATACGTGGATCGATTTAAGTAACCGGTTTAGGATATAGTCATACCATTATCATCAAACTTGATAGATACCATTTGTGTGTTTTCATCATCATAAAGTTTTATACGTTGCCGATTATTTGAATAGGTATCTAAATTTAGATACAAATTGTAAAAAAATACAAAATTATCAGATAAACAATAAATAATATGTTCGATTAGAAAAGACCATAATCGATAAGAGACAGATATTATGTTGTTTTTTTTTTAGTAAAATAATGCAGGATACAGACTATATATATGATATATGATATATATACAGATATTAACAGACTATTGTTAAATAATTTCCGCACTTATCAGCGGGCCTAGTATGGTTGCGTTTATCGCGTGATAAATGTGGATAAAGCATCCGTCACTCTCGGACTTATACGTGTCAGAAAGTGACAGACGTTTTATCCACGTTTATCAACATCGATAAACACAACCATGCTAATTCAAAATATGTCTAACCTTGTCGTTATTTGTTTTCACAAGAAATACATTTACCACACTCGTAAAATAAAATTAGGTTCATTGTAAAAAGCGCTATCTCCACGCGGTTCTAATACCAATTATGAAGATGACATTCTTGCGGGTGGAGGCTCTGACACGTGTGATAAAAACGATATGTACTCAAATGTTAAAATTTATCTTTTTTTATACCTATATTTCTTTTATTACACAGTTCAATAGCCCCTACATAAAAGAGAGAACAATTTTACGACATTTGTGGCGTCTCGTTACTTTACGTGACTTCTTAATGACAGATTTATTTTTTGGCAATAAATTAGAAGTAATAAGTGCTAATGACCTGGTTTTAAAAATATACTTCGTTTTTAAAAACAGCATTTGGAAACAGCGCAGAAATAATGTACAGTCACGAGATTTAACTTGGTACCCACCTCAGGTCGAAAGTCAATTTGACATTCTACAACAATAAGGTTAATTTCCTAAAACTTACAAATGTCTTGACATCTTTAATTACATTGAGGACTTCAAGCATATTTTTCTTGAAATGGATCCCAAATTAACGCTCGTACCAACAGTCAATCAAACGGAATTTAGAGAGATATGTGAGAGTGACGTAATCAATGGAATCCTAAGAGATTTTTTACGATTGTTCTTATTATCAATATTTGATATACCTATTCCATTATGACCCAGAACATGTTATAAGTACCTAGTTGACCGTTTAGAGTAACCTACTCGATTTAGGTGATTTTAGTGAAATTCACAAATATAGCACTTACAGAGAGCAAAATAAATTATTTTCTGCAGCATTTCCTTTCAACTTGTATTATTACTGTTTTTTTTGTCTTTTAGGTAATGCTTTTGAACAAAATTGAACCTCTCACAACAATTTGGAATGATAGGCATCCAGTTGAGGATCAACTTTTGCAAAAAACTAATAATCCTGCAATAAATATTTAAAAAAACCTGTTGAAAAACGGATTCTAATAATAAACAAAATTAGCAAAGTGCAAAACGTGCAAGGATCCACACGATTTACGAGTATAATTATCACGATTATAGCAAAAGGTTTATTACCAATAATGGTCCATTATTATAACTATTGTAATGTTTTCATAAATCTCTCACAGAGTGAAGTTTATGTGAAAATTTATGGCAATTTAAAGGTTATCCTCCTTAGGCTATAGCAGTAATTGCAAGGCATGTGAACCAATGATATTATGAACCGGTAGTTATTCTATTAGCCAATATTAAATGTCTTCAAGGATAATCGTATTTAGAAGCTATTAAGTCCAAGTTTATAACTTATGACCATAAATATGTAGCTTTAGGTGACCTTGCTTTTTTTATGCATTTCGTACTTAGATTTTAAACCCACGATGTTGTTGCGATCTCTACTTTTAAAAGTCATATAGAACTCTTAAACGGACCAACTAATAGGCTATTTGACTAATTTTAAAAACCCTTTTTACTTAAATGATTCTTTATTATATAACAAGCACGCTACATTGATATTTCCTTGAGATTCTACTGTATTATCAATAACAATCTATGTTTAAGTTTAATTTTTCAAAACCGCTCTTAATCGCAGTTTCTATCATGGCGCTGGCCATATGACAAGTGTGACGTCACACGCAAGTAATAAATAAAGAATAATTTCAAGAGATACACCCTTATGACACCTATTATTATTATTATTATTATTTATTTATGATACCTTATGATCTGTGGTTACTTGCGTGTGACGTCACCAGCAAGTAACTACAGCTGCAAACCAATCACATAGCGTTTCTGCCACAGATAAAATTTCAATAAATATTACAATTTTTTTGTGTAATTTATAAAAAATATGCATAATTTAGTTTAAAATAAAGTGAAATTTGTTGTGTTTCGAGGATGATCAGAATTTGTATATTTTTAATGTTGAAAATAGCCTGTTGGCAAAAGGTTTTTATTGAAAAGGTGTTCTGATAAAAATCATGTTTAAGTAAGAGGTTTGCCTTAAAAGGACACTATTTTTTTCTTTTTTTTTGGATGCCCCTTGAAATCGGCAAACTGTTTATCGAATTTCATTTCACCGAAAACGATTCATAGAATATTCAGTACTAATATTTTCTCTTGGAGTAATTTGGCTTCATCGATTATTCATTACATATTATAAAAATTATTAGAAGAACACTACAAGTATTGTTAAGTGCTTAAATATACATTTCATAAACTATTCAAGAAACAGAACAACTACATAGGTGTTGCGGTTTTTTTCTTTGACGTCTTATTGTACAACCGTTTTATTTCATAGTCGATTACATAATTAACCAAAAATATTTTAATACAAAGTTTGAGAGTAATAACATAGGTTAGAACTACCCCAACGAAAATAAAACGCTACCAGATAACCAGCACATAAACCATTGCAGTTGTGGAATGATAAATATTGAAGTGATTTGCTATCTTCTCACTCTTGTTAGATAATTAATTACGAAACAAAAAAATTATACCTTTTTCGTAACCAAAAAACTAAATCACCGAAACGGACAAAATGAATTTCTTTGGTCTTTTTTGTTTCTTGCAATTATTTTGACCTTCGTTATTTTCTATTATGAAATCTCATTCCCGTCTGAGTCATTCGGGTTTATTGAGTTACCTTATTTATAAATAATAATATGTTTTTATAAACCCATCAACATTATAAATAAATATTGTCATGTTGTATTGCCATAATACCGACATGCCACCTACTGCAACACGAGGTTGTATGTGATCGCGAGCAAATAAAAATAGCTTTAGGTACCTTAAAAACTGCGAAAGGTTTCCCACCAAACCACTAGATACGTTTCTTGGGAATTTAAACTATTCTTTTGTTTAATTTCAGATCGCGGGAACTGATAAAGGGCGCAATATTGGACAATGACTTCATGAAGAATCTTGAGATGACGCAAATCCGCGAAATTGTGGATTGCATGTACCCTGTGGAGTACGCGGCAGGCAGTCTTATCATCAAAGAAGGAGATGTCGGCAGCATCGTGTATGTTATGGAAGGTGAGTTTTAGAATATTTGTTTTTACTTTCAACGCCATCTCGCGGTGAGTAGCAGAACAAGCGTAGTCTTGCGTAAGTGCTGCACTCTAGTGACGTAATTGAAAACTAAGTAGTTTCAACTGCGTTACTGGATCGTTCTGGTTTTGCTACTTGCCGATAGGTGGCGCTAATATAAAAATTCAACCTCTTTACTTAGTTGTATGAAACTACTGGTAGATGGCGTTCCTTTACCTGAACATTTTCTTATCTAAAATTGAGTATAGTAACAATAAAATTACTCATTAATTAGACGTTATGATTATGACCAGCGCTCGGATTTTTCATTTCAGTGCGATGAAAAATCCGAGCCCTGATTATGACATATGGAATTGGCAATTATTATTTTTGTTAGTGTTTCAATTCAATATTTTTATTTCGGACTGTCCAATTTATAGTGTTAGTAACAAAGTCTTATTCTTCTTCTTTTATTCTAGTTTTTTTTAGTATAAAATTAAATTAAATTTAAAAAAGTAAAGCGGCCTAATGCAGCGACTACTTACTTTGCTACTTTTTAATATTTATTTATATAATGAAGAAATATGTTAAGTAAAACTTAGCTACCGGTTATATTAAGATGTTCCTAAGTGGTATCAATTTTCCGCGTACAAATTATTTTTCCTAGCATAATAATGCTTGTTTACTTCTGGTTTTTTCCTATAAACTACCACGAAGAGCAAGTACTTTCTAGCTCTGCGCGAGAAAGCGGAAAAGCAGGCAGCGACGCGCTTTTCCTACGAGTTGGCTGCAACAGGTTTACCGCCGTGCTATATGACAACAAAAACTCGGAAAAATCTTTAAGGAACGATCTCTAAATGTATAGATCACCAGTGGTTTACCAGACTAATTGAACCGATATAGAGGCCCTACCTAATCGTTAAAATATAAAATGTCCCAAGTTAATTACAGATCTTTTACACTTATAACTTTAGATTTGGAGGATTGGCAATATTGTTTTTTATGCTCAAACGTTTGTTACAACTCGGTACTTATGCAATATTTTTGGCAGTAATTTTAACTAGAATACTCACAGACATTTGGAAAATACGCACAAACATTTTATTTTAAAGTAAATGCTAGAGTTCGTTGCGCATAATCATTTTTAGGGTTCCGTAGCCAAATGGCAAAAAACGGAACCCTTATAGATTCGTCATGTCTGTCCGTCTGTCCGTCCGTATGTCACAGCCACTTTATTCCGTAACTATAAGAGCTATACTGTGGAAACTTGGTAAGTAGATGTATTCGGTGAACCGCATTAAGATTTTCATACAAAAATAGAAAAAAAACAATAAATTTTTGGGGTTCCCCATATTAGAACTGAAACTCAAAAATTTTTTTTTCATCAAACTCATACGTGTGGGGTATCTATGGATAGGTATTCAAAAATGATATTGAGGTTTCTATTATAATTTTTTTCTAAACTGAATAGTTTGCGCGAGAGACGCTTCCAAAGTGGAAAAATGTGTGTCCCCCCCCCCGTAACTTCTAAAATAAGGGAATGATAAATGTAAAAATAATATATGATGTACATTACCATGCAAACTTCCACCGAAAATTGGTTTGAACGAGATCTAATAATTAGTTTTTTTTTAATACGTTATAAATCGTAAACCGCATTTTACCTTTCATTCAATCAACTCCAATATAATAAAGAATAAAGAAAAACATTTATTTAGATGTATAGTTGTACGGAACCCTACGTGCGCGAGTCCGACTCGCACTTGGCCGGTTTTTGTTTAATCATAGAGTCATGTGGGGCAAATGTGCGCACTTTTTTTTCAAACTAGTATCTAAATTAAACGATAAGAATGACAGAGAAATGAAAATATGTATCTGGCAAAGCACTTATTTAGGCAATGATTTAATCAAGAAATTATCAATAAAACTTTGCCACTTCGAAGAAAAATCATATCATACTGCGGGTAAGTGTGGATTTTTTGGTTACCTATCACAACTTCGAAAAATGTTTGACCGAATTTTGGTTCGACAAATACTTTTCGTCAATTATGGTTTGGGTTTTTTTACGTTTGCCCGAAAGATCACTTCGAATATTTTCATTTAGTCATTACTTGTTTAGGTTTTTTACCGATTTGACAAATTATCTATTCCGTAATACTGGTTTCGGCGAACAAACAGTTGTCCAATGTAATGGTTTGTCAATTTATCTATTTCCCATTTCTGAGTTTACCTTAGTATCATTTGCCCAATGTAACGGCTCGGTGTATCAATAGTTTACATATTTTTAAATCGACTATGCTAACCTGTCCGATTTGGTTCTACCCTGATTTGTCTTGATCGTTGCATTTTCTGGATAAATTACAAGCAAGACTATTTGGGCAGAAAAAAAAATAACCTCGAAGACCAAGGCGGGAGCAAAGCTCCCGCCTTGGCCTTCTAACCTAACCTATCCGTATCGGTTCTGCCCTAATTCGTCTTGCTCGGTGCATTTTCCGGATAGTAACAAATTACAAGCAAGATTTGCTTACCTGAAATGAATATTTGACGTAACGTAGCGAACACTATATGTAGCATTGATCAAGTGAAAAATGGGTTAAGAAACAAAATACGAAACGATCCCTAGGCTAATTGTAGCACTGGTGTAATGAAAAATAGGCTTTGAAATAAAATACGTAACAATACATAGGGCAAGTGACTACAAAGAGAAAAGTTGTTCGGACTAAAGATATGTTTACTTAATGTCAAATAGTGAAATAAAAAAATGACGAATCGTGCCATCGGAGAAACGATAAAAAACGAAATGTTTTCGGTCAAATGAAATTCGGTCAAAAACTTTTCGAGGTTGCGATAGGTTACCGGATTTTTTATTATTCTAAGTAGACTGATTTTGATCAAACTTACCTCATTTTACTGAGACATAACATTCAAATCTTATGCAAAAGGCTTAAATACATTTCTAACAGAATTAAAATTCATTTACTCGTGTCAATTTTCGCTATGACCGCAAATTTTACGTTTATAGCACCGGATTCTGAATATTTTCTTTTTCAAGTAAACGAATGATATCACCTTGCATAAACTATTTCTCTACCAACATAACTTTAATTTGTCTACACATGTTATAAACTTCTCCCTCCCATTCCTAAATAAAGGGGTTGCGCACACTTACCCGCTGCGCACAGTTACCCCACATGACAATAAAGAAACAAATTGCTTTTAAACAAAAACAAATCATGCGAAAATAATAATAAGTATGCCTGAGTTGCGTGACGTTATATTCGGAATTAAAACAGTTATGCGAGCCATATACGAGTGTGAACCCGTAAATTTAGTTGTATAATAATAACATACATACAGTGGTGGTCACATAATTAGGGACACTTGTTTTTTTCCCATACAATTGCCTACAAATATGGCTTTTCAATTTTGACAACCAATCAAAACGTTCTTAACCTATTATATTTTTAGTTACACTTATCGGTAACTAATAAAGTAAAGTTTAAATGTATGTACAATTTAGCTCTGTTGAGATCGGATCTTTAATTTTATAAGGATATGAAAAAATAAATATTCGGCGCTCATACAAAGTTGTAGAATTTTGTATGGACGCGTCAGCAATTAGTTTTTAAATCCTTATAAAATATAAGGTCCGTTTTTAATATAAGTTCACTGTACATCAGTTTAACCCTTAGTTAATTATGTAAAGTAAAATGTATTTAGCAATAAAATTGGACGAGAACTTTTTGATTAGTGGTCAAAATTGAAAAGTCATATTTGTAGGCAATTATATGGAGAAAAAACAAGTGTCCCTAGTTATGAGACCACCACTGTATATGTATATGTTAGTATTAGACTTGACTAACTTCATTGACGTGGAATCTTTGTAAAATGTTATTTCTATCGCAATATCTTCGATTTTTTTGTCCGTTCTATAACGGACATTCCTAACAACTGATAAAGTCATATAAGAGACATAACGGACAAGTTAATCGCGAGTAATTTTTTTAATTAGCTCATTTCCGATAACAGGCCGTAGAAATAATTTTCCCGTGGGATTTAATTGAGAATTACTGTTAGAAATCTTGAATCTAATAAGATATTGCTTTTAATAAAATAATAATATTTTCTAAGAACTGCGCGATTACTATACCTACATGGTAATAACTGATTTAACGGATTATATCGCGTGTAATTATAATTACTTATTATGTACTGGTTAATTAGTTAAATAATTAAATGGCCTAAAAGTTATTAGGTCCGAAGTTCCTTATAATAATTATGAGCTTACAAATTTGATCTTTAAACGTTTCATTCATAACTGAATGTAGTATGAAACAAATCATACAAAGTGGAGTTATATCTTATACTACCTCTGCCCGCGACTTCGTCCACGTGGAATTCTCAACAACATTGTGTCTAAACCATCCCAGAATTTCTTTGAGTACACTACAGTCGAGTTCATAAAATATGTATACATTTTAGTACCTTATCTATTTAATGTCATGTTTGAACGGCCATATATGAATTGTCACAACGATTAAAGTGACAAGGAACTTAGTGTATACATATTTATGAACTGGACTGTATCTAATGACTGGTATGCGGCATTAGGCAAGGAGTTAATTTTTCATCCCCTTCCGTTTTTTATAAGCAAACACCGGATTGACGAGGGCAAAAATGTACCAGTGCTAGTGATTCATTAAATGTAGACTAAGTTTATCGACATCGATAAAAAGCAATTTTTAATCATCATTATCATAAGTAATGACCAAGTTTGAATACCTTTTAATTACGTGCAAACCTCTATTATTTATACTTAACGCAACTATAAACAACCGGTATCTGACATCGACTCTGGACTCGAGTCACTTTTGACAACCATTGAAATTACATTGAATAACAAATTCATTCATTCAACAAAATTATTTAGCATTCCGATGAATTGTGAACCAATTTGTTTTTAAGTCGATTAAAAATGCGTGGAAAGAAAAAATATCGTTTATCTCCATGGAAAGCTGATCATTCAGATATAGAAGTTAAAGGTACGACTTACGTTTGCAAGAAATGTAAGATCTATATGTCACGAAAAAAGTTGTCGATAAACTTACTCGATATTTAATAAATCACTAGCACTGGTACATTTTTGCCCCCGTCCATCCGGTGTATGTTCATATATAAGTTAAAAATCAACTTACAACTCTGCCTTACTAAGCATAATGGCGTTATCTCAAACAAAACATCTGTAGAAATTGCAACCTAGTTACAAACAGAAGAGAGTTGAATCTGCTTTGGCTATTGAATTTAGTTATTGCATTTTTGCTTAGGAGGGCAGAACTGACAGGGAGCGATATTTCCACCACGATACCCTTGCTTTTAAATCTGACCTTTTAAATTGCACAGCCGACATGGTAATCAAGCATTAGAGGCTAGGAAATGGAAACCACTCTAAACACAGTTTATCAGCTCTAACATTAGATACTAATAGCTGACCTAGGACTAACCGTTTGCCGTTCGATTTTAGCCTTTCTAGTCATCGTATTGCATCGTATGCCGCGAGGCAAGTCGACCATACCTATGTCAATGATAATCAAGAAAATAATAATTGAAAAGAAATATCAGTGGACAATGTCACACTAATTGACCTAGTCCCAAACTAAGTTCTAGGCAACGATATAAATACTTACATACTTACATAGAGAAATATATACTTAAATACATAGAAAACATCCGTGACTCGGGAATATAATATATTCGCGCTCATCACACAAATATCTGCCCTTACCGGGATTTGAACCCAGGACCGCTAGCTTCGTAGGCAGGGTCACTACCAACTAGGCCAGCGCGTCGTCGTCACTACTAATTAATAATAATACTGTAATAATTTTGTAATGACGTAAAAGAAAGGTCGGAATAAATGGCTATTTTATTTTATTTTTATTTATACATCGTATTAGAACAGACGTATATAAATTTAACGGATATCTGCGTCCCTCTAACTAGGCCTATTATATCTTATATTTATTAAATCTTTTGTTGTTATTAATGTTCTTTGGCACTGAATGTTATTCAATGAAATTGTGTTGTTCGTGACTCGTGTGACAAGTTTGACCCACGCCAATGAGTCAAAGTTTGCATAAGGCTAGTGACGTCATCTTTACATATTTATTACATAGTATAAAACAAAGTCGCTTCCCGCCGTCTGTCCCTCTGTATGTACAATCGAGTTCATAAATATTTGTATACTTTAGTACCTTGCCACTTTAATTGCTGTGATAATTAATATATGGCAGTTTAAACATGACATTAAATAGACAAGGTGCTAAACTGTACACATATTTCCAACTACGCAACGTATTTTAATGCGGTTTTCAAATATTAATAGATAGAGTGAATAAAGAGGAAGGTTTATAAATATATACATTCTGGAGTAGGTACGAGTATGTACGGGTGTAACATGAAACTCACATAAAACAAAGCGGAGCGAGGGTGGGTCGCTAGTTATATTGTATTATGCAACAAAATCCTTGCGGTATTATATATGTAGGCATACATTATGAATATTTATAACTTTTTGTTACCATGTTACTAAATTGTTTGTTTTGTCTTTTACAATGTAACAATAACTTAACTGGTTAATCTTGTTGGTTATGTATGACTAGTAGTGATCCTGTCTACGAAGCTAGCTGTCCCAAGTTCGATCCCGGTAAGGGCTGATATTTTTTCCCGAGTCTTTAATGTTTTCTAACTATGTGTTTAAGTATTTATTTATCTTTAGAAGTATTTATCTGTTCTGGTCCCATAATACCTAGAGTTTTTTTTTACGACTATGTAGGTCAATTTTCGGGGGACTGTCCCCTGCCCTAATTAAACATTACAATCTGTTAAATTTGTAAAAAGTAAAAAAATGCTCGAAACACCGTTTAATAAAGCGACGACATTATAAAATAACACAAATTAAATATTAATTTCTAAATTTTGATACTAAATGTTAAAAAACTACTTTTAGTTTATTAAATTAAACACGAGTTAAAAAGTGCATAACGTCAGTGATGCTGCAATACCGGATAAGTAACAAATTTAATACGGTGCAAAATACACCTTAGCATGTAAGACTGTAAGGTACATTTTGCAAATTATTGAATTTTGTAGTTACGCGGTATTGCTATATCACCGACGATAACTCATGTTAGAGATTGACTGAATTTACATTTTACTCAAAAGTAAAATATCCAAGTCAAATTACATCGTTTTCATGATTTCTCAACATGTATGGTTAAACAATTTGAACACCGACCAATAAAGGTACTCACAGAGTACTTTAAAGAATTCCATTGTATTTAATTCGTCACGTTTTTTTCCATCAAGCGTTTCATAAAATTCAATGTCGGAGAAATTTATATCAAGGTCATCGGCCAGGTCATCTATCATTAAACCATCATTAGTATTGTAAAAGCCCGTTTCTAACAATATGAATAAAAAGGGAAATATGGGTTAAACCGCAGGCAGCCTTAATGTATTAAGCGCCACTTATTCATTCTGTTGGTGTTTATTGCATTTCGTCATTTTAAAAAGAACGCATTTGTTGTAGCTATTTTGTATTCCATTATTTTAGATTGAAGACACATTAAGTGTCATTTGTAAATTTGGTAATTTTTAGGTATTCGTTATTAGAGTTTCGTATCCAAAGCTTGCCAATGGGACCCTATTACTAAGGCTCCGCCGCTGTCCGTCTGTCACTAGGCTGTATCCTGTTAGGGCGCGTACACATAGCGATCCGTTTTACAGGTCCGTTATTTGATGGCGTAAGTAGTTGTATGAGCGAGTTCACACCCAAAACAGTATTCTAGATCCAGTAAAAAAGAAGATTACAAGGTGAAAAGATCCGTTAAAACAGATCCTGTAAAAACGGACGTTCTATGTGTACGCGCCCTTACACTTGAAATCTTCTCAGAAAATATTATCCATTATACTCCGTCGACGAATATATGCAACTTAAATTGTAAAATTATTATTGTTTATTTGACTTTATTACTTTTTGTATATTGACATCGGAAACTGACTATTTATTAGTTGTTTATTGATGTTGACTTTGATTATTTGAGTGTTATTTTTGTATTATTATATTATTATTTAGTATTAATTTTGAAAATATCAATCTAATTTCGTATTTTTTGACATGCCATGCAATTTATATTGTAATATTACATTGATGAATAAATAAACTAAACTAAACTAAACTATTATAAAATAATAAAAAATTCCCATAAACAAAAAAACATGGATTTTTTGGTGTTTTTCATCTATTACGGAACTCTTCGAAAGCGAGTCCGACTCGCACTTGGCCAGATTTTCAATTAAATAATTGTTTAATCTTACAGATTAATGGAATTAATTTTGAAAAATAAATATTTATAAATTTATATGTCCTGACGGAAGTATACATAAAACTATTTTAGCAACTCTTTCTTAACTTAGTATTCTGAAATCCTTTTAACTAACTAAGATTAACGTTTGCATATATGTTAGTTCATTAGCACTTGATGAGTTACACAACTGGAGACTCCAACACGGCTTTAAACGCATAACAAACATGGCGGATGATTTAAAATCTAATGCAAATACTAGACGCGTTACGTGTCCAGTTTGCGTTTTCACTCCAAAGAAACTGTTAGAAAAGAAAGAAAGTAACTGCCACTAATATACACCTACAAGCTCAGTGATAATGTGCAACTTTACGCAGGCAGGCAAATAATCAGTGGCTCGTGCCATAACAGAACGCATAGCGCAGTTGAAATGACTGGCTATTATGTTATTATCCCATCGGAAAGCATGGACTTGCGGGCAAGCTAACCTTATGAAACTTTCACTCGCAGTTCCAACTCGGAATACGTCACCAGCGCTAATTTTGTGCGGTTTATTTTGAATTGTTTTCCATTGCTTAGCCGTCGGATATCCGGTTTTTACTAAGAGGGATAGGCGACGCTTAAATCACGTAGCTGTCAAAAATGTTTTATATAAATTTTGCTCCGGTCGATTTCTACGATTTTTAAATATGTTTTAGTTATTATAAAAAACTAAGTTTGTACCATTCCGTTTTTCTGAAGAAATATTTTCTTAAAAATGAAAACGTAGGTAAAGACCTAGTTTTTCATAATATTTACAACATATTTAATAATCATGAAAATCGGATTTTGGATGGGGAGAGAAATGTATGGCATTTTGTATGAATATTTTCAACCTCACAATCCTCCAGGGCATAAAACATATAAAAAAACATGTTACGTGTAACGTAGAATCTAAAAAAAAGATTTTCAACCACCCCAACCAGATCAAAGATCATGTTCTAGTTTCTTAAAATATTACCGAGAATTCCGATATCATTATCTAGGTTGCGATACCAAAGCAAACATACAAAAAAGGTGTAGTCCCTTCCTAAGCCAAAAGTTAGTTTCCAAATTTAGTAGCTACCGCGGATTACCGCAGATGAAATTGCATTTCGTTAGTTGCATATCGGCATATAGGTACCTACTACAGATGCTTCGTAGCAAATGCCGCATTTTTGTTCGACGGTTCAGCATCTATTCCATTATCGCCTAAATCGTCTCTTTTGTTTATTTTAAGAGCAATCGAATAGCCAAGATACCTGACGTCACCCTTTCTGTTTCCGTCCAGATTTGCGGTCGCCCCTTCGACAAAAAGTCGACGAGGTCTCGATCTCGGTGTTCAAGGTCGATGACGCATTGTCAAAGTTTTTGCTAACGTCAACGTAATATTGACAATGCAACGATATCTATTTACGAATAAACTGTCGTTTTCGTTTCCTCAATTGAAATAATTTAGTGAATGCTTATTTCGTGTGACCTTGTTTGGATTGATGGTGTTACCACGGTATTTGTTACCAAAGAAACACTTAGTGGTTTTGGGTTTGATTCTTGCTTAGACAAATATTTGTTTTTGATGTTTTCTCTGTACCTATCTTAGTATATATTTCGTCATGAACTTTTAATTCAATAGATATAAAAGGCAAACGAGTAGACGGACCACCTGATGGTAAGCATTCACCGTCGCCCATAAACGTCAGGAATGCCAGGGGCACAGCCAAGTGGTTGCCTTTCAGAGAATACTCTTTTTAAGCCGTAAGTTTATCGTTATCTTGTACGAATAGTCAGAGCCTAGAGCGCAGTTTGGGACTAGGATAATTTGTGTGACTTTGTCCCCTGTTTTTTTTTTTTGTATGTCTTTACTACTCACGGGACTATGAGAGTCCCGGAGCTTTAATTTCCTTCCGTGAAAGGTAAATTGCGGTTTACGATTTATGACGTATTAAAAAAACTAAGTACTTACTAGATCTCGTTCAAACCAATTTTCGGTGGAAGTTTGCATGGTAATGTACATCATATATTTTTTTTAGTTTTATCATTGTCTTATTTTAGAAGTTACAGGGGGACACACATTTTACCACTTTGGAAGTGTCCCTCGCGCAAACTATTCAGTTTAAAAAAAAATATATTAGAAACCTCAATATCATTTTTGAAGACCTATCTATAGATACTCCACACGTATGGGTTTGATGAAAAAATAAATGAGTTTCAGTTCTAAGTATGCGGAACCACCAAAATTTATTGTTTTTTTTTTATATTTTTGTTTGAAATTCTGAATGCGGTTCACAGAATACATCTACTTACCAAGTTTCAACAGTATAGTTCTTATAGTTTCGGAAAAAAGTGGCTGTGACATACGGCCGGACAGAACGACAGACAGACATGACGAATCCATAAGGGTTCCGTTTTTTGCCATTTGGCTTCGGAACCCTAAAAAGGCCTTTAAGACCTAAGTCATGAATCTCAGTAGCTCTGGCATTTTGTTTAAATATTATGTCTTGATATCGTCTAACATAAAGCACAAGTTTAGCTCGCTATGTTTAAATATTCATCACCGATGTTATGTAACTTTTTCTATCCATGCCATGTTCAGGTTGTCTAATAGGTTAATAGTATTTTTAAATTGCGTTAAAATTACAGTTGGTATCATTATTGCATAGCAAATTTCAAATAAGTTATGTAATAATGATAACAGCGTAGCCTGTGTACATCTTGTCGACTTTATTACTATATCGATTTACATTGTGAAGAATAATTTCGAAACGAAATTTGTTGAGTCGTTGGCAATGCTCAATTTTCGAGTACGTTCCACTCGCTTAAGGCAAGAGGACGTTGAGCAATCCAACCATATTACTATGGCCTTAATGTTCCTCGAGTATATTGTCTGAATTTCTGGAGCGACGGGGCAATTGTTCGATATGCCAAGAATGAATTGAGAAATTTATAGACGTTCAAAATATCCACGAACATGTTAAACATGTACAGTGGACTTCAAAGAGATGTATCCACTTTTTCACCAGCTCTAACGCATTGTAGTAAGTTCCAAAAACATCCATTTAATTTGTATTCGACTGTACTCCCGGTTTAAATAGAATTTGGATGGCTATTGTTATCATACTGGCCATCGCAATTGACAGTATATTTGTCAAATGTGTTACATAAAAACTGGTCAAGCGCGACTCGGACTCGCGCACCGAGTGCTCCATGT
This sequence comes from Acleris literana, assembly GCA_946894065.1. Taxonomy (NCBI): domain Eukaryota; kingdom Metazoa; phylum Arthropoda; class Insecta; order Lepidoptera; family Tortricidae; genus Acleris; species Acleris literana. The sequence continues at coordinate 17,110,566 of OX335684.1, read as the reverse complement.
CGCCCGAGTTACGCTTGACCGGTTTTTATTATTTGTTATTTTTCTTTACGGTCACACCAAATTTGTTAACGTTTCTACGAAATGACAGAAACATAAAAGTGTTGGTATATATTTTTTAGCCCATTCTATAGATGTAAAAGATGTAACTCTTTAAAGGTTGGACAGCCGGACGGACGAATGGACACCGTGGGCGTATTAATAGGGTCTATTTTGGCACTCTTTGGGTACGGAACTCTAATAAAAAAAGATTGCCTTTAACTACTAAGGAGTAGTAGGTAGTCCAAGGCCTTATTATGACATGGCTATACAGTTCAGTTTACGCTCAGAGAAAAGGACAGAGCTATATAACTGTTATAGCTCTGTTCTTTACGCTAGCCGTAAAATAAACTCCATAGCCATGTCATAAAAACCCCCCAGTACAGTAAAACTAGACTGTCAAACTTGTACTCGCAACTGATAGTATATTTGTCACTAACGTTTCGTAAAAAAAACGAATATAGCCGATCACTATTAAGGAACTCGTAGTACTGTACGGTCGTCTATCTTGTAATAAATGAATCATTCATAAAATTTAAGCGTATGTGCCGCTACATAAACTCCATGCACAATTAAAGATCATTGACATTGTAGGGGAGAAAATCGCGTGTCAGAATTTAATAACTCAACATCGCCATTTTTACTTTTTCACCAGAAACATCATTAATCTTGGCACTGTTTCTTCTAGATCAATTAGTATCCATTACACGTTCCAATTCCTAGACAAGTGGCGGAACATAACGCTGGTAAACTGTAAAGTCATCTTTAGCTCCAGTTTCTACTACAGAAAGCAACTCTTCATTTTGGCTGTGCTATTGTTGTTGATCTTCTGCCCATGCATTCTACCGATGTGACCAACCGCATCTTACGATTTCTCTCGACTGCATCGCATACGCAAATGGTTTTATCATTGACCTGATTATTAATTGCTTCTATTAGGACCAAGTTATTAGGATCAATCAATATTGCAGTACGTATGAATGTATATTGATACTTATTGATTCGTGTAATTAGGGTTTATTACAGGTTAATTTTACCGATTATGTAAAGGAAATACCAAGGCCAGCTGGATTAATCAATGATCTGAGTTTACTTTCAATTTTTTCTGTTACTGCTTGAATTCTTGCGTAAAATTACAAGGACAGCTTTTCGACGAATTTAAATGACTAATAGATTGTCTATTGAATCTTTTAACAAGATACAAAGGACATGGAGTCATAGGGGAGAATGCCCGCATACCCTATCATACCAACCAACAAAGTGGAAAGGAATGTAGACAATAATCGGTAGTTTCCCTTCATGCCTTATTTCATTAGCATTGTTGTAGATAAGATGTCCTTTACTGCACAATTTACTACTCGTTTCATCTAATGTGCAATCGTAAATGTCAGACTCAGTTTCCGTATTGCAATAAAATGCAAGTTGACAGGTTACGTCAACCGACATATTGTTTGAATAGGTGCATTATGGTGGCACATTACTTGGCTGTTAATTGTAAAAAAAAATTTTGAATCTCTCAGTCAGTATATCAAATGTGATAGATTTGAAATGAATATTTGGGATAAATTGCCAAGTAAATTGTTATCATTAGCTCTTTTCCATGGCACGAAAAGCAAACGAGCACACAGGAAAGAGCACACCTGATGATAAGTGAACTCAAAAGCCTCACAGTTTACAACCTCAAGATTTCAATCTTACAATAACAATCTCAAGACTAAAAATACGTTACCAACCCTGAGGACTTAGGTGGAATGCTTCTATGCTATTCATAACCAACTAACTGTAACGGTAACTGTATTTCTTCCAAATTTTGGCTAAGGCGTCTACAAGCACTTTTTTGAAGACGGAAAAAAAACTGGTATCTAGTCATGCTGCGGTAGGAATAATCATAAGCATCTTACGCAATTACTGTCCAATGCAACCGCAAAAATAAATATTTGCGTTATTCTGAGACCGTTGAACATAACAAACGGCCAATAAGCACCGGTACTTGCGTGGCTTGCGTCGCCTTCGCAATTTTCGGCACTTAGAATAGAAATCCTTGTATAAAATACCTTGAAATCATTGAACGTGAATTGTAAGCAAGTTGCATTGCTACTATTGAGTTTTTACTCATCAAGGTAAACGCTACGTTGATTTTCGTGTTTTATACTTCGCTCTTCTAGCGGAAGAAACAGTTCAGCGGGTCGGGTAAAATTGCTAAATGCAATTTAAACGTTTTCACATTTATGATACTGCTACTTACTAACGGTGTTATATACTGTTTTGGAATGATGGTTATCTTTAAAATTATTCTTTAAGAAATTACACTGTAAATCAACGAACATACACATGCTATATTATTTAACTATCCCAAAGACACGACCTCAATCAAGTTAAGTTTGTAGATGGCTATCATTCAATTTGGACAATCGATTTAACATTTAGACATTGCTATTCACGAGAAAGTAATGGCCGTCTAATTGCTTAGTTAGGCAATTCTCAAATATGTTTTAATCACAGGAGTAAGTGATCAAATATTATATCGTGAAAGTGAAACGATCACGATTCGTGCAGCCTTGACCACGATCTCTTTTACATCATCAGTATCGGGTAGACATTTGCATCCTATTTTCATATCAGCTTTTACTTAACTTTCGATCTCTGAGTTTGCAATGGTTCGCGAAATGTCAAATGTATATTCCGCTTTCGTTAAGAGCTTCATTTGTTTTAAGTTTTAAATGACTTTCTTGACACTGTGATCTATGTTATCTTTTAACTAGTCAAAGAGTCTTTTGCGTGTTAATTGTATCTTTTATCGTTCTGTTGTAGCTTCTATCGCCATTATGAAAAAAATATATGAAAAATATTTATTGGCAATTAACTTAGTACAATTTATCTTTAGTCCTGGATCCTGAGCTAGGAAGCCCTGTGTTACAGGACCCAGTAGAATACAATTTTAGAGATACACTCTTAATAAAATAAAATAAAAACTAAAAACTTTGCACAGGATTATTACATTATTACTTACATTATTAAACTAAAACTAACAACTTAAACATACAAATTCTAGTGAGGGGGTACGTGTGAATGTATGGATTTGCGTGTCTTAAAATATATATGTAATATTATTAATACCATATAAATAAATAACTGATTAGTACGGAAAAATAAAATATATTTTTAATATGGGACTTCCAGCCATTAAACTGCCGTATTGAAATAACGTTGCATAAGACGATGTTTGGTATAAAAATAAGGACTATATTTTTTATCTCACCTTTTTTGACCTAGCCTAAAAACTAAAAAAAACACTGTAGAATTTCTATCTTTCTTTGGAATCATTACTGTACAGAAAAAAAAATGAAATGGCGGACTTAATGCCCAATTCTCTACCAGGAAACCAAATAATCATACAGAAACTAACAAAAGTTATGCACTGAAAAAGAATGACAAAGCAAAGCAAAGAACATATTTACTAAATAACAACAGTCTATGCAAAAAGTACAAATAAATAAATAAATGTACATGATATAAATAAATAAATATAATAATATTCATACTGGGTGTCCCTAAAACCAACGCCAAAACTGAGAGGGCTGATAGAACAGCTAAAAAGCTATCGATTTAACCCCTATGTATGTTGAACGATTTTTACTAATTTCGGAGATATTGATCATTTTAATCTGAATATTTGTAATTTTCCCTTATGTCCATGTCACGAAAAATTATTGTTGTCACGTTTTATTTCATAAGTTTTTCAGTGGTATCTTACATAATTAGAATCATTATGAATCAGCGAAGTTTTTAAACCTATTTGCCCTTTTTTTTTCTGTAATTTTTTTGAGCAATCGCCTAAAGTTTCTTTCTCCATACTAGGTGTCCCAGTGTGTTTGCTTTTCACTTTGTATGGAAAAAACAACTTTAGGTGATTACTTAAAAAATACTGATAAAACAACGGGCAAATAGGTTTAAAAACTTCGCTGATTCATAATGATTCTAATTATGTAAGATACCACAGGAAAACTTATGAAATAAAACATGAAATTAATAATTTTTCGTTAGATGGACATAAGGGAAAATTACAAAAATTCAGATTAAAATGATCAATATCTCCGAAACTAGTAAAAATCGCTGAACATACATAGGGGTTAAATCGATAGCTTTTTAGCTGCTCTATCAACCCTCTCAGTTTTGGCGTTGGTTTTAGGGACACCCAGTACTTATAGCTATAAATATAACACCAGAAACTAAAACATATTCCATGATGGCTCTAGCTATACGTAAACTCTACGCAACATCATTTCAGTAATTGCAGCTGCCGTCGTTAATATTTGAGCTCCATTTCTGTTAAGTATAGGTGTATTTTCTTCGTCGAAGTGATCATTGTAAGTAGCATATTCTGCAGCTATCATCCAATTTGCAATTTTCATCGCTGCACTGAATTGTCTAACCAATTCGCAATAATCTCGTCTAGAATTTCTCTCTTAATGTTTATCGACAGCTTTATTGCTACTCGCCTTTCTGTTTGTATAAAACTACTTTTACCAGAGTGAACTCGGCTAAGTGGTGTTAAAATTAGAAATTTTAGCAGACTACATTATTTGCGGTTCGGTAAACCACGGATGATTTGAAATTTGCTATCATCTACATAATTCGACTCAATATAAAGTAGAATAGCTAGATGGCTTCGGTCTTGCATTCCCATAGCACAATTTTATTCAAAAATCAAAAATCAAAAAATCTAAATATTTATTCAGTAAATTGGCCACATACGGGCTCTTTTACACGTCGGTAATATACAGTGAATCTACTAGCGCTTCGGACAAGACCATCATTGCGGAGAAGAAGCGCCGCAAGAAACTCCAGCAGAAGGTCATTTTTTCAAACATAAAATACAATAATACTTAAAAGTAAGTTACATTACAAGGTAATAAAGCAACAAATATAAATTAGTAGAACTATCACATATAAAAAAAAATACAAATTCAAAATTAAAAACATTACAAATAAATGTAAAAATTAACAAAAACATTACAAATAAATGTAAAAAATATTAAAGTGACAATCACAACTATATTCAATCTCAATGTCGATTTTAATTTGTTAGTGTGTTGTCTTCACCATCAAAACTGAATACAGCAACGAACATGTGAATTGCTTTTACGTTATTGGGTCCATTTTGTAGGCAAATTAAGTATCCTGACATTTAAAAAAAGGTCTTATTGTTTCTTGAGAACATTTCCTTTCACTGTTCATTTTATTGTTCGCTTTGTCGTCAAGGATAATGATAATTACAGTATTTCTTTCATTTTAGGCATTGCCAATTGAAACACTTGATAGTTAAAGCAAGTCATTAATTTTATTATGTCTCTAAATGTAGGCCTCCAAGGCATCCTTATTGCGACATTTTGGTAAGAGAATGAAGGTCTTTGGTATCCTATCACTTTAGCACCTTGAGCTGGTTTTAATTAGTCATACAGAGTCCTTTTTACGTCCTTGATGAAAATGATGAAAATGAAATGATGAAGAATTATTACTTGACCAATGATTACCTAGTTTGCGAGCTAACGGTCGGTCAAATTATTTACGTAAATAAAAATATTAGTTACACTTGTTGCTGGTACGCGTTGTTACATTTATTTTACATCACGTTTATTATTTGAATATTTTGCACTAACCATTGTTATGTCACATGTCGTGGTATTTCGTGGATTTGAATTTTACAACTGTATAAATATTGTATTTACGTCGCGTGCGTATATCTTTTGAATAACATTTGAACTCTAATTAAATTATAGAATTTTATAGATGAATTCGTCATTTAAAAAAGCGAAATCTGCCTTTAAATAAGATAGGGACATTTTAATATTAAAATTGATAGTCGGGCTCCTGTTTCGCATTTTTTGTCAGGATGTAGGTCAGTAACCCAAAACCCCAACCGTCTAGCGAGTTGTCTAGCTTTTGTAAATGTTATTATTATGAGCCGCGGAGCTTTATCCAGGCACTTTGTCCTGCCTCTTTCAATGCGGCGGTCTCGCTCTCACGCGCCCGTGCGTGCGCAGGAGTTGTTTCTTGACTAGGGCAGTAAGCGGAGCGGCGCTGACGTGATTGGTCGCTGCGCTCGCGACGCCTCGCGTTCTCAATTTAAAATAGTCGTGATCGAGTTCTTTGCGAAAGAGACAAAGACCCGTGGCTTATGTCAAGTTTGTTGTTTGTGAAACACTTTTTTTATTGTGGTTGGTGTCGTGCTTTTATAGATACAGTGTTTATGTTAATAGTTTTTTCGCGGAAGTTGCAGCTGTCACCTCAGATAGATCTCTAAGGACTTCAAGTGTTTTAATCTTTCAAGTTCCGGATTTAATTGCCATTTTATGCTACAGCAACATTTTCTGCTAAATAACGATGTCATTAAACTTTACTACGCAAACATTTCCTAAATTATAAAAGTAAATATTAGTCACGTGAAGTGGAAATAAATGCGGCAGTATGCATCAACTGAGCATTATTGTAACAATGTATATAAAATGTAACTTTGTGAATAATAAGCAATCTGAAAGTCGTATTTTCGAAGGCTCTTTGCACTCCCCCAAGGTTAGCAACCGTTCTTGTGGTAGCGTGCACTACTGAATGCTATGTGCCGTGAAAGTATTTTTCGACGTTGTTTTCACGCTAAAATATGTTTTCACATATTAATAATCGGTAAAGCTTTCTATGCCTGCATAGTTTCACATTGAGGCGCTATATCCCCGACATCTGCATTGACAACTAGGGCTGTTTTAATTATAGTTTTGACACTAATCATATGTACGCTTCGTGCGCTGATTGCATTGTTCTGAAAGTAGTGGACCATATAACTGACGGACTGGATTAATAATTGATTAAACGTTTCGACACCGATTGGTAAACTCCTCGTGAAGAATTTCGAAACAATTCACACTGTTTCGGTCACTTCACTTTTGCGCTTCGTCTTGTTTTGCTCTGTTAAATTTAAATCGTATGTCGAGTCTCGATCCTTTAATATGAATTACAAATCTTCCAACTGAATTCCAAGTATGGTTTTTTATCATGACTTGGAACTTTCCATGCCTAAGTCTTGGATTGCAGTAGCATTATTGAACGAGATCGTTGCTTAATCTTCTTATCTGTGACTTAACCACTGTTTATATTCTAAGATTACTGTCATGCCAGCTAAATGAAGATTAGAAAGTGCGATGTTATCGATGCGGTAAGCGAGTTGGACAGTTAATTCAACACGTAGTGGTATAGCACGAGGCGTGCCATATGTAATTATGATTTTATCACAAATAATAACCTGGTCAATTAGAACAGCAATCAGACCATAGCATGTGGTGTAATTTATTGTCAAATATTTTTACATCCTATGGTTACCATGTAGCTATTTATCAATATATTCTTCAACAGTGTTGAAGAATATGAAGAATGGTTCATGTCTTTCGGTTTAAAGATAAGATAGAAAATGTAGGAAATATAATGTTACGTTTATAACAATCTAAAGATAACTGCCTTGTTTATCCGGAGCATGGTTGGAATAATAAGAGTTTATGTCATTGAAGAGAAAGGAGCGGCATTGTCTTCGACTTAAGTAACGCACCGTTAAAGTTATAAATACGCCCTTGTCTGTGCTATTTGTGGCACTCAACCTCTGGTTATCTATTTAGGCTTGGATAGATAATCATTTGTATTCGTGTTCAGGTATATTGTGTCTATAGAGATCTTTATAGTGTTTTTGTTTTTTTTTTGTCAATAGGATAATCAATTTATTGATTCTCTTGCTCTAATGATCAACAATAATTCAGGGACTTCGGAGGATTCATTTGGGTTTAATGAAGATGAATCAGTTGTTTTGTTGTTTCTGTCTATTATCGAATTATTAACGCAAAGTATCTAAGAAGATATATTATGTTTTATTTTGTTATTTATTCTATAGTCGTATATCTACTTACTCATTTTAACGAAACATATTGCTTTGACTTGAAAATTAAATCATGAGATAAATGTCTAATGTTGAATAATTTTCTCGCGTTGCGTTATCTTGACATCTACAGCTTTTTTCTCAGTTCCTGGATAGATTCTCACGTCTTCGCTGGCCAGTTCGTTGAATATGTAGACCAACGAACTGGTTTCAACTCACTATCGGCTGGTATCTAGAAATCGTTTCCTATTAGTCCGATCATGCGTACAATAATTACTGCTTATACGTTACAGTCTAGTATGCATATTTCTTTAAATACACAATGCATCTCTCTTTGTGTGTAAATTTCTCACTCAGCAATGACAGTGAAAGTGTACATACAATACAAAAGATAACATTAAGTGTGGTAGCTACTGTTCGGATCGGCTTACTCGCTTCGCCCCCATTATCTAATTTATCACGTAACGTGATTCAATTTGCATTCATCTGTTATTCCAAAGCCTAGTTGCCGCTTCCTTGTAGAACACGGTTTTGGGCCACAGAACCGCTTGTGCAATACGTGCTTGCGTCCCGTGACGCATCCGTTTCGAAATTAACCGTATCTGATTTACGGTTGACTATTTCATAAACTTATTCATGATTTATATCAATAACTTCATTGAGGAAGTGTTCTTTGAATATCGTTTACTTAAGTTTATTTACTTCGTTAGTATCATTATTATCAATTTAATTCGTTTCGAGGGTCAAGTAATCAAGTTACTAGTGAACTTGCGTCATTGCTCTACTTGTTACAGGTCACTTAACGAGCAATTTGATAGCTACGTGCTAGTATGCTAGTACACGAATTATTGAATATTTACTATGCGCTTAAGAAATACCTAGCTGCTTCTTCGTGTTGTGCGCCCACCCATTTGTGTTGCAATTATGCGCATTGTTTCAGAAATTATTAATTTTACACGTATTGTAAACAAAGATGTTAAAGCGTTGCGTGTAATAGCAACACAAGTAGAAGCAAGAACTAGTTACCTTAATACCACTTGAGAACAATGTTAGCACGCCAGTGTAGAATAATCAAGTAATCAATAATTATCTCTAAAACTGACATCTCTAGGATAACTAGAAAATGTTGTTGTAGCATAAAATAACGTTAAAATTGTATAGGTGTTGAATTAAGGTGAACTCAAGAAGTAATGATTCTGAGATGATGATCATGATTACGCTAGTGCAATATGCCTTAATGACTTAAACCTAGAAACACTTCTCCGCTAACTCAATCAGTGAATTGCGTCCGTCGAACGGGATCATGAAATTACAACTATCAACTATGAAACATTTGGCCTTGCGGATGCAATGGCAAAATCGTAACCTACTACTCGTAAGCGAATCAATATGAAAATCAAGCATTACCCTGGTAAAGTGGTCATGGAGGACCCGTGGCTTTCTATTAACGATAGAACGATGGACCTAGTGTATGCAGCAAACTGGGTCGGAGCCAGGAATCTCGGCGAATACAAGGAACATAGCAACACGCCGCCCAAATCTCAATTTAATTCAATATCAAGAAGCGAGTCATGCAGGAACATAGGCCGAAGCAACAACTCGACCGATAACAAAACATACTCACGAGAAGACAATGGATACTCATATTCCCACATCGTTCCTAGTGAAAACATATCTCAATTAGCTAAGTATCAACAAAACATAGAAGAAAAAGCAAGAGCAAATAACAATCTCATTATGCAGAATAAGTTAAAACACAGTTATAGTTTTAAAGATATGCCAAATGGCTACAGACCGTCTACGTTAAAGAGGGTAAAACGGAGAAATTTCACAGAATGGGACGTTGATTCATTTACGTCAAATGTAAAGTCACCTCCTGTTCCACCACAGCGAAAGGATTCTCTTAAATATGCGCATCGACAAAGGAAGGTAGACAAGAAGTATCCGCTGCCTGACCCTGGTCCAGTGCCACCAGACCCTTCCTCAGAGTCATACTATGACTACTACTCAAGAGTAAGCCAGCAAGATAATAATACTGATAGCCAAAAAAGTGCTCAATTGCAAAAAGATGCAAGAAAAGAAGAAAACAAAGACAACAAACAGAACGGGAATAGTCGTAGTTTTGGTAATGACACCATGTATCAAATAATTAACTCGATGGCTTCGTTAGACTTAACACCTATCAAAGCTAGAAACGGAACAGAACACGAAACGGATTGCGAAGCGGAAGATTTAGGCTTATATATGAGGCCTATTAATGAATCGTTATCTACATGCAATCAGCTTCCTGAACACACAACGCAACAATTGTACGAACGAAACGGACGCACCGAAGATGTTAAACCTAGCTTTCGTTCTAAATCATTGAGAGTCAAAAGCGAAGGGAGAGCACCTCTTCGGGCTTACCTCGACATAGTCCAGCCTGACAGTGAGCCTTACAATGGCGTTACTGTCACCCAACCGAAAAGAAATATCTCTCCAAGCGAACAACTTATGATGCAGTACAAAATGTTTAACGGGAACCAAAACCCCTCTATTGCAACCCCTCCTGTTACCAATGGATTCCAATCAATTGACACGGTAAAAGAAAGTGATAATCGGACTACAAATGGTGTGACGAAACAATTAAAGAAAGATAAATACAGTAAATTATATAATACAGTGAGAGTTAAAAGTGACAGTAGATTTGATAGGTATAATGACGTTATGTCTTTCGAGCCTTTAAAAGAACGTTCAGTGGAACCTCGCACTTCAAATGGTAACGGTGTGTACTCGAGAAGTGCTAAAAGTTCATCTAGTGGTTCTGATTCGGATTTTTCCATTCCTAGACCAAAGTTAATTGTGCCTGTGCATACGTACGGGTTAAGGAAGCGAAGGACTGGAAATCTTTGTCAGCGAGACAGCAATGCTACGGACGCGTCCCTGGATGCAGGGCTACTGCTGGATGGTTCTCGATTGGAAGATGACGCGTGTGATCAATTGGCTGAAACACATCTGTCTTCAAACGAAGATTCAGGTAAAATTGCACATTTTATTTATAAAATGGAAAATATGTCGTTTTTGATATTCTTTTATGTGACTGGACAATATGCATTCTTTACCGAATCTATAACTTTTGTATCTTCTGTAAAAATATATAATTGTCTACGAATAGAATTATCTGAATTGATTGCTCGTGAGTGTTTCAAATGAATCAATTACCGGCATAGAAACCTCTTATGCTCGATTTATTCAAGATAAGGAAACAATAGCACTAAAATAAAGTATTTTCAAATTCAGAGTGTTATACTTAGTTACTAGCCGATCTTAAAATACCACTTCATACATTTTTATCAAAAGATTACTGATCTCGTGTTTGCTGATGTTGATCGATGGCAACCCACAAGGTTAAATCGTGAACAAAGACATACATAAACTTTTCAAAATCAACCTTGATTTGTCTGTTTTGTTTATTGGTTGGTATTGATTTGCAGAGAAAGCGTAAATTTATCTTCCGCCATTTATACTTTGTGTAAGTAATAAAGCATAATTAAAATAACTACAAACATGTGAGACTGTGACGTGGTTTGTTAAGAAACAATGTTGACGTCACGTAACATTGCATTATCTTTTGCCTGTTCAGTTGGTATGTCGTCATTATCAAGTACCGTGAAGTTGTAAACATTGAATGAATTACAGTAGCTTTGTCACTAAGTTACTTCCTTAACGTAATATTATATTTTCTACATTTTAGCTTTAACCTTAACTTAATATTAACATGAGTTCCCGAGAAATAAATAAACATGAAATATATCTCATGTTTGAGTGATGTGGTCTGTCAATATGACTACAGTATTCGTAAGCAAAATTATTACAGAATCACGTTAGTAGTTGACTGGTGATCAAAGTATGTAGTTGAAGAGATTCCATAGTTTTGTTCTTTTACATGAATCCGTGAAAAAAAATTATTTCTGAAAACGATCTACTTGAAGTCTATAGCAGTTTGTAGTTAGCGATAACGATCAAGTTATAGACCCCACTGTAGAAGTATTTTTTTCCCAATAACGACAATACTATTCAATAAAAAAAGGATACGTTCAGATAAATTATCAATAGAGGTTGCGATTATTGCTTATTGCCTATATAATGGTTACCTTCAACTTTATAAATTAACTCCAGGACCTGTAAACATAGGTACGTAACTTATCACTGCCGTCCTACCAAAGAAGGTATAAAAAATATTACTTATAAGTATTTTAAATTTAATGTCGTTACCAATAAAGTATAGAATGTTTGGGTTGGTACATTGCAGTTAGCCGCCTTCTTTGGTAAGACACACATATATTGGGGTCCTGGTGAAAAAGGGTATAAGTCTTCTGATGATCAAGTGACAAAGGGATTAAGTCTAATACTCCGTTCATGTATATTCCCTTTTTTATTATGAGTTAAGGCGACTAGTACCCTTTTTCACTAGGACCCAAGTTGACATGATATCTCTGATTTGGGGCTCTATTCTACTCGGTAAGATCATATTGCTTTTGACATGTTATTATATTTTCAACATTATTATAGCTCTTATAAATTTACTCTACGAAAAAAACGATACGAAAACATGTCAATACGAATATGGTTTTGACAAATACGATAGAGCTCCTGATCTTGATATTAACCTTAGTGAAGCTTAGATAAAAAGTGATTATTGGCTTAGATTGAACTAATAATAATTACTAGAAAAGTAAATACACGTAGGTAATGAAAACAATAATTTTATGATATAAAAATGACTATACACTATCTGAAGTAATAGAATCAATGGAAGGGGGAGGGGAGGCATCTACTGGTACTGGGTGGTTATTATGACATAGCTGCAGTTTATTTTATGGCGAGCGTAAAGGACAGAGCTATAGAAGTTATGTAGCTCTGTCATTTTCTCTCAGCATAAACTGAACTGCATTGCTAAGTCATAATAAACCCCCTGCGGGCTTAGTATAGTTGCGTTTATCATTTGACAAATTGTGGATAAAGCATCCGTCACTCTCGTACATATACGTGTCAGAAAGTGACGGATGTTTTATCTACATTTTGTCACGCGATAAACGGAGCCATATTAGGCCCCTGAACTATAATGACGACTGTTAACGTGTTCGTGTTTGAAATGATCATATTTTACATATTCCCCTGAGCATGTTTAATAACTGGTTGTTTTTTAAGTACAATTAATGCAAGGAATTGCATCCTTTACTTAAACGTGGTGTACCAGTGGATCAATTTTATTTCTAAACTGAAGGTAATTAACTAGTCTTATAATTGGTGTTAATCGCTCATAATTACCCGTATAATGATCTTACATTACACATCATATTTTCTAAACACGTCAATATAATCAGTACTTCAAGTACCACTTGATTTTTCTCGCGTGTAGTGGTCACTATTTACACCCGCCTTCACTTTCCTGCCCTGTTAAGACAAATGACGGTATCTCTGACAAAACTCTGTAGCAAGTGCAACCTTATTACTAACAAGAGAGGGTTGTATCTGCTTTTGCTATTAAGCTTGAGATATCGCCTTTTGGCTTATGAGGGTAGTTTCGTTTTGGAATAGAGAGAGGAACACATCTGCGTTACAAAGAAATCTCAGGCAATTTGTGTTTAAAATGTGTGGATTTTTTTTATAAACAGAAGGCTAATGAGCATACAATACAGGGTTACCTAATGGTAGCGGCCAGTGGGCTCCAAGGCCCAGAGAGATGTGCAATCTAAAGTCTGCAAATGCATTCCCAGCCCAGGGCTAAAGCAGGGTTTCCACTGCGAGCGGTGCAAGCCCCTTATGGACTCGGTTTAGCATACATCGGTGACTTCAAGTAATTCCGTTGCAGTAATTAGGTTGCACTTGCTACAGAAGTTTTGTCAGAGATACCGCCATTTGTTTAAGCAGGGCAGAGCCGGGCTTGTCTATTTCTTGTCTCAAGCAACCAAATTTACTAAAAAGTGAATGTTTCCTATTAATACACACCAATCGAAGCTTTAACCCCATTTAAGATTATAGCCGTTGTTCATTTATCCTTTTTACGACTTCCAATAAGTTTTTATAACGTTTTCTCTGCTGCAGTAACGCAACATAAACACGTATATGAACTTTTAACCCGGAGTACTAAATGCTAAAGCAAGTCTCCTTGAAACACTTTCGATCTTACGAGTCATTACGTTACGTCCGCTGTAACTACATTTAATCTAAATTAATATATCAAGTTTGCAATCATTTCTCACATTACAAAAAAATGAGGCTATTAGAAGTCCTAAGGTTACGCCACCACACCAGATATCAATCTGTGGCCTTTCGTGTTCAATTTAAAGATTGATATAATTTTGCACTTCTGTGTTGATGATATTATCAATTGCTCTTTCTTGTTTATCTAAATCAACGTACAATTTCTGTTCCAAGAAAGCGGAACGGTTTTTATCTTTCTCAGATGTTGCTAATTTTCACTTATGTCTATAGAGACATGTTATTGATATATCTTTGCTATGTTAGAAAAGGTGTAAAAATAGCAAAGTTGCGTGTTGCTAGAGCCGCTTGCTTGACATTTGAATAGTTTGGTACGATGTCTTCTGTGAAATGAGAATCTTCTATTTTCCCAGAATATTGTATAGAGAAACTGAATGATCAGAATTATCTTTCACTTCTAAATCATTACAAGTATAGTCTATCTATGAACATTTTTTAGGTCATCAAATGTTTTAGTTATACAGTTAGGCTTTGTTTAGGTCCTATTTATATCACTTTCGAGTACAATACTGTTAGCACGTTGAATAGACAATAGAATACGAAGGCCAATGACACCATATAAACAATCCGGATACATCCCGTTCCGTCACTTAACGTCCACACGCGTGACAAGCAAGATCATTCAACTGCGATGTACAGGAAAATGCATCTGGAAATTCTTTGAATGGGAATCACAAGGACATTTCTAAAGTTAAATTCGTCACCGCTATGACGAAGCTCTATCGTAAAATCCGTATAAATAGTCACACGTTTAAATACACTTTTAACTTTTCTATGCATGCTATATTACTACAAGCATTGTACACGTGTATTGTTAATACAAGAGATTTTCCACGTGCCAATTACCAGATAAAGGTAAATCACTTTAGTAATACGGTGTTTATGAGTAGTGGTAATACCGACATTATAGACACAACTATAGAACTAGTGTGGGAAGGACCTTTTGCGGGGCCAGTCCCGGCTACCACCATCTTACCCTTAAAGCTGCCGCCAAAGAGCAATGTTGTGTTCTGGGGCGGGGGTAAGACAATCGTTGAAATTATTAGCAGAGGCATTCCATCTAAGTCCTCAGGGTTAGCTTCAGAACCCTCTTATCCTTAGGAAGCTTATGCGCTCGCTTGACTTCTCCATGTCATCAAACAGAATAAAATCGACACATGTCACGGTTCTTGTGTCGGATTGAACGTCAATTGCGACTGTCATTTGTTTGTGCATTCTTACAAACAATTGTGCCTATGCTACGCATTAAAGATTTAGCTGTACATGTGTAAATAATAATCACACTTTCACACGCTTCTCTATTCGTTCCCACTCTTATCGTTCTCAGCTGTTAACGAATCAATCGGTCTTTGCCATTAACTTCGATTACGATTAGTATTATATTACCACCAGCATGTGTAGTGTAGCCACTTGTAAATCAAGTGGATAATTCTCAGGCTAACTGATTGAAGTACATTTTATGTTCAGGCGATTATGGCGGTGCTTTATGTTCTTCTATCTATCGAATTGCGTGAGAGTTGATGTACTTCAAGGCACTTAGGGACTTATTTTAACCAACTTTAAGTGAGATGCCCGTTTTAGGATATGCCTAAGTCATTAAAAACTGTCATCGTCGACGCGACTTATTTTTGTTATTTACTTACGAGCATTCTCTTCAGTACAGAGTTTACTAATTCAAGTATAATTGGGTAATAAAGATAAGTAAGCAAGAGACTAGGCTAAATAAAAATTAAACTTATTGTATAAATACCTAAGCATAACGTTGGAAGACATTCGTCAACTTTATATATTGCATTGAGAAAAAAATGGAAGAAGAATTAAATTGTTTAGTTAGTGTAAAAATAACAATTATAATTTATGAAATTAACTAGGAACACAAACTTAAAAGTATCTTACTATGCAATAAATGGAGTGTCACTCACTTATTACTAAGTATGTCAGACATAACGATTGTGACTGATTTTCATGGTAACTAGAGGGGAAGGAAACGGTGCTGATCCTCTCATATAAGTATAATGATTGGAGAAACCCTAACCATCGAATAGTTGCTTTGAAATAAATCAGCTTCTAGCTAGTTTTATGCAATCATTGTGTTTCTTCTGTTTGTACCATTTTATATTTCAAAATATTCTCAAACTGTATCTAGATCCGTAATCTCAGATCGCTAATGAGTATGATTCAAGGTTCAAGTTACTTTTTAATATTTATAAATAGATTATGAGTTATCATGATACATTCACCGTCGTGAGTCATTGGGCTTGGCGACCATTTTATGAACTCTATAACCTTGATTGCAAAATGTCAGAAGAGCAAAAATACTACCTGTATTATGTTTTACTTTAATGTTGTTCTAAGAAATGTGCAAGATTTCTGATTTGTTTTCAGCACAGGTACCCTCTATTTTTCCAACATCGTCTAGGCTCAGTCTACTTCTTCATTTATTACCAACGTTATTTTTGAAGGCTATGTTAAGTGTCTCGTGTTCGCTGGCATTTTCGTTAAGTTCGATGCTATTCTCTTACACTGCAACGTTAGTATATTACTAAAACCACTTAGTTACGATTCGCAATCTGGTCGCATTGGATCTGTCCATTTAAAATGAAATAACAGCATCATATTTGGTGAAACGACCGTATTATTGCGCCGCGCTCGGATCCGGTAATTTAACATCGTGTGAATAATGATGATATTTGTTTTTTTTTTAAATTATAATTGTGGTTGGGAAATCGAAACCCAATCCGTGATTTAGTCCGTGTAGAAGTCGTTGGAATTTTCCTAATAAAAATTATCCTGTGTCAATCTAGAATAACACGCTAATTATTATTATCCAATTCCATTCAGCTGTTTAGGCTACAATAAAACTCAAACATTCATTCAAACATTGACAAATATAATATTTAGTATATTGTTATATTTATTATAATAAATACATGAATCATATAAGTTAAGAATGCTAAGAATTACATGCAATTTATCTTCGCTGATGATGACCATGTATAGCCATGTAAGACTTCAAGAGAATGTAAATGAACTAGAATTTCCTTTGTTGTAAGATTCAGCATACCATATTATGAGACTTACTCTTTTGTTTGCAGTATGTTCAAATTCCTCTGATTCGTCCAATTACCTTAAGAAATTGATACACTATTAACATCTAATCTTCTATTCCAGAGGGAAGAGTGGAGGTATCCAGGGAGAACAAGTACCTCAGTACAATGGCTCCCGGCAAGGTGTTCGGCGAGCTGGCCATCCTATACAACTGCAAGCGAACAGCCACCATCAAGGCAGCCACTGACTGCCGACTTTGGGCCATCGAGCGGCAATGCTTCCAGACCATCATGATGCGTACCGGGCTTATCCGTCAAGCAGAATACACGGACTTCCTCAAGAGGTAAGTTTTCTTTTATTCTTAATGTTTTCATCTTAAGTGCCAATTTCATATACTAGTTAAATTCTTGCAAATTTCCGTCAAATTAAGAGCTCAAACTTTCCTTAAATGTTGATCTAACTTATGCCGTTTAATAAAGCTACCACCATCTTATCCTTTAACCTACCGCCAAACAGCAGGTATTGGCAACGCATTTGGTGTCTAAGGATTGCAGTCTTGAGATTGTAGTCTTGAGAATTCGAATGTCAATGGGTCTCAAATCCCACCTCCTTGCCATAAAAAATTATGACTCAAGCTGACGATCTAGCACGTCGACCGTTTATTTCAATTTTCAACCCGATGCATTTATCAGTTTTCGAAAATTCCTAACGTAGCGTTATGAAATTATATCTGGGCCTAGTACTTACTTCAAACAAATCATGGAAAACGTTGGCATCGTTAAGTACATTAAGTTTCCAGCTCAATTTAAATTGAATCCTAAAAGTTTTATGGATCACTTCTTCCGCTACCAACATCATCACCATTAATATTTATTTTTCCGCGGCTCGTTAATGTTGAAACAAGTTTCTGGAGACACAAGTAAAAACTGCTCCGTCCACTAGCAATCAGGATGACCCAGAATTGAATGACGTGGTCACTGATAAAAACAACGTTAAAGGCGACTTTAAAAATGTTTTCGGAAGCGCTGACGGTCTTTTAATTAACGCTTTATTTAGACGAGTTATGAATGAAATGTTTTTTGCTCGAACTGAGTACAAAAAACTTCAGCAGGTTTTTGCAAATTGCAATGAAATTGCTTTAATAGGTGTTTTGTGTCGTTAATAGCATAGTGATGCCGCCAGCCGACTATTGTGAGATTGTTGTACATAATTAAACTCGACAATCTTTCAGCTATCGTTTCTATTAGAATTACTAAAAATAAAACAACTTCATCTGCTATTTCGGTTTTTTCTTTCTAATTGGATGCGTTGTTTGTACCAAGAAGGCCAATAACCCCTGCCGATCTCGAGTTTATTTAAAAAATATTTTGACATCCGTACTGTAATGTTTGAGAGTATTTGCTTGCTGGCGTTAAAAAATCATGATCAAACAGATTCGAAAATTCATGAATATAATTCCTCTTAGTGAATTAATATAAATGCAATAGCGCAAAGCATATCTTTACAACAAAGTACATAAATATTGACATTACCTATCTATAAACCACGTATACAAAGTCTTTCTCATTCCATATCGTTGTTGTAAATAACGTGACGATAACAAAACAAGACAAGAATAATGGAAAAATAAACAGATCTAAATCTAGATAAGCTTTGGCGTACGCAAGAGTTCAAGAATTCCGTCTAGGGAACGATACCAATGACAAAAGAGAGGATAACGACCTCAAAGATACTTATGCAAATGCAGGCGTGCACTGGCCCACTCCTCTGCTTTCGACGACCCAGTACATTTGCATTCACAAATACCTACCGTGCAACTGCGAGCTTTATGCATAATATTCGTGGTAAATAGGTAGTTGGCAGTACGAACGCAAATGCTAAAGTGTTCTTCGAAACAGTGACTGGACTAGTAGACGTGCGCAAATTTTTAAATCAACTTGGTAACGTTTTTGAACAGTAACGGTCAAATGATCACTACCAGTAACCTAATTTGTCCTTAGTTATTATTGTCAAAAGCGTTCTCTTTTCACAATTTATTGTAGAAAACCTTTAAATAAGGTATTTTTCTTGACTAAGACTCTCATCATTGTTTTTTATTACTGCAGTGCGTGCTACGTTACACTTACTCCGTGTGTCATTATAAAATTAAACTTAAACTTTAAAGATACAATTCTCGGCCTTTTTCATGTTTGTGTCTATTTTTGCCATTATGAACCTTAAAACATTGAACAAGAACCTGTTTTACTTGCTGGTAGTTAATTTTGCGCCAGTGTAATTGTAGACAGCCTGGCACATTGTCCTGGTATCGTATGAAGGCATGGTAATGTCAGCAGCTGTTACAGTGAATCCTTATGCGAGTTTCGTGTTCGCTTCTTATAGCGAGACATCTTCTGTGAAGCCATTACTATGATCAAATGTAATGTCTTTATCGTCTGGCTTATTCCGTTACTGGCCACGGTTTAATTCATCCGGACTTGCTTCAGTTATACTACGCTAATGAAATGTAACACAGTACTCTGAAATTAAAATTATTACCTCAGTGTTGTTCGTTGAAAAATTTAAGAATCTGGGACTGAGGAAACTCAGTTAATTTAGCTCCTTAGAACTAGATCGTCAACACAATCGTACTATTGAATGCGAAAAGGAGAAGTAAAACAAAGGAATTGTTTATGAAACCGGTGTCACCATTACCCAAGCGTTTTGCGACACACCAGCACGTTCTTGCCCATGATTATTCGCAATCCTTTCACAGCATTGACGTCCTCACCTCCTCACAAATAATGCTTGTTATTCAATCACCCGTAAATTGAATCAAACATTTAATGGTATAAACACGATGCTATATTTCAAAGCATCCCGGCCAATGGGCATGGTAAATGTTTTGATTTATAAATGTCTTAGTTTGAACTGTTCCGTTACTGACTAAAGATCGAAGTATTTATTAATATTAGGAATATTTTTAAGAAATATGGACAATATTTTTGTATGTTATTTAATAACTTGGAAAATTGGGTAGAATAGCTACTTGGAAACAATATTTAAATTATAAGTATACTTAATAGTAGATGAAGCGGCACGTAAAGTGAAGATAGTGTAGTCTCTAATAGATTTATAACTGTGTTACTTAAATTTGATGAGATAAGGCAAGTGACACTTGATGTTATCATGCTACAAATATTTGAATATTCTGCAGATAATTAACAAATCATGCATATAAGTAAACAAATCCACGGTAAGGTCCATATCATGGTAAGGTTAAATCTATTTTCCTCAAAGCAGTTTGCACAAGATGTAACCAGTACATGTGCTAAAGCCCTGACATAGTTTACTTACAAATTACAAACATTTATCTAGTGGCTTGGGTTAAATACTACTCGAATACTAATCGAATACCTAAGGGCTTATTTAATTTGCGTTTAAGTTTTTGTATTAATATATAGGTAAATCCTGTGTCCCTAATAAGCCATCTAAGCCAGCCCAATAACCATGAAACTTCTAAATGAATAAGAATAATACAGACATAATCGTCAGAGAAAGTAAAGAAATCAATATTACGCAACGCTACCTACTAAAACATAAATATTAGCGATTCGTAACACTGATTTCAATATCAGAGCCATAGGTCGTTTGTGGTTTACTCATGAACCAGTATTTGCCGTTATCACCTAAGAAGTCTTTCAATTTAGACCAGTGTGTTGACGTTCACTTTCAATAAGAACAAGTAACATTTATATGTGACATTTACCTGTTCCAACGACATTTCAAGAATATCATATATTTAGAATCAATTGCTTATTATTCATTTCAAGATTAACATCTTTGAATCAGCACACGAATGCTATAAACGTTGAAGAGATTATAAATCGAGAAATCATTGCAATTCACGCAATAACAATATTATTACCATCGTGAATTAAGTTGAAAGATGAAAGTTTAATCATTTATACACTCATAATAACTTTATTGGAAGAAACGTCGTAATTGCTTGGATAACTAAAAACAATTACACGTCTTTCGTAACACGTTTATATTTGGTCATTTTTGTGGCGCTTTCTATTCTGAGTGCGTCAAGTAATGTCTGTATTGGGGTTCACTCAAGGTTATACAACAATTTCAAAATTATCACTCTCGAAACTATCAGTAACTTAGTTGTGTAATGATTTAGCTATTGTGTAATCCTTATCTTTAGTTGTAAGTACTTAATTAGTTATCAGTCGTACTACGCATTAACATTTTAAAAAACCCGATGTTACTTGTTTTTTAATTATTCAGTTCTACTTGAGATCCAGTCAATCAGCGTCATAATTATTAAGGACGGCTACTTAATCGCTGTTAAAAAATCAATCATCACCAAAACCATGGCATGCGCGATCGACTTGCACTTGACCGGTTTCCGATGATGTAACGTCGGTCCAGTTCCTGATCTCTTTTTATTTGTTTTTCGACAGCGTTCCGATCTTCAAGAATTTACCCGAAGACACGCTCATTAAGATCTCCGATGTATTAGAAGAGACGCACTATCAAAATGGAGACTACATCGTCAGACAAGGTGCTCGGGGTGACACTTTCTTCATCATCTCCAAGGGACAGGTAAATATTTGTCCACTATTTCACGTTCAAAATATTAACTGCTAGACTGTCCTAATGTTCGTACTAAGTGGACGCAATAAAGAGTTCTTGGTACTAAAAGTGTTAAGAATATAATATTTGATGTCTAGTCCGACGAGACAGGTCATGCTACTGGGAAATCGTTTTGTAATAACCTTGTTTGTTAGTGAGTCATTAGTCTACATGATTCACTGTTATCAATACAATGAATTAAAAAGTGATTTTCTCAAATCACTTCTTTATCGGATGTTTATCTCTATCATCATTCTTAAAAGCTAGTAAATTGTTAAATGGGATTTTAACTTTTCAATTTATGTGGATGACATTGTACTCTCGTACGTGTGAAGATGATCTCCAAATACGAAAGTCAACAGTTTCACTTTCGTTCCGCGGTTCAACTTTCGAGAGACCGGCTGCGTCTCAACACAACGTGACTTCTTCGCCACGCCTCTATGTTTTGTAAACATAATTCCGTAACCTTCGGCTTCGTTATTCATTTTAGATTCTCGATATCTCATAATGGAATCATCCATAGAATTACTCTTTTACAATAGTTTTTTTGCATGCCCAGTTTATTACATTTTGATCGATTTAGGCTGGCTTTTATAAAGATCCGTTAGATCAAATTTCCGTCAGGAATGTCAAAACTTGTATGAATGTACTAAAATTTGATCTGACATATTTACTAACGGGCCTTTATAAAACCGTGCCTTAATAATAACATTAATCGTTCGTCTTAGAGTATTAAAATCTTTTGTAGCCGGCTTACTCAGTTCCGTCTCAACTGACGTCTTTGTTATTCTTAATTTGAATTTGATTAATTTACTCATCTCTGATGGTATTTTGATTTGAATAGAAACGCTTGGCTTTCTTTCTGCGTCTGACGTTGTTATGCCACCCGGAGGTCATAAACCATTGATGGATATGGATTGACCGTGCGACTAAGATATTAATACTCCACGTAGTGTCTCTAGAGGTTCTAAAGGCCAGAGAGTCAAACTATTGTACCTACAAGGTCAGTATTCTAAAGCGAGAGGCATGTACGCCAAGTATTTTAAGGCCGGAGCTTGTGTGGGAATCGGCCGGGCATTTTGCTATAAAAAATAATTTATGAACTGTGTAAAGGCTTGATTTATTAAAAATAATTACGGTAATTGCACGAAAGGTCTTAAAGACTAACTTGCTATTTAACCAGCTGTTTTTTATAATCTTAACCGACGAGTACTTTTGTAATTTTTAAAATAAAATAAGAAATGATTATAAAATAATCAAAGTTACATCATGAATTATCTGCGTTGATTGTAGTTCCACATGTTAAAACGATCTCAGTGCGTAGTTCAACAGACATTATTGTTCGTGTGAAATAGTTGGACTGGCGTATGGTCTTTGTTTAATCAGCCGGCTTTTGTTACGACTTTGGATATTTCATAACAACCGTTTAAACATTTAGAAGTTTCTATAGTAATTTGATCGATTCAAGAACACTTTCGGTGTTACCGTTATTATTAGACGTATGATTACAATAAACTTAAGGTTTATTATTATAGATCTAGTTAGATCTAATACGTCATACTACAACATAAAAATAATTGTACCTCTGTAGGGTTCCCAAACTCAGATCGTTGTAACTTTCTGGTTCAATCTCTCAATCTCTGTCTATAGGAGACAAAAGTATATTTAAAATTACGTACATATCAAATTTAATTTGACAGTTATTCTATGCATGACCACCTTGACAGAATCATACAGAATAAACGCTCTTAATAAAAAGATATTCCCTTCTAACAATGACGGCTGGAATCAAAGAATATGTTGACGTTGAATGATAACTACCAAAGTAAATTGTATATTAAAACAATCATGAGAACGTCAGGTACAAAGCCCGTTTCCTCATTCTGGTAATTGTAAGGTACATGACCTTTTATTGTCACAAAAAGTACAGAAAGGTCCTCATGTAATTCAAATTTTACTGTCTATAAACTTGTTGGTTTACTTGACGCGCAGGCAAATTTGTAAGTAAATAATGTTGTCGTTCAAAGCGTGTTAATCTTTCTGCTTCATCAATTTGTCTCGGGTAGCCGCGGGAAAGTGTAACTTCAACCACAATATCTTCTAATTACCGACAAATTGTACGCTGTTATTGCTTACAATATTTCTTTATGAAAGTAGATGAACTCACTAATCCGGAACGTGAGTGACCGTTTGCGGTTCTTGTGAAATGCTCCGGATTTACGTAAAGTAAACTTGTTACTTCAAGCCTCGTTATCTCATCCGTTTCCGCTGTTATCTCACCAAATCTATTTTGTAAGCAAGTAATTTTTTCTTTATGAACATTATTGCAAGTCACTTACAAGCTTGCTTTTTTGTTACAAACTTGTATTATCAGGTTAAAAATGTTATCTCAGCATCAATATGCAAAATCCGTCCATCATCCGTGTATGTTTGGGAAGTGACATTAAAATATATTTATGAACTTTTTCTACCTTATTCATAGAAATTGAATCGAATTTACATAATATAACCATAAAAATGATGAAAGTTTTAGTTGTTTAAAATAATAGGAAAGATAAATATCGAATGAAATATAGACACGTACGGAATTTGCGTAACGATAAACATTTTCCTAGTAAGTATTCTCTATTGCATTATCGGTTACTAAAAGTTTTAGGACGTCTGTATGTTTTCATTAAATGGTAATCCTATTTAACCTGTTGCTCTAATGAGCCATTATAGAAATGTATAGCCTGCTTATCTTCTATTGATAACGTGTTTTTCTTATCATATTTCAGGTCAAAGTCACCCAGAAGCTGCCTAACAATGACGAGAAATTCATCAGAAGCTTGACTAAAGGAGACTTCTTTGGTGAAAAGGCTTTACAGGGGTAAGAACATGCTCTTTTTCTAGAATTGTTGATTACGGTTTCTTCGTCAAGCTCATTGATTAACCTTTTTTCTCTGCTCATTTCAGAGATGATCTTCGAACAGCAAACATCATCTGCGATACTCCAGAGGGAACTACTTGTCTTGTCATAGACCGGGAAACCTTCAACCAATTGATCTCGGCCCTCGATGAGATCCGCACCAAGTATAAGGATGAAGGCGAGAGTCGAGCTAGGTAAGGAATTATCGTTTTTATGATTATTTTTTAAATGTTTTCTTCCTTGTCTAGTAACAAATAATATGTAATAACGGTTTTGAATTAATTATAAAGCCCCTTGACATGTTTTAAAGTCAAGTTCATCGTCAAAACCGAAACTAAAAAGCATGAGCATAGTCTGGTATAGAGAACAATAGATTTCATCTAAATGCTGTTGCCATTGTATCGCTTATCTTTTATTTTTCACCAAAACAATGGATATTTTGGGAAGGTAACAAACGACGTCTCGATTTCACTGTCTGTAATTCGTTCTGTTTCTGTTATGCTGCAAACATACGAGTGGATATTTTAATGGTAAGTTTACGAAGATGAAATATTGTTTAATGTGTCGAGAAAACCTATCAATGTCAATATATGGTTAAAAAGAAATCTTTAATTATACGTCGCATGGAAGTTAACTCTAAAACCGGTTATTAACTTTCCTCTTTAGCTAAGAAACACATGTCTTAGCAAGCGGCATTGAGCCAGAATAATTACAATTCCCGCGTTTTTGTGAGCTTGTGAAGTGTAGAACACAATACAACTCTGCCGCTGTAATGAAGTATTGCCCTGTCAAATATAATGGAAATGAAATTGAGAACGAACAAAAGTTAATTATTCATCAAAGTAATCAAAGTGTTGCAGTTGCAGCATGCGTTTCTATAGAATTACTAATGATTTAAAAATTGTTAATGGTATCATATTTCTCAATCGTGGTTAAAAACGTATTTCTTTGCTGAAGTTTGTATTCTTATTATTGTCTTTTCGATTTCCAGACTTAACGAGGAATTTGCCAACTTGCGTCTATCAGATCTCCGCATCATTGCGACACTTGGTATCGGCGGCTTCGGGCGAGTGGAACTAGTACAAATCCAAGGGGATCCAAGCCGATCCTTCGCCCTGAAGCAGATGAAGAAGGCCCAGATCGTTGAGACGAGGCAGCAGCAACACATCATGTCAGAGAAGGAGATCATGTCTGAAATGAACTGCGAATTTATCGTGAAATTGTATAAGACATTTAAGGATCGTAAATATTTGTATATGCTGATGGAAACTTGCCTTGGAGGAGAGCTTTGGACCATATTAAGAGATAAAGGTGACCCATATATCTATTCATCTTTTGGGACTAGTGATATAAATAATACTACATAAAAAGTTCAACGTTCTTATAAAAATAAGCCCTATATAATATACAAACGTCTTTTTGTGACATAGTTATCTAAATATAGAAAGGAAGTCACGCTGCCTAAAAGTGTTTCGTTACCCATTGTGACCTTTTTATGGGCGTCTTTGACACTTGAGTCTTTTGTCGCGTGCCATGTTGTGTATTGTAAATGATGGTTTCCTTTTCAGGACAATTTGACGACGCTACCACACGGTTCTACACGGCGTGTGTGGTGGAAGCCTTCCACTATTTACATTCTAGAAATATTATTTACAGGTGAACTTTCAGTTTATTTTGCTCTGATTTTCCTTATTTATAAATATATATACTTGACCCATTTTGTTATTAAGGCCATTGTTTTGTATACTAGTTTTGTTTAGTTATTTACTGTTCATGAATGACTTCTACAATCTTAGGTATTATTATCTATTTAACTTTGAATAAACATAGCTTAGCTAAAATAAACAAATTCTTTACCATTATCTATATCTAACCGACTATTTAATTATATAAACAAATCTCATGAAAAGATCTCGTAAATGATGTAGGTATAAACGAAATATTTTCATCTCTTAAGAAAATATTTCGTTTGTTTAATTAGCTGTTTAGGTAAAGAGGGTGGGAAAAAAAATGTTTGTTTGAGTTATGCTACGTTATGTCATGTATGACAGTATTTTTTTAAACATGTTTGAGAACATAAACAAGCGATGGTAAACTTAAACAATATGTTCTATTATATCATTTGAATACAGTCTTAAGACTTATAGTAGGAAATTTTTATTTCCTGTTTTGTTTAAATTTAGATTTGTCCTTTCTAAAATGAGTTTTTTTTTATCTTCTTCCATAAATAGTGCAATAAAAAGTTATTGTGTTTATTCTACGGTCGGATAATTATAAGGATAGTACAGAAAAGATCTGTGACAGAGAGTTTGTCCATTGATATTCATCACTTTATGTTATACTACCTTCTGCCCGCCACTTCGTCCGCGTAGATTTCGATTATAGTTATTCCCTTTTCTCTTTTGTCCCCCATAAACTTTCGCATTTATAACTATTAGTAGGATATTTTCTACTAAAATTGAACCACCTGTTTTCCGTTAAGATCAAATTATCAATAGCTTACCCAAATACCCACATCTCGATTTCAGGGACCTAAAACCCGAAAATCTTCTCCTGGACTCGAAAGGCTACGTGAAGCTGGTCGACTTTGGTTTCTCCAAAAAGCTGCAGGCCAGTCGCAAGACTTGGACCTTCTGTGGCACGCCAGAGTACGTCGCGCCAGAGGTCATCATGAACCGCGGTCATGATATCAGCGCCGACTATTGGTCCTTAGGTGAGTCGATCATCATCATTGGAAATAGGAAGTGGAGCTAGTTTGCCTAAACTTAGCGTAAATTTACGCAAAACAATATGTATATAATAAGTGAAGGTAATTTTTATGGGGTGAAAGATAACACAGTAATAAGTTGATCTGCTTGAATGAAATCTAACAGCTTATGTTGATGATTTAATGTCAGATTACTTATTTAATAGTGAGTTTTGCTAGTACTCAATCAGGTGGAGAGCTCTCAGGGTCCAAATGTATTGATTTAAGATTATACAACTGTATCTTTTGGATATTTTGCTGTTGTTCGCAACTATTCACCAATAGATGGCACCACCGTTCTCATTAATATCAACAATGTTCGTCTTAAACTCTGTAGTTCTTACCAACAGATAGCGCCACCGATTTTTTTAACACAATGCAACAATGTTCTTTGAAAGCTACGTTACTTACCAATAGATAGCGCTACTGTACCATTCATTTATAACTCTAAATTCCAGGTGTACTCATGTTTGAACTCCTCACTGGTTCCCCACCATTCACCGGCGCGGACCCCATGAAGACTTACAACAAGATCCTGAAGGGCATCGACGCGGTGGAGTTCCCCCGATGCATCACCAGGAACGCGGCTAATCTCATCAAGAAGCTGTGCAGAGACAACCCGGCGGAACGGTTGGGTTACCAGCGAGGCGGAATTACTGAGATACAGAAGCACAAGTATGTTCATTCACAATTTTGAGTAGTAGCGACAATGAATCTTTTGATGATTTAAATATAATTACAGCTGGAAAAAGAAAATAATTAATTTATAATCTTCAATACAATTCGTTAATTTGATCCCTAAAATTATCCATAAATAGGGAGATAACAAGGGTATGAAAACGAACACCTCATTATATTATTTGTTAAATATTCCAATATTCCTTGACAGAAATCATCTGCTAGAGAGTGTCAGAAAATATGTGTATTTAAAGACTTTATTCTACAAAAGGAAAATAAAAACAAAGAATAAGATAAAAGATGAATATAAGGGTGTAAGGTGATATTTACAGTGCCTACTAGCCTGTATTACTATTCCTTAACACACACGCAACAAATAAGTTTACTCGTAGCATTGTTTTACTGCTATCAACATTATCAATATTCTGGGATTGACTTCTTATCTGCCTAGTGCTATAAGTTAACTTTTTGCACTAGATTTTGCAGTTTTGAACAATAAAGATAAATAAATAATTTATTGTTCCAGATGGTTCGACGGCTTCAACTGGGAGGGCTTGGCGCAGCGCACCCTTTCCCCCCCGATCATGCCCGTGGTTAAGAATCCAGTGGACACCCACAACTTCGACCAATACCCGCCTGACGCGGACGAACCACCCCCAGATGACCTGTCAGGCTGGGATTCCACCTTCTAAACCCCGGCTCAATCACAATTGGTCTAGGGCACGAGTCGCTTAAGCGTCTAAAGGGCAGTACAGACTAACAGTGCGTCGGCTGATATTGGTCTTGTCAGTTCACACAGACTGTCAGTTTTTCTTTCGATTTAGGACCGACGGTTTCTTTTGAACTGCAAGTGTAGATTCGGGGTAATCTCGGATGGACAGGCCAACGCCTCTCGGTCAAATCCGTCCGTTGCCTGACACAGTCGGCGTCACTTGTTTTTCGGTCGGTTTCAAACTGTCGTTTGAAAACTGTTAGTGTTTGGTGAGCGACAGTTTTAAAGCCGAATGTTGCGAATGCTCCATTGATTTTGGACGGCAAGCCTCCTGGCAAACTTGGGACTTCAATTGAACTGTTACCGCCTTATTCATTAGCTCACTTTAAATCCATTTTAGTTAGTGTGAGTTGTCCCTCTCTGTCAAATGGAAATATCACAAGGACAGATAAGGGCGAAGCATATTGTAAGCATACTTTAGCTATTGCGCGTTTATGAATAAGACTGTTAGTCTCTAGTGTCCTTTAGGTCAATCAGGAGTTGAAACTTTGAGTTTAAATTGTAAATCTCGATCGGAATTATAATGCCTTTATGGTTTTTATGGTCTTAGGGAACGAATTAGTTTCGCATGCTTGCCAACTTAATTCGTGATAATTCTAAAACGTACACGTGCGTTTGACTTATAATGCCCCTAGTTTTATTCGAGGACAATCTTAAAAATTGTCGTTATTATATTGCCATTAACTTAAGATACGTATTTTATATTTAACAGGGTGACCCGAATGCCAAAATATCGTGTTACCATAATCAAAATGAAAAATGGCCTATTTTAAATCTTCTTGACAATTTCCAATACTTTCTTTAACGAAAGAATAGTATAGTGATTTCATGATCGGGGAAGCCTACAATATTTTTACACTTACATATACGTATTTTTATTTTATTTACAACGCAAAATAAACATGGCGTAACTATGCCAGTCACTTGGCTAGGTACTATGAGTCTTTCAAAAACTGTTATGTAAATCGACTGGAGTTGTCTGTTTCTTCATCTTCATTAGTATGGTGCTCAAATGTTGTATCAAAGAGTTTTCTATCATAATCATCACTAATATTAAAATTATGAAGTTTGTTTGTCTTAAATCAATTTTCAACATAATTTCTTGCAATTAACACTAATCATGTCCGCCATGGAAGTCATTGTGTAGTGGTAGGTATGTGCAATACAAAAGTTTTTGTGACAGAATTGGTGCTAATGGTGTCAGACCACAAAATAAGAACACATAGCATAAAAACCGGGCTATAAGACTTACTTTGCGTCATCTATCTTTCTCTACATTTTAGATGACGTATTACATGAGAAAAAATGAAACAAAAAGTAGGCTGTTTTTTCTGCTTTGACTGTCCTTGTCACAAGGTTTTACACAGGGACTTCTTTGTCCTTCGTATAGGAAGGATTTGTCTTTCCTTGTCTATAGGTGCTAATAGGTCCAAATGACGCCATACTTGTGACGATGTACCAAATAACGAAAGAACATAGATTCATCTTACATCACACAGCTATAGATAGCTATAGATTCATCTCTTTCCAACTCACTATGAGAACCATAAGTAAAAAGAAGTGAGCCATAATGTGTTTTCTGCTTATTTAGTACGGTTTCTATGCCTTTAGTCTTTATTCTGTGTGTCAGACTTATGAGATTAATGTCAGTTGTAAAATATTGACAGCTGTCATATCTAAAATGTATCCTCAACACAAGAATAACTTATAAATTGTCCTGATATAACAGCAAGGTCTTTTGCCATTGGTATTCTGGTTTTCAAGAATTCTTATTTTGCCATCGGTATACCAGAATAGCACTAAATCTTTTATACGTCTGCCTTTTAAAAAATATGCTGACTTCTAGAAATAATTGATAGAATGCCGCGGGAAATGCTAGTGTCTTATAATTTCTAACAAAATACATAACCACTTATGTATTACTAATTAGTTAGTATTTCTTAGAAATAAGAATAAATTATGAATTTAATCTATAATATCCAGAAGTCCACTAATCTTTTGCTTAGTATTAAGTGATAAGTCCGTCATGTGCTAAACTCGTCTCACTTTCTTACCTGGTAGCTATCTCGGAAACATGACATATTCTACGTTTAGTTAGACTATTAATATCTAAAGGAATAATTAAAATAGTCAATATAATAAGTCTTCCATTCAATTTCATTGTAAATATCCTATTAGTAATGAATTATTATGAATAACAAATATTATTAAATTGTGTATGAATTTGTAAGTAAATCTTGGTAGGTGTGAAATGATGTTGTAATTATGAAATATATTTTTATTTTAAGATCACTATTTTTGTAATCACTTTAGTTATTACGTGAATATTTGAGAAAGTATGTAAAATATACTTTAGTCTAATATATGTGTTGTTCTTTCTTACAAAATTATTTCTTTCGTCACTCCGGATAGCTCTTCCATAAGGGTCTGTATTGACTGACATAATTATTTTTAGTCATAATGTGCTTAAGGTCATAATCATCGCAAGTCATAAAACGTGTTTTTTTTAAAGAAACTGTTACTTTTTCAGGATTTTTATAAATCAAACCTAACCTAACCTAGCCTTGTGTACACGTTAGATATTTCAGAACTTCTGAAACGTTTACAGTTTCAGCGATATAAAAAATTATGACTATCAAAAATTATGTCAACAATTACATTATGACCAATAAAATTATTGGAGACATAAAGCCAGCTATCAAATATTAATATGTGAGTGTCCTTTATTGACATGGGATCTACACTCGGCGTCAAAAAAATCGCTCCTTTTGCAATTTTGTCTTCAAGGGAATATAGCTCTTAACTTATTAATTGTAACCCTATCAATATTAGTATCATTTGAAAGCACAATTAATGACCTTTGAAAACGCGAATCGCTCTTTGCCGTAAAAACAATGATCACAAAATGTCGGCGTCTTTTTGTATATTTACGAGTATTGTCTCGCTGGCGGTGTGAACAGCCAGTGTAACTATATATTTTGTTCGTTTCTTGAGCGAGAATATAGTCGATAGCTAATCGCTTTCTCGACAAGTGCCTTAGGGTAATAATTTGACAAAGTTGTAAATAGTGCCCCCACTTCCCAAAGAAGCAAATATAAAATCTTTATGAAATACGTTTTGAGTAACAAAAATAAAAAGCATAATTAGAGCATAATTTAATGAATAAATAAATAAAAATCATAGATCAATCTGAACTTCTTTTTAATCCAAATGATAATTTGAAAAAGGGCAGAGCGATAGTAAACGGAGAATCTGACGTCGAATCGGCAGAGAAGGGGTTATCTGAAACTTTATCAAAAAATAATTAAATTATTATTTTAACTACTTAATGGCTTCCACCCCTGTATTTTGCCAATGTCGAGTTAGATAAAACACTCTCATGTACCTATTAGAGAAATAAGTGCATGAATATCACAGAGAACAATAATTGTTCGGTAAATAGTTATCTGTTATACAAGGGGGGAAAGTTGTATTTTACCTGCGAGTGTTTCAACACACGAGACGTAAAATAACTTTTCACCCGTGTATAACACAAAACTTTTCACCTCACTACAGCGAGGAAAATAAGAAAAAAGATCAATTCCGCATTTTGCACGGTTTCCCGTAATTCCACAGGTGTTTATACGTCTTCGTCACTCGAATCACTCATTTTTAATAACAAAATAAACTATAAAAACATGCGAATATTTAACGTTGACGGTTTAATTGAAAAGTTTTGACGTAAGTTTTTTTATTATTATTTCGGATTCGTTTTGTTCGCACATCGACTTACTTGGACTGTCAGAACATTTTATCCGTTTTTACAACAAGAATGAAGGTTAATGTTGAATGCTGATATTTATGAATTATAATAAAGTTGTAAGACTGTATTTAGTGTTTTTTACTCGATGCAATTCAT
Source organism: Acleris literana (assembly GCA_946894065.1). Taxonomy (NCBI): domain Eukaryota; kingdom Metazoa; phylum Arthropoda; class Insecta; order Lepidoptera; family Tortricidae; genus Acleris; species Acleris literana. The sequence goes on along the minus strand of OX335684.1, from coordinate 17,077,681 downwards.
TAATTGTGATGTTAAAAATTCAGCACTTTTAACGTTTTAAGTTTTGTTAGCTGTCAAATATCACTTAAGCTGCCTTCAAATGTCAAAACTCTTTCTTCACATGTGGATAAAAAGCGATTTTCTCAATATATATCAAACAAACAAAAAGGGCTTTCCGAGCTAGTGAGATGAAAAGAGTATTTTCTCTTGCGGTCATGGATTCTTATTAAAAACTTATTCTCCAAAAAGATTCTAAACAGTAGATAGTACCTATTAAAGATTAACATTATGTAAACGTGGGCGAAATTATAAAATCATGTTCTTTACTAAATACATCTCAACTTTTTTATGATTTTGGTGAAAATTGCGCTTGGTTAGGACCTACAATCCAATAATACCTACATACATTTTACGGCACGGATTTAAATTTACACAAACGGAATACGTCACCGAAAAAAATATATTTGAGGGAACTAAACTGGCCCGCATAGTTTTGCGGGCCAGTGTATTTTACACGCAACCTCGCTATCATTATCTTTTGTATCTAAATATTCTTTGGTTTACTTATGGGTTAGCGAAGACAACTAACCTCACCGTCACGAGATGGTAAGAGGACTCTGAACTGCCCAAGACAAATGGCGTTATCTCCGACAAAAGTTCTGAAGTAATTGCAAACTTATTACTAAGAGAAGAGGATTGAATCTGCTTTAGCTATTGAAATTGAGATACGGATTCTTGGCTTAGGGTAGTGAAGGTTTCAAGCCCTAAGGGCTAACATGAAACACCTCTATGCTAGTCATTTGCCTAAAATTTCATTCATATAAAAGTGTGTTATATTACCTAATGGATCCATAATATTGTCCAAAAACATTTCTGCCAATCTGCAAGCAGCGGCCTGTTGGAAAAAGTAAGTAATTAAGTCGGTGAAGTTTTTTTTTTACTTAAACTTTAAGTAATTTAAGTTCTTCTTTCGTTTTAAACAAGGTCTCCAGAATGTACTGTGTTGTGATACATTGCAAAATATCAAAATAATTTAGGGGGTATCCTTTCATTTGGCACAAAAACATATTTATATGGGCAAACGCTTTTTTTCCGAAACTGTAAATATTTCAGGATTTATTTCAGTTTTATAAGTTATGTTAGTTTTATAAAACAAGAACAATGAGAAACGTTTTTATACCAAAGAATATATCAGTTATAGTTATATGATTTGGTTATACTTAGTTATATAATTATAGTAATGGATTATAACTATAATAATATAACTCCTTGTGAGGCCCACGTCAAATTTCGTTAGTTCGAAAAATAATCTTGTGTCCGTCAACTAAAGTCAAACGTCACTTTGACATATGTCCTACATTTAGGACGACGTTGGGCCTTACGAGGATAACCGAGTTTAAGTAGTCCCGTCGCGTCAGTGCGCACAAAACACATTTGAGCGCGTGCATTCTCAATTAGGCAGCAGAGGGCCCTGCCAAGATGCATTGCGCTAACTAGCGTTTCTATTCGATTTGTTTTTAAACCAATTGCGTCACTGGTAGATGACGTGATACGAAAAGTCACGTGATCTATCAGTGACGCGATTGGTTTAAAAATGAAACGAATAGAAACGTTAGATAGCGTAATGCATCTTGGCGGGGCACTCTGGGCTTCTGCCGAACTAAAATGTGTTTTGTACGCTCTGACGGGACTACTTAAACTCGCCAATTCGCCGCGTTCACTCCTTCACTCGCTCGACCGACCGAACGCCGTTTTTAAGAAAATAACTACCATTATCTGTCATTATGACATTTGAATTTGACAGAAAGGGATAAAGAACACAGTAACTAAAATATGTGGACTTGCCAGAAGCGCGTGGAGCTAACCCCATGTGCTTCTGTTTAGTCCATTTGAGAAAATACTCTTTTACCGAACAATTGTCTTCGCGAGTGATATCCATGGACTTATTTCTCTAATAGTGACATTGGCGAAATACACTTTAACAAGAGTGAAAGCCATTAATTAAAATTAGATTTAGAATTAGAAATAAAATATGTTTATAGTGCCTCCATTGTTAAGGTTTTTTTATCTTCCGGAAACGAGGGGTTAAATTAACTCTCTCGTCAATTGTTTGAGCGTTGACAGTATAAATAGTTCCAAACACCATTTGCGAGAACTCGAATCCCCAAAATTAGTTCCAATGCCACAAATTTTAATTTCAACTTACCAATAACAAAACCGAGTGTATAAATAATTTTCTGTACATCTCAAGGCACGTCAGTATAGCAATAACGCAATTCAAAATGAGGCTTATTTGATGGACATCTGAAATTAAATTTGGCAGTTGTGCAAATAATTTTACCCTTGGAGTAGTATTTGAGCAGTTACGGAATTAAGACATTTTCATTTTTAGAGATCTATTATTTATAAGCACTTTCAAGGATTATTTTGAGGAAATTCATTTAAATTGAAACATGTTTTTACATCTTTTTAACCTTAAAACTTGAAATATATCTTCAAATTTAAAAATACTCATCATGGTGACTGGGCTTTGGAGTCCACTTCCAGGTGGTCTCCGTAATCGTTTCAGTACCCTTACCATGAGTTACAATTACCGTACTTTCTAGCGAGTCGAATGCTCTGTCCCTCGCACTCCATAAGGTGACTCTAAATACTGTGAGGGACAGAGCATTCGATTCGCTAGCGATTACAGTAATTGTAACTCATGGCATAAGAGTAAACAATAACTACACGTAGAAGCGAATCTCCTTTACCAAGGCCCCTAATGCCGCGCTTTAAATACCTACTTCCCCCTTCACGTAATCAGTATATACGTTCCCAACGCGTCAAAAATATCTAATACGCCATTTGACTGTACCTACGTAGGAATAAGAGTCATTACTTACTGCAGAATCTTCGTGGATTGGAAACACTGTTAATTATACAAAATCATGAAATTTCCATTTATTAGCTACTCTGTGTCGCGTATTAAGTTGAAGGATTTAATATTTAGTTTAACATTGCAACCTGGCATGGGGCGCAAGTAACAAGAGGGTTAACCAGTATAGATATCTGTGATCTGAATTGTATTTTAGGCTGCAAAAACCACAGTGCTTAAAAAGATGAAAACATCCTTCACCGGTTATTTCTCATGATAAACCGCCTTAATAAGTAAGGCACTCAATGGCAAAAGCTTTATTTGCTAAAAGTGATGTGTGATTTTTTCGGGTTGTACCGTATTGCTCACTTTTGACCTTTGTATAGGTAAGTACGCGAACAGCTTGTCTAGCTAACGCGCCGGGCAAGATTATTACCTACAACATACAAAGGCGACTCCACTTCGCGCCCCCCACCGCACCCCTCCCGCGGGCGACGATTGACGGCGTTTGATGGCCGCCAGTGGCGCCAGTCGCCCACTGCTACAGAGGGTGAACGCACGAACGTCAAAATCTGACGACATGGTGGTGAGTTGTTCGGTGTATGGATGCTTATCAACATCGCAAAGCCAAAGCAATACGAGTTTCTTTCGCTTTCCGAAGGATGAAACAAGGTAAAGTACCTTACTTACTACGTTATTAGTTTTATTGGTGTGTTTTTACTGTGAAGCTCCCCCCGCCTTCCATCGTCGACAAACCTCGCCGCGCTCGTCCGCGTATCGTGTTATCGATTTAGTTTGAATAGGTACAGTTGATCTTATAATTAGCTGTACATATTAAAGCAGTAACGTATTAAAGTGAAAGTGGTTTAAATGTAGTATATTAATAGCTGCGACAAGATACTAAAATATTCAGATACAATAGCAGTCCGTCAGTCTGTTTATTAGCGAACTGTATCTCATTAACTGTAATAGATAGACAGTTGATTTTTTTACAGAATGGGTATTTCTATTGCCGCTATAATAAAGATAAAAAATAAAAACCACATAAAAGATCGTTACGGAACCCTTTGTACAATCAAGTTTGACGTTTAATAATTTTGTTTACAGATATTCAAAATTAGAGAATACGAGAGAAATGTATCACTTTAGTAATTTAAAATAAAATAAACAAGAATATTTTTAATCGCCGGATAGCGCGAACAGCATTGTTGTTTTTGTTTTGTCCAATAAAGTTTTTACATACATACATACATACAGTATTTGACGACGCGGCTATCCTAGTATCTGACGACCTATCGCAATCGCAATCGTTTTCAAAGTCGATTCGACCGACTTCTTAATGTGAATTAAACTAAACGCGAAACTCAGTGATGCTTCGTAAACTTCTCTTCTCTTCTTCGTCTAGTCATGAACTTCTTTATACAGTCGGGTCCTATAAGACTGCCGGAACTGATCGGAAGTCTTGGATCTTTTTTAAATATTTAAATTTGTATTTCTCTACATGCTAATACGCACACGACACTCAATGATTTTGTTACTTGTTTACGTTCATTGAGTTTTTCTCTATCTTTTTGTTTTGTTTACGTCGGTTTAGTGTGTGTGTGTGTGCGCTATGTGTGTGTAATCTTCCGTGGCTTCACTGGATGGTTCCAACGGAAGACCAGTGCTGGCTTTAACGCCAGCATAACGCTGAGCTGGAACCATTTCGTGACAACAGGTATTTTGTCCATGTCAGTATTTTGTTATGTTTTGTTGTCTGTTTGTCACGAATAAATGTTTTTTCTTTCTTTCTTTCTTTCTAATGTTTATCGTTGTCTAGTATAGTATAAGCCTAGAGCTTAGTTTAGGACTAGGTCAATTTGTGTGAGCTTGTCCCATACTATTAATTCTTTATTTATGTAATAATGTGGCCTTAGCCACAAACGCTACATCCGAGAAACAATATAATTAAGCATAATTATTTTATTTAATGTTATTATTAACGTTAATTTCAGGTGCAAACTTTGGGTGAAAGCTGCTGATCGTCCAGATCTATTAAGTAAATCGGTGGAAGATCTATACAAAAGTCACGTTATGTGTGATTTACACTTTGAAGCTAAGGATCGTAATTCGAAAAAGTTAAAAAGCGATGCAGTCCCTTCTTTGAATTTACCGTTACGTGATAATTTACAAGCAACTATATCAACTCAAACTGACGTTAATACGTCTGAATATTTCTTGAAATATGATAGTGAAACTCAAACAATGCCAAATGATATAGAAGCTACAGAACATAGGTCAACGTCAGAAGATGAGCACGAATGTTCTATTTCTACAGCTTCCAATAACGATACTGGCATATCACCACAAGTCAAAGACAGCTGTCGTGGTAACAGACTTGATAAAAAAATCAAGTTAATGGCTCTGAATCTATTTTTTACTAGTCCATTAGCTTACAGAGTCGTGGCAAGATTCTTAAACCTACCAAGTGTGCGAGAGTTACGTCGAATGAAGATAGATATGGGTACAAAGGTTCACTCTACTACTCTAAGTTATTTACAGACCAAACTAAAAAATCTTCCAGAAATTGATAGATACTGCATAGTTTGCGCTGACGAAATTTCCCTCAAGCGAAACTTACACTATGTTATAAATAAAGATAAAATCGTAGGTTTTCATGACGTTGACGGAATCCAAACAGATGAACCAGCTACCCAGGCTTGCGTTGTTATGGTTAGAGGAATATTTTCCAATTGGCAACTACCAATAGGGTACTGTTTATTAGCTTCAAGCGAAAAATATGAAGAATTGAAGTCATGGTTAAATGGTCTCATTTCAAAAATTCTGAATATTGGATATTACGTTGTGGGTTTCGTGACTGGTCAAGGTTCTAATTTTATAAAATTGGCGAATGAGCGGAATGTGTCAGTTGATAAACCCTACTTTTACATTGACGATAGAAAAATTTACAATATTTTTGATGTCCCACACTTATTTAAATCACTTCGTAATAATTTAATGAAATATGACTTTGAATTTTTGAACAGCGATGGAAATAAAGTAACAGCTAAATGGGAAGATATTAAAACCTTTTATAGACACGACTGTGCTAAAAATTATCGCATGGCACCTAAATTGACAGACGCTCATATAAACCCGAATAATTTCGAGAAAATGGAAGTTAAACACGCAACCCAAGTTTTTAGCTACACAGTAGCAGCTGCAATGGACTTTGTTCTCGATAAATCCTGCTCAGGAACTGTACAGTTGATTAGTCTTATGGATAAGACTTATGATGTGCTAAATTCATCTGCTGTAAAACATCAAAATAAAAATAAAACTGCTTACGCCGCCAAGCATCACCAAACGGAAATATTGAATGAATTTGAACAATTCTTGTCTACAGTCGCTGTTGTTAATGACGAGAAAAAAGACATAACAAAATCAATAAATTGCTTGCAAGGCTTTAAAATCACTTTGAGCAGTATCAGAAGTCTCTCAAAAGATTTGCAGTCTGTCGGTTTCACGTTTCTTCTAACAAGCAGATTAAACCAGGATCCGATAAAAAAAATATTTGGCTCTTTCAGACGACAAGACGCTAACCGTCGGAAACCGACACCAATTCAGTTTAGCTGGGATTTTTATAAATTATACATGATGAATTTGCTTAAGCACTCTGATCATGCTAACTCTTCCAATGATTTCGATACACTGGTAAAGTACGCAAAAAAGAAATTAGCCATCATTCAGCAACAAAAAGAAGAAGGGGTATACTCGGACGGTATACCAACAGTTACGGTTGGCACATTGGATTATCGTTTCGAACTGCCCGAGAATAATGCCTTTCTGTATGTGTGCTGCTACCTTCTCAAGAAATGTACAGAGGTACATAAGTGTGAAATTATGATCATTTATTTAGGCACCAACAGCCAGATATCTGATGATAGCATTTTTTCCAGTTCTTCCAATCAGAAGAAAAATATTCTTATTACTCCTCCCAAAAGCTTTGTAGCTTGTGTCAAAGCTATGGATGAGAAATTTAAACTTTGTTTCCAAAAGTCAATTCCTGAATCTGTCGGAAACCATGTCTTAAAGGAATTAAGCAATATATCGATGACTAAATGCTGCCCCTGTTTTCCGAATGAATATTTAAGAAAACTCTTTGTAAGATTTCGTATGTTCAATGTTATACGATACAACAATCGAGTATTGAAATACAAATCATTTAAGGTAAAACATGTTGGCGTATGTAATATTTAGTACTGAAGACATTATAAATAAAAAATAAAAAAAACGATTTACTCGTTTTATTTTGTCTAAAAAAAAACGCTTATATATGTATAATCTATCGTTTTTAGAGTTCCGTACCTAAAGGGAGTCTAACGGAACCCTATTAATGTGCCTGTCGGACGCTGTCCGTCCGTCCGTCCGTCCCTGCTACCTAACTTTAAGGGCTAAGTCGGTGACTTTAATTCTCGCGCTGATCTCTTCACGTCTCAGTACCGTAAGTCATCACTGGCAACTTTTTCTCCCTCTTAATTTAAGAGCTTTGCAAGAGCCACAAGAGACAAGAGTCGATGGAGGAATTTCCAATCTTCTCTCCTCTCTTCCAGCTCCTTGACCTCTTTATAGGACACGAGGTGCTTCTTCTTGGTCTTCCTCGGTCTCTCCTACTTTCAATCTCTCCCTCTATAATGTTTTCGATCAGCATGTAGTGCCTCAATAAATGGCCAATCATCCCTCCTCTTTTGTTATCTATAATCTCCAAAATTTTAACTATTTACTTAAACATTATTAATTTTCCGCCTATGTTTGCACCATCCCGATCCGGACTTCCGCGGCGCTATCGCCATCCTTCTCCGGAGTATCCTGCAACTGCGCTGGAGTCGACTTCACGCCGGCGTGCCGTTTGTTCGCAGTTTGCGGAAGTTCGCAAAATGAGGTCAGGTTTGTCAATAATGGAAATAAAACTGAAGTTGGATAATGTACGCTGGTATTAGCTAGTTTTTAGTTACTACCCGCTTGTAAGTCTCTTAAGGTGCACTTACACAGGCATTTTTTTGAACAATAGATAAACATCTTTTATCTTCACTAACATACACATGGCTGTTAAAGCCAAATATAATTTAAAAAAAAATGCTATTACCTACCTACCTACACAGTTAAATAATAAATAATATAACTTAAAATATGTATTTATTAAGTAATTTAATACGTTTGAAAAAGAGCCAAGCGATTATGCGAAAAAAAAGGCGCTGGCCTAGCATAAAACTGCCCTACTAAGCATAATGGCGATATCTCAGACAAAACATCTGTAGAAATTGCAATCTAGTTACAAACAGAAGAGAGTTGAATCTGCTTTGGCTATTGAATTTAGTTATTGCATTTTTGCTTAGGAGGGCAGAAAACTATAGATACCCGCAGCACTGGTATTCTGTCAGAACCTTTGAAGTATTGACGCTAGCATTATTATGAAACGTAACTCGATGACACGCCAAATGTTTTTAACGTGTGGCGGATTCGCGCGACTGTTTATATGACTGTTTACATACAAACAGTCGCGCGAACTTGCGATGATCGCGCAATCGCGTTCTTTTAGGACGATGCTTATGGGGTATGATACGCCTGGCGTGTTATGAAATATTTATTCGCCGCCACAGCCAAAAGTTTTCGAAAATGGAAGACGCAACGAATCGGTTAAGAGCTGATTATTCGAGCGGGTAAAGTCTACCTTATACTTACTTACATAATTAGGTTTCTTCAATTACGAGTATATTATAAGGTCCAGTGCCAAAAACGTAATTTGATACATTCATTCATTTTATTAATTTATATTAGTAACCTATTATCAAAGTTATTGATAGTTGCCCGTCAACATAACGGACGCCTAATTCTACATTACCGACAGCTATTGTTGACTTGCAAAAATTGCTCAAAAAAAAAATCCGTGTAGGTGCACCTTAATGGGTGATTTACATTGGTCCAGCAAAAGCATACCAGCAGAAGTACATTGCGTCGTTACAAACGTCGTTGCGCAACATAAACTACAAACATCGATGTAGAGACGGTCGATAAAATATAAAAATTCAGTATTTACAAAAATGCAACGTCAGTGCCCCACGATAACGGGGTTCAGTCATGTGCATAAACAATACTTTTCATTTTGATATCAGAGGGCCTTGCCAAGATGCACTAGCGTTTCTAATCGTTCCGTTTTTAAACCAATCGCGTCACTGGTACGAAAAGTCACGTGATCTACCAGCGACGCGATCGGTTAAAAACGAAACGAATAGAAACGTTAGTTAGCGGGCCCTCAGAACGACACAAGTCACGTATGGCACAGTACAAGTTAGATTATTTACTTGAAATAAAACAAGTACATAAAATAATGTAACAGATTAGATAAAAAGTATAACGGTAACATAGAAAATCATTTTGTTTTTGTAAATTGACAGTAAGTCATGTCATATCATCTGTGATAGACAGACAGTGAAACTGGCTTTTGTTTTGATATATAAGGCAATCGCAAAACTGCGTCTACCTTGCGCTTGTTAACATGAATAAATAAATAAATATCAGCGGGCGTAGTATGGCTGCGTCTATATTTCGTGTCAAATGTGGATAAAGCAGCCGTCACTCTCGTACTTATTTACGTGTCAGACGGTGACGGATGCCTTATCCAGACTTTGTCACGCGATAAACGCAAGCCATATTAGGGCCCTTGGGCATAATACTACACAAATTGACATAGTCCCATATTTTAGTCAACGATAGACATATTTATACAAACGTACGTCACGACACGTCTGGGTCTATATTGGAATCCCTAATCGTCATTTGTCCTAATGCATCGTTTGTCTGAATTTTCGTTTTTCGTAAAGGCATTTCCGCCTGATATTTTAAAATATTTTAGTGTTGTTATAATAAAACCCTAACCTAACCTACCGCAGGTATTGGAAAGCTTAAAAAGTATTCTGACTCGGCTGAAAACCAGTTTAGGACAATCAATAATTCGCAAAAGTGAAACGTTATGACAAATGTTATTAGGGATTCCCAGGGACACCCGACACGTTAGCCTAGTTGGTAGTGACCCAAACTTCGAAGGTAGTGGTCGCGAGTTCAAATCCCGTAAGGGCAAATATATGTGCGACAAGCGCGAGTATTTGTTCTCAGGAATTTTGAATCTTCTCAGATTCAAAATTTTTGTTTTTATTATTTATTATAAGGTTATCCCACCCATATCCTCTAGTACCCATAGTTCAAGCGGTTTAGTACCGTTTGGTAACCAAAATTCCGTAACCACCTTTAAATTTAATGTAATTCTGTACCTGGTTACGAAATTTTGGTTACCAAACGGTACTAAACCGTTCAAGCCTCGAGCCTATAGCTTAGTTCATGACTAGGTCAATTTGTGTGACATAATAAAATTGTTCCCTGATATTTACCAAGTCTCAGAATCAAATACTTTTTAAAATAATATTTTTCTTCACTGTATTTTTTTAAACCCAAAAATCGTCATATATGGTTAAACATTCTTGAAAATCTCTTCAGCCGTTTAAACAAAAGAAAATTATTTTTGCGTAAATAATAGGCAACTTTTTTTCCGTCAAAAGTACGCACACACAATAAAATATATTTAAATGTTGCGAATGACTTGTAGGTATGAGTAACATTACGATGTAACTAATGTATCACTCGCGGTCCTTATGTAGGTAATAAAAAAAAAAAATGTATTTATTTTATTCTTGTTTTTTTTTGGTTCCCCAACAGATACAACATCATCAACTTAATTTTAAAATTACATGTGTAGGGAAGACTGACAGCGTGTTTACCCGATTATAGGCAAACTCAGCTTGCGTAATTACTTAAATGAAAGCTACAGTCCAAATACTAGGCTACAAAAGGAACACTACATTCGCAATAAGATGTAATTGCACTCATTATATAAGGACTGCGAGGGATACATCTTCAAGAACACACCTTCCCGAACACATGGCTGAGGGAGGCGATGGCTGAGATATGCGTCATACTCGTGAACGGGTGCTGTTTGTGGGGTCCGGTCTGTTCACGTCTGCAAGGACTTGTTGCTCAGTTAATTATTCCAGTTATGGCTTTTGACGTAGAGACCTCGTCGTGTAGTTCTTCTAGTCATTATTTTTAGTTTAATGTATTTGACATGTAATATTTTTAATTTTTACATTTATTTGTAATGTTTTTAATTTTTGAATTTGTAATGTTTTTATTTGTGATAGTTCTAATAATTTATATTTGTTGCTTTAGTACCTTGTAATGTAACTTACTTTTAAGTATTATTTGTATTTTATGTTTGAAAAAATGACCTTCCTGGTGTTTCTTGCGGCCCTCCTTTTCGCAATGATGCTCTTGTCCGAAGCGCTAGTAAATTCACTTTATATTACCGACGTGTAAAAGAGCCCGTATGTGGCCAATTTACTGAATAAATATTTTGAATTTGATTTTTTGACATTACACCGAACATTACAAGGCAGTCGTCACTTTTATAAGTATTTTTAACAATTAAACACGATGTCTGTACAATACAATACAATACAAAACACTTTATTGTACACCAAATAAAAAAACAAAACAGAGAAACAGCACATTTAAAAAATAATACAGGTAAACAACAGGCGGTCTTATCGCTAATTAGCGATCTCTTCCACACAACCTTAGTAGGGACATGGTGTCGAATTAAAACATTTTACACAGTAGGTGGTGCAGACTTCACGCGACCAATAACAAGAAACTCTTTTAGCAATTAAACATGAATACAAAAAACTAAGAAAAAAGTAACAAATAAACGCTTACCAAAAAAACAAATAAATAATTAAGCAAAAATACACAAATACAAATAAATACAAGATACATATGACTTACATAAATAAACAGATAATTAAACATAAATACAAAAATAAATATATAAATATCAAAATATATATAATAAAATGACATTGACAGAAATTCTTATTTTAGAAGTAGTTAGAGAAATGAACCGAGACAATACAAATTATGATTGCGACAAGAAGTGCTCATGAAGAAGTTTCTTAAAGATATGTAAAGATTTAGCCCAACTCCACAGGGAGGGAGTTCCACAGCCGGACAGCCTGAAATAAAAAGGAATTGTTGTAGAATTTAGATGAAGACTGAACCTAGCCCTAAACGTGTAGCGAGGAAGCAATACATTTTCGCGCGGTGATCACACCATTCCTGTAAAACATAACTTGACCTCTGCTTCCCATGGCTCTCCATACAGCTCCCGTACATATGTACGCTGGTCGTTCATTAATAGAATAATTCAGTTCCGCGACTGGGGTCGGGCCCTCGTTTATTGCCTTATCAATGTAGTTATTGACTGAACGGTTTTTTTTTAATCAACGGTATTTATTAAACAATTAAATGGAGTTTACTGTTGGATTTGCTCGCAAAGAGAAGAGATGAGAGCGATGTCAGACGAAATTGCAAGAATTTGTTTGACATCGCTCTCGTAAAGAAGAAAAGAAAAGAAGTCTCAGGAAAAAGTTAAAAAAGAAGTATGTTCCGAGGCCTTAAATGAAAACAGGAACTTTTTTGTTCCGAAAAAAAAAACATGCTTATATGTGGCATTATCTACGTAAAGGGACCTTATTGTCGATGGCGCTTACGCCGCACTAAAAAAAAAAAACAATAAGGTCCCTTTTCATAGATAACGTCACATTATAGAGGTTTGGCTCAAAAGCAGACTATTTTTTTTAACTATTTACTGAGAAAATAAATAAACCAATTTCTGCTAATGGCTAAAGGGCTTAAGCGCCACATGGTCTTTTCTACGTGACAGCTAGTCCTACATAACACGGTCACAAACAAAATGACTTCATTCCGACCACTAGACCAAAGCAGGCGTAGCAAACACTTATAACATGCAATTTTTTATCTACACTCATATCATAGTCCTCTATTATGCGTTCAAAACCCGAAGGCAATGACCAGCATTACCTGTGGTAGTAGGTGACAAGCGATGACAGCTGTTAATTTTGGAAGACGTTCCAAATTTGGATCTCATTACCTTACAATATTCGATAACGTAATTTCAAAATTACGTTACAGCTGTCATCGCTGTCACCTAATACCACAGGTAAGGTAATGCTGGTTATTTGCCTTTCGGATTCTGAACCCATTACTACTTAGAGTATATGCGTGTAGATAAAGTATTGTACGCGACTCTGCGTAATTGGCATTACAACACTCGTATGATCTATTATGAAACTCACCTTGCGGCTCTTTTAATAAACCACACTCATGTTGTTATGCCTGTCATTACGTAACCGTCACGTAAAGTACTATTTTCTCACTGTATAATAATAATAAAAAATTGAAAAATATTGCTTTTGAGAATCCTCTATTTAGGCATGATTTTTAACAGAACACCTTTTCAAAAAATCCTTTGTCAATTCGCTGACACGGAACATACACCTAAATAATATAATGGGTCTATATTGACTGACATAATTATTTTTAGTCATAATTTGCTTTAGGTCACAATCATTGCAAGTTATAACGTAGTTTTTTAAAGAAACTGTTACTTTTTCAGGATTTTTATAAATCAAACCTAACTTAACCTAGCCTTGTCTACACGTTAGATATTTCAGAACTTCTGAAAAGTTTACAGTTCCAGCGATATAAAAAAATATGACCATCAAAAATTATGTCAACAATTATTGACCAACAAAATTATGGGAAACAAAGCGCTCCCTAATATAATATATAACAAAAAACAAATGTATTTTAAAATCAACTTTAATACAACTTCAATGAACTTGAAACAAAACAAGCAAGGATTTTGAGTTGATACTGTTTTGATCTGGTAGTGCAAATTATGTCGTTTTATTTAACTGAGAATTGAGCTGCTCCAGTAAACATTTTGCCACTTTGCGTTTGGCAAACTTTAGAATATGGGAGAGCAAACATTACCTAAGTCGCAAACTGTTTGCTTAAGGCCCAGCCATGCCGCTTGCGTGACGTGCACGTGCACGTGCACTATACAACGCAGTGGAAAGCGAACGCGCACGTGCACGTACACGTCACGCAAGCGGTGTGGCTGGGCCTTTAATGGGACGGCAGCCTTAGACTGTAAAAATTATAGAAGTTTTTAATGGATTGTAGTATTTTGCTTTTCATTCTGTTTAATTTAAAGTTTGTTACGGCTCGGACAGTCGGCTACAAAGAGGTGTATCTACTTTTAGGCCTTCTAGAGTACTACAAGTCGCAGTTTCAGAACAATAGTGACCTAATTCAAAAATTCAGCTTTCAAACTTCAAGTCATAAATTTATTATTATAGTGACTTAACTCGAAATTTTAAATTTCCGAATTACGTCACTATTGTTCCGAATGTGCGAAGTTATACAGAAATCTACCTAAACAGAAAACAATCTGTACGTAAACAATTTAAAAGGCAAAAGGCTTAGTATTTATTTAATCTATTAGTATGAAGGTTATTTCCAAATATCATCAAAGTCATTTATAACCAAAGCTATTCCTTATCTCAAAAGCATTGACGTCGAATAGCGCGAATGCATAAACCATTCTGTTCTAAGCCCTCTACTCTCAGCTGCTGTCGGAAATCGGAGTTCATGCATACTGGTTCTCAAGCAAACCTATATCCAATCTATCTTGATCTTCGATTTAGAATAATTAATACTATTTCAAAGCTCAAAATATAATGGTTTTTGGAAAGTTAACGCGTCTCAAAGTGAAATAACTCCTCAAGTTGGAGTCCCATTCTCAAACTTTGTCTTGGTACTTCAATATCAAGAATTCGTATATCGTATTGGAATCTTATCAATTTAGTGAATACCTAATCGAAAATACTTTATTTACCCCGGCTCTGGATAATGGTGAAACTTTCATATGTATTCTGTAATCTAATCATGAATAAATTGGAAAAGTTTTTACTTTCTTCTGATACGGAGACATTTTAATATACGTATGTATTGATAGTCAATTTAAACCTTGGGTTATTAAGTTATTATAATATTGTATAAGTAAGATGTTAAAAAGAAAATCTAGCTATCCAGAGAGGTAATGCAGCCAGTGTCATAGGGACCATGCCGCGAGCGGACCTCCTAGAGGTGTTCTTTTTATAGTGGTGATTATTTATATATTTTAATATTTGAGTAGCTTAGTTTTATTTGGATTTAAATACGTTTCTTACTGATTTATAATTGTATTCATGTAGAATTCTGATTTAAGTTGTTATTATAAAATATTTAATTGCAATTAATATGAATAAAGTTTAGTAAGAAAATAACAAGTAGTGTTAAGGAATTTCGCTTTATGTAAATACATGTATAGTTTATTTATAAGGACTATTGTGTAATTGGTTCATATTATTATTTAATTATATCACAACCTAAAAATGACAATGATATAATTCCCTTATGAAAACTATGCGGTATTTTTTTAAATTAAGGGTAGTGGTTATTAAGTTAAGTCATTATTTATTATATTAGCCACCCGTCCTCGCTTCGCTTCGTTTTATGTGAGTTTTCTGTAATACACGCATATAAACCAGAATTTATAGTACATGACAAACCTTCCGTAAAAAATATCTAACTGATGGTAAAAACCACATCAAAATTCGTTGCGTGGTTTAAGAGGAATTAACGGATATACAGTGTAGTAACTAATATAACTACATATGTAATAATAGTACATTACTACAGAGGCCGAGACAAAAGGGGTTGCCGGCCGGAGACATATAGACGGCACCCCTAAATACCTTTGTTCTCCTAGTACTTTAGATAAACATGCAAACGCTTTGGTCGGATGCACGGCTTAGTATTAAAAAAAACAGCTATCTAACCTGTTAAACACAGCCGCCATGTTTACACTAAAATAAAAAAAAACGTTTATTGTTTTTTTTAATACGCATAGTGGCAGAATGTCATGATGCCTGTGCCACAAATTTATGTGGAACGGAAATTAAAAAAGAGGACTTTGCCGGCCTAGGCCTGCACGATTGGTATGAAATTCCATAAACGACCTCTTGTCCTAGCCGCACCTGAAACGTCATACTTGGCGGCCTATTATAAGGAACATAACATCAATATTTCATGGCATGTTTGAGGAAAAAACATAATGATAATAGTTAATGTAAAGAAAATAAAGATGAAGATAAAACAGCCTGTGTCGTATTTTTCTAAGATGTCCTAAATGCTGGTGTGGGACGCTACTTGTTTAAACACCCTAGCCTCGTCACACTCACACCTCCGCGGAACAGTAAATAAACCAGGCGCGGCGGCTGCGTCGGCCGAAACCATGAAGAAGAAATAAGTACTAGGGCCTCGGCGCAGAATATCACTTCGTTCCTTTCGGCGTCGAGACCCGGTGCTATTAGCCTTTCTAAGGACGTTTCAAAAAGGCTAATAGAAACAACTGGAGACCACAGAGCTGGAAGCTTCAGCAACGAGGAAATGCTGCTAGCATCTGTGGTACTTTGCCACGGGGGACCTTTCTTTTCTAGCTTTTATTTAGTTTTAATTTTATAGTTTTTTAGCTTAGTTATAATTAGGTTTATTTTAGTTTTAAATAATTTTTTAATTTGCCCTAGTTTTAGTTTTAATTTGTAATTGTTACTTTGTATTTCTATATGTAAACAGCAGCAAAAAAAAAAGAGCTTATCTTTAGCAGTTCAGAACGAAAGGAAATATGTAAAAAGGTAATCCGCTCAAATAGCTACCCTTCCTTCCTAAATTATAAGGTTTAAGTTGTAATGGCTTGACATTAAAAACAGTAGCGGCGCTTGCCACGCGCCTCGCCGGCCGTCTACCTGGGTGAGCTCCGACCGCGACATATCATAGCCATTACAACTTGAACCTTATAGCTTAGAAAGGAAGGTAGCTATTTGAGCGGATTATCTTGTTACATATTTTTATTCGTTCTGAACTGCTAAAGATGAGCTCTTTATGACCATTGGGAGTTTGGGACATCTTAGAAAAATACGACCATACCTCGAACATCAACTTTTCCTTCTTTCGAGATAGTAACACCAAGCAGGGCCGTCTTTAACTTTGCTGGGGCCCTAGGGCACACAAGAATTTGGGGCCCCTTTTGAAAAGTAAAGAAAACGAATTATTACTAACATTTTTCTACTATGATCTTCTATTTATTATGGGTAATAAATTGTCGGTCCTTCGGTCCCCTGTGGATGGGGGCCCTGGGCACGGGCCCCGTGTGCCCTTATGGTAAAGACGACATTGACGCCAAGTGTGAAGGACGAAAACATGGGAATCCGTTAGTGGTCTGCACATCCCATACATGGCATGGGCAGACCGCCCACGCATTTGCTCTAAAAGAATAATAAAGCATGAACGAACTGCGGTCGGCCATGTTATTTTCTACCTCACCAAGCATCGAAAACGAGATGTTTATCACAAAAACCAAAATAATTTGACCTTTGTAGCCGTCGCAACAGTTTGAAATCGAGGGTCAACGAAAACTGGTTCATATCTTAAAACACGTCCATCATAATTTGATCTCCGGTTTTCTAGCAGTTGCTACGTGTTCAAGGGTCAAAAATGGCTGGTTCTTGTCCTTACGCTACGGAATAACACCGTTGGGATCTGATTAACTTTGGACCCTTTCATTCTGTGCGGTTTCCTTTTCAAGCGAGTTCCTGGTTTGCATTGGCCGTGGAAATTGAACCTTATTCAAAATTAATAAAGTTCAAAGTAAGTAGTTTTCGTTACGTTTAATATTCTTACCTATGGTTTTAAGTGGAATCCTCGTGTCATCCTGCTTTTTAGGAAAAGTAATCCTTCAAACTAACAGTTGATACATTTTTGAGTAGTACAGTCGACGTCAAAGATATGTGTACACTTTATTACCTTGTCACTTTATCCGCTATGACAATTTCATATGGCAGTTAAATCATGACGTTAAATAGACAAGGTACTAAAGAGTAAACATATTTATGACGTCGACTGTACATGGTTACGTTTTTTTTTAAAGTAAGCCTATACTTTTGAGGGTTCCGTACCCAAAGGGTAAAAACGGGACCCTATTACTTAGACTCCACAGTCCGTCCACCAGTGTGTCACGAGGCTGTATCTCATGAACAGATATTCCTAACCAGTTGAAATTTTCACAGAAGATGTAACAAGAAATACTAAAAACCGAATAAAATTAATATTTAAGGGGGCCATACAACAAACGTGATGAACCGTTTTATGCTCGATATTAATAACGGCAACAATATAGTGCCTAATTTGTATAGATAATGGTACGGAACCCTTCGTGCGCGAGTCCGACTTGCACTAGGCCGGTTTTTACTTAAACGTTAAAAAAAAAAAAAGAATCGAAAAGTGTATTTTTCTTGTTTCCACGGAACCCTAAAGAAGAAATCTTTATAACGACTAATAACATTCATATTCAACGCTATCCCACATTTTATAATACAGAACAAAAGACGATTTATCGACTATGATCGTGAGAATATCAAAATAATGTACAGTAGGGTAAAACACCTAATTACTGGCCTCTAAAATACCAGTTACTGGCACCTAGTGATTGTTGAATTATCGTCTCTATTGCCTTCTGTTTAAGTTCATGGGGCCAATAATTGGTAGATGGCCAACAATAGGGCAGTTCACCCTACGTGTCGAGTATTTATCAAGTTTATATTTCCAATGAAAGTGGCAGAACACCTAATTACAGTATGTATAGAAAGTCACGGTACTTACCAATGAAATAACATAGTAAAAAGAGGTAGATATCTTATACGCACCCTTATAGTGGCACCCTCAAACCAAGCCAATTGGTACACCTTTACTTATAGTCTTGCGCCGTCAATGGAACCGTGAACTAGTCCGCAGAGCAACATATAGTCTCTATTTCGTTCCCGGAAATTAGCATACCATCCTGCTTTCACTTGTCAGTTATGAATTAGTGTGTAATTGCAATATTTACTGATTATGTGTGCGTAAGCCGGGCCATTTTTACACGCGGAATACCGTATAGGTGACATATCTACCTCTTTTTATATTATATCATTGGAAAAAAACGAACGCCACGTGAACGGAAACTACCTTAAATATTGAAAATAGCTAATTCTACACAAAGAATTTTGAAAAAAAAAACAATTATTTCTGCATTTATGAATTTTTGGAAATTTGTCTGCCTTAACCGGGAATGACTGGTCGAATATGACAAAACAATAAAATCGTGTTTTTTTTACGGTCTTTATTTAGTTTAAAGGTGTATGTGTTGTAGATATAAATGATCACTATCAATGACCCTTTCAATCTGTATCGTAAAACACGTTTTTTTTCCTCATATTCGGCCAGTTCGATTCCCTATTAAGGCAGACGAATTTTCAAAAATCCAGATTTGCAGTAATAATAAAATTGTATTCAAAAATAAAAATAAACATCCTTTGTGTACAATTGGCTATTTTTAATATTTAAGATAGTTGCTGTCCATGTGGCGTTCGTTTTTTCAACCCTGTATACTTTATATTAGTAAAAAAAGTAAAAGTCATTTAATTCAAGTAACTAGGACTCATAATAAGTAGGTTTACAATAAATAACATACAATCATCCACAATAAAAATAAATTAGATTAAATTAAAGACAGTCAAATTTCATCAGATACAAAATAATGTTAAAACTATAAAACTAGAATTTAAAACTATTAAAATTAGGTTAAAATGCATTAAAGTAAAAAATAAAAAATAATAATAATTGGACCAAGTCGTTAAATTTCACATTATTAAATTAAATTACAATATTTTGATGCGTGATATGTCTGGCACAGCAGTGCCGCATATAGGGACAATCTAGCCTTTATTAACTTTTACCTGCGGCCGCTTCTTTGCTAGAAGCGATCAAAAATTCTAAATTTAAATGAAATGGCATTGGGTAAGTTTGTTTGAAGAAAATTGTCTTTTTTTTCAGCGGCCGCGGATGATTTTTACATATTTATTTAAGAGACCTCTAAATACACATACATACATATAATTTATGGCGTTAAATAATATCGGAGCGGAGACATACAGATTTAAGTATTCAGTTTTTCGTACTAAAAGTATGCCCAGATATGAATATTTGAATTACTCGGCTCCAATGCACTTAGAAGTATTATATTATGTAACAAAATACGTTTATTTTGAATAATTCTATCATAATTTACCACCTTTACGAATGGCCGCTCACCTTGAAAATGTATGACTTGTAAAAATGACAACACTTTTGCCCAAACCCCCCTAAGGCACTGGTCCCACCGCCGCCGGCGAGTAAGCGATGAATTATCGGTAGTTTTCTTGCCCAAGAAACGAACAAAAGATAATCGCTCCCGTGTAAATAAAAGAGAGAGATATAAATTTATAGTTTATCGCTGGCTCACTAGCTCAGCGATGAACTATAAACTCCTCTCTCTCCCCTCTCCCTCCCCCTACCCCTCCCTCTACCCCTCTCTTTTATTTACACGGGAGCGATTATCTTTTGTTCGTTTCTTGGGCAAGAAAATCGCCGATAGTTCATCGCTTACTCGCCGGCGGTGGGACCAGTGCCCAAACTCGGGTTGGTAATGCATTTGGAGGCTTAGAAAAATAAACTGAACTTGACTGTCTCAAGACAGTTGTCTATAGGTTGACGTATCCTGTGACGAGCATCTCGGCCAAGAAGAATTAATACGAACCTTGCAGTCTTGAGATGTTGTCTTGAGAATTCAAATGTGTATGTATGTATACTCTTTATTGTACAAGAATAAAAAAGAAATACAAAACACAGGAAATATAACAAAAAAAAAAGACGAATGCGAACTTATCCCTTTAAGGGATTTCTTCCAGATAACCCTTGTAGAAAAAAGGAAAATGGTCTAATGGTCTACGGGACTCAGATCCCACTTACTCGTACTATGAAGTGGTATGTGTGCTATAAAAAAAGAAATTAGTATAACGATGACTAGTGTTATCCTGTGACTCCGTCCGTGTATAGCTCGCTTCTCGTTCTCCCACGAGGATAATTAAAATTTCCCGGGAAACAAGTGTCCTTATTTATTCCAGGATAGGTGTATACCTAGTTTTATCCAAAGATATATGGAAATGTCGTACGTAAACACTTGTTGTTTCCCCCCACTTTACCTAAAAACCCTATTTCTTAAAAATGTTTCCATAGCGTTACTCAGTGAAGGGTATTTACACTTCAAAGGGCCGACGCGGGGTGGTAATTAATTATTAAAAAAATTACCATAACAGTGCAAGGGGCCAGGGTTGGCAGAATTTTGAAAATTAATGAAGTGTATTTTGGATAATCAAGAAAACTCTTTAGGTACAATGTGATTACTCACAAGTACATGTCTCTTGATTGCCTTATTTTTTTTGTAACTTTACTAAGAATCATTTCCAGAATGCAACCTGTTAAATAACAATAAAAAAACGGAATCAGTTCACCGACTTCTACCAGGTATTTTGATAGACAGACAAACATACACACTGAAAATATCGTCGCACAAGACCCGACACAATAATTGTTTCCAAAAAAAATCCACCACTCCCTGAACACGCAGCAATTAACGATTTCTTTCCACATAACATTAATCGTTTATTTCACAATAGACAGCCCTGACTCACCCCCTATTAGTGTGAATTCGGTGAAATGAAACTCACATTACAAACCAACTTACCAAACCACTTGAAACCCACAACTGTTTCCATTTACAACCCTATCCTTTACATAATAAGGTTGTATATTTGGTAAAGCTAGTTTGCGGGGTGCATTTGTATGTGTGCGCGTGGCCTATATACGGTGAATAGGGGCTGAAATTTTCCCTCTACGAAATAATTAATTTATCTGTTGCAAGAGGAAAAATTGCGTATTTTGTTGGTGCCACGTGGGCGCTTCTGACCGCTCTTAGGACTTTGTTGGTAGGGAATGCAAATAACCGGTTTTAACCGGTTTTAACCGGTTATTTTCAAACAAAAACGGTTAATAACCGGTTAATTTCCATTCCCTATTTGTTAGAAGAACTACGAAGCAACCGATCCCAGGTTCGATTCCCGGTATTGGCCATATGTGATGGATGAGCGCAAGTATTTATTTGATAGTGTTTGATGTTTTCTATGTATTAAAGTATGTATATCTTTATATACATAAGTATGTTTTCACCAATTACGGGCCTATGGTAGCCCCGGACCTTTGGAAGGCGTATGTGGCCCACGTAGAGGTCCTTTAGACAAGTTTAATTTAGTAAAGTGATGGGACACAAAACCGACAGCCGGCCCTGAGTTCACACTATAGAATTATGCTCCCATGAACAACCACCGGTAACGTGGCCGGTGACCGTCATACTCGTGAACGGGTGCTGTCTGTGGGGTCCGGTCTGTTCACGCTTGCAAGGACCTGTTTTTTTTTTATTTTTTTTTTAATTGTCGTTCCTGACGTAGAGACCTCGTCATGTTGTTCTCCTAGTCATTATTTTTAATCGATTTTTATTGATCTTACATATATATTTTTTATTTAATGATTTTATTTGTGTTAGTTTAAAAAAAATATTTATTACTTTACTACCTTGTGATGTAACTTACTTTTAAGTAACTATTGTATTTAATAATTGAAAAAATTACCTTCGGCTGTAGTTTCTTGCGGCGCTTCTTCTCCGCAATGATGGTCTTGTCCGAAGCGCTAGTTGATTCACTCCATATGACCGACGTGTAAAAGAGCCCTGATGTGGCCAATTTACTGAATAAATATTTAGAATTTAGAATTTGACCGGTTAGTGTAGAACTATTTAAGAAGAATGGAAACGTTAATAATAGGCTCTATGAATGAATGATTGGTGAAGTAGGCTATTGATGACTCCATGATGCGCAACTGGCCAATGATAATTACTTTGGTTGAAATGGTAGACAGTGACCCGCCGATACATAATCAGCAGAGAGGCAATTGTTCCAGAGGGGCTATGGGTGGAGAGGTGGTTCTGGACTTTAAACGACCATAAGGTGCCCACTCGCCACTTATGCAACACATCCGCCCTTCGAGAATATATCTCTTGCGACTCCACTCTGACTATCTAATAAAGGCAAGCAAGAGGCGAGGGTCCGTTCCTCGTCATCGTACACTCCAGCCGGCCGGTGAAGGCAAGCGTGAGGTAAGGAACAGGATCTTCCCTCAGGAGCACTCAGCTCAGGTCCGTGGTGTTGCTACTCACCAATAAATGACAAATGACAAATGACAAAATATTTATTCGACATTACAAATTAAACATGTTGACATACAATAGCGACTTAATTAATAGGTAACATAATAAACCTAGAAGTGTCACATGCAACATAATAACTACTGTGATGCCGGAAAAGGGGCTGGACTCAGCATTTTGCTCCAGCTCAGCGTACACGCTGCAGCGCTGGTTTTCAGCCAGACCCTTGCTAGATGGTTATTAAATAAACAAAAACTTGTCGGCACTGAATAGGCGTGAAAATATTTATTACATTATTGGAACATAAACATAGCATAGATATCTTAACATTAACACATAATCATTGTGATTTACCGTTACTAATTTAGAGCTTACCTACATATTATTAATCTGTAAGTATTACTAATTCACCCATGGCAACACTATTCTTTCCTTCTATATTGTTTTTGTTTTTATTTTTGTGTTGCCATCCTTTTTTTTTTTAATGATAATTTTCTCTGTTCAGTTTTTTTTTTCTCTGTGTTCGTCGAATAAATGTTTCTATTTCTATTTCTATTTCTAATTAATTGAATTATGATGGATATGTGTAAAAATATAGAGAGTAGTGTGTGATTCGAAAGCATAGGTTAAATTATGGTATCCTGCCTTTTGGCAGAAATATGTTTGGCCGAATGTATCGTTTCTCAACCGTTTCATTTACCAAAAAAAAACGTGTTCACGAATGAAACGGTTGGGAAACGATACATTCGACCAAACATATTTCTGCCAAAAGGCAGAGAACCGGTAAATTATACCTCTTAGCTCAATAGCTCGCCATTGCACTAGCTGTCCCTTGCCCTTATTATTATTTCTATCTTTTAATATTTAAAAATCCTCCACCTCGTTTGGCCTCGTGTGGTTGCCGAGTTAGAATAGTGCCACTCCATGTCTTCCCGTGGATGTCGTAAGAGACGACTAAGGGAATAAAGGCTTGTAGTACTGTTAGGCGATGGGCTTGCAACCTGTCACTAATACGCTGGTAAACATCTTAGCCTAATTGTGCAAATTGTGGTTATAGAATTATCAACAAGTTTTTAGAGATGTTTGTAATTCTGTAGCTCTGCCTACCCCACTCTGGGAACGAAGGCGTGAGATTATGTATGTAATATTTAAAAATTACATAATTAATTCGATTTTACCCGTGACGTCGTTTGTGTAGAACTTTTTAATTTTATCTTTTCCCTTTTACGCCATTAGGGGTAGGATATCAAAAAGGCCTTTGTTTTTTTATATAAAACTAATTAAAAAGCGTAAGCAACGCGAAAAATATCATTTAATTACACAAAATGTCGCCCCTTTATTTTAAACGACGCAAGAGTAATATAATGTAAATCATTATTATTAACCTGACCTATTACACATCATTAAATAGAAAACCTTTATATCCCATCTCCGTCTTTACATGAATATCAGAAAAGGATGGAATACCTACATGATTTTAGGTTAAGTAAGTAAGTTTGGAAAAGTAAATACGCACAAAGGTTATTGAAATGCCGTTCATATAATGTTCAAATTGTATTAACGTAATTTGATATTTGACATACACGTTATTTTCACGTCGAATGAAGTAATTAATAAAATAGGTAGTGGAAAATCATGTCGTAGTAGTATCGTTTCATAATTCCTCTTTTCTATGTCGCTAACAAATTCCTCTTTTGTTTTATTCTGCAGGTTTTTTCTAATCTAGTTTTTAATCTCTTATTTAAAACAACCGCTTCGTCTCGTATAATAACTCTATTATGCACTTGTGCAGAATAACTACACTGATTCAAGCGTTGAGTGACCGTCCGTGCGTGTTGACAAATAAGGAGTACATGATTTGCATGTGGCATGCCACGGCATACTTCATGTAATTCCGCATGCATCGATATCGGAATTATAGCGTTTTGGTCACTTTAGCCCACGGTCTGTTAAGTTTGTATGTAAAATCATTACGCAATTGCATTGTATTCTAATCGTATATACAAAGATACAGCTATATCACTATGGGATGTAATTAAGTCAATCCTAAGAGAGTTGATTGTTTAGTCTCTGGTAGTTTTAATTATTTTCAAATGATAATTAATTCTAAGTCACGTGTCTTATGAGCAGAGGTCGGAATAGGTAGTGCTTATTAACCTAAACTTGTTGCATCTTCATTCAATAACGTATTCCCATCTCACTCGCGCATGAATGAACATGAGTCAAGTTTAGGTTAATATGCACTACCTATTCCGACCCCTGCTTATGAGTATGTCCGAATAACAATTATAAAGGAAAAGTATCAAAAAAAGAATAAATTTAACATTTTGCTTGTTTGCTTTTACTAAATTAACTTTTTTTTTGAGGTCTTTTACGTCGTTCTATATTTACGTGTTTTTTAAAATATTGTATGACAATTAAATAAACCAAATGCACACAGTTACTAGATTTTATTTAACAACTTCCTACAAATTCCTTTTTAAAATCACGAACACTAAATTCGACGAAGCTCACGTTTTTAAATGAACTTGCCGGGATGACCATCTTAAGAATTTTTTTAAACAAGAAGACGACATACGAGCACACGCCACCTGGTGGTAAGTGGGATGCGAAAGCTGCTTGGCGGTAGGTCAAAATAAGATGGTGGTAGCGATACGGACGGACCCTACACAAGGTCAACGTAAACGTCATGCAGTTTCTTAAAACACGATCAATACGGGATAATCGGCTTGTGATGCGGAGGAATGAGGAAAATATCGTCAGGAAAGGTTTGAGTATGAATGTTGATGGCTATACGAGTAGGGGGAGACCAAAGAAACGATGGATGGACTGTGTGAAAGATGATATGGCTAGAAAGGGAGTGACTACCGAGATGACGACTAATAGAGAAATATGGAAGAAAAATACATGTTGTGCCGATAGTAAACAAGCAATTGGGATAAGGGCAGGTTAATGATGATGTTGATAATGAATACGGATAATATTACAATATTACCTCTATTTAAGAACTACTTTTAATTTATTACCTTAATAGTAGATTATACACCGAGGGGATAAAGCACTGTTTTATGTCACGGGCGCGATATTGAATCCTGAGCAAATGAGGGACTCTAGATTTAACTCCCGAGCGTAGCGAGGGTGTTACGAATTAATTCCTGAGCGAAGCGTGGGAATTAAAACGGAGTCCTAAGCGCAGCGAGGGATTCAAGCTCGCCCAAGATGAAAACAGCTTTATCCCAAAGGAGAATACTCTACTTTTCTCAGCTTTTGTTTTATTTTCTTTGTTTTGCGTATATGGCTTGTAGTAGCCAGTTCGATTTTCAAATAAGTTATTTTTGCTGTAGGTTTAAATGGAAAAATCAGAATGGAGAATCATACAAATCTCATTATTAACCAGCGGGTTATCAAATCAAAATCAAATCAAATCATCATTTATTTCGGATTACTCCATATCATATACTCATAGGTTAATTACAAAAATACAAACTTAAAAACTAATGTTAGTGTGTACATCCACTTAAGACTATTTGTCACGCCGGTGCGCTACATGTAACTGCGTCCACCGATGCAACAGCGCGGAGTCCCAGCGGTCCTTGAACACGTTCAGGATCCTGTTGGGGCTGGCTCGGAGCCTCGACAGGAGGGAGGCGCACCGTTTACGCATAATCGCCGCGAAGCTATCCGTGCGCGCCTCGGCGAACATCGCCGACGCGCTGCATCGCCAAGGCATCCCCACCAGCACCCTGAAGGCGTTGTTATATTGGACACCCAGATCACTGATCGCCCTCCGCGTAAAATTATAATTAAATTATAATGACTTACTTTAGGTGAAGTTTGCATGATATATAATTGGGCAATTTCGAGCATGTGGTGTGAAAAATAGTTTTTAACATCAGATCACTTAACTGAACTCTATTCTCTAGCAATTTTGTTTTTTCATTACTTTCCCGCATTCATTTCACAGTCTTCTATAAGATACCCGATCGAATAAAGGAATCTTCCGAGATCATTATAAAACTATCACGAGCCCTACAGCTGATTCGCAATCGGGTCAAGATGTCTGAACGAAGCCTTATAGTTCTCCTACTAAGCTAAAGCCAATACATAAAGCGCAAAAAAAAAAACCTTTTATCGACTGGGTAATGTCAACATAACGTCATAGAGAAAATTTGTATAGCAACGTTAATCCGAAGGTTGAAAGGTTGCAGGATTTGCTGTCCTCAACGTTGGTCATTTATGTTGACGATATCATTAATTATTCAAACATAACTTCAGTTGGGTGATAAAGCATATCAGGCTAAGAACTGATAGACCAGGGTATTACAACAATACGTTAATTGTATCCTGATATTGTTGGTACTTGATGACATCAAACGCCTTCCGAGTGAAACCCAAAAATCAATCTGACAGACGTTTATTTAACTTGGTACTCCAACTTTCTTGCTCGATGACGAGAACATCAACTCCGACGAACAATTTGTTTTAGGTCATAATAACGAACCCCGTATCCGTATTTAGACATAGAGCCCCTAGACCTTCAATTAGTGACTGTTTTTTTTTAAATAGAACATTTGTCGCAAATATACTCGTAAGCAGGTATATTCTATTTTTCAAGACGAATTTGGATAATAAATAAGTCAAACAAGTTATCAAGGAAAATAATGATCGATGAGTGTACCAATGCTTGTTTTTTTAAACATCATCATCATCATCATCATCATGTCAGCCGAAAGACGTCCACTGCTGGACATAGGCCTCCCCAAGGCTCTCCACTCAGACCGGTCTTGTGCTTTTCGCATCCACCGCGTTCCCGCGATCTTTACAAGGTCGTCACTCCATCTTGTTGGAGGCCTACCTACAGCTCGTCTCCCGGTCCGCGGATGTTTTAAACATCCATCAAGATTAACTCTGGATACAAATGTCGACGGGACCAATGTTACAAGTAGAAAACGGTGCATAATTCGTGCGTTAAAAAGAAAACGTTATTTAAAAAAACGGGTTTTGGTTTTACTGCATAAATGGACTACACTCTAACCAAAGTACGAGTATCTGGCCGTAAAGTTGCGCTTTGCAGTTTTTTGCCTGTCGTGATAGATGGAGCTCATCTCACCTTTCTACTACGGCTGTTCCCACAATATTTTTTATGAAATAAAGTCCCATTTGCATTTGCGTTTGTGCGTTTTTGTAAATAAGTGTCATATTTTGACATAATCTTTAAATTATATGAGAACAGCGTATGTATGTTAAATGAAAAATGGCATTTTATAAAATACGGAACTGTTGTTTAAAGTTTGGATCAACCTAAAGGTGTATTCATTTCAGCCCACATCCACTCACTGCAGGCTAAAGGCCTCTTCATTTTCACGCCATTTTGCCGGGTCTCGTGCTAACGTCATCCATCCTTTCCCAACTGTCTGCCAAATGTCATCAGACGAACGAGCTGATGGTCTGCCGACTGATCTGTGACTTAATCTCGGCCACCAGTCTGTTAGCGCCCTCGACCACCTGCCATCGTTTCGCCTAGCCAAGTGTCTCGCCCATCTCCACTTCAGTTCCTTTATTCTTTTGCCGACATCCGCAACTTTAGTCCTGTATCAACATTCGGTACGTGATCTAGAAGTGAAATTCCCAACATGGACCTCTCCATAGCTCTTTGAACAACGTTAATTTGGTGCAGTTGTAGGTCTTAGGACTGCGGTATTAAGATTGTACTCTTTAGTATGCAAATGTACTTATATGGGTCACAGATCGCATATATTGAGCATATAAAATGCGAAGGATTTGCATATATTGAGCACCAATTTTCAGCCTATTTTACACAATCCGAAAATGGGTAAGAAAATAAGGTAAAAATAGAAACCCTGAAAGTTCCAAGCAATTGTACGCAGTTACACAGAATTTATTTAACAGGTTCACGTATCAACGAAAAAGTTACCTTTGGGAAATTCGCGTTCACCTCTTCTGTAACTCGTGACTCAGTCAACCAGGCGCTCTTCGAGGCATATAAACTGAGCGTTAGGGTTCTGTACCCAAAGGGTACCAATTGGGACCCTATTACTAGGCCTTAAGTATCCGTCCTCCTTTAAGGAGCTGTAATAAAAATCTGGTGGGGTTTTCTGACAAATAATAATAATCAAACAGTAAAATAATTTACGTTTACGTTTCACGTTGTTTGTTTACGTTCTATCGTCAAAACAAGCGTCAAACGTGTTGTGATTATAGTGCAATCCGTAAAGAAGAAGAACAGCCGGCCGTAAGAAAACCCTCGCTGCGCGAATCCGACTCGCACTTGACCGGATTTTTCATGACCCATTTCCTGAGGAAAAGTAAAAGTAATCAATCTCTTTTTTCGATTCCCATAGGACTGCCCTTTCCTCAATAGAACGAAAAACGGAAAAATTAGTTCGAGAACGATTGTTACAAATTTATCCTTTTATCTCTCACTAGAGAACGCCCGCGTCTTCGTTTGCGTAAAATTAGTTTTCTCAAACATGCAATGGAATGTTGGCGTTATGTTAGTTATTTTAGGCCTCAAAGTATCATGTTGCGGGCGGAACACCTCGAGAGAACTGTAAAGGAATTTCATACAAAATTGAAGGCCTAGGCCTGGAAGTAGTTTTTTTTAAATTTTCTTGTAAACATGGCGGCTGTGTTTATGAACAGGCTAATTAGCCGTGCATCCAACCAAAGCGTTTGCATAAAGGCACCAGGTACCAGGAGGGCAGAAGTTATTAGGGGTGCGTAGCGCAACTTAGATCGCAGGCAATGTAGCACGGGGCGGCGCGCCGCGGGGCGCAGCCGGCACAGCGCGGATGACTGAGCACTGTAGGTTACTTAATGTTTATGCACTCCTAGTACGTATTTGAGGTTGTAATGTTTGTTTTAATTTTTTTAATGAATTATTTATGTTTGAGAAAAGCACTATACAAACCTCGGCGTGAAGTGGGGTTGCCAGGCTCGTAACTATCCTATATGAACTCGGCCGGCAACCCCCTACTTCCCGGCCTCTGTAGTAATGTACTATTCCTGCTATTCCTCAATCCAAATCCAATTCCAAAAATCCTCTTTTAATGCACGCCTACCCAAGTAATACACAAGAACCTTCCCAGAATCACTAAGTTGGCCACATGAGGGCTCTTTTTCACGTCGGTTATATGGAGTGCATCTACTAGCGCTTCGGACAAGACCATCGTTGCGGATAAGAAGCGCCGCAAGAAAATCCAGCTGAAGGTCATTTTTTCAATCGTGTGATGCCCGTGTGATTCCATGTCTTCCTGTGGATGTCGTAAGAGGCGACTGAGGGAATAAAGGCTTGTAGTACTGTTAGGCGATGGCCTTGCAACCTGTCACTAATACGCTGGTAAACATCTTAGCCTAATTGTGCAAAATCTGGTTACAGAATTATCACAATTTAACAAGTTTTTAGAGTGGTACGTAATTCTGTAGCTCTGCCTACCCCACCCTGGGAACGAAGGCGTGAGTTTATGTATGTATGTATGTAAATACAATAACACTTACTATTATGTTACATTACAAAGTAATAAGGTAATAAATAATTATTACCTATTAAAAATCGCTCAAATAAATCCGTTACAAAAGTTATGTCTAGGAGAACAACACGACGAGGTCTATACTTCAGGAACGAGAACTAAAATAACTAACTGGAAAACAGGCCCTTGCAAAATTCAAATTCAAAATATTTATTCACTAAATTGACCACATGAGGCAAGGCTCTTTTGCAAGCGTGAACAGGCCGAACCCCCCAGACAGCACCCGTTCACGGGTCTGACACGTATCTCAGCCATTGCCTCCCTCGACGATGTGTTCGGGAAGGTGCGACCCCGTCAACGACGTCGCCGTTAGCAAAGACCTTTGAGTGAGCATGACATGCTCAATTGTTCATGCTGCTGGTCAAAAAATGTTAATAAAGAAGTACCTGTTCAAATTGTAAGCGGGGCGAATTTTTTAATAATAGATGAGTAATTTAAAAAATAATTTACGTGGTAATTTCGTCTACTAGAGGGGGTGACACACGTATTTATTTGATTTTATAAGACTTGAGAATTTAATTTACTAGTAAAATTAAAAAATACGAACTTGTAGATATCAGCAAAAATCGGCTATTTTAGTAAGCAACGGAAAGAGATTCGAAAATCGAACACCTGACTCGCAAGTTTGCTATTAACTGACGATAAACGGTAATTTTAGCAAGCAGAGGTCCTAGACGAGATGTATTTGGTGTTCGTTATCGCTATCCAAAATGTAAAGAATTGATGTAAGCTGTAAGACGCATACATTTTGTCAGTTTTCGAAAATTGTTTACGTTAGCGTTAAGCAACTGGTCTAACCTCACTGATACAGTTTGAAAAGATGATCTATTGTTCTTCAAATTCAAACTGGCATGTCAAATAGTTACGTCAATTATTTGTAGAATACAATGCCGTTATTGCAACCTTGCCGCAGCAATTAAAGCCCGATTTCCTCCGTACATCAAGAGAACAGACGTTACTCAGTGTTACCGTATATGCGTAGTGACGAAAGCATTTTCCACAGTTGGTTGCCTGTGCTGCGAACGATTTTCAACGCGTTTCACGCCAGTATCACTCGAGAGTTGGAGGAGACCGCGCGTCCGTCCGCGGCCGGCCCGCCCGACATCGCGAAACATAAACAAATCAAACGATGATTGAAAAGTGATCTTTTAACATTACTGTATGAAACTGGAGTGTGTTTTTTTTCTCAATTAATACTATGTTATTTGTGTGAGTGAATGTGTGTGATGCGTTACGATATATATTAAAGACTACTGGTTGCGGTCATTGACTTCGAGTTTTTCAGGTATGTTTATTATGAAAAAGTCGGTATTTGGTTTGCCGTGTAAACGGCCATGTTTAACGCTAGAAGTTGATCGTACTGAGCGTTTCCGTTGCAGCCGGATATTCCGTTGAAAAATGATACGCTGCATGCAACTGGGCTGTTGCCAAATAATGAATCATTAAAAATGCAATTAACTTATTCTCATCATGCAAGTGTGTCGTAATCAGCGTAATGAGTAAGGATTACTCAGCTTCTATTTCACTTTGTCTTACTATGTTGTTCTCATATTGTTAACAACTCTTGGCAGGGGTGGACGTTACTGTCAGGTCAGGAGATAATGTTACACAAATTGACCTACTCCCAAACTAAGCTCTAGGCTTGTGCTCCTACTAAGCCACAAAACGTAACATAGATAATATACATAGAAAACCTCCAAGACTCCGAAACACATTCTCGAATCGAACCTGGGTTCGCTAGTTTCGTAGGCAGTGTCATTACCAACTAGGCACTCCACCGTCAGCAAATCAAAACGTTAACAGTAAGGGTAAAAACAATAGAACAGAATCTTATCTACGGATTTTTAAGAAGCAACACGTGGCCGGAAAGATGGTAAAATGTTAGGGCCGTATTAAATTCATCTTGGCTACGTCAAGTAAACGTCAAGTCATCTTCATCTTTTGTGACTTTCTTGTCAGAGTGGTCGTGGCCGTCACGTTGATTTTGTGGCCAGTTTCATAATGCGACGCTATTCTTCGCGAAATGGTACATTCGTGAAGAGTACTGCGGTTTTTATTTGGTCTGTCCACCTCATCGGCAATCTTCCGCGTGGTCTGACGCCCTCCACCTTGCCTTGCCCTACCAGGTATTCGATAGATTCGCATCCGCATCGCGATACGTGTCCAAAGAAAGTGAAGATACGAGTTTCTGGCTTGCTTGAAAACTGTAATTTTTGACGCATTTTGGGACGAGCATTACAGTCGAGATCAGTTTAAAATACGGCCCTTAGCTGCTGATGCACGTACAGTAAGGGAAATTGAAGACGTATATTGTCTTATTCACAGTCAAGAGCGAAAAAGGTAGGCCTTTTAGTTTTCCTTGTACATCTCTTAAACTTAAGCATGCCAATTCATAATCTTTGACAAATTTATTGAAAATGACTCGGCATTCTCTATTGATTGAATGAATATCACTAGTCATATCATAACAGTCTGTAATGGAATTTCATAGCAGAAAATAATCATTCGGTTGATTAATTAACAAGGAACTATTTGCAGGTCGTTGAAATTTCTAACGAGCACACAGGCTATATATATCATATTGTTTTTAATTCGGCCGCCATTACTGTCAAGTAAATAAGACCTATCTTAACGTTGGCAATACAATTACATGTCAAAAGCAATATGACTTTACCGAGCAGAATAGAGCCCTTAATGGTAAGTGGGCTCCGAAGCATATGGACAGTGGAGTTCATAAATATACAATGTATACACTTAGTACCTTGTCTATTTAATATCTGTTTACCTGCCATACATGAATTGCCACAGCGATGAAAGTGACAAGGTACTAAAGTGTACACATATTTATGAACTCGACTGGACAACAATGCTTCTATGATAGTCATTTCAACTGTTACCCCACACCGAAAAACAAATATGCGAATACTGTTTGCGGCCGGTAAATGGGTAAAATGGTGGTAAATGACCAACGTTATGTTAAAAGAAAAGGTGGTAAATTTTAAATAATTATAACTAGCTAGTAACACCGTATGCATAGCGTCTGGGATAAGTTTTCATAATGTGACAGCTTGATGTCTCCAGTTGTGCCAGATGAAAAATATGTATTCTACCGGTTCAGCAGTGTTTGCAATGTGTTCCGGCGTGGGATAAGTCAACCGGTGAAATTACTAGCATAGCGGCATTCCATCTTAGTCTTTAGGGTTTACGCATCTGATTTTTTTAATTATAGTTTTAAGAATCTCTATTCTCTAGATCATATTTTTATCAACAGGTATGATAGCGCCATAAAAAAGAGGTGCCAAGATTCGTTCGACAGTCTCTAGCAATCCAAACGATTTTGATTGTTTGTGAAATTCAAATTCAAAATTCAAAACATTTATTCAGTAAATTGGCCACATGAGGGCTCTTTTACGCGTCGGTAAGAGTATGGAGTGAATGTACTAGCGCTTCAGATAAGACCATCATTGCGGAGAAGAAGCGCCGCAAGAAACTCCAGCAGGTCATTTTTTCGATTATTCAAATTCAAATTCAAATATTTATTTCAGATTATAAATCCATAATGGTTAGATACAATAACTTAAATCTAGTGTTAGTATACTGAAATAACTACTATATTCTAATACACACACAACAATAACATTACATTTTCCGTGGCGGTGTCGCGACAGGCGCGTGCAGCTGTACGCACCGTTCAAACAACGGCGAATCCCAGCGCTGGGCCAGCGTGCTTAGGATGCCGTTCGTGCTGCCGCGGCTGCGGTGGAAGAGTGAAGCTACGCGCTTCCTCATGATGGCGAAAAAGCAGTCTGTATGAGCCTCAGCAAACATTCCCGAGGCACTACAATACCGCGGCAACCTGAACAGCATCCTAAATGCGTTGTTGTACTGGATGCGCAGAGCGCTGTATGCCCGCTGCGTAAAGTTAGCCCACAGACCGCACAATAAAAACATAATAATACTTAAAAGTTATGTGTAATAGAGATGTTCTTTTCTTATTCTTATTATAATATACCTAATTATATCAACGCTAAAGCTTGTTTTACGACAGAACTCTTTATTTCTTTCAAAATTATGAGTTCACGTTCGACCTTATTTAGGCTTTAAGCGGTACCAAAAATGGTAATCACGTTGTTTCAAACATCGTCTATTGGCCAGTTCTAAAAGTCACATTCCGTTATAATTCTTTTGTGGTACATAATTCAAATAAACTCGCTATGGTCTCATCCGATATGGGTATCAGATAACAAAGCTGGATCAGTGAGATCAAAATTAAATACTTTTTTAAATTGTTTTCGGTGTTGTGACTGTCAGTTCCATTCTTGTACTTAATATTCTTAGTTATGAGTGTGTTTATTAATTTTTAGGGTACCGGGAGCCTCCCTTTGGGCCCGGAACTGAAAAAAAATGAATGTTGATTGATCCGATTCTGATGTAATGTTTTTAATTTCTACATTTCGCACTGCTAGATCAAAACAGTATCAACTCAAAATCCTTGCTAGTCTTGTTTCAAGTTCACAGAAGTTGTATTAAAGTTGATTTTGAAATACAGTTGTATTTTGAGTTACTACTCTTTTGATCTAGCAGTGCGATTTGTAATGTTTTTATTTGTTACATTAATTTGTAATGTTTTATTTACTTTTAAATATTATTGTATGAAAAAATGACCTTCTGCTGGAGTTTCTTGCGGCGCTTCTTCTCCGCAATGATGGTCTTGTCCGAAGCGCTAGTAGATTCACTTTATATTACCGACGTGTAAAAGAGCCCGTATGTGGCCAATTTACTGAATAAATATTTTGATTTGATTTGATTTGATGATTTGTTGAGATCTATTGCGTATGCTCGCGAAGGTTGCACGACCAAAAATCTATGAAAATTAACACTTTTTTACTTTATGTGGCATTGCAACGCGTGCCGGGTGCAGCAGGTTCATAATAAAATTGAAGATATAAGTGGATTGGCATAATTTATGTACAAAATCAACATTCAATCTCACGCTAGAACTAACCCTACAGCGGGCATTACATTAAACAAATTGCAGAGCACTAGGTGAGTTAAGCTCACTAATTTTGTCTAGTGTAAGTAAAGACAGCTAGCCAGGGCCAAGATTCTAGGCGTTAAAAACCATATCATCTTTGACCTAAGCTGTTATCGTATTGTCAACGTTTTGATAGCTCTTATTAAAAACAATCTATACTAATGTTATATAGCTGAAGAGTTGGTTTGCTTGAACGTGCTAATCTCAGGAAGTACTGGTTCGATTTGAAATTTTTTTTCAGTGTTATATAGCCCTGTTATAGGCTATATATATATCATCACGCTAAGACCAAAAGGAGTGGAGCCACAATGAAGAATGTTTCAAAATCGGGGGATTTGTTTCCTTTTGAGAGCTTCCGCTGCGTGCGCTGGGTAAACGGTTAAAGTTTCTCAAAAATCATGTCCTATGACAAAATTGTTCCGCTTTCAAAGTTCTAAAAAAAGCATATATCTTTTGAGGTAGGCTCACTATAACCTTTTTTATGCTAACCAAATTTGTTCTAATATAATGCATTTTTAGCGAAGGTGTTTTTATAAACATGGTATTAATCCTTATCCAAATAAATACGTTATTCATCACAAGTATATATTTTTTTAATTGCCCTTTACATCATTCGATTTCAATGAATATCTTAGGAGATATCGCAGCAAAAAAATTCACCTTCTACGTAAACAAAGTCGCGGGTTAAAGTTATCGTTAGCCCAAAGTAACTATTCCACGTGGACGAAGTCGCGGGCAGAAGCTAGTACCATATAATAGAGTCCCTCTTAGTGATTCAATCTAGATAGTTCGATCGTATGTGCTCTACCGCACTAAGAGCGGTTCCGCACTACGTCCGATCCGAACCCATGAAAATACGGATCTATAGAGAAATTGGATGACGGAATCCATCCGTCATCCGATTTCTCTACATATAGATCCGTATTTTCACGAGTTCGGATCGGACGTAGTTCGGAGCCGCTTTAACACTACCTAGCGGACTAGAATAAGAACTCTGCAATTTGTAAATTGTAATGTAAGAAAACGAATAAAAGAAAAAAACTGTTATTAGTAACCAACAGATAATATAAACATCGACAAAATACCTGGGGGCCTAATATGGCTGCGTTTATCGCGTGACAAAATGTGGATAAAACATCTGTCACTTTTTGACACGTATATAAGTACGAGAGTGACGGATGCTTTATCCACATTTTCTCACGCGATAAACACAAGGCCCGCTGTTGTCACGAAATGGTTCCAACTCGGCTTTATGCTGGCATAAGCACTAATGTTTGCGCCAATTTAGTTCTCCAAATCTTTGCTTTTAACCAAAGACTAACCTAAAGATAACGTAATCTTACTGATTCCATTAGTCCTTGGTTTCTAACGTAGCAAACATTTCCGGTCAATATCTGGGTCACTGGGATACGCGTCTTGTAAAATATCATATATCCCGGATTCCCGGTGCTTCCCGCGTTCCCGACATATTAATACGTCTTCTTTTTGCTCACTGCGCACCTTTATCGATAAAAAGCAAATTTATGTATATTTATCATCCATATTTTGTCTATGATTGTATTTACAGGGTGATTGGATGTAGGAAAACATATCGAAACTTTTATGTGGTCGTCTCGCACCATCTTATATACACATAAGTATGTGGTTTTTTTCTCTATCTCTCCCGTAAGATTCTTAATTGGCATGTTTTCCTGCTGAACTACGCATGTTATTTAATACTATATTTAATTTAATATTTATAGCTTTATATAATGCTAGACTAAGTAGTACCATTGTAATAAGAAATATGTTTAAAAAATGACTGACTGCTGAGTTTCTTGCGGCGTTTCTTCTCGGCAGTGGTCTTCTCTTGGGAAGCGCTGGTAGATTCTTGACGTGTAAAAGTGCCCGTGCGGCCTACTTACTGAATAAATTTCTTTTATCTTTTTTTTATCTTGGTGTACGTAAAAATGTATTAGGGTAAATTAGAACTTAAGTGCTGTAAGGTCATAGTTTTCTTGCACAAACTTTTGAATGGTTTGAGAGGTGTTTATTTAAATCAGTGATCCCCGAAGTGGTCTATGTCGACCCCCAGGGGTTGACGACGACCTGCAAAGGGTCCATGTGAGCGGAAAAAATAAATGGACGTCCATGGGATGAAAATGGGGGTCCACGATAGTGGATCCCATTTAAGCAGTTCTTGACTTTAATTTTGTCTTTCCATTATTGAAATAATCCATTTTCATACACAGATAGATAAATAAATAAATAAACAAATATTTATCTATATAGGTACATTATGTTTCTATTTATTGTAGCCTGTAAGTGTAAATTTTGAGCCAGCTATCTATTATTTTAGCATCCAACGTTATCCGTGCAAAAATTCCCGAAGGTTTTTTGCTTAGTTTTTACGTGAAGACGTAAATATTAGGTAAGCAGGGGTCCACCCAAAACCGAAACAAATGCCAAGGAGGTCTCATAGACACCTCTGATTTAAGTGTAAATTAGGTAGTATTTTTGTTGTACAATTTAAAAAAAACGATCTAGATGGTGTTTTTTGGGAAAAAAACTAAGGCTTTGTCTAAAAATTTAATAGTTTCACAAAGCTTCTACTTTAATTTGGTATATATTGCTCTATCATTTTGCAATATCTTGACTTTTTTGTTGATATGGTGGCTCTGTTGAGATACGCTACTCTACAAGTCAAATCTTTATAAGAGAAAAAATAACGTTAAGTTTACAAACGAAAAAAGAAACAATACTACTTATTCTCGGACAGATTGATATTTGACGACAACCACATACTGTACTGTAAGAACTTCTTTATTATATAACACAGACAGTGTGTTAGTAGTGCGCATTTTCAGAATGAAGTAAGCAACAGGTGGCGATGTTTTCGAACAAGGAAGTCTTCTCAACAGTTCCCTCTTGCTGGTAGATTACCTCCTTATTTATAAACTCACTGTAAACCTATTTTAGTTGAGAAACGACAAAGGACGTGTACATGGTGGTAACCTTTTGATATGCTTTCAAATTGTCTGTGTTTTTTATCTTGCCCACTATAGGTACGGTCGACCTTCCCTACCTGACTCACACTACCCCTTTGTCACTTTAACTTCATGTTTGATCTGCTGCACTTATATGTCAAAGGTGTTAAAGAGACAAGGTACTAAAGTGAGCAGCTAGTACTGCTCATAAAGAAGATTGTAAGTACTTTATGTTACTTTATCTACAAACATATACAGGGTGATTTCTAAGTTTTGATCACAGTGATCACCTCCGTGTTCTACCCACGAATATGAACAACTTTCACTATCGGACCAACTCTGAAATCAGGAAAAAAAAACAGCGCTGCTTCATACATTTTGGTCGAGTATCTACGTATTGAACTTTTCTATGAAACAGTTAATTTTTTTCGTGATTTCATAGTTGGTCCCATAGTGAAAGTTGTTCATATTCGTGGGTAGAATACAGAGGTGATCATTGTGATCACGAGTTAGGACTACCCTGTATAACAGGCCTCTATTATGCGTTCAAAACCCGTAGGCAATGACCAGCATTACCTGTTGTAGTAGGTGGGAGCGATGACAGCTGTTAATTTTGGAAGATGTTCCAAATTTAGATCGCATTACCTTACAATATTCGATAAGGTAATGAAATTACGTTACAGCTGTCACCGCTGTCACCTCCTACCACAGGTAATGCTGGACATTTGCCTTTCGGCTTCTGAACCCATCTTAGAGTACTTATAATATGTGTGTAGATAAATTATTGTACGCGACTCTGCGTAATTGGCATTACGCAACCGTCACGTAAACTACTATTATTATGGCATAGCAACCACCCGATGATAAGTAAGTAAGCCCTGAAGATTACAAGTGCGTTTCCAACCCTAAGGACAAAAATAGTGCCATAAAAGCTAGGTACTCTTTTCACCGGGAGTCCTTTTAGGTACCATACTGGAAAACGACAGTGCAATCACTGCTGATTGGCAAAAAAGAAAGTCGGTGTCATTTGGCTACGGAACCCTGAAAAGTCATTCAGTTATGGCGTCAACTGTATCATCATCATCATCATCATGTCAGCCGAAAGAAGTCCACTGCTGGACATAGGCCTCCCCCAAGGCTCTCCACTCAGACCAGTCTTGTGCTTTTCGCATCCACCGCGTTCCCGCGATCTTTACAAGGTCGTCACTCCATCTTGTTGGAGGCCTACCTACAGCTCGTCTCCCGGTCCGCGGACGCCACTCAAGAACCTTCTGACCCCATCGGCCATCAGTCCTGCGAGCAATGTGCCCCGCCCACTGCCACTTAAGTTTGGCTATTCTTGTCAACTGTATACTTCCTTTAAATTTTGATCTAAAATTTGCACCGTTGCGTCCGAGCTATCGATTTTCTCGAGTTATAAAGGGAAATCTGACCTAATTACCAAAGAAGGGCCTGCATAGTACATCCTCTGTTCATGCGGACGACTAATGCACAACAGAAGTATCTACCTAGGACGACATATCATGGATCCACAAGATATACAACTACTCACTGCCCAAAGCATCTGGAAATTCCTGGACCAACGGGCCTCTGCGGTGAGCTCTAAACAAAGTGCCACAAAAGATCAGCAATGGTCGAAGTGGTACACAAGGGCCATCTCAACCCCCCAATAATAACTGCATAGTAAAACAATAAGCATTTTGAATTTTATGTGCTTACCGATAGAGTATAGAATGGCTCAACTACTACATTGCAGCTAGTTTATTTGGTATTACGGTAGAAATGTGATATTCCACTAACAATAAGTATG
Organism: Acleris literana; assembly: GCA_946894065.1. Taxonomy (NCBI): domain Eukaryota; kingdom Metazoa; phylum Arthropoda; class Insecta; order Lepidoptera; family Tortricidae; genus Acleris; species Acleris literana. The sequence continues at coordinate 17,037,317 of OX335684.1, read as the reverse complement.
CGGGGTAGTTCAGGCTTTTACGTCTTGGGACTTTTATCCATGTGGGAAATTTAATATTACCTGGAGCTCCCACTTTTATGAATACTGTTATTCAATAGGGCAGAAAATATATTGGCGTACAATAAAAAATATCAAGACATTTTACGAAAGTTTGGAACGTAGTTTTTCGATTATAGGGTTCCATACCCAAAACTTTCCAAGGGCGTACTACTAAGTCTCTGCTGTCCGTTTGTCTGTCTGCCAGAGGGCTGAATCTCATAAACATTTGATACATTTGAAAAAAATATTGTCGTTATTAACAAATAATAAAATTAAAAATACAATCGAGATTTTTTTCTTGTTTAGTTTGACCATAACAATCTCAGTATCTCTAACTCTTGAACTTATTGTAAAGTACGGAACCCTTCGTGTGCGAGACCAATTTGTACTTTGCCGGTTTTTATGCAACGGACGGCAACTAATGTGGATGACATTTGACAGACGGTTGGAAAAAGATGTTAATTATTCGAAAAGACCTCCACACACACATTATATACATCGATAATTAGGAATATATACCTAAAATTTATAGAATATGTTTGTTGGTTGTATTAAGAATTATAGCACAGTTTTATTATTGATCGGTACAAAGATCAATGCACTAAATGATAACAGTAAGAGATCATTATTGATCGATTGTTGCAATTGGGATCACTTTAGGATATGACGACCGATTTTTGACTTTTGATCTTTACAAATTAAGCGGAAAGCCTCATTTGAAAACTACAAGCTCAACATAGCGAGTGATTTTACGAGGTTTTTCCTTCGATTTTGACCCGAAGACGATCAAAAATCGATACTCTTCATTGTAAATTCGTATTTTTTCTTTAGTACTTGCTTTGTCCTTTTGTAAGATGTCTGAATAAACATTATTTCTTTATTTTCTTTCTTTCTACATTCTAGTTACAGGTATACATCAGGCAGGCGGTCTTAGCGCTACATAACGATATCTTTATGACAGAGTTTACCAAATGTTATGGCATGACTCGAATATAACATGTTGCATTGGCTTTATAATAATAATAAAAAAGTACCTATCATTTAAGTTAAATTGCCAGTCAGGTTTTATTTTCAGGAGTTATTCATTAATCCGTGATATAAAAAAAATTGGATACAATAATCTGGAAAATACCAAATTTGGACATCGAGTCCTGTGATTTAAACTAATACCAACCGTCACATTTTTTATCAATATGGGTGCTTTTAAATAAATCAAAATCAAAATCAAAATATTTATTCAGTAAATTGGCCACATACAGGCTCTTTTACACGTCGGTAATATACAGTGAATCTACTAGCGCTTCGGACAAGACCATCATTGCGGAGAAGAAGCGCCGCAAGAAACTCCAGCAGAAGGTCATTTTTTCAAACATAAAATACAATAATACTTAAAAGTAAGTTACATTACAAGGTAATAAAGCAACAAATATAAATTATTAGAACTATCACATATAAAAAAAATACAAATTCAAAATTAAAAACATTACAAATAAATGTAAAAATTAACAAGATTACATGTCAAATACATGAAACTAAAAATAATGACTAGGAGAACAACACGACGAGGTCTCTACGTCAAAAGCCGCCAATAATACGTGGATTTTTTTTTTTTTTACCGCTTCAAACATTCCGTTTTTCAATTATGTATAATATTAGATCAATAAAAATAAAAAACCCCTGAAGAAATCTATACATATTATGTACTTAACAAGAAACGAGAAAAAACTGTTCAATAGCCTCATAACAAAGTTAATCAACCGGCCATAATTGCTCCTCATAACGCTGCCCTCCTTAAAAAAGGGCGCATGTCTAATAGAACCACGTAAGTATAAGTGACCTTATTTCTTAAGGCAGAAGGTTAAATTTGCTTTCACTATCTAAATGCGCATGCGTCCTTTTTATTTAGAAGGGCAGAACGTGCTAACTGCGTCGATGACGTGACATTACTGAGATTAAAGCATCGTTAGGCAAATAATCCCATATTTTAAGTTCTTTTTTTTCATAGAGAATGCGCACGAGCACAGGCCACCTGATAAGTGAGATCTGAGTCTCATAGACATTTGTATTCTTAAAACTACAATCTAAAGATTGCAATCCAAAGACCGCAAATGCGTTTAGGACTAAAGGCCGACCCACACCGGTTGCGTGACGTGCACGTGCACGTGCGCGTTCGCTTTCCACTGCGTTGTATAGTGACATGTCGTAATGAGAATTCATACTATATAGAGCAGTGGAAAGCGAACGCGCACGCGCACGTGCACGTCACGCAAGCGGTGTGGCTGGGCCTTAAGATGGAATCTATGAATGTCACCGGTTGTCTTATCTCCACACCGGAACACAACAAGACACTGCTGCTTGTTTTTAACAGGATCCTTTTTGTATGATCGTTGTCAATTGACTTGGGAAATGATGTATACAAAATGATCCAATTTACTATTCTTACTTCATGGTCACATACTTTTCATTAACGGTTTTCGTTAACTGCTCTATTGGCTGGTTTGTTAAATTCAAATGAGCACAACAGCCACCTCATAATATAGGCTCTGATGTCAATCCGGCCAAAATCGAGGCAGTAAAAGTGACAGTAGTACCATTTATATAGCTCCATTCCTTTCTAATCCAGGAACTTAGTGGGTTTTGATAGGTGACAAGATGCGTTGCGCTAACTAACGTTTCTATTAGTTTCGTTTTTAAACCAATCGCGTCATTGGTAGATCACGTGACTTTTCGTATCACGTCATCTACCAGTGACGCCATTGGTTTAAAAACGAATCGAATAGAAACGCTAGTTAGCGTAGTGCATCTTGTCTGAGCCCTCTGTTCCTCTAGTTTCGAACTAGAATAGAAACGCTAGTTAGCGCAATGCATCTTGACAGGGCCCTGAGGTGCGAAAATCGACAGTTTTCTATTATGATCTTGATCAGCATATTGCTTTTAATAAAATAATAAAATAATAAAAAATATTGTCAATTCATTCAATACTTACAAATAATGAAATATGCCTACGGTTTTTCGCTTATTTATACATCGCCAGCTTTACACACTCGCCCTTAACACCATGGAAATAGAATCTAAACTACTTCTAACGCCTATTAAGTAAGTACGAGCCCCGTATTTGCATCTAAAAATAAAAGGTACTATAAACCTATAGACTTCGTGGGCTTATACTACCTTTCTCTTTTGAACGGCAGCTGGTGGCACGTTTGCAGCGGAAATTGCCGGAACGAGCGCTATAGGAAGCCCCCGAGTCACGTTCAGATGACGTCCCGAAACCGGCCAGATGGTAGGCTAGGATCCCACGGCGGGGCTCCTGTCTTCGTTAAATATACTCGTAGTCTTGCCCGTCGTTCTAAGTTAGGAAGTCCACTGTGTTCACCTGACGGGATCCATCCCCCATGTATTATTTCTATTATTTATTGTACCCTGGGTGATCGTACCAGGGGTATAGCACAACTTGCCTGTAACTTATGTTTGTCGTTCTGATTTCCCTTTCTAACTAGTCAGTTACGGTAAAGACGCACTGAGCAAAAAGCGAGAAAATACAAGATGCTAGCCGCTCAGTGGCCCTAGACAAGATGCATTCTGCTTCAACACGGTCGCGTTGAGCGCTTATGTGTCAATCCCATATGTTTGACAGTATTAGAACATCGTTTACTTTAGCGTTAAGCAACTTATCTAGGGCCCCAGGTAAAAACTTAAGTAAACGTCGATATACATAAATACGTTAGGTTATTTGTTTCTGTTAGCTCGCAAATTCTCTGAATATTGTGACTTCCGTGTTATCAATATAATCTAAGTAAATCTAATGTTTCTTCCTTAAAATACATGAGACATTTGATCTAGCTGGAGTCCACGTGAAACTGTGACAATGCGCTGCTCCAACAGTGAAGCCGCCATCTTGATTCGACGCAATGTGCTTGTAAACTTTGAATCATAAAATGTTATGAAAAGTCTACTAATAAGTAACAGCCGTTTGCTATGATAAACAGTAACATGCTTTTCCCCTTTGTAGATGCTCTTTCTAAATGCCCTTGGAATCGCATCAAACGAGAACTATAATATTTAGACGAACCCAGTCATTCGAATCCCAGCAAATGAGCATGACAACATTGGCAACCATGCAGTGGGATCTCACACTATCCAAAGCCAACAAAGTCGAATATAAATATGTCGAGTAGAAATCTGTCAGTCGTTTTATGATATATTTACTGATATCTTGTTGATACGGGAAATGAGACAGATGTTGTTGCTATGTATACAAATATAGTATAGATACAAATGGATTGAGATAAATTCTTAATTATTTAAGTTTATTGCGACGCTTCATCTCCGCAACGGTCTTGTCCGAAGTGCTTGTAGAGTCACCCAATATTATACCGACATGTAAAATAGCCCTCATGTGGCCAATTTACTAAATAATATTTTCTAAAAAATATTACCTAATTCGAAAATTGGCTGACGCTGACACGTTAGTTTTCACATTGTTTTACTTAGTTATAAGTAGTCGTAGGACTTAGGATTGCAGTTTTAAGATTTTAGTCTTGAGTACGCAAATGTAGGATTGCAGTTTTAAGATTTTAGTCTTGAGTACGCAAATGTAAGATTTCACTTACAATCAGTGATCTAATTGCTTGTTTGACTTCTCCATGACTTAAAAAATATGTATATCTACAGTAACTACAACTAATACCGTAAAACGGGGTGAGTAGGGATTAAGGGGTGAGTAGGGACACAACCTAAAATGAAGCATATCTTACTAATTATAAGACTGAAATTATTTCCAATAGACGTAACGTTATTGTCCATTTAATAATTGTTCTTATTTGTAACAAGTTATGACTTATTTTAGGTTGTGTCCCTACTCACCCCTTAATCCCTACTCAACCCGTTTTATGGTACTAAAATATTAAAGTCAGTATATTCTCATGCATAAATCAATCATCATCAAAATCATAATTATAATTTTAATCACCGTAAAATACATTAATCAGACTAAATTATTATAATCCGTCGAAATTTTCGGGATAATTACAAACTCAACAAATAACATGATTAAACTGTATTTATATTTTACATGTGGGTGACGTGGGAGTTTCACGAAAACTCCAACATTGAGTGAGGCAACGTAATTCGCTTGCGTTACGTAAAATTTCACAACATTTTCTAAAAATAAGCGAACCCTGTACCGTTTATGGGGTGGAAATGACGTTGGCTATTCGTCATTCGAAGTCGTAGAAATGATCGAGCTAAAAAAACACTAAATAAGTCCAAAACTCATCGTTTAAAACAACTATATTTAGACAAAACAAACAACGGTTACTTTCTTTCTCCGAGTATTTCAACAGGAAAATGTTATAATACAAAACATGTTTAGGTAATATGTCTGGCTCTTTCCTCGGCCAACGGCTATCAACAGCTATCCAACGAGGAAATTCAGCCAGCATTATGGTCTCCATTCCTGAGGCCTGTTTTATAAAGCTACAAATTACAATTTACAGGTTACAAGTTTCCATTTGACACAACCTCGACCAATGACTACCAGCCATTTGAGCAGTGATGCCAGTTTAGTACCGTAAAATGGTTACTTGTAGCTTTTTAAGGTTACGTATCAGAACGCCTAAAATTAATTTGCCTAATTTCAAAATACCTAAGGTCAAAATACCTAATTTTTAAAAGCGCCTAACAACATTTCGCCTAAATATTGAATGACCTAAGTTTACAATACCTAAATTTAAATCCCCTAATAGACTAAATACCTAATGGATGAAATACCTAATGGATGAAATATCTAATGGAGTAAATACCTAATGGATAAAATACCTAATTGATGAATGGATTCACAATCGTTAAATCTCACCTAATAAATGGGATCAGTTCCTAGAAAATGCAAACCAAATTGCTTAATTAGGTCACCCTCGAATTTATAGGTTAGGTTAGGTTAGAGTTGCGTCAAGGCGCGAAGCGCCTTAACTATGCGGAACAGGAGCTCCGCGCGGCGGAGCTCCGTCGACTTGTTCGTACACTTCTTTATTAAGCCACTACAAAAAAGGAAAAAATAACGCTAAAAATATATAAAATAGTAACTTAAAAAGAGGTGTACGATCAAGTCGACGGAGCTCCTATTCCGCGTAGTTCTGGCGCTTCGCGCCTTGACGCAACTCTAACCTAATATATCGGTTAGGTATTTCGTCCATTAGGTATTATACACAAAAGCGAAATTATCGTTATGTATTTAAAAATTAGGTATTTCATCCTTAGGTATTTTGTCATTAGGAAAATCAATTTTAGGTGAATCATCCATTAGGTATTTCGTCCATTAGGTATTATTCACTTAGGCAAGATGTTCGTTAGGCGTTTTAAAAATTAGGTATTTCGTCGACCTTAGGTATTTTGAAATTAGGCAAATTAATTTTATGCGTTCTGATACGTAACCCTTTTTAACGCATTCACTGACAATACCTGTTTTTTGAACTTTCGACAGGTGCCACATCTTTTGTTTTATACGGAGCTTGCCTACTGTAAGAACGCACATATGCGTTGAGGGCACTGGGTGGAAGTCACGGTGACGCATATATGCGTCGGTGGCAGTGAATGCGTTAAAAGGTGCCCCTGGTGGCAGTGGCCTAGGGGACATTTGTACATTATTATAGTTACTTAGAAGTTCATTTATTTTAGTATTTAGTTTTAGTTATGTTTATACTACTAATCATCACTACATATTATAAAACAAAGTCGCTTGCCGCTGTCTGTCTGTACTTATGTATGCTTAGATCTTCAAAAGTACGCAACGGATTTTGATGCGGGTTTTTTTTTATAAATAGAGTGATTCAAGGGGAAGGTTTATATGTATAAAACATGCATAGTATAGTAGAGAAACATTGATAATTTTAGAGGTTTCTAAAGTGATGTCGAAAATAAACACATTTTTTTGCGCTTACATTGCAAACGCTGGCTAAACCTTAAGAGATATATCAAAATAATGTACTGAAGAATTGTAGTTCTTCAAAAAACCTAAAGAAAAGTCCGCGATGGCATATGTCTATCTCCTAAGACTGACTCGCAGTAACCATTTTTATCTTTAAAATTTTATTAAAAAATATTAGGTTATTTGCGAAGCTATTTTCTCCAATTCAGTATTTATTTTTATCCATATAAATACGTTAGTTACCTTGGGCATTTAATGTAGATTAAAATTGTCCTTTGCACTATACTATTTAAATAAATACTTTAGAAGATATGGCAGATTTAAAATTACGCGCAACCTCAACCGGTATTATCGAAACGCTTGGCCAAGCAGCCGCGTTTCGTCCTTTAGTAGGTACAGTGGCCTTCATAAGTGCATGGACACCTTAACGTCTATAATGCTGTGAACACGTGAGCCCGCTTTCGTAAGAAACAACCTAGATGGCGTTGTTAACTGAGGCAGTTCGATTATTGTTTGCTACAACTATTTGACGTTTTAGTATTAGAATCGATAATTTCGCCAATTAACCCTGAAGGGCCGCTGGCGTAGTTAGTTGATATCCTGCCTTAATCACAGGGTCAAACCGTGGGTCGGGAGGTCGATTCTGTCTATTATATTTTTTTAATTTATGAATGTATTCTTTTTTTAATCATTATAGTTTTCAAAAAATGATACTTTTGTTATTCAAAATAAAAAATCTTTATTTCTTATAGGGCTAATATTTAATTCTTAAAAACTTTACTTACTTATATTTATATTAGGTAATAAAGAAATACAAGCTTTTTAAATTATTAAATTAGGGAAATGGGTAGGTAGTTAGATTGAGTTTAGGTTTTGATTCAAAGTTAGTTTTATGTTGTTTTTCATATTTTTGAATACAAAGCATATTATCTACATCTACATCTTCACTAATATTATAAATAGGAAAGATTAGATTTTTTGTTTGAATTGAATAGGCTCCGAAACTACTGAACTGATTTGGAAAATTCTTTCACCATTAGAATCCTACATTATCCCTGATGAACATAGGCTATAGAATATTTTCAAAAAAGTTAGGGATCCGTATGAAAACTTCGATAATGTGACCAAAGGTGTGAAAAAAATACCAAAAAACGCGTACGCTGCGGAAACTGACAATAGAGCAAAGTGATGTACTACAGTTTTATAGAAGACATAAATGTCTACAAAAAAGTCCACGATACCATATGTCTAACTATTAAAGTAATGTCACGATAACTACTTTTTCATGTTAAAATATGCAATAGTAACGCCGGTACTAACTAGGCCCCATTATTCGTACCTTGGTATTAATCCTTATCCAAATAAATCACTTCGTTTTCAAGGCTATATCAGTACCTGTAAATTACTTTTTGAATTATTCAAATCGGACATCCCATTCAAAAGTTATCATGAGTGTAAGTAATAATTATCAAAATTGAAATTAAAAAAACAGCCCTCTAAGTTACTTAATTGGTTTTATTTACAACAGAGAATAGATAGACACGTAAAATTTGGCTAATGGTTCCTGTATATTGTGTAAATGAGTGTAACATGAAGCCTATAGCCCTCAGCAGAGCATCAAAGAGTGTATGTGCATACATACATAGGTACCTACATTAAATCACGCCTGTTTCACAGATGGGTAGGCAGATTCCACTTCTTTCTTTTCACTTTCAAGAGTGTATGTGATCACCAGTGGTAACCGAAGCGAAGCGAGGGCGGGTCGCTAGTACTTAATAATTTAAAGTGGCGACCGCAAAGCAGGAGCCGAAGTGTCGGCAGGCCTTCCACAAGGTGGACCGACGATCTGATAAAGGTCGCGGGAAACCGCTGGATGACAGCAGCAGAGGACCGATCGTTGTGGAAAACCTTGGGGAAGGCGTTTGTCCAGCAGTGGACGTCTTGCGGCTGATGATGATGATGATGATAATGAATATGGTACATCCGAGATGGATAAACTGTTAAGAATTATGTCCTTATTAACATCTCTGTACACGTTTAAACGACATTCTTTATTCTATTCTATTCTATACTAAAAAGTATTTTTTGTAAAACCAAATCACGTCGTTATTAAGAACTGAAAAGGAAATTCTCGGTTCAGAGCACCGCATTGATAGAGGCCGATTCCACCCGATTATTCTACATAATGAGGGTCAGCACAAAAGATAATATTGTATATAATATTATCTTCTGTCGCTACAAGTTATTGGACTAGAATAATAAGTTCCGGGTTTGCGGTACTGTGATGAAAAGCTGTATATATCATGGCCTATATTCTAGGCGGTAAAACCATATCGTCTTTGATCTGTTACGTTCTTAACTCGAACGCCATTACTGTCAAGTAAATAAGAGCTATCAAAACGTTGACAATACGATTAAAAAAAAAGACGACAATGGTTTTTTAACCGACTTCAAAAAAGGAGGAGGTTATACGTTCCACTGCATGTTTTTTATGTATGTTCACCGATTACTCCGTCAATTGTGGACCGATTTTGAAAATTTCACCAAATCTGAATCTGATCAGGGGATCAGTGAGGAATTGAGGAATTGAGGGAACTCCTCAAATATTGTAGGCAAACATATAGCGATTTTAGTATTTTTAGTAACAAGTCTAGCATTTGCATTCAGAAAGTATCACTTGGTGAAGTGGAACTGATGATGAAGACCACAGATGGCCACCGGAACTCCTCGACGGTACCTATTTCAAGGGTGGCGTTAAGATATCTCGATTAAGATAGTTGAGCGACTACAACGAAGAATATTTACTTGTTGAAATATGACTATGGTTTTGCCGCGGCGTTGCTTGCGGCGCGCTTGAAGTAACTTAAAGTTTCATATCAACTAAGAAGTGGGACTACGTAACAGCGTATTATGATCAATAAAAAGTATAAAATAAAAAACAAAACGCATTCAAAAACGCAAAAAATAACTTCTTTTAAAATTGTAGGTACCTAATAGGTTATTCCAACTGAAGTCGGCGACCACAATATTTTCAACAAAAAGCCGACATCAGTTGGACTAACCTATAAGGTACCTACAATTTTAAAAGAAGTTATTTTTACCGCCTAGAATCTCGGCTCTGATGAATTGCAACTTGGTGAATAAAAGAAACTACAAACTGTGTTCGCATTGTTGTTATCCGGTGTGGAGATAAGACACCAAGTGAGATTACTAGCATAGAGGTTTCTTTCTTAGTTCTCAGCGTTGGCAACGCTTTAGCAGTCTTAGGATTGCTGTCCTAAGATTGCCATTTTGAGAATGTAAATGTTTATAAGTGTTAGATCACACTTACCATCAGGTGGCCTGCGTGCTCGTTTGCGTTGGCTATTTTTACCCGACTGCCGAAGGAGGAGGGTAATGTGTTTTTTAATGATTCTTATGTCAATCGATTTATCTTAATCTTGTGAGTGTCAAGTAATCAAAATTCAATATGGCGTCTCCATATTGTAAAAAAAAAAAAAAAGTGAAGAACTATGACAAGTGGGGTATCATTGAATAGGTATTTCAAAATCAACTTTAGGTAGATTTCATTATTTTTCATTTTGAATGATCATTTAGGATTTATAACGATTAAAGGGTGAATTTCAACAAGCGTCAAATTATCCTAATTTTGGTGGTATTTTTTATTTTCTTAGTAGGGTTTACAATTAAACGTTTAAGTGACGTCATTAGTCATTATAAAAACAGTGTTAAAATGGCCCGTTATTATACCAAGTGTTTTTTAAGATATAACGATTTTACTAATTATGTACCACCAAAATTGTTATTATCCACCAAAATTACTTTTCTTAGCAAAACTCACGATCAATAATAACATATCGGGCTAATTAAAATATAATCGTTAGGGAATCTTCCTTGTTATTTTTGAAAATCCAAAACGTAAGTTTCTAATATAATAAATAATGATTATTTGTTGTTTAAATAATTTTGGTGGAGACCAGAAATTTTGATAATTTTGGTGTTTCGCAAAAGCCACCAAAATTGTACCACCAAAATTATAAAATTTAACATTTTTTTTAAATTAAAAACAAATGTTTTAGTTTAACAAAAACTTAACTCGTTACAGTCAAAAAGACACCATAAACATACTTGAAAAAACTATCACACAACAAAACTTTTTGCGAAATAATGACTTATCTAAGTTATCACGATTAATAAAGTGTATTTCATACCACCAAAATTAGATACTTATGTGCTTAGCGGGAAGACGCAGAAAGATGGTACAAATCTTAAACCGTCTATTGCTGGAGTGAAACTGAACGAACATCTGACGCTATATTTGTTTGCTTAATCACGTTTCGTTCGATCATAAAATCAATTTCAATATTCACCACCAAAATTAACCATTTCGCTTGGACAGTTTTATTTACACTGCTCCCAGTTTCCTTTTACTTGCAAATGCAATAATTGATACATTTTAAAATACCTCAACTAATAAGGAATACAGATAACTAAAATATAAGTCTAGTTGAGGCTTAATAAGTTTGTACCACGACATATCAGTATATGCGGGAAGTACAGGACACGACACCAAAATTGATTTTGGATTGAAAATATTTTTTTACGATAAATATAATAAGTTAATAATAATTTTAACTATGGCTCAATATGGTACTTTGAGTAAGATTATTTATAAAATAAATAGTTTTCCAATACATGTACTTTACACCCCAATTATCACGTCCGCCGCTCAAAAAATGTGGTTGAGATAATTACCCTAAAAGTTGGTTAGCAGCAGTCGGGTTTTTTAAAGCTTGCTTTTTGTTACACTTGTTTAAAGCTTGCTTTATTTTCTGCTAACAATTAGACTAAAGTTCCTTTAACAAAGTTTGTTGCAGAAAATCATAGCACAATCCGCTGATTTAATTCTAAGCTAGAGATCCGTAGGCAAGTTAAACTTCCTAATACATCGAGCGACAGTCGTAGAATAGATTACCGCTACGGAACCGTGCCCTAGTTCCTAGCTCCATTAGATTAGGGTTCAGCCGGCAGGTATGGCTGGGATCCAGCCACGTTGATCCCTAGACTAGAGGGAATGGGAAGACATTAGAGAGCTGTAAGTTGGTTTGTGAAAACTTAATAAACTAGTCTATTCTGCTGGTTAAAACGATATTGTGTACAATTTGGTATCGTATTGTTTATAACTCGGCCACCTTTGCCATCTAGTAAATAATAGCTATCCTAAAGCGCGAATAAGACTGGCAATTGCCAATTTAACTTCAGTTCTAAAGGAAGTTGCACAATTTTGCCGTCTTTTTCGAACTTAAGAGGCCGTATACGAAATTTTGCCGATTTCACTGATTTACGTGATTTCACAGTTGAAATACCGTATTTCTACAAGTTTTAATGCACAACACGAAAGATAATTTCTAATTTTAACGAATGTATGAGCTACTTTTTTGTTTTTATTATTTTATTTTTAACCGACTTCAAAAAAAGGAGGAGGTTCTCAATTCGTCGGGTTTTTTTTTTTTTATGTATGTTCCCCGATTACTCGAAGACCACTGGACCGATTTGAAAAATTTTTTCGTTGTTCGAATAGGTATACTTTCTAGTTGGTCCCATTGTCACCACGTCAGGATTTGATGATGGGATCATGGAGAAATCAAGAGAACTCCTCAAATATTATAGGCACACCTATAGCGATTTTGGTATTTTTCACTGTAACTCATGCATTTGCTTTTGAAAAGTACTATATGGTGAAGTGGAACTGATGATGAAGACCACAGATGGCCACCGGAACTCCTTAACGGTACCTATTTCAAGGGTGGCGATAAGATATTTCGATAAAGGAAGTTGAGCGACTATGACGAAGCACATTTAGGTTTAAATATGACTATGACATTCCCGCGGCGTTGTCTGCGGCGAGCTTGAAATGTTCTATAGTTTCTTATTAATATTTAGAAGTGGAGCTACGTAACAGGATAAATAGGATCACTAAAAAGTATAAAATAAAATAAATGTTTAAAAAATGTTTTAAAAAACAAAAAACCGCCTTCAAAAACGCAAAAAATAACTTCTTTAAAATTGTAGGCACCTAATAGGTTAGTCCAACTGATGTCGGCTTTTTGTTGAAAATGTTGTGGTCGCCGACTTCAGTTGGACTAACCTATTAGGTGCCTACAATTTTAAAGAAGTTATTTTTTGCGTTTTTGAAGGCGGTTTTTTGTTTTTTAAAACATTTATTTTATTTTATACTTTTTAGTGATCATAATACGCTGTTACGTAGTCCCACTTCTTAGTTGAAATGAAACTTTAACTTATATCAAGCGCGCCGCAAGCAACGCCGCGGGAAAGTCATAGTCATATTTCAACAAGTAAATATTATTCGTTGTAGGTAGTCGCTGAACTATCTTAATCGAGATATCTTATCGCCACCCTTGAAATCGGTACCATTGAGGAGTTCTGGTGGCCATCTGTGGTCTTCATCATCAGTTCCACTACACCAAATTATACTTTCTGAATGCAAATGCTGGACTTGTTACTAAATATACTAAAATCGCTATATGTTTGCCTACAATATTTGAGGAGTTCCCTCAATTCCTCACTGATCCCCTCATCAGATACAGATTTGGTGACAATGGGACCACCTCGGAAGTATACTCTATCAAACCAAAAAAAAATTTTTGAAATCGGTCGACAATTGACGGAGTAATCGGTGAACATACATAAAAAAAAAAAAAAAAAAACATACAGTGGAACGTATAACCTCCTCCTTTTTTGAAGTCGGTTAAAAAACAAAAAACCGCCTTCAAAAAGCAAAAAATAACTTCTTTAAAATGGTAGGTAAATAGGTCAGTCCAACTGAAGTCGGCGTCCAACAATATTTTAACCAAAAGCAGACTTCAGTTCGACCTACCTACCATTTTAAAGAAGTTATTTTTTGCTTTTTGAAGGCGGTTTTTTGTTTTTTTATGATTAGTCGACTTGACACCGGCGACTGTTATGTGAATTTTTAACCGACTTCAAAAAAAGGAGGAGGTTCTCAATTCGTCTGTATTTTTTATTTTTTAATGTTTGTTACCTCAGAACTTTCGACTGGGTGAACCGATTTTGATGATTCTTTTTTTATTTGAAAGCTGGTGCTTCCCGATTGGTTCCATTCTTATCAAAATGAAGATCTGATGGTGGAATCCATGAGGAATCGACGGAACTCTTCAAAATTTATAGGCACACCTATAGCGTTTTTGGTATTTTTCATTGTAACTCGTGTATTTGGTCTTGGAAAGCACTATTTGGTGAAGTGGAACTGATGATGAAGACCACAAATGGCCACCGGAACTCCTAAACGGTATATATTTCGAGGGTGGCGACAAGATATTTCGATTAAGATAGTTGAGCGACTATGACGAAGCATATTTAGGTTTAAATATATGACTATGACTTTCCCACGGCGATGCTTGCGGCGAGATTGAAATGTTCTATTGTTTCTTATTAATTGAGAAGTGGGAGAATAACAGCAAAATTATGATCACTAAAAAGTATAAAATAAAATAAAAGTTTAAAAAAACAAAAACCCGCCTTCAAAAAGCAAAAAATAACTTGTTTAAAATTGTAGGTAAATAGGTATTTTTTGCTTTTTGAAGACGGGTTTTTGTTTTTTTAAACTTTTTTTTTCTGGAAGAGGTTTAAAATGTCTCATATTCATGAATCGTTTTGACGTCTTAACGGTATGAAAAATTTACGATGTATTGCTGTGAAAGTTGTCTAAAAAATGTATTAATAACTTTTTACCACTTCCATATAAATTTTTCTAGTAAAAAAAATAATTAACTTGGTAATTTTTTATAGAAAACGGGCAAAAATTATTTTTGATTTCGGCTAGTCAGAACTCTCATTCACAAAATTAAATTAACAGAAATATACTTTAGTTCAAAATCAATCCATTACCTTAAAAAAAATATCCAAAAAGTTCAAAAGAATTGGCAATAAATAATGTTTTAAAACAACCTAAATCTCGCATTATAATACTCGACAAAAATAAAAAAGTGGCTCATTTATTCGTAGCTCATTTAGTCGATCATAACTAAAATGACATTTAATGTTGAGCATTAAAATTTATAGAAAAGCAGTATTTTAATGGGGCTAGAATAAAATCGATCTGCATATGACATAGCAGTGCTTGCTGTAAGTAAAAATGATCTAGAAATATTAATTAATACTATGAACAATGATTTTCAGTAAATATAAACATTAGGAATAGGTAGGTACTAAAGAAATTAAAAAAGACAGCATCAAAATCAGAACTCAGAAACAAATAACAGTGAATATGTTACACTTGAACTGGTCAAAAGTATCAAATAAGAACTATTTGTTGCTCATTGACAATTTTATTTCCGATCGTATTCTGTATTGCAGTTTCTCTTTTTATCCTTTCTTTTCTTTTGCAAAGCTAAAGAAGTACTAGACAACTCGATGTCTTTTAAATATTAGACATTGTACCAATATTAGTCACAATGTCTTAATATTACCAATTCAATATTTACTCAAAACATTTAATGTGATTCAAAGCTGGGAGAAAAAAATGTCTTTGAAACTAATAAGTATTAAATTTTCCTTCTAAATTTAGATTTAATGAGCCGTGTAAAAGACGCTTTAGGTCTCAGCAAAAACTAATAAATTTAACATCAAATTGCTTTTACAAAGTTTAGTATATTTAAGCTCAAGACACGCAAATGAATTAGCTTAACAACCTTAAACTAGAAAGTAAATACTGTCTTACAAAGTTAAGTGTTTCATCTTCTGGCCTTGAAAAAACAGAGCCTTAATTTATTCATGGGAAAAAGTAACCTCTCATAACTTCTAGTATGCACACGGGATCGGGTGCGTCTCACGAGATATAACTACAAAATCTATAATTTCATGTTAATAACTTTTAAAAGATTTAATAAATGTTAGCTATAATAACAAAATCAGTATTTTATAAGGAATAACGGTCAATTAACATAATATTCATTTTATATAATGTTTTTTTCTATAACACTCACATTATCTAATTTCAGTTCATATAACATACCTACATGACGCATAGCGATCATAATATATATTATCTTTTAGTATAAGGATTATAAGATCTAATATCGTATGCTATACTCAATAGGTAGGTACTGAACGGAGCGGGTACAGTCGAGTTCATAAATATGTGTAAACTTTAGTACCTTGTCACTTTAATCGCTGTGACAATTTATATACTTATGGCAGTTTAAACATGACATTAAATAAATAGACAAGTTAATAAAGTGTATACATATCTATGAACTCGACTGTACCAGAAAGGTCTTGCTTGTAATTTGTTTTAAACTTATAACAACCCAGAAAATGCCACGAGCAAGACGAATCATGGAAGAACCGACTCGGTTAGGTTAGGTTAGGTTAGGTTAGGTTAGGTTAGGTTTTCCTGCCCAAAAAATCCAGTAAACTGCTGCCAGTAACATAAGTATTAAAATCGTTCTATAGGCGTTTATATTATACGTACATTATGTTTTTTGATGTTAGATTAATTGATTTATATATGTTTTTAATCTGAGGTGTCATGAACGTTATACGTTTTAATAGTTATAGTAATTGTTATTATATATTAATAACGTTATACTTTATGGAAATAGATATTTTGAAATTATATCTTTCGTTCTTTATATCTAGTGAACGTTATACTAAACATGTTTATACAAAGTGAGCGTATATATTGTGAGTGTTACATTATCAGTTGTTATATCTCGTATTACTTACCCCGCGGGATCTGACCGTAACATAATGAAAAATATCGATATCATAACGCTATATTTCATTAGTGCTTAATAAGTCAAAATAGCAACAACTGAAAGTCCAACTGTATTTTAAAATCACCTTTAATACAACTCTTATGAACCTAAAACAAAACTAGCAAGTTTTGTGAGTTGTTACTGTTTTGATCGAGCAGTGCGATATTTTTTCATACCATTATGATAAATTCGCAACGAAATGATCTTTATCGTCTTTATCTTTATTATTCATCATCATCATCATCATGTCAGCCGAAAGACGTCCACTGCTGGACATAGGCCTCCCCCAAGGCTCTCCACTCAGACCGGTCTTGTGCTTTTCGCATCCACCGCGTTCCCGCGATCCTTACAAGGTCGTCACTCCATCTTGTTGGAGGCCTACCTACAGCTCGTCTCCCGGTCCGCGGACGCCACTCAAGAACCTTTTGACCCCATCGGCCATCAGTCCTGCGAGCAATGTGCCCCGCCCACTGCCACTTTATTATTACATAGTATAAAACAAAATCGCTTTTGGCGTCTATCTGTCTGTCTGTATATCCATCCGCTAACTCCTATACCACTCAACAGATTTTGAAGCGGTTTTCATCATCAGCTACATATTTTTTCACGAAAGGATTTTATGTATTATAAAATCTAGTTAATGTACAGGTTCTGCAGAAAACATAAACCGACGCAAAGCGAGGGCGATTCGCTAGTCCTACTAATATTATAAATGCGAAAGTTTGTGTGTACGAGTATGTGTGTGTATTTTGTTACTCCTTCACGCTGCAACGGCTGGATAGATTTGGTTGAAATTTTGAATGGAGATAGCTTAACTTACTAACTTACATAGGCTAATTTTTTATCTCGGAAAATTAAAATTTTCCTGAAGGAATAACTATAATTGAAATGTACGCGGAAAAAGTCGCGGGCAGAAGATAGTTAAGTATAAAACGGGTTACTGTTACAACATAGTAACAATCCAACATACACATTCTAAAAATAGTAACAAGATATTCTCAGCTCCTTATTAAGACAGTGTAACAAGGTTTCGCTTATAAATGTTACAGACTCCTAGGCGCTATCTACAATGTCGGTAAATTTAATTACGCCAACGTATTCAGTGCCAGACAACAAGATTTACAAGCAAATTGGACCCGATGTAGGGTCATGCGTCTACACGCCCAAACTGCTGCGGTAAGGTCACGTGGGAAAAAGGGAATTTAATTTCTAGGCACAGCGCCATCTCTTATCAGTTTATGTAATTAACGAAAGTGAGTTTCTTACTAAACTTAAACATTGGCGTAAAGTTAAATACTTTTTAGGGTTTCGTACCTCAAAAGAAAAAAACGGAACCCTTTTAGGATCACTTTGTTGTCCGTCTGTCTGTCTGTCAAGACCCTTTATCTCGGGAACGCGTTGAAATTAAAACCATATATTCAGGTTGTGAAAAAACCTAACTTCTAGTTACCGAAAAAAAAAAGATACGGCCGTTTTTGCCGCAAAAAACGTATATTTCGACACTCTCAAGGGAATAAAAATTTAAAGGGTATTTTCCGTTGACCTACATCTATGAAATTTGGGAAGTAATACCGTCTTATACTACAAGTATGAGGAAAAAATCTGTAAACTATGCATTTTTAATTAAATCACAAAAAAAACAGGATGTCTATGCAAGGAACGACGGTCCAAAGGGCATTGGGTAAATTGGTTTGAAGAATATTGTCATTTTTTTTTCAGCGGCCACGAATGATTTTTACATAGTTATTTAGAGGACCTCTAAATACACATAGATATATATAATTTATGGCGGTAAATAATATCGGAGCAGAGATTTTAAAGATTTCATTATTCAGTTTTTAGTACAAAAGTACGCCCAAGTATGAATATTTAAATATCTCGGCTCCGATGCACTTTAGAGTATTACATTACATAACAAAATATGCTTGTTTTTAATAATTCTATCATAATTTACCACTTTTATGAATGGCCGCTCACCTTGAAAATGTACGAATTTTACTCGCACTTGTCTGGTTTCTTTCCTATTTCTTCTAACATAAAACCCTAATATCATGCCTTCATGAGCAGGTATAAAAATCAACACACGTACAGTCAGGTACATTCGCGGTCGTCCACTTAAGAAATTTTTGGCTTGTTCGTTGCAGCTAGCTAATCCTACAGCGTTTAGGTCGTTACACGTCGAACGCGCAAACGAATATCACCCTAGAGGAGGTCGACCGGGAATGCCCCTGACTGTACCTACCTAAATGTAACAAATAAGTATTATTTTGTAGCATTAGTGTCCGTGTTATCTGGCTGGTAATCGCGGCGGTCGGATTCATTTTCATGTACCCTTTTGCCGACGTTTATTAGGTACATTAGTACCACAATCACGTTGGCTTCGTCCCCAAAATTGTGTGTCACGTGAAGGTTATATTTATTTAGATAACTGTTAATATATATCATTGCTACAGAGGGTATAAAGTGGTTTTTTTTAAGGAAAAAAAGAATTTTTATTCCTGGAATAAAGTTCGAGATAGATGATCCTTAATCTTATTTAATTCAACTTTCGGGGAAGATAGACAAACTACGTTTTTTCAGTTTTTGGAAATCGGTGACCCAAATTTGAGCCGCTGATAGAAGTTGGGCAGGATGATTTTACTGTAATATGTTTTTCTAAATTTAAATAGAACAAAATAACAAAGAAAACCCAACTGACAATGTGTAAGATGCAGAGCATTGTTAGAACTTTGTTAATCTTTTGAATAAATAACTGAGCGTTCTCAGAAACATTTGAGTACATTGAGCGAGCAAGTTCCTTTTTCGTACAAAAATTAAAAATAGTATTTTTAGAAGGTAAGAGTTTTTTTTTTATACCTACTAAAAATGGGTGTGCAACGTTTACAAATGCAACATCGTTTAATATAATACAAATGGTCTAATTTTCATTTTACATAACACAAATTTCATTATTTCTATCTCTATAATAAACCAATGATATAATAATTCTGATGCATAAAAGGAAATGAATAATTTCTAAAACTATAATGTTCATAAATTAAAAAATAAATATTTCTAACAGCTTTCATTACTATAAATGTGGTCACAGTTCTAACCTAACCTAACCTAGTTAGAAGAAATTGACTAAAAATACATAATAACAATACAATGATAGTTATAATAAATAAGTGTATGTAATTCGATCGTAAGGGAGATGAAATTATACCATTGGTTTTTATGCTAAACGTTCATTATGCTTTTCGTGGTTAGTTAAATGAAATTATACAAAATGTTTTAAGACTGATTGAAGGGCACCCACTAAAAATCATAAACTTTAAATAGAAAATTAGTTCTTACTTGTTTTCGATATAGTTTTTTGTGTTTGTAGTCGGTAACGGTGTCGGAACCCTACACTGACCAAGGTCCAACTTGCTCCTGCCCGGTTTTTTACATTTAAGCTTTTGGAAGGATGATACTAATACAAATTTATCTGCACCGTGCTCTTTAAACACTTTTAACCTCGTAAGGCCCAGTGTGCAATAGGCTATACATAATCAAGGCAATTCAATTTGCACTGTATCGCAAAGGGAATAAAGTTCATTTTCCTATCTTCATGAACTGAAAATAGCATTATCGAACAAACGTAATTGAACTTTATTGCCTTGATGGTAGATTCAAAGTCCCACTTACAAATAATTCCTTGTTTGAAGTATGGTGGGCCTTACGAGGTTAACGCCATAATTATGCAAACACAGTATAATTATGCAAAAGCATTATACTTCCTTTTAATAGCATATTATTATTACGACACTGTACATGAATATAAACTGAAATTCATTTTCAGATGGCTAGGTGTTGGTTTTAATATCCACTGTAACAACACAGGTACTTTGAGACCGCGTCGCTTTTGTAAAATAATTTCCAGAATGTGTCAATTTTGTTTAGAGATCAGGTTACGTGGAAATGAATTTATCAACTTTAATATTACGCTTGACCCCTCAATACGTTACATCTGTTTAAAATCGAGGATCAATCATACTGGGGTTCTATTCAGTAAGGTTGAACTACGAGTATGTTTGTTAACACGTGTTACGGCATTATTTTTAACTCGGCCGGCATTATTGTCAAGTAACTAAGAGCTCTCATAAACTTAACAATTATATGATAATATACGTCAAAGGTAATAGCGGCCTTTACACGGCATAGTTCGGACCGCGGGAAACGCCACGCGCCATTCCACGCGCCAGTCCGAACCGTAGGTTTTTTACTATTTTACTATTACAGTTGCATTTACACGTACGGTTCGGAGCGAAGATTGGAATGGCGCGTGGCGTTTCCCGCAGAACGAACTTTACGTTTGTAGGCCGCTAATGTGATTTTACCCCAGTACAATAGAGGCCCTGGACTGGTACTGGGTTAATAGTACATTACTGCAAAGACCAGTAAGTAAGCCTTCCTGGACGAGTATGAGGTAAAAGCCCAGGCCGCCAGGCGAGGGCTTTTATATATACGAATCCAGGATGGCTCCTAATGGTCGAAGCACGTCTAGTGCTTTTCTCAAAACGAGAACAAGTAGAATGTATAAAAAAAAGTTAAATAAATAAATGTAGGTACTTTTTGTAAATTTAACTACAGTTGAACAAAAAACACCAAACGAAAAACAGATTTTTCCCGTTTTTTTACAGTATAAATCGTGGCAACACTGACCTCGTTAGCTTCAATGTTCAGCTTTTCGTGTAGTATAAATATGAGTATTTTAATTATAAAGCAATTCATTTTTTTTATAATGGTGATTTTTGCAAAAATCCTAATAGAATCAAAATAGTTTCCTTTTTCATATATTTATTTGTGTCATGTGACCTTTTCTTGCTTAACTCTGTAGCCTTTTTGAACGCTGTCACAGGTCTCTACCGATAGTTCCAAATTCAAATAAATATGATATGTTGTGGAATTTCCATACTTACTTACTGGACACTTATTGATTCCAAATTCGAATTTCCTCTTCTTTACTGGACACTCTGGATAGTCGTCCAACTTCAACCTACTGCCTCCTATTTACTGGTGCTATGGCAAGATTACATAGCATTTTTGAGAAAACGATATTGCCATTGTCGTGTTATCGTATTTTCAATGATTAGCGAGGTTTACCGCCTGTTCCACAATCGACAAGTAAAGCATATATGACAGATTTAGCCGTTTCTCTTTCCTACTCTGGAAACTAGAAAAGGAGAGAGCCTATTTTAATTGGCAGATAAATTTACTAATAGATTTGGCGGGCCCTTAGACTAGCAATAAGAATTGCAGAACTTGGCTACTGTCTTACTTCTAACTTTTAAGAGGCCGTATACGAAATTTTGCCGGTTTCGCTTATTTTTGTGATTTTACAGTACCCTTGTTACCCTTGTTGTGTCGGCACTAATTTCATAGAACGTGTCACTTCGCAGAATTTCGTTTCATCCCTAAGCGCAGGAGTTTTGTTTTAATAGTGATAAATCTAACTCAACCTAACCTACGTAGGTAATAAATATTTAAGGTAACCTGAAAAGAAAACAGCTTCATCAACAGCTTTGGATGAAGTGAAATTCGATAAAATGAAACATTCGATAAAACACGGACACCCTTGTGATTATTATAAAACACTAGAGAACGCCCGCGACTTCGTACGCGTGGAATTAGTTTCCCGCTACTCCCCCTATTTAACCCCTTAGGGGGATGAATTTTCAAAAATCCGTTCTTAGTGCTCATGAAAGGAATCCCTGTACCGAATTTCAAGTTTCTAGGTACAGTAGTTACGTACTATGCGTTGATATCTAAGTCAGCGAGTCAGGTTTGCCTTTTATATACATGGTGAAATCTAAGTCGTGAAACAAATTATCACATCTGTGTTCTACCCACAAATATGAGCAACTTTCACTATCGGACCCACTCTGAAAAAAGGAAAAAAAATCAGCTGCTTCATTTTGGTCGAGTACGTATTGAACTTTTCTATGAAACAGCTGATTTTTTTTTCGTGATTTCAGAGTTGGTCCTATAGTGAAATTTGTTCATATTCGTGGGTAAAACACAGAGGTGATCATTTGTTTCACGACTTAGATTTCACCCAGTATAGAATGAATGAATGAATGATATTTATTTTCCAAAGTAAGTCACAGTATACATTGCATATTATGTCAAAAGTACAAGAAATTACATTGGAATCGTCAAAAATATACACAATTTTATTATCAAAAATAGAAATAAAAAGTTAGGATAACAATAAAAATACAAAACTAAAGAGTTATCACCTCGTCTTAAAAATAGCATGCAACCAAATTAGCATTTTTTGTTTTATAAATAACATAATAAGTCAAAACATCAGAAACAATAAAAACAACAACAGATCAAATCAAAACATTTTAAATAATTTACGTACCTAATTATAAACTAAGGTCCATAAACTCTTTAACTGAGTATAATGGTTTTTCCAATAAAAGGTTTTTCAGCCGGCGTCCAAATGCTTCGTCGGATGGTTCATTCCTAAGTTCGGAGGGCAGACGCTCGTGAAAGGTGGGACCAATCACGCGCGGGTTCTTCCCTGCAAGTGCCATGCGACGGGGAACTGTTCTCAAACGCCCGGAGTGGCGGAGCTGCTTGCCGACTATTATGGTTGTTTTATTTTTATTTTTTATTTAGATTATTATGATTGGTAAAAGTGAACATCTCTGTCTAACTCCTTGTGAAGGGTATCCCTCAGAATCCCTAATAACGTTTATCCTAACACATCGTTTGTCCGAATTTGCATTTGCCCTAAACTGGTTTTCAGCTGAGTCAGGAAACTTTTTAAGTTTTTCAATTATATCTGCAGTTCGGTTAGGTTAGGGTTGTAGTATAACAACACTAAAAAGTTTTAAAATGTAAGCGGAAATAGCTTTAGGATAAACGAAAATTCGGACAAACGATCTATTAGGACAAATGACGATTAGGGGTTCCATAGGGAAACCCCTTGTGAAAGTAATGACTCTACTCGTGGTACTAGAGGAGGAAAATACTGCCGTCCTTAGAAAAAAGGGCGTATGTCTCATAGAACCGCGTATGTATAAGTGACCTTATTTTTTAAGATGGAGGGTTGAATTTACTTTGACCATCAAATTGCGCATGCGTCCTTTTTATTTAGGAGGGCAGAATAGTTGTTCAACTGTCTTAACAAAGTGAAGAACAACCAGAGCTAGGTATTCTGCTCAATTTTACAAGTTGTACTTCGTAGGTGAAACTGCAAAACCGCGTAAGTAACATTTTTAATGAGAAGCAAACTGCACCTTTTTTCTAAGATGTTAAGGTTTATTTTGCTCTATAGTAAATTTGTTGGTTACGCGGTTTTGCAGTTTCACCGACGACTTGACGCCTTAACCTGAGCTTAACGAGAGCAATCACGCTCATCCCGAACCACTTTACTTTCTGTCTTGTCTTAAGCCAAGTAAAGCTGTGTGTTTTCTATAACCGGCTTTGTGACGGTAAACAAGGAGACTAAGACGCGTTGTATTATTATTTAAAATTGGGATGAATCATTTTGTTACCATGTACTACGACTTACTTTTTGATTTAGAGTCTTTCTTTGTCAGATTTGTGATATTTTCCACTAGTTGGTTTGTCATTTGTTTCATGTCGCGTTTGAAACCATGGGCCCTAATATGGCTGCGTTTATCGCGTGACAAAGTTTGGATAAGGCCACCGTCACCTTCTGACACGTAAATATGTACGAGAGTGACGGATGCTTTATCCACATTTGACACGCGACATAGACGCAGTCATACTAGGCCCGCATAAGTCATTAAGAGGCCACCTATGCTAAAGTCAGTGGTGTTCCGCGATCTGGATCTCAATAACCATAACGCCTTTGTATCTGTTTTTTGGCTATATTAAACTTGATCATATTTGCTTGAGACTGGCAAACGTGAAAACACGATTAGAAAAAAAATCCTCGATACTTTTATTTTTCAAACATGACACCTTTTTTGCATGTTTTTGGTTGAATCTTCGAAATCCTATTATCTTAAACGATGATTTTCGTTTCAATAGTTGAGGATATGTAACTTCTTAATCCTGGTAAACCATTTTTTCAATAAATGTTGTGGTTTTAATGTAAACAGCAATTAATTGAATTTGACGCTGCCGTCAAGGCGCGCGCGAACTATCTCCATCTCACATGTTTCGCGCGGAAGCACATAAAGCCATCCCTTTTTATTCTTGTGTGGGCGTGGCACCATTGGTGGCCTCTTAACGGGTATAACGTATGCCAAATTTTTACTACACATTATCCTCGTAAGGCCCTCTATACTACAAACAGGGAGTTTTTTGTACGTGGGACTTTGAATCTACTATCAAGGCAATAAAGTTCAATTACGTTTGCACGATAATGCCATTTTAAGTTTATGAACATAGGAAAATAAACTTTATTTCCATCGCAACACAGTTCAAATTAAATTACCTTGATTATGTACATCCTACTGCACACTGGGCCTTACGTGTTTATATGAATAACATTCTCAAACTGTTTAATTTTTTTGTAAATTGTTTTTTTTGGGACCTCTCAATTTATGTTTTTCTTCGTAATTGACCGTCTTAAACAATGTAAAAATAGTCAAGACGAGCCTCTTTCGAATATAGAGATCAAAACCCTATAAACTTATGAACGAAAAGATCTCATTTCTGATTTTCCGGATTACTGTAAACAGAAAATTGCTTTCTTCCTTTATTATAATAATGTAGATATTATATTACCTATCCTAAAGGTTCGTTATTTTCATAACAAACGTGTTCCGAATGCCGTATTGGCAAAGTAATATACCGGATTCTATATTATGGTACGATCATCGGCTTTATTATTAAGTTCCTTTCCCTTTTTACGGACAATCATTATAATTAACTATTAACTTTTCATTTCTTTTAGAGTTTTGGCGTAATAGGGGTTTGTTTTCTAAAGATACTTCCTGTTATTCTGACTCTGTTCACGTAATAGTCGTTTCTCTGGAGTATTATCAAGTTTAAAGACTATCTGTGTGCCAAAATTCATCCAAATCCGTTTAGCTGTTTAAATGGGATTTAATGAACATCCAAACTTTCACATTTTTAATATTACTAGATTCTGCCCGCGACTTTGTCTACTTTGACCATCCTACGAGAACAGTGTTTTAGTGTTAATTTAGGGTAAATTTAAAAGGTTGTTTTAGAATAAAAAAATATAGTTATTTTTAGCCAAGGGAGGCAAAGGTTTACCTCAAGGTAGCGTTCTTTGCTAATATAATTAAAACCTTAATAACTCCTAAACGAATAAACAGATTGAAAAGTTGAAACTATATAGAGAACCGGTAAAGAAGGCGCTTACTTATGCCGTAATATCAAGTTATGGGACACCCTGTATAAGCTATAGGTACTAAATTCACCAGACACCAAACTTTATAAAATAAGTTCAAACTTTAGCAAAAGACACTTTTTATTATACATGAAACCTTTAACCCTTTAGTGTTACTAGCAATACTTAACAGCTTAAACGTAATAATCATATATCAACAGAAACGTCTAACTGCCAAGTTGCCAACAAGTTGGTAAGTTGCCAACAAGTTTGCCAAACATGTGCCGCCTTCAAACCACAATGATCGGCACGGTTACAGCCAAATGCCTTGCCATGCTCGGAACTTAAGCACGTGGAGGGAAATGATATCCTAACCTACTAATATCCTTACATTACTTACTAGATTATTTGTGACGTTATCTATGATACCGGGCGAGTCTCTCCCTCTCCCGGTACTATACCGACCCCGGTGTGCAGGACCGTCTTGTACACGGATGAAGTAGGTATCGGGTTGGGGCCTAAAATGGTAAAGTACCTCGGTCATACTCGTAATAACGTAGTAAATAACTGTTTACCAGGAATGTCTATGGATCACCTGATCTCGCGAATCTCTGCCGACACGTTCACTCGTGGGACAACGTTAGTAGTGTTATTAGGAAATAGTTTGGTGTTTAGTAAATATGACTTACTTAATTTGTCTGAGACCCTCACTGAAGTCAGCAAAGGTGATATAGGTAAAATAATTATTTGTGCTTGTCTGTTTTCCCACAAATTAACACATAAATGTAATAGGAACATTGATTACTTAAACTCTATATTATATAAAATGACAATATATAATTCGAAAATATCGTATTTCGATACAAATAAATTTGTAAACAAGTTCGATTTGACGCGTAACTATAGTTATTTACCAAGTAGGTACTTAGATGAGTGTGCTAAGTTGTTAGCATATAATATTTTAGACCCCGTTATGACTAGCATAGCGAGCGATTATTAGCGCTGGCCCCGCACCGGAGCTGCCGGTTGATTTAAACTGACAGCTTCGACAACGGCCGCGGCTGCCGTCGTCCGCGGCGCCAGTCGCGGCGGCCCCGTGCCTGCCCTCAGGCCGACGAACATTACAAATAAGTTAGGTAATAATGTAATAAATGTAATTCATCAGAATATACAGGGATTTTCTAGTAAGGAACTAGAAATTGGTTTGTTTATAGATAGTGCTAATATACACGTTTTATGTGTTACTGAGCATTGGCTAAAAGGGCATGAGTGTATGTTTAATTTTAATAATCATGACATTGTTAGCATGTTTGCTAGGCAATCTTGCAGTCGGGGCGGATCCCTGATTATGGTTAAACGCAACATTAAATGTAAGGAGCGCAAAGATATTGTTGCGAAATCAATTGAACGTCATGTTGAACTTGCGTGTGTTGAATTGGAACAATTTATTATTATTTGCGTGTACAGACCCCCTGCGGCGGATTACCGGCTTTTTGAGAACATTTTAGAAGATGTTCTTAGTTGTGTTTTTAGCACTAAAAAATGTATTATTGTGTGTGGTGACTTTAATGTTAATCTGCTGGAGGAATCACCCACGTCTATTATCTTACTGAGTGCTTTTAAATCCTTTAATTTAGTAAATTTGTTCTATGAGCCTACTAGAATTACAGCAACTAGTGCTACGTGTATTGATAATATATTTAGTAATTTTGTCCCTACTCGGAAATCCATAATCAACATCCTAAGTTCGGATCACTGCGGCCAGCAAGCTTCGTTTAAGGGGAAAACTGATAATGCGCCCCACGAGTTTATATTTAGCCCAATTTCTAAAAATCGATTAGAATCATTTAATACTAAGGTCACTAAACAACTGAATTATATGACGTGCACTAGGGAAGATCCGGACAGTTTATGTGCTTCGTTATTTAAGTTTATTATTAAAGAATTCGATGCCTGCTTTAGTCTGAAAAATGTTAAAGCCAAGCAAGGTACGAAATTTAGTGATTGGGCTACACCAGAAATTCATGAAAAGAGGTACAAATTGTATGAGTTATATGCTACTAGAGCTGTCGATCATAGGCCTGAGTTTCTAGAATACGTCAAAAATTATTCTAAAGAGTTCAAGCAGCATTGTGCTGCCGCGAAGTCTAAGTATTTTTCGAATAAAATTGGTAACTCTGACAACAAGATTAAAACCGTCTGGAATGTAATTAACACCGAAACTGGTAGAACTAGAATTAGAGACCCGCACTACAGCCTGCAAGTTGAAGATACTCTAGTAAGCTCGGACCTTGATGTAGCTAAACAATTTGAGCGGTTTTTTACGAACATACCCTTGGAGACCACTAAATCATTAATATCATCTCCTGATAAGGCTGAAATATTATTAAAATCCAATGTTAAGGAATGCACAAATTTGTTTAAATTCTATCGTGTCACCTCAAAAGTTGTGATTAAAACGTTTAGGTCCCTTAATATCAAAAAGACTGAAGATCTTTGGGGCCTCTCTGTTTCAGTACTACACTCCATTATAGAGTCAATTGCTCCTTACCTAGCTACTATGTTTAACAAGCGTGTCGATGTTGGAGTATTTCCTGATCTGATGAAACATAGTAAGATCATTCCCTTGTTTAAGTCAGGAGCAAAATCAGACCCCACAAATTTTAGACCTATTTCGATACTACCAGCATTAAGTAAAGTTTTTGAGAAATTAATTCTTAATCAAATATCCTCACACTTTAATCAATACAAGCTACTTCATAGCAGTCAATACGGATTTACCAAGGGACGGTCTACAACTGATGCCGGTTCTACTTTGGTGAAACATCTTTGATGCCTGGGAAAGATCACTGGATGTAATTGGAGTTTTTTGTGATCTCTCCAAAGCTTTTGATTGTGTTGATCACGTTACGTTAGTGCGGAAGTTAAGCTACTATGGCATCAAAAACATTGCACTAGATCTTATTACATCTTACCTTGCTCACAGAACTCAGCGGGTAGACATTAACAAAACACAATCTTCTGGGTCATCTGTTGCTATGGGAGTGCCTCAAGGCTCTATTCTAGGTCCGTTCTTGTTTTTAATCTATATTAACGATCTCCCATATGTAGTGCGTGATAAACATGAAATAGTCTTGTTTGCTGACGATACTTCACTTATATTTAAAGCGGATAGGAAACAGGATAATTTTAATGACGTTAATGATGCATTATCCACAATTGTTGACTGGTTTACGGCCAACAACTTACTTTTAAATGCCAAAAAAACCAAGTGCATTAAATTTTCATTGTCCAATGTGAAGCGAGTGAATGCGGCTAGAATAAGACTGAAGGATGAGACACTGGAATTCGAGGATAGAACAGTATTTCTAGGTGTCACTCTGGACTCAAAACTGCAATGGAGTGCGCATATATCCACACTTGCAGGTAAACTAAGTTCAGCGGCTTATGCGGTAAAGCGAATCCGACATCTTACTGACGTCGAGACGGCGAGACTTGTGTACTTACTATAGTTATTTTCATAGTGTTATGAGTTATGGAATTTTACTGTGGGGAAGAGCGGCTGACATCCAGACCATCTTTGTATTACAGAAGCGGGCTGTACGTGCTATATATCAATTGGGGTCTCGTGTTTCGCTTAGGGATAAATTTAAAGAAATCAATATTCTTACAGTCGCGTCGCAGTATATCTTTGAGAATATCATGTATGTACGCAAACACATACACGAGTTTAGGCATAACCGCGACGTTCATAATTTAAATACTAGAAATAGGGAAAAGCTCGCTCTTCCAGGTCACCGTCTCCGTAAGGGAAGCTCTTCGTTTGCAGGGAACTGTATACGTTTCTACAATAAGATACCATCTGATATCGTCAATATGCCGTTCAATAAATTTAAGTCTCACATCAAGCGCTGCTTGTTGGGTAGGGCATACTATACTATAAATGACTTCATTGGTGACCAAGATGTATTTAAGTAGTGTCTAGGCTATTACTTATTTAAGGTAATTTCTTAAGTCTAGGTTATTTCTGATACTTCTATCTTGATAAAAATGCCTTTAAGCAAACTGTGTATTCAAACACGAAATTGTACTGTGTTTACTTTTGTACTTTATCTTTATTAGTTCTTGTGTGTACAAGACGCTTTTAAATGAGAGCACACTGTGATGTTTCTCGCCGGACAGCTATATCACACAATATTACTTTTATGTTGTCCGGCAGCATGAGCACGTCATGCTCGCTCAAAGGTCTTTGCTTACGGCGGCGTCGTTGATCGGGTCGCCACCTTCCCGAACACATGGTTGAGGGAGGCGATGGCTGAGATATGCGTCATACTCGTTAACGGATGCTGTTTGTGGGGTCCGGTCTGTTCACGTCTGCAAGGACTTGTTGCTCAGTTAATGATACCAGTTATGGCTTTTGACGTAGAGACCTCGTCGTGTTGTTCTCCTAGTCATTATTTTTAGTTCCATGTATTTGACATGTAATCTTGTTAATTTTTACATTTATTTGTAATGTTTTTAATTTTGAATTTGTATTTTTTTTATATGTGATAGTTCTAATAATTTATATTTGTTGCTTTATTACCTTGTAATGTAACTTACTTTTAAGTATTATTGTATTTTATGTTTGAAAAAATGACCTTCTGCTGGAGTTTCTTGCGGCGCTTCTTCTCCGCAATGATGGTCTTGTCCGAAGCGCTAGTAGATTCACTGTATATTACCGACGTGTAAAAGAGCCTGTATGTGGCCAATTTACTGAATAAATATTTTGATTTTGATTTTGATTTTGATGAAAAGGGACCTTATTATCGATGGCGCTTCCACCATTCTTAAAGATGCTCCGATATAAATACATAGTCGCGTGACGCAGTGCGGCGTAAGCGCCATCGACAATAAGGTCCCTTTACATAGATTAGATTTAGACGTAGTGACTAAGATCGAAAAGAGTTTGCCAACATGGTTTGGTCATTTAAAAAGGATGGATGAAAGAAGAGTTACGAACAATGATATAATATAGTAAAAAATAAATGTTTAAAAAAAAAACCCGCCTTCAAAAAGCAAAAAATAACTTCTTTAAAATGGTAGGTAAATAGGTCAGTCCAACTGAAGTCTGCTTTTGGTTAAAATATTGTTGGACGCCGACTTCAGTTGGACTGACCTATTTACCTACCATTTTAAAGAAGTAATTTTTTGCTTTTTGAAGGCGGGTTTTTGTTTTTTTAAACATTTATTTTATTTTATACTTTTTAGTGATCCTATTTATGCTGTTACGTAGCTCCACTTCTAAATATTAATAAGAAACTATAGAACATTTCAAGCTCGCCGCAGACAACGCCGCGGGAATGTCATAGTCATATTTAAACCTAAATGTGCTTCGTCATAGTCGCTCAACTTCCGTTATCGAAATATCTTATCGCCACCCTTGAAATAGGTACCGTTAAGGAGTTCCGGTGGCCATCTGTGGTCTTCATCATCAGTTCCACTTCACCATATAGTACTTTTCAAAAGCAAATGCATGAGTTACAGTATAAAATTCCAAAATCGCTATAGGTGTGCCTATAATATTTGAGGAGTTCTCTTGATTTCTCCATGATCCCATCATCAGATCCTGACGTGGTGACAATGGGACTAACTAGAAAGTATACCCATTCGAACAACGAAAAAATTTTTCAAATCAATCCAGTGGTCTTCGAGTAATCGGGGAACATACATAAAAAAAAAAACCCGACGAATTGAGAACCTCCTCCTTTTTTTGAAGTCGGTTAAAAAGAGGTTGATATGCTATACGCCCTTCGATAGAGGCACCCTAAAACCAAGCCAATTGGTACACCTTTACTTAGACTTGCGCCATCAACGGAACCGTGAACTAGTCTGCAGAGCAACAAACACTCTCTGTCTCGCTCCCTGAAATTAGCATACCATCCTGCTTTCACTTGTCATTTATGAATTAGTGTGTAATATTGCAATATTTACTGATTATGTGTGCGTAAGCAGGCTCATTTTTACACGCGGAATACCGTATAGGTAACATATCTACCTCTTTTTATGTTATATCATGGGTAACGAAAGAGATATAGCGAGCGGAGATGTCGGTAGGGGACGTCCTAGACGGACGTACGGTGATCAGATTCGCGATGTACTGAATAAGGGTCAAATCAAAAGCATCTGAAACCGACGTACGTGCATGAAGAGATTGATGAATGTAGAGTTGTTTCATAGTCTCTGCCTACCCCATTGGGAGACAGGCGTGAAGGTATCCACTCACGTGCTTTGTGTATCCAGAGTTGCCAGTGATAGCCCTTATTTGCTTATAAATAAGGTCGATCAAATTTGCACGAGCAATCAAGTGGGTATGAATGAATGAATGATGGTTTTGTAATTATAATCTAATTCCAATCACATAATTCATAAAGGATCATCTAAGGTAATTTTACATAAGCATTATGTTATTATTCAAAAGTCAAAGTATGAAAGCGTATCGGAAATTCAAATACCTACCCCAAGTCAAGCTCGCCCGCCTTTCGAAGTTTTCTTACAAACTTTTTGCTTTCCGAATCAATTTTGCAATTCAGAATTAATCCAGAAATTGGTTGTATTTATATTTATTACTGTTATTGAGTGAGTTTCAATAGAGTGCTAGGTTTAGCTTAATGTGATTTTAGGACGCTCGTAATAATTCTTTAACCAAGTCACAGGTGAATCGTTTACAAGCGTAAACGCTGTATTTAGGGTGACGGCAACAATGATGGACACTTTTAGCTGACAGGCACCAGTAATGGACACTTCGCGCTTAATTCAAATTTCATACGGTACTAAATTGATTGTGGCAAAACAAATGAATAACCCTTATCTTCTGTAAAATAAGAATCAAGTGTCCATTATTGGTACCTTGTCCATTACTGGTTCCATCACCCTAGGGCATTAAAACTAAAATAAAGAGTCTGAATGAAACCAAAAGAAACACGGTAATTATAATATTTGGGATAAGAATATTGGTAGTGATTTGGACGGACGCTGCGCAAGGTCCTATCACAATCAGTGTGCTTGTACTAAAAACACTGGTCTAGACTGGTCACCATCATTTAGACTTTTTCACTTCTCATGCTCTTAAAATGTTACTTTAGCATTTACATCGGGACTTAAGCTCCTTATTAATCTGTAGGGATTAAAATATTTTTATTTTTATTTTCTTTGGAAACCCCTAAACAGCCAATCACGGTGTTTGTGAATGGAGAATTATCGCCATTTTCAATGATTGTGTATGGTATGGACCATTTTTAGACCGTGGAAATAACCTCAAAATGACAACTGTGCAAGAATATAAAAAAAAACGATTTAATTTCGTTAAACACGATTAATGTTTACGAATATGAATATATTTAAATATATTAAGGATTATTTTATTTTATTAGGCATGGTCCAAATATTTTTCAAGTTTGTATCTGTTTGCTAAATATGCAAGCATTTGTGTCACTTTGTAAAGTATCACTTTACAAATAACTAACAACCGCGAAACAAATTTGTCAGAAATTTTGTACCATATTTGTTCGACATTTTAATTTTGTATTGGACGTCGTTTTTTTTCCTCTCATTCAAAGTGAAAAGTAGAGTGTTTAATGCGAGACTAAACAACCATAGTGACAAAAACTATAGCAACTCTCGCTCGCTCGCTCGCGTGGCTAAACATCTCGTCTCATTTATGGCTTGCTTTAATCTCTTGTTGAACAATCTACTATTTCATGTCTTACTATACTACTACTATACTAATACTACTAGTACTACATTGCTTTCTTTACCACGCCTCTTATTAAACAACAGCATTCTATACATAAAAGTACAATTAATTAATTTTAATTACAAAACTTTAACCAACCAAAAATGCATACCACATTCAAATAACGCCTTAGCAACGCAAAAGCCTCGATCGATCCGTCGATTTGCGGGCCAACTTGTTGCAGCCCGCGTCCCTCGCGTGAAATAATTTCATGAATTTCAGCCGGGTGGATGTTGATTAGTTCCGGGATTGATTTTCGGTAGTGTGTTGAATTTTAATTACGAAACTAGCTAATATAACGTAACGTGTATGTAATGAAAATTCCTTGTTATGCTTCCTAACTATGCGTAATCCTATTCTATTTATATTATAAACTAGCGACCGCCCTCGCTTCGCTTCGGTTTGTGTGAGTTTTCTGTAACAACCGTACATAAACCAGAATTTATTAAGAAATAAGAAATAAGAAATAAGAAGTATTTATTGTCACCCAAAACCAGTAAAAATACAAACAAAATTTTATTAAAAAAAAGGTGTGATAAAAGGCACAGACTCAGCATGTGCTGCGAGCGCGAGCGAGTTCTCGAGTCTTCGCAGCGCTGGTTTTCAGTCTGCCCCTTTCCGCACTCAGTCTAGTTTAACACAATTTAGCAGGTAGATCAGATAATACTTATACAACACACTAACCCCTTTCTCTTGAATCACTCTATCTATTGATGTAGACCGCATTTACATCCGTTGTATAGTTTGAAAGATCTTTAATTGTTATGCCACTATGGAACCCTGTCGCATAACGTTAATCATTAATTTAAGCGTAATTTCTGTCATGTGGTTTGACGCTGTCATTATGACAGGGTTCCATAGTGGCGTAACAATTAAAGTCCTTGACTGTACGTACAGAGGGACAGACGATGGCGGGAAGCGATTTTGTTTTATAGAATGACGGCACCAATGATGGACACTTTTAGCTGACAGGCACCAGTAATGGACACTTCACTCTTAATTCACATTGTATACGGACCAAAATTGATTGTTATTCATTTGTTGCAAAACAAATGAATAACCCTTATCTTCTGTAAAATAACTTTAACAAAAAGCAAGCTTTCAAAACCCGACTGTTCAGTTGCTAACCAACTTTAAATCGTTATAAATCCTAAATGATCATTAAAAATTAAAAATGATAAAAGAAACCGAACTATGATTATTAAATCCCTATTCAATGATACCCCACTTGTCATACTTGGTGGACTTTTTTATTTTATTTGCACAATATGGCGTCTGGTTGCCGCCATATTGAATTTTGATTACTGTCATATCTTCAGTGACACTCACCAGATTCAGACAAATCGATTGACATAAGAATCATCTAAATCGGACAACGGGTTTAATTTTTATAGTGCCACAAAGGAACAAACATACATATATAGGCTGTGAAACACATTACCCTCCTCCTTCGGCAGTCGGGTAATAAGAATCAAGTGTTCATTATTGGTGCCTTGTCCATTACTGGTTCCATCACCCTACTAGGTTGACGGATCCATGTCATGAGGAGGGATGAAAGTCATGTTACGAGAAGAGTTTTGAGTATGAGGGTTATAAAGCAAAAGGAAGACCTAAAAAGAGATGGATGAGTTGTGTGAAGAGTGATATGAGAAAGAAGGGAGTGAACGCTGAGATGACAGCTAACAGGGATGTGTGGAAAAAAAAAGCTGCGCTGACCCCAGATGATTGGGATAAGAGCAAGGAGATGATGATGATGATGATGTCTAGGATTGGACATGGACCAATGGTGGACACTTGAAAATTATTTTACAGAAGATAAGGGTTATTCATTTGTATTGCATCAATCAATTTACGACCGTATAAAATTTGAATTAAGAGTTAAGTGACCATTACTGGTACCTGTCAGCTAAAAGTGTCCAACACTGGTCCCATCACTGTAGACGAAGGTTTTTAGCATTTTTATATGAGTGTCTATCACACTGAAAAAAATAATTGGTCGCTTGTAACAAGATTGTGATTGTTGTGCACAAGCGTCTTGATCCCATACGAGCCTAACAAGACGATAGATACACCAACTAAGCCGTTAGATACATCAACTAAGATGTTAGTTGAATCAATAAAGAAATTGCTGTTTGTTACTATCAGTTTTGGTTTATGTAACTAATATCTTAACTGTTGTATTCATTTTATGTCAACT
This sequence comes from Acleris literana, assembly GCA_946894065.1. Lineage (NCBI taxonomy): Eukaryota > Metazoa > Arthropoda > Insecta > Lepidoptera > Tortricidae > Acleris > Acleris literana. Next base: position 17,001,275 of record OX335684.1, on the reverse strand, counting down.
AAGTGAAAATCTCTCTTTGTTGGCTCTCATTTTTTTGAGTGCAGGCGTGAAATAGAATAGCAAATAAATAAAATCATTAGCTGGTGGTAGGACTGAAATATTCGTGCTACAGCCACAGTAGCGAAATCATAAACTATTATCTTATTCGTATCTCCAGTGTATTAGAGTGCAATGGATCATGCCAAGGAATACCAGATCGTCGCGATTGGTCATGCTTTCGAGGCTCATCTAAATTTCATGAGCCACCGGAATGCCATCAATTTGACCCGATGCCTCTTTTCGTTGATAGCTATGTTTATTTGATAGTAATTACTGATGGGGTAGTGAATCGTTATTTATTTATTAAAATAATTGCATCACAAAGATGACAAGTGCACAGCACTAATTAAATACCGACACGTTGTTGAATCTTCGGATTTTGAGGCAGAACGAAGAATGCAATCGTCAACACTTGAGTTAATTAACCATTAACTTTCTACCTACTTTAACCTTTTAATAACCTTAGCCTTAAGATTATGTTCACAGTTTGAATATAGTTATATAATTTAAAAAAAACCTCGTTCGTTACACATTTTAATCCCTCTTAGTTCTTGTCAACTGCGCAATAGATGGATTTTACTATAATCTGTAAGGTAGACGGTATTTTTTTTGACAGATTTAATTCAGGCGAAGCCGGGATAAATTACTAATAGCATACCCGGTTCCCCTATGGAATCCCTTATCATTTGTCCTAATGCATTGTTTATCCGAATTTTTGTATAATCATAAAGCCATTTGCGCCTAATTTTTTAAATATTTTAGCGTTTTTGTAAACCCTGGACCCGTTTTAATCGGTTTCGATCTGACCACGGGAAAACCAACCATCACCTCCACAAGTGGGGATTCACCACAATGCGACTGCGGAGCACCTGACCAGACCCTCTCCCTCGTGGTAAATGATTGCCCACTTCGCTGTGTTCCCGGTGGCATAGACGAGCTGCATAAATTTTCGCCAGCCGCAGCAGACTGGCTGAAACACGTGGACATCGACCTTTGATCCATGCAGGATAGTGCCGTACGCAATGATGATGAACCTTAATAATCTATTCTAACTGCAGGTATTTTGGAGAAGTTAAAAAGTCGTCTAACTCAGCTGAAAACCAGTTTAAGATAAATGACAATTCGGACAAACGTTATTAGGTATTCTGAGGTGCTTCTATCATGTTTGATTCAGCTACAAATAATGTTCTTCGGATCTGATAAGATGCAAAAACAACTAGCTTATAACTAAATTAATTATAAACAGGATGTAGTTAAACAAAGAACAAAACTTGCCATTCTTCAATCGAATTGCTCACTAAGTTACTTAACACAATATCACTCGTAACAAGTAATTAATCCAGATTTCGGCACGAGTAAGGAATTACGATTCTGTTAATTAATTTGACTTTCAAACGCTATTCAAGTAATATTAAGTTCAATTAACAATAAAGGCAATGTTTATCTTGGCATTTATATTTAATAACAAACAAACAAACTTACAGTGCGAAAGCTCTCTTAGAAGGTGCTTCGGGTTTGGACAGTCACGAGATTTTTGGTACCCACCTTAGGTCCAAAGTCAATCTGACATTCTACAACAATAACGTTGAGTTTCCTAAAAGTTACAAATGACTTGACATCTTTAATGACATTGACGACTTCAAGCACATTTTTCTTGAAATGGGTCCCAAAATAACGCTCGTGACCGTACTTGTCTCTCGCTCGCTCTCATACGCTAATTATTAAGAGCGAGTGAGAGAGAAGTACATACCCGAAGCAACTTCTAAGTGCTCGCAGACTAAAAGTCAATATTTATCTGATTTCGATCCACTTGCAGGAGTTCTATTCTATTTTGTAAAACCCAAATTGATATTGACATGTTAGCGTTTTTCTCGGCCGCCATTACTGTCAAGTAAAAAGAGCCATGATGAGAGACAGAGAGAGATGTGAGAGCTATGATGAAAGTGAGCTGCGATGACATGTTAAAAGCAACATGGTTTTATCAAGTGATTTATGTATATTGCACAAAACTGAATAGATTACCAAAAAAGAGTAAACTTAATGCCTGATGGCATGCCCTACCACTTGACCTTTGAGCAAAACAGACAATTGTTGTGGGTGGTGCATTGTTCGAAAGTATTAAAACAAAACATATTTAAATAAATAATAATAATACAGTGGGGGTCAATAGAAATGGTAAAATATGTAAACAAATCAGCGCCTCGATTCTAAAAGTACTCTGATTATTCTAAGACGATGCTGTGACAGCCGTATTTCGTAATGTCAATCACTTAATATACTTACAATTTGTGTTTAAAAATAGGCGATTAATTATTTAAATTGCTGAACGGCGTTGCTAGGTTTGTACCGATGTAGTATTTATGTAAAGTTAAAGATACAAGTGTTATAAAGGGGATGTCCAGTTAGATCACCTGGTAGGATCACCCACGTACAAAATTAATAGGTAGGGCATCCTACCCGGTGATCTTACTGGACATCGCGAAGAGGATGTCCAGTTAGTTCACCTGGTAAAAGATAAAAAGATAAAAGATAAAAGAAATTTATTCAGTAAGTAGGCCGCACGGGCACTTTTACACGTCAAGAATCTACCAGCGCTTCCCAAGAGAAGACCACTGCCGAGAAGAAACGCCGCAAGAAACTCAGCAGTCAGTCATTTTTTAAACATATTTCTTATTACAATGGTACTACTTAGTCTAGCATTATATAAAGCTATAAATATTAAATTAAATATAGTATTAAATAACATGCGTAGTTCAGCAGGAAAACATGCCAATTAAGAATCTTACGGGAGAGATAGAAAAAAAAAAAAAACACATACTTATGTGTATATAAGATGGTGCGAGACGACCACATAAAAGTTTCGATATGTTTTCCTACATCAACGGTGTCCCCTAGACAAGATAAAGATTTTGCATTTGAATAAATTATTATTGACTAAGTTTCGGATTTAGGCCATGCATTTTTGTCTGTTAGATAGTCCTCGATCCTATAATACGCTTTAGACATTAACGACCTTTTCAAGTAACTTTTAAGTGCTGGAAAGGGTAACTTTAAAACTTCGTCAGGTAATTTATTATAGAAATGAATGCATTGACCAACAAATGATTTATATACTTTACGGACGCGGAATTTTCGGATAGCGATTTTATTTTTATTTCTGGTATTTAAATTATGTATATCAGATTTTTTGGTGAAAGAATCTAAATTTCTAATAACGTAAATAATATTCTCATAAATAAATTGAGACGCTACAGTCAAGATATTAATTTCTTTAAAAAGTTCTCTTAAAGAGTCACGGGAGTTTAAGTTGTAAATAGAACGAATGGCCCTTTTTTGTAACACAAATATAGTTTGTATGTCAGCTGCCTTACCCCAAACCAGAATACCGTACGACATGACACTATGGAAATAACTATAATAGACTAAGCGAGCTGTCTCAACATTGGTTAGTTGTCTAATTTTCCTAACGGCGTAAGCTGCCGAACTTAGTTTACCTGCCAGTACAGCTATATGGGGACTCCATTGCAAATATTTATCTAATGTTATGCCTAAGAAAATTGCCTTATCTACCATTTGCAAACACTCGTCATTTAGAAAAATACTAGAATGTACCGGTTTAACATTAGGCAAAGCGAACCTAACACATTTCGTTTTCTTAGCATTTACCACCAATTAAGTACTTTAACTAGTGTGGTGTTAATCCTACTGTAGTCTACGGATTTTCTATCTACCTTGAAAATTAGTGAAATATCATCAGCAAAAAGTACAATATCACAAAGTTTATCTACTGTTGGTGGCAAGTCATTTATGTAAACCAAAAATAAAAAAGGACCTAAAATAGAGCCTTGAGGCACACCTATTTTCAATGTAGCTCCAACAGATTGCGTTTTGTTTACAACAACTGTTTGAGTGCTATCACTTAGATAAGAAGACATAAGGCTTAAAGCTTTGTTGGACAATCCATAATGTTCTAATTTTAAAATAAGGGTCGTATGATCCACGCAATCAAAAGCTTTAGAAAGATCACAAAATATTCCTACTGCATCGCAAGATTTCTCCCAACTGTTATATATATGTTTAATGAGTACAGATGCCGCATCAATTGTTGATCGACCTCTGGTAAAGCCAAACTGGTTATTGTTAAGTAGTTTATTTCTGTTAAAGTGACCTAACATATCCCACGGTAGGATCACCCACGTACATAATTAATAGGTAGGGCATCCTACCAGGTGATCTTATTGGGCATCGCGAAGAGGATGTCCAATTAGTTCACCTGGTAGGATCACCCACGTACAAAATTAATAGGTAGGGCATCCTACCAGGTGATCTTACTGGACATCGCGGAGAGGGTGTCCAGTTAGATCACCTGGTAGGATCACCCACGTACAAAATTAATAGGTAGGGCATCCTACCAGGTGATCTTACTGGACATCGCGGAGAGGATGTCCAGTTAGATCACCTGGTAGGATCACCCACGTACAAAATTAATAGGTAGGGCATCCTACCAGGTGATCTTACTGGACATCGCGAAGAGGATGTCCAGTTAGTTCACCTGGTAGGATCACCCGCGTACAAAATTAATAGGTAGGGCATCCTACCAGGTGATCTTACTGGACATCGCGGAGAGGATGTCCAGTTAGATCACCTGGTAGGATCACCCACGTACAAAATTAATAGGTAGGATCACCCACGTACAAAATTAATAGTTAGGGGATTCTACCAGGTGATCTTACTGGAAATCGCGAAGAGGATGTCCAGTTAGTTCACCTGGTAGGATCACCCACGTACAAAATTAATAGGTAGGGCATCCTACCAGGTGATCTTACTGGACATCGCGAAGAGGATGTCCAGTTAGATCACCTGGTAGGATCACCCACGTACAAAATTAATAGGTAGGGGATGCTACCAGGTGATCTTACTGGACATCGCGAAGAAGATGTCCTGTTAGATTACCTTGTAGGATCACCCACGTACAAAATTAATTGGTAGGGGATCCTACCAGGTGATCTTGCTGGACATCGCGGTTATAAAGTATTTATTATGAGCTGTGACAGGCATCATCTAAGAATAATAAGAGAGTAGGGAGTAAAATCCAATTTGTATTGTTTTGTTTGAATACAATTTAATTTAATTTGTATTGTTTTTAATTCGGCCGCCATTACTGTCAAGTAAATAAGAGCTATTAAAACGTTGAAAATACGATAACAGGTCGAAGATGATATGGTTTTTATCCCCTAAAATCTCGGTACTGTGAGGCTAGACAAAATGCCTAACGCTAACGTAAACGATTTTCGAAAACTGACAAAATGTATGGAATTGACGTAGCACTCGACGCGACCGTCTGACAGCTTACGTCAATCCTATACATTTTGGATAACGATAACGAACGCCGAATGCATCTTGTCAGGGCCTCAGGTGTTAACTTAATTCAGAGCCGGGATAGGCAAGAGGGGCGGGGGAGAGGTATGAAAAATCTCGAGTAGCTACCATTGCCTTCTCCCCGCACCTCATCCATACCTCGGGTCTCAATTAAGGTTGTACAGTAACTTGGTTGACACAACACTAAATTCGTACAGACAGCGTCATATATAAGGTAACATTAAGTGCTACCAAAATCTAAAGTGCATGGTGTACCGAACTATTTGAGTACCCTGAAACAACCTTATATACACTGAAAATAATAATTGGTCGCTTGTAACAAGATTGTGATTGTTGTGCATAAGCGTCTTGATCCCATACGAGCCTAACAAGATGATAGATACACCAACTAAGACGTTAGATACATCAACTAAGATGTTAGTTGAATCACTAAAGAAATTGCTGTTGTTACTATAAGCTTTGGTTTATATAACTAATATCTTAACTATTGTATTCATTTTATGTCAAGTAAGTGAAAATCTCTATTTAAAGGCTTTGAGTGTATATGACGCTGACTTCACAATCGTCCCACCTCATGAAGTAACATTTGAGGAACCGCATGTATAGTAACTCAATATTGCCCTCCTTCGGTGCAATTGAACAGAATTAAACTGTGTTCTACTTTCCCATAAAACTGCGAGTTTCTTGTTCAAGTTCAACGTAATAGCCTGAGTCGATCAACTTTTTCCGACTCGTTCAATCTGCGGTGTATTCTCTTTCGCACCAACCGCAAGGTCTATGAATCGACCTAGGTCTCTGTTCTCCTCGGTAAAACCATATTGCTTCTGACATGTTATCTTATTGTTTTTATCTCGGCCACCATTACTATCAAGTAAATAAGAGCTAACGTAACGTTGGCAATACTATATTTCAAAGGCAATAATTGTTATACCCAGTGGAATAGAGGTCATAGGGCTTTTATTCTTCTATGGTTTAGACCATCTTGCTGCGATATCGATATCATATTGTAGATCTTATGAGAGCTTTTAGTGCTAGGTGAATAAAAGGTGCATTAACGTCGACGATATCGATATATTGAAGCAAAAAGTGATGTTTTTAAACCGCACGTTTCTTCATTCAATCTAGACGTTCTTGACCTAATTGAATCGCAATATATTTATATAGGTGTTATGGGCTCATTATTGCACAGTAAAAAGGTAATTACAAAATATGAGCTATGTGACTCTTCTTCTTCTGTTTATTTTATGGCTGGTCCGTAATGATTTTGCTAATGTCAAGTTAGTGAGAGTAAAATCAGTAAATGTAAAACAAATCAAAAGTAAAAGCTGGATATTTCTCAATCGGCCATCTTCCCTCCCTGACGGTTTCCGAACCAAATCTTCCTTTCTGACTCATAAAAAAAAGACGGACAAGCAAACACACATGGCGAAACTGTAATGGTTACTAACTTCCTACTAGGACTTCAGAACCGTAAAAGAGTTCAATCAACCACACTGTTGCTGCTAGTGGAATAACACCATTCATTACTGTGATGATTGCGTTGCGTTTCGCTTCTCGGTACTAAGTCGTTGGTTTACCATATAAAATGACAGTTCAGACCACCATGAGTCTGATTGACTGTTAAAGATAACTGTTTCTATACTCGTGTGGAGAAATTTAGCTTGTATTAAAGATAACGATCACTTTAAAATCGTACTGACTACGAGTATGTTTTCTTGAATTGCAGTTTTCTTTTTGTTTAGTTAAGTTTAGTTTTGGGCGTGTACCTACTATGTGTGTGTGGTCTGCCGTGGTTTCACTAGATGGTTCAAACGGAAGAGCAGCGCTGGCTTCAATGTCAGCATAACGCTGAGATGAAACCATTTCCTGACCACAGGCCTTACAATACAAAACAATACAAATACTCTTTATTGAACACCAAAAAAACAAAACACGGAACAGTACATTTTAACTAACTTAATAGGCCTTTTGTCTATGTTAGTATTTTATCACGGATTAATGTATTTTCTTTCTTTTCTTTCTTCCTTTCAAAATAGATATTACCAAATAGAATTGTCAGACTATGTAAAACGATAGACTAAAAAAAAATCTCCTTTCTCCTCCTACCACCAAAAAATATGACCCGAAAAACCTAAAAACTATAGACTGTTTATTTTCCGAAGTTTTTAAGAAATTGGAATTGTAAATAATCATTAGATACGAAAGAAGGTAGGTAAATAAAAAGTTTAATCACATCCTCGAGCCTCATATTACTTTTCCTTTTCTAGAACGGAACCCTCCGTGTGCTAATTCGACTTTTGACTCGTATATTTTTAAAACTATTCAATATTATCTAAGTAAAACATTTTCGCCCTTAAACGTGGAATTTTCGCCCTTAAGAGTTCAGGTTGCTTGGTGTACCGAAGCAATTTGCACAACAAAATTATATTTTTTTTATTTAAATCCTATTATAGTGGCCAAGTGCGGGCCTAAAGACATCCATTACTATATTTCCCTCAAATTAATAACAAGATAACCGTTGATTGCAGGGTTTCGTAGTATTGTGAGTAAATAAAGGGCACCCGAGGGAAATAACAGCGTAGATGTACCCCGTTGGCGGAAAATAACCCGCCTTATCACTCCCGTTCCCGGACGAATAAAGGAGAATGTCCACTACTGTAATACGCTTCTTTGTGGACGAGGTCTTGTGTGACCTGCGAGAAAACCGTTCATTATGTGGTTAAAAAGGCGATTATAAAGATGGTATATTCAATTACGGACCAAGGAAGCAGCCCTGTGGCAGACCGACGCGCAAACAAACAAACGGACGGCGTATGGACTATACTACTATTTTGTCGTCATGACTTGAGAAGAGCTCAACCCATATGGTTTTTTCTTGGTTTAATTCAAAATTCTCATGACAGGGCTTGTATAAAGGAAAAAATTCACCCAGGTGACACTGCGCCGGTAACAAACACTGAATTAAAACGGCAAGTGGTTCCCACAAAATAAAACTATATTGTAAGCGCAAGAAAAATTTGGCAAACGATTGGAACATATGCCAGATTTTTTTGGCGTTTTTATGTTATGTAAATTTTGGAGTAATATCCAAAAGCGCTCAGAGGTCAAAACAATACAATCTGTTAAGTACATCCTAAGTAATTAGCAACGCTTTCGCTTAAGCAGGATAATCAATTGCAAACACCCCCTTTTCGTAAAGTATTCACTTCCCACCCTACTGTTCCCTTTTAATAAGGGATTCGCCGACACACACTTTACCACAGACCAAAAAACGAGGAACATACCTTATCCACAATCATACCGCCCAACAGTACTTAAAAGAGAGGAAGAGGCCCCAAGGGCCCTCTGAATAGGAGGAACGTGCTTTATCTACTTACCTAATTACTTGATTGCAGCAAAAAATTACGGATACATAATAAATTCAAGAGATATTTACTTGCGGAGTACTTCCGCCATTTATAAAGCTAAAGGGGTTTTGAGGAACACTTTTAATGGCATAAGATTAGTTGATGTGACGACGCAAAAAAGACGTCTGTCTGGCTTCGTAGTTCCTAAACCGATGGACCGATTCAGAATAACAGTAGAGAATAGAATCGAATAAAGGAGCGCCCTGCTGATGGTGTTATATGGTGACGGTACGGAATCGCAGTGACGTGCCGTAATGGTCACGGCAGCGGTGTGGAGAGCATACGGTAAAGTCGTCACTGCAATTCCGTACCGTCACCGTATTTTGAGCTGCGGTGTGGTCGCTCCTTTAAACGGATAGAATAAGAAAATTTGAATCGATTCATCGATTTAGAAACTACGATGCCACAGCAGCAGTCTTTTGCGTCAACACGATATCAACTAATGTTTGTGCAGATGCGAGAAATTTTCAATAGAAAGCTATTTTAATTAGTGAACATTGAAAAGCCTACTTAGGTACTGTATATCTATTGTTCTTCGAATCGCCTTTTATTCGTAAAGGGTTCTTAGCTAGGTTTACCGAAAACAAAGGTCGGTTGGTCCGTTTCCAACTATGTTGGTTTGTTGTTTTTTCATTTATTTCATAGTTATTAATTAATGTCTACAAACCAGCTCTGCAGCACTTGAAATCGTGAGTGCTGCAGATTTGTTTCGCCTCGCGCGGGACGAGAATAAATATTTGGTTGGGGTTACTAAAAGTAAAGTAAAATAAGACTTATCATCTGTATAAACACTAAGGATTTATATAGCTTAATGCAGTACAAACACATTAACACAATTAATAATACCACACTGCTCTCCCGCTTCGTGTAAGGCAAGCTCAATGCAAATTCTCTTTCAAACTTTTGCTTCGCAAGCACTATCTTAACAGTCTCCAATAACCAGGCGCTGCATAATGTTACGATGTACAGATACGACTTTATTAGGTATACATATAAATATTATGTAAGTATTTTTATTTAGATGTAATACATGTGTATTATTTTGATGTGTTCGTATGTATATTTTTTCTTATATAAATGTGTTGTTTATGTTTATGGCATATGTAATTTCTTAATTTAACGTTTCATCAAGTGTAGCACCAACGTTTTTGTCTCTGTTTGGCCCAATGATCGACTGGTTGGGAACGCCTCTAAGCATTAAGAACGCCATTTGTACTTACTTTATGTATTATGCAATAAAGTTAAAATAAATAAATATTGATGAGAAAAAACAGCGCAGGAAGGAAGTTTCAACAAAAATGTGATATGTACGAGATCTTGACGAAACGTCTCAAAAACCTCAGCCATTTCCTGTCGTGACGCACTTAATGTCTTTAAGCAGCGTAAGTAAAAGTTTGTTGAGTCGGCCCTATAAGTAGCTGCACACTACCTTACCGCCGTACCTTGTCGCTTTAACGCCTTTGACAGATTTGTGCAGCAGTTCAAACATAACGTTAAAGTGACAAAGAACTAAACCGACCGTACAATTTTCAACGCGCTGTGTAAAATTATTTTAACTTTCACATATGACGTGCGTCGTTTAAAATTTTCTTTCATTGTTTTCCATGTTGAGGCTATCTCGGACGAAAACTAAAGATAGTGATGCCCTTCGTAACAAAAGAGCATCTGTTGTAGAAAATTAATTGCAATTGCAACCTTGTTGACAGCTCTAGATGGTTTATTATTCTTCTAACTTTTTATTACATTATGATCTTTTTACTGGTCGTGAAAATTAAAAAACCGGTCTACTGTATATCTATTGTTCTTCGAATCGCTCTTTATTCCTATAGTTGTAACTGTTGTGAGAGTTTCCACGTCCTTGTGATAGCGATTCAATTGTCTTACTTAATAAATACAATTCTAGGAATGGTCGATGTTTTCTAACAAGATTGTGTAGTGACTTGGACAAATTGAAACATAAAAGCCCAGTCTCTGGTTACCAGATACAGTCAAGGGTTAGAATTACTAGGATTTTACTTATTTATAGAATTTGGAATTTTATTTCAAATCATTCTAATCGCGCAAATATTATCGTAACTTAATTTTCTTCAAAACTTCTTGCATTGAAAATGTAAGTAAGTAAGTACTGAACCATTTAAGGCTAATTTACCAATTTCCAGATAACAATATTTGACCAATTCATTTTGGCTCTATCTTCTTTCGAATGACTCCGAATGACAGGAAAAAGGAAAGTGATAACTTTAACTAAAAATATATTTTGGGAGATATAAATCGAGCCCTATCCGTTTCTTTTCTCAGAAGACTGAATGAGCAACCTGTGGCTCTAGACAAGATGCATTGCGAGATCGTTATCGCTATCGAAAATGTATATGTCATTGTATATATGGGGTCCCAGTGAATAAGAGTACAAGTCTTCTGAAGGTCAAGTGAAAAAGGGTTTCAGTTTAGTATACTCCGTTCATGTATATACCCTTTTTTACGATTTAAGTCGACTTGTACCCTTTTTCACTAGGACCCCAGATATATCGAATAGGATTGACGTAAGCTGCCGGATAGTCAATTCCATACACATTGTCAGGTTTTGAAAATCGTTTACGATAGCCTTATACATCTTGTCCAGAGCTTTTGATGTGTTTAAGCACATTCCTGGCTAGTACACAATCATTTATAAGTGAAATCAACTATAATTTTACTGTAACGACCTTTTGTTACGTACAACACGTTTGCAAACAGATCGCTTAACCAATCCGGCCGCAGACCGCAGAGAGATGACGCCTGTCGGCAATCTGTTGCGGCCATGTTCTGCTTATAATTCACTATTCGCTACACGCGAGTGATTTAAAGGATTGATGTTATAATGAATATTACCGAACGCGTTTTCGATATAACAGTTTAAGTTAAAACGACAAGACCGACAAATTTATGCGCGACCTTCCTGCGGGGTGGCAGACATGGGGGAAGAGGCGGGGAAGGGAAACGCGAGCAAATTGTGGTAATTGGTGTGGCAGGATCCGTCCGGATCGCTACTACAATCATTTTATCATTTAACGTACCGCCAAGATCTAGTGTAAGAATTGTTTAACTAGTTGTGTGGGGGTAAGACAACCTTGAAATGACTAGGAAAGGCTTTCCATCTTAGTCCTCAGAGTTGGCAGCTCGTTTTCAGTCTAAGGATGGCAGTCTTAAGTTTGCAAATTTCTGTGGGTCTCAGATTCCACGCACAATCAGGTGGCCTGTGTGCTTGTTTGCCTTCTTCCAAACATAAGAAACTGCGCGCCGCGTTCTGACAGTCCGACATCTGTCACCCGTGGGACTAAATCATTTTTCATTTGGTTTAGACAAATATATGCCATCATGCCTGTCTCCCAATTGGTAGGCAAAGACTGTAGAAATCCAGGTGCATCGGTCCAAATATACCTCTTTCGCTTCCTCTACATTCATCAACCTCTTCCTGCTCGTACATAGGTTTCTGGTGCTTCTAATTTGGCCCTTATTCAATACATCGTGCATGGTTTAAATCCTACATTACACACACATTATTATTTATCTACATTATTATTTACAATTTAAAACTGACCATCAAAATTAAATAACCTAGCTTCATCTAGCATACAACTGTATCACAATGTATAGAATAACGTCTAATTACGGTTAGCGATCCTATCAGCACGTGTCTGCGCAAATCGCGGATGCGCCGGCGCAGCGACGACACGCACGACAAAATCGGTTTCATTTTCATTTTCGCTTTATGAGCATTAGCGTTTTTCTTCATTTTCGTTTCGTGTTTGGATAAATCACTTTTACGAGCTTCTATTTTAAGTCATACGAGTATGTTTGTTTGTACGTAAGTTGATCGATAACATTTCGTTTACAGATTGCCAGAAATGTTTATTTAACCTGTTTTTTTAATTTTAATAACTTTATTTGGTCATGCAATCAATGTCGTACGTATGATGTTATTATGTTGACATTCCGATGAAAAGATGTGTTATATGAAATGACAAACATTGCCAAGCTGGAATGTGTAATCAGGAATACGGCAAAAATGGAATCATCCGTAAGTTTCGTTCTTGAAATTAACTTTTAAAACAGTTTCTAAGTACTATTGCAATTCTGAATGCCCGTTTCAAAAAGGAGGAAGAAGAATGCAAAGATAGAGTAGTATCTTTATTGCGCAAAAATAAAACTATTACAAAAAGAGGAACTTATCCCTAATTTTTTCATTCGTCATTACTCATTACACAAAAATAAATGCATGAAGTATTTTGTTTAGCATCGCAAAAGTTTAACCAGCTTTAATAAAACCTATTCGCGCTCTGAATTTAAGGAACAAACAAAAGAATTCATGTACACGGTAAATAAAAAATATGCACCTAATACTGTGAACTAAAAAGTTGAAAACGTCCGTCTAGCCGCCATTTGCAGTTAGGTAAAAAACAAAAGAAGGGTGTGTTTGTCAGTTGGAGTAATTAGTAGCGTATTAAATGCATGGAATTTATTACACGGCTAGCTACGAAGGTTTCTGTTTTAATATTTTAATTTTATTTATAATAGGTACTGTGGGATGCCCGCAGTGCCGGCTCCCTTTCTTCTTGTTTCACACTAATCAACAACAACGCAGGATGTTCTTAGATAACTTTATTTACTTTCACTTTTATATAAATACGGACTTTTCTTTAAGGGCTTCTTTAACTCCGTACATGTAAAGGGTCTGGTACACGATCAACTTTTTACGGCAATGTGTGGCTGGTAACTATTGCTGTCTTACTCTTATTTCGTATGTTAGAGCAAGATGCGTATAGTTGCCGGCCACACATTGCTGTGAAAATGTTTCTCGTCTAACCGGCCGTTAAGTAACTGACACTGTTCTAACAAAAACTATTAACTACACATTTAAAAATCTTTCGATTCAAATATTACCGACATACCTAATAGCCAGCCGGTATAACTTAGATGTAGCCAGCACGCTGCAAGCAGCAAACCTTCACAGTACTTACCTACCTACTATTATTTACCTATTGTTTATTTAGGTTAGAGATTATTTTAGTTTATTATACAAGTGTTATTTCCTCCAATAGAACCCTAAATTTACAGATTTCATCATTTTTTTTAATTAACACTACAAAAAAAGTCATAAATTGTTGTTTGCATACAAACGTCCAAAGAATGTGAAAAATGGCCTCGTCAAAACTGTATCAAAACATGGTCAAAACTAATTTTACTTACATTTATACTTACTTACTTACTTACAAACTTAAAATTTACATTTGGCATATATCTTTACAGGGGTGTTATCTTCTTAAAAACGGTGGTCGATCGAACGAACGAGCGAAATCACAGCGGGGCGAGATTAAGTAGTCCCGTCCGAACGCCGTTTTTGAGAGAATCACACCCCAGCAAAGTCACGTCTTCTGGTTTAGTTGTTTCATAAAAGAATTACCTATGGCCAAAACAAACTTTTTTATTGTTTGTGGAAAATAAAAAATGTTGTTAGGACGATTCCTGGAAATTTTCCGGTTTGAGATCCAATTTAGTTTCCGAAGCGTGCGCCGAAAATTTAATTTGATTTAATCACTGGACGTGAACAAAATACTTTCGGCGTGACATTTTAACATGCTCCTCTGGACTGTAAAAACTTAATCAAGTTAACACAGTGCAAAAATAAAACGATTTCTGTCCATTTTATACTGGTATAGTACCCTGAGTGAGCGGTACTGAATTTTTGGTGTGGATATTCGTAGATAGATGGATCGAAATTTTATTTCAACACAGGGCTTTTAAAATACATTTGATGTAAAAACGAAATAGCATAAAAACCGGTCAGTACTGAGTCTGACTCGCGCACTGAGGGTTCCGTACAACCTGACTCATCTTATCTTATAGGTTTTCCTGTAATCTACAAGCAATGAACTATACCTTGTATTTTTTTCAAAATTTTATGCTCTGTAGTTTTGGAGATCAGGGGGGGGGATGGTCCATTTTCATTTTCTTTCATGAATAAAATCAAAACTATTTATTTTACAATAATAACAATAAATAAATTTGAGATCCTCTCATTTGATATTATGACACATTAAGGTTTGCAAAACTTTTTTTTTTTGAATTTCTTAATTTGTGCCCCAAAAACGACCATAATTAAAAAAAAAAAACACCTGATTCGGTCCAGTAGATTTGTAGCAAATTGGCTGTGACAGACGGACGGTCAGACAGACAGACGCACGAGTGATCCTATAAGAGTACCGTATTTTTTTTCAATTTTTGTGTGTTCTTGTACGGGGCCCCAGATCCTTTTGTTTCTTTTTTATAATATAGCACCCAACCGTTAAAACACTTATTCTGTAAAACAAAACCATCGGCTAGGTATCTAATACGGGTCAAAAGATACAGGTCTTATAAGTTAGGACGAATAGACAGACGGACGGGCATCGAAGGCTAAGGAAAAATGACTTAAATGACCCATTTGGCACCCTCTGGGTACAAAACCGTAAAAAACAAGTAAAATATGAAAACAAATAAAAAATAAACAGATACAAGAGCCATGTGCAGTGTGATAATAAGGCACTCAACATAACGCTGCAGAAACTGAAAACTGCAGCGCTGGTCTGCTGCGTTTGATGTATCTTACGTCTTTGTAAGAGCGGGGTCCCACTTATCGGGTGTCAGATTCGATAAAATATCGGATGTTCTGGTGACAATACATTTCATTTCGTCCCTATACTTTCTCAAAGATCTCTAGATAGGAAAGAAGTCTTTATTCTTTAGGGAACATGAGTGCTTTTCCTATCTAAGTATTCGATCAGATACGATGTTGAGAAAGTAACGGGACGATATGACGTTGTTCACATCTATTTAATTTTGTGTAGGATATATTATGTGAACAGACAAATATAAAATGTATTCCACCCGATGAGAACCTGCTTTTATGTTCGTATGGAACGCACCTTATTTGCCATATCAAAATCTTTTAAGAAAAAGATATGTAAATAGTTTTTTTGTTATTTAAATGTAGGTCGTAGGTAGTGTAAAACGAAGCGCCTTTATTAGGAAGCTTCTCGAAAACTCGTACAAACGAAGACGGCTTACATCTCCAGCGGGTCTATTATGGCCGTGTTTATCAACGTGGATAAGCGTGGATAAAACATCTGTCACTTTCTGACCAGTATATATTTGAGAGAGTGACGGAAGGTTTATCTATCGCGATAAAGCCGACCATAATACGGGCCCAGTGACGACATAGTCAAAATGGGTACCTATTTTGTCGAAACACCTTTCAACGAACGTATCATTACGCAGAATTTTCATTTCATCGAAAAATACTTCTCGCCGCATGATATTTTTTTTTGGTAGTCACTAGTCTAACCTAACCTAACCTACGTATTTAATGTTTAAGATATCCTGAAAACGTCATGGTTTAGCGGAAAATAGCGTTCGATGAAATGTAATTCGATGAAACGTTACCATCGATGAAGTGAAATTCTATAAAATGGTGGATTACCTTTCTAGAAATTCTATAAAATGGGACAGATTGATACAATAAAACTGATTCAAATGCAGTGCACACATAATTTTGATTATTACTTCGTAATAAAATCGATCGTGACAGAGTAGAGAACTTTAGTGCAACAAATAAAACTTGACCGAGAAATCCATTGTTGCACCATCGCTTAAAATACGTCGAATATATCCCGGAGATGTTATTCTTCAATAAAACTTTATTCTTGGCCGCTGAATGATCGTGCAGCTTAAATCGTTAAATGGGTTGAGAGATTGATGTATGAAGTGTCAAAAGAAGCGTCGAAAAATACCATTCAAATATAACTTTTACGATGTCTGCCAACATAAGAAAGGTAAAAATAAATTGTAATAACTTTACTCGTCAATTTTGAAAACGTGATTTCGTCAGGAATTTGTGTGAAGTAAAAAAGTCAACGCAACTATGATGCAGTGCATTAAATTTTCAACAAAAAGTATTTGTTGATAAAAAACATAAAATAATGAAGAAACATGAAGTATAAAACAATAACCTGAGATTAAAATTTACTAAAACATTAAGAACTAATTTCACCATACGATGTTCAATTTAATCAATGTTAATGGACTGTTAGTTCATACATATTGACAGCTGTTAACGCTCTAATCGTCTGTTAACTTGTTAACATCGTATGGTGAATTTGGTACTAAATCTAAGTTTGGCCCCAGCGGCATTGTACCCAAGATGCTGACAGCATTTCCTCGTTGAATAGCTAAACTAATTCGTTTAGAGAGGAAACTGCCAGCTCTTCGGTCTTCAGTGACATCAATGAGTTTCTTTGAAAATTTCTTAAAAAGGCGCTACGACCCAATGGATCAACGGTCTCGACGCCGAATGGAATAAAATTATATTCTGGGCCGAGACCACTATATTCGCGTACCTACATTAAATAGAAATTTACCTTCGATATAATGGAGACCCCTTCTTCTACAGCTCATATCTTTCAAACTTGATGAAACCTAGCTAAGCCTAGCTAGCCTAGCTTCCGGCTAGCTTTCTTTAAAAAAAACAAGTCCTAACCGGTCCATCAAAAAATTTTTTGGTCCTGATTTCACCAGTTGATGGATATGCTGAGGCCCTACTTTGAAAATCGAAGTTCGAAGTTACGTTAGCTCCATTCCCTTCTCTCGACCTAGTCTCGAATGACGAGTGGCAGGGATAGAGTTAACGTAATTTTGAAGTTGGGCCTCTGGTGATGGTGATTCGGACGGAGCACAAGCTCGCTACCACGGTAACCCATAATTTTATCGAATTTCACTTCATTCATTTTATCATTTCATAGAATTTCATTTCATCGAACGCTATTTTCTGCTGAAACCATGATATATAAAATAATAGCTACCTCCTACCACTACTACTCCTATATTGCTCCTATAGCACTTCCTTTCACTGTCTGGAACTTGGCAGCTTATATAAGCTCATATTACCTCCTCAACATTATTAACTTGAATACCAGGGTTCCATAGTCACGGTGAGTGCTTCTCGTCACCGCACTGACGTTATGTACCGTCATTAAAATTGGCACTCTGTGTGCCGCGCTCGGCCGCGCCGACCGTTCGTAATTAAACCGTTTTTAGGGTTCCGTGCTGTTGGAAAATGTTTTAGGAACATTTTTTATTGTATGTGTACGTGATTTTTGCTTAATTACCCATGTTCAAAGCAAGTCAAGTCAAACAGTGAAAATGGATACCTACAAGTCGACTATACCTTCGGAGTCTAATAGACTTAAACCCTTTTTCACTTAAACCTCAGAAGACTTGTATCCGTTTTCACTAGAGCCACAGTTGATTTATGCAACTCGGGTGACATTTAAGGCACTACGGACCTAGCATCAAGCAAGTAATATTTAGTGTTAGTGGGTATAAGATAACCGATGAAATGATTAACAAAGATTTTGTCGACGATTAAGCGAGCTCACCTAGAAGATGCTTTTCCACCCTAGGTTTATATAGGTTCAGATTGTATGCACTCGGAAATATGGACGCCGTAACGTAAGTGCATTCCACTCTTTTGTAGTAGCATGAAGAATGATGGAAAGCGTTTCGTACGAAAAGGCAGAATTTCAACCAGGTACACACGGTATCCTGTATTCATCTAAGTTCTCAGGAATTGCATCGCGTTCGAACTCTAAGAACTGCAGTCTTAAGATAGAAAATGTATATGGGTTCCAGATCCTGTTTTAGGACCATAAAGGAAACAATCAATCAAAACATCAATTCAGGAAGGAAGGATTTTAAATTTTATTGCTATCCTAAATATATTAAACCATTTGAAGGGTCCACGGAAAGAACATGTCTAGTCACATTAGTAACTTTTTGAGATATCGTGATTTGAAAGTTAGGAAACATCTTATTTTGTACGTAATTTTCGTGTAGAGGTTTTTTTAAGAGTGAAAAAATACAAGACAAATGAAGATTTATATCTTAAACTGAAAGGTAGGTACAGTCGCCATCAGATATATTGTAGCGGGCGAGGTACTCAAATATTTCGGAGCAGCATTACTTTTCAATAAATTCGTTACACTAGTTATGGTCAATAACACCAGAACATGCAATTTGTCATAAATATAAAAGCAGCGACTTTTCAATAAATTCGGAACATATAACGAGGTAAAAATATCAGATAGCACTGAACGTCAAAGGTATCTTACGCACTCAGGGGGATCATAAAGATCGAACATTTATGGAAAATAAACCTTAAGTCTGTATCACACAGTTTAAATTCGTTACTATAATTACGATGCATGTCGATCTTTGACATGACGTATTTATGTTTTGTTTGGAATTCGAATCTACTATTCCACATGCATAATAATTATAGTAACGATTTTAAACTGTGTGATACAGACTTAAGGTATATTTTCCATAAATGTTCCGATCTTTATGATCACCCTGAGTGCGTAGGTAGGTACCTTTGACGTTCTGTGCTTTCTGATATTTTTACCTCGTTATATGTTCCGAATTTATTGAAAAGTCGCTGCTCTTATATTTATGACAAATTGCATGTTCTGGTGTTATTGACCATAACTAGAGTATCGAATTTATTGAAAAGTAATGCTGCTCCGAAATATTTGAGTACCTCGCCCGCTACAATATATCTGATGGTGACTGTAATAGTTCATTTCGTCCTCTAGCTTTTGAGAATCAAAACTCATTTTTAAAAAAAAGTGACTAGACATGTTCTTTCCGTGGACCCTTCATTTGTTTCTTAATAAACAATAAATAAACGAATAACTAACACTAAAATATACGCGTTCTGGACTCTTAAAATCATATTTTAGACATAAACTCAGTCGTCTCCGTTTTCTGTTTGACATAAGCGTTCCACAAACATATTTTCCCGAGACCTTTATAAGATCGTCTCGTTCGTATAAGAATAATCCATAATGCGCATACTGCATTTTTATTTGAGCACTGCGGAACCCTCTTACCTATTCCCACACCCCTTGCTCGTCCTGTGACCGTATTGACGCGTCTGTGCGATGCGGTTTAGTTCGCAGAATATTGTTTATTATTGGATACATCGCTAATTGGGCGGTCGTGACGTGATGGCTTTTGGTTGAGCTACGTGTTATTGGAAGAGACGCGAAATTGCAGCTTAAATGGTAAATGTACATAATTATATGGTATCTTCGCAAAAATTGGTTATCATACTATAATACCTTTTCTTTTAGGCAATGGCATAGTATAGACAGAAAAGTAGTTCGTCTCCTGCCCTTTAGGAGTTTCTGTTACCTATTGCTGCTCGGAAGCTAGCTGGTGTTGCGCCGACGCGGTCGCGGTCGGACGCACGCGACTAAAATTCATCTATAAAAGCAAATGAGTCTAACAATGGGCTAGCGTATCTCAAAATTTAAAAATATTTGTAGATAGAAAAAACAGAGCACGTGTATGCCAACAAACGGGAATACGATAATCTCAAGGGATCATCATCATCATCATCATCATGTCAGCCGAAAGACGTCCACTGCTGGACATAGGCCTCACCCAAGGCTCTCCACTCAGACCGGTCTTGTGCTTTTCGCATCCACCGCGTTCCCGCGATCTTTACAAGGTCGTCACTCCATCTTGTTGGAGGCCTACCTACAGCTCGTCTCCCAGTCCAATCTCAAGGGATACTCGATGATAAATTAATTTTATACAACATAATTTACAGACAGAAACTGGCATCAAATAACCTTCCAACCAAAGCGGGAACACATAAATACCGACCTGAAGCCTAGCTCATAAAATCCTCTGGGAATTAGGCCGTTAACCGCGAACTCCAGTTACTTTGGATTACCTAACATAAAACAATAAAGTAACTTCCAGTACTTTAGCAACTAACGGAGTAATTCAGGTCTTCGGTAAGTAATCGATGTGGCCCTGTAACACTTCGAAACTCAACAATAGTTGTATCGTTAATTAGTTGATTCAACAAAGATGTTCTCTGAGGGATGGTTCCAAATTGAATTGTTGTTTGAATCGGTTGATTGTTCTCATTATTAAACAGTTTCGACATCACAGTAGTGAGTGTCTGCTACAAAATGATGTGGGTAAACCAATTAGCTTAGGTAGTTCTATATAATCGTACTTACTTTTTATGGCCCTTCTACAGGATTGCCCATCATGGGCCAACGTAAGGGACGCGTTTACACGTTAGAGCGAGCAACATATTCTTGCATCTCACTCTTACGCATCACTCCGTCCCTACGTTGGCCCATGATGGGCCATCGTGTACAGCAGCCATTACACGACTGCTTAATAATAGTCACCATTTTTTCAGAGCTGATATTTCTTAAACAGCCCAACCGGTTTTCATGAAACCTAGCTAAGAACCACCGCTAGAAAATTTGCTTTCAAATAAAAAAAACACACACCCAAATCAATTCACCCGTTCAAGACCTACGGTGCCACAGACAAACACACAGATAGACAGACAGACAGACAACCACTCACACACACACACACACGCACGCACCCACGCACGCACGCACGCACGCACAGAGAGAAAGAGAGAGAGAGAGAGAGAGAGAGAGAGAGAGCGAGAGAGGGAGAGAGAGAGAGAGAGAGAGAGAGGGAGAGAGAGACCACAGTACACACACAGAGAGAGGTTAGGTTAGGTTAGGTTCATCTTCACTATAACTACATAGTATAACAAAAATCTGTCCCTATCTATGCTTAAATCTTTAAAACTACGCAACGGATTTTGATGCGGTTTTATTAATAGATAGACTGATTCAAGAGGAAGGGTTTTATGTATAATTAGTTTTGGATTATTATATGGGTACTACAGAAAACTGGCATAAACCGAAGCGAAGCGAGGGCGGGTCACTAGTATTCTATAACAACGGTTATAGAATAAGATGGAGGTAGCGATCTGGATGGACCCTACATAAAGCCCAACCTGTATAATGTGTCTCTCAACTGAGTATAGTTTATTTTACGATGAATTTAAAGTAACCAATAGTAATAAATAAGATCTAACAAATACGAGTGAAAACAGTATAAAACTGAGGGGGATTTTTCCATAATCAAGTCGATTCGTATGGCAAGACATGTGAACATTGAATTTGATATTGTCTAGACCAACTGGCTGGCCGGAAATCTACCTTGACACAACATAGTCTAGGTTACATCCGGGACAAAGTCTAGGTTAGAATCGTTTTTGTACCAAAAGTAGAAAGTAATGAAATCAAATTAAAACACATTTATCGCAACAGTACATTAACATATATTTTTATCTTCTGTATTTTTAATTGTTGTACGTTTAATCATCCGTTGTTTTTATTCATTCCTCAATCGCTCAAAGGTTAACTGGAAGAGATCCCTTAAAGGGATAAGTTCGCCTTTGTACATACCTTTTGTGTTTCTGTTTCTTTTTTTAGTTTGTTATTTCTACTTGTGCAATAAAGAGTTTACATGCATACACACATATATATTGGTAAATTACAATAAATATCTGATTATTTTGTAATGTAATGTAATGTAATGTTGTGCATCTGATGGTATGTACTTATCTGAATTTTTAAATATTTTTATACCATAAAGAAATGATTTTTAACAGATAAAACGAAACTTTAGTTCTGCACGAAGTGACTAAAAAATGTTTTACAATAATATAAAAAAATTGGCAACCAAAATAGGTACCAGGTAAGTAGGTAATCTTGAAATAAGTGTTCATAATTGGTAAAGTGCCTAAAATAGGGCAGATTCTACCATATTGACACAAAAATATCAAATCAAATCAAAATACATAGGATTCATAAAAAAAACTGGTCAAGCGCGAGTCGGTCTCGCGCACCGAGGGTTCCGTACCGACTCAGGACTTATTATTATCAGGGTTCAGAGTTTTGATAGCACGGTAAACGAAAGAGAGCAGTGGAGTCGAAATTAACATTAAAATTCAACTATAACTCATACTCATACTCATTTGGTCATTTAATTACTAAATGCTTTTTTATATGCGTCCGAAGCCCCTGAGTAAAGCTGCTAAGCTAAGTAATGAAAGATTACAATTATAAACAAAAATATTTTCATGTACATATTATTTAATATTAATCTCATAATGTTGTAAATATTAAAAGTGAAAGTTATTATCCATATTTATAATAAGATAAAAAATTGCAATTAAATGAATAAATGAGGATGAGTATGAGTAAGAGTTGAATTTTAATGTTATTGTCAGAGGTCGGAATAGGTAGTGCTTATTAACCTAAACTTGATGCATCTTCATTCAGTATTGTATTCCCACCTCACTCACGCATGAATGAACATGCGTCAAGTTTAGGTTAATAAGCACTACCTATTCCGACCTCTGGTTATTGTCGACTCCATAGCTCTTTTTCGTCTTACCGTGCTATAAAAACTCCGAACCCTGATTATTATATACCGACTTGAATTCGGTTTCGAATCGGATCAGCGCGAGCACGACTCACGCTTGACCATTTTTTAGTATTTGTTGTTTTTCTTTAGGGTTTATACTATCAAATTTGACGATTGTAAAATACGTTGAAAAGACGGTTCTTGTACAGTCACGTGCAAAAATATGTATCGAAAGAACCCTGTCATAAATATGTTACGAAGATCTTATTACACTGGAATAGGGTGCATTGGGACATATTTTTGAGACGTTGCGTTCTCCAATATTTATACACTTCACTATTCTGAAAAAAAAAACCGCTATCTCTTACGGTTCAAAAGATACAACTCTTTAAAGAAAAGATGGACGGACAGACAGACGGACGGACGAATAGTAGTTATATTAATAGGGGTCCCGTTAGGCTCCCTTTGAGTACGGAACCCTAAAAAACGAATGGCCGTAAAAAATATTTTTAATAGTCCCTAAAATATTCAGAAGTCCCTCAAATATGCCTGCTATTTGAAGTATGACTTGACACAATTCGACCAACCTCAGGAATATGAAGGCAGGAACCAATAACGAAGGTTTACCGAACCAAGTAAATATTAAATATGACAGGTTACATGGATATTTATGTGCCTAAGGGTTCGCTAAAATGAAAGGTGTCAATCTTCCCTTTGAGACGCATTTACGTACCTTGTATATGAACTTTGGGTAACATTTAAATATTGTTGTACAAAACAATTGAGTGTTTATGTACTAAAAAGTTCCGTGGTTCCTTTTTTTGGCATTGCATTGTAATTCTAGTTCGTTTAATTATTATTTTCCTAATTTTGATAGTAATGAACACATGTTCCCTAATTAATTAAGTCGTACATTTAACAGTTAAAATGGTTAATAAATTAAACTATGTTGAATTTGTTAGAAAGCTGTTTATCATAATATCGATTATCCTAAAGTAATGTAGAATAAACAAGAACTAAAAAGTAAGCAAGAGAAGTACGACGCCGAGCGTAGCGAGGAGGTTAGGTGAACTGCGACAAACAACGAACGAGCCGAGTGAGCAAAGAGAGCGTACCGCAGCAGCGATTATAAGTAAAGTAATCTCAAATTGACTCATCCGAATTGATTTTCTAAAAGAACTGAAATTATATTCTTTCAAGAAATGTATTATTTATAATGTAAATGTCGTTAATAGAGTACAATATCAAGTTACGCGTGCAGAAGCCATGAAACTATAATACTTAAGTGGCGGCTCACTACTCAAGAAGCTATTGATACCCTGTTAAGTGGGTAGATTGTCAAGAGGCTATGAGACGGAACTGAGTAATTCTAATCAAGTTGACCGGTACTTACATATTTCTGAGCAAAAGGTAATTAATTATGTAGACTTTACTCTCTTAAACAATAGTTTATGATTGGATGTCATAGACAAAAAAGTCGATAGTCAAAAATTACCAAGCATAAATAATATCAATGTGACGACGCAAATTAGTAGTAGGTTACTAACTTACATAGATAAATATATACTTAAATACATACATAGTGAAGAGGAACTCATACGAATCATGCGTATGCTCCGGCGAATGCCGTTGCGCCGCGTGAGACGCCACGGTAGCGAGCGATCTGCTGTCTCTCTCTCTCTCTCTCTCTCTTTCTCTTCCCCCCTACCGACGCGCGGGTTGGCTGCGAGGCGGCGGGATTATCAACAGAGCGAAGCCACAGTTAATCGGAGCTGGACTACGTCAAGTTCATGCTATATACGCGCGCGTGCCTTATTTCCAAGTTCGTTGTAATTAATGTTGCTTAAATAAATTATGTTCTTTTATTAATAAAGTTATTCTCACTACTGTCTTAAATAATTAACTGTTATTAGTATTTTTCGTTTTCTATCTATAGAAAAATCCCAAGACTCAGGAACAAATACTCGCGCTCATCAGAAATATTTGCCGATACCGTGAATCAAACCGGCACCACTAGCCAGGCCAACGCGTCGCGTCGTCAAAATTCCATCCTATTCGTATGGCAAGGTTGAAAAAGCTTCTATCTGACCCAAATAGAACCCAAAAAGATAAACATTTGACAAGTATATATAAAACGAAGACATTATCAAAAAGCATCCCAATTTTCACGATTCAATGGGCAAAAATAAAAGGAGTAAAATTTATCGGTCCTCCTTTTACACCAATTTGATATGAAAGAACTCCTCCACTCAATGTTGGCCGTATAAACTCAAATTTCAGGCAATAAAGGGGCAGAGATATATGACCCTTATAGCGCTTACTGGAATTTGGCAGGATTCAAGATATAATACGGCTTCTGAGAGAATAAAGACATTGATGGGTTACAAAGTGATCCGGAGTTCTAACGCGTTTCATACATTAATCAATTTAGGTGATCTGTTCAGTAAGTGACAACTCCGGGGAAGATTTATTTATATCAATAAATCACAAGAACCGAAGGTTAGAGGTGTCTTAAGGTACTTGTCCTATCGTTAACGATAAGCGAGTAGCGAGTGTATATATTTTCTTGATTTTTTATCATATCTACGACATATTCCAAAATCATAAAATTCGGACTAGGTTAGGCGAAAATAAAAAAAACCGGACAAGGCAAGTCGGACTCGCCCACCGAGGGTTCCGCACATGACTGCAAATTTTGAACCATGTCAGGTTCAAAATTTGCGCCGCCGCCGTTTTTTGCATAATGACTTGTTTTTTTGTGATTTAAGAGGCCATCTATGCTAAAGTCTGGATTGTTCCGCGATTTGGATCTCAATAACTATAACGCCTTTGTATCTGTTTTTTGGATATATTAAACTTGATCATATTTGCTTGAGACTATAGAACGTGAAAACACGTTTAGAAATAAAATCCTCGATATTTTTATTTTTCAAACATGACACCTTTTTTGCATGTTTTTGGTTGAATCTTCGAAACCCTATCATCTTTAACGATGATTTTCGATTCAATAGTTGAGGATATGTAACTTCTTAATCCTGGCAAAACATTTTTTGAATAAATGTTGTGGTTTAAAAATATTAAAGTATTGAATTTAACGCTGCCGTCAAGGCGCGAGCGAACTATCTCCATCTCACATGTTTCGCGCGGAAGCACTTAAAGCTATCCCTTTTTATTCTTGTGGGGGCGTGGCACCATAGGTGGCTTCTTAATTAAAAATGTTGGGATTTCAGATTTTTCCCTATATTTGTAGTATAAGACGGTGTTACTTGCCAAATGTTATAGTTCTAGGTCAACGGAAAATACCCTATAAATTTTGATTCCCTTGAGAGTGTCAAAATATACGTTTTTTGCAGCATAAACGGCCGTATCTTTCTTTTACGTTAATTAAGAAGTTAGATTTTTCACAGCTTCAAGGGACTGTAGAATTGAGTATATGGTTTAAATTTCAACTCGATACCTCCACGCGTTCCCGAGATAAAGGATCTTGACAGACAGACAGACGGACAGACAGATGGACAACAAAGTGATCCTATAAGGGTTCCGTTTTTTCCTTTTGTGGTACGGAATCCTAAAAAAAACTTAAATTGGTTTGTTTTTGTTTCAGAATAAAAAAATTGCAACAAAAAAATGAACACAGTTGGTTCACCATTTTATAGCTACGAGTATATCTTCTGTAGATTTAGTATCGGCTACAGTCGTATAAAGAGAACAACTCGCTAGAGATAAAGTCAACCAAGCGCTATGTGGAGTTAATGCAACTGTAAATATCCTGCCTCTAGACACATATTTACTGAAGCGTACTCCGGAACAAATGTCCAGCATATATTCCTTCAGGCTGAATTAATAGCCAACTCTACCTATAGAGAATAGATGAAAATGATGTTCTTTCATTTGTTATATGTATACCTAGATATTTTTCTAGCAGAAACACCATGTGGTTAGTGCTTGACATAATTATAATATCGACAATCCTTTTACCGATAACCACGACCAACGTAATAGAGGAAAAACTCGTGCATCATATCATTATATAGTTTTTTTTTTTTTTAAACACAATGTCCTAAAACTCATTGAAGTACCTACCTTATAAAAACATAGCGAAATCATATCATCAAGGAAAAATTACAATCATAATTATGTCATATGATTAACATGGTGCGTTATAAAATAAAAGAATAATAACAAAACTATCAATTTATTAATATTTTACATACAGTCAGGGACATTCGCGGTCGTCCACTTAAGAAAATTTTGGCTTATTTCTTGCAGCTAGCTAATCCTACAGCGCTCAGGTCGTTACGCGTCGAACGCGCAAACGAATATCACCCTAGAAGTGGTCGACCGGGAATGCCCCTGACTGTACATCAGTGAAAATCAGTCTATCGTCGCTGATACTGCAAAACCGCGTAACCAACAAATTGATTATAGACCAAAATAAATCTTAACATCTTACAAAAAAGGTGCATTTTGCTCCTCGTTAAAAATGTTACTTACGCGGTTTTGCAGTTTCACCGACACTGAAATGGTACACTTATCGATAACAGGATTGTCGATGTTTTTATTATGTCAAGCACTAACAACACGTCGTTCGTGCTAGGAAAATCTCTACGTATAGTTATATGTGTCACGAATAAATGATTTCCTTTCTTTCTTCATTTCTAAATATAAAACAAAATTATTGACACATTCGCGGTAGCCTATTTTTTTTTTTTTTTTTTTAAAGCAGAATTTGAATATGACAAAACACCTTCACAAAATAGTATAAAACAAAGTGGCTTCCCGCTGTCTGTCTGTCCCTATGTATGCTTAGATCTTTAAAAGTACGCAACTGATTTTGATGCAGTTGTTTTAAATAGATTGACTGATTCAAGAGGAAGGTTTTTACCTATAATAAGTTTTGGATTATTCACGGGTATTACAGTAAACTGGCATAACCCGAAGAGGGCGGGTCACTAGTAAATAATAAAATTAATAATTAACAAGGTCCAATTTTTATTCCTGTTTGCGAAAATTCATAAGTAAGAGAGATTTTTTCACAATTAACATTTTAAAATGTTTAAAGAGATGTACCTATAGCACCGATAGGTTAGGTAAGGTTTGTTTTATAGCAAATAGCAATCCAGCAGGCTTATTACCTAACGCACTCGCAATCGCAATCGTTTTCATTCTGACACTTTTATATTTAGGAAAAACAGTAATAAAAGTTGGATTGTGAACGTTAGGAATACACTTATAGCGTCCTTAGTCCATTTATTACCACAGGAATTGAAAAAAATATACAACTGTCATGTCAATTTTTCACCTGTCTAACGGATTAGTTGATTCTAACGACACGCTTTCGATTCTCGTAATACTATTGTTTTGATCTACGCTATTTAAAATAAAAGTGACTAACGGATTTGTAAAAGCGGATAGCCGCAATCTGCCCAAAGTCGACGAATTTATGTTGTTACAGTTGTTATTGTTGACAAGTGACGTGACATGACAGTCAGATCTATTTCTGACTGAAGTTACTTTCTTATTTTATATCATGCTAAGATCACGACATCAGTATTCCTAACTTTGTATATACGGTCTTTTTAATGACTATTTCTTTAATAAATTATTAACGACGAATTTAAGTTAAATAAAGAAAAACCGAGAAACACGGGTAGTCTAATTTTTTACCAGCTATAATAAACGCGAAAAAACAAAAATCTTGTTTATTTTGAAATGTCAATTATTCCACTTTGAATTCGATTGCCTTATGCCAGCTGGAAAGTAAAGCGATTCCAGGATAAAAAATCATAAAAGTTATATAAATTTGCAGTAACGAAACAGTTGACAATCAAAATTCGACCTTACGAGTATCATACAAAAACTCATTTGCAGCAAAAAGGTGGGTGATATAAACATGTCTTCTAATATATAAAATTCTCGTGTCACAGTGTTTGTAACAAAACTCCTCCGAAACGGCTTGACCGATTCTTATGAAATTTTATTCAGTAGGTCTGAGAATAGGACGTAAAGTATATTTCATAAGGTTTGTATGAAAAAAAAATACGCCCGGGTGGCGCCGGGCGCGGACAGCAAGTATTTCTATAAAAAAAACCTTGCTACATTTGATTTAACTTTTACCATTTTAATACCTCATTCTACAGGTATTTACGTTAAGAATTAACGTTAGTTATGTTTATGTTATGGTACCTACATATATTTATTTAATCTTTATTGCACAAAAAAACATGATCCGTTTAAAACCCCCTTAATAATAAACGTTGAGTAACAGTGGTATAGCTATAAAATATCTTGTCCTTATCTGTCAAATTCAAATGTCACAATGACAGATAAGGACAAAACATTGTATAGCTATACCACCGTTACTCAACGTTTATTAGTAAGGGGTTAGTATTTATGTAACAAAAAAGAAAGTAATTTTTGTTACTTATGTGCTTATCTTTATTTACGCGACTCCTTTAATGCCACGTTTTTTCGTAGATGCAATAAATACAATAGATACGGTAACGCCGGCCATCCGTCTTGTGGCGATACAAATCGGGTTTCTCATGAATTTGCTCTATTTGGTCTAGGGATAAGCTTACACTGCTTACAACTCTTACAAGTGTCCCGTTATATTGTTATCGAAATGCTATTAAATTAAATTAATTTGTTAGATGACTAAGTGTGATACAGAATGAGAAATGAATGTTTTTTTGCTTGTTTAAAAATAACTAAAAAATAATCTCAAAGTAGCTCAAGACTCGTGTTTTAAAATAAATAAACACTTTAATACATAAAAAACCAAACCTCAATAAGTTTATTCGTTTTGTACGTTCAAAAATAAACGAAATATATCATGATTTAATGTTTTCCAACACAGCGACAGAAAAAATCTACGTGAAAAGGGTTGTGGCAAAAATACTTAAAATCCTTCTAAAATGTAGCAAGTATTTTCCGTTTGAACCGAAAACAAGCTAAAATGCACGAATTCACAACGGACAAATTCTTTTTCAGAAACGTTTTAAAAACCCTTTTGACAAAGAGCTCGTTTCCGTTTGCAATTCTTTTCTGTTGTCACTATAACCGTTTCAATGTTCCATGAATGCGACCAATTAACAAACAAACATATTCGTTCTCAATTTAAAAAAAATATGCTTCGATTACAACCAGCCAGTGAGAATGTAGTCGTTACTATATTCTAGAAACAAAACTTAAAATACTGCTTTTTGATGAAAAATAACATCAATCACAGAAAATTAATTAAATTCAATTAAATTAAAGAATACTTTAAAATACCTTAAGCTCAAAAGAAATCGCTTCCTCGTTAAGACCAATACTTTACACAGTACAATAAATCAACCAATATAATGACATAATATCAACACGAACTTATCAAACGGTGTTCTAAAAAAACATGCTACAGAGGATTTTTTTTCATTATTCCCTGAGAAAACAAATAAACAAATTTATGCTAATAGCTATAAAGAGCTTCAATACCACATGGTTTTTTCTACGTCACAGCTAGCTAGTGCTTTAAGAACAAAACGCGGTTACAAACAAAATGACGTCAGCAAACAGTAATAATAGAGATTAAGGGTGCGGCTCCACTGAGGCGGAGACGAGCGGAGCGGAGCGGAGCGGAGCTGTGCCAATATTAACCAATAGAAGGTCACATGCGGTCACGTCAAGCGCGCCTTGCGCACGTTAGTTTAGATTCTATTGGTTAATATTGGCACAGTTCCGCCCCGCTCCGCTCCTCTCCGCCTCAGTGGAGCCGCACCCTTATAATAATAAAATAATAATCAAATAGTAAGCTTCTGAGACAAACCTCTACTATAAGCATGATTTTTACCAGAACACCTTTTAAAAAGATTCCCGTTGATAACCTCGTAATGCCTACCGTACTACAAACACGGAGTTTTTGTAAGTGGGACTTTGAATCTACCATCAAGGCAATAAAGTTCAATTCCGTTTGTTCGTTAATGACATTTTCAATTTATGACGATAGGAAAATAAACCTTATTGTTATTGCAACACAGTTCAAATTAAATTGCCTTGATTATGTACATCTTATGGCACACTGGGCCTTACGAGATATGCATTCTTTCAAACCTGGTTATCAGAAGGTTGAAAAATAGAATATAATACGGTTATATCAGGCAACAAAGCCCATATTTAACTCGGATTTCCACTGTGGCGCACATTACCCACGCACAGGCTACACACGCGTCACGTGACCCACGTGGATCAAGTCACTGACGTCATTTCGTAGTAGGTCTAGGGTAGGATCTTTAATGCATTTTGATACGAAGCGAATGTTACCCACGCGTGGCGTAGAGTGCGCCACTGTCGAATTTCGGCTTTACAAATAAGCAGTGATCGGAATTAGGTGAGCTAAAATACCTATTCTTCGCAAGAGGACATAATATAGAGTGGTTACAACAGGGTAGAAAAATATATTTTTTCTTGAATACCGGGTATTCGATATTTACCCGGGTATGTATTTTACACAGTCTAGTTCGAATAGTACAAGTCTTGAGCTTAATGTAGTATGTTTTTTATAAGATTGCCCTTTCATATTTATAATAATAATCTTAAATACCTGTAAAAAACATACTACATTAAGCCAAGATACATTATGCTAACTAACGTTTCTATTCGTTTCGTTTTTAAACCAATCGCGTCACTGGTAGCTGGCGTGATATGAAAAGTCACGTGATGTAGCAGTGATGCGATTGATTTAAAAACGAATCGAATAGAAACGTTAGTTCAATTAACATCTGTTTGACCGTAGGCCAGCCAGTTTGGAGCAGACTCTTGCAGGTTCTGAACGCCTGGTAATAGGATGACTGAACACCCTCATCTGAATGATTGTCAAATTAGAACAGCTTGACAAACTGGGTTCCTTCAAGGAGACTTGACTCGAGAAACGTTATTTAGCGTAGCGCATCTTGGCAGGGCCCTCAGTACCTACTAGGATAACAGTTAGCTCAGGCAGTAAAGTATTTACGCGTACGGTGTAAGTGTACCCGCAGCGACAGTGTATCCAAAAGGTCAGGAGTTACTTGCTGAGTCACACATCGGCAGTCTATCACCGTCCGCCCGTTTTTACCTATAAGTGGATACGAAAGAAATTGTGAGTAAATAATTAATATGCTCATTCTGTAAAGCTGGGCATTCACGGACGCGCCGTTTCTCTCGGCGACAGATGGAGACTATACAACTGAATGGGCGTAATATTTTGATCACATTCACGCGCGCGCCACGCCGCGCCATTTAGTTTCCGCTTCTCTACGTTCTAGGCGGTCGTGTGTTCCAAAGTTGAATTTCGACATTCACGATAGTTCCATTCGGATCGCGCGTTGGCGCGCCTCGCTGGCTTTCCGTCCTTATGGAAATCCAACAGACCGCGCCAAAGTGTTTATATTTCTCGTTAGTAGATTCCATATTGGGATATGCTCTTGATAGTTATGGTCTCACGTTTAAAACCCATTTAGATAAATTAGAATCATTGCAAATAAGGTTTTTAAAATTACTTGTTAATAATAATACTAGAGAAAGCTGTAATAAAGATTATCGGAAATTGTTTAAGATTTGTAAAATCCTTCCAGTTAGTGTAAAACATAAATACCTTCTAGCAATAAATAACCGTGATAGTCAAGAGCATAACCTATCTCAGGTAAGTCACAATTATAGCACAAGGTCGGTATCTGCGGGTAAATTTGAGGTACCTAGAGGTGTTGAATAGTTTGCCCGAGGATATCCGGCATGCGCCAAATATACGTACATTTAAGAGGCTAGTCAATAAATTTTTATTAGAGTCACTTCCATACTAGACATACTGTATGACAGCTAAGTAATGTATATTTAAAAAAAAAAAGATTTATTCACGGACACATTCCTGCAGTCAAACTGTTGTAACAGTTTTGCAGGGCCTTTAATATTATTGTATCATGTTGTTTGTTTTTAATAAATAAATAAAATAAATAAATAAATAATAAGTACTTTTAAACGCTACAGTTTCGACATTCAAGGATCGATTTTGGCGCGGCGCTGCTCTATTCGGCTTGTTGGAGCGGTCGTGAATGCCCAGCTTAAGTAGTTTACATTGGCACTTTTATACGTCTAGTAGTTCTACCAGAGTGGCAGCGCGGCCCAAGAGTTGCTGTTGAGGAGAAGCGCTGCAAACTTAACTGTAATTTTAAAAAAAAAACTTATTTAAAATTATAATTAGTTGACCATGCTATTCGTAAGATAAAATGTATATGTTCAGAGGTTTTAGTTGGTGTGGTTGGTCACTTTAATTGTTTTGTAGTTTATTTAATAAATAAACACTGAATGATGTAAAAACAAGAAGGCAGAATTAAAAACCCAACTGCGTTTTTTGATATTATCGTCATAATACCTAGTATATAATTTAAAAAAATAACCACCCCTCTCGTTACTTCGATTAAAATATTGTATATGGCTTATATCTATTAATCATTTAAGCTGCAGAATGAGCTCAAATAGACATAGGTTCACACATACGTACATACTCTCATAAAATATAACCCTCCTTCTGACGCAGACGGGTAAAAATGCACCGCGAAGTTGCCTACTTGCCAAATAAGTAGAATTATTAATTATTGTATTAATAATAATAAGTCGTAAAACGCACTAAGAGCGGAAGCGGTGCGGTGCGGCGCTTTCACGTGCTAAAAACGCCTCCGCCACGCTTTTGGAACGCTTTTTAATATGGGAACGCACCGCACCGCACCGCACTTACATACTGGTCAGATAGATGCTTTATCCACGTCTATCCACATTGATAAACACGACCATACTGCCCCTGAGCCCGTTTTACGGCGCCTTTATCTCTGGAAGATGACGTGATACGAAAAATCACGTGGTCTACCAGTGACGCGATTGGTTTAAAAACGAATCGAATAGAAACGTTAGTTAGCGTAGTGCATCTTGGCAGGGCCCTGTGGTCAGAATTTGACAGATGCTTTATCCACGCTTATCGACATTGATTAACATGACCGTAATACTGCCCCTGGCTGGGCCCGTATTATGGTCGCCTTTATCTCGATGGATAAAGCATTCGTCACCCTCGCACTTACACACTGGTCAGAAAGTGACAGATGCTTTCTCCACGTTTATCCACATCGGTAAACAAACACGAAGATAGTAGGCCCGCTGGGCCCGTATTATGGTTGCCTTTATCGCGGTGAATAAAGCATCCGTCACTTACGCACTTACATACTGGTCAGAAAGTGACAGATGCTTTATTCACGTCATAAATCCGCTGCCCGAATTCTATTCAAATTACTATTCGGTGACTATATTTAGAATTTAGCCAATCACCACTTGACCTTAACTATCCCGGATTACATATCGACGTATGGGCTTCAAAGGCTTTCCATTTGATTGGCTGGGATTAACACGCATACGGACTCGGATTGGTCCATTTGTTAAATTACTTCTCGCAAACTAGAATTCCGCTGCAAAGGATTTGTTCGTAGGAAAAGCTTTTACAAGCGTCCATACCAAATGTTAGTCCAAAATATTTGTCAAATTTTAAAAAAATTAATTAAATACACATTAATATTATGAATGCGAAAGTTACTTTATTTGTTTGTTACGCTTTAACAGCTAAACGGCAGAACCGATTTTTATAAAAAATATAATTATATTAAAGAAGGTATAGCCCCGGAGGGTACATAGGGTACTTGTATTCCAGAAAATTGCATAGTTCCCAAGGGAATAGCGATAGACGACTTCTACGCGCTGCCTTAATACCAAAGAAGGCGGCTAACTGCATAGTAATAGTAAAAGCATTTTCTATTTAATTTGGTTTCCCATAGAGTATAAAATGCTTTGACTACTGCATTGCGCATAGGCGCTTTCTTTGGTACAGTCGAGTTCATAAATATGTGTACACTTTAGTAGCTTGTCACTTTAAACGCTGTGACAATTTATAATGATACAACTGTTTTTCATAGACAACTATTCTCCAGACGAATAGAGATCAAATTCCGCAACAGGCTTATTCTTCGAGTAAACCCCGAGTCATCGAATAATGATTTTAGCTTCTTCCAAACCTCTTGCACGGTTTTTTCACTTTTAATATGCACATAATATAAGGAAGAATCTATTGTCATTATTAGTTTCGCCTTTGCTTTTTGAGCAGAAACTGCAACCGTCGAACTGTCAGCTGTCGCTTGGTGATAATCGACGCCGTCCAAAATTAAGAAACTTTCTGCCGCAAAAGCCCACTCATCATAGTTTTCGCGCCCCTTGAGTTTTGGAACGTTCACTATGTAATTATACTACAACTTTTTAGCTAAAAACGAGACTGAGCACATAACCTATAATGGTACAACTGTTTTTCATAGAAAACTGACATTTATTCGTAGAGTACTTAGGGTAAATCCGGGATAGGTGCCACACTTTTTGAAAAGGCCTCCTAATCTAAAAATTATCAATTTCCCATGTATATTTCCTTTTGATATAGCTAGTTTAGTCTTTAATCTTACATAACGGCTTGTTTTTGTTGACCTAATAATTACTGATTGTGTACCAATTGAGTTTTTTCAGGACCCTTTTTTTTAGGATAGATGCCTACCTATATGGATAGATGCCCCACCATGAAAATTCTAAGGAGGATAGATGCCCTTTGGAAAAGAACAATATACGCTAAAAACATATATGCTACGAGTATTTATATAGGAGTATGGGGGGGATAGATGCCCCAAGGGCACGTATACTCAGGCGACTATCCTTTTTGATATGGAACGGTGCCTTTTTAATTTTTATAAAAACAGAACAGAAGTTAATACTCATTATAAAGTTATGAAACTGCAAATACTTCCGTTTGAAAATTTGAGGCACTTTTTGCGCTCATCGCGGAGATTTTCACACACACAAGCGAGAGGCGTCTTTTCCTCGTGACGGCCTGCGGGGCTGAGGTGTGTGGTCCTTGCGCTCCCTATTTAGACGATTATTTCTTTGCTGCGATTTTGGGAAGTTAGGTTTTTGAAAAATAGGCGCCTATCCCTTTGCGGCATCTATCCCGGATTTACCCTATTATGATATCTTTTTAACACAATTCACGTATAGCAGTCTAAACATGACATTAAATAGACAAGGTACTAAAGTTTACACATATTTATGAATTCGACTGTACGGGAATAACTAGTACTTTAAGGAATGATTCCATCCATCTGGAAGTAACATTTAAGACAAATTTCAAAGGTCGACAAATAGGTAGTCAACGACCCAGAATAGGATTTCCTTTGATCTTTGCCTACCCAAAATCCTTACAAATTTCAATTCAAAACCAAAACGTTGTAACTGTATTAAGTAATTGGTTTAATTAATTGTCCACTTCAACTCTTATACGTCGTTTCTAGCGAGTGAATCAAGTACTACTAGCACTATTATCTACCGTTGCACATAAGAATAAATGTCAGAAACAGCATAATTTCCTGTTTGCTAAACCCAATTAAAAGAACTTTATAACGCCAGTAAACTATCTGGTATCTAATAAGCGTATTAAAAATACCCTACATAATACAAGTCTGGCTCAAACGGACGTGCTGACCTTATTTAACTCTTACTTAACTATTGTTAATCAAGCCCTTGTTACAAATGCAACAACTCATTAAAAAACCCATTCAATAAACCACTCTTATACGACTTACTATGTTTTGAAATACAACAACAACATACTACACTTACGATGTTTTAACATGAACAATGAACTGACCCAAGTCAATATTTCATACGTGTTAATAAACGTTGAACCCCGTTCAATTTACAACTCTAATAAAACTAATGAAGTTGTACAATGCAATAGTGAAATGATGTGCTTATGATGAATTTGCACGAGCTATACGCTGACATGAGACAGTTTTGCGTCTGGGTAAAATTAATTAGTGAGCAGCATTTCATTACTTAGGATCTTCAGAAAATGCGATATGACCTTAGTGTTTGCACTTAAATAAGCCTTATTTGTTACATTACGAGGAGTGGACGAGTTAATTTATTAATTTGTATACAAATTAAATAAGGCAACGTAATTGCGTTTAATCTGAGCTAGTATTATAAAAGGCATCTCCAGCCGTTGAGATTTTGTGAAAACGTGACGTCGATCTATTGTTTTGTTTATAAGATGTGTCACAGCCCTATGTGAAGATTTATTCCTACATAAACGTGAAATATTGTTGTGATTGAGGTGTATAATTATTAGTGTTTTTTTTTGGCTGAATAATATTGTAACAGTGATATAGTATTGTTTTCAATATTGTATGCCTGAAATAGGTAGAACATAAGCACATTCTGTAACAATAAGACTGTCTGAGTACATAGATACTATGTTCTTGCAATAAACGCCTTTGTCTTTTTCTTTGACTTTGTTTTTTTACAAGAAATTTTACACAAAATCATCAAATCTGTACATGATAATAACATTAGTTAGCAATACTAACATAAACTCCTCTTAACTGTTTCATGTCCTAGATATAGGGCCTTAGGACGTTTTGGCATCAATTCAAAAATCTATCACGTACCTAAGCGAATACCAAGTGGTCGAAGTACAAACAACGTATAAACAGTTGCGCATTTTACGAAAGATTCCAAAGTGTTTGAAGGTTTTTTTTAAGCAAAAACCAGAAAAAATAGGACCTTTATTCCACCCCATTATATGATGTTGTGTTTATAATAAAATAATTTAAAAAATATATTGTTCGTTTTTCCTAATTGTTAGGAAAATAACATCAAACACAGAAAAGAGAACATCTCGCATAACGCAAGTCAAAATTTAAATATTCCTTATTAAAATAATGTTGTAACTAAACTTAATGCATAACAATATTAACCCAGTCGCGAATCTAGAGTAGCCAAAGCGACCTACAAATGGCAACTTGAGAATTCTGAATAGCAAGAAGTAAACAGCGGCGTGTTCTCGACTCATTATTTCCGCTAGCTGCAAAATATTTTAATTGAATTAAATTTCAATTTCGTTACCGTTTGTACTAATGATTTCCACGTGAGAACAAGACAATGTATGTGAAAATTTCGGCCGCTCTTTATCCCATTTGATAATTTGGCCAGGGCACTGGTGTGGGACGCGACGTGTGTTGACACATTCGCCCTGTCCCACGTCCAGTCAACCCGTAATCAGGCCGGTGCAGCAGCTGATCAGATCCAAACCCTCAAGCACCGCAAATATTCAGCATTATTAAATAATAACGAATTTGTGGCGCTTGCAGTGGAGACCATGGGACCTTGGTCAGCTGATATGAAAAGCTTTATTAAGGCCCTGTCATCCCGGCTCATAGTCTCCTCCAGAGATCCTAGAGCTGGTGCCTACCTCTCCCAAAGGATTCA
The DNA here is from genome assembly GCA_946894065.1 of Acleris literana. NCBI lineage: Eukaryota > Metazoa > Arthropoda > Insecta > Lepidoptera > Tortricidae > Acleris > Acleris literana. The sequence continues at coordinate 16,962,762 of OX335684.1, read as the reverse complement.
AAAATCGTGGAAATCGAACTTGGTTTAGGGGGTGAGAAACGTTATCGTCCGGAGCTAAATTTGACTGGATTTTTTTGACAGCTACGCGATGTTAGAGGCTCTTCATAATCCTCTTAAACCTAGTTCGTTTCTTGCAATTTATGAGTATTTTTTAGATGTTATGAAAAACTAGGTCTGTACGTTTTGCCTCCTAAGAATTTTTTTGTAAAAAAAAAAGGTCCAAACTTAGTATGTAGGTAAAACTGTATGGTAGTTTTTGAGTATTTTCAATCCACGAAGTTGCGTTGCACGACTTGCACGGGCACTTTGAATTCTATGGAACTATGTGAAAGTGTAGTTTTATTTAAATTTTCAAGAAGTCTTACCATTTCTATCATGACGTCACTTTAAAATATTTGCATAGTGTCTTACGCTTAGTATGATTCGCAAAAACTAAGCCTTTGGGACCTCCTATACTTAACATAACATCACCTTTATGGCAACAATTCCAAAATAAACAAATATGGCAATAACATGGATGCCATTACCAGAAACTTTGTGTATATCATCGCAATTCGCGATCTCCTGGGAAATCACCATAGGGGCTTCATAGTTGGCGTTCACAACAAATTGACATGTCACCAAATGTGAGAACGAAATAATGTTATTACAAAAGTTTATGTTATGACTCGTGATTTACAAACAACGTGTGAGATGGGAGCACTCTGTATCCCTCCTCATCCAATAGGTAGTATCTAAGCTCAAACTCCGCTAGCAATATCAACCTCATTACTAGCAAAATAGAATTTAAACTGCTTCGGTTATTGAATTTGTGGTACTGTACTTAGGAGGGTATTATAATTGTCAGTCAGTTTGTGTAAACAGCTTTAGTAAACAATAGACCGTTTGTACAACAATATCATAAATCTTTTATAACCTTCATCTACGAGTATGAGCTGCTGGGTGTCCCTTAGAATACCTAACAACGTGTGTCCTAACCAGTGATCGGAATAGGTAGAGTATATTTACCTAAAGTTCGCAAAAGTACATAATATAGAGTGGTAACAACTGGATGAAATATTAATTTATCTTTATTGAATTCCGGATTTCCAGTAATTTTAATGCTAAATATACGTAATATTTACATACGGTATGGGATATATTATGTTAGTTTTTGATAAAAGGGGCCTGTAAATTACTTCTTTTAAGTATCTAAATAATAGGTGGAGTATATTTACCTAAACTTCGTAGAACAGAGACATAAACTGGAGACTTCCTTTCCTGGAGTTTAGGTAAATATACTCCACCTATTATTTAGATACTTAAAAGAAGTGAGTTACAGGCCCATTTTATCACAAAGTAACATAAAATATCCCATACCGTAAGTAAATATTACGTATATTTAGCATTAAAAATGCTGGAAATCCGGAATTCAATAAATCTAAAACATTATTTCACTCGGTTGTAACCACTCTACGTTATGTACTTTTGCAAGCTTTAGGTAAATATACTCTACCTATTCCGATCACTGGTCCTAACACATTGTTTGTCCGAGTTTTCATTTGCCCTAAACTGGTTTTCAGATGATTCAGGACACTTTTTAAATTTTCAAATTATATCTGCGGTTTGGTTAGGTTAGGGTTGTATTATAACAACATTAAAAAGTTTTAAAATTTAAGCGAAAATGGCTTTAGGATAAACGAAAATTCGGACAAACGATGCATTAGGACAAATGACGATTACGGATTCAATAGGGGAACCTGAGCTGCTAGCTGGTAAGCCTACATCATCATCATAATGTCAGTCGAAAGACGTCCACTGCTGGACATAGGCCTCCCCCAAGGCTCTCCACTCAGACCGGTCTTGTGCTTTTCGCATCCACTGCGTTTCCGCGATCTTTACAAGGTCGTCACTCCATCTTGTTGGAGGCCTACCTACAGCTCGTCTCCCGGTCCGCGGACGCCACTCAAGAACCTTCCCCGTGCCACACCATGCCATAAAAACTTCTTTACAATTTTTTTTTGCTCTTTTTTGACGACCTTTTTGTCTTTGTGTCAGTTATTGTTTGTGGCTCTTCTTATATGGCCTACCTGTTGAGAGCCCGGCCAAAATACAGCCTTGTTTTGTCGGTAAGTATGCTACAAGTTGTTACATTGATAAAATTTACCAACATGACATTAATAAACAACATTTTGCCCAACGATTGTGAGCACAAAATCTGTTTACGATTGTTTTATTTCCTATCCCATATCAAGACAGACAAATATATAATCGCTGTCATAAGTAATTTTATATCTTGAAACTAAATTTATTTTTATAGGCTTTATTTACTTCTCTTTAAGATTTTGAAGGATTTTAGTCCTAAATTAACGACCTATAAGAGTTTTTATTAGTTAACTTTGCAACAACATTCAAGCTTATCGTAAAATATTTATAGTACACGATAACCATTACAACCTTTATTATCGTACACTGAATCATTAATAAAAGTATTACCATAAATCAAAGACGATATTGGCATTATGCCGGCTTTATAAAAAAAACACGCCAACAAAATATTACCAGCCTTCATGGCCTCTACTCCCAAAATCGAAGTTCGAAGAAACGTTAACCCTGTCTCTTGCTACAGATAGTGCAGTGACTGTAGAGCGAAAGAGATGGGTTCTAAAGTTTCTTATTTATTTGTATCACTAGGGCTACATGAAGGCATATGGGATATCGTACTGTTTATCTTCGTCCTGACATATCAGACAGGCTTTTGCGTGTCATAAATGGGTCCAGTAACGAAACGTTTTATAAATCTACGTATGCAAGCGGCATCAGTACCCTTACCATGAGTTACAATGACCGTACTCGCTAGCGAGTCGAATGCTCTATCCCTCGCAGACCTCGCAGCATTTTTGTAGAGCGCCAGGGACAGAGCATTCGACTCGCTAGCGAGTACGGTAATTGTAACTCATGGTAAGGGTACAGAATATCTCGGTAGAAAATATAGCAAGCAGTTGTGTTTTTTTAATGGCTAGGAGAAGGTACATAGGGTACTCGTACCTAATGGTAAGTGGAATCTGAGACTCATTTGAATTCTCAAGACTACAATCTCAAGACAGCAATTATAATGGCCGTATTAATAAACTCGTCTTTACTGAGATGCCTATCCCGAGAGACGTAAAAGTAAACGTCAACCCATAGAAAGATGCCATTTTTGACGTGTCTTGTGATTGGCATCTTAACCAAGATGAGTTTAAAGAATGGAACCTCTCTAGGCTTAGCAAAGGTAGACACTATGGAGTGATCCAACCTAACATTCCAACAAAGCCCTGGTTCTTCCGGTTTAGATCGGCCAACAAACAAACTACTTCTACTATCTGTCGTCGACGCTTGGGACATGTTTGTACCCCAGTCTTCCTTGCCAAGATCAGGGTTCGGGACAGCTCTCTGTGTGAATGTGGGCTCGACGAGGGCACAACTGACCATATATTTTTCAACTGTCCTAGATTTAGTTATTCAATGTATGACATTTTGCCTCGGGATAATCCGCGTCCAACTAACTTTCAATCTCTTCTCGCCTACCCCAATTCACTTAAACTGCTTATAAAATATATACAATCGCACGAAATTAAACTTTAGTGTCAAAATGTTTGCAATTTCATGTTCTAGTAACGTATTATTCTGTGTTATCTTCCCTACCCTGTTTTTGTTTTTAATTCATTTTCTACTCACCTAACATAATTTTGCATTTGTCGGTCAAACGTTTCATGGCTTATTTATGTTTGTGTCGTCCTTATCTCATATTATTTGTTTTAGGTTTCCTGAAGTCCGGATCCTTTCACTTAATACAAAATTTCTCTACCGAACATGTTCCCAGCGTGTCTAATGTCAAGTTGTCATTGGCGAAATACATCTTGCTACGAAAGATGTGAAAGCCATTTTAAAAAAAATAGTTTTTTTATACGGCTCCAAATGCGTTGCCAACCCTGAGGACTAAGATAGAATGCCTCAATGATAGTAATGTCATCAGTTATCTTATTACAACACCGTAACACAAGAATATAATGCATCATAATGCTGCTTTGCGATAGGTTAAAGGATAAAATGGTGGTGATCCGGATGAACCCTAAACAAGGTCAAACACCACTCAAATGTCCAGTGTCAGTCAAATTGCTAGGAATACATCTTACCGCCGTATTAATAAACTCATCTTGGCCGAGATGCCGGTCACAAGATACGTCAAAGTAAACGGCAAACCATAGAACACTGTCATTTTTGACGCATCTCGAGACGAGCATTGGAGTTGAGATTAGTTTATTAATGCGGCCCTTAGACCTCCGAATTGGAAACGCACTTGATTGAATTCATGAACCTAAGAGTTTGCTTATCACTACTACGGCCTTTGCCATCATAATATCCTCATTCAACAAAAAATACTTGGGAGGTTTTATGGATCTTTAAGTAGGTAACAAAAATTTCATTATAATTTTGGAATGGCTGCAAGGTTGAAATTATTTATTTATTGTTATCGGTTTTAAAGTTGTAAGTAGACATTAAATAATGAAGAGATAGATAGGGGACTCTAAGAATTATATAGGTTTCCATGACTACCAAAACTCTACCAAAACTACCCACGTAATCGGCCCAAAAAATTTACAACGCCTTCTTCTTTGTCGGTATCACTCTTGACAGAGTGGTCGTGGTCATCACTTCAGGTGTTGGTGGCAAGCTTCACAATACGCCGCCACTCTTCTCTGATGGCCGCCTTCCTCGCGCATTCATGCAGTGATGATGAGCCATTCGCTGCCGCTTTTATCTGGTCAGTCCACCTCATAGGTGATCTTCCACAACGCCTTACCTGAGAGCATCAAAAAATTATCAAACGAAAATTCTTTTAAAAACGAACTGGAAGAAAAACTTATTAATAATGTATTTTATGACATTTCAGAATTCTTCGATAAATTCTCTAGTAATATATTGTAACACCTTCTTGTAATATTGTACCGGGTAGAAAAATTATTATGATTTAACCATTAATATTATTGTACCTTAACTTTAAATGAAATATTTTTGTAATTATGATAGTGTGACATGTAATATTCTGTAAAATATTATGAATAAATGAGTATATGAGTATATGAGTATATGAGTATATGACTGCTTAATACGAGTATAATACTGCATTTACTATAACAATTAAACAACGTTTTAGATGTCCAACATGAAAAACATTTTGACCTTAATTAAAACTGTTAAACAGTGAAAACCGTGAAGAGGTATTCATATTTTTAATGAAATGTCTATTTTAGTGGACAATGTCGCGAATTCAAGCAAGGACTTCATATAACATGTAAAAAATATTAATCAAAGTCATAACACCCAACAAACTATTAAAGCCAAGCGTCAGAGCGTCACGGAAAACTTTGTTCATTGAAAAGGATGCAAATATAGCCGACCCAAAAAACATAAAAAAGCTGACTTTTTCTACAACCAAGTCATAAACCTAATAAACAAAAAAATACATCCAAAAAAGCGTATGTACATATTGCATTAGGCCAACATACGTCTTTTTGGATGCATGTAATATAAAAGTAGATTCTATAAAATCACAAAAGAGCGTATGTCTACATTGAGTTCGAGTAACATGCGTCTTTTTGGTTGCAAGGCTGGGTCGTTGACCGCTGAGTCGGATGTCAGCGCTTCGCTGCTGAAGCACTGCACCCTTTCGACACTGCGGCACCAAGTAGTGTTGTGCTGTTTTGTCGATAGTTTCACTTAAATTTTATCGACTGTCGGTATTCTGAAATAATGCACAGATGACATGGTTGGTGTATTAAGCTAGGTGTCGCGAATTTTTTTAACCGACTTCAAAAAAGGAGGAGGTTATACGTTCCACTGTATGTATTTTTTTTTTTTATGTATGTTCACCGATTACTACGTCAATTGTCGACCGATTTCAAAATTTTTTTTTTGGTTTGATAGAGTATACTTCCGAGGTGGTCCCATTGTCACCAAATCTGTATCTGATGAGGGGATCAGTGAGGAATTGAGGGAACTCCTCAAATATTGTAGGCAAACATATAGCGATTTTAGTATTTTTAATAACAAATCTAGCATTTGCATTCAGAAAGTATCATTTGGTGAAGTGGAACTGATGATGAAGACCACAGATGGCCACCGGAACTCCTCAATGGTACCGATTCCAAGGGTGGCGATAAGATATCTCGATTAAGATAGTTGAGTGAATACCTACAACGAATAATATTTACTTGTTCAAATATGACTATGACTTTCCCGCGGCGTTGCTTGCGGCGCGCTTGATATAAGTTAAAGTTTCATTTCAACTAAGAAGTGGGACTACGTAACAGCGTATTATGATCACTAAAAGTATAAAATAAAATAAATGTTTTAAAAAACAAAAAACCGCCTTCAAAAACGCAAAAAATAACTTCTTTAAAATTGTCGGCACCTAATAGGTTAGTCCAACTGAAGTCGGCGACCACAACATTTTCAACAAAAAGCCGACATCAGTTGGACTAACCTATTAGGTGCCGACAATTTTAAAGAAGTTATTTTTTGCGTTTTTGAAGGCGGTTTTTTGTTTTTTAAAACATTTATTATTTCTACACTGCTAGAAAAACATACGGTTTTTTGTGTGTCGAATCTAGTTGCTGTATATTCTCAAATGAAACAGATCCGTAATTAAGCGCTCTATTCTTCTCGGTAAAACCACTTTGCTTTTGACTGTTATCGTATTGTCTTCTGTAGCTTCAGTAAGCCCTGGACTATTAATTAATTTGTTTAAATTTGTTTCAGGTACGGAAAAGTCAACGAGTCCCACGACTAAGCCTAAGTTTTTTTCTGTGCGGTACGAAGAGGAAGCTTGCGAAAAATAACTGAATGCTTTCTTTTTAAGGTTTTCGGCAAGGTTCTGCGAAGTCAGTATTAAAAAAACATATACAATTTGCAATACTAAAATAACTTTTCATGTAACAAACAAGAAAGATGAAAGAAAAGTGATTTATAACTTTTATTTCATTATAAACAATCGTACAATTTTAATCTACATAAAATATATCTTGCGTGCTTAATTTAACTGTGCTACGAGTATCTACTGTACTTTTATGGGAATTACGGAAAATGAAAAAATAATACGTATGATCAACTTCTATACTTAACTAATGTTTCGATATTCTATTATTAAACCAATAACCTGAGTCTAATCCGCTCTGGTGGGATCTATGTTTATATAAAACTAGCGAAAGAAATTCTTAATGGTGATGAAAATTGGTTCAAATCTATTAACTACGTAGTTTTCAAGACCTTAGCGCACATACAGAGAGAAACAGAGACTTTGTTTTATATCTAAGTTATTAGGATAATTTGAAAAACTAAAAGATAGATAGAACTAGACTTTCAAGCGGCCATCGTTATCGCTATAAAATAGCAACCTAACTAAACCAAATCTCTTAACAACTACGCTTTTCTACCGATTAAGATTTCCCGTACCCATTAATTCAGCATCATTGCAGCCTAATGCCAAGCCTTCATTATCGATATCGATAAAATCAAACTCCTCCCTAAAAGGCCGCCTTGTTTCATCTCGCTATAAATGACCAGATTGTAGCTCAATGGCTACTTTGTACTGTTGATATTGCCTACTTTATGGATTAAACAGACGCAGCAAAACCACTCCATAGGACGCGGAAGGATATTAAACATTCCTCTCTCTAAGTGGTCCCGTTGTTTTTGCACTGTTTTATAGCTTGTTCCAATGGTTGTTATGAGAGAGAACTGCTTTATAATCCATTAAAATGCTTTAATATGACATATATTGATTTCATTATTGATTCAAGTCAGGTTTGCGGTGTAATTCTATTTCTCGGGGTGGTCCTTAGATTCAACGCCGCAAACTGGGATTTGTATGTTATTTTAGCGCGGGAAGTGTGTCGCCGGCGTTTAATGTAATTTCTATAACTTACTCAATGCCAGGAACTATCATATAGCAGTAATTTTGTTAGGAAATAAGGATACGGGGCAGTGAAGGCGTGGAGACAGCGGTATGGTATTACAATATTAATAAGGTTTAGTGTAGTTGGCAGAATATCTAAATACGTGTTAGGCTTTGAGAAGTGAATAAGATATCGTTTGATTAAGCCAACGGTTTCAGTTATGTAGGTTCAGCGAGGGCTTACTTCGAGATAATTTGAGGTGTTAGGATACATGTGAAATAATACATACAATAGATATAGTGCTCTTAGAAGGTGCTTCGGGTTTTTACTTGCCTCTTACTCACCTCATACGCTCTTATTAAGAGCGAGTGAAAGAGAAGTACAAATCCGATGCGTCTTTTAAGCGCTCACATATTGTGGGTATCAACTGTAGCATAATTCTAAATACACTAATGGTGGGTTCCAATATTCAATCTAAGTATCTCTTGTTTATACACTGAAGATAATATTCTGCCAATTCTCTCATCACATCATCCGAAGAACGTCCAACTGGACATCCTTCCCGAAAAGATCTCTACGACTGTTGGTTATATGCTGCTCCCATCCATTGGGTTTCTACAGTCTTCCCTCAGGACTGTGCAATTTTACGGATTTAAATGACGATCGGTTAAGGTGCAAACAGGATTTTGAAGACTTCCATACAAAATGCGACAAGGGTTCTCTCACTTAAACCCTACGCGAAACAAAGTAAAAACCCAAAACGGAAACGAGCAAACCTAGTTTTTCATAATAACTTTAACATATTCATAAATCGTGGAAATCGGAATTGATTTAGGGGGTGAGAAACGTTATCGCCCCGAGTTAAATTTGTAACTATTTTTTTTGGCAGCTACGTGACGTAAGCGTCGGTTCACAATTCTCTTAACATGTGAAGACGAAAGAAAAGAAATAAACACATTTTCGCATTTATAATACAAGTAACTAAGGTTTCTTTTTAAAACCGACGCAATCATAAGAAATACCTACACTACGAGTAATATAATTCGCAATGACTTCCTGAACCTCATTTTATCTAAAGGTCAGACAAGAAATACAGTCTTCAAACTCAATATTATCATAACCCCATCTGAATATTATTAAGTGCGAGAGAGGCTGAGGTCAATTTGCTTGTAGAAAACTGCTACGGAATTGCTTTTTCTGACGCTAAAACTTGTTTTCACCGCAAGAAATCTCGGAATTCGATCGGACGACGTCGTTTCTCTGAGGAAATAGAAAATGTTCGCAGTGCTTCGTCACTAATGGTGGCTTAAAAGAAAAGGCAGTGGTCTGTCCATAGAATCCACAAATTTATCCTATTTTGTCGTTGGATGTTTTCGAATGTGTATTTTAAAAGTTACTTAATTTTTGACGTGAAAAGTGGAGAGGAGAAAAAATTGATAAAACGATATCATCCAAAATTTTGAACAACTATATTTATGTAGATAACGATCAAGAAATTACTGCTTAAATCAGGTTATCTTACGAAGCATGACATGTACTTTATAGGTGGTTTTTTTTATGCGTAAAGCTAGGACTCGTTATGTCCATAGAAACTAAGTAGGTAAATATATCGCAAATGTAAGCGAAAGTGGGCACCGTAATCCAAGTTAATGACATGACATGATAGAACCTCACCTTAAATAATGAAAAAGCAAGCTTTGAAAACCCGATGGCATGTTTTAATATTGTTGTTTATATTATGTGTTCAAATAATTAACTGCTCCCTCATTTCTTCGATTATATAAAATATTATGGCCTATGTTACTCTCACAACCAAGATGAATCTAACGACACTATTTATGTTCTTAGCTTTGTTTTTTATTTTATTTTTCTGTTCAACACTTTTGTTGGTTTCCGTATGATTATTTGGTTGACTGGTAGATAATTCTATTAGGCATAAAGTTCTCCATTTGTGCAATAATGATAAAATAAATAAATATAAATCCATCAAGCCGTTTAGGCTGCAGAGCGTGCCAAAGAAATAGACAGACAATACATGCAAACACTAAAAAAAATAACCCTCCTTCTGACGCAGTCCGGTAAAAAAGGCCTAAATCCTGAAATGACTATCCTCAGAAGAACAATAGTCAACAATATTGATTAATGTCCGCTTTATGACACTCTGACTAGTATTGACTAGTAAACACATGTCATCCATTTTCTCAAACGGAAGATTACGAAATCCAGATTTTCGTCCCGGCGCCGTTTACCTTGTCCCTTTCGCTTGTCACACGTTGCTTATCACCTTTGCACGATAGCGATAAGTTTGTAAGGACCTTACTAATTTAAGTGGATAGCATTTTCTCTCAACTCTTTACAAAGATGGGTAACCTGATTGTTTACATCTTCTGTTAACTTACCTGTTATGAATATTAATGAGGATGGCTTGTTCTTCCTCACCAGACCAATATTTACATTTTGTTTTGGCCAACGTCAGGAACTCGGGATGTAACTAGCTGTGCGTCATGCTGCTACGAGCAGTATAATCAGTTTCATTTGAACCTCTTAATGAGTATCGCATCGGCTCAGTTTAATCTTGAACATAAAACACTTTATCAATAAAGTGTTAAATCCTGTATATAATTTTAGCTCAGTTCTAATTAAGTTTATTTTTACTTTATTTTTGTGATTTGCCATAGTTTTAGTTTTAATTTGTAACATCTACTTTGTATTGTAGTTTCTAGAGAAATCAATTTATATTTGCTAGACTAAACTTTCTTTTGCATATTTTGGGAGCCTGTTAAGGTTCTCCTGACAAAACTGTTGCTATCACATTAATCTGACTCAAGTAAAATTGAGTTCAGTCATAGCTAACCTTTAGGACCGGGTATTTCCAATTATAGACCTCTCAAATCACTAATTTGCCAAGCGGCTGCACATCACTTCCCATTCGATCCTCTGAGTGACCCCCGAAATCAACTCGCCCATCGGTTTTGATAAGTTCCTGGTTTCAATCGCTCGTCTTGCTCTTAAGTGTGGACGTGACTTCAAGTGGCATCTTGAGAACGAATACTTGAAATATTAAAGCAATTTGTCACGTGTCAAATTTTATAATGAATTTGAAAGATGTTACTTACCTAATCTAACTATTAATAATTAATAATATAGAGCGATATAAAATATTTTCAGCTTAGAATTACCTAAATTAAATTGAACTCGTTTATGGTTCTTCCCAAGGGAACGGTTTATTTTCCGGGATAAAAAATAACCTATCTGCTATTTCAGATAACAATCTATCTCTGTGCTGAATTTCATCCTTATCAGTGTAGCCGTTTATACGTGATTGAGTACAACAGACATTCAAACTTTCGCATTTACAATATTAATAAGATAGGATAAGATTAAACTAAAATACTAAAACTAAATAGGAATTAAGTCAATATAAAGTAGAATAAAATACTACATTGTACTCATACGACTCATTGCTCAATCGACTGGAGCATGTTTAGTCAAACTGCCGATTGATTGGATCCCAAGACGTTTACAATCGTCTCTTGAGATCCACTCAGGTTTCAAGCACCCTCGACCCAGTATAATCTATCCTCAGCTATACTCTGGCTGTCCTGGCTGTAGGACTTGAGATTCTATTCCATTCCATTACAGTTGATGTTAGCATGAATAGGTCACATTTGACATCAAGAAGATATGGTCTGGAAGTAGGTCAGTGTTGAAGTTAGATGGTGTGATGCAATTTCTTTCGTTATTTACTTTCTCTTTAACCCCCGTCGCAAAAAGAGGGGTGTTATATTTAAGTTTCACCGCTAGTTGTGTGTGGCACCGTAGCTCTTAAACGGGTGAACCGATTTGGATACGGTTTTTTTTATTTGACAGCAGGTTTTCTAGCGGTGGTTCTTAGCAAGGTTTCATGAAAATTGGTTGGGCCGTTTAAGTGATATATGCTCTGAATTAAGGCGTCCTCATTATATCTTCGGTTTTTAGCTAACTAATAATCAGTTTTTACTTCTTTTCTTTCTGCTGCGCCGACCCCAAATGATTGCGATAAGGACAAGATGATGATGATGATGATGATGATGGTGGTGGTGGTGATGATGATGATGATGACGATGATAATGATGATGAGGATTATGCTGCTGATGATGGGGGTGGCAGTGATGGAGCTAATGATGATGATTATGATGGTGATGATGATGATGGTGGTGGTGGTGATGGTGATGATGATGATGGTGTTGGTTACGATGATGATAGTGATCATCATCGTCATGATCATGATGATTTATCTTTTTATAGATGTGAATTATTAAAGACAAATTGTAACTTACGATTGCTGTATTTGACTGGGGAGCACCTCAAAGTTTCGAAAATTTATTCGTATAGGTATTTATTTGTCTAAATTTATATTTTCCTAAATATGCAAGCGCTATTGTTATTCAATGCATAACTAATTGAATTGCTGCTCTTAACGGCAATTTATAGTTGGCAACGGTTGGTCTTACTCTAATTTAGTGTAATAGAATGAGACAGCTGTACTTTTGTCGGGCAAAACGCTACCTGTGTAAGTGCAAGGTGCATACGTACGTACGTAAGTAAGGTTAGCTTAAAGCAATATCAATGATAAAGTCTTCCTTTGGTAAAAAAGTAGGTTCTTTGAAAACTCAGGATCTCGATCAATTTTCACTCTTCGGAATTATTTATGTAGAAATTTAAAATACAAGAACTTAATGGTAACTTTTTATTGCGATCTTTAAATGCGGTGGTAAAGTCAAACTTAACCAACCAATTCTGTCATATTTAAAACACACGGCTTAAATGTTTTAATATAGGAAAATCTTTATACTTTGTCGTACTTAACTGCCATAACTCTTCGCTATTAACATTTTTTGCGTAGTACACTGTTAACTGACCAATCGTGAACCTTATTGTAAGGTGATAAGGTTCAAAATTGGTCAATTAACTGTGTTGCTGATGGTACTGAATGAATTTATTTTTTTGTCGAAATAATGTTGACTTTGCATGTATCATGGAAAGTATTTTAATCGGTTTGTCTTCCTTAGACTAATTATACCTAACTTTTACTTTCATGCTTATTAACGTAAAGAAAAATGTTAATGTTGTTAAGGCATTTGGTGAAATGACTAGCACTAAGGCATTCCATCTTAGTCCTCAGGGTTGGCACCGAGTTTGCGGTCTTGAGACTACAGTCTAACGATTGCATTTATAGGCCTCCAAAGCCACCTAGACTTATTGTCAGCGGCTTAATTTTTGACAACCGAACTATCGAAAATTTAATTTGAAAATAAAAGTAAATTGGTATAATAGTTATTTGTGGTGAGGACGTGATGCGATTTATTTTCTACTTTCGATCACTCGGTTCTCAATAACAAAAAACAAGCTTTAAACAAACCCAACTGCTGTTTGGATATATCGTCAATGTAATGTTAGTTATCATGTACCTATATGTTTTTAATTTCGCCAATTTCACTTTAAAGAATAAATAAAGTACCCAGAGATACCCGCAATTAATATCGAGCAAAAAAGGCAAAAAAAAACACGTTTGTTATATAGGAGCCCCCCTTAAATATTTATTTTATTCTGTGTTTAGTATTAGTTGTTATAGCGACAACAGAAATACATCATCTGTGAAAATTTAAACTGTCTATTTATCACGGTTCACGAGATACAACCTGGTGACAAACAGACAGACAGACAGAGAGACGGACGGACAGTGGAGTCTTAGTAATAGGGTCCCGTTTTTATCCTTTGCGTACGGAACCCTAAAAATAGATTAACAAACAGGTAATAAAAAAATAGTATTACCCAACCCATATGACGGGCTCCCAAGGCATCCTCCTGAAAAATCGAGGATTCGTCTCTCACGATCTGTCAGGTTTCCGGACGCGTATCATATTACGACGTAACAATAAATCTACGTAGACCTTGTTAGACTTTCGCTAGTCCAATGAGATTTCTTCTTATTACATTTCACTTCCTAACTTGTTGGGACTAGAGTAATTTTGTTAGGATGGCATGGAAAAATTGTATGAGCATAGGAAATATATGACGAAAAAAGAAATGAAAAATGGTGACCAGGGCCCTCAGACAAGACGCACTACGCTAACTAACGTTTCTATTCGATTCGTTTTTAAACCAATCGCGTCACTGGTAGACCACGTGACTTTTCGTATCACGTCATCTTCCAGTGACGCGATTGGTTTAAAAACGAATCGAATAGAAACGTTAGTTAGCGTAGTGCATCTTGTCTTAGCCCTCTGGGGCCCTAGCTAAGATGCATGACGTTAAGTAGCGTTTCTATTCGTTTCGTTTTTAAACCAATCGCGTTACTGGAGATGACGTGATACGAAGAGTCACGTGATCTACCAGAGCGACGCGATTGGTTTATAAACGAAACGAATAGAAACGCTTGTTAGCGTAATGTATCTTGGCTAGGACCTCTGCTTTTGTTATATTAGTGCTTTGTGACTGACTGGACTAACTGATAACCTAACTTAGAGACTTGAAATTTAGCAAGATATATATTAGTTATCCTAGAGATGCTTTTAGAAATATTACTATATATTTCATTTATCCATATTACTATAAATGTATGTATATGTGTAGATATGTATGTTCCATGGATGCAATAAATGAATATGAATATGGATATATCCCTTGAAGGGGTCAAAGGAGGTTTGGAAGTCTGTGAGGAACACAATCATACGTAAAAACATACCTTAAGTAATTAGTGTGTATAATAATAAATAAATAATAAATATCAGGGGACAATGTCACACCAATTGAGCTAGTCCCAAACTAAGCTCTAGGCTTGTACTATGGGTACTAGACAACGATATAAATACTTATATAGAGAAATATATACTTAAATACATAGAAAACGTCCATGACTCGGGAACAAATATTCATGCTCACCACACAAATATCTGCCCTTACCAGGATTTGAACCCAGGACCTCTAGCTTCGTAGGCAGGGTCACTACCAACTAGGCCAGCGCGTCGTCAACACACACTACACTTTTACAACTTACGGCATTAACTTTTTCTAAGTTGAATTTCTAATGCCGCGATAACAACAACAAAAAAAAAAGAAGTTAACGGAATACTTCGTGTGCCAATCCGACTCGTACTTGGTCGGTATTTAAAATTACGTAGACTCGTTAGACCTTCGGTAGTCTAACAAGATTTCTTCTTATAAATTAGGTTTCGCTTTCTAATTTGTTGGAACTAGAGCTTATTTAGTTAGGCCGCATTTCACCAAACTGGAGTAAGGTCTTTTACCTAGATTAAACGCCGGATTTGTAAAAAAGTCTAATTAGACCTACTCCAAGCTTGGTGAAAAGCGGCCGTAGGATGGTAAAGAAACATAATTAACGCATAGAAATTTAAAACAATATCCCTTCAGTATTTTATAGTTTACAATAAGAAATGTATCCACTTTTTGACCTTAGTTACTAGGTACATTATAATAAGGTTCAAATGTATACATCTCTTTTTAGTAGACTGTACTACCGATAAGATTAAATCTTCTATGTACGAGGGGCGGCTGAAAAGTAATCTACCTAACAATGAAACAAAAGACTGTCGTGGCTAATTTTTTTTTATTTTTCTATATAGTCCCCTGCTAGTAAAATGCACTTATTAAATTTTTCAAATATTGAATTTAAACCATTAAAAAAAAAATCTTTCGGTTTGTCGTCAAAAAAGTCAGTAACCGCAGCCTTCATTTCGTCATCGGTCATAAACCTTCGTCCCCTGAGGTCTTTCTTGAGAAGTCTAAACAGAAAATAGTCACAGGGGGCTAAATCTGGACTATAAGGGGGGTGGTCAATGGTTTCGAAGCCATTGTCTTTAATTGCTAGCTTCGTTGTGCGGGCGGTATGCACTGGTGCGTTATCGTGCAAAATCAGAATACCTTTGTTTAGTTTACCTCGCCGTTTTTCTTTTATTGTCTCTCTTAGTTGGTATAGTAAGTTTGAGTAATAATCAGCATTCATTGTAGTTTTCTTCGGTAAATAATCTATGAGCAAAATCCCTTCTGTGTCCCAAAAGATTGTAGCCATAAGTTTACCTGCCGATGGACAGACCTTGAATTTCCGAGGCGGCTTCTCATCCTTAAATTTCCACTGTAACGACTCTTGCTTACTTTCCGGGTCCCATTGTCGAATCCAAGTCTCATCACATGTTACAATTCTAGAAATTATTTCTTCCTCTTTCCCTCGACTCATCTCCAAAAACTCTTCGCAACATTTGACACGCCTCTCCATGTCAAATGCAGTCAACATTCTGGGGACCCAACGTGCACTAACCTTGGACATGTTCAAATGCTCATGAATTATTTCATTGACTCGCTCTTTACTGACGCCCACATCTCTAGCTATCTCCCACTGCTTCACTCGTCGGTCCTCTAATATAATTTTTTTCACCCTGGCTACATTTTCATCGGTGACGGCCGAAACTGGTCTTCCGCTACGAGGATCATCTTCCAGACTCTCACGACCTAACTTAAACTGCTTTGACCAAAACTTTATAACAAATTCGGAAGAACACAAACTGCCAAACACACGTAACATACGCTGTCTGATCTCCGAAGGCGTATTCCCTTCTTTAGTCAAAAACTTAATCACCGCACGCTGCTCGATTTTATCCATTTTCACTTTTTCTACCGACATGTTTGAAACAATTGTAGGAGACAAATAAACGTGATGCAATAAACAAATGAATGTAATACATTTTGAAAATAGAATAACAAACGAATATAAATCCATACCAGCCAGCATTATTTTTGTATATATTTCTGACCAAGGAGATTACTTATCAGCCGCCCCTCGTATAAGGTCTGTGGGGCAAGTGCGTCCACGGGGCAAATGCCTCAGACCCTCAGAATATCTCCTACAAAATATATGGTTTAAGGCACTTGCCCCGTGGATGCACTTGCCCCACCTTAAGGGCAAGTGCGTCAAAGGAGTAGTTAATTTTCAAGTTAATGTTCTAGAAATCGTTAGAGCTAAGATGGATCTACCGGAAACCCATTCAGCTTAAGTATCAAAACCAAACAGATCTTTAGAGAAAAAGACAAAAAGTAACTTTTGCCTTGACAGATTAAGTACAAACTACAATCATGAAAAGATTGTTATTTATTCTGACTCAATGATTTTAGGGTCTCATTCGAATGTAATTGTCATCCAGTTCTAGCAATACAACATGCAACACATTATAAAGGCACTGGTTGCCTAGTATTGCCTAGATAAAATGCATAATGTTAAATATAGCGATTTTCAAAAACTGACAAAACATAGAATTGACGGAAACTCTTTCGCTTCAGTCGCTTATGTCAAATCCATACGTTTTGTCAGTTTTCTAAAATCGTCTACATTACGTTATGAATCTTGACTAGGCCCTATGACCAACCTTTTATGTAAACCCTTGACAGTTTTAGAAAGTTGATAGCTAACTTTCGAAAACTGTTTAAATTTTTGGAATTGATACGAGCGTTTGACGCGATGCGATCGTCTAACAGGCAGAAGAAGTTGGAGAAGGCAAACCAGCACACAGGCCACCTGCTGGTAATTGGGATCTGTGACCCATACACATTTGCATTCTCAAGACTACAACCTTGAGGACTAAGATGAAATATATTTTCTTTCCTTTATTTACGTCAATACATTTTCGATAGCGATAACGTCAGCAAAAAGCAATTACTTGTCTTACTACTAAAATTACAGTTTCAGTTTCCTCCCTACACCCTGCAGGCCTATTACGTAACTCACTCGCATTCGCGATCGGCTTCAAAGCGGACCAATTGGTTTCTTTTTGTATGCAGACAAGCCTTCCATTTTCAAAATGAAAACGATTGCGATTGCGATTGCGTTAGGTAATAGCCCCTCTGTTCCTACACTTAAAAACAACCTTAAATTTGTGTTTTCTTCCGAGAACTTTGTTAATGGAGGCAAAATTAATTTTCACACCAAGATGGCTACACTTGAAAGTTATTCAGAAACGCGTGTAAACGTAAAATCCATACCAAGTGAAATATTGAAGTCAGTGCTATCGACTCCGGATGGAGCCAATATTGTACGTGTATCAGGGACGCCGGCAATTGTATTTCAGATCAAAGTCTTTGTTGTTATGTTATTAAAATATAATATTTGGTTCTCTTCTTTATATATGCTGCAGTATGAAATTTAATTTTTAATTTGAAAGTTTTGAAACAGTCGGTCGTCAACATAACCAATTATTTTAATATGCTCTACTATAATCTACTTGCTTCGTGTATTATTCAAAATGAGGGGACCGTTTTTTATCGATTGTTCGAAGTTTTATTAATAGAAGGAATCATAATACAAACTCTTCGTAGGGTGTCGCAGAGAAATATAATTTCGTTATCGTTATGTGTATATTTTTTAGTTCCTTTTAAAAATAATTTCTTATACACATAAAATTAATATGACCACGTAGATTCTTGTCATAACTCTTTATAATAAAAATAAATATAAGAGACTCTACACTTATCGACACCTTTCTCAGTTGATAAATTCCAGACAGGGAAAGATCAGCGCTAAAGCAATTACATTACTATGTCCCTTTCACCGTCTTGAATTTTGCTACCAAAGAAATGAGATTTCGTGTTGATAAGTATGGTGAGACACTTATGTATGTAAAATTTGTCTGTATACAATTTGATCAATGACCAGCAGGCCTTTCGCGTAACTCACTCGCAATCGCGATCGGCTTCAAAACAAAACAATTGGTTTCATTTTGTATGCAGACAAGCCTTCGATTTTCAAAATGAAAACGATTGTGATTGCGAGTGTTGTTATGCGAAAGGCCTGCGGGTTCCTTCACAACACATGATGCATTGACGCTTCATTCAAATATTACATTTAAATCTACACTTTTGAGGCATCAATGTATTACGAACTAGGTCAATTTCTCATAAAGTTTTGACGTAAAAATTAACATTTCAGCTACATTGAATCCAGTCTGAACACGATCCTCACAGAATATAGGTCAAATAAAAGCTCTTTATGATCAAAATGTACTATTTACTGCATTTAAATATTGTGTACGTTGTTTTCCATTAGAATATTACTGCGCTGACTTGCAAAGCAGTATTTCATATTCGGAAGAGATTTTGTTGTACGTTTTATGCAATGCCAGTAGCAAGGAAAAATACTGCAGGGTCTTGCTATGCCAATTGGAATCCGTTCCAATCAATACATTTGTAAAGATTATGGTCCACCAATCCACCATATCTTTACACCTTGAAGTAAACTGTCATTCAAAAACCATTTCGAGGCATCTTCCTAACTTACAGTCAACTGGTTGATTTAATTCATCTTTTGGCTTTTGATATTAAAGGGCACAACGACGCCAAACAAAAATATTAATAAAAAAATAGCGCAATGAAAGCAATCAAATTTGAATTAGTTCCTTATAATGGTCCATTTTTAAGTATTTTTGAACGAAACGAGTGGGTAAAACATATCATAATCATTATTATCATCAGCCCGTATTAGTTCACTGCTGGCCAAAGGCCTTTCCCAATGCACGCCACTGCTCCCGATCTTTAGCTTTTCTCATCCAACCTACACCGGCCATCGGCGCATATCATCGCTCCATCTTCATCAAAGTTCATCCGGAGACCGATGCTTTTGGAAGATCCAGCCATCGTCTGTTGTAGGTCCTGCATGGTTTCAGACGTAATCATGATAATATCGACTGCAAATCTCAGCATGAGAGATACTCGCCGTTTAGATTTATACTATATACCACGTACGTCCTTCCCAGTCTAGCGTCCTGAACACATCCTCGAGCGCAGCGGACAACAATTTCGGGGATATGACATCCCCTGGTCTCAAGCCTCGCCACAGCAGCAGGATGGGCTCAGTTCGTCAGTTCTGGATTTGGATAGACATAGTGGCGGCGCCATACAGATCTCTCAACACTTCGAAATAACGCCAGTCAATTTAGCACCGCTGCAAGGACTGTAGAACAGACCCTATTCCCATTACTGCCGCTTATAGTAGACGCTTGTAACAGAATTTCGAGCCCGGAATCGCTAGCTTCGTAAACAGGATCACTTAACAAATCCTGATGCCGGAACCAACAATTACCTAGCTAATTATCTGGTCTATTTCTTACAATGAAAAACCAAATCAATTTCCTAAGTAAAACTCTTTCATTTTTCTTATTAACTTATTCTTGAAAATTCTCAGTCGCCAGTGACCTAGAAATGCTTGAAGTTTTTGAAATTTGTTTCTTACGTATAATGGCGTTGAAAAGAAAATCGGGTAAACAAACTTAACCTTTCCTATCCCCTAAGGCTATCCCGGGACCATATTTTATATGTATGGATTAACTAACAAGTCGTCGCTGATACTGCAAAACCGCGTAACCAACAAATTTGTTATAGACCAAAATAAATCTTAACATCTTAGAAAAAAGGTGCATTTTGCTCCTCGTTAAAAATGTTACTTACGCGGTTTTGCAGTTTCACCGACGAAGTGACTCTTATAAACAAATAAATAGATGGGATCTATATTGACTGACATCATTATTTTTAGTCATAATGTGCTTTAGGTCATAATCATCGCAAGTCATAAAGTGTTTTTTTAAAGAAACTGTTACTTTTTCAGGATTTTTATAAATCAAACCTAACCTAACCTAGCCTTGTCTACACGTTAGATATTTCAGAACTTCTGAAAAGTTTACAGTTTCAGCGATATTAACAATTATGACTATCAAAAATTATGTCAACAATTACATTATGACCAATAAAATTATGGGAAACAAAGGGCTCCCAAATAGGACTTCAAAATCAATCACTTTAATCATGAATAAGGTCTGCAAATTATAGATTTAACAGTAAACCGCTTCTGGAATGCGCTCCCACTTCAAATTAGACGAGCCCCTAGCAGGCTTTCTTTCAAGCGAATGCTTCGTAAACATTTCCTGGAACAAGATGTTGCGTAGAATTTTAGGCTAGACCCATCATGAAATATGTCTTAGTCTCTGTTGTTATATTTATAGGTTTATATATTTTTGTATTTATTCATGTATGTATATTAATATTTCTATATAATTGTATAATATATGTGTGTATATCATGTGAGTACCTTTTGTAAGTACTTCTTGCGTGAAGTATGATTATTTTGTAAATATGTTCTTTGCTTTGTTTTCTGTATGATCATTTGGTTGACTGGTACAGAATGCCATTAGGCATTAAGTCCGTCATTTGTACTTTTTTTGTGCAGTAAAGGTTAAATAAATAAATAAATAAAAGTTTATATGGGGTAACATGCGCACTCGCGTCTAAGGCCGTAGATCATCTGTCGTCGCCGCGGCCCGCCGCGGGGATACTGACATGGGGGGGCCCTTCCTCTGGAGTCTCGCAATATTGCTCGGAAAAGTCGCCAAAAATGGTAAACCTAAAAAACAAATTTAATTTATATGAAACATGCGAAGAATATTTTATCTGGCCTGTTTGCAATTGGCAAACAATAGTAAAATAATAATGTAATTCATACATAATACCTCACTTTTAGTAAACCCTGTGTGCTGTGTAACTAATGCCTAAAGGAATAGTAAAATGCCTTGAAAGGTTTAGGAAAACATCACAGGGCAAAGTGGTTTTGGTGAAATTGGTAATATAATCAGTCACTTTGTCGACAGTAATTTAATATACAAATGGTTTTAGGGATATATTAGGTAAATAGGTCAGTCCAACTGAAGTCTGCTTTTGGTTAAAACATTGTTGGACGCCGACTTCAGTTGGACTGACCTATTTACCTACCATTTTAAACAAGTTATTTTTTGGTTTTTGAAGGCGGTTTTTTTATTTTATTTTATACTTTTTAGTGATCCTATTTATGCTGTTACGTAGCTCCACTTCTAAATATTAATAAGAAACTATAGAACATTTCAAGCTCGCCGCAGACAACGCCGCGGGAATGTCATAGTCATATTTAAACCTAAATGTGCTTCGTCATAGTCGCTCAACTTCCTTTATCGAAATATCTTATCGACACCCTTGAAATAGGTACCGTTAAGGAGTTCCGGTGGCCGTCTGTGGTCTTCATCATCAGTTCCACTTCACTATATAGTACTTTTCAAAAGCAAATGCATGAGTTACAGTGAAAAATACCAAAATCGCTATAGGTGTGCCTATAATATTTGAGGAGTTCTCTTGATTTCTCCATGATCCCATCATCAGATCCCGACGTGGTGACAATGGGACCAACTAGAAAGTATACCCATTCGAACAACGAAAAAATTTTTCAAATCGGTCCAGTGGTCTTCGTGTAATCGGGGAACATACATAATAAAAAAAAAAAAAAAAAAAAAAAAATCCCGACGAATTGAGAACCTCCTCCTTTTTTTGAAGTCGGTTAAAAATGCCTTGAAAGGTTTAGGAAATACATCACAGGGCAAAGTGGTTTTGGTGAAATTGATAATCAGTCACTTTGTCGACAGTAATTTAATATACAAATGGTTTTAGGGATATATTTGAAATTAATTTATTGTGGTCAGTTTGGGTTGTGTCCTTAGTTTTAAAAATGTGTAAACCTAAATTTATAAACGTCAAACTCTGCCAGACTAGACTCAAGTTTGACGTTTATAATTCTGGGGTCGTAGTGAAAAAGGGTATAAGTCGTCTGAAGATCAAGTGAAAAAGGGTTTAAGTCTAGTATACTCCGTTCATGTATATACCCTTTTTTATTACGAGTTAAGTCGACTAGTACCCTTTTTCACTAGGACCCCGGAATTTAGGTCTACAGATATTTAAAAGAGAACACAACCCCAATTTGACACAGTAACCCCCATAACAAAAAGGAAACCTTAGAAACTACTATGTACTATATGTTTTGATATTGTCGTCAACGTATGTTAACCCATGTTATCGCTATTGTCAACGTTTTGATAGCTTATGTATGTAATTAACAGTAATGACGGCCGAGTTAAAAAAAATACCATACCACGTCAAAGGCAGTACACTAAGGTTTTACTCAGAATAGAGGCACAGGATTGACGCAAGCTGCGGGACGGTCGCGTCGGTTACATGCATTTTGTCCGTTTTCGACAATCTTTTACGTTACCGTCAATTAAGCGTTAGCGCATCTTGTTAGAGCCACAGACACAACGAGTACGAGGATACATTTAAATAAATAATGCATAGCCTTGTAGTAATTATTGTAATATTTATTTTAATTACCCACATTAACATAATCATACAATCTTTTAATCACATAGTTATTGGGGTTAAGTAAATAAACTATAAAAAAAACCGGTCAAGAAAATCTCAGAATGTTAGTGTGGTGTTCCGTAGCCAACAAAGAACTTTCCCAAAAACTATAAAGTAGCTCATTTTCAATTTAATGTTATCGTAGTGGTATAACACGCATGCACAAATTTAAAAGTTTAGTTAACTGTGATAGTTTTATTTTAATTTCGTTATTTTATTAATGATAAATCCAGCTATTTTCTAGAAAAGGGGTTTGGGTAAAAGTGTTGTCATTTACAAAATTCATACATTTTTAAGGTGAGCGGCCATTCGTAAAATAGGTAAATTATGATAGAATTATTAAAAATAAACATATTTTGTTATGTTATGTAATAATCTTAAGTGCAGCGGAGCCGAGATATTTAAATATTCATACTTGGGCGTACATTTGTACTAAAAACTGAATACTTAAATCTTTAAAATCTCCGCTCCGATATTATTTAACGCCATAAATTAAATATATCTATGTGTATTTAGAGGTTCTCTAAATAACTATGTCAAAATCATCCGTGGCCGCTGAAAAAAAATATGACAATATTCTTCAAACAAATTTACGCAATGCCCTTTAGTTCTTAACTTACGATTTTCCTTAAATGCATACCCCAAATCAAAAGTTGATAATAACTTACACAAAATACTGTTTTTAGGTGCTATATCAATACCTCATTTGATAGCGTAATCCTAAAAATGACGCAAATTATCTAATGCAATGAAGGCGAGTGTTTTATGATTATTTAATGACGTAGCGTCACGGTCTTTAACTATCAAACTGTAGGACCTTGTCGCAAGAAAACTGTGAATAGTTTGACACGGTTAGGCTAGTAAGTGTAGTGATACTGACCCTGTTAATGGCACACTGGTCCAGAAAAAGCATGCCAGTATTGTCCATTGACGAATCGGTTTTCACGTTTGAGGCGAGAGCTATTGTAACGACGCAATGTACTTCTACTGGTATGCTTTTGTTGGACCAATTTAAATCAGCCATAAGAAGCTAGCGGTACCGGTTTTGACCCTCTGAGGGCTCAGACAAGATGCACTACGCTAACTAACGTTTCTATTCTATTCGACGACCACGTGACTTTTCGTATCACGCCATCTTCCAGTGACGCGATTGGTTTAAAAACGAATCGTATAGAAACGTTAGTTAGCTTAGTGCATCTTGTCTGAGCCATCTGTAAAAGTAAGGGCCGTCGCCGTGTTTGCTTGCCTGCGTATTAAGTATCGAGCGACGCGCATCGGCGCAACCCGTCCGGCAATAGGTATCAGAAACTACTAAAGGGCCGGAAACGAACTTCTTTTCTATTTATACTAGGTATGTACAAACCCTTCTTTAATTTCTAGGGGTAAACTTCCTCCGATCCTACTTACCATCAGGTGGCCTATTGTGTTTCTCTCCCAACCATAAAAAAGGCAACTCAAATGTTCGCTCATTTACATCCATCACATCATCATCATGATCATCATCATCATCATTATCATCATCACCATCATCATCATCATCATCATCATCATCATCATCATCCTCATCATCATCATCATCATCATCGTCATCATCTTGCCCTTATCCCAATCATTTGTGGTCGCCGCAGTCTTTTTCTTCCAAACATCCCTATCAGCCGTCATCTCATATAACTCTTCACACATTCCATCCATCTCTTCTAAGGTCTCCCCCTTCCATATGTTATAAAAATAATCCCCCTTTATAAATTACTGATGTCCCGTTACGCTCAAACGTACGTTGTACGTAGTGATGGGCGATTTCTAAAACATTGCAAAACTTATCTTAACTGCGAAAATTACAGCTTTTGAAAGTTACATAATTAGATCGACATGAATCTAAAAGTAATGTTACAAGTACGAGTAAATATCATAAGTATAGCTAAATTTCATGATAAGTGTCAATTACTCACGATATAAGTAAGTCAAAAATATAGTAATTTTCAGAAATTAAAGATAATTTCACTCTGGTAACTTTCAGAATATTGCATGAAATTTAAGTGAAAGTTTCCCTTCTGAAACTTACAGATTATTGCATGGAATTCATGAGAAAGTTTCACTTTGGAAACTTACAAGCCGCCCATCACTAGTTGTACGTAGATTGCATCGCGCCGGGCCCTGCGCATGACAGTTTAATTTTATTCCAATAAGTTCGCTATTTTTGGCCAAAATGTTAACGTCGACGTGAAAATACAGGATTTAGATTGGTCCTTCACTGCTGCGAGAGATTGTAACGTTAACGAATAACGTAATAGTGTTTAGCGGTTTAATAACTGGGTCATTATTTGGGCGTTTGTTCCAAATCACTTTCGTGGTCACATTTTTGTAGAAGTGGCTGCAGATTTCGATTTCGTTTCTGGTTAGGTATCTAAGTTTACCGGACATCTAATAAATATCCAAAAACGGCATCTAAATATACGCCCAATTCTTCAAAAATATGTCCACAAAAGTGAGGCGGTTGAAACGCTCGAATAATGACCCAACTATGCTTCAATTTATGAGTTAAGAGTAACATCATAACACATGTTGTTACTCTTGAATGGAATATGAGTTGGAATAAGATTGTCACTTTTAGACTAATATTTGTAAAAAGGAGCGTCCACACTGAGAGCATTCGCGTGTAATGAGCATTCGGCGCGAGCATCTAGTGGTGTGTAAGCTTTGTAACGCTCGGCTCAACGTCCACACCACTCGAATATTCACGGGTATGTTCTCAGTGGGGTGCTCCTTTAACAAATTGTATAGCTAAATAATGTGATTTATGAGGTAAAACAAAGTAAAATTTAGTTTACCTACAGCAAAATTAAATTCTATGAACAAAAAAACACTGAATAAGGGTCTCCCCAAACCTATCGACGCGGAATCGGCTTGAGCCAGTAAAAAAAAGATTTATGTCCATGCAATAAGAGCGAAAACGAAGTAGTTCCGTTCGCAACGCCGAAGCGAGCCGAGCCGAGCCGAGCGACGGTTGTTTCGCTCTTATTGCTTAGACATAAAGAGTTTTTCGATCAGCTAACGCCGATTCCGTGTCGATAGGTATGGGGAGACCCTAAAGTAACACTTTTTTTTTTAAACTAGATCCAGGCCTTTATTATTACTAGCAATTAAAACTTTTCTATGTAAGTATAACCGTAACAAAAAACACTAACCTACATGAAAATAAAGTACTTATGTCCCTAAGAGATCTCTTCCAGTTAACCTTGGAATGGCTGATTTTATTCGATAACATTATTGGAAAGCCATTATCATCGCCATATCGAGCTATATCGACATAGCGACAATGGCTCATTTCTTCTGGAACGTGGGAACAAATTATAGAACAAAACAATGGCGAGAACAAAAAACAACAACCGGTGTTTTCTTAAAACGTTACAGCTACTGTTACTAAAGGTCTTGTGCAATGCCAGTGTATATTAGATTTGATGAGAATTTAATTGTGTTGCAAAATATGCACAACTTACGAGCTGACTGTTTATACCGTGAAAATTGTTCTAGTATTTAACGTTACTCGTATGTGGCTCTAACTGCATTTTATCTAGAATATAGTCTAGAACGTATACACGGTCTATAAATTATATTGAACTAGCGCCGCGTCCCGGCTTCTACGTAATGAATTCGGTTTAAATGGACAAATATTGCGGAAGAATTTCTCTATAATCTGTGACACTAGTGTAAAAGTATACAAGTCTCCCGAGGTTTAGGTGAAAAACGGTATAAGTGTTGTATACTCTGTACATGACGTTTACTCTTTCTTATTAAGAGCTAAATCGACTTGTATCCGTGTTCACTAAAGCCACAGAAATAATGGTATTTGGTATCCAGCATTAAAATCATTTGCATAGGTAAAAGAACGTAAGTGCAAAATCGGAAAATAACAACTGCGTTTTGTACTGTATAAAAAAATCGATTGTAAGATACCTATAATTTATACTAGGGTCTTGAAAAAGAGTATAAGTCTTCTGAAGATCAAGTGAAAAAGTTTTAAGTCTAGTATACCATGTTTATGTATATACCCTTTTTAATTACGAATTAAGTCCACTTGTACCTTTTTTCACTAGAACCCCAGTTTATCAAGCAAGAAAGTCATGCACAAACGCATTCCAATTGTGCTACTATCCTAATTGGAATGCGTTCGGTAAGTCATAATAATTCACAGTGTCAAAACAAACAAAGATATTATTATAAATAATTCAATAAAATGTAACGTCTTTTGCAGTCTTTTGCCGCAGTTTAAATATTAGGACAGAACATTATACAATACTCAAAAAAGCTAGTTAGATAGCATTGATACAAAACGGAATCTTCAAGCTTTTGTAAACACACATAATCTGCCAATGTAAAACAAATTTTATTAACATTACCCACGTCTAAATCCTCTTTTATAGCGTTTTTACGACTCAACCAAACTAAAACAGTGTCTGTTTATGTTCCCACGTAGCCAATGGTTCGACTAACCCATAGGGACTTTCTAACAAAATATTTGACACGCGTGCGGATGCGTATCGAATATTCATTAGCGTTAGCCTGATACTCATACAAAAAGGGCACTAGAGTTGACATTGACTGTGTCACTGGGGTGTAGTGAAAAAGGGTACAAGTCGACTTAACTCTTAATAAAAAAGGTTATACTTATACATGAAGTATACTAGACTTAAACCCTTTTTCACTTGATCTTCAGACGACTTATCACCTTTTTCACTAGGACCCCAGTATAATGTCCGGGTAATTTAAAATGGGCCTTATGCTGGCTGGTAATAATGGTGATCTTGGTTTTTAGAATAAAGAAATATCGAGGGACATTGTTACATAAATTAACCTAGTCCTAAATTACTATGCGTACTAAAGCTGGGCTTGTACTATGGGAACTTGAGTACGATATCTTATACATATGTGACATTATCTATATAAGGGACCTTATTGTCGATGGCGCTTACGCCGCACTGCGTCACGCGACGTTGTATTTATATCGAAGCATCTTGAATAATGGCGGAAGCGCCATCTACAATAAGATCCCTTTTTATAGATAACGTCACATATAAAACTTTTGCTTTACTGACTAACTGATAGATAATGCAAAGCCTACACCGCTGAACCTAACTTGAAATTAGGAGGGAATATTCCTTAGGTATCCTTATTTTTTTAAATCGTCCCCTGACGCGAATAAACTAATTCTATGTGTATAAAGTCGTGGGTGTCCTCTTGTACTTATAGGTAAATAAATAGATAGAAATCATTCATGACTCAAATAAATATTCATGCATACATAAGTAATATTAGGCTTGATGGAATCTAAGCCTGGACCGCTAGGTTCGTAGGCAGGGTCACTTACAAGTACTTACAATTAGGTTTAACTAGGTCATCAATATTAATATATTAATGGTCTAAGATCCGAATAGGAGACGATTTGCACCGGGCTGTTTATTCGATGAAAAGTATTATATATCAAATTAAATACGCTAAATAATATGTGGCGAATAGGTAGGCTGAAAAATTTCAGTCCAGTAAATTTTTTTTTATTTTTTTTTATTTGCATACTTATGCTTGTTTAATAGAAAAATTACATACTAATTGAAAGTATGAAGTCTATAGAATATGCAAACGTTAGGTTTGGTGCAAATTATTAGTACCGACTTACCTGTTTATACCTGCCTACCCAATAGTTTGACGGGATAAAAATAGTCAACTTAACGTTAGCATATTCTATAGGCTTCATATTTTCGATTGGTATGTAATTTGTCTATTAAATAAGCTATAACGTTTTTTTAAAACAAAGTTAATTTTTAAATTTTTAATTAATTATTAACTGGACTGAACATTTTCTGCCTACCTATTCGCCATATATCATATTTAATTTGGTATAAAATACTTTTTATCGAATAAACAGCCCGGTGCAAATCGTCTCCTATTCGTATCTCCTACTCTAAGATTATCAAAGAGGATTGTGATACATTATAACATCTATAATAGTTTTCAGTAGTAACATACATTTTCTTAGTTCTAAGAGAAATACAAACTAACATAGGTACTGCAATCACGACAGTAAATTGGGTAGATATCGTGGTATTTTTTTTTGTTATTTGTTCAGTAGAATTGTTTAAAAGAGCATAAGTGCCAGACACCGTAAGGTCCCTTTTTCTTTAGACTGATTCAATAGAAGTCTTTGAATACGTTTTAGGTTATGCTACGTGAGTTCTATTTTTGGGAGCGGAAATTGAACACAATGGAATTAATTTGTATTTATTTACGTTTTTAACAGTTTACTAAATGTGTATAGCGACCTTGACGACCGATATTATATTTGTAAATAATTGTGATTATGACAGAATTCCAAATTAGGGTTTACATTGTAATCCCTAATCTTCATTTGTCCTAATGCATCGCCTGAATTTTAGAACTACTGACCTGATGCGAATCTCCATTTTTTGTTAGGACTGACCAGCAATTGACCACTATCTCATCATCATCATCATCATGTCAGCCGAAAGACGTCCACTGCTGGACTTAGGCCTCCCCCAAGGCTCTCCACTCAGACCGGTCTTGTGCTTTTCGCATCCACCGCGTTCCCGCGATCTTTACAAGGTCGTCACTCCATCTTGTTGGAGGCCTACCTACAGCTCGTCTCCCGGTCCGCTATCACTCCACTACCACACCACCACTATCTCACCTAATGGTAAAGCTTGCTGGTCCAGTAAAAGCCTATTCATGTTTTGAAGACACCCAAATATCTATCAGAACCAATATGCTTACCTCTCCCAAAGGATTGGGCTAGCTATCCAGAGAGGTAATGCAGCCAGTGTCATGGGGACCATGCCGCGAGCGGACCTGCTAGAGACGGTGTTCTTTTTACAGTGGTGATTATTATTTATATCTTTAATATTTGAGTAGCTTAGTTTAATTTTAATTTAAATACGTTTAGTTTTAATTTTTAATTGTATTAATGTTGAATTCTGTACTAAGTTGGATGTAAATAAACTATTTTTATCAGAAATACAGATATATACCTAATTTTATTATAAAGAGGAAAGATTTGATTGTTTGCATTGATAGGCTCCGAAACTGCTGGACCAATTTGAAAAATCTTTCACCGTTATAATCCTATATTATCCCTGAGTAAAATATGCTGTTTTATTTTTCGGTGCGGATGGAGTCGCAAGCAACAGCTAGTCAGAAATACAGATAACGAAAGCGAATTCTCTTTAGCATTTTGTAAAGAAGCAGCGAAATGCTTTGTGCGAACGGATGGTATTTCGACAGCATAAGGGTGAAGCCCCTCCCTCCGCCTGAACGCCTGAAGATGGAAAGGTATTAACAGAATTAGCTAATGTACAGTCAGGGAGATTCGCGGTCGTCCACTGAAGAAAATTTTGGCTTGTTCGTTGCAGTTAGCTAATTCTACAGCGCTCAGGTCGTTACGCTTCGAACGCGCAAACGAATAAAATTACAAAATATTTATTCAGCAAATAGGCCACATGAGGGCTCTTTTAGACGTCGGTAATATAGAGTGAAGGTGTACTGCCTTTTTGCCGAATTATGTTTCGGCAAATTTCATTTAACAACCAACTTTTCGCCGAAGTTTTATTTGTCAAACCAATCCTTGGCATAATTTTACTTCGTATTTTTTTTATTTCGCTACATTTTTATATTGCAATATTTTATTACGTCAAATATGTGGTAAATAACTGTGTAGCAAATGATTTGCTAAGGCAAATAACATATTTTTTTTATGACCCTAGAAAGGAAACTGCTCCCAGAGATAGTTAGGTTAGGGTTATTTTTCTATTACCCTAAAGACGAAACTGCTCCCAGAGATAGGTAGGTTAGGGTTTTTTTTTATGACCGGAAAAACGAAACTGCTCCCAGAGATAGGTAGCTTAGGGTTATTTTTAAATTAAGGTATTCCAATCAATACATTTCACGAAAACATAATTGACATCTTAAAAGAATCCCAGGTAATAATTTGTCTAACAAAAATGTATCAAATCATTCGTTGGGAAATGATATCAGTGCGAAACGTTGAGTCGGGAAATAAAAATTGGCCCAAATAAAAATATGGGATACGTAGTTTGCGGAGTTAAGAATTTGCTAAATAATTTTCGTCGAAACATTAGTAAACCTAGAGTGAATCTACCAGCGCTTCGGACAAGACCATCATTACGGAGAAGAAGCGCCGCAAGAAACTCTAGCAGACCCTAGAGGTGGTCGACCGGGAATGCCCCTAACTATACTTACCTAATTCTTGCGCACACTCTTTATAGAATACAGAGAGACACGCCACTGTATGTCGATGATATTTACGCCAAAAACATGTTCAAGTAAAATCGCAAGATTTCTTGCGAATCCACAGGTCAATATAGACTCGTAGGGTTCGGAACTCGTCGTTGATCTCTTCTTTGTTGCTTCAGAGAATGGAACCACTGATATTAGACCCCGCAGCATAATATTGGGTATGTAATAATAAGATGGTGGATAAAATTGTCACTTTTCTCGCATTTTCGTGACAGAGGCGGGATATTGGGAGGTTTTATGAGATAACATTGAGGGCAAGTGAAAAAAACTGATAGGAATATTTCTAATAAAAAGAAGCATGCGTTTTGGAATAATACTTATTTACACGATATGAGAAAAATCGATCAATATTGTATTGGAATGGATTCACAAGATTACTTCATTATTGGATCTAGATGTAGTACAATATGAAACAATTTATATTATTGATGGGTTGGCTCTCTTGTAAAAAAGGTTTCACGACGAAGCCAGTGTTGAAGATTTAGTTCTTAGAAATGCTATAACTTCAATTGGGATGAGCAAAACAATTACCGCAATGTTTTCATCGTAAAACTTTGTACCTATTTGATCTAGTGGATTTTAATTGACTTGTCTTATTTAGTAAAAACTTTTATAACATCAAAATGCATGATATTTGGCTAAAATTGCCGTTTTCTGCTGAATAAAGCAACTAGAGACCACATTTTGCACACCATTTTCATGGATGGTTTTTTTTATGACAATATTGTTATTTTAGGCGCAAAGGGAGCATTTTGAGGTTATAAAATTCTTTACTAAATTAGTCGAGTGAATTGGTATGGACTTTAAATAGATGGATGTTTTAAATTTAACGTGTGTATCTGTGTGTATAAGTGGCATCGTACCTCTCAAACGGAGCAATTTGGATGAGATTTTTTTCAAAAGAAAGCTTGTTTAATCAGGGATGTCTTTGATTCAGTTTTATTAAAATAAGTTGGGCCGTTTAGGAGTTACCGGGTGTGAAAGTAGGGGTTTGATTTAATAAATTAATTTACTTTGTTCATCGTCCATTGTCAAGACACTTGACAGTAACATTTGGTACAGACCTAAAATCATCAGCTTGTCATGGTTGGCTGTTTTGAAGGAAAGAGGACTAGAGCCTGAGCATTTGGCATTAACATCCATGGGCCATCTACCTTCCAGAATAGAAGAGCTTGAGACACAGCGAGCGCTAGGTGGTGATGAGCCTTAGTTTTGAAGAATTGACGAAAAAGAGAAGAGAAATAATAAGCAGAATTAATTTGAAGCTAAGTAGTACTTACTTTCTTAAACTTTATATATTATACAGCAATACAACTAAAACGAACACTCAAGCTTTTATTAGATTCTTATAGATCCTACATCAAATTGTTACGAAGTAATTCCAACAGGAAACTAATAACGTTATTTCGTTTGAAATTTGTTGCATTATCTCTGAGAGCCAATTCCAAAGGAAGAGGTCTCTTCAGAAAATGCTACAATCTTTTTTTCCATCAATGGTCCCGCCCGCATTCAGGTTAGGAGGTTGTATAGTCGACCGAGTAACTCATTTGCCACTTTTCGAATCTATTTGAATGAAGTTAAGATCCAAAACGTTGTATACGTAAGGTAAGGTGAGTGAGTTTGGAGTTTGAGTGTAGCTGGTGTTATTATCTAAATTCTAAAGTGAATTCGACGTCAAATTCACTGGCAAACCTGTTAGGAAATTATTACAATACAAATTTTAATTCGTCGAAGAATTTAACCTCGTGCGAGGTCCGTCCGGCTCCCCACTTGAACTCGGCCTTTCGTACCTGGGTAATTATCTCAACCACATTTTTTGAGCGGCGGACGTGATAATGGGGGTGTAAAGTACATGTATTGGAAAACTATTTATTTTATAAATAATCTTACTCAAAATACCATATTGAGCCAAAGTTAAAATTATTATTAACTTATTATATTTATCGTAAAAAAATATTTTCAATCCAAAATCAATTTTGGTGTCGTGTCCTGTACTTCCCGCATATACTGATATGTCGTGGTACAAACTTATTAAGCCTCAACTAGACTTATATTTTAGTTATCTGTATTCCTTATTAGTTGAGGTATTTTAAAATGCATCAATTATTGCATTTGCAAGTAAAAGGAACCTGGGAGCAGTGTAAATAAAACTGTCCAAGCGAAATAGTTAATTTTGGTGGTGAATATTGAAATTGATTTTATGATCGAACGAAACGTGATTAAACAAACAAATATAGCGTCAGATGTTCGTTCAGTTTCACTCCAGCAATAGACGGTGAAAGATTTGTACCATCTTTCTGCGTCTTCCCGCTAAGCACATAAGTATCTAATTTTGGTGGTATGAAATACACTTTATTAATCGTGATAACTTAGATAAGTCATTATTTCGCAAAAAGTTTTGTTGTGTGATAGTTTTTTCAAGTATGTTTATGGTGTCTTTTTAACTGTAACGAGTTAAGTTTTTGTTAAACTAAAACATTTGTTTTTAATTTTAAAAAAAATGTTTAATTTTATAATTTTGGTGGTACAATTTTGGTGGCTTTTGCGAAACACCAAAATTATCAAAATTTCTGGTCTCCACCAAAATTATTTAAACAACAAATAATCATTATTTATTATATAAGAAACTTACGTTTTGGATTTTCAAAAATAACAAGGAAGATTCCCTAACGATTATATTTTAATTAGCCCGATATGTTATTATTGATCGTGAGTTTTTCTAAGAAAAGTAATTTTGGTGGATAATAACAATTTTGGTGGTACATAATTAGTAAAATCGTTATATCTTAAAAAACACTTGGTATAATAAAGGGCCATTTTAACACTGTTTTTATAATGACTAATGACGTCATTTAAACGTTTAATTGTAAACCCTACTAAGAAAATAAAAAAATACCACCTAAATTAGGATAATTTGACGCTTGTTGAAATTCACCCACCTACAAGTGTAGGAGACAACATTCGTTTCCCAGTTTTAATACTTGAATAACCAATTGGAAAGGGAGTACTTAATACCCCTGTGGTCGTAGCCAAGATGCAAACACTACTAAGGTTTTTCTTTTCTATCACTCAAAATGTATGGGATGATAGTGTTGACCACGTCCTTTATCGCTGTGCACGCGAATGTCATCTCAAACATATTTAAGTGATAGAAAATAAAATAGTACCTAGTTTACGCAACGGTTGCGTAATGACTGGTTTATGAAACGAGCCGCAAGGCGAGTTTCATAATAGATCACACGAGTGTTGTAATACTAATTACGCAGTCTCGTACAATACTTTATCTACACACATATTATAAGTAGGTACTCTAAGATGGGTTCAGAAGCCGAAAGGCAAATGACCAGCATTACCTTACCTGTGGTAGTAGGTGACAGCGATGACAGCTGTAAAGTAATTTTGAAATTACGTTATCTAATATTGTAAGGTAATGAGATCCAAATTTGGAACATCTTCCAAAATTAACAGCTGTCATCGCTGTCACCTACTACCACTGGTAATGCTGGTCATTGCCTACGGGTTTTGAACGCATAATAGAGGACTTATGATATGAGTGTAGATAAACGTTAATACGCGCTTTTGACGTGTTTATCGTTTTGTTTTTAAATTGGCCGCCATTAGGTACTGTCAAGTAAATAGATAAGAGTTATCGTAACATTGACTATACTATTTAACCTGTCGAAGACAATATGATTTTACCGTATAGAATAAGACGCCTGTGGCCCGTTTCACGAAGCTACAATTTACAAATTACAAGCAGAACTCTCTTTCCAGCAAAAGGAGTTAGAAAGAGACTTCCGCTTGTAATTTGTAACTTGTAGCTTCGTGAAACGGGCCTCTGGAAGTTAATTCTCGTAAACAACTCACTCTTGAACTCGACGCAGCAATTATTAACCGACGAGTTCAAGTTGTCCCGTCAGATCGTAACAACAACATTTAAGGGCGTCTATTCTCAGCATAGATCGTAGCAGGTGGAAATAAGTGGTCTCTGCCTACCCCTCTGGGAAACAGGCATGATTTAATGTATGTATGTATGTATTCTCAGCATACCTGCTTTACCCGCCGAGTGATCCCGCTTATATGACTTCGCTCACTCGACCGTTCCACAGAGAGCTGTTTTAAGAAAATACCTCTGGTACATAATAACGCCGGGCAAACACCTGGTTTTCGGGCCTGCATACATGTTACATTACGCTACAAACCGGAGATCCTCATTTCTAGGAATACAGAATGTTTAGGTCGGACATTTTGGCAGCTTGTTTCTGTTCGGAAATAACACTTAGTTATATAACCGCTTTAAATCCTTCTATCTGCCCACAGTTACTTTATAAATATTAGATAAACTTCAAGGACCAGCGTGTATGCGCTCGTAATAAAGGAAGCGCAGCGCAGATATTTTTATCTACACACATATCATAAGTCCTCTATTATGCGTTCAAAACCCGTAGGCAATGACCAGCATTACCTGTGGTAGTAGGTGACAAGCGATGACAGCTGTTCATTTTGGAAGATGTTTCAAATTTGGATCTCATTACCTTACAATATTCGACAACGTAATTTCAAAATTACGTTACAGCTGTCATCGCTGTCACATACTACCACAGGTAAGGTAATGCTGGTCATTTGCCTTTCGGCCTCTGAACCTATTTTAGAGTAGGTATTTATAATATTTGTGTACATAAAGTATTGTACGAGACTCTGCGTAATTAGCATAACGCAACCATCACGTAAACTACTATTTTTCGTCTTCAGACATGTTGATATAGAATCGAAATTAATTAACACCACATATCGTCCCTTTACTTTCTCAACCTCTTATCTGATTGAATATTTTGATAGGAAAGTAGTCTTTATAAACTTTGGAACATGAGTGTTTTTTCTGTCTAACTATCGGTAATCGAAATCGCGCAAGATGGGGTGGCCGAATAACTAATTCTACGCGGACGAAGTCGCGGGCA
The DNA here is from genome assembly GCA_946894065.1 of Acleris literana. Taxonomy (NCBI): domain Eukaryota; kingdom Metazoa; phylum Arthropoda; class Insecta; order Lepidoptera; family Tortricidae; genus Acleris; species Acleris literana. Next base: position 16,926,311 of record OX335684.1, on the reverse strand, counting down.
GAAGCTAGCTGTTATTATTTTTAAGGTTTTCGTAATGTTTGATGTATTTTTAAAGCAATTATAAAAATAATAAAAATCTGTCCAATGCCCATGATTTATAATTATGTCTGCAATAAGCCTTTATTGTAATTTCTGCTGTGTGAGCAAAGGCCTTCCCTCTTTTTTGCTATTCATTCCTATTATATACTTTCGCCAGTCGCTTTAAAAGTCATCCTCCTTTATGGTCTACCTCTGCTCTGGTGGCTTTTCTGCGGGATCCATTCAGTGACAAATCTGGTCTACCGATCCTGATGCTTACGACGGACATAGGTTACGTGTTAATAAATCATCAGTAATATCTTTGTCATTTTGAGTGCGACTTGCTGTTCTCAGTTCTTGGAGTATTTGTTCTATTTGTTTCTCCAGAATTCAGTTAGAGAAATAGTCAAAAAAAATAGAGACAAGCTTAAAGAACCTAAATTTTACTTTTTTTGGTATTCTTTGCGAAGGTTTTTGATTAATTTAGTCCGATATCATGTTGCAATTATTTAACACAACATAAATGATGGTATTATAACACGGAATAGAAAAAACAGTGGAAGTGGCATGAGCTTCGCTTAGTATCAGACCTGTTGTCGCCAATACTCAAACTATCATAAAAACAACACGCCTCCATGGAAAATGCTTTTGGTGCTGCTATCGTTTTTATATTCCAAAATAGCACAATAAGGCATGCTTCTGGATTTTTTTCCTTTTTAACCGACTTCAAAAAAAGGAGGAGGTTCTCAATTCGTCTGTTTTTTTTTTTTATGTTTGATACCTCAGAACTTTCGACTGGGTGAACCGATTTTGATGATTCTTTTTTTATTTGAAAGCTGGTGCTTCCCAATTGGTCCCATTCTTATCAAAATGAAGATCTGACGGTGAAATCCACGAGGAATCGACGGAACTCTTCAAAATTTATAGGCACACCCATAGCGATTTTGGTATTTTTCATTGTAACTCAGGCATTTGGTCTTGGAAAGCACTATTTGGTGAAGTGGAACTGATGATGAAGACCACAGATGGCCACCGGCACTCTTAAACGGTATATATTTCGAGGGTGGCGACAAGATATTTCGATTAAAATAGTTGAGCGACTATGACTAAGCATATTTAGGTTTAAATATATGACTATGACTTTCCCACGGCGTTGCTTGCGGCGAGATTGAAATGTTCTATTGTTTCTTATTAATTGAGAAATGGGAGAATAACAGCATAATTATGATCACTAAAACGTATAAAATAAACCCGCCTTCAAAAAGCAAAAAATAACTTCTTTAAAATGGTAGGTAAATAGGTCAGTCCAACTGAAGTCGGCGTCCAACAATATTTTAACCAAAAGCAGACTTCAGTTGGACTGACCTATTTACCTACCATTTTAAAGAAGTTATTTTTTGCTTTTTGAAGGCGGGTTTTTGTTTTTTTAAACTTTTTTTTAGAAATATCGAAATATCGAAATAAGCGATCGCGGCAAAAGTATGTAGTAAGTATGTAGTAGCGGAACTCCGCATAACCATGCCACACGTTACACGCCCACTTGACACTTCTACTGTTTTTTCTGTTCTCTGTATTATAACATTCATTAATTACTAAATGGAATAGACGACTTTCGGGACAATCAGTTACTTACTTACTTCTAACAAAGTATCAAAACGATATAAATAAAGTATCAATTTGTAGGGAGTGTTTTAAGTTATTGTTCATTTATAAATCGTAACAATTCTCTACCATACTCGGTTTTTAGTCTATTTTCGAGAACTGTATTTCGTACTTTCCACAAAGCAATTTATCTTGGTTATTAGTCATCTTCCCTATTATCCAATTTCAGTTTCGTTATCTAAAGTGGCTGTAACTTTGAAGTTCGTGCAAAACTTGTCCCGTGACCTTATCATTCATTCAACGAATAGATCAAGGCGAATTATCTTCTCAGAACTCTAAAAATAGCCTGCGGCTTACCTTTGAGTTTTTGAGGGAATATGGAGATAAGTTGAAAAGTGGTTCATAAATGCGTAAATACGAGCCGCAGCTGACTAAATTGATATTGTGAAAAGTCTGTAAAAGGCATGGTATACTTTACCCCATTATTCATTATTTTAGTTAAAGCATGCCCTGTCTCCAACCATAATTATCGTCTTTGACCTGTTATCATATTGTCAACGTTTTGATAACTCTTACTTACTTGACATGACAGTTATGGAGGCCGATTTAAAAACAATACAATAACAGGTCAACGACGATATGGTTTTTACATCTATTCTCTCCTCGTCTTTGGGCCTCCCCAGATAATGTGTGCACTCCATTGATTTTCGACCGTCAGGCGGTTTGAAAGACTTGGGACTGGAGTATATAGTATACAGGGTGACTGGAAATTCGCCGTATTCCTTGAAAGGGGTTATTCTACAGCTCATTTGTAATGATTTACGTCCAGTCAACCAGGGGTCCATTGGTTTTCGAGTTATTCACGTTTTTAGATATTTTTTTATAATACCCGCCTTCTGACCAAAAACTAGTAATTGTGTAAAAATTGCGTTATTTAGAAATAAAAAATAAGCATTTTCAAATAGCCAATGAACTACTGATTACGAAAAGTAATTTCTAGTAATTATTTTCCAATTTTGTAACATTTTAAAGCACAACTAAAAAAAAAAGAACAACACTTCGCGTACAAATTACTGGAATAGTTTGCCCAATTCATAAGCTTTCTAAAAAGGTACAATTTATGACATTTTAAAATTAATTTATATTTCATTTTTTTGCAATTAATAATAATACCAGAAATGTTCGCGGTTAAGCTCCATCGTTTCAACCAAAAGACGCGGGAAGCGTTGTAGTAAAATATGGAACGCACTTTATGTTTTTGATCCCTGGTTGACTGGACTTAAATCATTACAAATGAGCTGTAGAATAACCCTTTCAAGGAATACGGCGAATTTCCAGTCACCCTGTATTTGTAAATGCAACAATCTTGAAAGTATCAAAGTATCTGATCTATTATATCAATATGGCCAAGACTGCAATGGTTGTTTAAGGAAAACATCTTCGTTCCGAAAATAGAAAACACGGGAGGGGAAAGACGTCGGGCCAAATTATGCTAACTTCGTTTACGTACGACTCGTCAAATCGCGGGTGTCTATGTGAATACGAAAGCATCGATAAAAATTCGGTTCGCGTTACGAATAACTGATGACGTGATTGATATTGCCGTTATTTTAGAATTGATTATTAAAGTAGATAATCTAGTTAAACCTTAATCCTTGTTAACCTTTGGGTAGCTCTCCCTTTTTGACTGCAATAGCTGTCTTTTTTTATTGCTTAGAGCAAGTAAGCGAGCACACAAGACCTACAAAAATTTCATTCCGATGACTGAAATCAAAAGACAGCAAAATGCGTTGCTAACCATAACAAATAATTCGAAAATATAATGTTTTTGCCATTAACTTTATAAAATAGAAACAACCGTAGCTTATCCTTGGAAATAATTGAAAACTAAGGTTTTTGCTAGATTTGCAAATAATAATTATTATAGACTTCAATTTAGCAACCCAGAATAAGTATTCATAAACGTACAATAAACGTATTTTAGTTAGTTTTCTTTGTCCCTTTCTGTAAATTTAAATGTGACAATGACAGATAGTAACAAAACATATTTATAGCACACTTTAGCTATTGCACTTTTATCAATAAGAGAGTAAGTATTTATAGAAGACGTAGGCTTTAAAAAGCTTTTAAGGTGATCAAAGAAGAATTTAAGGATCTGTTTGGTCTTGACAGCGAACATCTGTCTAATCTCGATATTGAATTGCTTTAAATCTAGGCTCTGCCATTTATTCTGAAGATGTTGTTTGTTCTATGCGTGAAGTATAATTATCACCAACAAATGACTAGGATTTAGGCATTAAAACTACGCTGAGTGTATCTTGAAATCGAACGATCGTTTTTGTTTTACAAATGAATACTTACTTGCTTAGCACTACGAGTATAGTTGGAGAGACACTTAGAAAAGGTCTGCTATGTAACTAACAATATAATATTGTCTCTAACATCACCATATCCGTATGCTACTGAAATCCCAAAGATGTAACAGTTTCAACAGAACATTTCTGATTCTCCAAACACTCTCACAATGTCACTCGTAGTATCCTCAGCAGTGCCGTTAACCTTGAGACATTCTAGGACAGTATTACAGCCCTCTATTACCTAGATTAGACTTTATTGTTCGTCCCAAAGGCCACATTTTGCCTCGTAATCTTACAACTAAATATCGAAGACCTCAGGTTACAAGAGGTCCTTGGGTAAATTTAGTAATAGCTATACAGGGTAAGCACCCATTCCAAGTTTATTAACTTAATTGTAAGGCCCTTAAGAAAAGGTCGGCGTACTTAAATCCTATTCGTAAATAGGCTTCAAGTTAAAGGTAAGGTTGTTACTGACAAAACTTGGCCTTGGGATCTGTTTCGCGGAAATAATTATTTCCGTAAGATGAAAGTATTTTAAAACAATACTTTACGTAGAAATTTAGGTTAGAGCAGTCTTGAGAAAGGTTTCGCTTCAATAGAAATTGCTAGTCTTTAGATGAATGTTTTTTTTTTGAGACCGTATTAGTTGAGATTTATATTGGGAAAAAAGGTTCGAAAACTAATCGAACGCGGATGTTTTTGGGTAATAACTTATATACACATCAAAAACGTATAAGGATCAAAATAACGTGAGAATATTTTCGATCCTTTGATGTGTGTAGTTCAACTAGTATCGTCGTCGCCAACTCATTTTTTAACCGACTTCAAAAAAAGGAGGAGGTTCACAATTCGTCGGGTTTTTTTTTTATGTATGTTCCCCGATTACTGGAAGACCACTGGACAGATTTGAAAAATTTTTTCGTTGTTCGAATAGGTATACTTTCTAGTTGGTCCCATTGTCACCACGTCGGGATCTGATGATGGGATCGTGGAGAAATCAAGAGAACTCCTCAAATATTATAGATACACCTATAGCGATTTTGGTATTTTTCACTGTAACTCATGCATTTGCTTTTGAAAAGTACTATATGGTGAAGAGGAACTGATGATGAAGACCACAGATGGCCACCGCAACTCCTTAACGGTACCTATTTCAAGGGTGGCGATAAGATATTTCGATAAGGGTAGTTGAGCGACTATGACGAAGCACATTGTGGTTTAAATATGACTATGACATTCCCGCGGCGTTGTCTGCGGTGAGCTTGAAATGTTCTATAGTTTCTCATTAATATTTAGAAGTGGAGCTACGTAACAGCATAAATAGGATCACTAAAAAGTATAAAATAAAATAATCGGCGTCCAACAATATTTTAACCAAAAGCAGACTTCAGTTGGACTGTCCTATTTACCTACCATTTTAAAGAAGTTATTTTTTGCTTTTTGAAGGCGGGTTTTTGTTTTTTTAAACATTTATTTTTTTATGGAATGGACAATAATTTATTACTGCACTATGATTAGCTACAATGTATAATGCATTTACCGACTGTCTAATCTGTCTATTACTTCCTTACTAATATTATAAACGCGTGAATGAATTTGCTTGTTTGTTCGATCAACGCTTCAACCGATCGTCATAAAACTTGGTGCTAAGATAGTTCATCACCTAAAGACAGGTATAGGGTTCTCTTAATCCCGTAAAATAGGTCAGTTCTCGAGGGAATATCGATATACGAGCGAACGGATCCATGGACAAAACTAGTGTAAGTACCATATTTTAGTTATATTGAGCGCAGTATCGCCAACATGTACAGATTCACGGACAAAAGATAGAGTACTACATTTTAATTAGATTGAGTGTATGACTGAAATGCAGCAACGCTTTGGCTTTGTAGTGGTTTCAATCAAACGATATTAATATTTCGAGCACAGCACGCTCCAATAAACTTTCTCTTCAGCTAATAAGTAAACAGTGAATTTATGTGCGGATACTACCGCAATTTTGTCGCGTAAATTGTTATGCTGGCAAACTATCTGTAGGTACATATTTTTTAATCAAATTAATGTATTGACATCAGTTACCTAATACAATAGTGTTTAGTAACATAAACACCGTGAAGCCAGAGCGTATAGCTATATACATAGGTAACATATCTACCCCTTTTTATATTATATAATTGAATAGAATGATCAACAAGTTTTTAGAGATGTAGGTAATTCCGTAGCTCTGCCTACCCCACTCTGGGAACGAAGGCGTGAGATTATGAATGTAACCTGGAATTTAGAATGAATTTTTTACCCTATTCAATTTATAAATTGCTAAAATGAGATATCTACTCGTATCTGACTGTTCATTTCTGTATGTCTACATCGCTGAATATATAATGGTGAAGCCAGACGAGCGTAATTTGGTGAGTTGTGAATCGCGTAATTTCTGCTCAATTCAGTTTCATACAAAACTCCTGTTTGGTTCACACGGCGATGCAAAAACAGCTGGACTTTTGTATGCAGCAGAAACGTGAACGAAAATACGCGACTCACAACTCACCAAATTACGCTCGTCCGGCTCCACCCTTATATTCAGCGGTGTAGACATAAAGAAATGAACAGTCAGCTACGAGTAGATAATGTCATTTTAGCAATTTTTAAAATGAAAAGGGTAAAAAAAATATTCCAAATTCCAGGTTACATACATAAACTCACGCCCTCGTTCCCAGAGTGGGGTAGGCAGAGCTACAGAATTACCAACAACTCTAAAAACTTGTTGATCATTCTATTACCAAATTTTGCACAATTAGGTAACAATTCAAGCTTAGTAAATTACTAATAACGTTACTTATAATGATTCGACAAATGTTTTGTCGAATCATAAAACAACAAGCTAGATTGATGTACCTACTGCATTAAAAATACTAATGGGCGCCCCAGTCCACTACTGACCGATTTTGGCCTGTCAGTTATTCGAATTAGAACAGAGAACTACTTAAATAACCTTCACATTCTCGCCGCCCTAGACTAACAGTCCGATTGACAGGCCAAGAGGGGGGGGTTTAGGTGCGGTTTACCCTTGAATCACTGACATTCATTACATAAAATGTTTTACTTCACCGAATTTTCATTTCATCGACAAGCATTTACACGTGCAGGAGTTATAATTTTTAGTGGTCACAGGTTTAACCTAACCTAACCTACGTAATCCATGCTTAAGATAACCTAAAAACAAAAATGAGTGTCGCATCGGTTATTCAAAGGGATCCCGTTAAGGTGCACTTACAAGGCCAACTTTTAATGGTAAGTTATGGCTGGCAACAATTGCTATCTTTCTAAAAAAATTACCCGACTGCCGAAGGAGGAGGGTAATGTAGCCTCAGCCTATAATACTAATGTACGTTTGTTCCTTCGCAGCGCTATAGAAACTAAACGCGTGGACCGATTTTGATGATTCTTATGGCAATCGATTTGTCTTAATCTTGTGAGTGTCACTTAATATATGACAGTAATTAAAATTCAATATGGCGGCTACTAGACGTCATATTTTAAAAAAGAAAAAAGAAGTCGACGAACTATGACAATTGGGATATCATTGAATAGGTATTTAAAAATCGCCTTTGTCCCTTCAAAGGACCAGCGCTGGTTTTAATACCGGCAACATGCTGAGCTGGGACCATTTATGGCATCTGGCATTAGGTCAGCCATATGTTCTTAGTATTTTTTTGTTTAGTACTTATTTTGTCCTTTTGTTAGATGTCTTAATAAACATTTTTCTTCTTCTTCTTTGGGTTTCATTCATCATTTTTCATTTTGAACGATGATTTAGGATTTCTAACGATTTAAAGTTGGTTAGCAACAACAGTCGGGTTTTTTAAAGCTTGTTTTTTGTTGTTAGTTATTAGGATGAGACGTGCCGGCCAATAATTAAAAAAAAAACCCGTGTAAGCACACCTTAACAGATGCGTCACTGTTGGCCTGTCAGTCCGACGGTTAGACTGCGGCGGCCATTAGGCCGGCAATCGACTGACAACCCTTATCGATCAGCAGTGATTACTTCTCGACAACGATACAGAGAGCCCTGCCAAGATGCATTGCGCTAACTAACGTTTCTATTCGTTTCGTTTTTAAACCAATCGCGACACTGATAGATCACGTGACTTTTCGTATCACATCATCTACCAGTGACGTGATTGGTTTAAAAACGAAACGAATAGAAACGCTAGTTAGCGTAATGTATCTTGGCAGGGCCCTCAGAAATGTGATTTGTTTAAGAAAATAAAACTCCTGGGGGTAAATTTGATTTTACCCCACTGCCGAAGGAGGAGAGTAATGTGTTTATCAGCCTATATATATGTATGTTTGTTTGTTCCTTTGTGGCGCTCTAGAAACTAAACGCGTGGGCCGATTTTGATGATTCTTATGTCAATCGATTTATCTTAATCTTTTAAGTGTCACTAAAGATATGACAGCAATCAAAACTAAATATGGCGGCAACCAGACGCCATCTTGTAAAAAAGGAAAAAAAGTTGACGAACTATGACAAGTGGGGTATCATTTTTCATTTTGAATGATCATTTAGAATTTATAACGGTTGAAAGTTGGTAACAGTCGGGTTTTTTAAAGCTTGATTTTCGTTAAGACTTGGCTTAATGACTAGGCCACCTGATAGTAAGTTCACTCTGAAGCACCTAGACATTTGCAATATGGTATATACTAGTCATTTCACCGATTATCTTACCCCCCCCCCCCCCCCCACGGGAACACAACAATGCGAGGGCTAGTTTAATCCGATTGGTTATTAATAAACTGAGTTTCTCTGAAGCTAAGCTCTGAAAGTAGGGCTCGCCGTAATACCGGGGGTTAATAATTTATCTTTGTATCGTATTTAAAAAATACTAGATACTTATTATTTATTATTAGTTCTTAGGCGCAACAGAGTGCGTATCGTGTGTGACGCACATTACGATCAAAGAGCTTCTCTGACGCATCCAGGTGGAATACCACTCAGTAAATACATAAAGCTCGTATCTTGACCATGGCACGGAATTAGAACCTTATTTCAATAACATTAAAGTTCAAGTTCCGTTTTTTAAATTTAATTGAATAATAATGAAGCTAATTTTAGGAGCACGCTAAATTCGAATGATTTTGCTTATTTGATACATGTTTAAATTTTGTCATTTAGTTTTACGTGTCCTTGCCAAGTATAGGGACTGAAGCTTACAAAGGAAACCACAGTAAAGAAGCAAAAATGTTTAAAATAAAGCGCAAAAATCTAGTGGTTTAAGCAAACTGTGTAATGCTTTGTGTTTAAATAGCTGCAATTTAAATGCGTTTTGTTTGTTTGGTATTTTGGAAAATGTCTGACATTTTATAACATACTGACGCATGTGATGACGTTGTGGGTGGCGGTTTTGCGCAAATTGTTTTGAAAGGTAAATCGGTCGTTAGCGGGTTACGTTATGAAGTTTTATAATTGTTTCGTAAAGTATTAAAACACTTTTACTAAATTTGTTTTCTTAAAAGAAGTTAAACGGTTGCTGTTTTTTTACAAGCGATCGTTTTGGCAGCGTTTCAGTCACTTGTTTTAGTTTTAAAAATCTCTTTAGATTTTAATTAGGTTTGTAATTGTAGTAAAGGTACAAAAATGTATAATTCGGAAATAAAAGAAACATTTAAAAAATAACATGTTTATTCGAAAAAAGATTTTTGAATAAATTTCAGTTGTTTTTGGTTTTTAAATAGTTTTGGTCATTTTTAAGAACGTCAGACATGGCGCCGTCGCCACATTTTTTTAAGAACAATACAATTGGTATTTGAAATGATATTCAAAATCAATAAAGTTAGTGAATTAAAATGGCGTATTTATTACTTTTTTGTAGTAAAATTCTACTTTGGGTTAAATTTTGGATTGAATTCAAGGATAAATTAAAAAAAGTATTTTTATTTTCTGCCATTGCTTTACAAAAACAAAATCCATATGGAACCTAGATTGAAAGTTATTTATCCGATAAACTTCTTGCGAGAGTCAGTTAACTTCCCGCGTTGAATTTTTCATGATCCTCGACGCTTCGGTATTTTAGAGTGTTCCTTAAGAATTGATATTAACCAACGGAAGTTCTTAATTGCTTCGACTGGAATTGGTTCAGAATTTAGTTTGAAGTTAAGTTATTTTGTAATTTTACGAGTATTTAGCATGAACTCTGTGGTTTTCTGATTCATTATTGTTATATGGTTTTATATTACAAAAATGGAAGCATGCAAGATACGTTAACTCCACCCTTTTACAGATGTAGTGGAATATCCTAATTTCTATATATTTGATCGTGGTGGTTTTAACATCTCGGTGTGATATACTTCAAACTCGTGGTTTGACATTTGATACTGATAAATAAAGTACTCTATTTATTTAATAGAAACATGTCACTTAATAATTCAATAATTCATAGACACGTCGGCATCATTCGGAAGTAGACGTGAGTTCCGAGTTTTCACGATGTGAAAGGATTATTCACTAGATCTGTACTTGATTTGGTTATGAAAAGGAGTGGGAGGGTCAATAATTCATTTTTCTCTATTCTACACTAGCTTTTACGCGCGACTCCGCCGCGTAGAAGTTGTTTAGCGCTATTCCCTCGGGAACTCTCCAATTTTCCGGGATAATAGTAGCTTAAGTGTTATTCCAGACTATATTCTATCTCTGTGACAAATTTCATCCAGATTAAAAAACATCCAAACTTTTACCCCTATTGTTATCTTATGGTTACGTTACGATAGCTCCTATTTAATTGACAATAGTGACGACAATACCAATACGATAAAAATATATCGTTGCTTAAATAAATACAAAAGCGCCACAAAACAAAAACGGTTATAGTTTGATTTAAAACTTAAAGCATTCCGAATTTTAATGCAACACAAACACATTTTGATTTGTGTCCCTTTTGTATGTAAGCAACGATATATAAAAACAATGTAACTAAATAAGGGCCCTGGGCCTACAGACAAGATGCACTACGCTAACTAACGTTTCTATCCGATTCGTTTTTAAACCAATCGCGTCACTGGTAGACCACGTGACTTTTCGCATCACGTCATCTTCCAGTGACGCGATTGGTTTAAAAACGAATCGAATAGAAACGTTAGTTAGCGTAGTGCATCTTGTCTGAGCCCTCTGGTGTAACCTTTCTGTTTAAACTTAACAAAATCGGAGGCTTAGCTTGTTAGCAACATGAGTGAAGACGCAGTTAGCCTACGAAGCTAGCGATCCTGGGTACGATTTCTGCGCCTCTATTCTAGGCGATACAAACGATATCGTAGTTTTCCTGTTATGGTATTGTTATGACGTCAGCCGCCATTACTGTCAAGAAAATAAGAGCTATCAAAACGTTGTCAATTCGATAACAGATCAAATACGATATTGTTTTTACCGTCTTGAATAGAGCCGCTGGTTAAGACAAATATTTGTGTGCTTAATGTATTTTATATAAGTAAAGAAGTGGTCTCTGCCTACCCCTCTGGGAAACAGGCGTGATTTAATGTATGTATGTATATAAGAATTTTTTCTCTATTAGTAGGTATGTTTATCGTTAGCTAGAGCTTAGTTTGGGATTGGTTCAATTTGTTTGAAAGTGTCCCATTATCCATATTATTTTTCTACGGGTAGGTTTTTCATGGGTAGTCTTGGATGTAAATGACTTCTTACAAATACAGATCTTTTCGAACTCCTTTTATGCTTAAAAGTACGAAATACTAATAAATTTACTTTTGAAATGGGATTTCAAATACACTTATGATTAAGACAGTACCTGGAAGACCGAGCGTCGCTCAGGTTGAAAACGAATTTTCCCCAAGATGACAACTCCACAAATCGAATTTTCGCTCCCGTAATAATTGCAAATTTCATCGAAATCCTTAGAGCCATTTTCAAGAATATAATTACGAATATATAACTAATAGTACTACTAGTATAGGGTATGGACGAATGATGCAAACGAAGGTTTTGCCTGGCTGTGTGGCATTCAGACAGGCTAAAAAATAACTGCAAATTAAAAAGCAAGCTTTAAACAACCCGACTGTTGTTGCTAACCAACTTTAAATCGTTATAAATCCTAAATTATCGTACAAAATGAAAAATGATTACAGAAACCTGAATATGATTTTTAAATACCTATTCAATGATACCCCATTTGTCATAGTTCGTCGACTTTATTTTTTACAATATGGCGTCTAGTTGCCGCCATTTTAATTTTAAACACTGTCATATCTTTAGTGACACTCACAAGATTAAGATCACACTCACAAAATCAATTGACATCAGAATCATCAAAATCGGTCCACGCGTTTAGTTTCTAGAACGCCACAAAGGAACAAACATACATAATTATAGGCTGTTTAACACAATACCCTCCGGCAGTCGGATATTAAAAAATGTCTCCTCTATGCTATCAGCCCAATGACATCCTGAACCACCATAGAACTGTGCCACAGTCAAGTTATGATTCAACTCGTAAGAAGTTTGTATCAAACACATTATTTTATAACGTCGCAGTGACACCGTTATATGGTGGGTCAGGGTTATTTTGGGCTGATGGTAAATAACTATTATACTTACATAATTTTAATTTAAGTCTCTAACGTCAAAGAAATCAATTCCAATTGGCAAATAACCCAGATGTTGATAACAAAGTTAAAGGAAAATGAATTTGTAATTCAATATAGAACTCGTGAGATTGATTTTGTTCATAGCTCTGTAAAAACAGAGAAGCCATTGCGTTTTAACTGAGCTTCGTTTGAAGCGGCTATAAAAACCACTTCCCTAATCAAAGTAAATTTATAAGGAAAGGAAACCTGTAAAAATTTAAAAATGTTATTAATTTTGATATTTAACCTTATTTGTTAACCAACATAGCTTACGGTTTTAGTGTATTTTTTTCATTCAATCCCACTATCATATTATAAATGCGAAAGTTCGTCTGTGTGTTAGTTTGTTACCCCTTCACGGTGAAGACTGAACGGATTTGGATGAAATGAAGATAGCTTATACCCTGGATTAACACATGAATTCTTTTCATCTCGGACTATTTCAAAGTTCCCGAAAATCTACGCGGACGAATTCGCGTGCAGAAGCTAGTTCATTTTCTTGTTTCATTTATTTCTTTAATATTAAACTAGAAACAATACAATTTAATACCTAGTGTTCGTTTAAAATCCTAGGTTTGACGCCCATTATAAAACTTATATAATAAAAAAAAAAATGCTTAGTATTAAGGATTTACAATGAATCCTAGTAATGTTAACTAGTAACATTATTAGGTTTATGCTCACTTTTAGAAGATCGCATTTATAGCATGTTGTAATAATAAGAGGTAAAGTAGAAATACGTTTTAGTCACACTATAAAAGTAACATTTTACTGGATTTTTGATTTTACTGCAAGTTAATTGTAACATATCGCACAATGACAATCAATACCGTCTTAACTCCAAATGTGACAGTGTTGAAAAATTTATTCTAATTTCAAACTAGTACAAATAGTTATGCATTACAATTTATTTTTGAGTTAAAACGGTATTGAATGTCATATTATGTGTACATTGTGGGTCGGGGTCGCCTCACCATGGTTTTAATGCTGATTGGGACTCCATATGGCACTATTTGATAGGTAGGTACTTTGTTTTGTTTGCCTTCACCTTATGTTGCGTGTGTGTGGTTTTAAATTAAATTGGATTTTGTCATTTTTTTTAGTAAATTATTTTATATTTTTATTTACATTTATATTTATACAAAGATTATTTTAACCAATTCACCAATTGGGTAAGTCAACTTTAAAACTGAAATGTCAGATTTTTTTAAGTCGTTCCTTTGATTACTAATATTTTCGTCGGTGATATTAAAATTTGTTTGACTTATAAGGTTTTTATAGCAAATCAACGGACGCAATGTTACAAAATATTTTCAAATATGGGAAGAAATAGGTACAGACAAGGAAATGTATTCGCGTACCTTTTTGACTCTTATTGTCATTGTGACAAGAGTGAAAAAGGTACGCGAATACATTTCCTTGACCGTACATTAAATTACAATTAAATTATAATCAGATCTATTGTATAATTTATGTCGGTGTATTTATTTGGGACATCCCAATGTAAAAGTACACACATCAACATTTTAATATTTACAGGCATATTACTAGTGAGTCAAAACATCAAATTTATCTAAGGATACTGAGAATCCCAAGTCTTTTTTGATGTATGTAGTAGTGCAAGTAGTGTCTTCGTCATTGTAAGCTACGTCTATTTCCCCTTTTCACGTTGTTGACACAAAACTTTGCTCTTTGACGTTGACCAGAAATTGTTTATCTGCATTAGGATAATTGATTTCTGCATTATTAATGAAAAAACTTCTGTGTGTTTTGTGAATTCATTAAATAATATTCCAAATGGAGTCAATATCGAATATTTAGCACTAAATATGCTTCCGCAATGTCATCCATCACCACAATCATTCATCTTCCTCCTTGGGGTAAACATTATTTCTTTATCTTGTCAATGAGCTCATTCTTTATCATTTAATTTTTGCTATTCTTTTTAGTTCAACGTCATTTAATTTTGCTTAGTAGCTGAAATTTAATTTTGTTTTTAGGTTGGTAACAATGGCAACGCACCTGCAATTTCTCTCTAGGGTGTTGCGTGTGTTAAACGATAGACAGCTATTGGAATTAATAATCTTAGTTAAATATAATTATAGCTATTAGTTTTCTTTTTTTATTAGTTTTGGATTTTAATCATTTTTCTAGCAAAGCGATTTTTAAGTTTGATCACATGAAATCTTAAGGTAAAATATTCGTCAAAACCAAAACATGCAAATATCTTGTTGATGAAAAGATTAACAATTTTAAATGTCCTAAATGCAATTTAAAATCTATATATCCTATTTCTTACTGCTATGCAACTAATAAAATAACATAATTATACAACTTGTGTTGTGTGTACGTTGACTGATTATATTTAGGGTAATGTTCAGTTCTGAATCAGAGTTATTCCTGTGGCGCTATTTAACTCAAAACAATATTACTTTTGACATGTTATTGTATAGCTTTTAACTCCAGTCTAAATACTTCCCAGTAAATAAATGTATATAATATCAAAATCAATATTGTTGTACCGAGTAGAAAACAGCCCCTGAATAGTTTTCGCAAGCAATTGATAGCTATTGTCTCTCGTTGCTCACATTTATTCGGCAATGTTTTTTCCAAATGGTAGTGTAAACGTTATTTTACAGCATTAATAGCAACAATACAGCTAATTCTATTCAAACATTCGATAAAATTGTCTATAGCTGTCCAAAAGTCTAACTTGTCGTATGTGAGTCACGCAAGGCTGCATTCTAGGTACCATAGTATATAATCGAGTAGAATCAACTGACCTGTTCCGACCGAGCGCATCGATACATCGCATTTTAATTTTTAATCATCGATAGCAACCGACCATGAATAGAACACGCAGCTATGAAAGTAAGAATAAATCTCTTTATCTTGATTTATCTTATCATGAAGATTTTGACACTGATTAGTAGGTAAAAGTTTCTTAGCTAAAATAACTCTTATTTGAGTGGTAGACTTTGTGAACTTTTTTTAAGGATACGATAGATTACAGTTGACTACAAAGAGATGTATCCACTTTGTGACCTTGTTCCATTGCATTGTAATAAAGTTAGAAAGTGGATACATCTCTTTGTTGTCGACTGAAGTTTTCAAAAATATTTTTTATTAGCGAAGGTTTTTAGAGCGATAATATGCAATGGTTATGTAGTATTGTATTCAGAACTTGCAATAGATTAAGATCTATATAGTAAGTATTCCGTTTTGCAACAGAAAAACAGTAGAACTTATGCGAATTTGAAGGATTTTTTTTTGAGGCAAACTGCATTTACTTACTAGAAATTCCAATGATTGTTTATGTTTTTAAATTTTGTAATGTACTGATAGAAAACTGTAATTTTAGCCGTATCTAAGACGTGGTTAAGTTTTTTGTAATATATTTACAATAGTTTAAGTAATTTAAATAAATACAAGAACACTCATATTGTTTGTAGTGAGATCATTAAAGTCCACATTTTCCCTTAACAACTCGCTCTTGAACTCGACTGACCAATTATTAAGCGGCGAGATGAAGTCGTTCCGTCAGTGTTCAAAAAACATTTAAGGCGTGCCGTGAAAATTAGGTAGCTTTAACCGTCGAATGAGCCCGCTCGTATGATTTCGCTCGCTCGCTCGTCCGCTCAACCGATAGCCGTTTTAAACCCCCGATGCAAAAAAATGTGTTTTAAAGATTTTTAAGAAAATAACACCTTTGAAGTGGACGTAAACAGCCTTAACTGATCTTTTATTTAAATTTTAAACTTGTTTATTTAAGAACTCTCGCCCCTTTAACTTTGTGCCATTATCTATTAAGTTTAGCCGAAAAAGATATGAAAAAAAATCTCCCATTTCTGTTCTATGTAGGTCTTACAACAGCATTTTTAAGAACTGTAGAAATGTAGACATTCATTCAATTAGTTTAGGTAAATTTAAAAATATCATCTTATACTCATCACAATATTAAGCCTTTCCGTTTAATGTGATATTTCTTATTCTTACTATTGTTTTATTGCGTAGCTTGCTTTTAAAATTGTGAATGCTGTGCTAACCTATAATTTAGATGTGTACTGTGGAATTCTGTAAATAGTATGTATTATTTGAAATGTAATTTACATATTTAGTTCGTTTTGCCTAATAAATAAATAAAAAATAATAAAATAATAAAATAAATGAAAGTAAAAGAGTAACATATCTAACGGAAGAATCCAACTAAACGTAGCGTAGGTACGAGTAGTTGAAACTATTTTATAAAAGGATCTAACAAAGAATGGAGCATCACTATTGAAGTATTTATTTTATTGCAGATCACAATAGCAGCTTTTCAATTTGTTCCGTTAGCTCATTGGAAAGAGCACAAGAGGCTTATGAATAAATCTCTAGGGTAGGATCTCCTACGTGCTGTATTGGTTTAATCACGATAAAGTTTTTTTCATAAATAAAACAGGTCGAAAAAGAGAATTGGTTTTACAGATTAATGTTTATTTGCATTCTGGCGTGTTAATCTCTCAAATAACCATAAAAGTGGGTTTAATTAATGTGTTTGTTAACTTGTTTCTTATTGTTTTGTAATTGTAACATACTTGTAATTTAGGAAAAGCTAGATTACTTATGTTTGACGTTTACGCGAAAAGTCAAAATCTTGTATGTATGTATGTAAAACTCTTTATTGCACATAAACAATTACAAAACATTTTGCATCACTATAGATAATGTACATAGGCGAACTTATCCCATATGGGATCTCTTCCAGTTAACCTTGGAGTAGAATAAGCCAGGATAATGCAAGAGGATAGGCAAACATCTGAAAAACAGACATTAAAAGTAATTATATCTAAATCTCTAAATCTTAATTTTCTTTTTATATTTAAATTATTATATTTTGATATTTGGTTTTTACAGTCATATCCATTATTATAACTTCATTGCTCAGCTGCGATGCCACTGTCCATTCACAGTTCATCTTTCAATAGTTGATGTTTTCATTCGCAGCTGAATGAACTATATTAATATTCATTCCAATTATCATTCATTATTGTATATTATAAATTTATTTATTTATTTATTATATAATTAAATGGCATTTGTTATCGTCACATAAACTTTATTGGTTTAATTTTCTCTTTTGATGGGTATTTAGTTTAGTATTATTTAGTGCTACGGTCACATTATGCTTAAAGTCGTCAATGTCATTAGAGATGTCAAGTCATTTGTAACTTTTAGGAAACTCAACCTTATTGTTGTAGAATGTCAGATAGACTTTGTACCTAAGGTGGGTACCAAATTTAATCTTGTGACTGTACGAGGGCTGCCTTTTAAGTTCGGTCGTTTGCAAAACTCCCGTGATTATTAAAAAAAAAACTAGTATCATCTTAAAATATTTGAATTTAGAATTCAAAAACAAAAGAATGTCTCGAGATCGGCCGATTCGTTTTAGTACAGCGTCGGTTCAAAGTTGACAAGTCGGTTGTGAAAATGGAAATTTCGAAGGAAAATTTACGTGCGATAATATTTTACAACTTTAAAAGGGGTTTAACGCGTCTTCAGTGCTTTGAAGAGCTGACTACGGTTTTTAAAAATGAAGCACCATGCATCCGGACTGTGGAACGTTGGTATTTGGAATTTCAACGTGGTTGCTCTAGTCTTAGTGATAGGCATCGTGAAGGCCGACCAAAAACAGCTGTAACCCAGGAAAACATTGATGCTGTACGGCAACTGACCGTCGAAGATCGCCATGCGACATACCGCGAGATAGAAGCTTCATTAAGCATTTCAGGGACCAGTGTTCAAAATATATTCACTTGGACCTTGTGCACCAGTGGAGTTCGCAATGTTGTGATTGTGGAATAAGACAATAGATGAAATGTAGACTACGTTACCTACACTGAAAAAAAATATTGGTCGCTTGTAACAAGATTGTGATTGTTGCGCATAAGCGTCTTGATCCCATACGAGCCTAAAAAGACGTTAGATAAACCAACTAAGACGTTAGATACATCAACTAAGACGTTAGATACATCAACTAAGATATTCTTTGAATCACTAAAGAAATTGCTGTTCGTTACTATCATTTTTGGTTTATATAACTAATATCTTAACTATTGTATTCATTTTATATCAACTAAGTGAAAATCTCTCTTTGTTGGCTCTGATTTTTTGAGTGTAAGGCGTTCTATCTTAGTCCTCAGGTTTGGCAACGCATTTGCACTCTTAAGATTGTCATCATAAGATTACAACCTTGAGATTGTAAATGTCTATGGGTTTCAGAGTTGAGTGCCTGTGCATGTACCTATGCTCGTTTGCCTTCCTCGTGCCATTGAGTCGTTACGGTTAACAGAATCTAACTTGGACCTTATAAAGGTCAACACAAAACCCAATTTACTTTAAGTTTATTATTATGCATGTGCATATTTAAAAAATGCTTGTGCTAAAAAAAAAAATAGGTAGGATTTATCCGAATTTATCGTCTCAAAGCGTATTTTAAGCGCATTTTTTATAATTATGAGCCTCACATAGCGACTTTTTGTATTGGAAATTTTGACTGAAAATACCATAGGTTTTTGTACCGTATGAGTATTAAAATAAGATTCAAAATGACAAAAACCAAAAAAAAAACAGCGATTTTAACACACGCAGCGACGCAATGCGAAAGTTTGTGTGTGTTCGTTTGTAAATCCTGTAGGCTGCAACCGCTGGACGGATTTAGATTAAATTCGGAATAGCTAATACCCTGGATTAACACCTAAGTACCTAAGTAACTAAGCTAATTTTCGCCCAGGAAGATTAAAGTTCCCGAGTCCCGATAACGATAATCGAAAAGAACGCAGATGAAGTCGCGTGAAGAAGCTAGTATAGAAATAAAAGTCAATTCCGCGGATAAAGTGTCCTGTACACTGCTATCCTTCTATTTTGCGCCACCGCGGGAGTTGTAAACTACAAGCAAAGTCCATTGACACTGTTTACGGTACAAAACTGCATTTTATCAGGGCAACTTTGTTTCTGATGTAAGTATAAAACGTTGGCTTTTTAAGACCACCCAGGCAGATAATACATATAATAATACATACATACACATACATACATTAAATCACGCCTGTTTCCCAGAGGGGTAGGCAGAGACCACTTCTTTCCACCTGCTACGATCTTGACAAATCTCTTTCGCTTCTTCCACATTCATACATCGAGTCATGCATGCACGTCGGTTTCGGGTACTTAAGATACGGCCCTTTTCCAGTTTTCTCCGATTTGATTCGAAAAAGTACGCCTAGGTCGGCCCCTTCCGACCCTTTTGCTCTGTATATCTCTTTCGTCAATCTTCTTTCATCCATCCTTTCCAAATGACCGAACCATTGAAGCATGCCCTTTTCAATCTTAGTCACTACGTCTTCTTTTAGTCCACATTTCTCTCTGACCTTTAATAATAATATTAAATATATTATAATATATTATTATTATATTTTTTTTATTTATATTTATAAATATTTTTAGTATTTAAGGTGTCGTTAGAGTTCGACGAAAGTGAAACGTCCTACAGTTTGGTCGTTCTAAGAGGGCCGATTTGACAGCTGTCAAATCAGTACAAAATATGTGTTTGGGGTTATATTTTATACTGCGTTGACAGCTGTCAAATCGGCCCTCTTAGAACGACTAAACTGTAGGTCGTTAAACACTATCTTTTTTTTAAATATACAAGACCACTAATATGTATTTTATAATATACATGTATGTTGAGTTTCTTGCGGCGTTTCTTCTCAGCAGATGGTCTCTTGGGAAGCGCTGGTAGATTTGTAAAAGTGCCCGTGCGGCCTACTTACTGAATAAACATCTTTTATCTTTTATCTTTTTATCTTAATCAAAATCTATTGTTAACAAGGATTACAGAATTTAAAAGAGGCTTGAAATATTTTTAATTAAATAAAGTATGCTAAGTTATTGAAAAGAAGGAAATATCGGTAAATATACGTAACTAGCTATTGTCCGCGACTCTGTCCGCGAAGAAGTCGATTATCGCGGGTAAAAAATACCTCATGTCCTTCCTCGGGGCTTTAGCTATCTTCAAACTAAACGAGAATGGGCAGAAATGTGTGAACACTGGCCTAGAAACCAATAACAATAAGCACTTTATCATCGGATATCCTATTTAATTCGATACGTTTTTGTGTAGCGGAAAAACCTCAAATAACTGTGAGAATTATTTAAAAAATCTGGAACGTCGGGACGCCTACATAGACGACGTTAGCATAATTACTTTGAAACACCGCTGTCTTTGCATGGCGATAACTTATTTCACACAAAGATTTCGAACTACCTGCCATAGTAATAGTTCTACAACTTAGTATTACCACAAAATAGATAAGTACAGAAGTCAATCTACATACAAAGTGCGCTCGAGCAACGCACACATAGACACTGCTCACGGACACGATATCTCGGACCGGCTGGGACCAGTGCGAGCGCGAGTGCCGTCCGCTTGAGACACGCGTCTGTGAACTGTTTTGTGCAATTATGGAGTAAAAAAAAAGAGTTATTATACCTAACTGTTCAGTGGATGGTTATTTAAATTCAACATTTTTTTTTAACCTACCTTTCGTTTCAGAGAGTTCGATGGTTCGTTTTAACGTTACACAGAACAGTTAGGTAGGTAGGTAGGTAAGCTCCCCGCCCCGGCCCCCGAAGAATATATCTAAGATCGATTTACACAATAGTTTCCTATTTTGAATCAGTATAAACGAAGTACTTATCTAAATTATTGTAAGGTAAATTCACGCCACCTTACGTAAGTTGAAAACATTTTTTTTTGTTTGTGTAGATATTGTGTTGTTTTTAGTGTCATTTGATAGGTTTAGGTCTAAAACAGATAGGGCAATGGAAATTGTGTAACTAGGGTAATCTTTAAGAATTTATTAGGGATTTTCGATAGTGAAAATTGACAAACGTAAAATTTTGTATGTTTCTGCTCTGTAAACTTTTTGTATTGTAATAGTAGGTGGGTTTATTGTTTTCTTACAACAAGGTACACGATAGTGTTTTGTGCATAAGCCATAGTTGACAACCCTAGAGCGACCGCCGAGCGTAGGTATGAAAAGTGAAGTACATACATGTGATTTACTTCTGTACCTATCTGTTTTGTGGTATTACCTATCCGGTGACATATCGCTTGTCCTCATTGGTCATATAGGCCAATTTTCCCACCCTCCTTTGATCGAAATCGGTTTAGCGCTTTATCCGTAAAAAGTAACATACAGACAAAGTTACTTTTGCGTTTATTACATTGAGTAAGTATGGATTAGTACGGATGAATAAAAAAAATCCTGTCAGAAGTGAACCAATACGAGTTTGGGGCCTTCAAAAAACGAGCCTACTCTTTTCTCAAAGGCTGCGCACCTGCGATTCACCTGGTGTTGCGGGTGTTTATGGGTCGCCAAGATCACTTACCACCAGGCGACGGTGACTCGCTTGTTCTTCTACCTCCTTTTTCAAAATAAAAATATATAAATAATAAAGTTATAACCACGGACCTAAAAAATATACGGACGTAACCTAGTCTAATCATGAGTGAAGCACACAAAATGGCCGTCCGTTTACGAGTGTGCGTGATTTGAGGGTTGCCATATAAATCGTCAATTTTCCTATTTCCAGACCTTTTACCCATTGCAATTTTTTGCAGCGATACAAATGCGCATTTGACAGCCGCAGCACTGTATCGCGACTAAACCTAGACGATTTGTGACTGTATCGATGCTGCATCGAGACTGAATCGCGATTGTATCGCTGCAAACACTTCGTACAATTAAATCGTGTTATCATTTATGTACTACTTCAGCATTGGGTTCGATTGTGTCATGCAACCGTTTTAATTTAATTAAAATTGGGTTTTCTCATTTTGTAATGATAAAACCAATTTCAACTAAAAAATAATGGGACTAAGAGATAAGAAAATTATATGTAAATTTAAATTACAAAGTTGCACGGCAGAATAATATTAATAATGTTGATATATCAAACACACATTTTTATGAACATAGTGATTAAAAATACATTTAACGAATAAAGCAATTTATTATTTAAACTTAAAAACTTAAACTTTCAGGAAAAAAAAACCTTGAGAAAAATGGCAACACTGATTGTCATTTTTGTTTGTAATTTGCGTCAAAGTAAATAAACATATATTTATGAAAAATAACACGAATAATCATAACTTACACGTGATAAGTGATACCGTGTGGCTTTTTATATTTACTAATGTAGTTTTTACACGTTTTTACAACACAGTGCGACATTTTCTTCGGTGTAAAATTAAATGTCACTCGTGCTGTGGCTCGACGCGTAACGGCGGCGGGTTAACAGACCTAGTGCATTTGTGAGACGGTAGATCGTGTATGACGAAATAACAGACCTTGCATACTTCACACCTTTTTAGTGTAATGTTACTTCCGTATTTTTTTTGGGTCCTTGGTTATAACATCCAAGTTCACACGCGTAGCAGCAGAAAATAGAGTGATGTATTGTTTATTTAATCTAATTAACCTTACTTGTAATTACTTATTCTGTGCCACACGTCTAAAGTTTCATATTTTAGGCCTCCGAATTAAAAATTGGAACCCTTTTAGTTTCGCTCGAAAATCACATCTAAGGGCCGAGTTCCCCAACCAATTGAACAGACGGTTAAGTCTTAATCAGCTGTTAATCAATACATTTGACACCCGTTAAACCGCTAACCGTCGTAATGTATACTCGATTAGTTCTTGAGATGCAGGACACTAAAGTGTTTATATCAAATAACAATCATCAAAGACATCACCCAATAACTTTTAATAGAAAATTGGTTCATGAATAGGTACTTGATGTTTTTCGAAAATAGTTTTTGTGTTGGCAGTAACGGCAACGGCGTCGGAACTTTACGTCGGAACAACTGAGTATGGTCTAAAATCCTCTGGTCCACTTGGGAATAGCAACAGGTCACCGGTTCACTTCTTTTTCCTGCTCTCATTCACAACAATCTATATGTATACCTTTGATACCTATTAGTCTAGAATTATTTTCCAGAGATCCCCTAATGTCTGTAGTCCTTTTAACAAATTACGATTAATTATGCGCCCGAGTTAAAATGTCCAATTTGCCCCGCAGCCGCCGTTCCTTTGTAACTTGATTGAAAAGCCTTTTTAAATTTGCAACCCTTCATTTTCTTAGACATACTTTTTGAATAGACTTAGAGCGTACGAAAGTTAGTAAGTAAGAAGTAACTTTAGTAGAGTTTGTTAGAAGTGCGTGCGTGAGTGGGATACATTGTTTAGAAATACCTAGTTATTCTTTTGCACGAGTTTTCCAATATTTCGTTTGGAAACTATTTTCTAGTAAAGGTATGATCTAAATTTCGATAAAATTGTTAGTTAAGATTATTATAAAATATGTTCATTAACCATCTGTATTATTTAATCCTATCCTATACTATTATTATTATTACAATACAGATCTAAAGGGACATTCATTAATCATTTATGCAATTCAATAAAGACCGTAAACAAAACAGGACTTTATTGTTTTGTCATATTCGACCAGTGCGATTATCGTTTAAGGCAGACAATTTTTCAAAAATCAGTAAATATTATCACCTATTAATTGTTAACAAAAATAACAGTATTTTTTATTTGCGTAGAATTTGCTATTTCCAATATATAACATAGTTGTCCATGTGGCGTTCGTTTTTTCCACCCTGTACACAAATTTTATCCATGTTCTCGAAAACGGCCCTAACGATTTCGATAAAATTTGCATTAAGGTTTACGGGGGCGAAAAGTCGATCTTTCAAGTTGGCATCTTCGAGAAAAACTGACTTAACTCCAAATGCGTTGTCAACCCTAAAGTCTTATATGGAGTTCCTATACGCAAAGCAAGCAAACATTTATCGAAAGCTACGTTACAATAACCTTTCCCTGAGGTAACCTGAGAATTGCCTAACGCACTTGCAATCGAAATCGCATTCATTTTGACAGTCCGAACGCGAATCTTCATACAAAATGAAAACAATTGATTCACTTTGAAGCCGATTGCGATTGCGAATGCGTTAGTCTATAGCGACGCTGGTCCTCTATTCTAGGGGGTAAAGACCATATCGTCTTTGACCTGTTATATTACTATTTTCAACTCAGCCGGCATTACCGTCTAGTAAATAAGAGCTATCAAAACGTTAACAAAATACATATAACAGGGCCTGTATTCAACGACCATATCGTTTTGACCCGCAGGCCTTTCGCGTAACACACTCGCAATCATAATCGTTTTCATTTTGAAAATCGAAGGCTTGTCTGCATACAAAATGAAACCAATTGTTTTGTTTTGAAGCCGATCGCGATTGCGAATGAGTTGCGCGAAAGGCCTGCTGTTATCGTATTGTCAACGTTTTGATTGCTTCTATTTACTTGACAGTAATGGCTGCCCAGTTAAAAACAAGGTTCTCTATTGGATGGCATAAAATTATTTGTAATAATATTGTTACGCATAATTGCTGCTGCTATCATAATCTTTACGCATATATTTTTACTCATAAAATTAAAAAGCATAAATACAGAAAGCATAATTGTCATGAAGACTAACGTCAAATAGCATAAATACAAGAATTCATAATAATAAATTGGCATCATTACAAAATGCATAACAGTAGGTATTGTCCTAAAAAATAGTCACGTACAAATGGCACATAGCAATACAATTGCTATAGCGAAACTCGTAGACGTAATAAGAGAAAAGGTTAGTTTTGGTTTTGTGGTTATATATTATATATATTTAGGAACTAAGGCGAGGTCGACGGAGGTCTGCGCGCGGACCTCCTATTCTGCGTTGCTTGGGCGCTCCGCGCCTGGATATCATACTAACCTAACCCAACCTAATGTAGCTAACGTGATCTAATTTAACCATACCTAATATGTCACAACGAAACTGTGTTTTATTCATTTAGAAAACTGAAATTATGGTTAATGACAGATATAACAAATAATTATTAGCCCAAACAATATTAAGCATAATGTGTATTAGTCTAATACAAATTAGTCTAACTGAAATTATTCTAATAGCGTAATATGCCAAAAAAGTATTTGGCCAAAGTATTATTATGCGACGGTACTATTATGCCCATACAAATTATGCCAAATCAATTATGCGAAACAATAATAGTCTAAAACAAATTATGCGATTCAAGGGGATCCCTAAAAAAATACCATAACAGGTCAAATACGATTTGGATTCAGAGATGGGCATTATTCGAATAATTATTTATTCGAATAATCATTCGAATAAAAAATAATTCATTGTATTTTTATTCGCGAATATATTATCCACGAATGAATCATTCGACTACTTTTCGAATAACGAATAATTTATTAATTTATTAGAGAAAAATGGAGCAGGTATTCCAGTAAGTACATAATAATTATTCGTGGCAATTCATTCAACGAATAAATTATTCACGAATAAATTATTCGCAAATAAATTATTCGGCGAATAATTTATTCGAATAAGAATAATCACTCGAGAATTTCATTCGTTATTCGCGAATAATTTGGTTATTCTTATTCGTTATTCGTCATTCGAATAAATTTTGCCCATCTCTGTTTGGATTTTACCGCCTAGAATAGAAACGCAGGTCAAACACGGTATGGTTTTTACCGCCTGGGATAGAGGCCCTGAATTATTTCTCCCCCTTTCCGCGTTACACTGTAAATTCTCCAGTGTAAACATAAAATAGTGTACCGCAATAAAGGCTGAGCAGCAGGCTCATAAACGACCTTTATTTCTCTCCTCAGTTTGCAATAACACTGTTATAGCGTAATATTTTCAACGAGGAAGTTCACTTTGTTAAAAAAAATGTTCTAACATCCACGGTGAATGTAAAAACTGTTTTACTTTGACCTTTGTATGTAAGGAAGTGTTTTAGATTAGGGATCGAAATATACTGGTTAGTTGTTCTTCAAATATAAATAGTTTTTAATGCGCGACGCGTCAATGTATGAAACGTGAGGCTGAATTGTGGATCACAATTAGAATAAAAAAGCGATTTATTTGGAAATTCCAGCGGTTTAGCTTAACAAGTAAAAAAGCCTGCTTCGATTGATTTTGAATAAGATTTTTATAATTGCAGCATAAGGACTGAATCGGAACTTGAAATCTAGTCTAAAAGATGTTTGCTTAAACTATACTAATATTATAAAGCTGAAGAGTTTGTTTGTTTGTTTGCTTGAACGCGCTAATATCAGGAACTACTGGTCCGATTTGAAAATTCTTTCAGTGTTAGATAGCCCATTTATCGAGGAAGGCTATAGGCTATATATCATCACGCTAAAACCAATAGCGGAGCACCAATGAAGAATGTTTCAACCTTCTACGTTAACAAAGTCGCGGGTTAAAGTTAGCGTGAGCCCAAAGTAACTGTTCCACGGGGACGAAGTGGCAGAAGCTAGTATTTTCATATAATGGAAAACTTAGATTTAGACAGCCGAATTTTAGAGAACTAAAATAATACCATCAAGGAACGATTTTTCAGAATGCCCTTGTTTAACATTGAGACAATCGAAAAAACAGTCGGTTCAAGGTACCTCTATAAATAACATAGAACAAAGGGCTGTGATAACAGGGCCAGATTAAGGCACGCGTTTCCGAACAGAATATTTAATCAAGCAACCGCATTTAGTTATTACGCTTGGTTTTCTTTCATTTACTATATTTAATGTTTAATTCATTTCTATAATAAATTACCTGACGAAGTTTTAAAGTTACCCTTTCCAGCACTTAAAAATTACTTGAAAAGGTCGTTAATGTCTAAAGCGTATTATAGGGTGGAGGACTATCTAACAGACAAAAATGCATGGCCTAAATCCGAAACTTAGTCAATAATAATTTATTCAAATGCAAAATCTTTATCTTGTCTAGGGGACACCGTTGATGTAGGAAAACATATCGAAACTTTTATGTGGTCGTCTCGCACCATCTTATATACACATAAGTATGTGTTTTTTTTTTCTCTATCTCTCCCGTAAGATTCTTAATTGGCATGTTTTCCTGCTGAACTACGCATGTTATTTGATACTGTATTTAATTTAATATTTATAGCTTTATATAATGCTAGACTAAGTAGTACCATTGTATTTAATAATAAATATGTTTAAAAAATGACTGACTGCTGAGTTTCTTGCGGCGTTTCTTCTCTTGGGAAGCGCTGGTAGATTCTTGACGTGTAAAAGTGCCCGTGCGGCCTACTTACTGTTTTTTTTTTTAAATGTTTATTTGGGCACAAACGGTACAAGTAAAGAAAAATAAATACAGAAAAACTTACATAACACATTGACCAGTGAAGTTGCCACTTGTAAGGGTTCCTTTTTTACCATTTTGGTAGGGAACCCTAAAAATTATAGGGGCTGTGCCTCCTCAAGCCTCCTTTGTTCTTTCTCTATGCTACTCCTGTCGAGTAAATATGACAATTACTAGCTTAAAAACTGTCTTAAGTTTATGGTCTCAAGATTTTGTACTCCATTGACGAGATTTTGATTGGTGAAATGCGGCCTGTAGTTATGTAATACGAATGAAAACGATTTATGTAACAATGAATTTTGATGTGTTTAATAAAATATGTTACTAATCAAACGACTTATAAAAAGTAATATTTTTACGAATTGAATGGAATTGGCTGGTACGACGTGGAGATCGTTAACAAACACCTTTCACTGTCAAAAATAGACCAAAAGAACACAGCAACCTTATCGCGCTTTCAAACCCAAGGCTCCTAACAACCCAAACAATGCGAACCTATAACCCACAATAGCCGATCCCATCTATTGTCCCTTTCCTAGACAAATAGACTCAGGTACATGTTCTACAACGCGCTAACGACATTTTTAAACTTCTCCGCATATATACAAAATTTGAAAACATCTGTTGGGGTGTCCGTATCTTCAGGTTAAACCAGTGAGTGGGAGCTGGCCTAAATCCTCTTACCTTATCGGTCAATGACCTTGACATTGACCTTGAATTCCCAGTAACTACCTCTTTCGATGGCTGACTTAGCAGCTGACACCTAGTGTATGCTAGGGCAGTCTCAACCTCAACTTGAAGATATTTTGACATCCTTATGGTGTTCTGAGCAACTTTTTTGTGCAGGATTGTAATTAGAAATTCTTCGACTTTGAACCTTATGGACACTGAAAATTAAAACACTTATTATTTTACCAACCGCATTGCTTTGGTTACTAGGGTATAATCTAGACTGTCTAGTGGAGTAACTACGGTCACGGAAGTTAATTTGCTACCCATTTCAAAGAAAATCTGCTTGAAGATGTCATTGTCAATAGAGATGCCAAGTCATTTGTAATTGATAGGAAACTCAACGTTATTGCTGTAGAATGTCAGATTGACTTTGGACCTAAGGTGGGTCACAAATTAAATTCCTTGACTGTACGAGTATAGTCAGTGTCAATTGAAACAGGCAACGATGTAAACAAAATAGTATACTGTTTGACACATGAGCTAAAATTTTTTTTTTTTTTTTTATCGTATAAGTAGCTTATTAAAGGTTATTTAATTTTGCAAAAGATAATAATGGAAGTAACAACTAATGATAAAGCTTATAAATCATTAAAAAGACCTCACTCGACCTTGGAGTAGGTAGGTAAAGTCTAGTTCATAAATATGTAATACACTTTAGTACCTTGTCTATTTAATGTCATGTTCAAACTGCCATACACGAATTATCACAGAGATTAAAGTGACAAAGTACTAAAGTGTATACATATTTATGAACCCGACTGTACTTACCTACGTGATTATTGAGTAGTAATGATGAATTAGTTCGTTTGGTTTGATTTTTTCTTTGGACATTTATCCTCGTAAGGCCCATCGTACTACAAACACCCAGTTTTTTGTAAGTGGAACTTTGAATCTACTATCAAGGCAATAAAGTTCAATTACGTTTGTTCGAAAATGCCATTTTCAATTTATGAAGAAAGGAATATAAACTTTATTCTCATTGCATTACAGTTCAAATTAAATTGCCTTTGTACATCCTATTGCACACTGGGCCTTACGAGGTTATATTTGATGACTTGGTACATATAATATAAAAAAAAAAATATAAAAAATCAAGTAACAATTTCACATAAATTGACCTGAGCTAAGCTTTAGGCTTGTACTATGCTGCCCTCCTAAATAAAAAGGACGCATGAGCAATTTGTTAGTCAAAGTAAATTTAACCTTAATAATACAGAAATAAGGTCACTAATACATGCGCAGTTCTATGAGACATACGCCCTTTTTTCTAAGGAGGGCAATATGGGTTAGATAACAATAAACATACTTATATAGAGAAATATATGAAAACATCCAAGACTCCAGGAACAAATGCTTGCGGTCATCACACAAATATTTGCCCATACCGTAATCGAACCCAGGACCGCTAGCTTCGTACCTACCAACCAACTAGACTACACGTGTTGTCAAAAAAAATGATTAAATGATGACGATGGTGACCACCAAACTACCGCATCCGATGTACCCCGGTAAAGACCGTTTAACGATCCAATCAACGGCAATGCAACTAATGCAGTTTTAGCCGGCTATTGCAATTTCCGCACTGCACTTGTTAATGTAGGAGAAGCCATTTGATGATTGTGTTTATTCAATTTATTATATTTGTTATGACTTTATGCGCTTTGGCGTTTCGTTTTGAATGGTGGTCAAAATTTAAAAGTCATATTTGTAGGCAATTGTATGGGAAAAAAACAAGTGTCCCTAATTATGTGACCACCACTGTATATTCAAAAATCGTGCAAATCGGACTTGATTTAGGGGGTGAGAAACGTTTTCGCCCGGAGCTATTTTTGTATGGATTTTTTTTGACAGCTTCACGATCCTCATAAGTGAAATAGTTATTACAGTGTACAGTCAACAGCATAAATAAGTGATCATTTATGTACCTTGTCGCTTTCAATCGTTTCACAATTTTGTAGGACATTTCAAACACGACGTTAAAGTGACAAGGTACATAAATGATCACTTATTTATGCTGTTGACTGTAAAATTTGTCACAACTGGGGAATCAATAACTTATGGAATTATTGTAAATGTGAAATCTTACTAATCTCGCTATAGTTCAAAATCTTTCTTATCTTATCTTATCTTACAGATGGGCTTTCTGGTACACTTCAACCCCTTTTAGGATCTTTTGTGCAATTACCCTCTAACACATTCAGCCTTTCGAATGTGCAGGTTTCATCACGATGTTTTTTACTTTACCGTAAGAGCATCGGTTGATGTACATAAGTTAAAAAGTCATTCGTACAGTCACCAGCAATAATATATTATCCAACATTGGCCGCAAAAATAACTGACACGCTCTTATACTAGTAATAAAGACGTGTCAGATATTTTTGCATCCAATGTTGGATCATATTATTGCTGGTGACTGTACATGGTGACCGCCGGGGTTCGAACTCGGTTCCTTACTATCACGAGTAGACCCCCTATGATACTAGGAAACCGACACTCTACTCTTCAGTATAAGTCAATATCTTAATGCAAGGATCTCCTTTAATTAAATTGACTTAAATCGAATATAACTTTTACAGCTACAGCATGTTGTAAAAATACCTCAAGACTGAAAGGATTCTTTCAAAGAAAAATAATTGAATTGATTCAGAAACAGCTAGAACGATTCACGTAGTTTTTTTATCCATTTAGAAAGGTTCCAGTAAACCATTTCTATTCGGATACGAATTTATTTGGAGCTATTATTGTAAGACCCTCGTCGAGTTGCAAAATTACATTTAATGATATTTTAGAATTGCGAGTAGAACGTTGGGTAAAGGTAAAAGATTGGCTTTGGGACCTTTATATGCTCGGTTATTACAATATTGACGTTTTGAGATAGAAGAATTGGCAAGCAATAAAAAAAACAGGGTTATTGTCCAATAATAACCCGTCAAGATAAGAAGTTTAAACATTTTCAACTTTCGTTCATACAACGGCAAGAATGGGCTTAAATAATTCCACATAATATGAGCCCATCTACCATCGATATCGTAATCTCATTCTCAAGACATTTCTTATTTACGCACTTAATAAAAAAAAGTGCGAAATGAAAGTGCGTAAATTTGAGTGTTATATTAATTGCGTAAATATTTTTACGCACTTAATATAACACTCAAAATAGGCGCCAGACGTTCATCCCATAAATATCTACCTTAATCGGGATTCGAACCCAGGACCGCCAGCTTCGTAGGCAGGGTCACTACCAATTAGGCCAACACGGCGACAATAATAATGAGAACGACTAAAGTGTGAAAAGAATATGAAGCAAGGTGGGACAGACCAAAGTTTTTAAGTCCAACGAGTCACACAATTTGATTACAAAATATCATAGCAGTTTATCGCTGGGTTTTAAACACACTCGACTCGTAAGATTCCAGCAGTAATTAACTTACATGCAATACAAATTTGGGTAGTTCTTTTTTTGCGACAATAGCCTGTCTCTCATCTTATTATGTGTCTCATTAGAGTATTGATTATTATGTTATTCGTGTTTAATATTACGTTCATATTTACATTTATGTATTAGTACAAAATAATTATACTCCTTCTATAATCCTGTTTTTTTATAATATTGTTTTTTATAGAATGCCGTGAAAGAGTAGACATCTAAAAATTAGTCTGTCAGTGTTTCTGATAAACCACATAAAAGAGGGATAACATTGTCTGCTAGACAGGAAGCATTAATTAATCTTAATAAAAAATAACTTTTTTGAAATCGAACACTAAAACCATAATTATCGATAGTTTAAAAATCTAAAATACAGAAAAACTTTTGTTTACAGCCGCAAAAAAATAACGACCCAATTAACAAATAACATACTCTTAGTGTTTTTAAGTGTGTAGCTAACTAGGAATTTTCACTGTGTTGATGAGATAAGTTTTTTTCTTTTTTGAAAATAAAAGGTAACCCTTTTCCAAAATTTTACAAGCTACCGACTTCATTTCACACAGTTTCCAAATAATAAATTATATGTAGATGGAGTCGCGGTCAAATGCTACTTTTTTAAATGAATGAATTACCATCAAAAACCAATTGGCATCAAAGTAAAAATGTTAATATCAATTCAATGGAAACCCAGATCGATATTTGGTCAAAAAAGATCGATCGTAAGTGACAATAATGACCGTTTACATTATTTCACTCCTTAAATAGATATAGTATGTGATCTAGAATCTTAACTAGAACTAGCTTTAAAATATTTGTTTACTTACGTGAGTTTTAAAACCTTTAAGTACACATTTATACGAGTATGCTGCATTAAAACAACATAGCACCAGTAAACTTATGTAATTTAGAGGAATTTAGGCCACGGCAACTTTGTTTAATATAAGATATCACTTTTAATAAGAAATAGACGATATTATTCCACTTTAATGTCCTTTGTTTATGACACATGACATGTCTGCACTGCATTACAAATAAACAATGATAAATTACCAAAGCGGTCTGCTCTTTTCTCATCTACCCCCTATATAAAATTATTGTATATTTGTTTCGATTTGAACTAAAATCCATTTTATATTATATGCCGAGAGAAACAAACTTAATAATGACTTCAAGGCATTTCCTATGATTATTACCTCGTCTAATTACGTCACCTTTTATGAGTTTTCTGTTATTTTCATCGATTTATTAGAAAAAGTTCTAGATCGCGCTAACGAAGTTTTAAAAAAAGTCTGCACTAATAGTTTTTATTTAATTTAGCTTCTGGGTGTCCTGTTCTCCTCGGGAAGTCAAAAATGACTTGAGATTATAAAATGATTGCTATCTATAACCTTTCCGAAATTTAACTGTGCCATCCAGTGCAGTTCCAAAATTCAATGAACTGCTGAAAGGCAGGTTTCGCGGGTTAGAGGGAGAGGTAAGCGCCGTACTTTCTCCCTCTCTCCTACTGGTCGAAGTTCAGTCTACTGTTCTCGCCCTCACCGAAGGAGAGCTAATTTGACACCCTTTTTTTCAATTTTATTTGGTTATACAGGATGCTAACGAAGTAGCAATCAAATTTTTACATCGTATTTTTATTTTACCTTCTATTCGAAAATCAGATTAAGTGTCTGTTTTCTATTCATCTGGTGTACCCATAAATCTAAAGAACAACATAATCGAATTTAAAAATAAGAATCGGTACAACATGAAGAACATCAATATCGAGAATTTTTGGTTTAAATTTTTACTTTTTGTACATTTCTTGTAATTTTGCCTATCCTCGTACTGTTTCCTCAATTATAGTCAGGTTAACTGTAAGAGATCCTTTAAAGGGATAAGTTCGCCATTGTACATGTTATCTTAAGTTTATATACGTACTTACTTGCAATTCAATCAAGACAATAATGTCTAAAAAATAAAATACCTACATACTCACCATAAATAGATATTTTTAAAACCCTGATTGAGTGTTATAGCGCCTGGCATTACTCACTCTTCACCCGCATGTCGTATTTGCTATTGAATTTTAGTAGGCGCTAACTTATTTCCTTGGACAATTATTTATCATTCCCATCGGCAACAAAACGTACCTACTACCAAAAATTACTAGTCATATAATTAATGCCAATAAATAAAGCATAATTTTAGCTTAGTGCTTAGGCGTGTTTACTTTACAAATAAGGTTCAAAATTGAGCCGTAATTTAAATGAAACAAGTTGCTTGTGCCCGTTAGTTAGGAGTTTTCATTTAGCAACACGCCGTTCGGCCTCGGTAGTGTCAAACTTTCCTGATTGATTTTTAAACTTTGTAGTACGATGGTAACCTAGACTTAATGAAGACTAAACAAGTAAAATAAAATACAAAGATCCTTTGTTCTCTGTACTGCAGTACTTTACGCTTAAAACAAACCCAGCTGTGTTAAGTAGTATTAGGTAATTTAAAGAAGCAAAATTTGTTCTCATTCAATTTCTTCTAAGGATTATACATTATACAAATAGATATAAGAGTCACTTAGATAAGCGACATCAAAGAACTTAAATTATATACCTACCTACTTAATAATCTATATAAAAGGCAAACCTAACTGACTGATATATCAACGCACAGCCGAAACTACTGTACCTAGAAACTTGAAATTTGGTACAGGGGTTCCTTTCATAATGTAAGTGAGCACTAAGAAAGGATTTTCCGAAAATCGACCCACAACGGGAAGAAATAGGGGGAGTAGCGGGAAACTATTTCTAGTCCTCTAGTCTAAATATAAAAGCAGAAACAGACTGACTGATTGATCAACGCACAGCCACAACCGCTGGACCTTGGGACTTGAAATTTGGAGGGAATATTCCTTGGGTACCCTAGGGGTACACTAAGAAAGGATTTTCCAAAAATCGACCCCCAATGGCACGAAATAGGGTACTAGCGGAAAACTAATTCTACGCTTAATACCAAGTCGAGGGCGTCCTCTAGTAGGTACGGTTAATTTTTGAACCTCTATAGAACCTCGTCGCATAAAAGCATCGATGAATTCCGATGTAATTTCTATCTTGTCACTCGACGCTGTCATTATGACAAGGTTCTATGGTGGATCAACATTTAAAGTACTTGATGGTACATAAAATAATGAATCGGTTTTTATGTTAAGTTGGATCAAATACAATGGTGAAAAGGCAATAGTAAAATTGAGGAGAGGAGACTGGTGCTTTTGAATTTTACATGGACCTACATTTTAATCATTCCAACGATTACCGATAGACAACTACAATACTTTAAAACGTATGTACCTATTTGGTGGGAAATCAATTTAAATACCTACATCTTTCTGCAATAACCGACCGATTGCGGTCAGCTTTTGCGCTGGCTCAAATTCAGATCTCCTACCGGAACTCCTCGTAAACCACTTTGCCCTCCCTTTCGTAGAACAGTACTTGGAGCTAATTAACCTATAACTCGTCTTTGTAAGTTGTTGAATGCCTGCAGTAGCCACCATGTGGACGTATATGCTGACTCACTACCTACCTACTAGATTTTGCCAGAAGGTGAAAATAGTATACATTATTGCCTAGGCATGGCAATTGCGGGCCGAGTGTTGGTTTAAACGGACGAGCTTGCGAGAGACCATTTTTTTGGTTCAGATTGTGTCATGATATGGCCGTCTGTTATCAACTTTGCGGTCTTTTTTTCTGCGTTAAGACCAGACCTATCCTTAACATTAACCTTTCAACCCACTGTGCTGTTTGAAGATCAAGGGCAGTTTTACGATTAGGTACCTTTTTTGTTTAATATTAACAAAAAGATCTTAGTGAAGATTACAGACGGCCAATTCATATTTCCAGAACTATAACATGATTCGAATATTGTATTGAAGTGTTTTTTTATCACAAGCCAATTAGCCAACAAAAAGTCGGGCAAACGAAGCCAATGTTAACAATTCAGCTTAAACCACACATGTGCGTACGAATGTTAAACAACAATGATACTAAACAACCACTCCGACTCTCGGCTGCCACCTGAGCCAAACAAACTTGCTGATTTACGTTATGACGCTAACTTAGGGGTATATTTTAAACACTGAGTTTAATATTTCCCTCGTTTCGTATAAAAAGTTACGTTTTAGCGTGTCGCAGTGCGATATTGAAGGAACTATGACTTTGAAAAGTTTGGTACTAGCTATCTTTGGTATTGTAAATATGCATGGATTAAATATTACATTGTAGAATTTGGTTTTCAGTTCAGAATAACGTGTATAGATAGATACAGACGGCATTATAAATTAAAGTCGGGGTCAATAGAAATGAAATGACAAAAGATGTAAACAAACTACTGTTTGACACATAACCTCAATATTACTGAAAACTAGTTTTGTTTTAAAAAAACGTATAGTTAAGTTATTGTGATTGTGAAGCTAAAATTGTCCATACAAAATGCTATAACGTTTCTCTCCCCTTAAACCTCGTCCGATTTTTACGATTTTTGAATATGTTGTAGATATCATGAAAAACAATATCTGTACGTAGGTTTTCCTTTCCAAGAAAACATTACTTGGAATGAAACAAATTTAAAAAACAAAAAACAGAAACGTACAGACCTAGTTCTTTGTAATAACTACGACATATTCAAAAATCGTGGAAATCAGACTTGATTTAGGGGGTGAGTAACGTTATCGCCCGGAGCTAAATTTGTATGGATTTTTTTGACAGCCACGCGATTTTAGCGGCGCTTCACAATCCTCTTAAACACTAATCCGGACGGATGGTAACCCTTCATACAGGTCGACAACATTACCCTCCTCCTTCTGCAGTCGGCTAAAAGGAGTCAAAACTTCTACGCAAGTGGTGTTGAGTGCTACGCACCTCCCTTTCATCGCCGGAGACACCATGCCCCCGGCGTACGCTCCATACTTCCAAGTATTTCGCGCCAGACCAATAATTACTCGTGACTGGGGCTCAGTCCACGTTTCCTTCGTAGAAACGGACTCCTTACCCAAACACCCACAAAATTGTATATATAGTTAGAAACTTACAAAACTTCGATAGCGCGTTGTAGGACTCATGTAAAAAAAACACACTTTTCTATGACGTCACGACTCACGACGACTCAGGTAGTTGAGAAAAAAAATGGTGCAGTTAGATGCATAGAAGCGGGATGCGAAACCGCGTCCTTGTCCTTTATAACGCAAAAAAGATAATGACGCCACTGATAATGAAAGTGAATTTCTTGTCTTCATTACTTATCTAGTTTTAGTTTAGTTTAACTAGTATTTTCTAACGAATGCTTAGTTTAAGTTACAACTTAACACAAACATGGTTTTAAGTTAGGTAAGTCATACAATATCTATGAAAAAAACAAATAATTAAAATTTAATGTCGTGACACCCCTGCGTGATTTGTCCTTTGACCTTGGAAATTTGCGCAAAGTAATAAAGACCCTAACGTGTTACGATAATGTACTTTTTGGAGCGCGAGCAAGTGTTTACCTTCAGAAACTTTAGGGTTACAATACCGACTGATTTTAGCTAGATCTAAAGGAGTTCAGTATCTGTAGAAACAGGAATGACAAAATTATAGCGTACTTTGTACACGTAGAATTAATTTCGCGCTACTCCCCGTATTAATAGGGTTGACTTTCGAAAAATCTTTTCTTAGTGTACCTCTAGGGCACCCAATGAATATTACCTCCAAATTTTAACTAAAGTTCGGCGTTTTAGGCTGTGCATTTTTTGTCAGTTAATCCCGATTTACATTGGTCAAGGACAGTGGACAGTGACAGAGGACAGTACAGTACTGTAAATCGGATAGTAGCGAGACAAGTTGCCTTGCCAGTGGATCCAAATAGAATCGCATTCTATTTTTTCACTCCACTGTCCTTGCCACTGTACTTACCACTGTCCTTGACCAATGTCAATGTCAGGTTTGTTATTGTATAGATGATACGAGGCCGAGTGTGATAGAAATTATCAGCCGGAATCTTTGACTAGTCCGTCGAATTATGAATTCTGATTGAACTTAATAAGAATCTATAAATTACTAGGGACAAATATCAAGAAGTCACAATGAAATTATCCCATTCATGCATTCTGCGGAACGTAAGTTTAATTTGATTATCACAATAGCCGTTTAGAACTATTTCAATACTATAAGGTCAATTGGCAAAACAAGATTGAAAATTGTCGGAGCTCAAAATAGTACATTGTGCATCAAGGGTAGTATGAAGGGAATTACTAACGAAGGCGGAGGGCTTTTAATGACTCGAGTTAGTAATCCCCTTACTACCTGTGATACACACAATGGTTTTCATCACATTTGCGAGGAAAAAAAAAAAAGAGAAAATTAAAAACACTTTAACTCTGCAAAATATAAAGAAATAACTTTTGACGAACGGGAACGTAAATGGAAACGATATTTTTTTTGTGACCTCTACCACAGATAATAACTGCGTTTAGTTTCGACCTGGATTCGAGCCAGATTTAGCCAATTTGATAAAAATGTATAATTACTAAAATTAATGATAAATGTTGATATAAACTTGAAATAGGTATAAAAATAATGTAGTTTAATGAAGCGTATAGGTTTTGTGTAATGTAAGTTAGTCTATAGCTAATTTTTAAAGATGAAATTAGAAACCGATTTAATTTTTGGCTGAAAATTAAACCTCCTTAGTCAGAAATGATGTACGAAAGAGTTGCAAATTTTAAAAAGAAAGTCATTACTCCCTAGGGATGACAAACTCGCCATAATTCCAGCGGGAACAATTTAGGCCATTGTCCTTCTGTATACAGGCATGGAATAACACCATTTACGAGCAAGTGTGATGAAAACTATTCTAAACTCAATGCTGTTTTGAATGCTTTAATAGGTCCTACGACAGTTTTGCATATTTCCCAATAGCGTAAACCGTTTCTACCCTTTTGATATTGTCAACATAAATATTATGAAGATGCTGTATAAAGTGAATATTGCATATTATCCTTTATGAAATATATTTATATACTCGTACTTAATGCCAAATGACTGAATGACAAATGTACCTATGTGCAACGAGAACGCCTTACTCACACCTGAACCGAAAGGATCTTTCTTCACTGTAGAAACACTTTCTACTATTATGCTACCATAGTTATGTTTCTTATGTCAACTAAAGGATAAAAATCTACTTTTTTTGTTTCAGATACAACTCAAAAACCAGCCAGTGAATTTTAAATTTAAACCCAAATAAAAATAAGTTGATTCTCAGTGTAAACTCAGTTTACAAATCAGTGTAAATGAGTGCCGAAAATTGTTGCTCAGTGTAAACTCGCCTACAAGTAAGTGTAAATGTGTGCCAAGTGCCAATGTGAGGTTGTGATGTGATGCTCTACGATGCTGAAGATACAAATGCTAGATTCCATCTGCAGTAATGAGGCTGACGAAAACCAGGAGCCGCAGCAAAACGGGTGAGTGGCCATGTTCTATTTTCAGGGTCCATCCATGGATTCATGATTTCGCTACTACTTTTGCAATGTTGGTGTACGTAACCTAATAAAGGCTAACTTTAAGCAGTTTTTGTGTACGAAGCAGGCTTCATTCTACATAAATTAGGTTTTATATAGGAAAATCCTTTTCATAATACTTAGTCCATCATTCATACAACTTAAAATAAACATGACATTGTTTCCTTCATAATGCTGGGATTTTTTTTTTTGTTTGGTTCATGGTAACCTGGTATGTTTATGTTTGGTGGGACTCACCAGCCGGGAAGCAACCGGAATACCCACAAAAAACCAGCGATAGTCGCATCTGCTCTCATGTCCCATATTGGTGAAGACTGAAGGTTGGCTCGAGCATTCGATCGCAACCGTAACCGGCAACCCTGCTCAGTGCATGCTCCAACACTGGAAGAGGGCCTCAGGCAGCATTCAGGGCATTTTTAGTCCTGTAGACTAAAATGGTAGGACGTCCATTTTGGTCTACAGTACTAACAACGCTTAAATGTGTGCCAACCTTGCTTGAGAAACCTATAAAGTTGTCTGACTAAGGGTCTCCCCAGACCTATCGACGCGGAATCGGCTTGAGCCGGTAAGAAAAAGTTTTATGTCCATGCAATAAGAGCAAAAATGACGTCGATCCGTTCACAACGCCGAATCGAGCCGAGCCTAGCCGAGCGACGCCTTTTTCACTCTTACCCTCCTGAGGTTCCTTGTACTAAAACTAGTACAAAATACGGCCATTCAAATAAAAATCTAGTGCAAAGAAAGTAAAGTGTAATTTCTTTTGTTTCTATGACATAACATGAAATTGGAAAATTGACTTTATGTCATTCGTAATACATTCATATTCCATTGACAAATTTCGTTGTATGCTGGGCCGTAGGAGGTTAAGGCACGGACATAAAACTTTTTTTTACCGGCTCAAGCCGATTCCGCGTCGATAGGTTTGGGGAGACCCTTAGCGAATGCCTGTTTATTACAAATGCTAATTAAGATCCATAAGGATGAATGAATACAGACGAATTATCTTAGAATATTGCATAGAATCCTAGTCCACGCACCAATGCGATGGCACTC
This sequence comes from Acleris literana, assembly GCA_946894065.1. Classification (NCBI taxonomy): domain Eukaryota; kingdom Metazoa; phylum Arthropoda; class Insecta; order Lepidoptera; family Tortricidae; genus Acleris; species Acleris literana. The sequence continues at coordinate 16,885,672 of OX335684.1, read as the reverse complement.
AAACCAGACCAAATTTGATCTTCTCAGTACGACATTACAGCCATTAGTTACAGTGTGCGTGTGTAAGGTCCGTTACAGACGGACTGCATTTGAACTGCAACCCAGCTGCAAAATGGCAGTTCAATGGCAGTTCGGATGCAGTTGATGTAACTGCATAAAAACTGCAAACCAACTGCGCAGTCCGCTTAGGTAGACTGCACGACAACTGCAAGCGGACTGCGCAGTTGGTTTGCAGTTTTAATGCAGTTACTTGATCTGCATCAGAACTGCCCTTGAACTGTCATTTTGCAGCTGGGTTGCAGTTCAAATGCAATCCGTCTGTACCGGCCCTTACGAGAAGATTAAACCTACATATTTCCATTTTTGGCTTCAAGTTTGACGCGTCGGGTACTGCCAACCAAAAGATAAAGTATAACACTCTTATTTTAAAACGCACAATAGCTAAAGTGTCCTTAAATATGCTTTGTTCTTATCTGTCATTATGGCTTTCCCATTAGACAAAAAAGGACAGCTCATACTTTAACTAAATAAAATAGGTACATATACTTCCTTTTTGCTTTAGACAACAGTGTATGAAACTATCATTCTATGTGTTGTGATTCTTATTTATCAATAACTAAAAGGACCAACATCGTATCTTAAATAATAGTAGTTAATTAATTTATAGCAGGCTTATTTTCCCTATTACACCGTCCCAGCATTAAGTAACTTTTGAACACTCCAACTGGCGAATTAATCGCTTACCTGTAATTACACTATCTAGTACAGGGGTTCCCAAACTTTTAAGGTAACGGGACACTCAATAAATCCACTTTATTTTATGGAACCCCACATAAAATACTATGTATTTTTATCTCAGCTCTAGTTTTTATACAGCTCTTATTTGGTGTAATAGAATGAGACGTCCGTACTTTTGGAACGTGTCCCACCACCGACGATGAGTAGGTAGCGAGTAGAGCCAGCGATCAACTAATTAACACCAGAGGCCCGTTTCACAAAGCAACAAGTTACAAATTACAAACGGAAGTCTCTTTCTAACTCCTTTTGCTAGAAAGTGAGTTCCGCTTGTAATTTTTAACTTGTAGCTTCGTGAAACGGGCCACAGGCCCCTATCCCACAAAACTTTACAACTGTACAAATTCACAAAATTGTGAACTTATTCTATGGAAAATCTTACAAATTTTTCAAATTATACACTTGCAAAGTTTTGTGGGATAGCGGCCTGATCTATATTTTTTGTTCCGACAAACTAGTGGAAAGAGTTCTCGCCGGCAGTGTGAACAGCCAACGATCAACTATTAATATATGTCTCTTATATTAACACGGGATCTACCTATATATTTTGTTCGTTTCTTGAGAGAGAAAATAGTCGATATCTAATCGCTGTATCGCCGGCAGTAGTGTACAAGTGGAACAAGAGCCTTAGATGGGCAATTATGTTGCTCATAAAAGTAAGCAACTTTAAGTTCCGCGGAACCCACTTTGGGAACCGCTGCTCTAGCACTTACATAATGACTCCTTACACTGTAATTACAATGCGGAGTTAGAAATGTATCTCAAATAGGTAGTCATCTGACGTTGTTATATTTTGTATTACGTTAGTTACGTTAAAGGGTTATTAGCGTTATTACAACAGGAAATTTGAAAGAAAAGTATCTCCGTTAGTTAACTAAAGGATTATGTTCAGAAGTTTGTGAGTGTGTTATATTTCAGTATTTATTTCTTTACGTTTATCATTATCATAAGGGCGCGTACACATAGAACGTCCGTTTTTACAGGATCCGTTTTAACGGATCTTTTCACCTTATAATCTTCTTTTTTACTGGATCCAGAATACTGTTTTGGGTGTGAACTCGCTCATACAACTAAGTACGCCATCACGGACGTTCTATGTGTATGATATGATGCCCTAAGATAATGATAAACATGCCTACCGGATATAAATCCATAGTACGATCACGGACTTTAATTTATGAACAATTATAAAACCTTGTCACATTAAGCCAAAGATTAATGCTATGTAATTTAATTTCTATCTCGTCACTTGACGCTGTCATTATGACAAGGTTATAATATGGTGGATCAACATTTAAAGTCTTTAATGGTACAAGCTCCGTAAGCATAGGGTTCCGTCCTTAAAGAGTGCCAACGGGGGTCCTTACCCTCCTTGAACTGTTACCAAGACTCCGTTATCAGTCCAATCTTCCGTCCATCTGTCTGTCAGCGGGCTGAATCTCGTAAACATGAAATAGGTGGACAGTTAAAATTTTCTCAAAATGTTTCTATTGCCGCTATAAAAGAGGGAGCCTTTCGTTTGAAAATCAGACTCGCACTTGGCCAGTTTTTCCACATGTTTGTTTCACAAAGCCAGACTCTTAAATTTCTATTCAAAATATACCTACAACATTATTTAGGCAAAAAAACAAGTATTCCTCCAAATAAAAACGTTACCTAGACAAATAAAGGCAGAGGAAACCATTAAAGAAATTTATTAGCCGTTGAACAAAGATCCGAGATCGAAAACACAATTAGTTCTCAGAGTACGCTTAAATAACACTTAGGTAGACAACACTAGTGAAAATTCTACACGTAGCAATGACGGAAATGGAGAAGCTTTGATTTACTGAATTAACCTTGAAGACCGTCAAAGACGACGTCACCAAGGTCGAGGAAAAAATCAAGTAGGATCAAATTGCAGGAATAAAGATCGTTATCACCGTATCCTCAAACACAAAGAGCCAACTTTTCATTTCGCTGAAAAACGATTTCGTAGGTACTCAAAAGCTAAAAGAACAGGTTTAAAAGAATTTGCGTTTGGCAAATACATATACACAGAAACATCTCTGCTGAATCTGCTGAGGGCTCAGTCAAGGTGCACTACGCTAACTAACGTTTCTATTCGATTCGTTTTTAAACCAATCGCGTCACTGGAAGATGACGTGATACGAAAGGTCACGTGGTCTACCAGTGACGCGATTGGTTTAAAAACGAATCGAATAGAAACGTTAGTTAGCGTAGTGCATCTTGTCTGAGCCCTCTGATCAATGTAGAGCTAGATATTTGTGGTGAGATTTAATTACTGGAATTCTGAACCGTAAGAGCACCGACTCACCGAGTACCTAATATAAGTAAGTTAGAAAAACTCATTTGTACATGGTGACCGCAGGGATTTGAACTCTTGAAGCCACCGACGCTCGGAGAATTATATAACTTTAGCGTCTATAAGACAAGTGTAAATAGTAACTGAACAAACAAAAACCGTCGGCTACATCATCACTTACCATCTATTGAGATTGAATTCCATAGCCAAATCTTCGTAATAAAAAGCAAGCTTTAAAAAACCCGACTGTTGTTGCTAACCAACTTTAAATCGTTATAAATCCTAAATTATCGTTCAGAATGAAAAATGATTAAAGAAACCTGAATATGATTTTTAAATACCTATTCAATGATACCCCATTTGTCATAGTTCGTCGACTTTATTTTTTTTATTTTTTACAATATGGCGTCTAGTTGCCGCCATATTGAATTTTAAACACTGTCATGTCTTTAGTGACACTCACGAGATTAAGATAAATCGATTGACATAAGAATCATCAAAATCGGTCCACGCGTTTAGTTTCTAGAACGCCACAAAGGAACAAACATACATATATAGGCTGTGAAACACAATACCCTCCGGCAGTCGGGTAAAAATATCTTAGCTTAGCTCGACCACCTCCAAAGATTTCCCTCTCTAGTTAAAACCTACCCTGTACCTACTCACCTACATTCTATTTTCTACCCTATCGATTGGACTATAACAGAGGACGCGTCGCCATTCGTAAATGAAATAGGGAATAAGTATTTATGTGAGTGCCACCGTTCGGGACTTGGGGCGGTATGGGTCAATCATCTTGTTTACCTCCTACTGCCCTATTTAACTGTTTATTAGGTTGTTTGTTAGGACTTTTTACAGTGGAAAAATATGGGGTCATGACTTTTGTGTCCTTTTTAACGTCCGATGTCTAATCTGTGTAATATATTTGTATCTGTGGCTATGTGTATCTGTGGCATTGTTTCTTCCAAATGGAAGAACCGATACGGATGCGGTTTATTTAAAAAAAACCGGCCAAGTGCGAGTTCGAATCGCGTGGAGAGGGCTCCGTCTCCACACCATAATTATGCCTCTCTGTTAGTCTGTCTGTCTGTCTGAAAAACTTTTTTTTTATTTCCTAAGTTACCCCCCAAAAGTGGCCCCCTTGTCCAAAATTAATTTATTTACGAGTGATCCTTTTTTCCTTTTGAGTACGGAACCCTAAAAAGGTGGTTTAATCCAGATGATTCTTAGCTACGTCTTATGAAAATCGGTTGAGCCCACAGACCTTAATCTAAGATTAAGGTCTGTGGTTGAGCCGTTTTATATAAGTACCTATCTGTTGTAGCCATTATATCGGGTTTTTTAATCTATTATTTAATATATGGCCACCCTCTCTTTCGGACCTGGTAGTTTTTTTAAACGCATCCGAATAGGTCTATATGTTTGGGAGCTACGATTCCACTGGCAGACAGATATATAAACAGATATAAGGATACACAGACACACACATACACACGTGAAACAAAAAACAAAGTATATAGTTTTTTTTTTACTACTTTTTATTATTATATTCACTAAAACATTATGTAGCATATTACCCGCTAGAGTAAGTTTGCCCGGTGTAAAATGATAGTAAATTGATCCGCCCTTGGCGGCCGTCGATTCGGTTTATGTGGGTTTTGTAACACCCCTATATAATTCAAAATATACATGTATTACATTAAAAAGTTAAACTTAAACTTATTTAAATTAAGATAAAACTAACTGCAGCACTCAGAGACGTCAATTAAATTTAATGCTTGTTTAGTGACGTGTTGTCTTATTCTTTTGCTATAGCAAAGAAAGTGACAGCAGCAACTTTAATCAAATCATTAAATTTAATTGACGTCTCTGAGTGCGGCAGTAAGGTACTCAAATATTAAAGATGTAAATAATAATCACCACTATAAAAAGATACCCCCTCTAGCAGGTCCGCTCGCGGCATGGCCCTATGACACTGGCTGCGTTACCTCTCTGGATAGCTAGCCCAATCATTTGGGAGAGGTAAGCACCAGCTCTAGGATCACCGGCGGAGTCTATGAGCCGGGATGACAGGGCCTTAATAAATAAGGGCCTAAATATACATACACACCTTCCTTTTGAATCTATCTATTGGTGAAAACCGTATAAAATTCAGTTGCGAAGTTTGAATATTTATTCAAAGCGAACATACAGAGAGGCAGACTGCGGGAAGCGACTTTATTTTATACTATGTAAAGAAGAAGCAAAATGTAAGTAAGCCATAAACAAAATAGAAATATATTTCACCCAAAACTCGCAATATATTCTAGAACTTGCTCAAACACTGTTGTTTGTGATCGTAAAATGTTTAATAGAATTACTAGGGCGCCGCCCTCGTCTCGGTGACGCCGGTAGAAAAACAAACGAATTCTATCGGGGTATTTTCTCAGCGTTGGATACTTGGATAGGTCTTTTTGGACCCATGACCTGTGCTGAGATTCCAAACGGTAGAATCTTATTGCCTCGACATTGTATCGTATTGTTTTTAACTTGGCCGCCATTACTGTCAAGTAAATAAGAGTTATCGTAAAGTTGACAATACGATAACACGTCCAAGGCAATAATATGGTTTTACCGGGTACCCTTCATCCGGCATAACTTTTTTTTGGCATAATCATCATTTGGAATACTCATCATTTGGCATAATCATCTTTTAGCATACAGTCTTTTTTTCTGAAACCGTATACTTTTCAGGATTATTTAAAATATCATTGCATAGAACCCATTAGGATAGTTTAGGTTTATTTTATAACAATCCTGAAAAGTATACGGTTTCAGAAAAAAAAGACTGTATGCTAAAAGATGATTATGGCAAATGATGATTATGCCAAATGATGAGTATGCCAAATAATGATTATGCCAAAAAAAGTTATGCCAGATGAATGTAAACCGGTTTCACCCAGTAGAATAGAGGCCTTGGCCAGTAAAACCAATGTACCCAATATGGGTAAATCCATATTGTCTATGAAACATATTGTACATTGCGTATTCATTTGTACAACAAAAAACATCGTTTGATTTCAAGACAATACTTTGGTTTATTAGAAAACACAATAATAGTGATGAGGGCGACTGGACGCTCGGCGTAGTCTTTTGTCTTTTTATTACCCGACTGCCGAAGGAGGAGGGTAATGTATTTCACAGCCTACATATGTATGTTTGTTCCTTTGTGGCATTATAAAAACTAAAACCGCTGTCCGATTTAGATGATTCTTATGTCAATCGATTTGTCTGAATCTGGTGACTCACTGAACAAATGACAGTAATCAAAATTCAATATGACGGCAACCAGACGCCATATTGAGCAAATTAAAAAAAAAGTCGACCAAGTAGGGCAAGTGGGGTATCATTGAATAGGGATTTAAAAATCATATTTAGGTTTCATTCATCATTTTTAATTTTTAATGATCATTTAGAATTTATAACGATTTAAAGTTGGTGAGCAACTGAACAGTCGGGTTTTGAAAGCTTCCTTTTTGTTAATTTCACAGGTTCAATAAAAGCTGATTCATAAAATAATAAAAATAAAGTTTATTTGGTTCAGCAATAGGAGTGCACATCACAATTATTATAAGTCATCAATTGAGAAAAACACTTTTCGAATAGCTATAAAAATAACCAAGATATAAGGCAACAAAGATTTGTTGCTATTTCTTTCCAGCAAAACAGTTTTTAACATGGAGTTTATAATTATCAATATTATCATCGAACTGTTAATTGACGTCACAGTGCATATCGGATCTCTCTGTCTAATCGCTGTCTAATTAGCCATTTAAATGCTTATATCATCCGTATTTCTTAACCGATTTCAATTTTAATTTCACTTTAGGTGATCTCTTTTACGGTATTTTCATATTTTGTCAAGAAATGTTATTTTTAAATCGCATATCCCCTAACTTTCCGTCGGTAAAAAGGTAACAGATTTCAATAAAAATACTTTGTTGTTTTCCTACGTTAGGGACTTAAGCCCAATTTAATAATAATAATATCAGGGGACAATGTCACACCAATTGGCCTAGTCCCAAACTAAGCTCTAGGCTTGTACTATGGGTAGTAGACAACGATATTAATACTTACATAGAGAAATATATACTTAAATACATAGAAAACATCCATGACTCAGAAACAAATATTCGTGCTCATCACACAAATATCTGCCCTTACCGGGATTTGAACCCAGGACCGCTAGCTTCGTAGGCAGGGTCACTACCAACTAGGCCACCGCGTCGTCAAAACACATTTACATTGGTCAAGGACAGTGGCAAGTACAGTGGCAAGGACAGTGGAGTGGAAAAATAGAAAGCGATTCTATTTGGATCCACTGGCGAGGCAACTTGACTCGCTACTGTCCGATCGGGTTACACTACTGTTCTCGCCTGTCACTGTCCACTGTCTACTGTCCTTGTCCAATGTAAAACGAGTTTTAGGGAACAGAGGACCCTGCCAAGATGCATTGCGCTAACTAGAGTTTCTATTCGTTTCGTTTTTTAACCGACTTCAAAAAAAGGAGGAGGTTCTCAATTCATCGGGGGTTTCTTTTTTTTATGTATGTTCCCCGATTGCTCGAAGACCGCTGGACCGATTTGAAAAAATTTTTCGTTGTTTGATTGAGTATACTTTCTAGTTGGTCCCATTGTCAACACGTCAGGATCTGATGATGGGATCTTGTAGAAATCAAGAGAACTCCTCAAATATTATAGGCACACCTATAGCGATTTTGGTATTTTTCACTGTAACTCATGCATTTGCTTTTGAAAAGTACTATATGGTGAAGTGGAACTGATGATGAAGACCACAGATGCCCACCGGAACTCCTTAACGGTACCTATTTCAAGGGTGGCGATAAGATATTTCGATTAAGGTAGTTGAGCGACTATGACGAAGCAAGTTTAGGTTTAAATATGACTATGACATTCCCGCGGTGTTGTCTGCGGCAAGCTTGAAATGTTCTATATATAGTTTCTCACTAATATTTAGAAGTGGAGCTACGTAACAGCATAAATAGGATCACTAAAAAGTATAAAATAAAATAAATGTTTAAAAAAACAAAAACCCGCCTTCAAAAATGCAAAAAATAACTTCTTTTAAAATGGTAGGTCAGTCCAACTGAAGTCGGCGTCCCACAATATTTTAAACCAAAAGCCGAATACAGTTGGACTGACCTACCATTTTAAAAGAAGTTATTTTTTGCATTTTTGAAGGCGGGTTTTTGTTTTTTTAAACATTTATTTTATAAACCAATCGTGTCACTGTTAGATCACGTGACTTTTCGTATCACGTTATCTACCGTATAACGTTATCTACCAGTGACGCGATTGGTTTAAAAACGAATCGAATAGAAACGCTAGTTAGCGTAATGCATCTTGGCAGGGCCCTCTGGTAGATGACGTGATACGAAAAGTCACGTAATCTATCAGAGACGCAATTGGTTTAAAATCGAAATAACGCTACGTTACGCTACGCTAGTTAGCGCAATGTATCTTGGCAGGGCCCTCAGATACGCTAATAGCCTTCCATTGGAGATACCTCTGTGTACCCGAGTCCTGTATCCCGTCTATAAATCTCGTCTGAATACAGTTACGTATCGGTTTTTTCCAGTATTTTTTGCAAAAAACATTTCTAGCTGTGTTTCCGATGCTATCCAAACTGCAACAGATTCAAAAGAGACAGAAAATTGGAATTTGAAATACAATTTTCAGAGTCCGTCGTGTTCTGCTGATGTCTTTCTGTTTGTTGATAGTTCCTTAGGTAACGTTTGTATGGAGTTTCTTGAGGCGTTTCTTCTCCGCAATGATGGTCTCGTCCGAAGCGCTGATAGATTCACTCCATGTTACCGACGTGTAAAAGAGCCCTCATGTGGCCAATTTACTGAATAAATATTTTGAATTTGAATAGGTACATTTTTTTAGATTAGAATAAATTACCGCATTTTGCACCATTAGGCTAAGATGTTTACCAGTGTATTAGTGACAGGTTGCAAGCCCATCGCCTAACAGTAAAAACTACAAGCCTTTATTCCCTTATGTGGTTACAGAATTATCAACAAGTTTTTAGAGTTGTCGGTACTCGTAATTGTAGCTCTGCCTGGCTAGTTCTGGGAAAGAAGGCATGAGTTTATGTATGCACATTACCGTTATTTTTAAGACATATTCGTTCATGACCAATTCAAAATTAATATATTTTTGATTTGTATCTGCGTTATTAAGGAAAACGTGTGTTAATTTTGACAGTTATTATTCTACTTGAAGAAAATAAAGTTCATAATATAACATTTGCTACAGACATTTAAATATCACATAAGACATGTAAATCAATATGGTTGGCTTTAGACCGACTGACTAAACTGTCGGGCTTGTTTACGGAGACGCGGAGCTTCGCGCGTGGCGTGTGGCTTGGCGTCGCGCGGCGCGTCGGGCGTTTTTTCCGTTTACAGAGAGGCGGCGAGTGCAGCGGACCGCGTCATCACACGCGCAAACACAAACATATGGCAATGTACGGTGTTGTTTATGAAGATGCGGCGCGTGGTGCGGGGCGTAGAGAGTAGCGGTGCCCGCCGCTGCATCCGCGGCGGGCTCTCGGGCGTGTAGTGGAGCGCGCGGCGGAGCACAAGACTGTTAGAAGGTTCCGCTGCGGGCCCCGCTGCGGGCGCAGTGGCGGGAACCGCCGTTATTGATGCGTGCGACGCTGCGTGCAACGCGGCGATGCCATCCGCGGGCTCCGCCGCAAGTAACGCTATATTTGAAGGCTTTAAACATTTTAATTATTCTATCAAACTATTCCGTCAAATTCTAATTTAGGCCACAAACACTTATAATTTTGACGACGCGTTGGCCTAGTTGGTAGTAGGGAATGCAATTTAAACGGTTATTAACCGTTTTTGTATGAAAATAACCGGTTATAACCGGTTATTTGCATTCTGTAGTTGGTAGTGATCCTGCCTACGAAGCTAGCTCCTGCGTTCAAATCCCGGTAAGGGCAGATTTTGTGTGATAAGCACGAATATTTGCTCCCGAGTCATGGATGTTTTCTATGTATTAAAGTATATATTTCTCTATATAAGTATTTATATCGTTGTCTAGTACCCATAGTACAAGCCTAGAGCTTAGTTTGGGACTAGGCCAATTGGTGTACATTGTCACCTGATATTTATTTATTTATTTGATCTATTAACAGACCTTGGATTCTGGCGCGACCCTGTAAAAGAATTTGCTTACCTACAATTTTCCCCTATCATCTGTGACAGGGATATAACATATCAAACGTACCTCGTTACAATGTTACTTTATCCCTCAACCTTCAAGAGAAAATATCGCAAGAAAATGTATCTTTAAAACGACCAAAGTAGGACGAGCTCTCAGTGCCGGATCAGACGCGTCGTAACCATAGAAAAGTTGGGAGTTGAGGTAAGTTGCAGAGGTCTTTGTGTGATGGATGAGTATAACGATGTAAGTTTTCGCATTTGATAGTGATATGTAGGTTAGTTACAGGAGTTGCTTGTTTAGGGACTGGAGTATGATTGCGGCTTTAGTGTTTTGTGCTCGAAAAGACTTGGTAACAAGTTTATAGAATGCTATCTGCCAGCCCTTTTATCGGCATAGATCTGGGGTGTGATTCTCTCAACAACGACGGACGGACGGACGAACGAGTGATTGTCCAAGCGGCGAGTTTAAGTAGTCCCGTCAGAGCGAACAAAACACATTTTAGCGCGTGCATTGTCAATTAGGCAGCCTTATACGTTCGAGAAGTCATGCTGCCAAATTGAATACACGCGCTAAAATGTGTTTTGTACACTCTGACGGGACTACTCAAACTCCGCCGTTGTTGAGAGAATCACACCCCTGGTTAATTTTTCTTCACTAGGGATTTATCGAAATGTTGGAAAAGATCCCCAGAGCTCACATTATTTTTAAACCAATTTTCCTTAAAATCGGTTGAGCCGCAACGGATTTCTTGATAAAGAATATCTGTAGGCAGTTTTCAATGTGTGTAGAAATCTTCCCGCCAGGGCTGAAATTTCAAAAATCTGTTCGTGTCTTGCCGTTATTTGTTCGCCGAATATAAAAAAATACTGGGCTCCAGGTTCACGTTTTTTGCTGTGAGTACCTAGTCAGACAAAAACATTTAAAATTATGTATAAGGAGATCAAATATCAAGATTATTTAAGACATCTTTATCAAGGCTGATTTTATGTGACTCATCCTTACTCGTTAGACATCCGGTCCTGTAGGCGTCCTATTCTGAAACTCAAGAATAGAGGAAGATTTTCAAGTACACGTCAACTGAAAAGGTCGGTTATTTTAAAAGCACTTTTATATTGAATGTAATTTTTGCTTAATTATAAATTATAAAGTGCCACGAGATATTCATTTGACAAAAGGTATTAGTTTTCATGACCATGCAATCATATTCTTATTGTGTATATGTATACATTTACGTATGTTATCATTATCATCGTCATATTCATCATCATGTATCTATATCTGTTCTTTTGCGACCTCACCCCCTATTATGATCGTCGTTATCGCGGTGGATAAATTAAGATAAAGCATGCCGCTCTCGTCCTTAAACACAAGTAGATAAGTAATAGGTATATGTTTTAATCACGTTTTTGCAAATCGAATTAAAAAGAAACAAAATTCAATATTTATTTAGTGAATCGGCTACATGATCTTTCACTGATCTTTTTCATGATCTTTTACACGTTGGTAATTATGGGATTAATCTACTAGCGCTTCGGACAAGAGAATTGCGGAAAAACGCCGCAGAAAACTCCAGCAGAAGAAAATTTTTTCAATTACAATATACATAATACTTAAAAGTGAGTTACGTCACAAGGTGGCAAATATAAAAAATAAATTAGCACAAAATAAAATCATTACAAATGTTAGGTCATTTAATTAAATGTAATGAATACCTAGTAAAACAACATGACGAGGTGTCTAATTTAAAAGCCATTACTAAAATAATTCATCATCATCATCATCACTATCAGCCGCAAGACGTCCACTGCTGGGCAAAGGCTTTCCCCAAGGTTTTCCACAACGATCGGTCCTCTGCTGCTGTCATCCAGCGGTTTCCCGCGACCTTTATCAGATCGTCAGTCCACCTTGTGGAAGGTCTGCCAACACTTCGTCTCCCGGTTCGCGGTCGCCACTCTAGAACCTTTCCGCTCCAACGGCCATCAGTTCTACGAGCAATGTGCCCCGCCCACTGCCACTTAAGGTTTGCAATCCGGTGAGCTATATCGGTTACTTTAGTTCTCCTGCGAATCTCCTCATTCCTGATTCGATCTCGCAAGGAGACACCCAGCATAGCTCTTTCCATCGCCCTTTGAGTGACCTTGAGCCTTCTTATGAGGCCCATTGTGAGCGACCATGTCTCGGATCCATACGACATCACTGGCAACACACACTGATCAAAGACTTTTGTCTTGAGGCACTGTGGTATTTGGGACGAGAAGATAGTGCGTAGCTTACCGAACGCTGCCCATCCGAGTTGGATTCGACGATTGACCTTTTTTTCGAAGTTGGACTTACCTAACTGGATTTTTCGTCCTAGGTATACATAGTCATCAACAACTTCGAGAGTAGAGTCACCAACTTTGACAGGAGTGGGTACGACATTGACATTTGACATGATTTTCGTCTTGTCCATGTTCATTTTAAGACCCACTTGTTAAGAGACTCTACTGAGGCCATCGAGCATTGTACCAAGGTCCTCCAGGGTCTCAGCCATGATGACAATATCGTCGGCGAATCGAAGGTGAGTGATGTATTCGCCATTTATGCTGATGCCAAAACTCCCCCAGTCCAGAAGCTTGAAAGCGTCTTCCAATGCAGCAGTAAACAGTTTCAGAGATATTACATCTCCTTGTCTTACTCCTCGCTGCAATTGGATAGGCTTCGAGTCCTGAAGGCGAACTGACATAGTGGCGTTTCTATACAAACACTTTAACACCTCGATGTACCGATAGTCGATTTGGCACCGCTGAAGAGACTGCAGCACAGCCCATGTTTCGATCGAATCGAAATAATAATTAAAAGAAAATAAAAATAATAATTAACATAATTAATTAATAATAATAATTAATAAAATAATTAATTTTAAAAAACGCCTTGAAAAAAAGAGGAGTTCTTTTTTTCAAGATGTTTTTTTAATTAATTTTTAAATGGCAATAGGTCAGTCCTACTGAAGCCGGCTTTTGGTTAAAATATTGTGGGATACCGTCTTAAACTGACCTATTACCATTTGCAGCATCTGGAAATTCCTGGACGCAACGGGCCTTTGCGGTGAGCTCTAAACAATGGACTGCCACAAAACGATTAGCAATGTAGAAGCATGTAGAAACGACACACAAGTACTGATGTGCAAGTTGCGGAAAGTTTCCAAAAAGGTTGGAAAAGTTCTAAGAAATTTCCGGAAACATGCAATAGAAATATAGGAAATTTAAATTTAAGAAACGGAAAGTTTCAATCCCCGTACAAAATTGTGAGAAGTTTCCGAAATTTTCCTACATGAATGAAATATTTCGCAATTTTGGAAAGTTTCTTTTGGCACATTCATCCAACCCCCTCAAATAATAAAATATCACCATTTGAAAATAAGTTATTTTTGCGTGTTTAAAGGTGGTTCATTGATAAAAAAATAACTTTTTCCTAAGTATCACAAAAATATCAATAACAGGCAATGGAGTTTTTAAAGCTGCCTTTTTGTTGTTCTTGTTTAAACTATCGCTTACCCGTTCTCGAGCTCCCGTTCGTTAAAACTCCGCAACTCGAGTTTTAATTAAAAGTTCTGGAAAGAAGTAAACTGTCAGATATTTTTGTTACCAATTAAAAATAAAAATTCCGTTCGTTAATTTCGCATTTTATTAGCTACATTTTTTTAATTAACTGTTTTAAGACGGTAACAAAATTGAATAATGGGAGTAGTGAACGATTTTATTAGAGCACACTTTTTGTGGATGAATTTTACTGCTTTTAAGTTCAACAGTAGGCAGATTGCAAGAGAAAAATAACTTAAAAATGTAAAAAATCTTTTTAGATGCCAGAGACGTTAAGTAGGTACAGTCTCGACTATTTTAAATTCGATGAGCCTACTTTTTAAAGGCTCTAATAACCACCACACACACACACACACACACACACCACACCACACCTTGTTATTGGACATTGTACATCAGGCCACAAACTAAAAGTGGTTAAAAGTTAACTAACCAGATATGAAGTAAACAAACATGTCAACAAAAAGTTATATTATTAAATAAACTAGCGCTTGTGATACAATGTAGTAACAATGCTGTAATGATCATTATAGAACTGCTATTACTATGGCAACGCTTATTATACTTGTTATCACTATGACAACGCTTCGGTTATATAAATTAGTGGTTAAAAGTACTAAGCACTTAAAGAAGAATATCCGTTCCAAATACCAACTTCAAGATTTTAGCCAATTCAATGCCAAATTTTCTATCTTCTTTACAAAATGAACCCGTTATGTATATCTGGGCCCTGAATGTTTTGATGAATAAATTGAACTATGTTGTACGACTCGGCAATATTTGTCTTCCTAGGGAAGGGTTCAATTTGCGGACCAATAAATAAATAAACAATCCGGCACAAGTGGGCATGTATTTGCTCAGGCTGAGTTGGAGTGCTGCGTTGCGGTGTTATTCCGAGTTTACACGACATTGAAATTATTGGACGACCGCAATTTGGCACCTGTTTGAACTCCGCGTTCAAATCAAGTTGCTACGATCCAGACAAACTTCCCTCGTATCCTCCACACTCATAAGTCTCTTCATACACGTGCGACAACGTGTTTGTGTGTTAGTATAGGTCAACTTACGACACGTTATGTCAATCCTATACATATTTTTACATTATGACACGGTTTTATAATGGCTTATCATACACATTTTTGACCGTACACCCAACCAATTCAATTTATAATCATAGGCCACAATGGAAATCTGTCAAAGTGACGTTATAAAATTCAATGCTTAGGAAGTCTCATACGATTTGAATCATGATGTCATTTTGAAATAGTTACTAAGTGACCTATGAGTCAAGTTGGTGGACTTTACAGAATAACACCGCTACTGACCTAATGATTCGGTTGTTCTATTTTTGGGCGCAATTTGGTTCGTCGATGGTTTTGCGATGCTTTTGGTAACGCTGGATGGTGTTGTGTGCTTTGACATTTTCTTGATCAGGAAACGCGTTAAAATTAGATTGATCTATGCAAAAAAAAAAAAAAATATATTCAGTGTGTAGTCATAGTCATAGTAATTTTATTGTATTGCATTTATGTGTTACAATGGTGTAACAATTATTAGAATAATCCAACATAATTTATATGCCGATCGAGTGGCATAATCATTGTTTGGTTTTTAATCACAAGTATGTATTTGTCACATTATGATAAGTAACTGTCTGATTATCGTTAGTATCTTGTCGTAGGTATAGCTCATTCTCAGCTCTCACTATTTTATTGTAAGTATCGTGTCTTTGGGAGAATTGTTCATGGGGTCAAATTTGTTAATTACGATTGTACTCGTACTACTCTACCTGTATAGTTACTTTCTATATTTGTATCCTGTTTTTTCTCCTAATAAAATAAAATAAAATAAATAAATGTATTGTTTGGTCGAAAATCGTTTGGTCGACTTTTTACCATATTATTAAAATACATACATACAAACATACATAAACTCACGCCTGTAATCCCAGAGTGGGGTAGGCAGAGTTACAGACTTACCAGCAACTCTAAAAACTTGTTGATAATTCTGTAACCACATTTTGCACAATTAGGCTAAGATGTTAACCAGCGTATTAGTGACAGGTTGCAAGCCCATCGCCTAACAGTAGGTACTACAAGCCTTTATTCCCTAAATCGCCTCTTACGACATCCACGGGAAGACATGGAGTGGGGGATTAAAATATCCGGAGGGAATAACGATAAAAAAATATCCCCGAAATAGGGGATGGCCGAATAACTAATTGTACACGGACGAAGTCGCGGGCAGAAGTATAATAATAAAAATAGTAAGTACCTAGTTGGCAGTGAGCAGTGCCCTGCCTTCGAAGGTAGCGGATTCAGGATCGATTCCTGGTATCGGTAAATATTTGTGAGACGAGCGCGAGTATTTGTTCCCGTGTCTCACGTGTTTTCTTTGCATTAAAGTCTGTGTTTCTCTATACATGTAAGATATAAGTTTGTTTATCGTCTGTGTACCTAATAGTAAGCCAAGAGCTTAGTTAGGGACAATAGTCTATGTTAATTGAAATTGCCAAAGATGTAAACAAATTAGCACTGTTTTGACACATAACCTCTAATATTCATCTGGCATGTTTATATTTAAAATACACTGAAAAAAATAATTTGTCGCTTGTAACAAGATTGTGATTGTTGTGCCTAAGCGTCTTGATCCCATACGAGCCTGACAAGACGATAGATACACCAACTAAGACGTTAGATACATCAACTAAGATGTTAGTTGAATCACTAAAGAAATTGCTGTTGTTACTATCAGTTTTGGTTTATATAACTAATATCTTAACTATTGTATTCATTTTATATCAACTAAGTGAAAATCTCTCTTTGTTGGCTCTAATTTTTTTGAGTGTATGGTATAATTAATAATTATTTAATCTTAAACTTAATGTGAGACTAAAGATCAACCCCCTCACTAATAAACGTTGAGTAACTGTGGTATAGCTATACAATTTTTTGTCCTTATCTGTCAAATTCAAATGTCACGATGACAGATAAAGGATAAAACATTGTATAGCTATACCACCGTTACTCAACGTTTATTAGGCAAGTGTATAAACCATTGCTAAGACCTCACTTGATCTTTAAAAGCACGTGATTATCGAGTAATAGTGGAAAATTGGTCCGTATGGTTGTGTTTACATCTTTGCCAATTTCTATTTGGCACAGACCGTAGGTCAATGTTGAGTTGTACCTTTACCCCCTTACTAATAAACGTAGAGTAACGGTGGTATAGCTATACAATGTTTTGTCCTTATCTGTCATTGTGACACTTGAATTTGACAGGTAAGGACGAAACATTGTATAGCTATACCACCGTTACTCAACGTTTATTAGTAAGGGGCTAATATTTACTTAGCGTTTTGTCACTTTTTTGAAGTGCGCTTCTACCATTTTGGATTTGGATATACAATTTTCCTGTTTTTAAGTATTTTCATCGTTACCTACACAAGCCTAGAGCTTACTTAGGGACTAGGTCAATTTGTGGTCGTGATTGTCCCCTGATATTTGTATGTTTGTCGTCGGTCGCCCGATTCTCTAATTCGCCAAATCGTGATATTTCCAGGCATATCATAAAATAACCTAATCTAACCTTATGCTTAGCAATTTCATGATCTGGCGAATTATACGATCGGGCGATATCTTATTTCTATTCACTTAGGCGAAATATTATAAATTACTGTCCAATTTAATAGAACCCCAAAGCGACATTACACGTACTTAAGCCTCAAATTCGTCGCTAGATGGAAACTTTAATCGCCGTCGAATCCCGAGGTTTAACTAATCCCGCTGTAACGCGGGATTGGAACGCGCTGGCTTCACTCCGGTGTAAGGTGAGGCTAATTAGTTCTCGAAATAAAGTGTACTTTGAAATAATTTACTTGAATTGAGTATCACAATGTTTTACGCTGAATAGAAGGCTGTTGGGCCACTTCTGATGGCACAAGTGCTGGACACTTATAGGTGACAGGCACCAATTAATGAGAGACAGGCGTTCGATTGGCTTTAAAAAAAAAAAATGGCATAAATAAGTGCTGCAAAGTTAATGCTCCTAAACAATTGACAAATCATGTATCTGAAAAAAAAAACTAATGCTCTAATATTAATGTAACAACTAATAAATATTGACTAATGTCAAATAAATCAATCAGCTTTGATGCGTGCACGTAGGTATGTAAGTGAAATTATATTAAAATTTAGGCTAGAATTTTATTAGACCTAGACTCAATATTGTACGCCTTTGTAAGTTAGAATATGGAGAACTGTTACTGCCTCTATTTATAAGAACCTTTGTAGAAGCCATAACCATACATGTACCTAATAAAATATTTTCTTAAATATGCAATTGGCGTTATGTTCCTTATAACAGGCTGCGAAGTATGACGTTTCAGGTGCGGCTAGTACAAGAGGTCGTTAATGAAATTTCATACAAATTGTGCAGGCCTAGGCCGGCAAAGTCCTCTTTTTTAATTTCCATTCCACATAAATTTGTTTTAGTGTAAACATGGCGGCTGTGTTTATGAACAGGCTAAATAGTTTTTTTTAAATATACTAAGCCGTGCGTCCAATCAAAGCGTTTGCATGTTTATTTAAAGTACCAGGAGAACAAAGGTAATTAGGGGTGCGTAGCGCAACTTAGATCGCAGGCGGTGCGCTGCGGGGCACCGGCGGGCGGGCGGGCGCACACGACACAGCGCGGATGACCGAGCACTGTAGGCTACTTTTAATTTTTATGCACTCCTAGTATTTGACATTGTAATTTGTGTTTTAATTTAATGAATTATATGTTTGAGAAAAGCACTATACATACCTCGGCGGGAAATATGGGGTTGCCCGCCTCAGACCTATCTTTATGTCTTCGGCCGACAACCCCTTTTGTCCCGGCCTCTGTAGTAATGTACTATTGAATTTGGAATGGGATTTGAATTTCCTTTATTATCATCTTAATGTACTCGCCGTGCCGTAACAGGTGACCTCGTCCCTCGTCTATTTTCTATTGTCTGTAATAGACTTTTACCAAGGCAAAAAATAACTTACCTAAATAAATGAGAAAAAAAGGCATCGTATCAGTGTGTTAAAGAGAAGGCTCGGAATAGGGAAGAATAGAAATTACTCATGGATGAAATATTGCTATCACAAATCTAACAGGGAATCTATAATTAAGTATGCCCTAGTCAAAGATGAAGGAAAAGACTAGATCCCGTGTAGCCAACTGTCAAGCGTACCACTTTTTTCTTCTGTGTACAACACAGTTTTGTAGCCAATTTTTATTGGTCAATACCCGACATGTGAACCCCACTAAATTAAGACGAATGGGATAGAATAAGCGGCTAGTCGGATAAAGACCTAAGAAAAAGTGTTACTTAATTTAGTCGGATTACTGTTGTTGTTCGCGATCTGTGCGCCCATCGGTCGGAATTTTAAAATAATTCTCCGAAAATATATTTCTTCGACAAGTTATCAATGAAGTATTTAAGTATAGGTTCAGTGAAAAGGCGTGTGTATTTCGTGGGTGTAAATCCCGAATGGGAAATAAAGAAAATGATCCACAAAATATAAGCTTTCACAGGTGAGTGATGTTTCACAATATAAAACTGTTGATTTTCGGCCATAATCCGGCCGTTTTGCAAGTATAAAACTAGAAACATTATCATGGTATTACGTGTTGTAATTAATACAAAGGCACTATGTGCAGTAAATGTGCAATTTTAACTCATTTTTAGATTTTCTTTCGGAAGTAAACAATAGTGCTTCCAAAATGAATATCGATAAGTAAACTTTCGATATTTTCATAGAGTAAATGAGTAAATATATCCATGAGTATGTGTTTAAATATCAAAAAGTGAATACATTTTGGGTTAAAATAGCAATGCCGAACAGTTAAAAGGCCGATGTTTTAAATGTCGAAACTTACAACGTTTAATGGCACAGGCGTGTGCCTTTTACAGACATAGGCATAAAATACTTATTGTAGATATTTGTATCATTCGTTATTTTAACATCGGTATTTTAATTTAATATGTATTTTTACGTACAGTAAAGGAAATTGATTCCTAGACCATGTCGAAGTGACATAATCAATCAAAACGTAAGAGACTTCTAATGATTTTATTTACAGTGTCACTTTGACATAGTCCAAAATGGTCAAGGAATCAATTTCCTTGACTGTACGTACATATCTATCGATCGGTAAAAGAGCCTACTATAATTATGTGATATTATTTAATTCTATTGTTTCAGATTTGCAGTATCGCTCGGATTTTAATAAGAGACATATATATATATATATATATTCAGTAATCACATCCATTCATACGCAACCCAAACAAATTAACCTTGATGCTCAAACAGGAATGGTTGGAGATGCTCTGACAGAAATGGTTCGTCGTTGTTTCAGAAGTTGCAATGCAATCCGGCATCAATAAAGGTTCACAAACTGTCTTCCAATTACTGTCTTACAATTAGAAGGCTTATTCATCATTATTAAAGATAAACGTTTTATTTCTAAATAAAAACAGTAAAAACTGTCTTTAGTTTTATTACACGACAAAAAAGTTAATTTCTCAGTTTACTTTTTCGAAATAAGGCCACTTTTCAATTGGTAATCAATCACAATTATTATTGAAAATAGGCTTATCCTTTGCCTTTTAATTATGGTTAAACCTAATATATCGATAAACGCCACATCACTGACTGCAAACTTACGCACACTAATGCCGAGTGACACACACGAACACACCTAAAAAGTGGTACGCTTTTCAAATCCAATCGAGAGCGGTCATACATAGACGACTCTTTTTAACGAAGGGTATTTGTAACAGGTGCGAAGAGTGCTATTCCATTATCAGTTTTTACACTCTCTCTATGTTTTACTACTTCTATGGCCCTAGTGAATTGATGTAGTGGTATTTTATGCCAAGAAAGTACGGTAAGTACACCTATTTCGTCAAATTAAATGACTTCATCTTTAATTTGCAAAATCAGTTTTATTTAAGAATTCAGTAGAAAATCAAGTCTTAGTGCATTCATTCCTTAGTGTACATACAATTTATTTTAGTGACGTCATAGTTCTACGGTGGACTAGGAATCAAGTTTATCCACACTACTGATGAGCAAGTTGCGGGAAGTTTCCAAAAAGATGGGAAAGTTCTAAGAAATTTCCGGAATCATTCACTAGAAATATAGGAAATTTAAATTTAAGAAACGGAATGTTTCAATTCCCGTACAAAATTGTGATAAGTTTCCGAAACTTTCCTACATGAAATGTTTCGCAATTTTGGAAAGTTTCCTTTGGCACATCAGTAATCACACGCAGCTATGACTACTGTACAACAATATACCTACACATAATACATATAACTTATTATTAATATCATAATTTGAATAAATACGAGCTTAATTACATGCATAATTAATTATGATGAAGGAAGACAACACCAGTTAGTCTATCGAAAAAGAAAGCACGCCTCATTTACTACAACAAAACGATATAACACATGTCGCTATCAAGAAAGTATTTCCTTGAAGGATCATTAAACACGCTTCTTGATGCTTTCACTGCCACGCTCCCCTTATCCTGTACAAATTTACCTTAATATGGTAGTTTTTGGCACCGAAAGAGTAAAACTACACCTTGGAAATAAATTGATGTAAGGATTATTTAATTTCGATAATGGTAATAAAAATTATGGGTTTGTTAATAACATTAAAGGTGCATATTTTTATTGGAAAGGACAATAAAATTCTAGAATTCCAAAGGTTTTTGTGACAGAAAGAGCCAAGGAAGCATGTCGCAAAGCTATGAGGCTATGACAAAAGAAACGAAAAAAAGAAATTTATAAAATTGCAATTGCTTAAAATGATTTTTAATAAGCACCTGGGGTTTGGTTAGATGTATCCTAATTGGGAAGTTCTTTAAATAAGTACCTAGCTTTCTACTGGTAAAATATTTTTTAAATCGTTTGTAGTACAGTCAACAGCATAAATAATGATCATTTATGTACCTTGTCACTTTAACGTCTTGTTTGAAATGTCATACAAAATTGTGAAACGATTGAAAGCGACAAGGTACATAAATGATCACTTATTTATGCTGTTGACTGTACCTTCAGTTAGAGATTAACGGCAACATCCAAAAAGAATAAAACAACACACAATTTTACATCTTTATAAAATAAGTACATATACATTGTGGTAATGGAAAGCTAGTGCTCAAATATAGAAAGTCTATGTCAAAACCAAGTAACTCACAATTCGCATTACAATAATGACTTACATAGGTACATACATACATTAAATCACGCCAGTTTCCCAGAGGGGTAGGCAGAGACCACTTCTTTCCACCTGCTACGATCCTGACAAATCTCTTTCGCTTCTTCCACATTCATACATCGAGTCATGCATGCACGTCGGTTTCGGGTACTTAAGATACGGCCCTTTTCCAGTATTTCTCCGATTTGATTCGAAAAAGTACGCCTAGGTCGGCCCCTTCCGACCCTCCCATTCACTTTTGCTCTGTATATCTCTTTCGTCAATGACTTATATTAAGTATAATATATTCTTACAGTTGAAGTATAATATATTCTCTAGTTATCACTGCGCTTCCTTATTAAAACGCCAGTCCTGTAACGTAACACCAAATGCATATATATATTTCTTAAAAGCAATAACGTCACGTTCGACTGCTAACCAGCTGCGTATCCACACTGCCGAGTAAATTAAACAAACATCGTAATAAAGTAATTTCGCTCACGACGCCCCAAAAAAAACCACATCTGGATCGGCACGTGGCAACCTCTTCCTTCCGGCACAATCCCCTCGCAAAAACCTCGCCCTCAAAACAACCTAACATCCAAATAAAATAAACTTTATGAACATAAGCAGAAATACCAAAATGGCAAAGGTTTTGTTACTCATATTTATCAATGCTGTCTTTTTAAGCCAAAAAGAATAAACTGCTGATACAACTTATACAATTCTCAATGTCATTGCCACAGAAAAGAGTCCGATTTGCCTCAGCTTTGAGATGCCCAATGTGTCCTTTTGAGTATTGGTGTAGATTGGCGAACAAAGTCAATCCATTGACGTTTTTATGAGACTTTCTTGTGGATAACGTCGGTTCGCTTGTTAGTGACCCTTTAAAGTAACACCTGGAACAAAATAAACAGTTAGAAGTGAGATCTGATAGTTTAAATAGCTTTGTAAAAAATGGAAGTTTTATTATACTCATTTTATCTGTTAAAGATTACGATCGGCCCATTTCTATAAGCTATCGGAAAATCGGCTTTATTTATTATCGCTAGTCACCCGGAGAAATTATCTAATTTCTCGAAAGTCGGGATAAAATGCAAGAAATCACGTCCGACCCGTTGTTGCTCCGTTACTACCAAAAGAAGTAATAAATAATATTTCGCGTTTATTGAATTAGCAGAGATTGCCTCACGTAACGTGAATCTACTTTTATCTGATATCACAGACCACAAAGTTGCAAAATAAATTATTTCCTAAAATTTACTAAAGTGAAAGGCAGCGTTGTGACCACCGAGACTGCTTCTCAACTTCTTGATTGCACCTTAGATAGCATGATGGCTCCAGGAGTCACGGATTCCATCTGTCCAACTCATAAGATCTCCAATGCCATTCACAAATTCAAATCATTTAATTCAGTAAATTGGCCTCATCGGGGCTCTTTAGCATGTCGGTAATATGTAGTGACCAGACCATACTGAGAAGAAAATTATAATTTTTTTCTCAAAATATGAGTGTACATTTCGTCGATGAAACTGCAATACCGCTTAACCAACAATTGCTAATGCCGCGTAACTGACTTGTGGCAAATTTTACAGGAGAGCACTAAAATTGAATATCTTTGTGTTTATTGAGGTTAGACTTACCCAAACGCTAAATAACTTTGTTAACCCCATAATTTAGCTGTTTATTATATTAAGCATCCAAATTTACCAGTATGTATTTATATAAAGCACTTACGCGGTATTACACAATTGAATAATACGTCATCTCTATACTTGTATGCACATTCGCGGAATTGTAAAAACGACATGCTCTCTCGCGGTATCGACATGACGTGACTTTGGAGCTTTCTGATTGGTTATCGACACAGCTGTCAATGCCGTCTGGAGCCTATCACAGTGCTCTACCTACAGCCGCGAAAACTCAAATTTGACACATTTGTTAGTTACGCGGCATTAGCCATTGTTGGTTACGCGGTATTGCAGTTTCATCGACGATTTTTTACTTAATATTAGAACTCATGAATATTGGCACTTCTGCTTCAGACTTTCTTCTGTAATAACGACTCGAAATTCTGTTAGTTTTGCTTGAAGATTTCATCTAGGGAGATCGTAAATAACATGTAATTTTTATGAGTACAAATTTAAATATATATTCACTAACCTTACGACGTCTAATATTAGATCTGAAATGAAATGAGAAGAAATATTAGTTTGCCGACGCGAAGCGTAAATATATATGAGAGAGATGAAATAAACAACTTGCCTTTGAAATTTTATTATAACGTAAATATGTCTTCAATTCGCAAAGCGTTATGTTGGCAATCTGTTTCTATTAATTCAAAAGCGAATAAAATTCAAGCTGTAAATCAAAGGGCATTGGGTAAATTTGTTTGAAGAATAGTCATATTTTTTTTCAGCGGCCACTGATGATCGTTACATAGTTATTTAGAGGACCTCTAAATACATATAGATATATATAATTTATGGCGTTAAATAATATCGGAGCGGAGATTTTAAAGATTTAAGTATTCAGTTTTTAGTACAAAAGTACGCCCAAGTATGAATATTTAAATATCTCGGCTCCGATGCACCTTAGAGTATTACATTACAATAACAAAATATGTTTATTTTTAATAATTCTATCATAATTTGCCACTTTTACGAATGGCCGCTCACCTTGAAAATGTATGAATTTTACAAATGACAACACTTTTACCCAAACCCCTTTGTATACTTTTCGTATTCATCTACCGATCCAATTTATTTCTTCCTATAATAATTTGCCAAAGTTCAACTAGTAACTGTGAAACATCCCTAATATTGACAATTTTGCCTATGTAACTATTGTGATTTTACGATTCTGTACTTAGAGGGTGACAAACGGGACCCTATTGCCTTCGTTGTCTGTCCATCGGTCCGTCTTTCAGTAAGATATTCGGTTATTTTTTCTTCTAACAAATAATAAAAAAACTTGAAGGAAAACAAGCGGGTTCATAAAGGAAAATTATGTTTTCAAGGTTTTTTTTTAACCGACTTCAAAAAAGGAGGAGGTTCTCAATTCGTCGGGTTTTTTTTTTTTTTTTTTTTTATGTATGTTCCCCGATTACTCGAAGACCACTGGACCGATTTGAAAAATTTTTTCGTTGTTCGAATGAGTATACTTTCTAGTTGGTCCCATTGTCACCACGTCAGGATCTGATGATGGGATCATGGAGAAATCAAGAGAACTCCTCAAATATTATAGGCACACCTATAGCGATTTTGGTATTTTTCACTGTAACTCATGCATTTGCTTTTGAAAAGTACTATATGGTGAAGTGGAACTGATGATGAAGACCACAGATGGCCACCGGAACTCCTTAACGGTACCTATTTCAAGGGTGGCGATAAGATATTTCGATAAAGGAAGTTGAGCGACTATGACGAAGCACATTTAGGTTTAAATATGACTATGACATTCCCGCGGCTTTGTCTGCGGCGAGCTTGAAATGTTCTATAGTTTCTTATTAATATTTAGAAGTGGAGCTACGTAACAGCATAAATAGGATCACTAAAAAGTATAAAATAAAATAAATGTTTAAAAAAACAAAAAACCGCCTAAAAAGCAAAAAATAACTTCTTTAAAATGATAGGTAAATAGGTCAGTCCAACTGAAGTCGGCGTCCAACAATATTTTAACCAAAAGCAGACTTCAGTTGGACTGACCTATTTACCTACCATTTTAAAGAAGTTATTTTTTGCTTTTTGAAGGCGGTTTTTTGTTTTTTTATTGTTTTTGGAGGATGCGTGTTACAGGACCCAGTGAAATTTACTTCTTGTTAAGGGCCGTACGTTACATGATTAAATTTCACTTAATCTGATTGTAACATCATCTCTACTACATTCGTAGAATTCATTCGACAGTTTATACCATATACATAGTAGTTACTATTCTGCCCTACTAAGCATAATGGCGATATCTCAGACAAAACATCTGTAGAAATTGCAACCTAGTTACAAAAAGAAGAGAGTTGAATCTGCTTTGGCTAATGTATTTAGTTATTGCAGTTTTGCTTAGGACGGCACTATTGTATCTTACTAAAGTGTGTTCCTCACTGTCCCGACCGGATTCGCGCTCCACCGACTTTTCATTTAATAAGATGGCGGAAATGTCGGGTTGTCGGTGTACTGGTATCGGTATTGTCTATGCCCAGGCACGTGTGACTAGAAGGGATTTTATTATTATTTTAAGAAATATTATTTTAGAGGGAAACTTAATGCGTGAGTGAAGTGTGCCGTTGTTTGGATATGGACTTTTTTTAGGTGAGTAGCGTTCAGCCGTTCAAAGGTTAGGTTCGTAATAACCTAGTTGTCTATTTATTATTTTTGGTGCGGTGTTCAATAAAACTTATTAGTATTGTATTATTATAGCATAGTATAAACACAGAAAAAAATAAAAACATTTGCAATTTGTGGAAAACAACCAAAAATCGGTTTAATTTACCCGGGAATGTATTTTAACTTGACACAAATCCATGACATTATTTCCCCACATATTTTTCCCAAATCCGATTCTCGGTTTAAATCGCTGCTTTTACTGTTCAGGTTAACCTGGTTTACCGTATTCAATTAATAAAAAAACCCACTCGACAATACCATCAATTCTCTGGATAACAATGTGCGTCCGCGATGTGGGATTTATAGGCGAGGAGCAAAAAACATTGCGCCAAATATTTTTTATTACCACAATACTCATAACTCGCCCCTTGTAACTGATATACTTCATACTGTACCTGTGAAATGTAGCGTTTTATTTTGTTTGCTCCACGTATAACCGTATCCTGCCTTTTGACCGATTTTTTTTTGGCAAAATTTATCATTTTCAATCCGTTTCATTTTTCAACCCGCTTGTTTTTCTTTAACTGTAAATACATATTTCAGGATTTATTTCAGTACCATCGTGTAGAACCCTATAGGTTAGGTTAGGTTAGTTTTTATTTACAGTTACAGAAAAAAAAGCGGGTTGGGAAACGATACATTTTGCCAAACATATTTTTTCCAAAAGGGAGAGAACCTTGTGTTTTCTTTCTTTCTTTGTACAAAACTTTGCGTCCCTTTGTTTCCACACTTTCTTTTTTTATATAAATTTAAATTAGAAGATTAAATAAATAAATTTAAGTAGTCGAAAGTTTTTTCCTAATTAATTTGGCTAGCCTTACTAGACTAGCATTCGCTAGGCGGGACACAGTGCCGGTGCAGTGTGGAACAAAACGCAGCGGCCTACAACAGGACGTGTGCTCGCAAATCGAACGGAGCTTTGTTTCATTGCATTTTATTTATAGTTGGAGTGTTGCTTTTGTACCCATAGCCTTTAACGCTATAGACGTGGCGGGTAAGAATAGAAAAAAAAACTAGACTAAATGAATATATTTAAATACAAGCTTCTGCTCGCGTAATCATAATTAGGTACCTAGGGAACTTTTAAAATATTCGAGATGAAAAATTTAAGGTAGCTAAATACCTCCAATCCAAATTTCATCCAAATCCGTGTAGCCGTAGCAGCGTGAAGGAGTAACAAACTAACACACAAACTTTCGCATTTATAATATTAGTAAGATTTGTGAGGTATTGAAGTTAAATTAATTTTACGTAAGTAAAAGGTGTCTTAGCGTACGGTACAAAAGATTAATATTTTCAAAATATTATAGCTCTGAAACGGATACTGCGTTATTAGATCTAAAACTAAATTTGTATTTTTTTCAACAAGCGTCAAGCGTTATGTTATTTGGCACCCACACTAATATTGTCATGTGATGATAAAAAAAATATGATTTTAATTAATAGTTACTATCCCCCTTACTTATAACTTAACCTTGGATTAGCTAAACCATGTTTTGTCCTTATCTGTCAAATTCAAATGTCACAATGACAGATAACGACAAAACATGGTTTAGCTACTCCATGGTTATTCCACTTTTATTAGTAAAGGGGTATGAGTTTTTGTGTGTTTTTCAGTGGGTATAAATTGCTTAAAATCTTTTTTTCCTAATACAAGTACATAATTTTAAGTACGGTCACGGACATTAATTTATGGCCCACTTCAAGAAAAATATGCTTGAAGTTATCAATGTCATTAGAGATGCCAAGTCATTTGTAACTTTTAGGAAACCCAACCTTATTGTTGTAGAATGTCAGATTGACTTTGGACCTAAGGTGGGTACCAAAATTAATTCCTTGACTGTACCTACGCTGATAATAGGGTAAAGTTATGTCGGGGTGCGTGTTCAACTCTATACCCTTCCTAGTTCTTCATTCAAAGCAAATGGTAGCAAAAAGTGTGTGTTTGCACAAATCTTTATTCAGAGCACTGTTTTCGCGTCCATAGTTTGTGGCAGATAACAAACACTGGTCGAATTTACATACGTTTGTTACCTTTTTATGCTTGTTTATTTTACCCTTGCAATGTTTGCGAAGAACTGGTTGGTTGATTTTTTATAGTTTTATTTACAAAATTAATTAACCTCGTAAGGCCCACCATACTTCAAACAGGAAGTTTTTTGTGAGTGGGACTTTGAATCTACCATCAAGGCAGTAAAGTTCAATTACGATTGTTCGATAATGCCATATTCAGTTTATGAATTTAGGAAAATAAACCTTATTCTCATTGCGACACAGTTCAAATTAGATTGCCTTGATTATGTGCATTCTATTGGACACTGGGCCTTACGAGGTTAAATAGAAAACAACAAACACAAATTGACTTACCCTCAAATTAAGCAATAGACTTGTAATATTGGAACTTTACTTGACAATGATAAATGATAAATGTGACGTTATCTATTGTAGATGGCGCTTCCGCCATTATTAAAGATGCTCCGATATAAATGCAACGTCGCGTCGCCTGTCGCAGTGCGGCGTAAGCGCCATCGACCATAAGGTCCCTTTACATGGATAATGCCACAAATACATACTTAAATACATAGAAAACATCCAACGCGCAGGAACAAGTCCTTGTGCTCATCACACAAATGTTCGCAACATTCTTATATTTTTGGCTATCCCATTACTGAGGATAAAAAAAGTATTACATTATAAAATTTAAAGGATAAGAGATTATTTCAATTACTTATTTGAACTAGCGTAAGCTTTCAATGAAGCGATATAATCGTTTATCTAATTGGTGAGGTTTGAAAGAAGAAGAAGGAATATTTTACATTACCTAAAAATAATAAACCATCTATCAGTCATAAAAACAAGGGAAATTCTACTTTATCTACTTTGCAATAGATCTTTATTTCAATGGCCGTATTATGTAATTTTTTTTGTACGCGGGGTCTTACGAGGATACAGTGCAACAGCTCTTAAAAAGTCGGTGAGACTAGCAAATGTGCGTATGAGAGCGAGTGAGAGAGAAGTACATTCCCATTCCCATTCCACCATCTTTATACTCCATACCATCTGACTTGTCATATTTAGTAAACACTTTTATAACCTCAAAATGCTCCTTTTCCCCTAAAATCACATTTTTTCATAAGAAAAACCATCCATGATGTAAAATTAGGAAAACAGTGTGAACAATATGGTCTGTAGTTGCTTTATTTACCAGAAAACGGCCGTTGTAGCCACAAACGATGCATTTTGAGGTTATAAAAACGTTTACTAAAAAGGCAAGTGAGTTGGTATGGACTGTAGGGTGATATTCATTTGCGCGTTCGATGCATAGCGACCTGTGAGGCATCGTCCTAATAGAACGCGAATGCGCGATCATTGTTGGTTCGGGCGAATTTTACTCGTACGAACGCGCGATCAAGCATATTGAACTCGAATAGAACGTTGTCCTAACTGACAATCGCACGACGCGGTAGCGACTCAAATGTTTGTAAATCTATTCGCGCGAACTTAGTTCGTACGAACGCGAAACTGTCAAATGTATGGAATTGACGTAGGCGCTCGACGCGACCGTCTGACAGCTTACGTCAATCCTATACTTTTTGGATAACGATAGCAAACGCCGAATGCATCTTATCTAGGGCGTCTGAACACTTTATTGTTAGCAAGCTGCGAATAAGCCAATATTACAATACAATGCAATACAATACAAAACACTTTATTGCACACCAAATAAAAAAAAACAGAGAAACAGCACATTTAAAAAATAATACAGGTAAACAACAGGCGGTCTTATCGCTAATTAGCGATCTCTTCCAGACAACCTTAGTAGGGACATGGTGTCAAATTAAAATATTTTACACAGTAGGTGGTGCAGACTTCACGCGAGCAATAACAAAAAACTCTTTTAGCAATTAAACATGAATACAAAAAACTAAGAAAAAAGTAATAAATAAACGCTTACCAAAAAACCTAATAAATAATTAAGCAAAATTACACACGTATTATTACCGATATTTATTAAACTTTTGTTTCAAATTTGAGGTTTTGGGTCAAACATTACCTATATGCTTCATTATATGTGACGTTATGTATGCAAAGGGACCTTATTGTCGATGGCGCTTCCGCCATTATTAAAGATGCTCCGATATAAATACAACGTCGCGTGACGCAGTGCGGCGTAAGCGCCATCGACAATAAGATCCCTTTACATAGATTATGCCACATATTTTCAACCCAACTGGAACCAGTGGAATCATAAAAAAGATCCGTCTGCTTAATTTGCACTTGGCATTTTTTTATCAGACCCCTTTATTTTGTTAGCTGCCTTGTTAAGCGACCGCACAAACGCATATTTAAATATTTATACAAGGGAATGAATAAATTAATGTCTTCGCGTAAATCTACATTCATTTCATCCCGTGCGTATTTACCACAAATACACTTCTTTATCCGACTGCTGTAGCCCTACTTAGCCGTTATCGTATTGTCAACGTTTTGATTGCTCTTATTGACAGTAATGGCGGCTGAGTTAAAAATAATTGACAACAAATCATATGTGCTAAGGTAGTAAATTAAAATACCGTTTGTAGATTTTACACTGCTGATTACAGTAAAAATATTTTTGGATTTTTTTATGCAGCAGTTTTTTTTATATTTAGGAAAGACTGTAAAAAAAGTTGTTTTGTGCATGTTAGGAATACACTCATAGTGCCCTTAGTTCATTTATTACCATAGGAATAGAAAAAATATACAAGTGTCATGTCAATTTTTTATCCGTCTGACGGATTACTTGATTCTAGCGACACGCTTTCGATTCTCGTAATACTATTGTTTTGATATACGCTATTTAAAATGAAAGTAACTAACGGATTTGTAAAAGCGGATAGCCGCAATCTGCCCAAAGTCGACGAATTCATGTTGTTACAGTTGTTATTGTTGACAAGTGACATGACATGACAGTCAGTTCTGTTTCTGTTTAAAGACACTTTATTTTTATTTTATTTCATGCTAAGATCACGACATCAGTATTCCTAACTTTGTATATACGGTCTTTTTAATGACTATTTCTTTAATAAATTATCAACGACGAATTTAAGTTAAATAATGAAAAACCGAGAAACACGGGTAGTCTAATTTTTAACCAGCTATTATAAACGCGGAAAAACAAAAATGCTCTTTTTTTTGAAATGTTGTCAATTCAATTACAGGTAAAATACGATATCCTTTTTACCCTCAAGAATAGAGACCCTTAATACGGGCCCAGGTATCGCTTGTCGTCACAAAGGCAAAAGACAAAGACAAAGACATTTATTGCAAGAACATAGTAAAAAAACAGATCTTCGTGGAACAGGATGAGCTTATATTCTACCTTAATTAGACATGCAATGTTATAATACAGATCTTTTTTATCAAGGAACTCCCGAACGGAGTAAAAACATTTTTCCAATAGCCACCTTGTGATTAAATGGTCATTTTTATTCAAGGGACATTTCTGTATTATAATTGGTAGATGATTGTAAATTTTGATTGCCATAAAGTAAGAATTAACTTTAAAAATATTACATTTAGACCGAGGCAAGTACAGTTCATCCTTGTATCTAGTAGATCTTGTGAAAACTTCAGCATGAGTAGCGAACATAATAGGGTGTTTCCTAGCAAATAATGCAATCTGTTTAATATACATGCACGGCAGGGGCAGTATTCCCATGGCTTGAAATAAAGGTTTACATGGAGTTAGAAAATGAGTATTGCATACAGCTCTTATACACCCCTTTTGGGCTACAAATGCTTTCTTTACATCTACCGAATTGCCCCATATGATTAACCCGTAACTAAGCTTAGAAGCCACATAACCGTGGTTTGGAAGCCACACAAGTGTTAGATTTTCTGTTTTACGAATCTTTTTTCTCAAAATAAATACATATTTCACTGAGATGAGAAATATTACTGAACTTAGTAATTTGCCTTGCGTACAAATAAAAAATACAAACACAAAATGTGCAGAATAAAGATTTTAACTTTTAACTTCCAAGCAAAATGCTGCAACTCTAAATTTACGGCTGTTTTTAACTTGCGAACCACTTAAAACTGCTAAAGATTGTCTTCAACTTGGAGTTACATTAGTTTTATTTTGATTCACAGAAGTTAGTAGCTATTCATTTAATTAGTTTAAAAAAGGTGGAGTTAGGATGATATTTAGAGTTAGAAATAGCGAGATCCAAGAACGATGCGGATTGAAAGAAGATGTAGGGTAGTGACAAAGATTGAAAAGAGTATGCTAAGATGGTTTGGTCATATGGATGAAAGAAGAGTTACGAATATGTTATGGCGAGCGAGAGTGGGTGGGAGATGTCGGTAGGAGCCCCCAAGACACACATACTGTGATCAGATTCTTGATGTACTGAAGTAGGGCCAAATCACAAGCACCCAAAACCGACGTACGTGCATGAAGAGGTTGATGAATGTAGGGGAGCGAAAGTTGTATGTTTAGACCGGTGCACCTGGCGTTCCATTGTAGATGCCTGCTAACGTTTTGTTTTCTGTCGACTCGAAATGTATGGAGTTGACATAAGCGCTCGACGCTAGAGTTGCGCCCGCTCACGACATGTGGAAAGCGAACTCGCACGTCACGCAAGCGGTGTGTCTGGGCCTTAACACTTTCATTTCCGCCGACCCGCTAGGCGAGTCCGTTTTGTATGAAAATCAGAGACCTTGGCAATGAAAATGTTAAAGGGAGCGCTCCAATCTCGGTCAATCGGTCAAAGGACTTAGTTCGGTCTTTAAGTTCCTTTAGGTCCTTTAGCTCCAGAGCAAATTTTTAGATCTGAGCAGGAGACGCTTTGAAGTAGGTTATATTTGTCTCGTTCACATCGAGCGCCATGCCGTGTGCTCTTTACTCGTTCGCACTGTTTCGCTCACACATTCAACAATTGCTCCTGACCTAAAGGACCGAAGACCGATTAAGATCGTTTACGAAGAACTATTTCCTTTCGGTCTGTGACGGGAATTCATTCAGTCGACGCGATCTGTCATCAGGGGGCCCTGCCAAGATGCATTGCGCTAACTATCGTTTTTATTCGTTTCGTTTTTAAACTAATCGCGTCACTGGTAGATCACGTGATTTTTCGTATCACGTCATCTACCAGTGACGCGATTGGTTCAAAAACGAATCAAATAGAAACGCTAGTTAGCGTAATGCATCATGGCAGGGCTCTCATTGCAGCTTACGTCAATCCTATTGTAGACGACGCGAAGCTCTGCACCTGAAACATAAAAAAACCTAAAAGTGTTAGTAAAATAATTATTAGTTTTAATATTAGAAATGAAGGTACTTACCTTTGCTGTTTGCATATGTGTTAATAAACGTGCGAGGTCTTGTGCATGTGTGCGTGTGTGGGCATAGCAGCGGGTGCGCCGCACGTCAGTCGTCTCTCGAGCGCCACACAGAGCTCACATGTACAAGTTCTTTAACACTTTACTTACGATCCTTGATGTTTTACTTCGCCTCCCACCAGTCCAGCATCTATCAGCTACAATTGGTCCTTCGAACCGGATCTGAACCAGTGACCTATGGATCAATTGTAGCTGATAGATGCTGGACTGGTGGGAGGCGAAGTAAAACATCAAGGATCGTAAGTAAAGTGTTAAAGAACTTGTACATGTGAGCTCTGTGTGGCGCTCGAGAGACGACTGACGTGCGGCGCACCCGCTGCTATGCCCACACACGCACACATGCACAAGACCTCGCACGTTTATTAACACATATGCAAACAGCAAAGGTAAGTACCTTCATTTCTAATATTAAAACTAATAATTATTTTACTAACACTTTTAGGTTTTTTTATGTTTCAGGTGCAGAGCTTCGCGTCGTCTACACCTATATACATTAAGTCGATTTTCGAAAATCGCTAACTTATCTTTATGCATCTTGACTAGGCCAACAGAACTTCCACATAACTGCCTTTACAATAGAGTTCATTTTTGCAACAAAGCTTTAGCATAATCCCCAAATTTAATTCTAGGCCATAAACCGACGCTAAAGTTTAATCTAGTGTGAAAATTTAGCATTATCGTAAATAAACTAAACACAAATATCACAAAGAGATCGGAAGTCAACAATGAAGTATCGTTTAAAATCACACCCTAGCTCTGAATTGAATGTAATAAATTTTGTACTCACGTGACACGCGTCGTTCCGGTTTGGTTTGAATCGGACCGTGACTTTTTTAACTGGCTCTAGAATAGTTCTGGTGTCCTAATGAAAAAGAGTCACCACGGTTTATGCTGTTCGCGAAGTGCTGGTAGATTTTCCCGTCACTCCAGCCTTAATGATGTCATCCGTCGGGCTTTTACCAGCGCCAATTGTGCCGCTATTTTGGAACCAAATGGTCTAACGCGCGATGATGGTAAAAGACCTGATGGGATGACTCTTGTGGAAGTTGGGCCGGTCATTGGTTTGGGATGCCACTTGCGTGGATACCCTTGCGCCGTCACACCTTCCAGGGACAAGTAATAGTGCTGGTTTTGCGGCAGAATCAGCGGAGACCCTCAAAAGGCGCAAATACAGTCAACTTGATAGAAGTTATATATTTGAGCCTTTTGGGGTCGAAACTTTATGACCGTGGGGACCAGGAGCTCACCGTATTTTTAAAGACCTTTCAAAGCGTCTGATCGACGCAACTCGTGACCAAAATGCTGGCCTGTACTTGGCCCAAAGATTAAGCATTGCCATTCAACGTGCTGCCAGCATTTTGGGAACAATGCCCACTGGTAGCGGTTTGTTAGTTTAGTGTAGTTTAAGTAATTTTGTAAGTTCGTTCATTTGTTCTTATTTTAAGTACGAGTATTTCATGGCAACTTGTGTTGTAAATAATAAACCTTATTAAATAAATAGTGACTAAAAATAAAAAACGGTATAAATCATATACGGAGTTTACTACACTTAAACCCTTTTTCACTTGATCTTAAGAAGACTAATAGCCTTTTTCACAAGGATTCCAGAGTTAACCCTAGAGTTTAGTTGGAGACTAGGTCAGTGTGAGATTGCCCCCTGATATATTTCTTTTAAATTTAAATTCAAAATGCTTTAGCAACCCTTGTAGGTAACTAAATGTTAGTTATAAACAATATTGTCATGAAAATTATAAATTACTCGTATCACTTTTCACTAGTAGGTTTACACAAAAATCTAAAAAAAAATAGGACCATAAGAAATTTGTATTTTTAATAATAAGTGTAACAAGAAAACAAAGAATGTAAAATGGAAACAGTTCTGTTTTAATTGTACCTATTTTTATAGAACAACAAAAAAGAGCTGTTCTAATAAATATAAATAATAGAAGTACTCGTAACTATAAATAACATAGATGTAGTTTCAACTATACCAAAAAACAATGCAACATGCAAATCTTCGAAAAACAAAGCTTAAAAATAATTCGGGGTTCTTTTTTCTCACAATCTAAACAAAAGTTAACAGGTTCTTTGTCCTAATGGGAACCCATTGATTTGTCATACAAACGGTGCCGTGGTTTTTATACAATTAAAAGAATCAATTGTTAACTGTTAATAATTAAGAATTCTTAATTGGTCAACTCAAAGAAATAGTGTGATTCTTATGCAAATATCACTTGGGACAAGTTAACGACTTTGTTTTTTTATTTAATTCATAAAATAAAATTATAAAAGCGATAAAAAAAACAAAATTTTACAGTTTTTGTGGCATAATTTTAATTTATAGCTAAGCTAAATTAGGAAACACCTTAAAATTCCGAATTACTTTTTTCCGAATATTCAATTATCCGAATTTTCATTTCCCTGAATTCTATGTTACGCTGGAGCTATTTTAGATTAAATGCATTATTTAATTACCATGTCATAAGTGGGTTAGGTTAACCCACTTATGACATGGTTTCTGGTTTGATTTATAACCGATACCAAAAAAGGAATTTTGATCAATTCGGAATAATTACTTTTCGGAATTATGTAATGTACCCGCTAAATTACAGCTTTGTATTACTAATAGTCTCTGATTTAAACCCCAGACAGACGGACAGATGGATAATTATGGCGAAATTATAAGGGTTATCAAAAAAGACGAAATAAATATTTTTGAATACATTTGACTCCAGCGCTTAATTTATTTCTTTACCAACTGCATTATACTGTAGTAAATTATTTTTGCGTAAGCAATATTAAAAAAAAAAAACAGAATTATTTCGCATAAATTCTCCACAATACTTTTAATATTTGTTTTTCCAACTGACACTAGTATTATTGCTGTCCTCGAAACTTGACATGCAAATTTACAAACATTATAATTCAATAAAGAGATGCGCAGACGCAGCCCGACATTATTATCGTCGTTCATTGGGAAATATTGCGTAACTAACAAATAAGATAAGGTGCAAATTACACCTTAGCGAGTAAGTCAGTAAGGTACATTTTGCAACTTGTTGAAATTGTTCTTTACTCGAAATTGCACAATCACCGACGTTATGCCAAATAAGTTCCTTTTTCACATGACAATGATTCAAACCCTCCTATTTCGTTTGTTAATGATGTAACGGCAAAATGATAATAAAAATAAATAATAAATCGTTTTATTTATTATTTTGTATAATTTAGTCTTTATTCTTAGTTTGAGATTGATTTGACGAGCTTATTTTTGCAATTGAAAGTCTTTTTGTGTTTATAAAGTGTTAATGTGTTAGTTACAATGATAGATTTAAAACAGCAGATGTAACAAAAAAATAAGTGTATGTAAATAAATACAAAACTTAGATTATTATTTTTTGTTATCATTTCGCTTTCAATTCTAACATTGTTGTTATTTAATCATAATGATCTAATATGACCTTATTCCAGTCTCAAATAATGAAATAAACGTCAGGTATTTATAATTTAAATTAATTTCGGTTTTAATTGGAAAGTGTGTAAGTTTCATGTGTGTAAAAAATGTATTAATGTACTGGGTAGCATTCCAAGTGATATATAAAAAAACCAGCCGATATAACAAAGAACTAAGATAAATACATAATTTTCCAACATTGTTGTAACTAATTATAATGATCCAAAATGACCTTATTCCATTCTTAAATAAAGAAATAAATGTCACTTATTTATAATTTAAATTTATTTAGCTTTTAATTAAGGGCGGTTAAAGTAGACCGAAGTGATTAAAATTTAGCGTTCGTAAACGTCGCATCGGTCAACAATTCCGGTTGATGTTATTCGTGGTAAAAATAATTATAACGGTATTGAATGCACCAGTTTTAACACCCCGCTGTGTAATTTTTTTTGTGATTAAATATTAGTATTTTGATTGAATACACCGGAATACACATTATTTTACCCACTTAAGTTATGTCTTAGTTTATTGTATTTTTGGTTAGAATTATTTTTATTAGGCGCATATAAGTTGTAATTATTTCATTTAAAATAATACGTACAAACATATCCCATGAAAAACAATAGTTAAGAGTAAAGACGTTGCCAGATGGAGAAATTCATACGGAAATATTAAAAAGAAAAAAAAAACTGTAAGTAATATTTATTTGTAAAGACAAATTGGCATGATTTATTTGCTTCAACGAAGAAATTGAGTCTACTGCGACACAAACAAAAAACAGTTTGTGTCGTAGTAGACTTAATTTATATGCTACTATGAACGCGTGCGTTAATTCAGCGGACCCTCAAAAGACACCTTTGCTTATGAGGGGCACGCGAGTATTGTCACCGCATGATAGATTGCTGTCATATTCACAGCAATGCCTATAGTTATGTAAATTATTCCACGTTTGTGATGAATGTCTGTACGACTGTCATGTGTAAAATTAATGTCAACAAAAAAAGCGGAAATTCTAGGAGGGCTTGCGTGGCGTATTGTTGTTTTGAGTTTCGTCCATTTCAAATGAACAAAACGAAGCAGTTAATTTGCCAGTTGCGAAATAATTGTAATTATTAGGTAAAACTCATTTTATTGTAAAAGAAATACGGTTTGAATTGCATGTAATGAGTTTCGACTTTTTAAGCCCTCTTTAGGTTTAAATTGTGACAGGAAGAACCCCATAACTTTGTGTTAAAAATTCTTTATAACTTTTATTTCGTCAATATGCGTCTTGATTCTATGAAAAAAATAAAACTTTTCTTTATAAGTCTTGTATAAACAAAAGTATAAAACACTTAAACCACAGAACATAGTCACCATACAGGTTTAATTGCGTAAAACATAAAGAAGAATAAAGTCAATAATAATTTCTTGTCATAAAACCAACGCTGCTATATTATTTTGCTTTGGTATTTACAATTCACAAAACGCTTCGAGCCAACTTTATTCATAAATCCTCACTTATCACACGAAACCATATTCAAAATATTGTCGCCATACTTCTCCGCCCAAACGCTACATGCCCGACGCAGGCGTCACAACAACCCTATCCAAAAACCTCTCTTTCTGACAAATTGACTTTATTCAAGTGCGAGCAAGACAAATTTAGAATGGTTACAGATCGACTAGGTCGATGCATTCTGACGCTTTATCAACTTTTTTAATAAAGGGTTGATACACAATACACGAATCACGTTACATTTATTTTTTGACAGCATTGTCTGATATTGGGTCTTTCAAACGCAGTGGGCCGGCTTCATACTGACACCATTCATGATGTGATTGATGTAACTAATTAATTTTGTCGTGCGTTGAACTACTCGAATTAGAAATTTAAAAACCATGTTTTTGTAAAGGATTGCTTCGACAAAGGACTGCTTTTTTAATTTCGATGCGCATTCGTTTCGATTTTGATGCAAAATGTTTCATTGCATGTCTATTGTTGCGCTCATCAATTTGTTGTTTGACGGCATGTGCGGCCTGTCTATCAAAAACGAATCGAGTTATTTTGAGGGGATTATAAAATGCTCTCTAAAAAAGTCACGGTACGGTCGTATATTCATTAATTTTACGCGAGTGGTGAAATATATTTTCCATATATACGAATCTTCAATTTAGCAGGCAAAGGTATCTCCCAATTGCAGCCACTCTACGTTATAAATGGGTATACGCTGAGCCCTTACCTTTTCCAACATTAAAGTCAAGGTCATTAGGGCGTCCGAAAGAAATTCAACTCTCAGAGCAGCCCCAGACAATTGTAAATTAAACTCCGTGCCTTTTACGATTCTGAAATGAAGAAAAATGTATGCCACTTGCAGTCGAGTGAGTGTCTACCTCTACGTTTTTTGGGATGCTTGTGAGCTAGGATTGAGTGCGAATTTAGTTCAAATTTATAAATTTATAAAAGTTACTTTCAACTTGATCTTTTTAGCAATAAATTTATTTTTATTCTATTCCTTTCTATTTTTAACTTCTGTTATATGGCAAAATTATTTATGATTCAGTTTATTTACAAATTAATTAAGTAACGAATTGAAAAGAAGGCCATCACACCAAAAATGTTGTAATAAAATTATTAATACTCAGGCAATGTCTCAGAGAACATGTAGATTTGTTTTACTTATATCTGAAAGCGAAATTGTCATAACAGAAAACATAAATACGTACAGCACTTGTTGCTACTTTACTAGTTGGACGTTTCTCAAAACTTGGCGCCTGTGAGGGACAATATTAGATTTAAAAGAAATACAGGTTGGTAGTACAGTCACAACATGGGAATGTGAAGCCACTTGCTACTCTTCGTAATTTAGCCGAGTAATACATACTGGATACACGAGTATAACCGAGTAAACTAGGTTTGCATTACACACCCAAAATACGAACTGTGGCAAGTGGCTCAACAATCCCGTGTGGTGACTGTACATGAAACTGTACATTAATTAATATCCTATATATGTCCCAAAAAAATTGTAGGGCAATTTCCTGTTTCATTAATTGCCATGCCAAAAAGAAAAAATGTAACTACGGCAAGAACATTTACTGCATGTCAATCAACATTTTTAATCGCTTGCATAGTAATATCCAGGAGTTGCCAGTTAAGTTTGTTTGAAAACAAACTGAAAAATTTATTAGTACAAGTGTATTTCTATTCTATTGATGAATATTTTGACTATTTTAAGTATTGCCTGTGACATGATTTAACATTTGCTAGTTAGATTAAGTTAATGCAAGTTCTCTGTTATGTTATGAATGTTATGATGCTGACATTTAAATATTTCAAATGTCAATCGTATTATATTGACATTGTTTTAATAGGGAATCACTAACATGTTTCTTAGTGTGTGAAGGTTTTGTGAAACAACGTTAATTTCTTTTTTTTTTCTTAGTGTGCCATCATCACACCATTCCACACCATCATCATTGACCACCATCACCTGTACCACATTTTAAGCAAATAAATATATTAGACTTAAACTTTGATAATGAGTCAAGTATGTTGGCATGGGACCTGTCGTATTCTTTACCAACATTTTTTTTCTCATTTGGACATATCTCTCAAGAAAAATAAAAATACCTTTGAGAAAACTTCGCGACGCTCATTAAAAGTTCCAAGTGAAGAGAACTTTAGATGACTGATTGCAAAACTTAGGAGATGCACTTTCAAAGCTCGCTGTCATAAAGCATTTTGGACTTAGAACTTTGGTGAGTTATATCAAAACTGCTTCAGGGTCATAACAGAAACTAAAAGAGGAAACTGCATGTCTGGGATTGAGGATGTTTCAAACCGCTGCCTAAAGCACTTGCAATCGCAATCGACTTCAAAGTGGAACAATTGTTTATTTTTTTATGCAGACTCGCCTTCGAACTGTCAAAATAACGCGGCGATTGCGAGTGTCTTGTTAAGCAATTAGGCTGCCGGTTAGCGCAAGAATGAAAGCGCACGAAAGCCAAAATACACGCTTCAACATAATATTAATTAATAACTGATGAGAAAAGATAAAGTTATTGGTAAATATAAATATACTGTCAATAACTGAGACATACATATTATCTACGAGTATTATACAGGGGGTCCCAGAAACCGACGTTAACCTGCGTAGGGCTGATAGAGCATCTAAAAAACTATGGATTTAACCCCTATGTATGTTTAGCGATTTTTGCTAGTTTCGGAGATATTGATCATTTTAATCTGAATTTTTGCAATTTTTCCTTATGTCCACGTTACGAAAAATCATTAATTTCATGTTTTATTTTATACGTTTTTCAGTGGCATCTTACATAATTAGAATCATTACAAATCAGCGAAGTTTTTAAACCTATTCGCCCGTTTTTTTATCTGTAATTTTTTTAAGTAATCCCCTAAAGTTGTTTTTTCATACAAAGTGAACAGCAAACACTGGGACACCTGGTATGGAGAAACAAACTTTATGTGATTGCTTAAATAAATTACTATAAAAAAAAACATTACAATTAATGATTTTTCAAGACATGGACATAAGGGAAAAAATTCAAAAATTCAGATTAAAATGATCAATATCTCCGCAAGTAGTAAAAATCACTGAACATAGGGGTTAATTCGATAGCTTCTTATCTGCTTTATTATCCCTAGGCGGGTTCACGTCGGTTTCTGGGACACCCTGTATATACAGTTTTCAGTTAAAATATTTTTCTATAAACATCTATTTGTCCGTAAGGCCAGCTAATTTGCAGCAGACCCTTACCGGTTCTGAAATCCTGGTATTGTGAAACTCTTATCTGAATGATTGTCAAATTAGAACAGCTTGACGAACTGGATTCTTTCAAGGAGGCTTGACTTGAACGTTTCCTAAAAGGACCAAGACAAACCGGTAGATTTTGTTATTCTGAAATCAACAGGTTTCATTCTCGTGTAGTCTTATTCTATAAGCAGTGATCGGAATAGGTAGAGTATATTTACCTAAAGTTCGCAGAAGTACATAATATAGAGTGGTTACAACCGGGTGAAATATAAATATTTTTTTATTGAAATCCGGATTTCCGGTATTTTTAATGCTAAACATACATAATATTTACATAGGGCCTGTAAATCATTTCTTTTAAGTATCTAATTAATAGGTGGAGCATATTTTCCTAAACTTCGTAGAACAGAGACATAAACTGGAGACTTCCTTGCGACGACATTTACTAGTACCAGAAAAATACCGGAAATCCGGAATTCAATAAAAATAAATTAATATTTCACCCGGTTGTAACCACTCTATATTATGTCCTTTTGCGAACTTTAGGTAAATATACTCTACCTATTCCGATCACTGTCCATAAGATATGCAATGTAGGGTAAGTTAACGTCAACCGTCAAACTTAGTACTTAGTATGGGTGCTAAACAACAATAAACATACTTACATAGATAAATAGATAGAAAACATCCAAGACTCAGGAACAAATACTCGCGCTCATCATACAAATACCTAGTCCGGTCACCTCGTAAGGCCCATCATACTGCAAACAGGGAGTTTTTTGTAAGTGGGACTTTGAATCTACTGTCAAGGCAATAAAGTTCAATTACGTTTGTTCGATAATACCCATTTTCAGTTTATGAACATAGGAAAATAAACCTTATTCTTATTGCAACACACTTCAAATTAAATTGCCTTCATTATGTAAATCCTATTGCACACTGGGCCTTACGAGGTTATGTTCTGTTTCTGAGATTTATTAAAATTTAAAAAATAAATAAAAGGAGTTTTTTATAAATCTGTATATTAATCAAAACATTGATTTATGTAGAATAAAAATAAAAATAATGTATTCTAAACTATTGCAATTATTTGATGTACGAGCTTGAAGTATTCCCATTTCGGACTAGAAAATCATAGTTCAATTTATGCACGACGATTATACTGATAATAGCCACAATTTTTGTAAGAGTTCTTGTAGAGAGTTCAAATTTGCGTGAAATATTGATCAGACTTTTAGCTTTAAATTCTGATACAAATGTATTTCAAGCCACTTTTAAGAGCCGCTTGTACAACGGTCAATCTTGATGTCTCATTAAATCGACTTTTCGATTTCACATGAATTCGCAGCAATACGAAAACACACCAAATCTCTTGCTTCATAAGTTGGAATTAAGTCTTGTTGAAAAATATAATTTTGGTCTCTAAACATACACAAAGATAGGAAGTTTTATAATATTAAACAAAAAAGTTCTTTGGTAAACAAAAATTAACTTTTAAGCGTTTTCAAAAAGTGAAATTTACAGAAAAGTCATGCGTAATTTCATCGTTGCAAAAAATCGTCTCGGAAATTGCGGCGACTATTTAAAATGATTATTTGTTCTTCAAAATGTACATTAATTGAGCTGGAAGATTGACCGGTCGACCGACCAGACAAACGGGAAACACCCTTTCTAATGTTATGTTAATAATAAGAAAAACAGAAATAATGCTGTGGTCCAGTAGAGGAAAATCTTTTTCTCAAACATGCTCGGAAATAACGGTTTTCCGATCGAAACACATGGATGGAAAATGCCTCTTTTTACTCCTAGGAGTAAAAAAACCATATGAAAACACTTTCCGTCCATGCCCATATGGTTTTTGCAAAAGTGCTCTCTATTGCGTATAAAATGGAAAGGTCCATGAAAAAAATCCCGTACACTCGACTTGTGGGGGCGCAGTGAGGGGCTGCGGCGCGGCGGGGCTCTGCGGGGCGGCGGAACTAATACTCGTATGACGCAAACAAACATTCTCTCCGAATTTGTCAAAGGTTTTTAAAAATACTTATAATCGTATTTGTATAATTTCCTCGCATTGTTTGAGAAAATGTATGCCTCGGCGGAAACGAGGATTTCCTGACTCGTATTTTAGCAGGCCTCGCTGTTACTCGTCCTGCTAACCACCTCGTCAGGAAATCCCTTGCTTTCCGCGCCTAGGCAACAATGTACTATTTTCGAGATATTTTTACACGAGTCCAACTCGTACTTGGCCCAGTTTTCTCCTGCAGCAAGCTCAAACCATCCCTTGACTGTTAAGTGATCGTGCGTTTTCATTCATGTAAAGTGACTTATTTGCATTTTAGCTCCGGATTTACATAAAAGCACTTGCGGGTGCCATATTATACGGATATGTTACAATACTCATCTTTATACGTTATGAATGTTATGCTTCTGGCTGGTGTAATGTGTCTGAACTGGGGTCCTAGTGAAAAAGGGTACAAGTCTGGAGATCAAGTGAAAAAGGATTTAAGTCTAGCATACTCTGTTCTTGTATATACCCTTTTTTATTACGAGTTAAGTCGACTTGTGCACTTTTTCACCAGGAACCCAGTAATAGTAGTTTACG
Organism: Acleris literana; assembly: GCA_946894065.1. Taxonomy (NCBI): domain Eukaryota; kingdom Metazoa; phylum Arthropoda; class Insecta; order Lepidoptera; family Tortricidae; genus Acleris; species Acleris literana. The sequence continues at coordinate 16,840,926 of OX335684.1, read as the reverse complement.
TGACGGTTGCGTAATGCTAATTACGCAGAGTCTCGTACAATACTTTATCTACAGACATATTATAAGTACTCTAAGATGGGTTCAGAAGCCGAAAGGCAAATGACCCAGTATTACCTTACCTGTGGTAGTAGGTGACAGCGATGACAGCTGTAACGTAATTTTGAAATTACGTTATCGAATATTGTAAGGTAATGAGATCCAAATTTGGAACATCCAAAATTAACAGCTGTCATCGCTGTCACCTACTACCACAGGTAATGCTGGTCATTGCCTATCATAGTCCTCAAGGTTGGCAATGTATTTGGAGTTTCAGGATTGTAGTCTTGAGAATTCATGTCTATAGGTCTCAGATCCCATTTACCATGGGGTTGCTTGACATAAAATACAACCCTCTCGGATCTATTGTGCAATTAGAAAAACATATTTGACGACGCGCTGGCCTAGTTGGTAGTGACCCTGCCTACAAAGCTAGCGGTCCCGGGTTCAAATCCCCGTAAGGGCAGATATTTGTGTGATGAGCGCGAATATTTGTTCCTAAGTCATGGATGTTTTCTATGTATTTAAGTATATATTTCTCTATATATTTAAGTATTTATATCGTTGTCTAGTACCCATAGTACAAGCCTAGAACTTAGTTTGGGACTAGGTCAATTAGATAGTGTGACATTGTCCCATGTTAAAAAAAAAGGTACATGGCAACAGCTAGGATTCGACTCGGTACCATCACAATTTGGCATGACACCCTAAACCAAGGCTACCAACGCTATTTTCAAAACATACCAATAACAAAAAAACATTCACTTACAAAACACATGACCGTTTTCATGAAAATTAATGAACAACGTCTCAACGTTCGTTATGTCTGGTAACAATAAAGGTAAAACGCCTTATTTGCCCTTTTGGTGCGTAAATCTCAGTTTCCGTGACGTTTATACTGCCGGATAAGATAAAAAGATAACATGCGCTTATGGAGTTCATACTCTTATACTACCTTTTTCTTCTGAGAGTTACAAACAGTACGCCACCCTACAGTGGGTGAGCAGCGCGTGACTTACACGGTTCGTTACTCATGTTGTACTGATTTAATTAATATACAACGTCTTTTTCTATATCCTTAATGATTTCCGTCGGAAGGCAAAAACATGCCTTAATTAATTATTAAGATATTTTCGGAAGATTTGTTCACGCGAAGCAATTCCGTAACTATTGTTCTTATTATAACAATACTTGTAAGATAATAATACATTATTGCTTTATTCCTGTTAAGAAACACAAATGATACTGTCAAATGCAAGAAGTATAATAGGGATAGACATCCAGAAACTATTCACAGCTGTCTTAGAAATTGTCTCTGTCAAAATCGATTTATAACAACTTGTAATAAATAGGCGCTTGTATTAGGGTGTTTTTTAAGTTCAAGATCTATTATTTCTTGAATAGCAAAAAACTTCTCGGCTCATTTCTCTTAGGGGTTAGAAGTTTGACTTTATTAGTAGTTACGTTATTTATGGGTTTTTACTTAGCTGTGGTAATTTGCATTATTGGAATCCTCTCGGGGCGTTATTGCTCGTTTCAAGCTAGTGAGAACACATGTTGGAATGAAATACTTGCGCTTGGGTTGACAGGGCGAATAATTAGTTTTGGTTGAGCGGAACTACGTTTAATGGTTAGTGCTATAAATCGATATTTTATAGGTACCGTAAACTCGGGTTACTTTAGCCCTAGGGGGTAACATTGCCCACCCTTAAAACTATAACTATTTTAGTGCTAGTCATCTTAAATTGGTTCAAGAATTTTAGAACTACATAAGTAGCTTAGGTCTGATGTAACATTTAAAATAATAATTAAATTTTAAAGATGGTTTTTGGGGTGGGCAATGTTACCCCCTAGGGCTAAAGTAACCCGAGTTTACGGTACAGTCAACAGCATAAATAAGTGATCATTTTGTATGACATTTCACGACGTTAAAGTGACAAGGTACATAAATGATCACTTATTTATGATGTTGACTGTACATCACAACTTGTCGAAAAATCTTAACGGCTTAATTATAAAACGTGGTTGTTTCTCCTTCTTTTGAGAAATGACGATTCGAGCCGATACGTTAACATTTAATATAAACCCCAAAGTGAAAGAAACACAATTACCAGGTTTTAGAGCAGCTAGTAACTTTTGATAAAATATAAATAAATCAATAACATCGAAACGAAATTTCAGAATTCATGGGTCCTAGTGAAAAAGGGTACAAGTCGACTTAACTCGTAATAAAAAAGGGTATATACCTGAACGAAGTATACTGGACTTAAACCCTTTTTCACTTGATCTTCAGAAGACTTATACCCTTTTTCAATAGTTATTATGGATAACCTCTTTTTTTCCTTAATTAATGGCTTTCACTCCTTGTTTTAACAAGGAGTATTTCGCCAATGTCGAGTTTTAGACAATTTCCATGAACTTATTAGAGAAATAAGTCCATGGATCACGCGAGAACAATTGTTCGGTTAAATAGTATTTACTCTGGTGCACTAAACAGAAGCACATAGGGTTAGCGTTAGCTCCACGCGCTTCTGTCAAGTCCTGGGTAATCTCACTGTCAAGTCAGTAAGGATTTGTCAGATTCTGAAACTCTTAAATATCCAGTAGAATAGGTAGTCTAGGACTCTTATATCTCAAACCAGACGGACCTTTCAATTTTAATAAAAAAAAGCGGCCAAGTGCGAGTTGGACTCGCCCATGAAGGGTTCCGTGAAAGGTAAATTGCGGTTTACGATTTATGACGTATTAAAAAAAACTACTTACTAGATCTCGTTCAAACCAATTTTCGGTGCAAGTTTGCATGGTAATGTACACCATATATTTTTTTTAGTTTTATCATTCTCTTATTTTAGAAGTTACACATTTCACCACTTTGGAAGTGTCTCTTGCGCAAACTATTCAGTTTACAAAAAAATGATATTAGGAACCTCAATATCATTTTTGAAGACCTATCCATAGATACCGAACAGGGTTTGATGAATAAAATATTTGAGTTTGTTCTAAGTACGGGGAACCCCCAAAATTTATTGTTTTGTTTTTCTATTTTTGTGTGAAAATCTTAATGCGGTTCACAGAATACATCTACTTACCAAGTTTCAACAGTATGGTTCTTATAGTTTCGGAAAAAAGTGGCTGTGACATACGGACGGACAGACAGACAGACAGACATGACGAATCCATAAAGGTTCCGTTTTTTGCCATTTGGCTACGGAACGCTAAAAAGCAATAATAGTATTTATAAAGTAATCAAGTTTTACCATCTTTCACTTTTGAAACGCCTTCCTATTTGTACAATTCTATTTGTACAATGGATTAATTCATTTCCATATCAGCTGCTTCCTCGATCTGAATGCAAATATATCCAATCGCAATCTCAGTCAACTGGTTCATTCATTCACTGACCGGAATGACCGGATGAATGGGAGCCGGCTTGTAATTATTTACTTTTATTTGTGAACTTGAAATATACTTGTTTAACGAGTGGAACGTGTTTCAAGATGGCTTCTTGTTACATAAGCTTTGTATTTTTGTAGTATAAGTGTATAGTTGTGCATTTGACCTCCGCTTTTTGCTTTTAAGTTGTCAATTTTGTGTTTCAGACAAAAAGAAATCGCACTGCTAGATCAAAACAGTAGTAACTCAAAAATCAACTTGAATACAACTTCTATGAGCTTGAAACAGAACTAGGAAGGATTTTGAGTTGATACTGTTTTGATCTAGCAGTAATGGCGATTCCTTTAAGAGCTGATATCGCTTAAATGGCTTTACCGATTTTCATATAACCTAGCTAAGAACCATCCCGATTTAAATAGCTCTCTTTGAAAAAAAATCGCATCCATATCCTCAAACATATATGACTAAGCTCTAGGCCACAATACTATTTACTTATAGATCGTCCCTTTACTTTCTCAACCTCTTATCTGATCGAATATTTTGATAGGAAAGTAGTCTTTATAAACCTTGGAATATGAGTGTTTTTTCTATCTAACTATTCGATTAAGAAGTTGAGAAAGTAAAGGGACGATATAGAAAAAAAAAAAAAAAAAAAAAAAAATATCGAAACAACTTTCAACGAACGCAGGATTTTCGTTTCATCGCATGATATTTTTTTTTTGATCACTACATGATATACCTAATAACAAAGTCGCTTCCCGCTGTCTGTCCCTATGTATGCAGATCTTTAAAACTACGCAACGGATTTTGATGCGGTTTTTTTTAGTAGATAGAGTGATTATTGGAAGGTTTTTATGTAGAAGTAATATGTTTTGGATCATGTACAGGTATTGCAGAAAACTGGCATAAACCGAAGCGAAGCGAGGGCGGGTCACTAGTCTAACCTAAACTACGTAATATTTTGTAAGATTATTTTATTCAACAGAAAATAGCGTTCAATGAAATTCAATTCGATGAAAATGATACAATCGATCTAGTGAAATGTAATGTGTATGATAGTGAAGAGGGCATACTCGGCTGTATTCGCCGATCATCGTCTATGGTCGCCGATGATCGCCCGGGTTTTTTGGGCACGCATCAAAGGGAATCTAGTACGCTTGCCGTTCGACAAACTACTACGGGCGATCGTGTGGATGCTCGCGCGATGATCGTGACGATTGTAGACGATCAGAGGGCTCAGACAAGATGCACTACGCTAACTAACGTTTCTATTCGTTTCGTTTTTAAACCAATCGCGTCACTGGTAGACCACGTGACTTTTCGTATCACGTCATCTTCCAGTGACAGGATTGGTTTAAAAACGAATCGAATAGAAACGTTAGTTAGCGTAGTGCATCTTTTCTGAGCCCTCAGATCATCAACGATCATCGGCAACGATCAAACACTCATGATTCAGAAACAAATACATTTAACATCAGGTGAGACTGAGGTCAATCGCAAACCCATTTTTATTAAAAAAAAAAAACTCGCTTTCCCTACGCAAATATTTGCTGTTGGCGGGAATCTACCCCATTATGCTAGCTTCGTAGGCAGGGTCATTACCAACTAAGCTATCCGCGTCGTATACATATTATACTCGTAAATAATAAACGTGTTTCCATATCCCAGACTAATTAACCGTGTTATGCTCTTAATTAACTTGTTAATCGTCTCGTAGGCGAATTTAAACTGATTCATTTGTCAATGTGTATTAATAATATGTCCTGTGGGTTACCATAACATAGCCAAGCCATTCAGTTTAAGCTGAGAGAAAACGACAGAGCTATATAGCTCTGTCCTTTACGCTTGCCGTAAAATAAACTGCATTTCTATATCATGATAACCCCCCTGACGTGTTTTACGCTAGTGTTAGTCCTCAGGGTTGGCAACGCATTTTCAGTCTTAGGATTGCATGTCTTTAGATCGTAGTCTTGAGAATGCGTTTTCCATCTTTATGCCATAAAAGTACAGTAGAAAGCATGTGCAGGGGTGTTATTCTCTCAAAAAACGGCGGTTGGTCGGAAGGACGAGCGAATCGAAGCGGCGAGTTTAAGTAGTCCCGTCCGAGCGAACAAAACACATTTTAGCGCGTGCATTGTCAATTAGGCAGCCTTATACGTTCGAGAAGTCATGCTGCCAAATTGAATACACGCTCTAAAATGTGTTTTGTTCACTCTGACGGGACTACTTAAACTCGCCGCCTGGACAATCACTCGTTCGTCCGTCCGTCCGTCGTCGAAAGAATCACACCCCAGCATAAGCTTAAACGAAGTGTTAATGTTCATCAAGGAATATGTCAAATAACCAATTAGATGGTGCTTTTATCGCTTTCTTATCACCCTTTTAAAGTATTGGACGTTTATGTCCGAATCAATTAGGACCAAAAAGCATCTATTGATAAAGAACGCGTTAATACTGATAAGGAATTCGGTTGGGAACCATCTGGTGGGAAGGGGCGTCGAATTTGTTTGCTCTGTTATATTCATAGCCTATAATTCTAGAGTCCTAGTGAAAAAGGGTATAAGTCAACTTAACTTGTTCTAAAAAAGGGTACCTATATCGAGGGTATTCTAGCAAAACAGATTAAGTGCAAAATTAAAAAAAAAAAAGAGTTACATACATAGACATACTCAGTTTTTTCTGCTTTATTTATGTCGCAAAACCGTATAACTACAGAAGCTTTTACTATGTTTTTTTGATATCATGATATTATTCAAACTTAAAATGCTTTTTTCTCATTATTAAGTATTGTGCACTTATTCTGTTTTGCCAGAATACCCTCGATATACATAAATAGAGAGTATAATACTGCCCTCCTAAGCAAAAATGCAATAACTAAATTCAATAGCCAAAGCAGATTAAACTCTCTTCTGTTTGTAACTAGGTTGCAATTTCTACAGATGTTTTGTCTGAGATATCGCCATTATGCTTAGTAGGGCAGAATAGACTTACACCTTCTTTCACTTGATCTTCAGGAGAGTTATACCCTTTTTCACTGGGACCCCAGAATTTAACACGTAAAAAAAATCAGTCCAGATGGAGAGTTCCGTAGTTAGGTACCTACTGCCTGAGTCAAACTTGGCCGGTTTATCTTTGTTTAGGGTTTGCAATATGGCCACACAAAATATGGCGCTTGAATGTATTACGGTTTTGACAATAGACCAAATATAATATAATTTGAACATAACTACTATTTTTCATGGATTCGATGTCGAGTACTATCTAACAGATAAAAATGCTTGGCCTAAATTAAACACCTAAATAACTTAGTAATAGCTTAGTCAGAAAAATATGTAAACATTGTAGGTATAATTATTGTCTAGGGGACACGGTTGCTGTAGGAGAATGTATCAAAACTATGTGGTTGTTTTGCACCGTCATGGGTGGGCGTCATCATATATATATATATAATTATTATTATTATTACTATTTATGAGTTCATCTGAACATACTGAGTTTTGACACATTTTCCTGCTCAACTACGCATGATATATTATATATTTTAATGTTAAATTCATTGTTTTATATAATGCTAGGTTAAGTTCTATAATTGTATAAGTAATTTTTAAATTTGGACGAATCCTCGTGAATCGCGTAACGTTCGTCATCCATATTTTATGGCGCAATAAAAATGTCGTTCATTCAATTTGGGCAGTGTCAGGCCAACTTATTGGGCAAAACAATATTATTAGCTTTTCGGAACATATTTACACTTTACTGTCAATAATTGTGTCTTGTCTAGTAAATTTTGTTTCGGAATTTAGAAGTCTGGCGTCAAATGTGTTTATTTTATAACTCATTTTGCAGTCTACAGTGCTGCAGAAGCAAAGTAATGTTTTCAAATTTAAGATGAGTAGAATGCAGTTTTCTATTGAACACTTTATATAAACATTGTGATCGTTTTAAGATAATAATTTACTGGCATTAGGCAATCACAATCGGTAGATTCCCTAAAAGGCAAATTAAAGAAGTTCTGGCTTGACTCCTCCTAAATATAATATATAATATCCTCTAGGTACATAAAATGTAGTGTATGTATGTATATCTAAGTATTAATATATATTTCTGTATTTATTTGTGTAGGTATTTGAATGTAATTTATTAGTTTTATTTTATTTACGTAGGTTTTATTGGTTAATGTGTTATGTTCTTCTAAATAAATTTGTACACTTGCTTACTCGATGCGCAACCTTTCACTTTTCTCAATCTCTCAAGGGTTAGCTGGAAGAGATCCCTTAAAGGGATAAGTTCGCCTTTGTACATATTTTTTATATTAATTGTATTTTTCTGGTTTTTCTTTTGTACAATAAAGTGTTAACATACATACATACATACATACATACATACATACATACATAATTATAATTAACATTATTACTCGAATAATTATTAAAACACATTTTTGTCATTACATATTATAATTTTGTATGACCACTTTTTAATTAAAAAGGACCTCATTAAAGTGTACAAACAAAACGGCCGTAACATAACATACGCCACGCTAATAAAAATAAAGTGCAAACAATATCGTTTTATTTTTTGTTTTTTAATTAAAAATTTGTTTGTTTAATGTGACTCGTCTCATCAACATTAAACGAAATTATGATTGTTTTTTGTAATTAAGTAAATAAAACCTGTAGTATTCTTATGAATACTTTGACTTTTCGCAGATTTTTTTATTAAAAAGAAAGTTATGTTATCTATTAGCTGCTACTCCAAATTTATCTCGAATGATAAATAAAAAGGACAGATTAGGACATCCAAATTCCAAAGTTTCTAAACTATCTTAATATTCAATAAATTGTCTCATATGATTCTGACATTACTTTTACGAAACAAAATTTTAAAATGACCATTATTAATTTTATATGACACAGCAGTTTTTAAATTTATAACGCCAAAGAAACCAACATATAAATACTTACTGTATTTGTGTAATTGTACTTCTCCTCTTCTCTTGTATGTGTACCTATCTGTGTAAGGCATTTTTTTTTATGGTTGATTACTGACCTACTGTATTCCCCTCTCTTTTGTAACATCAGCTCCATTTTATTACCAAAAATTATTGCTCGTTTTATGAGTTGCACTCGCACATTTTTGGACATTATTTTTACGACTTGACTATGACTTAACGATTTTAACCTTTTTTTCTGTCGTCAATAACTTTTGCAGTTAATTTACAAAGCGATTTCAATACTATAAAAACGCATTTGTAAAATATGATTTAAAGTATACGCCCATTTTATGTTTTATTTCTTTTTTTCACAACGTCCATTTTAGGGTTAAAATTAAAATAACTGTTGATCAGATAAAAAAAAAGTTACACAGTCATTGATTTCCGTCAGAACTTCAGATTTCCGTCGGAAAAGTTCTTTTCATCATCGAAATACTAATTCTTCACGGACGAAATTCAGCAATCGTAGCAAAAGTTAGTAGGCGTAACACGCTCGCAAATATGTGATGTGAAGAGAATTTTCGCAAGTGGTAGCTGTTTTTTCAATAATGTGTTTAACCTTGAACTCTCACAAGAATGGTTCTAAGGATAAAACTACAATAAAAGTGTCAAATAAAGATTTTTTTATGCTGTACGTAGGCTCTCCAGGTACTTTTACCACTATCTTGTAAGGTTGTCTGGAAAAGATTACTGTTTAGCGATAAGACCGCCAGATGACTCACTTTGTAACTTTTTTATTTACTTTCCATGCTGTTTGTTGTGCTGATTGTATTTGGTGTTCAATAAATAATATTTGTATTGTATTGTATTAAAAAGAAGCGCCGCAAGAAACCATGAGCTAGCTAAAGTGAATTTAATTTAAATTTGCAAAGGAATAATCCTTTTTTTAAATGCTAAATGAGGTAAACGAGGCAGAACTTGTTAGAAAGTTATCAACGACGCCCATGGACACCACAATGAGAATAAGGGTCCGTAAGTATCGTATGTATGTATGTAAACACTTTATTGAACTAATACAAATATATTACGCAAATATTAAAATTACAGAAATAAAAGTACCTACCTACAAAAGCGAACTTAAAAAATATTTATAAAATCTTAAACAAAATTTACTTATGATACTCGTTTAATTAGTCTGTCAAAATCGAAAAGTAAACGTGGTTCTGACATTTGACAGTTCGCGGCATCGCGCATAAACTTACTTTAATAATGATTACATTAACTCTGGCATTTGGTTAAAACAACACCCTGTTCAAGCATATACAGCACCGATTAACGTTCGCTTCCTTGCGAAGTCAATATTAATTTACATATTTATTAGGATGTCAATCATAACGCGTGATGACTTGCCCCTTAACAGAATTACTCGTAGGTTGCTCGCATAATGAATATAACGATAATGATGTTTACTCTGTTATCTGTTACAAACAATGAGTCATTACGGGTTTATACGTCAAGGCGATTACAAAATTGTATTTAAGAAAATTAGGAAAACGATATTATGTGAATATACCTACACATAAGTTAAGTGTTTAAAAACACGATTTAAGCAATCTTTAATTTTTCGCATATGTAATATAAAATTTTAATATTTTTGTATAAGAAAATAATATATACATATTAGGGAACAATTTCACACATATTAGCAGCCTGCACACGTAAAGTTCGGACCGCGGGAAACGCCACGAGCCATTCTAATCTGCGCTCCGAACCGTACGTGTAAATGCAACTGTCACAGTAAAATAGTTAAAAATGTACGGTTCGGAACGTACCGTGGAATGGCGCGTGGCGTTTCCCGCGGTCCGAACTTTACGTGTAAAGGCCGCTAATGACTTAGTCCCAAATCTGCTAGTAGGTATGTCAAAGATAAGCAATATAAAGTAAGTGTAGCCATAAAAATAAATAACCCCTCTTGCAGAAGTTCTTGCACCTCCTAAACACCCTGTACTATGAAGAAACATAAGCATTTTTATTATTGTATTTAAACATCGTCACCATTTCAATAATTTTACGTTTTCGTTTCATTTAATAACACATTGTCAAAATGTCATAAAGCCCTGATATCGAATAAAGCGTGAATACTTGACTCGATGATTAAAACTCGTGATAATCTATCAGACGCTGTCACGCGTTCGCTGCCGGCGAATTGAAACTGTATATAAATTAGATATGACAGGTGGTGTCACTGGCTCTGAAAACTCGTAATTTTATCGTGATACGCGATTGGGGCATTGACCTTAGCACATCCATCTCTCTGACAAATTAACTAAATTCTTTTAAGCCATTTTGTACCTCGCTGTCATGTGAGCAAGGTTCACATTTCGTTGTGGTTTTTATCTGGCTGAATGGGCAGTTACCCCCTTAAATTGCCCGCACTCTATTATGTCCTTTACAATGTTTTCATGGCCGGTTGCTTCGATTATGTTAATTTTATACGCTTCTTAGATTAACACATTTACCCTCACTTTTTTAATTTTGACAATAATGATTTTGGTTCGTTTTAATGAATGAGGCTTTGCATTGTTGTATGAAGTAGGAATTCACAGGGCAGATATCCAATTTCTGAGTGTAAAAAACGTTATAAAATGCAGCCGTGTCATGTTAGAATAATGAATTAAATTCGCAATGGGTAATAAATGTGTAAAGCAATTTTTGAAGTATCCATTGAACTTTTTATATTTAGAAGTAGGTACCTAAGTCTTAAAGCTGGTAGCAAAAGCTACAGTATGCAACCGGTTAAGCTTTGTGGGACTCGTTTGAAGAGAGTAGACAAATTTAAGTACCTGGGTCACTGGGTCACTGAAGGATTGTCTGATGTCGCAGACATCGAGCGGGAGCGTCGAGCGCTTTGTGTTCGCTGTAACATGTTGGTCCGCAGATTCGCACGTTGTAGTAAAGAAGTTAAGTTAACTCTATTTAAAGCCTTCTGTCAAACTTTCTACACGTGTGGTCTGTGGACTAACTTTACGCAGCGGGCATATGGCGCGCTGCGCGTCCAGTACAATGACGCGTTCAGGATGCTGTTCGGGCTGCCGCGATATTGCAGTGCCTCAATGATGTTTGCCGAAGCACGGTCGGACTGCTTCCACGCCATAATGAGGAAGCGATGCGCATCGCTGCTCCGCCGTAGCTGCGGCAGCACGAACCGCATCCTGAGCACGCTGGCGCGGCGCCTGGACGCCCCGCTGCTGCAGCGACACGTGCGCCTGCACGCGCCGCCCGCTGCTCCAGCGCGCAGGCTTTGATTGTGAATTGTGATGTTATCTCATGTATTACTAACCCTAATATTAAAATTTTATTACTAAGATGCTGTATGTACTAACCCTATGGATGTAAAGTCTGAAAATAAACATTTATTATTATTATTATTATATTAAACAAAAGATTTGCCTCACAGTTAGTTAGATAGTTAAAAAGTACATAGGTACAATATTGCACCGCTTACAAAAACCATCTGACTTGCCCAATGGTCAACTGGTAGAGAATGCCATTAGGCATTAAGTTCACCTTTTGTAATCAAGTTTAATTTTTTGTGTAATAAAGATAAAATAAATAAATAATTAGAAAGACTTATTTTTATCCTGAAAATTGCACAAATCATTTTTATTCCAGGAATTGTTAATTATTGTAGACATAATTAACTAATTATATTTTAAATAAATAGCTTTATACCAACACGAGTTTCATTTTACGGCTGTTCTTTGGTTTGACCTATTTCAGGTAACGAAGTTTTCGCCATCAGAGGTCAAAGTATGACCCTCGCAAAAAGTTACACTTTGTTAGGAAACTGGGGCATGTTTTCTTTTTACCCGACTGCGTCAGAAGGAGGGGTATGTTTTCCGAATGTACAGGTCGATTCACGAGAGTTGGCACGAATGGATTGAATGAGTGAACGAAAGTATACAAGTGTGTAAAATAATAACAGATTTTAGGTTTGAAATTCGAATATCGGTTCAAAGGGCGGCACTCACACAGTGATAGGTGACATTACTTTTGTTCATTCCATTCGTGCCAACTTTAGTGAATGTACCTGTATGTCTAAATCTGTTCTGTGACATGCTCTGCAGCCTAAACAGCTTCACGGATTTTAACACATGAAGTATCGTTAGTTTAGTCTTGGCTATGAGTTGTGGGAGTGTCAAAGTAATGAGAGATGGGTTTAAAAAAAAAAACACAAGTCTTATAATTAGTAGGGTTTTTAAAGATTGCTTTTTACAAGACTTGTTGAATATATTTGTAAGGCGATTATACTATTGACTCGAATATCTGCCGTCCTAAGCGAATACGCAGTAACTAAGATAAACCTCATGTGGTAAAATCAACCTTATTACTAATGAATAGAATTAAATCTGCTTTGATGATTGAGTTTAAGATACTGCTTATTGGCTTAGGAGAGCAGATATATGGTGTCCTAAGTTCAACCAATTTGATACCTAGGCCTCTATGGACTTTGTCAACGTGACGTTGTAAACCAAATCATAAGCCTCTCACGTTTTGGTTGTCAACATCACTTAAACATAGTCCAAAGTGGTCAGAAATCAAATTGGTTGACTATACCTATGTTGACACTACATCCATAAGAATAAACAATAACTACACGTAGAAGCGAAACTCCCGGCTCCGGACGCGAACTCTGCGCGTTAAATACCTACCGCCTGGCGACACCTGAGGTGTCTAATCAGTCAGGGGCGTCACAGATGGAATACATATTGACCAATATATAGTTGTTGTGTCTTGAATTGGTTTTCGTATTTGTGTTGATTTGAGTGTTTATGGTTGAACTAAGATAGTTTTTTAAAAAGTGAACTACTATTTGCGGCAAAATAATTAGAAATAATTGATTGAATGAAGGAGTCTTATTTGTTAATTAGTACATCCCCTAGATGTTGAAGAAAAAAAACAGGAAACCTTAAAAACGAATTTATAGATAAGAATAGTATAATGTAATAAAGCTTTTTCAACTAAATAAAAATGTTAATTAATGGTCCGGAAAGGAACGTACAAAGTAACTCCGGATCCCAAACTATAAAACTTATTGAGCTTAAAAGGTTGTTTATTTATAGACTCGGTTCTGCGTTTTATAGATAATTAAAAGCCACATAAGCCGTTTCATTGTCTGGAAATAATCTTAATATCAACAAAAAGTATTATTAGGTACCTAATTTAACGTAAATGTAAAAAACCCATTTTGCAACAATTTTTCCACGTTGAGGAAAAACATAAATAACATTTCGTGACTAAATTTTTATAACACACCCATAAACCGATTAAAATATTTCACAACTGACAGCCCTGACTTTGGTCGCGGAAGACAGAGGGGCGTAGCGGGGTGAAGGGGGAAGTAGGTATTTAAAGCGCGGCATTTGGGGCCTTGGTAAAGGAGATTCGCTTCTACGTGTAGTTATTGTTTATTCTTATGTTACATCAATAAATCTTACATGCATATAAACACATTCGTTTTTTTATCCATAAACACAAAGTAATTTCCATTTAACATGGACGGCCGTCCGCCATATTGTATGTGTGATGCGTATTTTAATTTGGAAATCATTAGGTAACTTATTTGATTATGTCACCGTAACTAATGATTAAATACCACTGGTAACCAAATCCTTATTTTTTTTTATCCTAACAACACTACCCGGACTTCTCACGGATTATAGGTTAGACTTTGTAATTATGTTTTTAATGAATCAATTTGTGTTGTTCCATATTTATCTGTTGCTACTCATTCTACATTTTATACTACTGCAGTAATAATTCTTGATGTCATTGTTTGTCACAGGATGTTGCTTTACACATAATTGGATCGGAAAAAATACCAGCGTGGCTTAGTTTCTTTAGACGTTTTTCTCCTGCAAACGGTGTCAAATGAGTGCTGATAAGAAATACTTAAACTAAATACATTTTAATTAAGTTTCAAATAGTCTAAAAAACAAACAAACCATCATGTAAATGAAAGATTCATATTACGAAACAAAAACAACCTAAATCATATTACATTTTGTAACATTTTTTGCGACTTTTTTCGTCCCTTACATAAATTAGCAACACCAACTGATTGTTATTCAAACCGTAAGCTCTCGAACTTGGATTAACATTCAAATCGAAATCAACATTGCATTTATTATGTCTCCTCTAGTTCTACATAACTACCTTAAAAATCCATTTAAATTAAGATCGTAGTAATAACATTTAAGCGTTATAATAGATAAACGTCGTAACGTGCTGTTACGACTTTCTTCCTAGAGCGGACATAATGTTATTCCTTTGAAGTTTTGCTAGAAAAAAAATCATGTAATCCCCTTTTTGATGCATTGTAAATGCAACAATACTGCATCAGTATAAAAGGGGAGCCGGAATTCTAATTCTAAATTTGAATACGCTCTCGAGTTAGCTAACGGTGGTCAGCGTAATTTGACACTTTTGCTGTCCGAGTACATTTTTTGGTATAATTTGAAAACCAAATAATTTAAATATGCAAGGGGTGGTTAAAGTAGCCAAGTTTATGAAAGGATTCGAAATTTTTGGTAGTTTTTTTTTGGTTCGTTGATCATAAAATTTTAACTCTAAACGGGAGTAATTTGCGTAATCTGTTAGTTGACTTAATAATTAATTTTAAGGGTACATATTCGGTTCCCTAATGGCCTGTTGTTTGATCGGTAGTTAAACTAACTAATGGTCAAAAAACGTTACTAATGGTTAAAATCTCAAGGAAATGTGTCAAATTTTCCATTCCTTTTTCGAATTTTAACAATTAGTTAGTTTAACTACTGATCAAACAACACGGCCTTATTGGTTAACATTTTTTAGACTATGAAACCAAAAACTGTGATGGTTCAGCTCCCGCCAAAGTCATAGTTATGAAGCAATTTCTGCCCTCCTTAGAAAAAAGGGCGTATGTCTCATAGAACCGCGTGTGTATTAGTGACCTTATTTCTTAAGACGGAGGGTTGAATTTACTTTGACCATCATATTGCAAATGCGTCCTTTTTATTTAGGAGGGCAGATTTATTTGAATTGGTATTTGCTTAAAATTTAAACTCCCATTACAAGTAAAACCAATCGCGATCGGCTTCAAAACAAAACAATTGCTTTCATTTTGTATGCAGATAAGCCTTCGATTTTTAAAATGAAAACGATCGTGATCGTGTTACGCGAAAGGCCTGCGGCTGGTATGTGTTTTTATCGCTTTCTTCTCTGTAAATCTTTACATAGTCCTCGTAAGGCCCACCGTACTACAAACAGCCTGTTTTTTGTGAGTGGGATTTTCCATCTACCATCAAAGCAATAAAGTTCAATTACGTTTGTTCGAAAATGCCATTTTCAATTTATGAAGCAAGGAAAATAAACTTTATTCCTATTGCAATACAGTTCAAATTAAATTGCCTTGATAATGTACATCTTACTGCACAGTGGGCCTTACGAGGTTAAAAAATTCGCTGACCGAACGAGTCTATCTGTATATCCGCTTACTCCTCCTAAACCATGCAACAGATTTTGATTCGGTTTTCTTCATCAGTACCCCTACCATGAGTTACAACTACCGTACTCGCTAGCGAGTCTAATGCTCTGTCCCTCGCACTCTATAAGAATACTGCGAGGTTACGAGGGACAGAGCATTCGACTCGCTAGCGAGTACACTCAAAAAAATGAGAGCCTACAAAGAGAGATTTTCACTTAGTTGATAAAACATTAATACAATAGTTAAGATATTAGTTATATCAACCAAAGCTGATAGTAACAACAGCAATTTTTTTTAGTGATTCAACTACCATCTTAGTTGATGTATCTAACGTCTTAGTTGGTGTATCTATCGTCTTGTTAGGCTCGTATGGGATCAAGACGCGTATGCACAACAATCACAATCTTGTTACAAGCGAATAATTATTTTTTTCAGTGTACGTTTATTGTAACTCATGGTAAGCATACTGATCAGATATTTTTTCACGGAATGCATAATCAATTCTGGTTTATTTACAGTCAGCCTTATAAGGCACACTTTTGTACCATGTCGCTTTAACGCCTTAGACAGATAGTGCAGCAGTTCAAACATGGCGATAAAGTGACAAAGAACTAAAGTGTTCAGCCACTTATAGACTTAACGTTCATATATACATACAATCACGCCTCTTTCCCGTAGGGGTAGACAGAGACCACTTCCTTCCCACATGCTACGATCCAGACAAACTTCCCTCGCTTCCTCCACACTCATAAGTCTCTTCATACACGTGCGTCGATTAAGGGTCCTCCTGACCTATCCCTGTTTTAATACATCCCCGATCTGGGGAGTTATTCTCTTAAAAACCGCGCTTGGTCGGTCGAACGAGTGAACGAGTGAACGCGCCACACCGGCGAGTTCAAGGAGTCCCGTCAGAGCGCACAAAACACATTTTAACGGGTGCATTCACAATTAGGCAGCAGGGCTTCTGTCGATAAGATCGAATCGGGTGCCTAATTGAGAATGCACACGCTAAAATGTGTTTTGTGCGCTTTGACGGGACTACTTAAACTCACCGGTGTGGCGCGTTCACTCGTTCGAGCGACCGAGCGCCGTTTTTTGATCGTGGAACGGTCGACTTGAGACCGTGTGCTACAAAATACTCGTATAAACCGAGGCGAAGCGAGCTGGGTCGCTAATTTATTATAAAACTAAACTAAATGTCAACAAGCACTTCTAACCCTCAACAAGATTCACCTTGAATTTTTCCTCGTGACATTCATTTTCATGACCCACATTAAAGCTCTGACCTCTAGGAAAAGGAAAGCCCACTCCGGTTCCAACAGTTAAGCTTAATGCAAATACTCTGAAGTGAGCGGAATGCACGAGAGCTTTTTGAAAAGCTCCTCTCAAATGCTTATTGCAGGAGTAAATATAAAAGTAATAGCTTGCGAAAGAGCATAATTTATTTAAAGCTTCTTGCTTTTAGAAACGTTTTAAAAATAAAAATAAAGTAGTACCCGTACCGTAAGGTACAGGGTATAGGTGAAAAACTTTAGTAAATAACCTCTTGCATGTAGTTGTGTACAAAATTATTATGGAATTTATGTCAAATTTCAAATATAGAATGTCGAACGGTCTATACCGATGAGTTACATCTGTATAGACCGTTCGACATTCTATATTTGAAATTTGACATAAATTCCATATATATTCCAGATTTTGTACACAACTACAAACATGCAAGAGGTCATTTACTTAAGTTTTTCACCTATAGTGAAAGATGCAGGGTGTTTTTAAAATAATTTTGTTCCCGTTACGTAAACCTTGTAAGATACAGGATGATACTAAATCTCGACTTTGTTAAGAAAATCCACTTGTGTTTCGTCAGAGTAAACACATTTACAGATCTATGGTCTTTAAATGACAATGCTAACAGGTCATTAGAGGGAATGTGTCGCATTCAAACTGCAACGGACAATAGTTAAAAGACCCATTGTAAGCTGCACGGTGAATAGTCTTTTCACCTATTATAAGAGTCTGGATTCCAAAGAGGGTCGAATTGCTTAGACGCTTTCGCTTAATTATCTAGTGTAATACACATTTTAAGAAGAATATTTCTTGAAATTATTGATTTGTTTTTATTGTTAAATAAGTTATGGTATTTACATGCAAAATATTTATACCTGGATCCTATTACGCTGGCAAATTCTAAAAAAACTATAATTTAGAATTTTTTATTACATAATTAATAATTAATTCACTTGTATAAATATAAAAGCAGAAACTTGTAATATTTGTCAATTTGTATTTCAACGTAGCATTGGTTTTGCAATGCTATTAAATGAAACATAAGTACAAAATGACCTTTTATTCTACTTATGCTGCTTTTCATTCTGGAAATGCAATATCTAGTACCGTACACAGGGCGTATGAATTTTATTTAGACAAAACAGTAAATGAATTTCTCATCAATCTCAATAAAACGTGAACTGAAATCTAAAATCTCGATCCATATTCAAACCACAGACTCAATGGTGACAATAGAATTCTTTCACAGGGGATGCAAAGGAATGAGGTCAATGCCCTTAGGAGAATAAGGGTGGCTCCACAAGCCCGTTGTTTTCTTATTGTACTCTTTGTGCTTATTGTTGAACACTTGTCTTCGCTTCACCTTGCTTGAACTAGACGTTAGAAATCAACAGGATGATTCAAAACAGTGAGGTTGGTCTAGCTAGACAATTTATAGTGACGTGTTTAGTTGTTGAAAAAGGTTAAACATTTTATTATGTTTGATATTGTAAGTAACACATTAATAAATATAATTAAAATTATGCCTAAGAGTTTAGATCTTTACAAGGACCGATACTGGACGATAAAATTAGGTTAGGTTAGGTTACTATTAACAATTTTATTTTTATAGCAATTTCAAACATTTGGCTGGAACACTTGTGCCTGTGCCTGTATTTATGAGTGAATGTTAGTTAGTTTATGACATTATGAGTACAAAAATAAAACAACAATAAATCACATTCAGAAAATATTTTATGTGCATTTTTATCAACAGCCTGTATCCATAAACTGTCCATCTACTGCATTGAGATAAACTAGAGTAATATAATAAAGAGTTAACTGTGTGAATAACAGCATCCCTTTATACCCTATTGTTGTCATGGGAACGTCTTGCACCGGGTCATGGTGTGAAATAAATACCCATTGTCCATATTGTCCGAGATAATTCACCCTATACCTGTGAGAAATGTATACATAATAAACATTGTGTTTTAAATTGTTTAATTAAGAAGAAAGGCTTGAGATATAGCATTATGAATATTTTGGGTGTTAATTAGAAATTACCAAAATTTAAACATATTGACGACAGTATGTGGCGTTATCTATGAAAAGGGACCTTATTGTCGATGGCGCTTCCGCCATTATTAAAGATGCTCTGATATAAATACAACGTCGCGTGTCGCAGTGCGGCGTAAGCGCCATCGACAATAAGGTCCCTTTTCATAGATAACGCCACATATGGTTTTTACCCAGTAGAAGTGTTAGTTTGACGTGTTATCGTATTGTCAACGTTAAGATAGCTCCCTATTTACTTGACAGTAATGGCGGCCAAGTTAAAAACAATACCATAACACATCAAATGCCAATATGGTTATACCTAGTAGAATAAAGGCCCTAGTATAGTTTACATAATCAATTCCCATAGCAACAGGACTTCTGTATCCTTACCATGAGTTACAATTACCGTATTCGCTAGCGAGTCGAATGCTCTGTCCCTCGCAGACCTCGTAGTATTCTTGGGTCGCGACCCGTGCACCCACTGCTCTTTTTGACGGAGCCCTGCCTACCGGCAGGGCTCCTATTCCTGAGCAGTTTACCCTTCGGGCATTTAAAGATACCTAACGAACCTAACCTACCTACTTTTGCGGAATAAAAAATTTTTTTACCGAAATTCTGACGAAAGCGAATAGGGCAGTGGGTTGAAGTAGTGGGTGCACGGGTCATGTGCTGTATTCGGGGTTATAGAGTGCGAGGGACAGCATTCGACTCGCTAGCGAGTACGGTAATTGTAACTCATGGTAAGGGTACTGATCGTTTAAAAGCGTGACACGTGGTTGTATTCCCTAAGAGCCGCACTAAGAGGTTTCCCGCGTCCATTCTGTTTCGTCCACCTCTGGGGACTCTCTCTACCCGTATTTTAGGAATCTATGGAACTAAAGGTAGCCTTAAAGTTTAATTTAATGTAGCCTTCTCTAGTAATAAGTAATAGCTTAGTATTAAATTAGTCAATATTAATTACATCAGCCAAACACGTCCACTGCTAGACATAGGTATTTTCAAAGGATCACCATCGAAATATAGTTTTGAAAATAAAAAAAGTTGTGTTAAAATAAAAAGCAAGCTTTAAAAAATCACTGCCTGTATTTGATGTTTGATATATTCATATAAATTGCGAAAAATATACCTCATTGCTAAGTGTTAAAATAATAAAGGTCACTCTAACGATAACTATAAAAAAAACGAATATTTACACAAACACTTGAGTAACATTATTCGTCTTGGGCATCCCGATAAAACCATAAAGAAAATCGTGATTATTTTACTGGCCTATAAGTTTTTAAAGTTATATTAAATTATATGTGTTAGTTACCAATTACAAATAAAGAATGAGATAACTTTTGATCGTACCCATTACAGTCGATTTCATAGAAATTTAAATAAACTTCTAAATTGCTAAATTGATTTATAATTGGTCATCCAAATTAAATATTTGTAATTTTATTGAAACTTTTATCTACACTCATATCATAAGTCCTCTATTATGCGTTCAAAACCCGTAGGCAATGACCAGCATTATCTGTGTTAGTACGTGACAGCGATGACAGCTGTTAATTTTGGAAGATGATCCAAATTTGGATCTCATTACCTTACAATATTCGATAACGTAATTTCAAAATTACGTTACAGCTGTCATCGCTGTCACCTACTACCACAGGTAAGGTAATGTTGGTCATTTGCCTTTCGGCTTCTGAAACCATCTTAGAGTACTTATAATATGTTTGTAGATAAAGTATTGTACGAGACTCTGCGTAATTAGCATTACAACACTCGTGTATATATTATGAAACTCGCCTTGCGGCTCGTTTCATAAACCACACTTATGTTGTAATGCCTATCATTATGCAACCGTCACGTAAACTACTATTCCATGTTCTTAAACAAAAACCAAACGTTTTAAATGAATTTCTTCGTCGCTTACTTTTTCCTATTTATTACAATAAAGTTATTTCCCTCGTATTTCCTCATGAAGCCGTAATTTTAATAACAAACGGAATAGCCGGAGCCTCGTTTCAAAGAGTTATTTCCTTAACGAGGTTAGTTATAATGAAAATCAACGTCAGTACTTTTCTAAGGAAACTCCTTTTCCATGGCTTGCAAAGAGTTTATTCATAAAATGGCTTTGCAATATATTAAGACGTATTTTCTGGAGTCCTAGTTAAAAAGGGTATAAGTCGACTTAACTCGTAATAAAAAGGGGTATGTAGATACGGAGTATACTAGACTTAACCCCTTTTTCACTAAGAGTCCCAGATTTTTAACCGCCTACGCAAAAAGAGGTGTGTTATAATATAAGTTTGACGTGTGTATCTGTGTATATGTCTGCGGCACCTTAGCTCCTAAATGGGTTAATCAATTTGGATGCGGTTTCTTTCATTTGAAAGCAGCTTTTTTATCGGTAGTTCTTAGCTAGGTTTCATGCAAATCGGTTGGGCCGTTTCAAAGATATTAGCTCTGAAAGAAGGTCGCTATTATATGGGGGTTTTTATCTTCCTGGTTGACTGGACTTACATCATTCGGAACGCGAAAAATGCCCGAAAAATCCGGAGATCCATCTTACACCAACTGATACAGCGCCCCCTATCGAAATTGTCGAAATTGTAAAGATTTGTACAAAGTCAAATCCAGAGATATGTAAAGAAACTAAACCTGCTATTATCCAAAATGAGACTACAAAATCATATAAACGGAGAGATTTTGAAAATTCAAAAACAGCCGCAAGTCAACCGGTGTTGCCAATCACTAAAATACGTGGAAAGTCGTGGAATAGTACATTAAGAATTTACATGCGGCAATTCCAAGAGGACTATCAGCGTCGTACGGAGTTAAGGTTAAGTAAACGTAAGTTGATAATATTGGCGGATCAGCAGGGTGAGAACCTCGGGTCTATGTTGAATGATGCCTATGGCGAGTTTTTTGACATATTTTGTTACACTTGTCCAGGTGCAAGTACGAAACAGGTTTTGCGTGCGGTGTCTGGGATGGGGGTTAAACTGTCAATGGACGACTTTATCATAATACTCACAGGAAGTAATGACAGTAATCCAAGTGAAATGTCAGCCAATTTGTATAGCGGGTTGCAGTCCCTCAACAATACAAACGTGCTTGTATCCCAAATCCCATACAATCCGCACTTAAATGAAACTAAATTAAACTCTATGGTGAAGTTCGTGACCAGTCAATTCGAGAACTGTTATTTTATAGACTGCAATTATGATAATTGGGTGCCAAATAACCATTTTAGATTTACGAAAAAGATATCAGAGACTATTATTCATAAGGTCGCTTGCAACTTGTATAGCTGCGAGGATCAATTAAAAAAACTGCGATGCAACATTAAATCAGCAAAGACATTACACTCTCAATGTAAGCAAAATAATTCGTTCAAGGACAAGGATGCTACTACAAATGTAGATAATAAACCTGAAACAGTCACGTTCTCAACACCTCTTACGAAGCCAAAACCATTTTTTCGTCCGCACTCAGCATAATAACAGCGTAGGGGTGCTGCATCAGAATATTTCAGGAGCGTTAAATAAACAAGACCAATTATACCTCGCGATTGATCACTTATCTGAGAATGGTAAGGAAATAGATATAATTTGCTTGACTGAAACGAATATGCTTCATGGTACAGAAGTAAATATCAAAATAAAAAACTTCAAGCTGGCCGCCTTTTTCTCCAGAAAACTATCTAAAAGAGGTGGGGTGGCAATACTAGTGCGGAATGATATTGATTGTACAAGCATAAAAGAAGCCGAAGAATCGTCTCTTGAACGTGTATTTGAGTGTTGTGCGGTAAATTTATCACAATATGGTATTGTATTGGTGTGCGTCTATACAAATAAAACGCCGACATCCACTTCTTCCCTATTTTTTAATAAGTTAAACGAACTTTTGAATTCCATATTTCGAAATAAATGGAAAAAATACGTCATTTGCGGTGATTTTAACGTGGATATCACTAGAACATCAAACATTTCAACTGAACTGAAACAAATATTAGAAGCATATGACTTGAAGCATGTTATAAATGAACCAACACGAATCACACCACATTCTCAAACATGCATCGATCACATTGCAACCAACGTACAGGACGGGATTGCTATGGTCCATGACCTTGGACTTTCGGACCACACGGCTCAGTCTTTTCTTATACCGGTGAAGAAGCGTCATCCTCCCCCTATCACGTGGTGGTATATATACAGAAGAGACTATAGTAGTGACAACATAAGAAGATTTATAGATTTTTTGTCTTGTCTTTCTTTTGCAGAGGTATTTAACGAGGTTGACGCTATTAGTGCATTTAACGTATTTTATGATTTATATACACTCTTCTACAATTTATGTTTCCCCATAGTAAAAATTAAAATTTCGAACAAATCTCGTAGCTCCAAATGGCTGACACGGGGAATTAAAAAAAGTTGTCACACCAAAAGGCAACTATATTTTATGAGTAGGCATTCTACTGACAGTAAAAAGAAATACAAGTTATACTCGGGAAAATTAAAAAAGTGTATTCTATTACTTCAAAAAACTGAAAACACTAAGTATATACAAAATAACAAAAATAAATGTAAAGCTACCTGGAATGTTATTAAAAAGTATGCCGCTGCCAGCTCTGACTTACAATCTATTTGTAAAGTAATAGTTAATGATAAGGTCATAGAAGATCCTAACATGATTGCAGAAAATTTCAATAACTTCTTTGTAAGAAATGTAGTCGACAATTGTACATCTTCTCAAGACTGCTCTGTAAATGTGGATAATATATTAACTAGCATATTCTTGAATCCTGTGAATGCATATGAATTAACAAAAAATGTAAACAGCTTAAAGAATACGATGGCAGTTGGGTATGATGATCTAAAAACAGATATCATTAAGCAAAGCCTTTTCCCTATATTAAACCCTTTAGTGTATGTCATAAACTTATCTATGATCCAAGGAGTTTTTCCTGAAGTTTTGAAAAAATCTGTTGTGAAACCTTTGTACAAAAAAAAGGGAGATGTTTGTGACATAGATAACTATAGGCCGGTTACTTTAATTCCAATATTTTCCAAGATATTTGAAAAGGTTTTGTACACTAGGCTACTGAGATTTTTTGAAAAAAATGAAATTATAAAGGACGAACAACACGGTTTTAGGAAATGTAGAAGTACATCTCTCGCGACATTTAAATTAATCAAGCGAGCCCTTGAATGCATAGAGAAAAAATCATCTGTTGCAGTTTTGCTCATGGACATGAGCAAAGCATTTGATTTTGTCTGTCACAATAGATTACTAATCAAACTTTCTAGATACGGCATACGAGGGCCTGCTTTAAGCTGGATCGAGTCATATTTAAGTAACAGGACTCAGTGTGTAATAACCTCTGGTTACTGTCCCAAAACTAAAACTATGGTTACGTATCGGTCGCCATACATAGCGAATAAATTTGGAGTACCTCAAGGCAGCATTCTGGGCCCTCTTCTCTTCTTAATTTATATAAACGATTTACCAAACGCCTTAAGTCATGAGTGTATATTGTTTGCAGATGACACAACTATTATTATTGAAGAAAACCACAAATCGACTTATCATGAGGAGATAAACACGGCTTTAGCTCAGACTATAGAGTGGTTAACTAGTAATAATTTAAAAGTCAATATAAATAAAACTAAACTAATTCAATTTTGTAGCGCTCGAGGTAAGACTTCAGAGATTCAAGTTAAATACCTAGACCAAGCCGTCGAGGAGGTTGGCCTAGCCAAATTTTTGGGTATTTACATAGATTGCCATTGTCAATGGAGTGAACATGTAAATTCTGTTTGTTCTCGGGTCAATAAATTTGTCTTTGCCTTAAGAAGACTAAGCCAAGTTGTGTCTATTGAAGCTGCTATTACAGCATATAACGGGTACATAGACTCTACTTTTCGGTATGGTATCGTTATTTGGGGAAATGCTGTAACTGTCGGAAAGGCATTATTAATACAAAAACGCTGTATAAGAAATATGTTCAATCTCAGTCAATTTGACTCATGTCGTCCTTATTTTATTAATTGTAAGATTTTAACTGTGCCGTGCCTGTATATATTCGAGGTTTGTGTTTTTGTGTTTAAGTACATGCATTTATTTGATCTAAAGCAAAATGTTACTACACGTGCATTGAGGCCTCAATTTAAGCACAAGATTCATAGGCCACTTGCGCGGCTGAAACTCTCATCAAAAAACAGCTACATGATGTGCATAGATGTGTTCAACAAACTGCCGGACACTTTTAAGGAAAATGACCTAAACACCTTTACAAACTTGACAAAACAATGGTTGCTCAAGAAATGCTATTATAGCGTTAAGGATTTCTTTAATGATAATAATTAAGTATGGACATTTCTCCTATCGTATTATAAAAAATGTATTAATAAACCATGCTGACGAGTTGTTAATATTGATAGTATATAGGGTATTTCTTTTCTTTTAATTAATTTTATTATTATAATTGTTATATTGTATATTTAACATTCAGAGCACAATAAAGGCAGTAGTTTTTGTGTAACTGCGTGTACACCTGCAAAGGTAGGGTTAAATGAAACTTAGATGTAAGCATGACTATCTGCAATTTGTAACATTAATCTACACGCAATAAAGTATAATTTCAATAATTAATAATTTCAATTTCAATTTCAATTACAAATGAGCTGTAGAATAACCCCTTTAAAAGAATACGGCGAATTTCCAGTCACCTGTATAAGTTGATGTCAATTGAAATTAATAATGACGAAACAAATTAGTACTGTTTGACATACATACTAACAATTTTAATCAAGCGTGTTTTTTTATTTTTAAGAACCGGGTAAGAGTTTGTCTTGTCGGACCCTGCTTAATGTAGGGTTCCAAACTTGTTACTACAAACACAAAAATAACACAAAAAAAGTGTACGAACTAATTTTGTATTTAAGTAAAGTTATTTGGTGCTGTCTTAGATGATTTTAAGTAGGTATAAACACTTTAGCCGTGTGTACCTCAGGAACCAATGAGTTTACTTAGCTGTGATAGTTAAAAAGGATTAAATTAGTTACATGTGCTGTCATATAAGATATTTTTCGGGGTTTTTTTAATTGTAGTTTTTTTGCGATATATAGTAAGACACAACTATAGCGAAAATGACACTTTTCGAGTTCAATATTTCCTAAACGGGCCACTATTATACATCATATTTACATGATTTCCAAAAGTACTGAGTATCGGATGTTTTCTATCTATTTATCTTTATATGTATGTTTAACGTTGTCTATTGCCCATAACATAGAGCCGTCTGTCCACTGACTTGAGCGGAGCGAGGCAGCAGAGCAGGAATAAATCCACAAATAGCAGAGCTGCGCTAAGCGAGGCTAGGAAAAGAAGTATTCCTATTGGTTGATCTTTATCTCGCTTACGGCTCCGCTGCCTCGCTCCGCTCCAATGGACGGACAGCCTTACGCTTACGTTGGGACTAAGTCAATTTGTGGGAGATTGTCCTCTGATATTTACAGCTATTGTTACTTGTTTTGCTTTATGGGTTATGTGGTAATATCGCCATAACCATAACTTCAAATTATGCTGACAGAAGCGTACTTGCGTCATATGAATATGCAATCATCTTCGATATATTCACATTTATGTGTTTAGTACAGTTACGACACGGGATTGTTGAGTCACTTGCCACTATTCGTATTTTGGCCGTGTAATACAAATCGGGTTGAGTCGGTTATATTCTTATATCCAGTGTGTATTACTCGGCAAAATTCGGGGGTCCTAGTGAAAAAGGGTGTAAGTCTCTAGAAGATCAAGTGAAAAAGGGTTTAAGTCTAGTATACTCCGTTTATGTAGATACCCTTTTTTAATACGAGTTAAGTCGACTTATACCTATTTTACTAGGTCCCCTGATTTATGAAGAGTAGTAAGTGATTGTATGTTAGCTCGTGCCTTGTTTTTCTTCAATACAAAATGGTAACGACGCGGTTAGGATAGTTAGTAATGACCCTGTTTACGAAGATAGCGATCTCGGGTTTGATTCCCATTTAGGGCAAATATTTGTGTGAAGACCGCGTGTATTTTTTCTAAGTTTGTTTGTTTGCTATGTAAATTAGTATTTATTTTGCCATATAATAATGCTGCCCTTCTACGAAAAAAAAAACACATTTACTATATGAATTGTATTGCACTTTCAACTTTATTATAAACCCTTGAGAGTTTAATATGCTTCTATGAATTAATTGCGCTTGTGCCTTTTGTCCTTAGAAACGCCATATCTTTGTCTAGTATAACTTAAAGCTTAGTTTGGAACAAAGTCAATTTTTGTGTGTTTTTTTTATGGAGAAGAGTTAAGAGAATAAGCATACAGGCCATCTGCGCCTTATTTCAACATCTAGACTTCACACGTGACAGGTGACAATTCGGTATACATTGCAAAGTTTACACGCTGATATATCACTGGGTTTCATATAAACTGCGCCATGTACACTGAAAATTCACCTGTCGTTGTCAGGATGGTGGAGCTGGTGGTATGTGGGATCTGAAATTGTCCCCTCTTTTGTATTTAGGTAGAAATCGTATAATTTCTAGGCTTTCTTATGCGGACTTTAAGAAATTCACCCCCGATCTACCTTTTTGAAAAGCCATCCTAATTTGAATAATTTCACCACGATTACATTCTCAAGTATTTGCATATTATTTGAAGGATTTTTCAATTTTAAATCTACCAATTTATTTCGAGATCAGCCGATTACAGATTTAATCCGCAATCAAGTCAAGTATAATCTTGCTTGTATAAATTTAAAAAACGATTTCAAATTAAAAAAAATCAGAGGTATTATTCTTTTAAAAACGGCTATCGAACAGTCTAAAGCGGAAAAACTGAGAATGCTTGCCCTTAAATATAAATTTTACGCTCTGACGGATCATCTTCAATTCGCCGGATAATATTTGGTGCGTCGAGTTCAAGAACGAGTCGTTTATGAGAATCACCTGCCAGCGTATTATGGTCGCCTTTTTCACGGTGGATAACGGCATCTGTCACTGTCGCACTTGCAAACTGATCAGAAAGTGACAGATGTTTTATCGTTTATCCACATCTATAAACACGACCGTAACAGATCCGCAGTTCAAAATGAATTTTATACCAAAATGACAAATGGCCGATTCAAATATTTTGGTGAGGAGGGTCAAATTCGATGGCGCTCTCATCGGAACGGAGGATTGTAAACAGGATTTCGATATCAAAACTTGATATGGAGACAGTGAGTTAGGAGATTATGATGTGCGTGTGTAGAGCAGAGCTCCTATGACTTTGCTCGCTCATTCGACAAGTAAAGTGGGTAAACTAAGAATGCTTGCGCTTAAATGTGGTCTTTGCACTCGGACGGAACATCTTCAATACGCCGGATAATATTTGGTGCGTCGAGTTCAAGAACGAATAGTTTTAGATAATGGTCGCCTTTATCGCGGTGGATAAAGCATCCGTCACTCTCGCACTTGCATATTAGTTAGAAAGTGATAGATGTTTTATCGTTTATCCACATCTATAAACAAGACCGTAACAGGTTCGCAGTTCATAATTAATTTATACCAAAGTGACAAATGGCCGATGCAAATATTTGGTGAGGCGGGTCCAACTTGATAGCGCTCTCATCGGAACGGAGGATTGTAAACAGGATTTCGATATCAAAACTTGATATGGAGACAATGAGTCAGGTCAGGAGATTATGATGGCATTCGCGAAACCGGTCATTTATCTAATGGTGTTGCATGGGAATTAATTTTAATGTCACCATTTAATTGTAATGTTGCATAATTGAAGCTGTATGAATGTATTTTGTATTTTACATGACAAGTTTATTTTTAATTACCATACTGTCATACATGCGCTGGTTTGCCAAAATGCAAAATATGTAGGTATACTTAATGACGACCAGTTAACCTAGTTGGTAGTGACCCTGCCTACGAAGCTAGCGGTCTTGGGTTCAAATCCCGTTAAGAGCAGATACTTGTGTAATGAGCGCGTCTATTTGTTCCTGAGTCTTAGATGTTTTCTATGTATTTAAGTATGTATTTATCTATATAAGTATTTTATCAATATCTAGTACCCATAGTACAAGCCTAGAGCTTAGTTTGGGATAAGGTCAATTTGTGTGACTGTCCCATTACATTAATCATCTTATTTATAAACGTACAATAGCTAAAGTGTGTTTGAAGTATGATTGTCATTATCGGTCAATTTGACATTTCCATTAGACAGAAAGTGACAACGCATACTTTAAATAAAATAGGTTTATAGTGCGTTGATGAAAAAGCGAAGTTTTTTAATCTGTCGATTAGTACTCGTAACTCATAGTGGTTAATTGGGGTCCTAGTGAAAAAGGGTATAAGTCTTCTGAAGATCAAGTGAAAAAGGGTTTAAGTCTAGTATACTCCGTTCATGTATATACCCTTTTTTATTACGAGATAAGTCGACTTACACCCTTTTTCTCTAGGACCCGAGCCTATGTATTCCAACTAATTATATTATCTTTTTTTTTCAGGTAAGCTTAAACAACTGGTATCGACACCGGCCCTATCATTAGTAACGGCAAGTATTACATCAACCAAGATTTCCCATTCGAAATTTCTCTAAACGGCTACTTGAACAATTCATTCTTTGTGTTTGAAATCGTTTGAAGTTCCTTACGTTAATTATAGGTCAAACTGGACGGCAATGTGACCCTTTTGGGAAGTAGGGCCTATTGTAAAGAAACCGTCGTAAGGGTTGCCACGTTGCCCTGGCAAAAAAATAGAAAAGCCGGACACGTCCATACTTACCCGGACATTTTGCCCAGAAAGCCTACACATTCAAAAAAATACTTTTATCTTGTATTTATTTCCATTTTTCATTTAAGACTTACTCTACTCTTTGAGGGTTACCGGATTGGAAATAATGACCACCGCCCATAAATACCAGCAACTCAAGAAGAGTTATCGGTGCCGGGCATTATATTACGCTCCCAGTCCGAGACGGGATTTACATGTTACAACATTGAATGGTACAGCTAGCAGCAAAGCAAAAAAAATATGAGCCACATTGGGCCTGCGGCTTCTGCGAGTCATGCCATGCGTGTCTGAGTGAGTCGCTCGCGCGCTTTCGTTTATCATCTTTTAACAGGGCGGGGTTTTCACTCAGTAGAGCAAAAAACACTTAGAGTAAATGATCAAGAAAAGTATCATCAAATGCTTGAAAAACAGTAAAAGATAAAACATTTACGAATACTAATTGAACATTGCTATTTAATTAACTTAGAATATTTACAATGCTACACATTTCAATTAACTGTCAATGCAGGCATGTTTTTGAGCAGTAATAATTGACAACATTTCAAAAAACCAAGTATTTCTGTTTTTTCGCGTTTATAATAGCTCGTTAAAAATTAGACTACCCGTGTTTCTCGGTTTTTCTTTATTTAACTTAAATTCGTCGTTAATAATTTATTAAAGATATAGTCATTAAAAAGACCGTATATACAAAGTTAGGAATACTGATGTCGTGATCTTAGCATGATATAAAATAAAAAAAAGTTACTTTAAACAGAAACAGAACTGACTGTCATGTCATGTCACTTGTCAACCATAACAACTGTAACAACATGAATTCGTCGACTTTGGGCAGATTGCGGCCATCCGCTTTTACAAATCCGTTAGTCACTTTCATTTTAAATAGCGTATATCAAAACAATAGTATTACGAGAATTGAAAGCGTGTCGTTAGAATCAAGTAATCCGTCAGACAGATGAAAAATTGACATGACAGTTGTATATTTTTTTCAATTCCTATGGTAATAAATGGACTAAGGGCACTATAAGTGTATTCCTAACATTCTCAATCCAACTTTTTTTACTGTTTTTCCTAAATATAAAAGAAAATACTGCATAAAAAAAATCCAAAAATATTTTTACTGTAATCAGCAGTGTAAAAACTACAAACGGTATTTTATTTTACTACCTTAGCACATATGAATTGTTGTCAATTACCGTTTCGATCTTATGGTCTTATGGTATAGTGCAGTGCAAAGCAGAGAATGTACCTGTTTTTTCGGTTGAACATAGGTAGGTACTGCTAGTTTTTTCAGGACGAAGGCCTAACAAAATTCGCACGGGCCGGACTTGTCTATATTTGTCCGGACACGACAATAAAAAACTGCATAAGTATGTCCTAAAGCCGCACACTTGGCAACCCTAATCGGAGTGTGTTTAGTTTAAGTAATGTTATGCTGCGAACGTTGCCCTTTCTCAAAGGGAGAAACTAAATTTTGGAGATTTTTTCATCTTCGTGCGTAGAATTTAGTTCTATGACAAACTGATCAGACAAAAGCACTTGTTGTAGCTTGTTTTAGCACATAGATTCCTAGAAACATTATCGAATATAGTACTCATATTTCATTTGTTTTGTCAGCTAACAATGAAACCAACTTTTAGTGTTAAATTCTGCATTGTTTTGTTATCTACCTCTTGATAACGTATCGCTTTTAACTCAGCCGCCTATAACCTCGTAAGGCCCAGTGTGCCATAGGATGTACACAACCAAGACAATTTAATTTGAACTGTATTGCAATAAGAATAAGGTTTATTTTCTTATGTTCATAAAATGAAAATGGCATTATCGAACAAACGTAATTGAACTTTATGGCCTTGGTGGTAGATTCAAAGTCCCACTTACAAAAAACTCCCTGTTTGCAGTATGGTGGGCTTTACGAGGTTAAATACTGTCAATTTATTAACAGCTGATGTCCGATTCTGCCGCAATTTGTCAAATTCGTTGTATGAACGTGTCGTGGATGTTTACTCTGACGTTTGGCACATTACGTCTTACACCACTGGGTCCATACCATATTGGATCCTATAAAATTGGTCTTTAGAATCATCATTTCTTTTTTTTAAGTCATAATTATCGCAACTCATAATGCATTTTTTTTATGAAA
Organism: Acleris literana; assembly: GCA_946894065.1. Lineage (NCBI taxonomy): Eukaryota > Metazoa > Arthropoda > Insecta > Lepidoptera > Tortricidae > Acleris > Acleris literana. The sequence continues at coordinate 16,808,745 of OX335684.1, read as the reverse complement.
CAGTTACTTTTTGAAGATTGTTATAAATCTAACCTAACCAAACCTAATTTTATCTACACGTAAGATATTTAAGAAATTCTGAAAAGTGTACGGTTCCATGAATATTGGCGTCATAAGTTCAGATGAGTATAAGTTCCGATCATTAGTATTAAAAAATATTATGAAGAGTATGAAGAGTGATCATTATGATTTAAAATGATATGAGAAAAAGTTCCAATAATCGGAGTTGCAATTTTATATGAACTTTGGCGCACCCTACACCACTCTTAGTGATTACACTTTTCGAGTTAAATTTTTCCTAAATGGGCCCCAAAATATAAAAATTGATGCTAACTTGATTTTTTAAGAGCTATCAAATGATACCTCAACCGATTTTATAATGTATTAAAAAATACATTTGATTTACATAAGTAGTATAGTTATATGTAGTTATATGTAGTTTTTAAAGGTTTTACTCTGCAACTTTGTCTAGGGAATATGCATGGATTTTTTAAATCGCATTTCTCAACAAAATATGAAAATAACGTAAAAGAGATCACCAAAAATGAAACTAAAATTAAAATCGGTCAAGAAATACGTATGATACAAGCATTTTAAACTGCTAGACAGAGAGATCCGACGTGCACCGGTGACGTCATTGTGCAGTTCGGCCATTATAAACTCCACGTAAAAATCTGTTTTGCTAGAAAGAGATAGGAACAAATCTTTGTTGGCTTATATCTTGGTTATTTTTATAGCTATTCAAAAAATGATTTTTCTCACCTGTTTGTTACTATGGATCAGCTTTTATTGAAGCTGTAAAGAAAACATGCATATTCCCCAGCTTTGTACCAAGAGTATCTGAGCTGGACTGCGGACAGATGGACTCATTGACTACGGAGCCCTAAAAAAATACAATAAGGTAAAACACAATGTGGAATAAGGCTTAACAAATGTCACGCCGTCTTTATCACTAACATCATCTCGTCGCTAAATGTTAAATTCAAAATCATTGTCTTTGGACAAGTGCATATTTCATACTAAGGGCCCTTTTGATGTCTTCATTGATAGTCTTCCGGAGCAGAGGTGCGAGGTTTGAATCCGGAATAAGTACGTTGCTGCATGTCTGATCACGTCTGAGTCGCATGCGTGTGCGCATAGCAATGTGCAACGCAACCTATTTACTATTGCGCAGACTGGTAGCTAAATCAGGTAACAATAAAGCTATTTAAATATGAGTGCTATCTAAGCTAAGTTGCAGAGCCAATTTATTTCTGTGTTTGAAATATATGATGTCAATATCGTAAGTATTGATTCATGAGTCTACTTGATTAGTATGGTCTGTGTCAATTGAAATTGCCAAAGATGTAAACAAATACCTTTAACAAAAAGCAAGCTTTCGAAACCCGACCGCTGCTAACCAACTTTAAATCGTTATAAATCCTAAATGATAATTCAAAATGAGAAATGATGAAAGGAACCTAAAGATGATTTTTAAATCCCTATTCGATGATACCCCACTTGCCATACTTGGTCGACTTTTTTTTTATTTGCACAATATGGCGTCTGGTTGCCACCATATTGAATTTTGATTACTGTCATGTCTTCAGTGACACTCACCAGATTAAGACAAATCGATTGACATAAGAATCATCAAATTCCGACAGCGGGTTTAGTTTTTATAGTGACACAATGGAACAAACATACATATATAGGCTGTGAAACACATTACCCTCCTCCTTCGGGAGTAGGGTAATTAGTCTGTTTGCACATAACCTCAAATATTCATCAAGAGTGTTTTTATTAAAAAAAAAAGTATAATTAATAGTTATTTAATCTTAAACTTAATGTGAAAGTAAAGATCGAGTGTATAAATCATTGCTAAGACCTCACTTGATCTTGAAAGCACGTTATTATAGAGCAATAACGTCATAAGGCCCACCATACTACAAACAGGGAGTTTTTTGTGAGTGGGACTTTGAATCTACCGTCACTGCAATAAAGTTCAATTACGTTTGTTCGATTATACCATTTTCCGTTTACCAAGATAGGAAACAACACCTTATTCCCATTGCAACACAGTTCAAATTAAATTGTCTTGATTATGTACATCCTATTGCACGAGGATAATGCTGCCCTCCTAAGCAAAAATGCAATAACTAAATAAAATAGCCAAAGCAGATTCAACTCTCTTATGTTTGTAACTAGGTTGCAATTCCTACAGATGTTTTGTCTGAGATATCGCCATTATGCTTAGTAGGGCAGAATGGTAAATTGATTCGTTTGGTTGTGTTTACATCTTTGCCAATTTCAATTGGAACAGACTGTACGGTTACCACAAGTTGTATTTTCTCGCTTGTCGCTCAGTGCGTCTCTATCGTTACTGACTAGATAGAACGGGAGATCCGAGCGACAAACAAGTCGCTGACCACTTGTCCACGGGTAGCACAAGTTGTATTTTCTCGCTTGTCGCTCAGTGCATCTCTATCATTACAGACTAGATAGAAAGGGAGATCCGAGCGACAAACAAGTCGCTGACCACTTGTGCTAGCCCTCGAGAGCCTCTATTCTGCTATGTAAGGCCATATTGCCTTTGACATGTTATCATATTGTCAACGTTACCATAGCTCTTATTTACTTGACTTGACAGTAATAGCAGCCGTGTATAGATGAATACGATACCATTTCACAGGCCATATCATCATCATCATCATCAGCTATATTAGTCCACTGCTGGACATAGGCCTCTCCCATTGCACGCCAACGAGCACGATTCGTGGGCACTCTCATCCAGCTCTTGCCAGCCACCTTGCGAAGATCGTCGCTCCACCTAGTCTGAGGGCATCCTACACTACGTTTGCCGATTCGCGGTCTCCACTCAAGAGTACGATAACTCCAGCGATTATCGGTTCTGCGGCATAAATGACCGGCCCACTGCCACATGCCATATGGTTTTACTAAAAGTAGAAAAGATTAAACCCCTAAAGGGATAAGTTCGCCTTTGTATTGTGCTGACCCCAGGGGGCAGGCCTTATAAAATATAAAAGAAAGATTAATTTATTTAATCTGTTTGGCGGACCGGTAGACAAAAGATATTTGCCAATCGAAATAGTGGTAGTAACGTTGTGTGGTTTTTTTTAAATGTTTTAGTAACCCATGGTTCCTAAGGCGAGAATGAGGGATAACAGATTCTTCTGATTAAAGAGATATTCAAGAATAAGGGAATTCAAATAATTGTATTAGTTGAAGAAAAGAAACGTCTAGAGAACTTCAGTTTATGGAAATTCGACAAGTTTTGTGGTCTGGTAAAAGCAGAGCCCCTCCCCGCTCTTGCTCGTGTGCTCGACTCCAGGCTGGTCACACTCCGCCAGCCTGTCCCGAACTTGTCTGGGGAGAGCTTCCATTACGTCGCCAAGTCAGTCTGAGTAAGTCCTCGTAACCAAGAGAGCAGAGGGCCCGACAAATTATAGTCACTCCAAGAGACAGGATTTAATTCTTTTCCTAATAATTTAGATGGAGAGACTATTGACCTAAACTACCCCTCTTGTGTCCTCGGATATTTAGGACGACGGAATGTGTGTGTTTTCTGCAATCCAGTGTGACAGGTATCAAAGCAAACCCAGAATATTGGAGGTCTCCTCCCCTTCGAATCCGTCAAGGCACCCGATATCACACGCTCAGCTTTCGCTTCGCTTAGTCGAGTCCCCACGAACCGACATGAGAGCCGGGAGTAGAAAGCAGTTGCCGAGCTAAACTCGCAGGCATCCTTGCTGACATGAGATCATAAAAACCAAGCCAGCAAGTCACCTCAACTAACTAACGTCTTTCGACCAGAGGTGAGATCGACTCTTGACGCAACTCAAATCCGACCCCCGGTTCCCCAAGATAAATTTTGAAGCTATTAACCTTGAACCTTTAACACACTGAAGCAGTCTGTGCAGTCTGTATGGATACTGGTCATACAGTGTGAAGTGTCTCTGCTTGCTATTTTAATCCAAGATGTTTAGTGGCGGTGAGATGTCATCGACGTCTGTGACCCGCTGATAACTTTCACCAAGACACTAAACCCTCTTCGACTCGAATAGAAACATGTATAATATCCGATGCATTAAACGAGAAAGGTAAAGATAAATTGTAATTTAGATTGCCAGGACACAAGCAAAACTGTAAACCCCAATATAAGAGCCGAAAGAGAGCTAAATAATCTTAGCCAAACAGCATGGGAAAATTTAGAAAAGTTCTTCCAATAAACTGAAGATTAGACATGGAGTCCTAAAAGGTACACAAGATCCAAAAGAATTAGATCAGTCTTGAATTATTAATAAACCTTTGAATTCCCTTGATTAAAAACATTTATAAAAGAATATCAAATGAACAATAAAATTATTTACCTTTAAATAATTATTAGTTTCGCAATAGAACTAAATCCCGTGAAATAATTCAAAGAAATTTATCACTAGTTTGGTTTTCCGACGACCAGCGTATATCACCTTTAAATTCAATATGATTTGCTTCTAAGGATTTATTTTTTAAAAATTGTTCTGTTTTTTTAAATAAATTGTTCCTTCCAAAAAAATAAAATTTCGAAACTCAAAACATTTTGAGAATATTCGTAAATAAAAAAAAAAAATCAAAATCAAAGAAAAATATTCAAATAAACATGTTCTAACAAGGACAACTTTGCTACGAATGATCTAATAGCCTTGTTGTCAAAATTGCAATGACATCTTCCATAATTCAAAATATTTTGAAAATGACGACATCAAATGTCATTCGTAACCAGCTGCATTACTACCCTACGTGCAACGATGCACCCATCGAGTAACCACTAAAAACAACACTTAGCTTCGGGTCCCGACGAGATGTCAAGGCCGCGCAGCCGCAAACCGAACTCTCCCGACAGTGACACCAAACCGCTTAGAAGCCCTCGTAGTAAGCGACGGAGCTCTCAGGGTCATGCTCCCGCGTGAAATGTATTAAAATGAAAGGTTAAATATGCAACTAAGGTTTCCCTATACTACGAAAGTTTTCCTTACTCTATTACTATACCTAGAAACACAACAAACATTCACAATAAATTAAACACCATACGGAACCCTTTCTAAACAACGACTATCACCCTTCCATTCGTCTTTCAGATCCTCAACCAGAACACTCATCCCCAAGCTTCTCTATTCTAAATGATAAGACATATACGAAAGATTAAAATACCTATGAGAAATCACTAGTTCGATTTTCTTGTTCTCAAACCATAAACCAAATTATTCGTAAACATGATTTCTTATAGATAAGTGCTTCCAACAACGGTAGGACTACAATATTTACCTTTTTAAGTAGACTTAGTCTACATGAAAACTCACGAAAATCTCCTAACGTCTCCCTGCAAAATTCCTATAGATCACCTCCTATATGTTATTCACAATTATGCACACCGCACATTATTAATTATAAAAGGAAAATTTTGAGGATACACCACTATTATTATAAAGAAAAGCAAATAAAAATCTTAAGAAAACATTTTTTTTCAAGCCCGACGATCACTCCCGTCAACTCCCAACTGTTTCCTAGCAACCCCCACACTCTCTCCGTTTTCTAACCAGTCAAATACCAAAGACAATTTAATTCTTGCTTGAAGGTTTGACTCGAGATGAGGTCAGTACAATCCCCCCCTAAATCTTGACGATATTCAACGGAGCCAAGATTTAACCTTCTTATTCCAACTCCTTGTCTCCAATCAATCCCAAACAAGAGTTAAATTTCATAACCAATTCACCAACTGAACCCCAAAACTATTTAAGGAGTCCTCTAACTTATTTTATCTTTCTTCCCCCCCCCAATCCTTTTTCCCCTATGCTACATCTTTTCCCCCCCCCCTCTCCTAAATTAAACCTCCATTACCAAATATGAATTCAAAACCACTAACCAGTAAGCAAATACTTTATTAATATTTCTAAAACCTTATAATATTGAACTAAACACCAAATACCATATAATCTAATACTCAAATATATTCCAAAGCAAAATTACTCCGATTTAATCCTACCCCACATAACACTCACTAATGCTTCTGCATGGAAATTCATAACCGACATCAACGTCCCTATAAAATTTCTAATTCCCCAACTTCTAACTTCATTTTCCTGATTAAACATAATATCGTGCTAAATGTATTGCATTGAACATCCCCTTCTCTTGCAAAGTTTCGGGGTGTACCAAAACATAAACATTATCAAACTGTCTTGCTGCTACCCTGTATGGACCTTCATAAGTTAAATCAAACTTCCGAGTAACTCCACTCATAGAGTCAGACTTATTCAATCTTCGCAACTTAACCAAATCTCCAACCTGATACTGAATTAATTTATGAGTTAAATCAAACCTAGTCTTTCTCTGTTGACTAGCCAATTGTAAATTAACCCTAGCTTGCTCCCGAATCTCTCCTATATCCCTACTACGTACAAGATAAGGCAAATGGGTATCTATTGATAAATAAGTCACTCTACCAAAAAGAACTTCATTAGGTGTAAACCCCGTACTTAAATGAAATGTATTGTTATACAACTCCTCAATCTTCTCTAACCATAAACCCCAATTTCTATGCCTTTCATGACAATAAATCCTAAAGAATTTTCCCAACTCTTTATTAACACGTTCCGTCGTATTTGGCCTAGGGTTCCTAATAGTTGTGTATATAGCCCTAACTCCCATATTCCGTAATCCTAATTTCCATGTATTCCCTATAAATTGTTTTCCATTATCAGTCATTACAGTTTTCGGATTTATTGTTAATGCAAAATTTTGCATCCTAACCACAACCGCTTTCGCTGTTGCCACCCTCAACCCATATAATTTAATGTATTTAGTAAAAGAATCTTGTATTACGAATATGTATGTTATTCCCCCCCTAGACGCTGGTAAGGGTCCATAAAGGTCTGCCATAACTAAATCCCCTGGATTCTCCGTTACAATAGAATTACACGCCCCCACATACTTAACATTATCCACTTTGGATAATTGGCAAATATGACAACACCTAACAAACTTCTCTACCATTCTCTTCATTCCAAGCCAATAAAATCTTTGCTTTAGATATTTCATCATTTTATAAATCCCCAAATGCCCTAACTCCAAATGAACTTGTCTACACACCTCAGCTTGCAAAGCTTCTGGTAAATATAAAACTTCAACATCATTGACATGTTTTCTAAAATAAAGCACACCATCGACAACTGAACAACGCATCGCTATCCTAGACAATCGACTTCCTCCTTCCACTTGCCCTAGCACGCGTTCTTTAATGCCTTTAGCTACATTATCCATATCCTGAAACTGAACCATCTGTTCTAATTTAGATTCTAATTCAGTATTATTCTGCACCCCCATATACATTATCGATGGACACCAAGTTTTCCCTTCTTGAATGTCCCCATCCCTTGGAAATCTAGACAAAACGTCCACTCCCCCATTTTCGACCCCCCTAACATGCTCTATTGTGTAATTAAACTGTTCTAAATACAATATCCATCTTGTAATCCGACTATTAAATAATTTAATGTTCTTTACAAACACTAAAGCTTTATGATCAGTCCTAATAATTAATTCTGCCCCCCTTAAATAAGTCTCAAACTTCTTAACCCCATAAATTACTGCCCAAAATTCTTGTTCTGTAACTGTCCACCTCAATTCTGATCCTCTCAACGACCTTCCACAAAAACTCAAAATCCGTTTATTACCCTCATCGTCATATTGATATAACTCTCCCGCAATTCCTACCCCTGAACTATCCGTCTGCAAATAATAAACTTTATTTACATCTGGATGTGACAACATAATAGTTGTAGAAAACTCCTGTTTCAAATTCTTAAATGCCGTATCTAACTCCTCATCCCAATACCAAACTTGTTCCTTTTTTAACAATCTTGTCAAAGGTATAATCAAAGTACTATAATTTGGAATAAATCTCCGGTAGTAATTACATAACCCTAAAAATGCTCGCACATGCTTCACCTTTTTCAGAGTTGGAAACTCTTGAATCGACTTGACTTTATTTGGATCAGTCCGAATCCCTTCAGTAGAAACTATATGTCCTAACATTTTCACTTCCCGACAAGCAAACTTACACTTCTCTAAATTACAAGTCAAACCCGCATTCTCTAATCGTTCTAGGACCTTGTCTAATTGCTCCAAATGTTCTTCCCAACTCCCTTTCGTTAATATTGCCAAATCATCTAAATAATTTACACAAAAACTTCTAACTCCTGGCCCCAACACTACATCCATCGCCCGACTAAAACTTCCCACAGACGTCTTCAGACCTTGTGGCAAAACATTATACATATAGGACCTCCCATTCACAGTAAACCCGGTATACTGCCTACTCTCTTTTGATATAGGAATTTGAAAATACGCATTGTTTAAATCTACGATAGTTATAAATTTTACACCATGAAATGCATTTAAAACATCTATCTGCATTGGTGGGGCCTCTGACTCTGCCACCATGTATTTGTTAATTTCTCTAGCATCAAGTAAAATACGAATAGACCCATCAGGTTTGCTTGTATATGTTAAAGGACTACTATAAGGAGTTGCCCCTCTAGAAATAATCCCCAACTCTACCATCTCATTTAATTTTTCATCAATCTTATTACGATAAGCATACGGAATCGGATAGGATCTATTTATTCGCGGAGTGTGTTCAGACATTTCTATATGATGAACATAACAATTTGCCCTACCAATTTGCTTCGTGAATACTATCTTATGACTCTCTAAAACTTGCTTTAAATCCATCCTCATACTATCATTCAATTTTACTCCCACATTAAGCCTATCCAGAAAATCCTCACTCTTCACAGTGGAATCCCTTTTATCATCCTGACCGACTCGTAGAGTTCTAACATCTACACTCTCTTGACTTTCATCAATAAACGGTACATTAACTTCTTCCCCATTACCTGACAGAATTAAAGACTTAGGATCTCGCAAATTAATAACAGCATCATGAGAAAGTAACCAGTCAAAGCCTAATATCACCGGCACTGTCAATTTTGGAACTACCAATAATCCAGTATCGAAACTTATCCCCTGAATTTTTAACTCAACAGATGTTAGCTGCTGTATTTTCAAACTTTTCTGCCCTACTGCTCCTCTAATCTGTATAGGTTTCACTGGTAATGATGGAAATCTTGTACCTTTAGTAATTTGTAAAGATTCATAAAGCTCTTCTGAAATACAACTCACTTCACTCCCAGTATCTATCAACCCATTTATTGTATTCCCTAATATCTCAATAACAATCTCCGCTCTAACCTTGCGAGAACCCTCATCAAAACATACCTCTTCATCAAACAAGGATGCCGCAACAAAAGTTTGTAAAAATTCAGAAACACGTGGCCGATCTAATAAACTTGGGGAAAGATTTGGAAAAGCATCTAAATTCAACTTAACTTCCTTATTCTGAACTCTATTCTCATCCCCAAAACCACATCTACCAAAATTTGACCAAGTCTTATTAGCCGATATGGGATATAAATTTCCATGTCCGTCTTTCCCTAATCCTATTCCTGGTTTCCACCCATTTTTCAACATTATCCGCAAAGGGATGTTACAATATATGCCCTTCTTCCTGTAAGCTAATTTCGGGTCCTTAGAATCAGCTTCAACTAGTTTAAATCATTGTTATTGTCTTCAGTTCCACCAAAATCTTCTTCTTCTTCCACGTCAAGGCTCGCAACAACCTTAGGTCTTTTATTTGTGAATTTCGGTTTTACCAATTCGGTCGTGGCACGTTTCGTTCCAAACGACGTCTGCCCGTTACCTCGATTCTCTACGTAACGATTTTGCTTATCAACATCATCCAAATCTCTTAAAAATTCTGTTCCTTCAATAATAGTCGTTCCCTTCCTCATCCTCCAAGCATATTGGACCTCCCTTGGGAAATGATGCATTAAATCATCAACTAATTGACCTTCCAGAATAGGCGTACTTAACATTTTGGCCTGCCCTGCTAATGATATAAAATACCCCATCATGGATTTGTTCTTATATAGATTCCCAAGTCGACACTCATAGACATATGGTCCTTTAGTAAACGCATCCATTCTTCATGGACTCGAACCTCTACCGGATGGATTATATCATTGTCAAGAAGTACACCCATGAAACAATACTTCGAACTGTAAACGGACCGTTCCATTATTTTGATAGGAGTATTCACCTGCGCAACATGGTGATCTATCAAAGTTCTCATGACATACGATTGGAATACACTCGCCCACCTTTTAGGCTCTCCTACCATCAATTGAAATAAATTAATCCCATCTAGGTTTTGCCACTTGTGTACTGGCTCCGGTAATACTGTTACTAATTTATTCACTTTCAATTTCTCTAATAAGGTAGACTTCCCTGATCCTATATTTCCCTCAATCGCAATAGTGAAAGCTTTATTTCCTCCTTTTAGCATAGTGAAGTGCCTCAACCTGCAAATTGCACTATTCATAAATCTCGAGAAACGAAAGTAATGCCTCTCCCTTAATTCACAAAATCTCTTCCCCTCAATCTGCTTAATACCCTAGAATCCTGGTCACGCGGCACCAATTGTGCTGACCCCAGGGGGCAGGCCTTATAAAATATAAAAGAAAGATTAATTTATTTAATCTGTTTGGCGGACCGGTAGACAAAAGATATTTGCCAATCGAAATAGTGGTAGTAACGTTGTGTGGTTTTTTTTAAATGTTTTAGTAACCCATGGTTCCTAAGGCGAGAATGAGGGATAACAGATTCTTCTGATTAAAGAGATATTCAAGAATAAGGGAATTCAAATAATTGTATTAGTTGAAGAAAAGAAACGTCTAGAGAACTTCAGTTTATGGAAATTCGACAAGTTTTGTGGTCTGGTAAAAGCAGAGCCCCTCCCCGCTCTTGCTCGTGTGCTCGACTCCAGGCTGGTCACACTCCGCCAGCCTGTCCCGAACTTGTCTGGGGAGAGCTTCCATTACGTCGCCAAGTCAGTCTGAGTAAGTCCTCGTAACCAAGAGAGCAGAGGGCCCGACAAATTATAGTCACTCCAAGAGACAGGATTTAATTCTTTTCCTAATAATTTAGATGGAGAGACTATTGACCTAAACTACCCCTCTTGTGTCCTCGGATATTTAGGACGACGGAATGTGTGTGTTTTCTGCAATCCAGTGTGACAGGTATCAAAGCAAACCCAGAATATTGGAGGTCTCCTCCCCTTCGAATCCGTCAAGGCACCCGATATCACACGCTCAGCTTTCGCTTCGCTTAGTCGAGTCCCCACGAACCGACATGAGAGCCGGGAGTAGAAAGCAGTTGCCGAGCTAAACTCGCAGGCATCCTTGCTGACATGAGATCATAAAAACCAAGCCAGCAAGTCACCTCAACTAACTAACGTCTTTCGACCAGAGGTGAGATCGACTCTTGACGCAACTCAAATCCGACCCCCGGTTCCCCAAGATAAATTTTGAAGCTATTAACCTTGAACCTTTAACACACTGAAGCAGTCTGTGCAGTCTGTATGGATACTGGTCATACAGTGTGAAGTGTCTCTGCTTGCTATTTTAATCCAAGATGTTTAGTGGCGGTGAGATGTCATCGACGTCTGTGACCCGCTGATAACTTTCACCAAGACACTAAACCCTCTTCGACTCGAATAGAAACATGTATAATATCCGATGCATTAAACGAGAAAGGTAAAGATAAATTGTAATTTAGATTGCCAGGACACAAGCAAAACTGTAAACCCCAATATAAGAGCCGAAAGAGAGCTAAATAATCTTAGCCAAACAGCATGGGAAAATTTAGAAAAGTTCTTCCAATAAACTGAAGATTAGACATGGAGTCCTAAAAGGTACACAAGATCCAAAAGAATTAGATCAGTCTTGAATTATTAATAAACCTTTGAATTCCCTTGATTAAAAACATTTATAAAAGAATATCAAATGAACAATAAAATTATTTACCTTTAAATAATTATTAGTTTCGCAATAGAACTAAATCCCGTGAAATAATTCAAAGAAATTTATCACTAGTTTGGTTTTCCGACGACCAGCGTATATCACCTTTAAATTCAATATGATTTGCTTCTAAGGATTTATTTTTTAAAAATTGTTCTGTTTTTTTAAATAAATTGTTCCTTCCAAAAAAATAAAATTTCGAAACTCAAAACATTTTGAGAATATTCGTAAATAAAAAAAAAAAATCAAAATCAAAGAAAAATATTCAAATAAACATGTTCTAACAAGGACAACTTTGCTACGAATGATCTAATAGCCTTGTTGTCAAAATTGCAATGACATCTTCCATAATTCAAAATATTTTGAAAATGACGACATCAAATGTCATTCGTAACCAGCTGCATTACTACCCTACGTGCAACGATGCACCCATCGAGTAACCACTAAAAACAACACTTAGCTTCGGGTCCCGACGAGATGTCAAGGCCGCGCAGCCGCAAACCGAACTCTCCCGACAGTGACACCAAACCGCTTAGAAGCCCTCGTAGTAAGCGACGGAGCTCTCAGGGTCATGCTCCCGCGTGAAATGTATTAAAATGAAAGGTTAAATATGCAACTAAGGTTTCCCTATACTACGAAAGTTTTCCTTACTCTATTACTATACCTAGAAACACAACAAACATTCACAATAAATTAAACACCATACGGAACCCTTTCTAAACAACGACTATCACCCTTCCATTCGTCTTTCAGATCCTCAACCAGAACACTCATCCCCAAGCTTCTCTATTCTAAATGATAAGACATATACGAAAGATTAAAATACCTATGAGAAATCACTAGTTCGATTTTCTTGTTCTCAAACCATAAACCAAATTATTCGTAAACATGATTTCTTATAGATAAGTGCTTCCAACAACGGTAGGACTACAATATTTACCTTTTTAAGTAGACTTAGTCTACATGAAAACTCACGAAAATCTCCTAACGTCTCCCTGCAAAATTCCTATAGATCACCTCCTATATGTTATTCACAATTATGCACACCGCACATTATTAATTATAAAAGGAAAATTTTGAGGATACACCACTATTATTATAAAGAAAAGCAAATAAAAATCTTAAGAAAACATTTTTTTTCAAGCCCGACGATCACTCCCGTCAACTCCCAACTGTTTCCTAGCAACCCCCACACTCTCTCCGTTTTCTAACCAGTCAAATACCAAAGACAATTTAATTCTTGCTTGAAGGTTTGACTCGAGATGAGGTCAGTACAATACCTATATACCTTTTGTGTTTCTGTCTATTTTGTTATTTTCCCGTTAGTACAATAAAGTATAGTGACGGTTGCGTAATGCTAATTACGCAGAGTCGCGTGCAATAATTTATCTACACACATATTATAAGTACTCTAAGATGGGTTCAGAAGCCGAAAGGCAAATGACCAGCATTACCTTACCTGTGGTAATAAGTGACAGCGATGACAGCAGTAACGTAATTATGAAATTACGTTATCGAATATTGTAAGGTAATGAGATCCAAATGTGGAACATCTTCCAAAATTAACAGCTGTCATCGCCGTCACCTACTACCACAGGTAATGCTGGTCATTGCCTACGGGTTTTGAACGCGTAATAGAGGACTTATGATATGAGTGTAGATAAAAACATTTTCAGTACACTAATGACCGTACCTAATAAAATCTACAGACCCGGATTTTATCCCCGGTAAGGGCACATATTCGAGTGAAGTCCCTAGTAATCATATAATACAAGCCTTGAACTTATGCTAGGTTTACACGGGCTTAGTGTTTGTCATTAGTACTAATCGCTTAGTCCTAACCTGCATAGTGACAAGTGAGAAGTAACCGTTTACACGTTGGAACCAGTACAAAGGTTTTTAGTGACCAGACATTCGAACAACAACTTGTCACTAAGCACTTGTAGCGGTTTATACACGGTCAGCAAGCGACAAGTGCTTAGTAAATTGTGGGTGGGGGTATTGACTTGTCGCTAAGTAAATATGATCGAATTCTAATCACTTGCAGCGTACACAAACACTAATACTACGCACTAATTAGCATGTTTCCACAATGGGCATTAGTGTAAGTGACAAGTACTAAGCATTAGCTACTAAGCCCGTGTAAACCTAACATTAGTTTGGAGCTAGATCAATATTTTTAAGATCGCTCAAATATATTTATTAAGGTAAGTTCTTAGCTAAACTGAGATACAACTTAAGATAATTTATTCTGAGTTCAACATTCGCACGGTACTCACAGTTGATAACTAGTTTAAGTAATAAATTGCCTCAATTAACAGCAAAGGTGCCAAAACAAGATTGCAATCTTCCAAGCCACTCCCTAACAGCCAACACAGGTGCTGGCACAGTGACCCCGTTCTACCATCAACGCCACTTCCCACTTGAACCTTTTACCACTGATTTAAGGTTCACAGAGGTACGATTAAATACGGCGATCATTGTGCCACCGCGGGACGCCGCCACCCCTAGCGATCGCAATAATCACGCGATCTTAGTCCCAATTAGGAGGCTGCAAGATCTCGATAACGCTAGGGTTGTCGATGTAATAAATACGATGCTGCGATAGCTTTTGTTCGGCGAGGTGTAAGTAATGAGGTTTGATGGCGTAATAACGGTATTTTCGGCTGTGGAAGGGTTACGAGGAGATCGGTTCGAAAATCGAACGCTGTATTATAGTTATTTGGTGCGTGTGTGAATTTTGAATTTTGTAGTGTTCGACGCACTTCATTTAGTGGTTGTTTGTATTTTTAACGTTGTTTTTTTGGAAGTTACGTGTGTCAAATTAGAGAGATGTAACATGAATATTACGTACAACTACTACTTTTGAATATTGATAATTTTTTTTGATGGAATGTAACTTAAAGTATATTGAGCTCATTCCATAGTCAACCAATAAATTCCTTTACTACTTTTGAACCTTAATATCCTACAAATAGAGTTGAAATATTAAATTACAGGCTTTATATATAACTAAGTATTTTTGCTAAATTTTATTACTATTTTAGTTGAGAGATTCACCTCTTTTTTTCTAAGTACAGTAAAATTTAATTCTACACGAAATTCAGAATTGTCACATTTTCGTTTTTGGGTCATACACAGATTTAGGTTACCGTCTTTCCTGTGGACATACCCAAAGTTAACGTTTTGAAGGCCTAATTTTCTTGCTGAACCCACATCCGCATAAACGGCGTCCCGTCTACTTTAGTCCTATCCAACGAAAACATAACTTATATGCACACGAGCCTTTAACTTTTGACCACAGGAGAGACAACTTTTGTTTTTGCGAATGTGTATGACCCTTTTAAATCCTAATTTAGCTTCACTGGATCCATTAGCCGCTTAAATTAGACGTTACATGGGACATGCATCACCATTTAGTCTTAAGCGCCCATGAGGAAACAACGATTCTTCAACATTATAGGCTTAGAAACGTTGTTATTTTATTCTAAGGTGTTATTCTTTACAATAACGTCGTCGAGTTGATTGTCGAACTTAACCGGAGCCGTAAGCGCAGATAAACTGTATCTATTCACGTATCTTCAACCCTGGTAATTCGATACTCATTTTAAAGCAGCCTGACAATCATAATGGCTGTAAGAGTCAGCACGTCAACAACCTCCTAAAGGCCGGTACAGACGGACAGCATTTAAACTGCAACCCAGATGCAAAATGGCAGTTCGAGGGCAGTTCTGCTGCAGTCCGTTAACTGCATCAGAACTGGCAACTAACTGCGAAGTCCGCTCAAACTGCTACCTATGTTGCAGCTGGGCACACGCTGACGGTCTGTACCGGCCCTTACTAGTAGCCATTATGCCGCGTTGCGTATGCCCTTGGTAGATCTGCGTCAAAGTACGACCAAGGACGAAGAACTGTCACGTCGGACCTCCTCAGATCACTCGAAAGTTCAACATTTTTGGCTGTATAACTTTATTCCCTTTATTCCCTTCTTTATTCCCTTTGGCAATAGGGAATATGCATGATAATTTTTTAAATCGCATTTCTCAACAAAACATGAAAATACAATAATAGAGATCATCAAGAGTACAATTAAAATTAAAACCAGCCAAGAAACACGGATGAAACCAGCATTTTAAACTGCTAATTAGACAGCGATTAGGTCGACCATATAAACTCCATGTTAAGTTATGTTTTGCTAGAAAGAGATACGAACAAATCTTTGTTGGCTTATATCTTGGTTATTTTTATAGCTATTCAAAAATAGTAGTTTACGTGACGGTTGCGTAATGCTAATTACGCAGAGTCGCGTACAATACTTTATCTACACACATATTATAAGTACTCTAAGATGGATTCAGAAGCCGAAAGGCAAATGACCAGCATTACCTTACCGGTGACAACGATGACAGCTGTAACGTAATTTTGAAATTACGTTATCGAATATTGTAAGGTAATGAGATCCAAATTTGGAACATCTTCCAAAATTAACAGCTGTCATCGCTGTCACCTACTACCACAGGTAAAGCTGGTCATTGCCTACGGGTTTTGAACGCATAATAGAAGAATTATGACATGTGTCTAGATAAATGATATCAAATCAATCAGCTTATATTGAAGCTGTGGAAAAAAGGCCACGTACTCGTATTTTCCCTATGGGCAGAGCAAATTCAAGCACGAGCCCAGGGCTCGGGGTGTGATCAGCAGGCATCGGGCAAGTTAATCTGGTCGTTCGAACTCGCTCGTGTTTAGCGCGTTAGACAATAACACCGCAGCGTCGTAATTTACGCTGGTGTTTAAAGGTGATGTATTTGTCTCGATTACGGTGATAGGGAACATTAGTATGCCTAAAGCAGAGCGGGGCGAATACTGCATCGTTATATACCTACTTAGTTCAGTAACATTACACATTTTACGATGCAAATGCTCTGGTATCCGCCATTTTTAGAAATGTTTTGCAAGGAGAGGCCTTTATTAAAAATCCAACAATTCGACCTTGGGTACTGCCGCGGGCTCTGCCATGTCCATAAAACAAGGAAAATTTAGACGTTTTTAGGGTTCCGTACCTCAAAAGGAAAAAACTGAACTCTTATAGGTTCTCGCAGGCTCCCTCGCTGTACACCCGCAGTCAAAGTAACGCTCTTTAGAGCATACTGCACTTCACTGTAGGTACTCGGGTGCCCTGTGGGCGGGCTGCTCGCAACGCTCGCTTGGCTCTCTGCGAGTCCAATACAACAACGCCTTCAGGGCACTGTTGGGGCTGCCGCGGTTCGGCAGTGCCTCCGCCATGTTTGCCGAAGCCCGAGTGGACAGCTTTACGGCTGTGTTACGAAAAAAGATTGCTTCGCTACCGACCAGAATACGTGGCAGCCCGAACAGTCTCCTGAGGACGATAGCCGCTAGAAATGTGTGCTCAATGACGCAACATGTAATTAAGAATACATTGTCGCTAGCTAAATATATATACTAACTTAGTCAAAAGAAATACTAACAAAATGTGGATCTAGCTGTCTGAATAAAGAAATTATTATTATTTTATTATTATTATAGGATCACTTTGTCGTCCGTCCGTCTGTCTGTCTGTCCGTCTGTATGTCTGTAAAAACCCTTTATCTTGAGAGCGCGTGGAGGTATCGAGTTGAAATTAAAACCATATACTCAGGTCTACAGTCGTTTGAAGCTGTGAAAAAATAAAACTTCTACATTAACGTAAAAAAAAGATACGGCCGTTTATGCCGCAAAAAACGTGTATTTCGTCACGCTCGAGGGAATCAAAATGTATAGGGTATTTCCAGTTGACCTAGAACTATGAAATTTGGCAAGTATCACCGTCTTTTACTACAAGTATAGGGAAAAATCGGAAATCTGTACATTTTTACTTAAATCACAAACTAAAAACAAGGTCTTTATGCAAGGAACGGCGGCGGCGGTCCAAATTTTGAATTGAGTTTACCGTGTCATGTGCGGAACCCTCGGTGGGCGAGTCTGACTCGCACTTGCCCGGGGTTTTTATATCCTACTTAATATTATAATATAAATGCGAACGTTTGTGTGTTAATTTTATACCCTGGATTAACACTAGGTTACTTTTCATACTAGAAAATTTAAATTTTCCTGGGGAATTATGATAATCGAAATCTACTTGGCCGAAGTCGCTGGCAGAAGCTACTAAATCATATATTTAGCTGGTGATCAAAATAAATTAACAAGACTAAAGCGATGGATTTCTCGATGACTTTCTTCCGATTTAAATGAAATTGATGACGTTACAGTCGAGTTCATAAATATGTGTACACTTAAGTCATCATCATCATCATCATGTCAGCCGAAAGACGTCCACTGCTGGACATAGGCCTCCCCCAAGGCTCTCCACTCAGACCGGTCTTGTGCTTTTCGCATCCACCGCGTTCCCGCGATCCTTACAAGGTCGTCACTCCATCTTGTTGGAGGCCTACCTACAGCTCGTCTCCCGGTCCGCGGACGCCACTCAAGAACCTTCTGGCCCCATCGGCCGTCAGTCCTGCGAGCAATGTGCCCCGCCCACTGCCACTTAAGTTTGGCTATTCTTCACACAAGTATTCTACACTTAAGTACCTTGGCTATTTAATGTCATATTTAAACTGCCATATTTAAATTGTCACAGCGATTAAAGTGACAAGGTACTAAAGTGTATACATATTTATGAACTTGACTGTACAATAGTCTGATGACTTGCTGATACATTAGCCTAGGTGCTAGTGACCCTGCCTACGAAGCTAGCGGTCCCGGGTTCAAATCCCGGTAAGGGCAGATATTTAATTGATGATTGTGAATATTTGTTTCTGAATTTTGGATGTGTTCTATATATTTAAGTATGTATTTTTCTATACTTACAAATAACTTTTATCTTTGTCTAGTACCCATAGTGCAAGCCTAGAGCTTATTTTGGAACTAGGTCACTTTGTGTGCTATTTTCCCCTGATATTTATTTATTTGAAACTCATTAGGTAAAGAAAGAAAGACAAACATTAATTAGTGACAAACAACAACAAAGATACAAAGAAATACGCACAGGAACAATTTAGTCGCAAGTTGTTACTTTGATACGGCACTTCAGACTATGGGCAGTTAGGTATAATTGCTTAAAAGAGAATTTTGCTCAAGAATGAACAAAAAATGAGATAAATCTTTCATTTTAGCGCATGAATGCGAATATTTGCAGTGCTATTGATCCCAGTTGCATCAGGTGGCACGAATGCAGTTCAACAAATGACTGCTAATGCACACGCTGACGTTTTGCCGCATGCCTATCACTATCAATTATAATCAAATGATAATAAGAAAATTACTGCAGATAAATGCAGCATGCGTCTCAAAATTATATCTTCTGACAATATTTTAACAACTAATTAAGTATAGCAATAAAATAAAATAGAATCATTTTTTCGGCTATTAAAATAAAAGTACAAATGAGAGAAAACAAAAGTAATGAACAAAAGAACGCACTTTACTGATGCTATGACTATTATTCATCAGTCAGTACTTATAGGTAATTCATTTCCCAAAAAATAATATTTGACTTACATTATCAAAATTGAGTATTAAATACGTTAACTACAGTAAACTAAGTATAAGGTCGGCGTCAATAGAACTTGCGAACAATGTAAACAAATTAGTACTGTTTGACACATAACCTCAAATATTCACCAAGCGTGTTTTTATTAAAAATAAAGTATTATTTCATCTTAAACTTAATATGAAAATAATGATCTAGTGTATAAATCATTGTAAAGACCTCACTTGATCTTAAAAAGTACGTGATTATGGAGTATCATGGTGAATTGGTCCGTTTGGTGTTGTTTACATCTTTCGCAAGTTCTATTGACGCCGACCTTACTTTTAAATATTTCGCACCTTCAGAACAATAGTGACGTAATTCAGAAATTTCTGCTTTCAAACTTCAAGTCATAAATTTATTATGATAGAGACCTAATTCGAAATTTAAAATTTATAAATTACGTCACTATTGTTTTAAAGGTGCGATTTGTTAAATAATTTCGAGGATACGTCTTTGGTGTACCAGGGTGGATATTCGGCGTTTCAACCGCCGTCACTATTGTTTTGGCATATTATATAAAAAAACTTTTTTTTTTTCTTTTTTTTGTAAATGGTCGGATACTACCCCGGGTCCGTTGATTTTGACATCAAAAGTTGGTGGTAGTTATCACTATTTTCTTCAATATATTGAGGACAATGACGGCGGTTGAAACGCCCGAATATTGACCCACCATCAACCAATTAAAAGAAAAAGTAAGCGTCATGTCGTTCGTCTTGGAATAGGAAAGAATGGAAATTATTCCACCGATAAGAGCTTGGCTCTTAAGAAAATGATGATAGTCTTTGGGTGTAGTTATTAGACAACACAAAAACATTCAGTACAAGTAAATCTCAGCTATCCATGGACGGACATGGTTCTTCACATATCTTGTGCAACTCTAAAGCGATTCAATAATACCTTTTATTTTAAATAAATCAACGCGTGCCTTAATTACACGCCTGACTAACAATTCTGAGAAGATCATTTAAAAATACCTATCAAGTGTTTTAGTAAAAGATTACCTCTTGTTTACATAAAATTAAATTGGCAAAGTTATACAGTAAAGTTTAAATTAATTTGAAGGTTTAATTACTGTTTGGGATTATATTTAAGCTTAGCATTTTGAAGTTTTGGGACTCCAAACTCAGGTGTGACCGGTATACATTTATGTTCATCCTGATGCTTGATCACTCAGTGGTGTAACTTGATGATAATAACTAATTAGATGGTATTAGAGATGGGTGGCGGCGGGTATTTACTCAACATATTCAAATATCCATCCATCAAGTGGATAGGTTGTACCTGATTAAATACCTACCCAATTTTTCGTTGTATTTCTGGTACTTGAGTAAATCTGGTACTTAATTATGGCATTATCTGTGTAAAGGGACCTTATTGTCGATGGCGCTTACGCCGCACTGCGTCACGCACACGCACATTTTGTATTTATATAGCGAGCATATTTAATAATGGCGGAAGCGCCATCGTCAATAAGGTCCCTTTTCATAGATAACGTCACAATTTTAGTTTAAACATATATATTTCCAGGTGCACACATTAGCACTTTATCACTTTCACGTCATGTTTGAACTGCTGCACTAATCCTTCAAAGGCGTTAAAGCGACAAAGTACAAAAGTGTGCAGCTACTTATACATATACCCCCTTACTAATAAACGTTGAGTAACGGTGATATAGCTATACAATGTATTGTCCTTATCTGTCATTGTGACATTTGTATTTGACAGATAAGGACAAAACATTGTATAGCTATACCACCGTTACTCAACGTTTATTGGTAAGGGGGATAATAAATAATATAAGGCCGAATGTACACCTACAGGAATTATAGAAGTTAAGGTTATGTAAAACGACGCAGTAGGTATTTAAATAGGTATTTAGTCTTGCATGCTGATGTATTTTTTCTAAAATATAATTTTATGCATCGATATAATATAAAAAGAGTTAGATATGTTACCTATACGGTATTCCGCGTGTAAAAATGGCCCGGCCTACGCACACATCAGTAAATATTGCAAATACACTAATTCATAAATGACAAGTGAAAGCAGGATGGTATGGTAATTTCCGGGAGCGAAACAGAGACGAGTGTATGTTGCTCTGCCGACTAGTTCACGGTTCCGTTGACGCCGCAAGACTAAGTAAAGGTGTACCAATTGGCTTGGTTTTAGGGTGCCACTATCTTAGTGCGTATAACATATCTACCTCTTTTTACTATATTATATCATTGATTTTATTTTAGTATCCATCCATCAACTTTATAAGGCAGACTGTACATTATTGTAAGCAAAGTGTTAAGTCAAGTACTGTCTAATAAATCAAACCATAGATTATGTACACGTGTGTGCGTACACTGAATCGCAATAATAATAACACATGCGTATGGTCATCGGAGCGAAGAGGCCCGGATGATGTATACGTGCCAGGATCCAAAGAAACGGAAAGGGATGGGGCAAATTAGTACCCAGGGCTAGTCATTAACGTGGTTCCTATATCTAGGTTTTACTTGACGTTAATGTCCGGTTAGCGCGGTTTTAAATAATTTCAATTGCCTAACCATGTTTGTAAAATACCTACTAACGTTTTTTTTTCAAATGGCAAAGTTTACATTAATTAATTACTTAATAGATATTTGGATATCGTTCCAGGTTTAAATAAAAATAGATAATAATATAGGTACCTATCCGGGGATAATCATTAAAAAAATGACCTAGTCCCTAATTAATTAGTAATGAGACTAGTGGGTGTGTTGTCTTGTAGGATCATTAAGTACGTATAATTGACAAACACCATTCCATCCATTCCATTTTGTTGATTTTAGGTGCATACCTAACCTAATAGGTATTGAATTACAAAAAACGTACGTACTTACCAGATTTTTTAAAGTAACGAATCCTGTACGAGTTATTTTTTACCAAAGCAAATGAGATTAACCTTACCAACACATTAAACAGTCTCATAAACAAAACAATATTTTACAAAATCATAATATTCATAATCAATGCGATTACTTATTTCAATCCATTCGGAGCCCCTGTTCGTTTTTGAGTAGGTATGCGCACACGCTGCATCTTCGCTGCCATGCGCCGGCTCGACCAATCAGAGCGCCAGTATCTCGCCGACAGCCGTCGAGAGCGGACGTGAGTGTCGTCGCGATGTAACGCTCCCCAACCTCCGCGCACGGAACATTTCAATTACGATTACGATTGTGAAAATGTGATTGGATTTTACAGTGGACAGTGTTAAAATATTATTGAATGACTTTTGTGTTATATGAAATATAACTTGAGTTATTTGGATTATCTAATATGGTGATCGTCGGCGTATTTAACAGGTATGTTGGCATGTTTTTGTTTTTGTTATGATAATTATTATTTAATTGTTGATTAAGTATTCATCAGCTCGATGGTGTAATCGTTCCAACCGATCAGTCCCTGTAGACAATATGTAATGGTGTTACGTTTCTGCCCACATAATTAATGAAATACAATACGCTACCTAATTATCATTGAACGTAAGTAACTTCTTCGAATCTACTTCAGTGAGGGATCCTTCCGCAAAACCACTTGGCATAACTCTCTGTTGGATAAAAAATATTCTATAAGCAAAAGTTCTTATTTGAATTAAAACAGTGCGAGTATTAAAATGTCATACCTACTATCTAGACAATTATCAAAAACTTATCGTGCTCATTGGCTACAGAATTTTAGGTTATGCGTTTTAAATTGAAAAACACGACCTAAATAGGCAACTTTATTTCATATGTCGTAATAGGTAGGTCTCTCAGTACGAGGACAATTAAATTCTTAGGTTATAGATTTCTTAGGTACCTACCTATGAATCGAATGGTGATGACGTAATCAAATTTCGAGTAGTTAAGTGGTTAGGTACTGTACTTCATTACCTACCTATTTAAAAATTATGGGCACCGTTTGGCACCACTCATAGGTAAGTCCCTACCTGCCTACTCGTTCATTCTCAGCCATAAACAAAAACAATGCAATAGCAATAGCCGATAAGGTGTCGATGATTAAATAAAGTCATCTGCAGTTTTTTAGACCAAGTGAATTGTGACCTCGTAAATAAATTAATTTAGAAATCCCTAATTAGATAATTTACTTAATTGCTTAACGTGACACTTTTACGACAGTTCGAGAAATTAAAGTTAAACAAATTTGCGTTGGTATTAAGGTTCGTTCAAATAAAGAAATAAATATAATTAGGTATCAGCGGACAGTCTCATACAAATTGACCCAGTCATAATCTAAACTCTAGGCTTATTGAAAGAAGCTACCTATTCATTATCATTGCCGGGACGAGACGATGCACAATGCACTCTTGTTAAATGGCCTAAACGACACGAAAAAAGAAAAGTTCCAAAAATGTGTTAGGGTTAGGTTAGGTCTGAGTTGACAATTATCTATCTACATTTATAAAAGGCAAACCTGACTGACTGACTTAGATATCAACGCACAGCCGAGACTACTGTACCTAGAAACTTGAAATTTGGTACAGGGGTTCCTTTCATGATGAAAGTGAGCACTAAGAAAGGAGTTTCCGAAAATCGACCCCCAACGGGAAGAAATAGGGGGAGTAGCGGGAAACTAATTCTACGTGTACGAAGTCGCGGGCGTCCTCTAGTCATTTAATAATTTCGAAATCAAGAGAGGACTACCATAAAGTCATCAACCTACAGCTACCTATTAAGGTGCAAATATGGTTTATTCGCATTTTATACACTTTCGCATTTTTTATACTAATGAAAAATTTCAATTCCATAGCCAAGGCACCCTTTAGTGCCATAAATATGAGGTAGGTTTAGGTTATGTTAGTTCTTCAGCTGGCCCGGAGGGCCAAACTACCCAGAAATAGGAGCTCTGCGGTAGCAGAGCTCCGTCGACTTTCTGCGAAAGTGTATAAAATGAGAATAAATCGCAAATATTAAGTTCCATCTCATGAAGATGAAGAGACTACTAAATTTTGTCGGTTACTACCGACTTCTTCATTAATTCTTTTATTTTTGCTGCCTTCAGCGAAATCATCAAAATCTCATTCCCATTTAATAATACAGCATACGACTGTCAATACTGTCCCTTTTTACCATAACGAGGTAATCGATGCCCTTACCCTTTCTTCCCGGTTCCCATGCCTAATCAACTTCCTCCCATTTGACACGGTAGCTTACTAACCAACATTCGACCCACCTGTCAATATCGTGACGTGCACCCATCACTTTCTTCCGTTAAACAATCGACATATCGCCGTCACACTCTGCCGCCCGTGTTTATTTTTTTTTCTACCCTTTTTGTCCGCAAACTTCCTCTTTCGAGCAATTTAGAAATGAATAAATCATTATCGGGTAATTATGTCAATTATGTGGTTACCGACACTAGTATTAAGGTCTTCATTCGCTTGGTATGGACTGGTGTTTCCGATTACGCGAAATGGAAACTGAATGATCTTTGAATATGCATGTGCACGCGTGCCGGGCAGCCGCACACTTCCACAGAGAATTGCATACGGACGGGAACCGGAGACTGCATACAACTGCATGTTCTGTTTCGGACTGACGTCATTACCAGAAGTAACCGTGAACGAGGATGTTAAGTAGATTCTTTTGATTAGTCAGTGTTGGTGGAAATTTTCTTTCCCCATTTCTTTCCTCTCTATTTGCTACATATTAATTCACAACGCAAAAAAGGGTGGGATAAGTTTATCTGTCTGTAGCTCCCAAATTGATGGACCAATTCGGACGGGATAATTTTTTAAAGAAAGCTAATTTAATCGGAATTATTCTTAGCTACGCTTCATGAAAATTGGTTGGGCCGTTTAATTGTTATCATCTCAAAAAGTTGGGGTCGCTAGATGGTTTATATCTATTCAATTTCTTACAGGCTATAAACCTGTAGCTATCATGGTGAGCAATGCTTGTTGTTTGCTATCCTTAAGATCATAGATAGTGGAACTGGTTTGATGTTGTTGACGTGCGTGACACTATCCGTGCCGATTAATTAATCATTAATATTTTTTTGCACACGATAGGGCTTTGACCGCTACACGCCCGACGAGAACTAGTGGTGTGGTCGAAGATGATGTTTATATTTAACATCTTTCAAGTTGTTTGGATTCTGATGATCAAAATAAAACTTTGAGCAGGACTTTCTCTTTGCTTAAGCAACAATTACGTTAACTGAACCTAAGATTGCGTTTGGATGAAATGAGTAGATTAGAAGCATTCTATCTAAGACCTCGAAGAACTTTTTTTTTAATAGCTCTTGTCTAACTCTTGCCGCTGGAGGGAGAAGATTTTGTCAACGATGGAGCAAGTTCACCCAGAAGATGCCTATTCACCCTAGCTTTAAATTGGTTCGGATTGACCTTGAGATTATCATCGTAAGATTGCAATCTTGAGATTGCTAGTGTCTATGGGGTTCATAGTTCACTTACCTTCAAGTGGCATGTGTGCTCGATTCCTTTCTACATGCCATAAAACAAAGATTAGCAATGTACTAGTTGCAGAACATTCCCAGAATTTAGAGTAATGCTGATAATATTCTCGGAAACATTAAAAATCATTGAGAATGTTATCTTTAAATACATGAATGTTCATAGAAGTTACTGAAAATTTCTTATAAGAAACTTTCTAAATCCAAAAAGTGTAATGTCGGTAGAATTCTGGTTCAGATATATTTATGTAGCCGTACAACACAAAAAACTCGAAGTATTTGACCAAAGATCTACTTTACTAAGATCAAAAGTAACACGTGTAAACTATGCACTGTCTATAGCAGATAGGTAACTGACACACTTCCCAGTCTGCCTTATCAAAATTTCAATACTTACTTTATAAACAATGGAAGCATGATTGATTACTCTTTCTAGGTCGGCTTCAATTTGAACTGCTATTTAATTTCACATTGCGCTATCTAGTTCCGGCTGTTACTGTTTAACTGTCCATATCGTGTTTCTCTATTTGAGGAATTCCAGTTTATATTGCTGCCATATCCTTTACACCAATTATTGTTCCTAATTTACAGAGCTCATTTAGAAAGCCGTAGTCTTTATTGCCTTAGTACGTTGCTTAATGCCCATTAAAATTCAGCTTCTGATCCCGATAATGGTTGGAGATAATTTGCAATTGTAGAATTGATTGTTCCTATTATTGCCGCGCATGACATCAAATTTATTCCTAAGCATTTCTATGAATGGCTGCTATTGTAAGCAGGTTCAGATTATTATAGTTATCTTCATCGATGAGGTGACTGAGATCAAACCAAATTGTATAATGTGAAACTGAAAAGACTGAGATAAACTCTTTTGTTATTAAAGATCTGAATATTCTTTTGTCCGTTTGTTTGTTGTTCAGAAGTTTCAATACTCATAAGACGCATATACTGTTGTGGTTTTATTTTATAGTCAAATTTTAGGAATGATGTTGTGTATAGTGATTTGTCTTAAAATGCTTTGCCAATTGGCAATATGGCTTTAGGCATACTTATAATTATGACCTTTTTTAAATAAACCGTTATTTGAGCAGAGCCAATTATGCTTATTAAGAAATTGCTTTACTATGGCCATCACAATAAAATTAAATGCATCGTAAAAATCTCAAGTCTTCATTATGCCCGTTAATAGGTACAGTCAACGTAAATAATCGTAATTTTGTAAAGAGAGGGAATGAAAACTAAGAGTATTAGGTTACTAATTATTACGTGGACGAGTGTATGTTTCGCTACTCATTCATGGACTTATTAAATTAGAATCCCATTCTCTCAAATTGGTCATGAATGATTAGTGAACAGTATAGCATGCGAAGTTTTGAATTTGGTTTCGGTTTTCAAGACACAAAAAATAAAGCTGATTTCGAGTTCTTAGTAAGGTAAAGGCAAGGTGTGCCAAAGGTTCATTTACATACTTCCTTATCTGCCTTTAAGAGGATCCTCGATTTAAAGGTAATTTGGCGTGAAGCTAAAAACACCTTAGCATACAATTCAAGCAATTAATAAAGAGAAACGGTTCTCAATAACTAATGTATTCTGAACAATTACGAGTTTCGCAAGAATTATGCAATGGAGGTGTAAGAAATAATATAAGGAGTGTCGTTATTAAATATTTACCCAAGAACTGTTTTTTTTTTGAAATAAAACTGACGAGTGGTTAACGTCTATCTCGCTAATGGCAAGTAATGATGAAGTTAAAGAGATCACTGGTTCAGTAGCAGTCTATTCACATTTGTTTGAAAGACACTCAAGTAAAAATCAGCGTCGCGGTTCATGCCGTGACATAGTGCTGAGTGGCGTCAATTTCGACGTCACAGAATCACCCATGGCAACATAATGTTACAATTGTATTTTATTCCTTTTCTTCATTGTTTAATTTTGTTTTCTGTGTTGCCATTGTTTGTTTTATGTTCAATTTTTTTTTTCTTGTGATCGTCGAATATATGTTTCTATTTCTATTTCTAAGTAATATCTATCTGGATATACAGATGAAATTAATGAACTAAACTTTTTAGCAGATTGTATCAAAAACGAAGCAGCGGACTGTGATCAAACAAATGAAATTGAAAAATGCTAAAAACTCTTGAAATCTTTGGTTAAAACACTGAAGACACAAACACAAACTGTGCATTTCTCACAATTAAATTAACTTGTAACAAGGTTTACGGTAAACAGTATCTTTGACATGATTCATCGTCCATACTATTTTAATCTCCCAAGATTTAGATGAGAATAAAATTGAAATACCAAAATTCTAGAAAACAAAAGAATCTACATTATGAATTTGTTTAACAGAATTTGGGAAACTAGAAATGCTAATGCAATTAAGTAAAAATAATAACCCAACAATTGCTCGTAGCATTATCATGTGAAACGACGGTTTGAAAAGAATGAAATAACAATGGAATAGTCGATGACAGTACATGGAGATGAGAATGAAGATAACTTGTCTGACATAGATGAACTTCAAGATTTAATGGTTTTAGGACATAATAAATCTAAAAGCGAGCCCATCTACAATGAATCACTCATATCTTCGCCCACAGGGCATATTTGCTTTCAAACCGCACTTAATTTACAAATGAGTTGGATTCCTAACCTTGATTGCTTCATATTAAGGTTCACGTCATCTGCGCAGGTAATTCTGCAGGACTTATTTGCTCCGAGGTCGTTCACTGCACCCACTTAAAAGACTTTGATTCATAATGCCTTGATAGAGAGCCAGTATTTGTCGCGTGACATTATTTTTATCGCGAATCGATAAATTCCTTCAATTGAAGATAGGTATTTACTGACGGTTTTTTATTACGATAAATAAGTTTATCTTAAAGTTTATTTACAATGGAGGTAGACATTTGATATAGGCATTTATTTTAAGATGAATAATTAGTACCTACTCGTACATCATCTTTTCTTTTGTGAAATTTCAACAAAAATTAAGCACATTATTTAACAATTCTCTACATTCCATACCTACCGTACCTACTACATTCCATATGCTTTGTTAAACAAATGCTCGTTTCAAATTATTGTTTTCTTATCCTAGCTTGTTGATGCTTAGAAATTGTCGGCATGTGGTATGCCGCACATGCTTTAGTGCATTTTTGCAATGAAATCGTAGCTAATTGGGTCACAGTCACTTAATGAGCGGTGTCTTATTCATTTACCTTCCACTGGGACCCACACCTCGGCAATGAAAGTCAGCTCGGTTCCACTTTGCAAAATTGACACCAATTAGCATTAAGATAGACTAAACCCACTTCAAGACTACTGAGGGACATATAGGTCCACTTAAGCAAGATTTGCCGAAGATTCCAGACTTAAATATTCAAATATGTTGGCACAAGTATAATCTCAGCCAGCAATCTCGCTAATAGTGGACCCCAATTTTGCAACAGTTCTTCGAAATCGTTGTGGCTACCGACTTTTATTGGATGGGTAACTAATACGAAAATAATGAAAGGTCCTCCATGCTCGAGGCATTTAAATTTTGTTTCAACAAAGTATTCAGATTAAAAAGTGAAGCGAGTTGAGCAATAATGAAGTTAAAATTTGGACCTTTTATTAAAATTTCACATAAATTGACAACGTTGTGTAATTTGCCGCAGTTTACCACAAAGCGGTAGTTGGAAACTCAAGTGCCATTCAACCGCAGGACATTATGATTATAATCTCTTCTTGGCCGCCCTCACTGCATATTCAACGCCTGTCTCCGTGATTCCCATTTGAAATCAACTCCGTGTGGAGTTCTTGGCGTTATTGTTGTCAAAACGAGCGAACTTTCATCGACATACGTCAGAAACGGAACGTTCACAATTCGCTTCTGTAATATTGCACATTATTCAAAGTTTCTTAATTACTATCCTAACTAGTCCAGTTAAATTAACATTCGTGTTGATTATCCAGCATCTAATAACATAAAATGCTCAGGGAAAGTAGCTCATCTTGATTGTTGTAAAAACTGAAATCTCTAATTGGTCGTTATCTAACAAACACTAATTAAATGCCTATTGCGTGACGTCGTAGATTATGATCGATTACCAGTCAAGATCATTAACGATTTTGAAATCATAAACTGTTATGAGTTTTTTGAAGACAATGATGGTGTTAGACAGTTAACAAACAAGTATCAATATCCTCATCAGTAATGAATTACTTAACGTTGAACAAGAAACATATTTTAGTTGAAATCATTTTTAGATATGAATCCTAATTGCGTGCAACTGAACTCGTGTAGTTATCGTATCCTATAATATTTCAAGATGATTTGCATGAATTTAAACCTCAAGCCAATTAGCATGCCAGTTCTCACTGACATTGTGTGAACAGCACGCGACTTTAGTTAAACCAGTGACGTGTGCATGCTACGCGTTAAGTTTCACCTTAAGAATAGCTAGTAAAAACTTTCTACGTCATCTATTACACTTGTTATGTATTTTTTACTTTAAGTTCAGTTCTGTTGTTTTTGGGATCTTACTTGACAGCTGGAGAGTTTAAAATATTTTTGTTTTCCTTGTACCTAAGTTTGTGCTTAATCATGACCGTTTAACATGTTATTGTTATTGTTATTTTGGTGTCCGATTCATGAAAAAAGGTTAATTATCCAGGGCTCGATGCATTGTTATATTTCAATACTATACATGAAACTAATAACATGGATGACTTCGCTAAAACCAACAAGCATTCATTATTATGCAGTTCACAACTCAATTTTTCAACGACTGCCAATTTAGCATCTATTGTACAATCGATATCCTGTAATCCGAAACTGTCATCATTAGGAGATGAAAAATCGATACTAAGCCGATCGATCTCAGCATGAATACGCGAAATTGCCCCTAAAACTAGAATCAATCGGAATTGGCCAACAATGGCGCATTCCGCTGTCTCCATTGTGTATACCATCTGTCATTGGGGTTCAATCGTACTCGATAATCGCATAAACCCGACGTCGGTCAACTGTACTAATTTAGGATTGAAGGGATCGCAATTATTGAAAAGCTTTTCCCTTTGCATTAGCCAATATCAAAATTGACGTTTGGTTTTGAGCGTATTTCTAGAAATACATTTGATAAAATCAGAGCAGAATTTCGAATGAATCATCAAGATCAATCATCTAGATTAAGAATGCTTTTGATGCTTCATTATCATGTTGGTGCTAATTTACCTAAATTGGACTCGAATAGATTTTAATTGGTATAACTATTTTCATTTCATTCACGCGTACCTCTGTAATTACTGTTCATTAATTATGTCCATCGACACGTTCCTCATCAATTTCCGTTGCGAATTTCATATTTTCTTTTCTAAATGAGATTGAAAACAATGCTCATTCCAGCAACCCAGAAATATGATGCCATAAATAGCATTTCTGTGCATGAGCGCATTGTATGCAGTGCTGTATGATACCGTCATTAAGAATTTTCTCCAATGATATTTTCATTGAATAGTTCCCCACAATCGTAGGTTTATTTATTACGAGCAATAAAATATGTATAAGGGGCCGTATTGTACTCGTATTTAAGTTAGTTTGGTTGTACGAAGGGATCAGTCCGGAGTTGTCAGACTTCTTTGTTAGATGTTTGTTTTTGAATGGTTTTATTATGAGATAGGATCGATAGTTTGCAATTGTCCTTTCAGCATTAAATCAAGCATTATGTCTTCTGTTTACAGATTTGATTAGTTTAATTATACTATATTTCCTAATTCACAATCTCATTTGATAAAAACACATGTTTTGTGATTGACAATGGTTGAAACAAACTTTTTGATAGCTTCAAAAACTAAGTTTCAATCTCAAGGCTTGCAATTTCTTATTAAGAGACAAAAAATATAGATGAGTTTTGTCGTATCATTAAATGAATAAGTAGGTATTGATTATCATATTTAGCTGAGAACAATTGCAAAAGAATAGATTTCCTCAACAAACATCAATAGTTGGTACGTTTTTTTTATTTATAAACATCCAACATAGGTATTGTTTCATCTAAATATGATGTTGGTTGGCACCATTAGCCACAAACCGGAATAGCACTGGTTGTAAGTAATAACAGATATTATTCGAGGGCTAACATTTGAACAATGGTGATCGCATTATTTTCATTCAGAGGGTATTGATTCGTATGATTTCATTGTGATCAGAATTATGAATATTAAAAGGTTTAGCCGCCATTTTAATATACATGTGGTCATTGTTGATTAGGGTGGAGGGTCGGTCCGGTCATCTGGACTCAATGGCTTGTTGGAGCGGGTCGAATACAATTTTCTGCACAGTTAGTTATTGGTGTAATTATTTTTGAATACGTTAAGAAATATTTCCAACGTTGCAGTTTTGCGTATCGCGTGTTGACAGAGGTACTTTTAATTCTTATCATTGAAATTTATACTAATAAATAAAACAAAGTCGCTTCCCGCTGTCTGTCCCTATGTATGCTTAGATCTTTAAAACTGCGCAAGGGATTTTGATGCGGTTTTTTTTAGTAGGTAGAGTGATTCAAGAGAAAGGTTTTTACGACGTGCTAGCCTAGTTGGTAGTGACCCTGCCTACGAAGCTAGCGGTCCTGGGTTCAAATCCCGGTAAGGGCAGATATTTGTGTGATGAGCACGAGTATTTGTTCCCCAGTCGTGGATGTTTTCTATGTATTTAAGTATATATTTCTCTATATAAGTATTTATATCGTTGTCTAGTACCCATAGTACAAGCCTAGAGCTTAGTTTGGGACTAGGTCAATTTGTGTGAGATTGTCCCTTGATATTTATTATTTATTTATTTATTTATAATAAATTTTGGATTATGTACGGGTATTGCAGAAAACTGGCATAAACAAAAGTGAAGCGAGGGCGGGTCACTAGTATTTAATAAGTATCAAAATCATCTACATGTTCGTGATACTTTCGTGATTTTTGATCAATGTTATTAATACTACCGAAGTCATTAGTTAATTCCACTTAGTTAAGCCAGCAAATATTAATGAGCAAGGGAAATTTGTAGATATTTCATGTCCGCACCTAACCCGCAATTTCTACTTATACGAAAACCGTTTATAAAATTATCAATCTAATTCCAAGGAAGTAACGGGGAAAGTGTCGTGACTGTCAAATTATAGATAGAAACAAGTTTTCAAGCGTTATTCGATTCATTTGAGGTCGAGATTAAGAATCGACTAATCGAGGCATAATAGAGCCCTACAAAAAGCACTTCTTTGTTGGTAAGACCGATTCGTAACTGTACAGTGAGGTGATTTACAAAATCGATAAATCGGAATTCCTTCGGCTAACGGTGTATCGGTTGATAATCGGATTTCGATAATGATGTAAAAAATCGGGAGTCTCGGTTCAACGCAGGTTGATTATAGGGTAGAGTTCCACAGATTTGTATCTTATTGCGGTATTGTTATCATTTTACTAACAGCAATTCACAAATTGTACTTTTCTATTTTTTCTAATACCTTTAACATGGTGCATCTTGTTGCCTCTATCCCAATTGAAAACAAGAACTTATGTTCTTTAGCAATAAGCAGAAATTTGTTTATTTATTTTCTCAGTACAAAATGAACAAAAACCACTCTGGGAGCGAAGGCGTGAGATTATGTATGTATGTATGTATAATGAACAAAATAAATAAAGAAATACATAGTACGCTTATGAGACAAACTTCTATAACAGGGGTGGCCAACTTGGTTAGACGGGTTAGACCCAAGATCTACTATTCACTGACGATAACCTGTGCGATCTACCAATTACATACTTCTTAGGTACGTTGCGCAGTCTGTTCTACGTATTTATATAACTTGCCTTGCCACGATCGAATGGACTAAAAGTCGCGATCGACCGGTTGGCCACCCCTGCTCTTTAAGAATGATTTTAATTAAAACACCTTTTTAAAAAAAACTGTTGTCAATTCTTAACAATTCGATAATTTGTCTTTGCATTAATTTACATCTAGCTGTCCCCCACAACCCACAACTTCTTCCTCGTAGAAGTCGTTTGTCGCTATTCGCTCAGAAACAGTAAAAAATTCTAAAATAGAAAGTATCCTATGTTCCCCGGGACTTGAGCTATCTCCATACCAAATTTCATCAAAATGGGTTTAGCGGTTTAGCCGTGAATTTGTAACAAACAGACACAGTTTCTTTCACATTTATTTAATAGTAGTATGGATTGATATACTCCTTCAGAACCCTTAAAAACATTCGAATTCATCTGCTGTACAAAGACTTAAATTTGTGACCCAACTTAGGGCCAAAGTCAATCTGACATTCTACTAATAAGGTTGATTTTCCTATAAGTTACAAATGACTTAACATCTCTAATAACATTGACGACTTTAAGCAGAATTATTTTGAAATAGGTCACAAACAACGATATTTTATATTAAGATACGTCATCTGCGCGCAAAAGCGTTCCTCGAAAAGGAAGGTAATTGCCTTACTATCGTTCAGTCGCGCCGTGGCCGCTGACACGCACGCGTCAAAAACAGTAAAGTTTTATTACCGAAATGCAACAAATATAAGCCATAAAAAATGCCGTCTTATGTTTTTCGAGGCTGCCGAAATTATACTGTAACTGTAAAAGGAAGAAAGGATGTCTGATTTCATTCGTAAATACCGTAAATATATTTTACATTTTCTTTTACATCGCCATACTTTGTTTAATTTGCACCGGTGGCGTCATTGTCACCTGTGAAACATGAGGTACACAATTAGATATCGCATGAGTGCGATAAAGACGTGTAGCTATATGGCAGCCATGAGCGGGCACGCCGCGTCATTCGGATACGCAATTTGAAACAACTATTTATCTCTTTCTAACAAAAGCGTTCGCTACGAATTGCCGCCTTTGTCTGTAGAAATATGGCAACGTAACAACTGTCAGTAGTTGGCGACGGTTTTCGAATGCGTTTAGTATGAGCATAACGTATCTAAATATAAAATAGCATTGGTCTCAAATTAATGTTCGTGACCGTACTTTGTCCTTCAATGAACCTTTTTACAACGAACCCTAAATGTTGTTTTCGTG
This sequence comes from Acleris literana, assembly GCA_946894065.1. Classification (NCBI taxonomy): domain Eukaryota; kingdom Metazoa; phylum Arthropoda; class Insecta; order Lepidoptera; family Tortricidae; genus Acleris; species Acleris literana. The sequence goes on along the minus strand of OX335684.1, from coordinate 16,773,678 downwards.
TTTATTGTAAAAATCCTGAGCGTATTTGTGGTCACTGAATTAGTAGTTGATTCAATGGATATCCAAATTAATTGTATTGTTTGTTAATGCTTCATTGATTTGTTTTGTGAATTAAACGAATCGAAATCAATGTGGTAAAAAATGTAGTCCATAAAAGAGCTTTAGGATGAAAAACAATTGTATATTACGTTTACAAAAAACACCCTATTACAATGAGATAAACCATCCTCCCCTTCATCTAACGTCACGTCTCGCCCATCGTTTGAGGGTGGTTTTAGACGCATCAGCGAAATTGTACACACACATGAGCAATTTATGCATCATAATGTAGCAATGTGCATAGTTCTTAAACATACTCAAAAAATTAAATTCTTCCCAAAAAATTACTTAAAACATTCTCCAAAACATCTGATCTGATCATCAGTAAACCAATCAGGTTTTTGGATCGAGGGGTCTAGAATAAAAAGTCAAAACTTCTTCAACGGTCGGTAGGAAGGATATTTTTATAGCGATTTTAAGTCAAAAATGACAAAAATTATGTTCGAAATATGAATACACGATATATGAATTTGCCTAATTAAATACACAGTAAAACTTTTACTTTTAATCGACTTTTACTGTAAAAGTCGATTTCGATAAGTTCTACTTTCTTAATAACGAGCCAAGAATTTGAGTCGCTTTTCTAATAATACATACATACATACCTTCACGCTTGTATTTAATCCCAGAGTGGTGTAATAAAATAAACTAGGGATATTATCCTGTGTTCCTTTAATGGGGTTTAATACCTTAATTGTATGACATTAGTGTTTTAATTTAGTACCTATTTACACATAAAAATATTGATTGGCTTTAAGTAAAAAAAAAAAAAAAATTTTAAAATCAACTGAAAATGGTAACTTACCAAATCCTACTAATATTATAAATGCGATGGTTTGTGTGTTAGTTTGTTACTCCTTCACGCTGCAACGGCTGGACAGATTTTGATAAAATTGAAATGGAGATAGCTTATATTCTTATTAACACATAGGCTACTTTTCATTAAAATTTAAAAGATCCCGAGGGAATAACAAACGAGATATGTTTAACTCACTGTTACCCGGGAATCCGTCCGTGTGTCCATTAATCGCTATTCCCTTGGGTAGTATCCAAATTCCGGGATTTGTAACAATTGTAACATCATATGGATTGATATGGATCCGTAGGCCTTTAAATAGAGAGATCAAATAAAATAAAATCATAATATTTTATTGCATGTCACATTAACAGATTTGTCAGATCTTTAATGCATAATTGCCTAATTGTGCAAATTGTGGTAATAGAATTATCAACAAGTTTTTAGAGATGTTTGTAATTCTGTAGCTCTGCCTACCCCACTCTGGGAACGAAGGCGTGAGATTATGTATGTATGTATGTATCTTTAATGCAACTTCAGACAACTATGCGCCTTAAATAGCTATGTCCCGTTCCTGGCATAAGGCGAGGTTTCTGTGGTATCCGTCAACCATCGGTCTGTCCGCCCCATGACCGCCTGACCTGACTCGGTCCCACGGCAACAGGATTGTTGGCTAACAATATTCAACGTTACGCATACAGTGCCGATGACGCCCATCGGCGTCATTCTTAACCTATAAATATTCATGACTTTGTTTCATAGCTTCAATAATAGCTGATTCATGTAACAAACAGTTGAGAAAAACATTTTTTGAATAGCTATAAAAATAGCCAACAAAGATTTGTTCGTATCTCTTTCTAGCAAAACCATAATTTAACATAGAGTTTATATGGCCGACCTGTTACATGACGTCAGAGTGCATATCGGATCTCTCTGTTAATCGCTGTCTAATTAGCAGTTTAAAATTCTTGTATCGTCCGTATTTCTTTACCGATTTTGATTTTAATTTCACTTTTGGTGATCTCGTTTAAGGTATTTTCATATTTTGTTGAGAAATGCGATTTAAAAAACCCATGCACATTCCCTACCGATGGACGCCGATCGGAGTCATATTTTTAGTTACAATTCTATGGAAAAGGTATGTTTCGTAAATAACTATCTATATATTAATTTAGCCTTCAACGCTACATTCTTGATTGGTTGTCAATTTTGGTAAGTCCTATTTGTAGGTAATCGACGCTAATCCTATGAGATGTAAGAAAAAAGGTGATATATTAGTGGCCGGAACTGTAGCCACAGCTTGAATACCGCCGAGCCTACAAAAAAAAATACATACAGCCTTTTCTTTTTCGAATTTAATGAGGATCATGTTTGTCCCTGACACTTTTTTCGTATCTATTATAGTTGTCCCAAGAAAGTTAAAAAACCAGTTAACGGGGACACATTTCACGGTTGGAAAGCGTCAGGGGGAGGGGGTGGGAGGGAAGTGAACTTTAAACATAACACCCAAATGTATCATGTCATGTTACACAAGGTTTAAACCTTTATTAATTTGTTTGTCAAAAAACATAGAATTACTGAACTATCCGGTGGCTCGCGGCGTGTACGGTCGCGCTACACACACATTCAATGTTTGAAGGCGAACTATAGTTTGTACTGTGACTTAACGTACCCTGAAATAAGCGTGAATAAGCACTCATAAAAAAATATTCTTTTTATCACCATCAATCAATCAATCAATAAAAACGAAATCTGGACATAAGCCTCTCTAACCTTTTACGAGTTTTAAGTAAGGCCACTACTTCATCCAATAACTATTAAAGAATATTCCAAAACTAATCCACTACACCTTTATACCACCCTTTTATGACCTAAATGATTTATAGTTTATTTATGAGTTGATTTGGCCCCGACTTTGCTTGCTGAGAGATAGGACACAATGGGGTTCTTGCCCGAAGTACGTGGGAGTAATAGCTGATGCTAGACGGATATGTTCGAGGGGACATGCTTTTTGTGGACATAGTCGTATACCAGTCGTATTAGGGTTGGATAAGGGGACAAGTTTATTTAATTTAATGGATCAGTTTTAGTAGATTGAACAGTGTTATAGCAGTCTCAGCGTTGTCGTTTTTACTGCTATAAATACGGATAGTTTATAGATAGATTATTAGTTAAATTTGAGTACTAGCTGAGTCTGTAAATATTGACATTATGATACATTTAAAGTCAATCACCTCAATAGAGGTGGTGAATGTCACTATGAGCTAGTAAAAATAAGTAAATGAACTTCTATCTGTCCTAATAAATCATATTGATCTGTTTCACATTGAAATAAAATAAATGGTGAGTTTTTGAATACTTTGTAGAATTTTAGTTAATATGAAAAATCTAGTCTATATGTTTTCCTTTCCCAGAGATTTTTTTTTGGACCGAGGAAATACCAGAAATGTACAATAACTACAGCATATTAAAAAGTCATGGAAATCAGACATGATATAGGGGATGAGAAACGTTAACGCCCAGAGCTAAAGTATGTTTTTTTTTTGACATTTCTTCGCGATTTAAGCGTCGCTTAACAATCCTCTGATTTAACAAAAATATAGCTTATAATTCAAAAGACTCTTGTAAAAGTATAGAAGATTTAACTAAATATCCTTTCTTGATTAGTAGTAAAGATTCAGAAACTACGGATTAGTTCCGGAAGAAGTTAAGCGGTTATGCGATTTCACGCCTAAGCCTACGTAAGCGATCCGATGTGAGTCATCGATCATATCTATAATCGTTTCACGCGTTGATTTATGTTTTATTCGATTTATCGATATTTACAAATAAGGTAGGATTTGTTTGGACGGTTGGGGCTTGGATTTATTATTGGGATGCTTTTGTATATACCTTGACTGCAAAATAAACCTCTCTTTGGACACTTGCTCCTAAACAGATGTTCCAAATACTTTGAAAAGGATTATAAGAATTCCAGACAGTTTTGAAATCTTCTCAATAAATCAGGAAGAACATTCTCACCCAAAAATTTTGAATTACCTAGAATTACTCAAAGGAAAGTTAAACTTCTCGTCATTAAAATACTAGATCTATTGTTGTATATATTTATTATTATTGAATTCTCGTGGTTTAGTATGCACAATATAATATGGCGAGATTTAACTGAGATTCAGATTAATATTTTTAAATCTATCCCCTTCGTCAAGTCTTGAAAGAATAACATGAAACTCCCATAACTGTTAAAATGAATCCTCAAAATAACTTAAAACATTTCTTGCAAAATGATACTCATTTTGAATTACATTTACCGGCTCAAGAGAAGCGCTTTAATTTTCAAATGTTCTGAAATTATTGTAATAATACAGCTCATTCGGTTTATAGATGTAATAAAGCGTTGTAATGCTGTGCATTATACTAAACGGCCCACACCTAAAGTGGACTGATCGCCGTGTATGGAAACTTGCAGCGTTAGTCCATTTGTTTCGTTATTAGTACCTACACAAATTTGATTTCGTGAGTGATGTTAATTGTTTATTAGATCATTTTTATTGCTTTAGTTTAAATTATTGGAGTTATTTATTAATTTTATGTCAGCAATAACATTTTAAGTATTTTAATTGTTTTTTTTGTGTTGTGAAATATTTAATGATTATGAAATATTTACTGAGAACATTTACAGAGTGTATTTTACTCACGATTAATAAATAACAAATGACAACAAAATGAAAAACTTTTTTTTTAATAGTTTACCTATTACCTATTTTATTATTAAAAGTAAATTAAAATATACAGCATTTTTTATTCTTTTTTACGCTGTCATTCTTTCATTTTTGAAATTTAATATTTTATTTCTATTACGACAATTTGCTCTTCGTTTAAAACCAACACGGAAGCATTTAAAAATTATTCATCCTTAAACCAAATAGGTTAACATAATTCATTCGCCATATTTGGTCTTGTAACCTATATCGCTCGAACCGGTTCCTTGGCGCCAGGGTTCCGCATCTAATCTTGATTTAAAACGATATTAGCATATAATTGTCTTTGTGTATTAAACGGTATGCCCACACGTATAGTTAAATCACTTGGAGGATGCGGTTTTTTATGTAATGCTAAAGCCAATTGTAACAATGATTCAGTATTATTTAATGCACACGTCAAAAATGTTCAGGGATAAAAAAATAACCTAGTATTCTTTGTATATAAGTAAATTTATCGCGTTGTAGTTACATTCAAAATTCAAGTTAATTTAAAGACCCAGGGGCACGTTTTATAAAACTACAAGTTCCAATTTTACAGGTCTAAACTGGCAATACTGCTCAAATGGCTGGTCGTCATTGGTCGAGGTTGTGTCAAATGGAAACTTGTAACGTGTAAATTGTAATTTGTAGCTTTATAAAACATTCCCCAGATAGACGGGCGAGTAAGTACGCGTACATAAAGCTCGACGACTTTTCTTGCCCGTGTGTTCACAGGCGAGTAAGGTCGTCAAGCCACAAGTACGGCGTACTTACTGGCAAGTCTATGTGGAACTTTAGGCTGTTTCTTAATAATATGGCATAATGTCTGCGTTTATCGCGTGACAAAATGTTTATAAAACATCCGTCACTTTTTGACACGTATACTTACGTACGAGAGGAGAGTGACGGATGCTTTATCCACATTTTGTCACGCGTTAAATGCAACCATAATATCCCCGCTGATCATTTTGGATGTGTATAGATACAGCATCTGATATTTTGTATTAAAAATAGATTTGATATTACTCGGACTTTTGCTGGGTTTACACGGGCTTAGTAGCTAATGCTTAGTACTTGTCACTTACACTTGTCAGATGTGTGTTAACATATTGCTTAAGTGCTTAGTATTAGTGCAACTGCAAGTGCGAGTGATTAGAATCCGGTCCTGTTTACTAAGCGACAAGTGCCTACCCCCAATTAAAAATGAGTGGCTTAACTTCAGACTCAGATATGCCCTTGAAGTCTGGTATACGAATTTAAAACTTAATTTGTTTCAAAAAAGACGCAAATTCCGTTGTCCTTTTGCATGGACTTATCTAAGTTTGAAGTTAAGCGACTCAAATCTACTAATACTTGTCACTTCGGCGACGACTTTAGGTCTTGTTGGTAGTGACCCTGCTGACGAAGCTAGCGGTCTTGGGTTCAAATGCCGGTAAGGGCAGATATTTGAGTGATGAGCGCGAATATTTCGCATGCCCTATTCCCTTCACTAAAGTCGGTGTAAAGAGTTGGAGCTATAAGTACTTTGATCGAACTTCGTCAACGTACTTCGTCCCGTTTTCAACGTAGGACCTCAGTTGCGATGGTCTTATTTTGATTATTGCTTTATACATAGGTATAGGCAAGGTTTAAGCGGTGGTTATAAATGATATTGACCGCGAAATAATTAATAGGCATGTTTTTCTCATACATACCCATTTATAGCAATGATTATCATGTGTATATGACTAACGACTTCCTCTGAGGTTGGGTAATTTTCAATTATTTTCCGGTTATAGATGCAAAACGGGTAAACTAATACTGTAATTGTCTAGGTACGCAATATTTTAATTATTATTAACAGTTTAGATTTATTGTGAAGCTGAAAATTTCCACACAAAATCGATTTCGATTTTTGAATATCTTGTATACTCGAAAATCTAATTAAAGACCAAAATCCTAACTTCATCACGTTCGCTGTGATTCCTGCATTTGGTTTAAGTGTAGGTATTTTAATCAATAAAACTTACCCTCATGTTACACGAGTTCTCATTCATGTTTTTATGAAATAATGTTAAAATAACTAAATAGGTAACCATATTGAAAAATCGTGAAAATCGGACTTGATTTAAGGGTTTAAGTAACGTTATCCCCCGAAGCTAAATTTGTATGTTTTTTTTTTGACAGCGCTTTGAGCGTCGCTTCACAGTCTTCTTAAGTTCGATTGTCAAGATTTGCCCTGACTTAGTCTTTGAAAAAGCGCTTTGTCGCTATTCAAATGTAGAAAAAGTACCCACGGTCCGTTTTTGGCGGCGTTTTTGGTTGAGGAGCTGAAAAATTAACACATTTAGTCATCTTAATCTATATATATAAACGGCAAAACTGACTGACTGACTTAGATATCAACGCACAGCCGAAACTACTGTACCTAGAAACTTGAAATTTAGTTCAGGGGTTGCTTTCATGATGTAAGTGCACTAAGAAAGGATTTTCCGAAAATCGACCCCCAACGGGAATAAATAGGGGGAGTAGCGGGAAACTAATTCTACGCGTACGAAGTCGCGGGCGTCCTCTATTAATATTATAAATTAGGAAGTTTGGATGTTTGTACGAAATCACGCTTGAACCACTGAACGGATCGGGATGAAACTTGGCACACATAATTATATTAGGTCCTGGAATAGTTCAGAAAATAGTTTTTATCTCGGAAAATTGGACAGTTCCTAAGGCAGCAGCACGACGGAGTCCCAGGCAAAAGGCTAGTTTATTATAATGACGTGTAGAAAAAAAAGAAGACTTTTAAACTGAATATTTTTATTATAATTAACATTAATTTTGAGGCGTTGCTAAATGAGTATCACACATCAAACATATCATGTATTAATTGTTAGTTCATAATGTAAATTAATATTCAACACTAACGGGTTTTTAAATTAATTAAAAAACCGGCCAAGTGCCGATTATCAATATCGTTTATTGTATGGGTTTTTTTTTGGTGCTATAACGGCGAACTAAGCTAACGAATAAGCTATCTATGCAAATTTCAAATGTACCTATAGCTATTATAGTTTAAAGATACCCTGTGACAGACAGATGGACAGCGGAGCCGTTAAAACCCTTTGGATACGGAACCCTAAATAAGGGGGCCGTTGGAACCATTTTCGTACGGAACCCTAAATAAGGGGGTGTTGGAAACCTTTTCGTACGGTAAGTACCCTAAAAAAGGGGATGGACAGCGGAGCCGTTAAAATCCTTTGGGTACGGAACCCTAAAAAAGGGGACGGACAGCGGAGCCGTTAAAAACCTTTGAGTACGGAACCCTAAATAAGGGGCCGTTGGAACCCTTTTCGTACGGAACCCTAAATAAGGGGGCGTTGGAAACCTTTTCGTACGGTAAGTACACTAAAAAAGGGGCCGTTGGAAACCTTTGGATACGAAACCCTAAATACGATAAAGTATAAAAACGTAAAAGGACTTATACCATAAATTTCAACGAAAGCATTAATGATCTTAAATTTTATTACACCTAAATAATACAGCAGCTTTGCGGTCTCTTTAGTACGGCATTAAAGTTAACGAGAATTTGCTAGCCGTTTTCTATATTATTTATCCTTTAGCACGCTTTGGTAACCCACCCCTGTTTTACCCGTCTTTATTACGTCTGTCTATCTGTCTTTAAAGTAAGGCGAACGAGATGAGGTAAAGAATGTACCTAAACAAGCTTTGAAAAATCTTGTCACTTCGAACGCAATCCAAACAGGAATGAACTTCACAAAATGGCCGCCCTAATGTTGACAACTTCTGTACTGACCGCTTTCCCGTACCACGAATCTCGCAACGTCAGCCGTCATGGACCAACTGAAGATATTACTGCGTACGAGAAGTAAGGACAGATATAATAATCGCTCGCTGTCGCAATATAACTCAGTAACGGTCAGTTTGTTTACATTCTTTATGTCGTCTCTTAGGCCGTACTTTATTTGTTTGTTTGTTTAATAAATGCTGTAAATGGGAAATAACTGTGGGTAATAATCCCTACATAAACATCGCCTTGTATTTCTGTCCAGCCATGTTATTCTCAACTCAACTATACTCACTTCTCAACTCGACCGGCGAATTATTAAACGGCGAGTTTAAGAGGATTATGAAGCAAAAAAAACTATGTCTGTACGAAAACTTAAAACTGATACTTACATACAAACCTAGATTTTCATAATAAGTACAACATATTAAAAAATCGTGGAAATCGGACTTGATTTAGGGGTTGCGAATAATAAAATAAAGGTGGTTGAGAAACATCGCCCGGAGTTAAATTTGTATTGAAAAAAAAAAGACTGCTACGCGGGTTAAGCGTCGCCTCACAATCCTCTTAAGTTGTCCCGTCGGAGCGTACAAACAACGTTTATAAGGATGTGCATTCTGAATTAGGTAGCTTAAAACTTGCTCGATCGATCGATTAGAACCAATAGACAAAAGCCGACTTAAAACTTGGTATTACTATGGACTTTATTAACTATGGATTCAAATTTTAATCATTCGCATGTTACTATAACAACAAATTAGGTACATACTTTCAAAGACATAAATCTATACAGGCTCCCATGGCGTCAAAAATATCTACACATCCCTATGCCACTGACTGCGTGGACGTGGAATTTATTGCCTACTGTAATTAGGCAGTCTCAGTCTGTAGATTCTTTCAAATCTAGACTAAAGAAGTTCTGGCTTGACACTTGTTCTTAAACTTTTTCCTGTTTATTGTATATATTTATATATGTCTATATATTTTATCTATTCATATTTATAGAAATTTCTTTTAGTGTTGTACTTATTTGGCTATTCGTTGTAATTATTTATTTCTCAATCGCTCAAAGGTTAACTGGAAGAGATCCCTTATAGGGATAAGTTCGCCTTTGTACATCCCTGTTATATTTTTGTCTATTTTATAATTGTTATTTCTTTTGTTTGTACAATAAAGTGTTTACATACATACATACATACATACATACATACATGTTTACATACATACAATCAGGTCTATGTATACATATTTTTGGCCTGATGATCGTATAGATATATTAGTGCTTTTGACTGTACTTGTTACTATTATCGACGTCTTAAGGTTATAAAAAGAATCCTTGCTAAACCAATGCATCGTGTTCCGGTGACGGCACATTATACTTATCGTCTTATTCTTAAACGTAATATAAACCTATGTTAGTTAAAGCATGCTTCGTCACTTTCTGTCAGATTCAAATGTCACAATGACAGATAAGCACAAAGCATATTTTAAGCACACTTTAGGTATGTGCGTTTATAAATAAAAGGGTTAGACTATAAGTAGGTATTCACTGTTAAGAAAATCCGGATGAAATATCATATCATAATTAAAAACTGAAGTTATAATTAGTACGATAACCAGTTACCTATAACTACGGTATTCCGCGTGTAAAAATGGCCTGGCTTACGCACACATAATCAGTAAATATTGCAATTACACAATAATAAATAAATGACAAGTGAAAGCAGGATGATATGCTAATTTCCGGGAGCGAACAAAACTAGCAGACTAGTTCACGGTTCCGTTGACGGCGCAAAACTACGTAAAGGTGTACCAATTGGCTTGATTTTAGGGTGCCACTATCGAAGTGCGTATAACATATCTATCTCTTTTTACTATATTATATCATTGACGATAACACACAAAATATGAATACTTGAACATATTTCACAAGCTCGTAAGAAGCGGTGAAGATTTTATACAACCGCGTTAATAAGATAAGATGAAATATCTCACGCTGTCACACACTAACAATGTTTTCTCAACAGTCTCAACACGGTATTCAGAGCCCATAATCGTCATTTATATGGGTTTGTGGCGCACCACGGCGTCTGTGGCATGGGTGGTGAATAATGTTCCCAATTTAATTAAAAAAACAAGTGATAGCGGTTTTTTGAGTGTCGGCTCAGGATTATAATTCAAATTTAAAATTTGGAAGTCTTATTTGTTTTTGATATTATAAAACAGATCAATTCCGGTGTCACGTCAAGGGTATGGATGTTGACAGTGATATCTATCGTGTGGTCTTTAAATTATCTTAGAGCCTAGCATCATTTGGCTTTACTATCCACTACCACCACACGTCCAGTAGGTACTATAGTATTTCTAGTCCTATACTATGTAAACACATATTGGATCACACTAACCACTAGCAAAAATTGAGCCAATTCTTCTTCTGGTTCTTCTTCAATTTTTGAAGGATGGCCATCAACTCCTAATCCATTAATCCTGCGAGCGAAATGGAACAGCTCTGCAGCACTCTCCTGTCCACATTTCCTTCATCACAATCTGCACTACATTTAGAGTTAAATCTATTGGAATAGAAGAGTACATATATATTAGCCAACGTTTTCTCAAAGCTAAAACAACTTACAGCAGGCTTCCAGATAGAAATAGACTTGAAGAACAAGATGAATATAATTTTGTCAGTGTATTAGTGTACTGTTGAACTTATACTTACTATTCGATTATTTACTATCCATACTTTAATAGTAAACACACGATTACTACATCTGGAGCCCCAAGTGGGTAATAGATTGTAGGTCTAAGCTGAGCTAGATTTATCGTCAGTGAAAATATCGTACAGCACCAGTAACTTTGTGTTAACAGCGAATTTTCTCCGCAAGCCGCCTTGAGACTGAAGACATATGATTCTTTATTGCGTTGGAAAGATTAGCCCTTAATGCGAGGAGTTTTCTGAAAAATAAAAAGTTACAAGCACTTTGTTTTGTTACCGTTTTCTATGGTTAGCTTGAGAAAGCTGCTTGAGAATTTAATAAAAGTATAGTAACATGATTTCAATAAATTAATACACGGTCTCTACGGTTGATTTTACGTAATGTAAAACTAAAGAGTGGGCCCATCATACAAAGAAAATACTTCGCCTTTATTATTGTTATCAATATCATCGTCATCATCATCATCATTGTCATCATCATCATCTTCATCGTCATCATCGTCATCATCATTTCATTCTTCTTTATCATTACTCAATCAATCTTCTTCAAAGATTCGTCCTGTACCACTCGTGTTCAGCTATTTCTTTGAGCCTGTTTCTTAGGGTAAATGATCGCAATTAGACAAGTCTTTGTCCCCAACAAAGTCATTATTATTCTTAAAACACTTTGGACGATAATACTCAAGACAGGGTGTAATAAAGGTGTGACAGGCCCAGACTGCAAAGAGGAGACTAATAAAATAAAATAAATATTCGGGCCATTATAAAATTAGTATTGTATCCACTCAAAATAAGATTAATTACTTGTAATTAGAAACCAATCTACATCGTAAAAACCGAGCCAGTTTTTGCGAAGTATCACTGGGCCAACCAATATGGTAGCAGCCATATACGTCACCTGAGATTAAGTTCACCTAAAAACAACTTGCAAAAACTTGTTCTCTTTGAGCTCGTCATTTGCAAATGAATTGAACTGATGTGACATGAAATGCTTTGAAACGTTATTGATATTTCAACATCAGTTACCATATACTCACCTACGTAATGTGTCTGGAGTTTTGATGTCAGGTTGTGTCGGAGGTTGGAGTGAATTGAGTTTTCATCTTGCTTGACATAATTATAGCAGAAGCAAAGAAGCGTTTAGGTAGACTTTGAAGCAAGTAAGAAAATATCATGTGGCATATCCTCGTAAGATCCATAATATCTGCTTTAGTGACGTAGTAATTGCAACCTTGTTGACTTAATTACAGGGTGCCTTTTATATTTGACATTATGTCCTTAAGCTAAAACCGGGGGACTCAGGAGGTTATTATAATTCATTGCCAATAACCAGTTTTTAAATGACAAATGGTAACAATTTGACTCTGAATCGACATGGAAACGACTGGTATGAACTCTCGCAGCGTTTTGGGCTATTTTAAATCCAATCAACTTCTCTGAAAATATGGTTTTAGCTTGGCTGAAGCGCTGGTAGATTTACTTCATATTACCGACGTGTAAAAGAACCCTGTTGAGGCCAACTTTCCGAACAAGACATGTCATAAAAAAACATTTCATATCCATTTATTAGCTAATTGAAAAAGCTAGGTAAATAATTGTCTTATGTTTTTTTTCTGTATAGGTCATAAAAAACAGATACCGTTAAATGAATCCCACGCGCCAAAAATCGCAAACAACATACATAATTTTATATTAATATGTACAAAATTAAAGATGCTATCATTATTTTATTATTAGCAAGCATCTGTCTAACCAGAGAATGTAAAACTTGTACTTATATCATAAACATATTTTAATGACATCATTACAGAACTAACAGACGGGTTTAGTACTTAAAGTGTTCACTGCCTCATTCCCTGATTACCGTGCAAAACTGACACTATATCAAGTTCTTGGCAAGTAACTATTAAGTGCTACACTGACACCTTTATACCCAATTAATTTCAACTTGACATATTCATGGAACTCTGTCAAAGCGAATACTAATCGCGTAATCACTCAAACATGTCGTAATGTAAGCATAGTATAAATAAAAAAGTAGTCCGTCTTTGGCCCCTTAGGAGTTTCTGATACCTATTGCCGCTTGGGCGCTAGGGTTGCCTGGATCCGCGTCGCTCAATATTTTATACATTGATGTTTGATTCAAGCAGGACGAGTGCCATACGCAATGATGATTATGAATACTTAATACGAATGAAGCATAACTCGGCTACGGTGCGGCCCGACTAAACCGGCTTGGTGCGTCCTCTTGAGTTTGATTGTTGTGCTCGCGGCACGCACACATATTAGGTTAGGTTAGAGTTGTCTTATGACAACACTAAAAAGTTTTAAACATCAGGGGTTTTAGGGGACACATGACGATAAGGACAAACGATATTATAGATTCCAATATAGACCCATACTTTTGTTTGAAGATGAACTACTGTTTTTACTGTGATTTAAGTTATTTTATACTTGAATTATGAATAGTCTTTGTACTGAGAACAGATATACGAGGGCTGCCTTTTAAGTTCTGTCGTTTGCAAAACTCCCGTGATTATAAAAAAAAAACTAGTATCATCTTAAAATATTTGAATTTAAAATTCAAAAACAAAAGAATGTCTCGAGATCGGCCGATTCGTTTTAGTACAGCGTCGGTTCAAAGTTGACAAGTCGGTTGTGAAAATGGAAATTTCGAAGGAAAATTTACGTGCGATAATATTTTACAACTTTAAAAGGGGTTTAACGCGTCTTCAGTGCTTTGAAGACCTGACTACGGTTTTTAAAAATGAAGCACCATGCATCCGGACTGTGTAACGTTGGTATTTGGAATTTCAACGTGGTTGCTCTAGTCTTAGTGATAGGCATCGTGAAGGCCGACCAAAAACAGCTGTAACCCAGGAAAACATTGACGCTGTACGGCAACTGATCGTCGAAGATCGCCATGCGACATACCGCGAGATAGAAGCTTCATTAAGCATTTCAGAGACCAGTGTTCAAAATATATTGCATGATCACTTAGGTGTAAAAAAATTGATCTCACGCTGGATACCACATTTACTTAGTGAAGACCAAAAAACGGCTCGCGTTAGATGGTGCCGCAAAACTCTGCGGCAATTCAACCGAGGAGACTCTAAACACGTTTATGACATTATCAGTGGTGACGAATCTTGGATATATGCCTACGATCCGGATTCTAAACAGCAGTCGACTGTTTGGGTGTTTCAAGATGAGCCAAAACCGACCAAAGTAATACGCTCACGGAGCACTTCGAAAAAAATGGTCGCCACGTTTGTAGCGAAAAGTGGCCACGTTGCGGCCATCGTGCTCGAAGATCGTAAAACAGTTAATGCTGACTGGTATACCACTGTTTGTTTACCAGAAGTTATCGGCGAGTTCCGAAAAAATAACCCAAGACGTCGTATAGTACTGCACCACGATAATGCTAGCTCGCACACCGCCCGGCAGACAATTGCGTTTTTAAAAGAACAAAACGTCGAAAATTTGGATCACCCGCCGTACAGTCCAGACTTAAGCCCTAATGACTTCTTCACTTTTCCAAAAATCAAGCAACGACTTCGTGGTCAACGGTACCGGACGCCTGAAGAAGCGGTTGAGGCATACAAAACGGCCATTTTGGAGACCCCGACTTCGGAATGGAATAAGTGTTTCGAAAACTGGTTCGATCGAATGAAAAAGTGTATTACATATCACGGTGATTACTTTGAAAAACAATCAATACCATTTAACACTTAAATTGTCTTTAGTTTTTTCAAACGACAGAACTTAAAAGGCACCCCTCGTATTACCTTAATTAATATATGATCTACAATAGACTTTATCAGAATAAATTTGAAGCATTTCTAAGATCTTACCAGTCTTCCATAAAACTGTACAAATACATAAATAATGTTCATTATCTTGTTTTATTTATTAGATGGTTGTTTTCCCTTTAGATCATAAATAAGTCTTGCTCACTCGCACTCTCAGACCTTTCGAATAGGATGTTAATCTTCAAGTTACTTTAATCCAAATATAGATATCATGTCGTGTGAGTAAAATCCTTCCTACAATAAATATTTTTCTACCTTAACTTAGTAAAATACATGAAGAAAACAAAAAGTAAGACAACGGAATCACGTAACAAAAGATTTTTCTCTTTTTAATTGTCACTATGTGGCATTACAACTATTATACCATCTCGCATTAAGCCTTAATTTTGCTGTCGGTTACATCACTATAAAGCTATGTTGTTTTTCTTAACTTCTTAGGTTTACGTTCAACTAGTGGCCACTACGGGTGCTATACTGCTTTCTATTAAATTTATAAGTAGCATTAAACCGGTTTGATCTGCTTTCACACGGGAAGACGGCGAATTAAAGTGGTCTTGTTCTTGATACTATTGACATACTAACTGGGTGTCGTACTCTTTTTACCTGACTGCCGACGGAGGTGGGTAATGTTTTGGACCTGTATGTATGTATGTACAGTCAAGGACTTTAATTGTTTTGCCACTATGGAACCCTGTCATAATGACAGTGTCAAACCACATGACAGAAATTACGCTTAAATGAATGATTAACGTTATGCGACAGGGTTACATAGTTGCATAAAAATGGGTCCTTGACTGTATGTATGGTTCCCATGTAAACGCTGAACGGATGGCCCGATTTCGACAAGCGAGGTGTCGTTTTTCGTCTTAGCAATGCGAGTGTCACTGAGTACAATATTTTTAAATTTGAAATAGTCGAAAAAAAACCATGATAACTCACATTATATTGACGACTTATCCAAACAGAAGTTGGGTTTTAAAATATTGCTTTGTGTTAGACATATTATCGTCATAAAAGCCTCAAACATCATTTCTATTTCTACTTCAACTTTGTGATTATGGCGGTGATTTGTTATTCGAAACTCTTTCAGAATAGACATTAGCTAGTATTGCATAATAATGTCCTTTGTGAGTGTCAGACTTAAGATTTCTATCTTGTTGTGAACTTTGACCTGTGTCTTTCTTTTTGTATTTATTTTCAACTTGCATTAACGTTCTGCGAAACATAATAATCTTATTTTTCATTATTATAAAGTTTTTATAGTGATATCTTTAGGTTTTCATGCTTTAATAAGTTATTCCGGTTCAATCATCATTCACTTAAGAGCTCTTTTCGGTAGAGTAAATTCTCTTCTACCCTATTTCATTCCTCTTGAACGTGTTTAAAATATATTCCCAAAAACATAAGAGCTCTATTCTCTAGCCAGTTTAGGGTACATAAATAACGGACTGTTTTACTGCACATCCATAAAAACGGCTCTGGAAATTTTGCCAGCGAAGCTTCTGCGGTGTTGCAAAAAGCTTATTCATCTGTACAAATTTGTTCCGAGTTCCATCTCGCTCGTAGTTCTAGCTCTCGGAAATTTCTAGAACTTTATTTTAATTCTTGTATATCTTTCCTTAAATTTAGTTAGTTTTTAATTTAGCGTGTAATTGAATTTCTTGCATTACACACGTGAAAAAACATAATCGTTCTATGTAATGCTATTAAATGTCAGAAATAAAGTACTTATCTTGTATGAGATTATTTTAAGATGCTTGAAATGTCAGTTTTCTATGACAGGGCGTTTCTTTAGATTTTGGGTGCGTGGATTGTATCTGCATATTAAAAAAAAACCGGCCGAGTGCGAGACGGACTCGCGTACGAAGGGTTCTGTACCATTTATATACAACATTAGACACTATTATTATAATAACCTTTGAGCAAAAAACGGCAAAAAATCACGTTTGTTGTATGGGAGCCCCAGTTGAATATTTATTTTATTCTATTTTTAGTATAAAGCGTCAACAGGAATACATCATCTGTGAAATTTTCAAATGTCTAGCTATCACTGTTCATGAGATACAGCCTGGTGATAGACAGAAAGACGGAAAGTGGAGTCTTAGTAATGGGGTCCCGTTTTTACCCTTTGGGTACGGAACACTAAATACAGTTTTTTCTATAATTACCTTTTATTTTTACTTATTTTTAGGAAACACGATACAGTCAGGGAGAGACCGGTGGAGGAAGAGTTGCCAGTGTAATAAGATTAAAATCTATTTTATGTGTTGCCAACATAAGACATTGTTTTGAATTTGAGAGAGCGTTTGTAAACATTAAGTAATTTTAAAGTCTAATTGGACTGTTTCTAGGACAGCTTTAATTACAAATCGTTGTTCAAGCTACAGTTTCCCGCCACTTTAAAGATTATAACGATCATAAAGCCCTCTTTCATTGATTATTTATCTGATCATTCATTGCTGTCAATACTATAATGAACATCGATTATAATTTGGCAACTGAATTAGATATGCTCGATAATTCTGTCTAGACTGCAGCCTAGTAGATTTACGATAGCCCAAACACGTAGGAGTTGTTCGCCTTTACCTAACTTCCCACTTGAATTCTGAATTAGGCGATAAAAGGTCTGACGCTTTTGACGAATGATTAGCCGTAACCTATTGTTTAGCAGTTACGTCTGGCAAATTGATTGTATCAACATTATCTACATTGGCAATATTGTTGGTTGTTTGTTTGTTGAAAACCGTTGAGTCGTTATTGGAAATTAGGAACTCGAAATGGGACTGTTGATTATGGGTGAAGTTTTGGCTGTGAAATGAAATTGTTCAACTACATTTCACATTGTTAGTTTAGACGAATAATTTGGTAAGTAAATTTAGGCTTCTACAAAACTGAAACCTAAGGACTTGGCTCGTTTTGTGTTCTAATCCCCGAATGGGGACCAGTTTACTTAATGGTAGTTAACCACGAACCACTAAATTTGAAACGTTGAGCCCCTGTCACTCGTCACTCGAGACTAAATCGAAAGAACGGGACGGAGCTAACGTAACTTGTTTTTTATCTGTGTGTGTTTGTGGCATCGTAGCTCCCAAACAGATGGACCGATTCTGACGCGATTTTTTTAAAAAGAAAGGGAGTTTCATCGTGGTGGTTTTTAGCTAGGTTTGATGAAAATCGGTTTGGTCTTTTAAGAGATATCACCTCTGAAAGTAGGAGTCGCCATTAAATCCTAGTTTTTAACGGTTATCAAGTTATTATTTTTTTGAATCCGTTTTTTTTGGCAATTTTACCGATCGGTGATCTTCAGAATATTTTTATAAGGTGCATAATTGACACAACGCTGACAAAAAACTGTGCTAAGACTTGCATTTCTTCGTGCCCCCAGCGTGGGATTTCCAAATGACCCGTTCATAATCCCGGAGGCGTACCAAATAAACTAGAGCGAGTTGAATTATTATCGTCAGAAGGCCGATTATCAGTAAAGCTGCGCAGGCGGCGCTTGAATAATAGTAGCAATGAAACGCAACAAATAATAGAACTCATTCAGCGCCAGACATTGCGGTTTCCTCACAGAATTAACCCGTTTTCGTGCTCTTGGCGAAACGCTTGGAGTGTAAGTATCTATACGTGGTTTTGGTTTTAGCCGATCTCAAGGCTTGTACTTCTCGGTAAAACTTACTTTTGACATGTTATCGTATTGTCAACGTGACGATAGCTCTTATTTACTTGACAGTAATGGCGGCTGAGATAAAAACAATATGATAACAAGTAAAGGGCAATATGGTTTTACCCAGTAAGAACTACCTAATTTTCTAAGGAGGACTAATTTTTTAAGGAGGTTTTGAATGACAATATTTAGCGGGGGTGTTATTATCTTAAAATCGGCATTCTGTCGGTTGAACGAGTGAATGTGGCGCAGCTTATAGACCGGCGAGATTAAGTAGTCCCGTCAGAGCGTACAAAACATATTTTAGCGCGTTCATTCTCAATATGCAGCAGGGCTTCTCTTGATAAAATCGAACGTAGAAGGCTGCCTGATTGAGACTCCACGCCGAAACTCGAAGGTTTATATGTATAAGCTGCGTCGCGTTCACTTGTTCAATCGTTTGATGGACCCAACGCCGTTTTTAAGAGAATAATACCCCAGCGGGCCTATTACGAGTATGGTCGTGTTTATCGATGTAGATCTGTCTGTCAATCTCTTACCAGTGTGTAAGTGCGAGAGCGACGGATTCTTTATCCGCCGGCATAAAGGCGACCATAATACGGGCCCAGGAATTAGTTTGTTTTAGTAATGTTCAATTTCAAACGTCCAAGTGCTCTATTCAACACAGTTAATCATAATGCTTTGACGTGTTGGTGTTGTTTTTAACTTGGCCGCCATTAGTGTTAAATAAGAGCTATCAAAACGTTGACAATACGGAAACACTTCAGAATCAATAAGGTAAATCACGACTTGACAGAAGCGCGTGGAGCTAACCCCATGTGCTTCTGTCTAGTCCATCAGAGTAAATCTCTTTAACCGAACAATTGTCCTCGCGTGTGATATCCATGGACTTGTTTCTCTAATAAGTCCATGGTGATTGTCTAAAACTCGATACTGGCGAAATACACCTTGTTAAACAAGGAGTGAAAGCCATTAGTTAAGAAAAAAAGAGGTAAAACACGTAAAAACGTGTAATATATCTCAGCCCTGTTTAGCGCGATTCCGCACGCGTAATTGTAATTGCTTTTGTATTTGAAGCAGTCATATTTTCCGGTATAAACAGTAAGCACCCAATGCCTTAAAATGTTAATTCGAAATTATTTCCGTATCAAAGGATCATGGGCTCTTTTGTATGGAAATTAAATGTGGCATCAACTGAATTGAAACCTACACTGAAAAAATAAATTGGTCGCTTGTAACAAGATTGTGATTGTTGTGCATAAGCGTCTTAGTCCCATACGAGCCTGACAAGACGATAGATACACCAACTAAGACGTTAGATACATCAACTATGATGTTAGTTGATTCACTAAAGAAATTGCTGTAGTTAACTATCAGCTTTGGTTGATATAACTAATATCTTAACTATTGTAATAATTTTTTGTCAACTAAGTGAAAATCTCTCTTTGTTGGCTCTCATTTTTTTGAGTGTATATATTTAAAATGTAATTGTGTTTTCAAGTATCCATATTTTTGTTCTTCGGTGAGCTAGGTGTTTGCGGCCATATTAAAAAAATAGTGTTTCAACTAATTCCTTTTCAGTTATATATGTTTCGATTATGTTGGTTCCACAACCAATTTGCCCATTATCCGTTCACGTTTATAGGTTGGGCGTGAAATTATGAGAGCGCTACAAACAAAACCAAACACTTTTTAATATTAGTAACTATTGTAAGACTCAACAGGGACTGCTCCTTCCATAACGGCTAAACTGCAACTTCCACTGCATATTAAATATTATTATCCATTGCTGCAGTCGGTTGCATCTGCTATAATATTCAAGTTGCAAATGCATCTTTTTCATTTGTGAAAACGAATTCTAGTTTCAGTATTTTAGCCCCTAGGGTAAAAAACACTCATGACGAAGTGTATAGACGCAGACAGTAGACAGACTGACTTCTAGTATGATGGCCCCCACATAGAAACAGTCGGACTGACAGGCCGAGAGGGACCCAGCTATTTGTTAGAATGAAAAAGTAATACGTCTCCTTGTTCTAACCTAGCAGATAGCCGAGTCCCTGGATGGTTACTAAATTCGAATCTTCGCATACCACATCCCTTACACTTGTCATTCGAACGAGATTAAAGGCCGACCCACATCGGATGCGTGCGTTCCACTGCGTTGTACAGCATGAATCCTCATACAATATGTCACACCGCTTGCGTGACGTACGCGTGCACGTATCACGATCGCGGTACGACGTTGTATAAGGATTCTTACTATACAACGCAATGTGTGGCTCAGCCTTAAATGGACAGAAAGGGATGGAGATAACGTAACTTCGGACATCAATTTTCAAATTAAATGCAACGTCGTATAATTCCCTATAAATTCTTGTAGTTTGAAACGACCGGTAGCATCACAGTTATAATTCATCTCAGAGTTAGAATGATTTTAGTCCTTCTGTGTCAAGCGATTATAGAATTTAGTCGCTGTTTTTCATGTGTGTAATTGCTTAGCTTTCATGTGCACATAGGCCACTTTGGCTCTGAAATATAGGGTTAAAAGATTCAGTGGCTAGAAATCGATATCAACTACGTTTAAAATGAATATTGCGTCTGCGTCAATATGCTAATAATTATTATACGTCTAAAACCGGTTGATTTGATTAAGTAGCTGTTAAATGCTTACTCTTATCAGATCTATATAAACAACCTACTTTATTAATTTATTGATAAATATATCATAAAATTGATAGAGTGGCTGTTATGTTGATCCGGTTATTAGAAGAACTTGTAGCTCCTGATATTATGTTAGGTTATTGATCTATTGATTTTATCGAAAAAAATTCGAAGACTTGCCGTCGTTCTTGGAGATCGATACTAACCTGACTCTGACTGCGGCCATTGATAGGTACTCAAATCTATAGAGTCAGTTAATCAATTGATTATTATTTTTCAGTATTATTAGTTTATCCTCGTAAGCCCTATGTTTTCTTAATAGCAGTAGTCCTAACTACCGAATGTACTATACCAAGTAAATATTAAGAATAGTGTTTTTGAGTCCATTAATTAGTGCTTTAGAGTTAAAAATATTTTGTACGATAGTGAGTAGACAGGTCTGAACTACTATCATTAATTTGTACTTGTACAAGTACGCGAGGACTTACGAGGCTATGTACGCAATATCCAAATTTAGTTCAAATGATCAAACACTTAAATTAGTTTTGTAGAATCCGCAAAAATCCCTTATTGTTTTAAACCAAAAACAGTGAAATTATCTATCATTCATAATCCCTTAACGACATTTAAAATAAATGTCATTTAAAACAAAGTTCATTAGCAAAATGTTTTTCGCGTTCGTGTTATAAAACGTCTCCTCTGTAATTAACAAAATAAACAAACCATTAATTAAGTGCATAATTTTACCCTCGGAAGGACGCTGCTGCGATTTCACAGGGTTGCTTCAATGCTGTTGTTTTTTTATTATTATTACACTGTAGCAACCCTGGGTTTCCATTTTAAATAAAACATTGAAAATAACGGTATCTCCACCTTTCTTTCTATTTGTAGCATTTGGTTTAAAATGATTTGTGAATCATCAGAGGTAGAGACAATAAAGAAGCTGCTGTGTGAATGTAATACCACATGAACATGCCGGCCGAAGTAAGAAAGAAAATCCTCGGCTATGGCTACCTGGAACGAAACGATTTCAAGGCACTGCCATTGCACTCCACTATCCGCTTTCCGAAAGGGGTAGATGAAGCATTGGACTAAGCGCTAAATAAAAAGAGGGGTAATTACAAAACAGATCCCATAGGCTCAAAGTGTATCCGTATGGACCCCACCAATAAGATAAGATAACAAGATAAGAATGATGAGGCAGCCATCTTTCCTATTCTTATATCCGAAGATGCAACGTAACAGAATACAGATGCTATTTAACAATCAGTAAGTACTTTGCCCCAAAACCTCACGAATACCCCGCCTAACTCCGTACAATCATGCCCACAAACTTAAAACTTCTATTTGCCTCTAATACTCTTCAATTCTATAAAGATCAGATCAATGATACTTTAGTTAGCGTCGAAAAAACGTACAAACATAAGGATGCCCACCGAGTTGACTCTAACGGCCGGTTAGACGAGCAACATTTTCACAGCAATTTGTTGCCGGGAACTATATGCATCTTGCTCTAACATACGAAATAAGATTAAGACAGCAATAGTTGCCAGCGACACATTGCCGTAAAAAGTTGATCGTGTACCAGAATCCGTGACTCTTTTAATTCTTACTTCGGCCGGCATTAATTTTCACAGTATGTGTTTCATTGGGATCTATATCGTTTGTCATACTTATTTTTAGTCATAGTGTGTTTTAGGTCATACTTATCGCAAGTCATAACGTATTTTTTTAAGAAACTACTCGTTCAGGTTTTTATAAATCAAACCTGACCTAACTTAGCCTTGTCTACACGTTATTAAGAAAGTCTGAAAAATTTACGGTTCCAGCGATTTAAAAATGATGACTATCAATAATTTACGCATGACTCGATATATGAATGTGGAAGAAGCGAAAGAGATTTGTCAGGATATCGTAGCAGGTGGAAAGAAGTGGTCTCTGCCTACCCCTCTGGGAAACAGGCGTGATTAAATGTATGTATGTATGTAATAATTATGTCAACAGTGACATTATGACCGAAAAAATATGGGAAACAACGGGCTCCCGTTTCATTTTCTCCTACTAATAATTTTACACCAAATACTTTGAATGGAAAGAAAGACGATAAGAGGTACAGTTTGATTGATTAGCAAGTAAAGAAAAGATAATGTGTTACAGATTATTGCCAGATTCCATTATTTTGTAGATTACTTTACTAAAATTAATACTATCTTCGACGACTATTCGACTATTATACGACTCTTCGTTTTATTGAAAACAATAAAATAAAACAATTAGCAAAGATTTGTTTTGCTCTTCAGCCTATTCTACTGGAAAAACCGGAATTGCCTTTGAAGTTATTGTTTTTGATTCGGCCGCCATTACTGACAAGTAAATAAGAGCCATCATTGTTGGCAATGCGATAACATGTCAAAGGCAGCATGTTTTTACCATGTACAATTGGTTCTTGTCTAGCTGTCATTTTGAAAACATCTCTCTATTTATTTCATTTTTTGTAAATTACTTAATCGTTGATTTTGGTACGCAAATCAAGGGCAACTTTGTGAAGTAACCTCCAACACTGACGAAGAATATGCATCAAATAAAATAACAGTGAAAATTTGGATCTGAATGAGCAAGCGGCCAAGAACACTCCAAGCCATTGAAGTGGATGCCCGCCATCTTCAATGGTGTGCCGACTGGGACTGGAAGACGCCGACGACAACTACGATTCACCGTACAATTGCTTATATATACTTGACATTGGCAAAATTACATAACTTTTAGACGCCATTAAAATAAATAAATAATAGTAATAATATATTTATTATCAATGTTTTACCTTTACACTCATAGGTCATTTAAGAGCACAAAAACTATTTTTGGTTTTCCAGTTGTTTGTTCACTGCATCAGCGCTGTTTGTTGTGCAAAGTTCGCTTGTTCGAGCTTGCACTAGTGCTTTATGCAATATGCAACGTGTTTCGAAGAGCTTTAGTGTGCTTTCAATATAGTTCGGTAATTAGAAAAGCTGAGATAGTCCTTTAAAGCTACAGGAAAATTGTAGACTTTTTTCATGTGTAAAACCTAAAGGTAATGGCAAACAATAATATGGATCAATAACCTAGAATCGATACAGCAGCAAAATATTTGAGACCTGATATTTATGCTCGATTTTATTCAACGTGATTGGTACCTAATTGTTTTAAACGACGCTCGGTTAATTTTTGGCATTTATAATAAATTTCCTCTAAAAGAATGATCCATTTGTTCTGAATGAAATCTATATGATGTCTTACAAAACTTTCAAATAAGGTTTTTAAAGTCTTAACTATTCTTGCAAAATTTGCCTTTAAAATTTCATCGAGGTACGAGAAAGTGCTGTCCTAGTTTCTTAGTTAGTTAGCATTTTCATTATTCCATTAAACAATTCATATCCTTTGTTAAGTTGTTAATGAAGCGTTGCAGGATTTCAACGATTTAAAAGTAATTATTATTGCTACTTCTTTACATTGTATAAAACAAAATCGCTTCCCGCCGTCTGTCCCTATATGTACATTTAGATCTTTCAAACTACGCAACCGATTTCTAACGGATTAAATCAATAGATAAAGTGATTCATGAGGAAGGTTTTTATGTATAATAAAGTCTGGTTTGTATTCAGTTATCACAGAAAAGTCATTAAAAGTGAAGCGAAGCTAGGGCGGGTCGCAAGTGTATAATAGTTGTCCCAGAACTTTTATAACTGTTAAAAAGGAAAAAAAACCCGATATAATGTCGACATCTACTTTCAGAGCTAATATCTCTTAAACGGACGAACCGATTTTTATAAAACTTAATAAGAACCACGCCAATGAAACTAGCTATATTTTTTTTAAAACCGCGTCATAAATCGGGCCATCCGTTTGGGAGTTACAACGCCACATATAGATACACAAATACATAGACACACTGTCAAAGTTATATCACTCTTTTTTGTGTCCGGGTTAAAAACGAATAAATCAATTGCTACCATTATGATCTCTTTCACACTCATTATTTTACTAAAATAAACACAATAGAGCTCTCAAATTCGAGACCTTGCTTCAACAAAGCCATTTATTTGAGAGCGTTATTTGAACGAGCAATTTATCATTCTTTTCCAGCTAGCTCGTGCTCGTTACGCAGTTCGTGTGGGTGCGATCAATTTGATTGATACCTGATACTGGAATTGGTATAGATTGAGACATTAAATTTCGGTATTGCAACATGAATAGTAGTCAGGGCAATGAGCTTACTGTCTATCTATCTAAATATAGGCGTACTTTTTCGAATCAAATTAGAGATATACTGGAAAAGGGCCGAATCTTAAGTACCCGAAACCGATTTGCATGCATGAATCGATGTATGAATGTGAAAGAAGTTTCGTCAGGATCGTAGCAGGTGGAAAAAATTGGTCTCTGCCCTCAGGGAAACAGTCGTGATTCAATGTATGCATGTATGTAAATATCTATGGGTGACTAAGTGATAGATATAGCACAGCTTAAATTCCAGGACCTAGAGACTTGAAAATTGGAGGGATCATTCTTTGGGTACCCTAGGGGAGCTCAAACAAAATATTTTTTGGAAGATAGACCCCCAAGAATTTAAAAAGGTTTGGCAGTGGGAAACAAATTTTAGCAGTACGAAGTCGCGGGCGTTTTCTATATTATCTAAACCACGGTTATCGCTATCAATGTAATTCTACCTCTAGATAATATGATGCAGTTTAACCTCAAAGTATATGGCTCATGTGTAGCGAAGAATTTTAAACAGATATTCTAGAATTTAAAGTTGGCTACGTGATTCTGCTGCACTTTGTTTATGACATGTGCAACGTTTTGCTTGAACAACTTAACCGCAAACTGCAGCGTCTGTTGCATCTAGCTACTTTGCATGACCTCAACGTACTCAGTTTATTCAAAGTTAGTTTAACTGTAGCACTGTTAACATCTTGTTTTGAATTGAGTTGTTTACGGCTACAACTAATTAACTTTGGAAACTGAAACTGAAACACAATTTTCATCTACTGACGTTTATTTCACTAGTACCTTCCTTACTTACCTCTTTGGGTACAATAGCTCTCATTAAAAATTGATAGTTCTTTGTAACTTCGCATTGAACATGCAGCTTAGATTACATCTTCTTCACTTTTTATTATTATTCTTTTTTACGATTTAAAATGTACCTTTTGTTAACTTGAAGCGCTAGTAGATTCACTCCGTATTTCTGACATGTAAAATAACCTATTATTTTATCAAAACACCTTTCAAGGAACTTAGTTGCGCAGAATTTACATTTTATCGAAAGGCATTATCGCCGCATCAGTTTTATTTTTCTAGTCAGAAGTCAAACCTTCCTAAACTATGTAATGAATGTTTAAGATATCCTGAAAATATCATGGTTTAGGCAGAAAGTATATTCGACGAAATGATATAATCGATGAAGTGAAATTCGATATTGACATGTGTTACCGTAAAAGAGCCCTTATGCGGCCAATTTGCTGAATAAATATTTTGAATTTTTGAATTTAAATCATCAGATCAGACCTATTTAGTTGCACGAAAAAGTGAAAACAACGGTCATTGTCGTCTAATAACGAAACCATTTTGAGCTTTCTATGCCCTTTGTTGAAGAACCCATAAAACATCCCATCTCATCAAACGAAATTATACGCATTGTAAGTAAGACTGTTCATGCTATTTTCTTACTTATTCTTACTCTTCTTTGAGGCCAATTTTGGTGTAACAGGCTTGCATTTTGTCCCACGTTTCCAATTAGCTTTTTGTTGATGGTAACTGAGAGGTTTGTAGACCACGCCTTTTTCGCATACTAAGATACATTTTTACAATTGTGGGATTGTTTCTCTCAGTTAGTGTTGTAGCTGTTTCTTTTTTACTCACTTATAAATCTACTTTTAACTGTTGGTTTGACTTGAAATTTTCATGCTTATGCAATTCCGATGACAACACAATAATATGGTACCATCGAGCTGGTATGATGATGGAGACGGAGGCCATATGAACTCTTCAATGGCTCATAGATCCGTCGAGTTTGGACTTATTTGACTTGTTTATTGATAGTGAATTTATTATCAGTGTTAGAACTATAGTCGGCAGTAAAGTGTGTTAAAAAAGCTTTTTAACTATGTCTTCCTCATCATTTAATATAGTTGTGTCATTTATTGACATAACGGTGGGCTACTTTTTTCTTTTATTATGTTATTATTTTGCGAATCACACGGCACGTCCCGCTGCTTCGTCAAGAATTTAGACCATTCTTGAGGTGGTCTCACAATGATTTGAATATTTAGTTTTATTTCACGAACATAATATTAAGATAGCCTCTTACTTCCGCCGAAATTTAATCTTCACTCGTTATCTTTGTTTTATTGCGGCTTTAAGCGCGACTTTTTTAATGTTTGTATTAATCAATCGTCGACTACTTGTTGGATTTTATTGCCTGGTCTACATTTTACAGATTAGCGTGCGATACTTTTTTGTTGGAACTCCGTTATTTCCGTTCTGGTTCTGGTGGACTTGTTTGGATATTTAGACCCAATGAACACTTTAACACAAACATGTAAAGTTGATCTTTACATTCAAGAGCCCTCTTTTGTTGATGAAATAGTTCGTCTCTTTGATTCGGTCTTTTGTCAAACGCATTATTTCTTGTAGGACAAATCGCCAACCTTTTGACTTAGTTTTTCGTAGCCGTTGTTTCTTGACCTTCCCTCTTCTTTTCTTTGATATTGTCTTTACTGAACACAAAAGCTTTATACAATAAGCTAATGTTAATATTTTATTTTTTATTATCTCACATACATAATTGTTTTGTTTGATAGCCTTAATTTGATTATACTTGTAGTGTTTGTGTTTGGGTCAAATCCTGCAAGTCAATTTTGACCTAGTTTCCGTTAATGGAATGGGTTGAAGTTTGGAACACACACATCAATACACATGTCAATCCAGTGACAAGTGACAATGCAATATTATGGTAAGAGCTGATTTAATAGTGGAGTGGGTGACAACAGGATCTGCACTTTTATGAGACTGGCAGAGTTGGGCGTTCGTTAGGTCTTGACAAGCAGATCATCATCAAGACCTATGTGCAAAAAAGTACAGGCGACCACAAAAGACTGACCCAAAAAAGATATTTCTTACAGAAAATAATTCAATTGTTACTAATCAGTGTATAACGGAAATAATTCTCTAGATTAGGGTTGTGCATAGCGTCTACTACAACTCTATGCCTCTATAATTTCGTTACAATCTCACAAAGGCCTGATAAACCTCACAGAGGCGATCTACCGTAGTTTTCTAATGAAGAATACCGTTATAAAATAATGTGGACCGTGAGTACCGCAATAACTCGGTTGATCTAGGGAACTATGAAATCAATAATTTTCATTAGATTGACGGATGACCGATAATCAATCATTTAGTGACATCTGTCAACGTGGACTTTATGGTTGGCGAGCTGGTGGTAATGTAATGTATTTGCTTTGTGGATGTTTATTTCAGGTTATTTTGCCTAATATAGGATGTTGACGTTGTAATATATTGTTTGGTTTTACATTCGGTGTGGTTTCGAATTTGTCAATTAGTACCTATACGCGCATATACGCGTCATAAATATGTCGACGTATACGCGTCATAAATATATGTGTATTATATTAACCATCTTCCTTTTTAACAGTATACGAAGCGTTTACAGCTTTTTAATGTTGAAAAAAGAAGTATTTTGGCTATTTTCAAATAAAAGTAAAATTTATTTTTTATGATAATCAACTTTTAATTAAATAATGACGTAAAAAACATTTATTAACAAGATTTTTTTACGCGCATCTAAACCAATTAGTGTGATGGGCTTGCTTATAGCAAAAGTTATATACGTATTTCATAAGGATGGTTTCCTCAGGTTTATTATTTTATACAATTTATTAGCAATGTCCTCATTACAAATACGAACAACAAATTGTGACTAATATCTATTTTTTATTTTGTTTCCTTTATTTCTCGCTTGCCTGTTAGTAACTCTTTGCCCTTCGAGTAGTACTGTTCTGTCTGTAAATACCTTCAATCTTCTTTCTCTTTAATTTTAGGAGACGCTGCTCGAAGAAGAAGACATTAGACAGTGATTAGTTCGCGAGTTTTGCTCTGATTTTAGTGAGTCGAAAACTTGGAGTGAAGTCGCCGAATGAAGTCGAAAATTGGAAAAAAGTATTTGCCCACGGGCGGGCAGAAGGAATCGTATGTGTTAGTCACGGCAAGAAGGAGATATATGAAGAAATTAATGTACGTACTTGCTTTTACTCTTTCTTTTGCATGCTTTATTTTTGCACACTCTGTATTATTTTTAGGTCATTTTTGGTGATACTTTATGATGCTGACGTTATTTCGTTGACCAAATATGAGGAAAACAACATAAAAAAATTGCGTGAAATAACGTTGATTTACTCATCGAATTTATCCTGTACGTAATACGTACGTAATGTTTATTTTATTTTTATTATTTGTTGTTATAGCGGGTATACAGGCTGAGCAAAATTTCAAGTGACTAGTTATTATGGTTCATGAAATGTGATGTGTCGGACGGACGGATGGACGGACAGCGGAGGCTTAGTACCTACTACCCTGCTAATCTAAATGGTGACCTCGCAAATAAAACTCTTGTAGCAATCGCAACCTTATTACTAACAGCGGAGGGTTCAATCTGCTTTGGCTAACAATTAGAGATGTTGCTTATTGGTTTAGTAGAGCAGTGTAATAGGGTCCCGTTAGCACCTTTTGGGTACGGAACCTTAAAAATTGCTGTCCTTTATTTTGTTCTCTCTCTCTCTTCTGCATCTCATAAAAAAAATATTTATTTATTTATTTATTTATTAACAAAAACATTTATAACTTAACACCTTACCTTATTTATACCTTTAGTCACCAGAGCGTTATAAAATTATACAAAAAAATATATATTTCATTCATTAACATTAATAAATAATTAATTATGACTACAAAATTATTAAATTATATATTATATTATGACAGCTAAATCAAATTAATTTTAAGATAACTTAGTACTTAAACAATGCTAGGGATCAATTAACACCATCATCCAGTATCAAATATATTGTATATGATATTTTGGATTCATGAAGCTCCGAATTATAGATTTTATTAGTACATTTATTTGCGTTAATAAATGACATATCATCTATTATTACAGTTGCGATGCAACAAGAAGACGTACGACATTTTCCTGTTACAACCATTTGATCAATAGAACTGCTTGATTCCTCAAACAGCCGTATTTCAACCGATTATCGCTTAGCTACAGTACAAAAGTAACATTATGGTACATGAGCCACTTTATCATTGACTGCTGCTCTCAATTCTATTTGTAACGACATAAGGTTGTTAATAGAAGTGGCTATATTTGATTGTTGTGCTACCGTTATGGTTGCAAGATGGTTAATCATGACAGATGGTTCCAGTCCTTTGTAGAGTGTACGTTTCTGTCTTGCTTCGTTATTAACCAGGAAAAATACATCTGTAGTAGTAGTAAGGTAGTGACCACACAACTCTAAAATGAGGTCGAATAATGTCCGTTTATTAACCGACTTCAAAAAAAGGAGGACTTAAAAAAAACTTTTTATACTTTTTAGTGATCATAATTATGCTGTTATTCTCCCACTTCTCAATTTTTTGCTTTTTGAAGGCGGGTTTTTGTTTTTTTTAAACTTTTAACAGATACAAAGAAGGAGGTTCTTAATTCGTCTGTATTTTTTAAATTATTTTGTGTGTACCTAGTTTTTTTTAATATATATGTAGGAGTGGGTGGTAGTGGGACAGAAACTGCTAGATAAGTAAGTAAGTAAGACTAAGTAAGGGTTCTTATGGATGGTCCCATTTTAGTTTCGTTAAGATGTTTTTTAGATCTACAACTCAAGTTTCTAATGTAGGTAGGTTCTCTAGTGTAGGTACTTTATGGTGGTGACAGGACTTTGTGAAGAATCTCTACCACCATTTTTCACATTATTGTGTTCCGGTGTGGATAAGACAACCGTTGATTACGACTAGCATAGAGGAGATTCATCTTAGTCGTCATGATTGGCTATCATTTGTGGCGTTATCTATGAAAAGCGACCTTATTGTCGATGGCGCGTCCGCCATTATTAAAGATGCTCTGATATAAATACAACGTCGCGTGACGCAGTGCGGCGTAAGCGCCATCGACTATAAGGTCCCTTTTTATAGATAACGCCACATTTGTCGTCTTAAATAATAATAATAAATATCAGTGGACAATGTCACACCAATTGACCTAGTCCCAAACTAAGCTCTAGGATACTATGAGTGTACTAGACAACGATATAAATATATATATAGAGAAATATATAGGCTTAAATACATAGAAAACATCCATGACTCAGGAGCAAATGTTCGCGCTCATCGCACAAATATTTGCCCTTACCGAGATTTGAACCCAGGACCGCTAGCTTCGTAGGCAGGGTCACTACCAACTAGGCCAGTGTAGGCCATTGTAGTCTTAAGATTACAAATGCCTATGGGCCACAGGTACCGTTTTCCAGGTAGCCTGTGCTCGTTCTCCGTGGCAATGGCATAAGAAATACTTTTTACACTTTGGTAGCTCAATTAGAGCGTAATCATCGAACTTATTCCCCTTGGGCAACAATTATAACCAATTTCAGACTATGTTATAAGCGCGATTGCTCTTGGGCGTAAAAGCTTTTTATAGTGAGGAATGGTACTTAATTGCTATTTATTAGTGAAGTAAATGTAAGTGGTGGTAGGATTTTGTGCTACCACCATCTTATTATTTAATCTATCACCAAGCAGCAGTTTTCGCATTGTTGTGTTCCGATATCGCACTGCCAGATCAATACAGCATTAGCTCAAAATACGACTACATTTTAAAATCGACTCTATTACATTTCCTATGAACTTGAAACAAAACAAGCTAGTTTTTTGAAATGATACTGTGTTGATCTGGCAGTGCGATATGGGGAATACATACATACATACAATCACGCCTCTTTCCCGTAGGCCTCGGCAGAGACCACTTCCTTCCACTCGCTACGATCCAGACAAACTTCTCTCGCTTCCTCCACACTCGTAAGTGGGGATAAGACCGCCGGTGAAATTACTAGCATAGAGGCATTCCATCTTAGTGCTCAGGGTTTGCGGTCTTAAAATTGTAGTCTTGAGATATGCATAATGTCTATGGGTCACAGATCCCACTTACGACTTGACGACTCTGCCCAAAAACCTAGTGGACCTAGGTTCAAATCCCGGTAAGCTCAGTTATTTGTGTGATGAGCGCAAATATTTGCTCCTGAGTCATGGATGTTTTCTATCCCCCTCACTTAATAATCGTTGTGTACCGGTGGTATAGCTATACAATGTTTTGTCCTTATCTGTCATTATGACATTTGAATTTGACAGATAAGGCCAAAACATTGTATAGCTATACCACCGTTACTCAACGTTTATTAGTAAGGGGGTATGTATTTAAGTATATATTTCTCTATACAAGTATTTATATCGTTGTCTAGTACCCATAGTACAAGCCTAGAGCTTAGTTTGGGACTAGGTCAATTTGTGTGAGATCGTCCCGTGATATTTATTTATTTATTTATTTATATTTATTTATTTATTTACCATTAAAAAAAAGTAACACGCGATTAATATTACTTTTTATGACGTCTTCTTTTGTAGCATTGTGAACTTGCTTGGGTTTTTCACACGCCATTTTGGTCATTGTTGGACTAAAATACCCACGGATAATTTACTGTTTTTCCTTCGAACGTAATCAATGGCATTATTGAAGTAGTTATAAACGATTGTCCTTTTTTAATTGGTATATAAATACTAGCTGATCAGCCCGACTTCACCCGGGTTTCTCTCACACGAACATAGTCTTGACAATTACGAACTCAATATTAAAAAAAAATGTTATAGCGTCTATAGTTTAGTATAGTAATACACACTCTGTAAACATTTCAAGTGTCTAAGCTATTACGGTTCATGAGATAGGGCCAACATTCAGGGAGATAGACAGACGGACAGCGGCTAAGTGATCTTCCCTTGTCACACTATCTACGGAACCCTAAAAAGTGCCAAATCGGGCGAGCCATTCTCAAGTGGCTACATGATGCGGTTTTATTATTTATTTATTCGTCATCATCATCATATCAGCCTTTTTCCATATTTTTCATATTTTTCCATTCCTGGACATAGGCCTCCTCCATTCTCTTCCATTCCTGACGGTTTTGCGCCCTCTGCATCCAGTCACGGCCTGCGTGCCGTCTGATGTCATCCACCCAGCGTTGGGTTTATTTATTTATTGTGATGTGTTTAATCCCCGACTAAAAAAGAGGGAGGTCATACGATTAATGTGTGTCTGTATGTCTGTCTGTGGCACCGTAACTCCCAAACGGATGGATCTATTTGGACGCGAAAGTTAGTTTAATCAGGATGGTATGTATGTACTGTCTATGTATCTAATGTATTAAAAAATAATATTAAAATTACAGTATTATATATAAGTAGTACAAAGGCGAAGGGATCTCTTCCAGTTAACCTTTGGTTCTTAACTATTACCTAAATCAATTAGACCATTTAATATCAGCTTTGAAAGAAGGTCGCCATTTTGCGTGTTTTTATTCAATAGTTATTCAAAAACGGATTAACTATATTAAAACACGATCTATTTGCTGTTCCACTCATAACTTATAATTACCATTTAATTAGGGTCATAGGAAACCATTAATTTGCAATGTGCTTACATCGAAATGCCATGCGCGTGGGCACGTGCGATTATTGACGATTATACACGATTATACACGATTATAATCGTATAATTCAAGGTGTTTGTGAGCGAATCGTAATTATACCTTTCTTTGTGTATGCGTAACGGATTATTGTTTATTGCATAATCCATCAATTTTTACTTTTGTGTAAGTTGTATAGGACAGTATAATCTAATGGTTGAGCATTGTTATTAAATTATGGTATATATTAACAACGGTTTTGCAAACGGGTAGAATGCTTTTAAAACCTTGATTCGTTTTTACTCAAGTCCTTTACTACTCTACATTGATATTTTCTTGAGATTCTACTGTATTATCAGTAAAAATATGTTAAAGATCAAAATTTGCAAAACCGCTCTAAAAACTCTGT
This sequence comes from Acleris literana, assembly GCA_946894065.1. NCBI lineage: Eukaryota > Metazoa > Arthropoda > Insecta > Lepidoptera > Tortricidae > Acleris > Acleris literana. Next base: position 16,739,212 of record OX335684.1, on the reverse strand, counting down.
TTCTATCATGGCCCTGGCCATATGACGTGACGTCACACGCAAGTCTATACTTAATATTACAAAGAGGAAAGATTTGTATTTTTGTGTGTGTGTAGGTTTGTAACTAATAAACTCAAAAACTACAGGACAGATTTCAAAAATTCCTTCACCCTTAGAATGCTACATTATCCCTGAGTAACATAGGCTTATTTTATTTTTCTGCGCGGATGGAGTCGCGGGCAACAGCTAGTAAACAATAAATAATCATTTAAAGAGATATACCCTTACGATCTGTGGTTATTTGCGTGTGACGTCACCAGCAAGTATAACCACAGCTGCAAACAAATCACATAACGTTACTGTCACAGATAAAATTACAAGATATTATTTAAAAAATATCGTGTAATTTCCAAAAAAATATACATAATTGTGACGTTATCTATGAAAAGGGACCTTATTGTCGATGGCGCTTACGCCGCACTGCGTCACGCGACGTCGTATTTATATATATCGGATCATCTTTAATAATGGCGGAAGCGCCATCGACAATAAGGTAAAAAAAAGTAAAATATGTTGTTTTACTCTATTATCTGATAGGATGACCACAATTTGTAGTATATTTTCAATGTTGTCAAATAGCCTATTGACGTAAGCGCTCGACACGACCGTGTGACAGCTTACGTCAATCCTATACATTTTCGATAACGATAACGAACGCCGAATGCATCCTGTCTAGGGCCATTGAACGTTTTGTTTTAAAATAGTGTTTTCAAAGGTATCCGAATTCATTTAAGGTCACAGCACACATATCAACTCGGAAAGGGATCGTCACCCTATCAACTCAAAGTGAAACATTGAAAAGGGAACTTTGACCTGTGTTAATACGATACATTTTTCAGTGGACGACTGCTAGCTCGTGCCGAGGTGAGGCGTTGCCGTTCCGATGCCGATAAGTGTGCGTTGCAGTAGGGAGTTTCATACAAATGATACTGAACGGCTCGAGTTGATAGGGTGACGATCCCTTTCCGAGTTGATATGTGTGCTGTGACCTTAAATGAATTCGGATACCTTTGAAAACACTATTTTAAAACAAAACGTTCAATGGCCCTAGACAGGATGCATTCGGCGTTCGTTATCGTTATCGAAAATGTATAGGATTGACGTAAGCTGTCACACGGTCGCGTCGAGCGCTTACGTCAATAGGCTATTTGACAACATTGAAAATATACTACAAATTGTGGTCATCCTATCAGATAATAGAGTAAAACAACATATTTTACTTTTTTTTACCTTATTGTCGATGGCGCTTCCGCCATTATTAAAGATGATCCGATATATATAAATACGACGTCGCGTGACGCAGTGCGGCGTAAGCGCCATCGACAATAAGGTCCCTTTTCATAGATAACGTCACAATTATGTATATTTTTTTGGAAATTACACGATATTTTTTAAATAATATCTTGTAATTTTATCTGTGACAGTAACGTTATGTGATTTGTTTGCAGCTGTTGTTATACTTGCTGGTGACGTCACACGCAAATAACCACAGATCGTAAGGGTATATCTCTTTAAATGATTATTTATTGTTTACTAGCTGTTGCCCGCGACTCCATCCGCGCAGAAAAATAAAATAAGCCTATGTTACTCAGGGATAATGTAGCATTCTAAGGGTGAAGGAATTTTTGAAATCTGTCCTGTAGTTTTTGAGTTTATTAGTTACAAACCTACACACACACAAAAATACAAATCTTTCCTCTTTGTAATATTAAGTATAGACTTGCGTGTGACGTCACGTCATATGGCCAGGGCCATGATAGAAACAGAGTTTTTAGAGCGGTTTTGCAAATTTTGATCTTTAACATATTTTTACTGATAATACAGTAGAATCTCAAGAAAATATCAATGTAGAGTGCTTGTTATGCCGTAAATAATCAAAAAGAATCGAAAAAGGTTTTCTGGTTAAATAGAACATTCCATACATTTTGACAGTTTTCGAAAATCGTTTATGTTAGTGCTAAGCAACTTGTCTCACTGAATCGTTCACAATGAACACCTTTGAAAACACTACTTTAAAAGAAAGCTCTCAGAATTGTTTGAGTTTCCACGCGAGAGAATTTAAAGTATTCTTTTATTGTATGGAACCTAGCTTTGTGTTTTGGATAATCAGATCTGTTTCAAGAACCAGTCGGTGGAAAACTGGAAATAAATAAGGTTTCCTTTATATTTGTTTGTTTATGTCTGTACTTAGGTCTTATTATCTTAAAAACGGCGTCTTGTCAAACGATCTATATTATATTTGGTCTACTGTAGTCTCAGGTTAGACAAAAGACACCTTTTTATAAATATGTCTTTCACATCACGTCCGGAGAATGAAAGTTGAAAATAATTTTGAGTGTTTGTGGCTGGATCGGACGGAAAAACTAAAATAACAATTAAATAGTTTTATGTACACCACAATTACAGATAGATAAGCGAAACGAGTTAAACAAAAGGACGAATGCTAAATATGAAAAGGTTAGGGAATGTTATGAATAAGTATAAGATGCGATATTATAATGTCATGCATCAAAGTCCAAATTTTTTAGTTTTTTTCCTAAGAGATAGGTTATACTTACCGTTATGTATCTGTTTCTGTTGTTTAACTCTTTTCGTCATAATGGTCACCTGTGATGACCACTGTCGAACGTGTTCTTGGTAAAAGAGCCATCTAGCGGCACCGTGACATCGACGTGAGCTATCACAAGCTCTAAATCCATTTACGTAGTCTGTGTCAACTAGCGCCAAGTCGAAAAAATAAGTGACAAATGAAAAAAATAGCAGGGCAAGAGGCCTCAAAGAGTTAAGGCAATGATTCTAATCACAGTTCAAAATATATCCCTAAAAATTCTAACTCTTATTATAGTGAGGATTCTTTATCACCGGTATGATCTAAGGGCAAAGAGCAAGTCGTGGCTATTCCTCACAAATTCTTTCCAAGTGTTGTTGAAATGTCAGGATCGCCGGGTTCAAGTTGGAAGAACAAACTGACTTATCTCTGTAATAGCCTTCTCGAGGAGTTTCACTGTCGGTTATTCTGTAAGACGATAGGTCAACTGCATCTTTTATTAAGTTTTATATGGCTTTAAAACAAGTTTAAAGGAATGTCGATAGGAGTTTTGCTAGGGATGTGGATATTTCTTATTTGAGGAAACAGAGAGTTTACTGTTGATCACATTAAATACGTGCCTTAATATATTAGTCTAGGGGTTTATTATCCAAAGAGGGATGTTTTTGTATCGTTTTTTTGACGAATTAAGACAACGTACCTATTCAACTTTGACGAAACGCGCGTTCGCGATCAATTTTAGACATCATTTGGTTTTTGTTTGGTATTTAACTACAGATTTCAAATGATTTAAAATACATTAACTATCTGTTTTTAATTATACGTTGCTTGTGTTCTAATTTATAATCAAATATCTAACTTCGCAAAAATAATGTTATCGCTTCACTTCTGTATCCCAGTAATAACTTTACATATATTTATATTCATATCCTGTAAACCGCGCAATCTACAGAAATATATACTAAAGTTAAAGTAAAAAAAAACCCGTTTTATATCCATGAAATTATGTAAGAAATCCGTTTGGAGGTTCAGAGTAAACGGTAATTTATTATTAATATCATTATGCGGCGTAAGTAACAGTTTTAATTAAAATTTTGGCATTTATTTTGATATCACAGACAGACGCTTAAGTTTTATTTATTGGTATAGATTACAACATTTACAAATTCAATTCTTGATTAAGAAACAAGTGTCATGTCATAACCTTAACCTTCGTCGTTCTTCGACGCAGCGCAGCGGCGGCGTCGGCGAATTAAATGAATTAGGCTGGGTATTCACGACCGCGCCATGCGCCATTAAGCCAAATAGAGCAGCGCCGCGCCAAAAACGACCCGTGAATGTCAAAACTGTAGCGTTTAAGAGGCCGTATACGAAATTTTGCCGATTTCGCTGATTTACGTGATTTTACAGACGTGATTTTACAGTTGAAATACTGTATTTCCACAAGTTTTAATGCACAACACGAAAGATAATTTCTAATTTTAACGAATGAATGAGCTACTTTTTTTTTTTGATTAATCGACCTGACACCGGCGACTGTTATGTGAATTTTCCTGGAAGAGGTTTAGAATGCCACATATTCATGAATCGTTTTGACGTCTTAACGATATGAAAAATTTTTAATGTATTGCTGTGAAAGTCGTCTAAAAATGTATGAATTACTTTTTAGAACTTTCATATAAATTTTTCGAGTAAAAAAAATAATAAACTTGGTAAATTTTTATAGAAAACGGGCAAACATTATTCTTGATTTCGGCTACTCAGAACTCTCGTTCAGAAAATTAAAACAACAGAAAGTAACTTGAGTTCAAAATCAATCCATTACCCAAATATATCCTCAATGTTAATTTTTTACTTACTTTAAAAGCAATATCTCATTTTGCTTCTCATTGCCTACCGCTTCCACTGTAGAATGTAATGCCATTAGTATATTCAAGTATGGCACTCAAGGTCGTTTCACGAAATGTATTTTTTGTAATACTTATAAGACTGTATGTTGCCTAAATAAATTTAAAAAAAAACCTAAAAAAAAATATATCCAAAAAGTTCAAAAGGATTGGCAATAAATAATGTTTTAAAACAACCTAAATCTCGCATTATAATACTCGACAAAAATAAAAAAAAAGTGGCTCATTTATTCGTAGCTCATTTATTCGATCATAACTAAAATTACATTTTATGTTGAGCATTAAAACTTATAGAAAAGCAGTCTTTTAACTGTAAAATCACCAAAATAAGCAAAACCAGCAAAATTTCGCGCGGTCCGTCGGATTTCAAAATGAACGGAATGCCAGCGCGACGCGCCAACGGAACTATCGTGAATGTCGAAATTCAACGTTTGAACACGCCACGCCACCGCGCGAAGCCAAATGGCATCGTCGTGGATGTGTTCTCTGGCTGCTATTTTCTAATCAGTCTGACGCGCCCGTGAATGTAAAATATTACAGCCATCCAGTTGTATGCACTCGATCTGTCGCCGAGACAAACGGCACGTCCGTGAATGCCCAGCTTTACTTACCTACCATTTTATATCCACAGCAGTCCACAGCCCTTTTCACACATGTCTGGTCCAATATCGATTGAGATATCACTAAGGGTTTCTTTTTATTCTGTTAAAGGTGTCGTGTCACTTTAGATTGATCGACGAAGCAGCAAGGGTGAAATGTGTCCAATGTAAATGTACTTAGCGAAATTAAATGTACTATGATATCTGTCATCGGTTAATAACCTTTTTTGTCTCTTGATCAATAAAATAGTTTTTTTAAACGTGGATAAAATGACTTTGCATTTGATCAAGTACGTACTTAAGTTTAATCATATGCATTGTTAGTGCGTTGGCTTAAGAGGATTGTGAAGCGCCACTAAAATCGCGTAGCTGTCAAAAAAAAACCATACAAAACTAGCTCCGGGCGAAAACGTTTTAAATTTGTTTCGTTTTAAGAAATATTTTCTTGGAAAAGAAAACGTACAGACATAGTTTTTTTATGATTTCTATAACATATTCAAAAGTCGTAAAAATCGGACGAAGTTTAAGGGGAGAGAAACGTTTTCGCATTTTGTATGGAGATTTTTAGCTTCACAATCCTCTTAAAACTAAAACAAGAAATATAAAGAGCAGATTATAAAGTGGAAATGGGTTCCTATTTGTACAATGAAACGTTGTATTGACTATACGAGTAGTACATACATACATAATCTCACGCCTTCGTTCCCAGAGTGGGGTAGGCAGAGCTACAGAATTACAAACATCTCTAAAAACTTGTTAATAATTCTATAACCACAATTTGCACAATTAGGCTAAGATATTTACCAGCGTATTAGTGACAGGTTGCAAGCCCATCGCCTAACAGTACTACAAGCCTGTATTCCCTTAGTCGTCTCTTACGACATCCACGGGAAGACATGGAGTGGCACTATTCTAACTCGGCAACCACACGAGGCATGATGATATACGAGTAGTAATAGTAAGAAAACCTTTATTCCAAGCAATGAGACTCATATTTACAAAAACCTTACAGACGTGAACTTTTTTTGTGACGCTTTTACAGCTAAACCAGTTAAAACATTTTCAACAGAATTTTGTATGAAGAAAGCCTAAACCTCTGAAAAGGACATACAATACTTTTTATGTCGAAAAAAGCGGACATCATCTAGTAACAAATATGAGACTTATAATAAACACAAACACTAACTTGTATTTACTTTCATAGCGGTTTCGCTAGGACTGAAATACCTAGTTAAACTTAATTAATTCATGTTTGAAGATCCGGAATTTCTCGTGCGTGTAAAATCTTAAGCTCGCTAAGGGTCCGTGTCCGTATAGCTCGAAAACACAAGTTCAAGGATCAAAGGCGAGCTCGAACCTCCTCGAATGTCATTGGCAATTGTGTGCTTCAACCTTTACAGGGGTAACGGTGAATTTTGTGATGTCTTAATAAAACGCGCGCGCATGGCAGTGCGCCGGGCAAGTTTGTAAACCGGCTTGCATGACAAAATTTAGAATAAATAAAATAAAATTAGAGAATTGAATAAATTGCCACAAAAATCTGACCTTTAACCGACTTTAAATAGGAGGTAGAGACTGTATGCATTTTTTTATGTATGTGCACCGATTTTATCATTTTCTCTTTGTGCAATAAAGAGTTTTTATGGCTGTAGAGTTTTTTAAGGTTAGGGCTTGATCTGTGAAAATTAAACAAACAAACAACCTTGCAAACATCTGAAATATGTGTCACATTGTCCCCTGATATTTATTTATTTATGAGGAAAATAAGTAGGAGTTTTTTATAAGGAGAAGGAGTTTTTTTAAACTCTTGTGCCTCTTTACCGTAATAATGTTTCAGTAGTTTTTCATGAAATCTAAGAATGAATACATTCAACCTCTTTGAGCAAAAACCATGTTAGGTTAGGTTAGGTCGTGAAGAGATATTTTGGTACACGTTACTCTAACCCTTCTAAGCTGTCATGTTCCTAGGCAACTTGCATTATTAGAATATTGCCCGACACTCGGCGACCTTTGTTCTAACTTTACACACCAACTTCTTGGCACGACGGTAAGTTTCACGAACAATTTGTACTGTGGGTCCCAGGTTTGTAACTTTTGATGTGAGCGATTGCCTTTATACGGAATTTAGGGTCGAAAAATATTCCATCGGGAAAATGTGTCGCCAAATTTCAAATTGGAAAATTATTTTGCTTGAAATTGAAAGGGGATGAAGTGGAGAACTTTTACTGTAGTCAAACTATAAATTTATGAAAAAACAATAACAACGATACTGATTACATTGACATTATAGCTAAATCATTACGCACAATTTTCATTTCATCGAAAAGCATTTCTCGCATGAGTTTACTTTTTTTTTGTTTTTTTTTTGTCGCAGTTACGTAATTAATACAATAGGTACAATACAATACAGGTATTGGCTGTCGCTCGGATCTCCCTTTCTATCTAGTCAGTAACGATAGAGACGCATTGAGCGACAAATGGGAAAATACTACTTGTGCTACCCGTGCTGAAGTCAGGACACTCGACGGTCTCCAGCATAAACCGCGGCACGCGCACTACAAATGAACAGAAGGGCACGTAGCGAAGCGATCGCAGCTGGAACACCGTCAGCCTGCATCCAACCTTCTGACATAACTACTAAGAGTAAAGTTAACAACACATTTTCAGATAATGATATAACTGAACATGATTAGCAAAATCCTGTTGCAACTGACCACTAACTAGCATGATTAGTTGTATTAGATTTGCATCGGAGCAACCCAGATTGTTACAACGTACGCTTAGTCTATCAATTTACTGCATGATCCGCACTAAGCGTGAACGGTATTTTAAAACTTTCCTACTTATGCAATAGGATTAGAGATTGCCAGCGACTTAGTCTAGGAATTATTTATATACTGTATACCCTTTTTTAGAAAACTTGGTTTCTAGCGATCGGAACGTTTCGATTTCATGGATACACAAGAATTCGTTTTCACAAATTTGTCACTTTCGTTTGTTTTTTTTTTACTATAAGGTTTATAATTCACGAAGGAGCACTTTGTCAATCAAATAGACGTTTCAAGGTTGCATCAAAGTTTGTAAAATGAAGTGGTGGAGCGTGTCGACATGGATTCAAAACACTATACATGATTTTGACCATATTCCTTACGACTCAACCATAAACATGACATATATTCTTGAATTAACCATTATCAAAACGATATTTTAGAAATATACACAGTTACTTGACAGTATTCCGGTGGGTTGTTCTCATCAAAAACTTAACTGCTGTCGCAGAAACTTTTAACAAAGCTTTAGTTTTAACTTCAGAAAGTTAGCTGCCTGCTTCGTTTTGAAACTTGCAGACGCTATCAAATTAATATTGTTACGTACGTGGGGGTAGGTAACTGATAGAAATGCACGAATACACCGATAATCAAAAGTAGACTTTAATTACGCACTCACTTAAACCGTTAGGTACAAAACAATTATCGCACAATAAACTTCGAATACTCAGATGATCGCTCGGGTCGCTCTTATTCGCACTGATCGCTTTCCAAGTAAAGACTGACTCGTCGCAACCGGTGTCCGCCGTTTTATAGTTCCCGAGTCCGATTATTCTAGAACGCCTTCCGGAATGTTCGATGTACTTCGCCCCGCCAAGGTGGATCGAGACTGTTCGTTGCTGGAATGTTCTACGCCTTGCTACCTTGTTGTTTTTACGATCGCAATGACCTTGACTCACGGGTCTGGATGAGTCTGGAATGTTCCGCGTGTTGCCGTCTCATTTCGTGTTATCTCTTTCACACGCTTCTGGAAGGTTCTCAGTATAGCTGTCTCTTTCTAATCATGCTATCTCTTTCACACGTTTCTGGAAGGTTCTCAGTATAGCTGTCTCTTTCTAATCATGCTATCTCTGTCACTCTTAGTGGAAAATTGCCATATACTGAAATGTACTTCAAAGGCCCATAAGGGGTCCTGAAAATGCCTGAAAATGGGTTTTCAGGTTATGGCGTCATCTGATAGAGGGTGGCCTGAAACGGACTGAAAACATGTTTCAGGCGCCTGAAAACAACGGCAAGTTGGTCGAAATTCTGATAATCTGGTATGTGATAGAGCTACCTCTGAAACGGACTGAAACGATATTTCAGCCTGCTGAAAACGCTTCTAAAGCACCAAAATTAACGATAAAAGATGAGACGCCTTATGCCATCGGCGTAACACTACCCCCTCCTAAGACATGCTCGTCCCGAGCATTATTAGTTCCGTAATATCTCGCCAGTCGGTCAACGTGGACAACCTTGCAGGGACTTCGCTGGCTCCGCTGTATCCGATACGTAACGTCGTTGATCTTTGTGACTACTTTGTATGGCCCTTCCCAATTCGGTGATAGTTTCGGGGATTTCCCTTTTTTTCGCATGGGGTTATGCAGCCATACTAATGAACCTTCCTCGAACCCCACTTGGTTAGATTTTCGGTCATATCGTGTTTTCATCTTCGCACTGGCTTGAAGTCCGTGTTCACGAACGTGACTGTGAACATCGTCTATACGGTTTCGCAAATCACTGGCATACTCGGTGATCGATTTCGGCGAATCTGGAGGACGTCCGGTTAAAAGGTCTGCAGGTAAGCGAAGTTCTCTTCCGAAGTTCACGTAAGCTGGAGTGACAGCCGTACTTTCGTGAGTTGCCGACCTGTATGACATCAGGAAGAGAGGAATATGCCTATCCCAATCCTTTTGGTGACTTTCAACCACCTTGGCCAAATGTCTTTCCAGCGTCTGGTTGAATCTCTCGACCATTCCGTCCGATTGTGGGTGATATGGCGTTGTCCTGGTCTTATGAATTCCCATGATTCGGCAAGTCTCCTGGAATACCTGGGACTCAAAGTTTCTTCCTTGATCACTGTGAATTTCGAGAGGCACCCCAAATCGACAACACACTTCCATCACTAATTTCTCTGCTACTGTGACTGCTTCCTGGTTAGGAATCGCAAATGCTTCAGGCCATTTGGTGAAGTAATCCATTACAACGAGGATGTACTTGTTCCCGGAGTCAGATGTTGGAAACGGGCCTGCGACGTCCAAAGCAATCCTTTCCCAAGGTGCTCCAACGTTGTACAACTTGAGCGCACCTTTACTGCGCGTTTGCGGCCCCTTAACTGATGAGCAGTTTGTACACTTCCTGCACCAGTCTTCCACATCTTCACGGCAGTGAATCCAGTAGAAGCGTTGCCGAACTTTCATTAAGGTCCTCTTCACTCCAAGGTGCCCACCGGAAATTCCGTCATGGAAGGATCTCAACACATCACTTACCCTTTTTCTTGGAACAACTACTTGTAGGTGAGCATCCTTTCCATTTTCCGTCTCCCATTTTCTGCACAGTACGCCATTATGCATGACCAGACTTTCCCATTGGGCCCAGTAGCTTTTTGTTACAGTACTCATTGGGGCTACTTCACACCATTTCGGTTTGGGAACGCCTGCTTTGATCCAATCTAAAATGGGTTTAATGTCCTGATCTTCTTGCTGCGCTTGTTGCATGACTTCATTACTCCATTCTTCACTTACAGTATCAGTCCGCAAGATTCTCACACAATCTTTGCCCTCTTGCCTTACACAATGTTTACAGACATCCGGACAAGGTCTTCGGGAAAGCGCGTCCGCGTTGCCGTGTGATTTTCCACTGCGATGTTCAATGATAAAGTCATATTCCTGTAGTTGTTCAATCCATCGTGCTACTTGACCCTCAGGATTTTTAAACTCCAATAACCATTTCAAAGCAGCATGGTCAGTTCTGATACGAAATTTGCGCCCAAGCAGATATTTCTTGAAATGCTGTAACGTCTTGACAACTGCCAGCAATTCTCTCCGAGTGACGCAGTAATTCCTCTCTGGTTTGGATAGTGACTTACTAAAGTAGGCGATAACCACTTCCTGATCTCCTTTCTTTTGTGACAAAACTCCTCCGACACCAGTATTACTTGCATCTGTGTCAACAATAAAATCATTCTCAGGGTCTGGGTATCCCAATATCGGAGTTTCACAAAGCCTTTGTTTGAGATCGGCAAAAGCTGCTGCACACTGATCATTCCAGTCAAATCTTCGTTTCTCTTCCGTAAGCTGGTGCAACGGCTTCGCTATATCTGAAAAGTTTTTCACGAAAGGTCGATAATATGAGCAAAGTCCCAAAAAGGCACGAACTGCGGTCTTGTCCTTCGGTATAGGCCAATCCTTAACGGCACTTATCTTTTCAGGATCTGTCTGGATACCGTCTGTTGACACCACGTGTCCTAAATAATTCACCTTACGCTTGAAAAGTGAGCATTTTTTCGGGCTGAGTTTCAGGTTCGCATCTCGCAGCTTAGCCAAAACTTGCTCCAATTTTCCAAGGTGATCGTCGAAGTCTCTACCAACAATTATAATGTCATCCAGATATACCAGGCAAGTATCTCCAAGTAGACCAGCAAGTATTTGTTCCATCAATCTCTCAAAGGTTGCTGGTGCATTACACAGTCCAAACGGCATAACATTGAACTGCCACAGTCCCTTTCCGGTCGAGAAGGCGGTTTTCTCCTTATCGTGGTCCTTGATTTCCACTTGCCAGTAGCCACTTTTTAAATCCAACGTGGAAAACCATTTCATTCCATTTAAAGTGTCTAACGTGTCGTCGATTCGTGGCAGTGGATAACAATCCTTTTTGGTTACATCGTTAAGTCGGCGATAGTCAACACAAAATCTCATGGTGCCGTCCTTCTTCTTTACCAAAACTACCGGTGAACACCAAGGACTTGTTGATGGCTCAATAACTCTGTTCTTCTTCATCTCTTCAATCATGTTTTCCACTTCCTTTTCGCGAGCTACTGGAACTCGCCGAGGACGTTGTCGGATAGGCATGGTTCCGCCAGTGTTGATCTCATGTTGTACAACTCCAGTTCTTCCAATATCACCGTCGTGCGCAGAGAAAACACTGCTGTAACGCAGCAGTAAATTACGCGCCTTCAGGAGTTCTTCCTTCGTGAGATTGTTTTGGCAACCATCCAATAATCCTGTAATGTCCACTCCTCTACTTGCAGGTTGTCCGCTTCCATTCGATCCCTGGCAACTTCGTATCCAAGAAATTTCTTCGCAAGTCCCGATAAGGCTTCCTTTACTAAGGGCATGTTTAGAGTCGCTGAGGTTTAGGACCCTTATAAACGCTGCAGATGACGTTGTCACAACCGTGCGAGCTGTTATCCACGGTTGACTACCATCAATTTTTTCTACTAATACGCAGCGATGAGATCCTCGTTCCGTATAGTGTGGTAATTTCACAGGAACTAGGGCTTGCGATTTTGGTTGAAGAATGGTTCTTCTAGCACAGTAGACTTGTCCACTCACGCCACCTTCCATAGGGACTTCATCAACCCCGAATTTCAGGACTCCACCTTTCAAGTCGATTTTGCAGCCATGTTTTCTCATAAAATCCAATCCAATAATGCAATCGTCGATGATGTTAGCAACGATGACTTTGTGCCAGTAGTTCTTTTCCCCAATTTGCACCGCCACTCCTTGCTCCCCCAGGACGGAAATGTACTGGCCGGTAGCTGTTTGCAGCTGAAGATGCTTGGGTCGGACAAGATGATCTCTGGTTAAATGTTTCAGTAGCCGAGAACTGATCACAGTCCGAGAAGCTCCGGTGTCGATAGTAAGGTGACATGGTATTCCACCAATTTCTCCTTTGACGACCAGACTATTCCCATCATTCACCTGTGAGATCATAACTGGGACATTTTGACCACCAGCCAGCACTCGTCCCTTAGTCCTGGCTCCTACTCGTTTCCCTGATGCGGCTCTAATGCATCAGAGCCTGCTGGCCGCTCCGTTGGGCCTGCTGCATCTCGTTGTGTTCTATTTCGTTTCGGGCAACTAGATTGTATGTGCCCGCGTTCTCCACACCAATAACACCTTGGCCCAAATTCTCGACGAGGAGCAGTTGGCTCCCTGGCCGAAACTTCTCGCACCCTAAAAGGCCTGGAGTCCTGGCGTACAGCTTCGACCTCCAAGGCGTGGGCAACTGCATCCTTCACGCTCCCATGATGTCCTAGTCGCACAGCAGCTCTGACTTCTAAATCACGGATTCCATCGATGAAGGCCTGTACTAGCATGCTGTCCACAAATGAAGCCGATGCACTTTGGTACGCTTTCCTGACCAACTTTTCTATTTCCAGGGCCCACTGTTGTAATGACTCATTACGTCCCTGGGCTCGATCCTTAAGCTGAGCTCTAAAGACGTGCTCGAGATGGCTGTCACCATAACGTGCCTCCAAAGCTTCAAGAAGGCGGTCGTATGTCTTATTCTCTCCCAAAGCTTCCAGCACGGTGAGGGCTTCATCTCGAAGTGCCAAAGTTAGAGCCGTCTTCGCCTGGTCCTTGTTCCAGCCATTCGCCTGGGAAACTGACTCAAATTGGAGTTTATAGGCTGTCCATGACGAAGTCCCATCAAATGGTGGCGCCTTAAATCTTCCAGCAACCGGGATAGAGGTTTCACACCCAGGGGAACCATTGGCCACTTTGATTTCCAGCTTTTTCACTTCATTTCTTATCGACTGGAGGCGATTTTCGTGGTCATCAACTTTTTCCTTGACGTCATCTAGTTTTTCTTGAACCTCCGTCATTTCCTTTTTCCATTCCGAAGCGGCTTCTCGTACCTCTCGGAGAATTCTATCGGATTGTTCTTCTTGGGATTTCTTTTGACCCCGTACTTCATCACGGATGATTCTAGATTGTTCCTTCTGACTGAGTAGTTCATCACGGATAGCTCTCGATTGTTCCTCTTGTGCTCTCGATTGTTCCTTTAAGAGGATTAAAATAGCGTTCAGGTCAAACTCCGGCTTAATTGACGCTGCTGTAGCCGGTGCGGTAGCGGTAGACGTACCAGGGGTAGCTGCTGAGTCATCGGCTGCAGTTTGGCTCCGGGTTTTGACCCCCTCCTGCTCTTGATCTCGCGGAGTTACTGGCATTTTCTATCCCACTTCTGACACCAAATGTTACGTACGTGGGGGTAGGTAACTGATAGAAATGCACGAATACACCGATAATCAAAAGTAGACTTTAATTACGCACTCACTTAAACCGTTAGGTACAAAACAATTATCGCACAATAAACTTCGAATACTCAGATGATCGCTCGGGTCGCTCTTATTCGCACTGATCGCTTTCCAAGTAAAGACTGACTCGTCGCAACCGGTGTCCGCCGTTTTATAGTTCCCGAGTCCGATTATTCTAGAACGCCTTCCGGAATGTTCGATGTACTTCGCCCCGCCAAGGTGGATCGAGACTGTTCGTTGCTGGAATGTTCTACGCCTTGCTACCTTGTTGTTTTTACGATCGCAATGACCTTGACTCACGGGTCTGGATGAGTCTGGAATGTTCCGCGTGTTGCCGTCTCATTTCGTGTTATCTCTTTCACACGCTTCTGGAAGGTTCTCAGTATAGCTGTCTCTTTCTAATCATGCTATCTCTTTCACACGTTTCTGGAAGGTTCTCAGTATAGCTGTCTCTTTCTAATCATGCTATCTCTGTCACTCTTAGTGGAAAATTGCCATATACTGAAATGTACTTCAAAGGCCCATAAGGGGTCCTGAAAATGCCTGAAAATGGGTTTTCAGGTTATGGCGTCATCTGATAGAGGGTGGCCTGAAACGGACTGAAAACATGTTTCAGGCGCCTGAAAACAACGGCAAGTTGGTCGAAATTCTGATAATCTGGTATGTGATAGAGCTACCTCTGAAACGGACTGAAACGATATTTCAGCCTGCTGAAAACGCTTCTAAAGCACCAAAATTAACGATAAAAGATGAGACGCCTTATGCCATCGGCGTAACAATATCTACGTAATTCTAAGATGATTGCGACGGAATACTCATCTCAATCATCAACTCATCAAAAATACGGACGGACCATTTTGCAGCCGTAAAGTTATGCGTGAGCAGTTGCGCAGTATCTAGATTTCGAAAATTTGTTACTATTCAAATTTCTCAAACTGTAATCCTAGATTGAAGTTGGATACAGTGGGGTAAAATTCGCTGGGAAATAAACATGGTTTAATGTTGTCTGTCTTTCATAGCATAGTTTCAGATGACTTCAAGTATGATGTTGTCCATGTAGGCTTACAATAAGTATTTATCAAGGTAGCTGGGGAACCTAATCGACCGACAACTTTTTTTACATAGAAACATCTGCGGTGAATTCCCATGTCATTAATTCAAAAAATATTTATTGAAATTACGCATTTTTGTAATATTTCGTAGAATGCATCATGCATCTACAAAGTTAGAATTTGTGTTAGTAAAGTAGTAAGTTCTACGCAAAAAATCATCAACTAACTAGAAAGTAAAAAAAGGATCTCGTTGTGTTGAAATTTGTACTTAACGCCCCGTTATCATCATGCTTCTTTCATCACATACAAAAAATATAAATGTAATGAGACACTTCTAATTTCAAGCTTTATCTAATTCTCAGAACATTATCTAAATTGACAATGACATTGGATTACTGCGTATGGTTTACTTTGTAATTAATGATGTGGTAATTTTGTTCAAATTATCAACGTCGACACCCACTTGTACTCATATTATTGTTACGATTACGACTAATTTTATGATTTAACGGTGACAAAGTAACCAAAAGAGGTATCTTTGCATTTA
This sequence comes from Acleris literana, assembly GCA_946894065.1. Classification (NCBI taxonomy): domain Eukaryota; kingdom Metazoa; phylum Arthropoda; class Insecta; order Lepidoptera; family Tortricidae; genus Acleris; species Acleris literana. The sequence continues at coordinate 16,723,451 of OX335684.1, read as the reverse complement.
GGATATAATTATGTAGAAATTTGGAGAAATTGGGTTTGGAGAGCCTTGGGGGAGGCCTATGTCCAGCAGTGGACGTCTTTCGGCTGACATAATGATGATGATGATGATGATGATGATGATGATGATGATGATGATGATGATGATGATGTATCAATGCGTCATATTTATCACACGAGATTATAATCGATAATTCCAGTCAATGTGATCATCGACTAAAATAAAATTCTTTAGATGATCTTGAAGAGTTAGTAATGTTAGGTATTAAGATAAGCTTAATCCTATTAGATACTCATGTATGGTATGACAAGGTCGGTGAACAAAAAGTTAACACTTGTTCATATACGGTAAAAAGGTAACTGCTTTCAATGTTTTCCGCATTTTGTTTTGATATCTTTTTAAGCTATAAAAAGGTTCTGAAGCTATGTAGGCGTTTATTCACGGCGCATACATTTTGATATTTTACTTTAATTTTAAACGAATGTTTTGTTTTTTCTGTTTTGTTCTATTCTACAACATTTTATTTTAAAGTTTTGTCTTTCTTATCGGGTAGTGTTTCTTTGTCCTTGTCTGTACGTCCTGTAACTTAACAGTGTCATGTGTATTTTGAGCTGAAATAACCTAAACCTTTGCAGTAACTTCATATCGACTGATTTTTGATATTTTATCAATAACCATGTCCTTATTAGGATTATTTTTATTCTTCGTCGCAGCCAATTTACGCAACATTCATGCGTCAATATTAACTTCTCCACTTAAACTACTGGTAACTGGGTTTCCAGTATCGGTAAAAGTTTAGGTGTCACTAACATTACTGTTCTCATTGGAATTGAGATCCGGTTTTAGTGAGTCACCGAAGATTTCTCTGAGGCGTCATCTTCGACCTTGGCCGAGGTCCATTTGCATTCATTATTTATTTATTTTATCATTGGGTATTGAGGGACCAAATTGATAATGCTACAAGTTGTAATCTTACAGCCCAGAATTAGATATACTGATTTAATTTTATAAAGGAAATGTTGTCATTCTAAACAGTAACATTATGTATAAAATGTATTAAAAAAGGCCCTTGATAAATAAATGAGGATTCAAGTCTTAGTAGTGGTATTTCTGCATTAGAAAAGTGTCTCACACTTTTTTTCAACTTGTGTGATAGCACCAAAAAGCCTTCGTTAAAACCTTAAACCTTAGTATAACAAGAATAAAAAGTATTCAAATCTAAGCCTAGTCTCTCCGTTCATTTTTTTTTACAACACCATATTTAAAGTTTGTAATATGAGTTTGACTTGATGGTATCGATTGTGTATATTGCCAATTTTATTCGATTTGTGACCACAAAACGCCAACGATGAGTACGTTGTTAAAACCCAAGATTTACCCAGAAATATATTTAGTTTTTCTCTTTTCTCCACAACATTCGCGGTTAACGTAACGTCAGGAACGGTGGCTGCGGTTGTACTTACGTTGTTTCCGTAATTAGTAACTACTCCGCCTGTAATTTGCGAACAAAGACTTATTCAGTGTTACAAAGTTCGCTGCAATTTTCAAGTTAATTGGGGTTATTGTTTTTGATAGGGACAATGTTGTTTAGTAGGTAACTGAATTGTTTTATTCAAGTAAATGGACTGAATTAATTAATTGTTGCTTAGTCTACGTAAGTTCAATAAAATTGTCGTAAGTGTATTCAAATGATCTTTGAAGAATTTTGAAACTATGACTCATAGTCAATTTTTTCTTCATTTATTTTGTCATCACTGAGATATTTATTGCTTCTATTGATCTTAGACTTAATGATCGGAGATTCATTTGATTATATTATAATGAAGGCTTCATTAGTCGCTCTCTGCCAAACTTTTCGCAATCAACTTTTTTTAATAATTACAAACCTTGGCTTTGTGCTCATCATAAGAGGGCAACGTTACGGACTTTTAATTGAAGTATGATTTGTATTCTGAGTTAGGTTGTTTCTTCTCTACTTTTATTATTTTACCATCATTTTTAATTTCTTTTCTCTTGTGCTGTTTAACCTATGTTATTTAATTCAAGTTATTAATGTATTCTTCGTTCTTTAAATTTCTAAAGAATTTCAGACATCGCTCCAAGCTTTTATAGATTTATCAATGCAAATACAGACTTTAGTACCACGCTTTAGGAAACTTATCTCATGTCTCTGCTTATGTTAAAGCCACAACGTCCTATCTCAAGTCATTTTGTATGCGTATAGGACTTTTTAGGGTTCAGCTAGACACCAGGAAACGGTCCTTTGTTGTGATTCACACGTTCGCCAGACACTTTTTAAAAGGCTTTTGTGGAACGTCAAGTTGTCGTAGGGTTGTCACCTTCACTGTATCTATACTAATAATAAAGAGGAAAGATTTGTATTTTTGTATTTGTTTATGTTTGTAACGAATATTTTCAAAAACTACTAAACCGATTTCAAAAATTCTTTCACCCTTAGAATGCTACATTATCCCTGAGTAACATAGGCTATGTTTTATTTTTCTGCGCGGACGGAGTCGCGGGCAACAGCTAGTATACATATAAAACTATTCCGTGACTGACTGACAGACGACGCACCCTAGTAATTAAAAGGACAACGTTATTCACGTTGTACCACGCGTTAGCTGACTCTGTGCTTAGCTACGGCCTTATTGCATACGGGCGCAGCTTCAAAACGCACTTGGATAGGATTCTTAACCTGCAACGCAGAATGCTTAAATTATTAGTGGATAAAAAGACCAAAGAATATTGTAGTAAAAACTATAACCTTTTGTTTAAAAAATGTAATGTAATTCCTGTGCATGAAAAAGTGAAATACTTATTAGCTGTAGATCAGTATGAGTGTTTGGAATTTAAAAGTGTTAAAAATTACAACCGTTGTCTAAGAGCAGCATCACGAAAGAAGTTTGTAGAACCCAGAGCATGTAATTATTATGGACAGAGAACGAGAAGCTATATGATACCACGGATTTTCAACAGTCTTTTCTCAGAGGACGAATGCAAAAATAAATATGTTTTTAAACTTAAATTGAGATCCTGGTTAATAAACACCTACCACTCAGAAAATAGTTAAGGTTGCTGATGCGTAATATTATATTTATTGGTTTTAACATGTTCTACTCGAAAGTACCGTTTTAGATTTAGTATTAACTACACTGTACCAACTTTTAATATAAGAGTGCACATGCTTCGCCAACAAACTGTTCCGCAGTTTGGCGAAATTTTGTAAATTCGAAATGTATTTTAACTATCTATGAATAAAAAAAATAAAAAATAATAAATAAACCACTGAAACTGGGGACTTGAAATTTTGAGGGAATATTCCTTGTGTACCTTAGGAGTGCACTAAGAAAGGTTTTTTTAAATATAATAGTGGGAAGCAGACGAGCAGGCGGCTCACCTGATGGTAAGTGATCACCGTCGCCCATGGACACCTGACACACCCAGGGGGTTAAAGGTGCGCTGCCGGCCTTTTAAGAAAGTGTAGGCTCGTTACTTGAAGGTCGCCATCTTGTATCCGTCCGGAAATACCATTGCAGGCAATTGATTCCACAGTGCTGTCGTACATGGCAAGAAGTTTCTTTTGAAACGTACGGTGGTACTCTGCCAGTCATCCAGGTGCTTTAGGATTTTAGAAAAATCGAACCCCAACAACAGACATAGAAAACTTATTATAAGTAGGAACGCGTACGATGTCGCGTGCTTCCTCTAGTATTGAACTTAATTTTCGTTGTTAATTTACTTAATTAGTTCGAAGTCTATTTTATTGTCGAAGTTGGATTGGAAGTAACAAATGCAAGTCAAATTTTTACAACTGTCAAACTCTGTAGGTCTTAATTTGTGCTTTTGTGTGAGTATATTTTCTTTCTTTTCTTTTCTTCTAAATGAATACTGTATTATTATTGTGTTAGTAGTGTACTTATAAATATTTCTCGAGAAGAAACGTGGTAACCCTAAGCGGAACTGTCATAGCGCTATACGCACTTTAGTAGACGTGTTTTAAGTGTTTCTCTTTTGTTTTTTTCTTCTACATGAGTTACGCGACTGATATTCGTTTATACGTGACTTATTCTATGATGGACACTAGTTTTGACGATTAGGTATTAGTTAATTTTTCTACATTCATTGTTTTAAATTACTTCGGGGCCTCTTTTCCTCACGGGCCACGGTAAAACAATAATTTTGACCAGCGCCTCTAAATATTCTCGGCGGTAAAATCCAAATCGTATTTGATGAAGTCAATTCTACCTGCGAAGAAATACGCGATATTCGTGAGATTTGCGAAGTTGTCACAGTTGAGCGAACTGATTTTAAGCAGGGAAAGAATTCTCGAGACTTTTCAAAACTGTACATTGCTGAAGATGCGTATCACAGGCATCGTAAACGCCAGGGTCAAGTTAAAGTTAATATGCATGCTAATGTGCATCAAAACGGTACAAATTCAATTGGCAACTGGGACAATTGCTTACAATTAGTAGTATGTATAATGACATTCTGCGGCCCCGCTTGTAAACATATTATCGTATAAATTTGCAATGGAAATTATCTTGATACAAATGTATGTAGTTGTGCGCTTGACATATATTTTGAGGTTGCGAATTGCTTTTGACAGTAGCGAGTTGTGAGTAATATGGGTCTTGTGGACAGAATAGATGGACAAATGTTGAATGAGACGGTTATCCACGGAGTAATAGTTTATCTTCTTAACATAGTATAAAACAAAATCGCTTTCCGCGTCTTTCTGTATATCCACGATCTTCACCTAAACCACACAACGGATTTTGATTCAGATTTTTTACGGAAGGTTTTTATGTATTCTAGTTTATGTCCGGGTATTACACAAAAGTCACTTAAACCGAAGCGAAGCGAGGGCGGGTCGCTAGTGTTGACTCAAAATAGGTGCATGATTATTTTTATACTAGAGGAGGCAAACGAGCCAGGGAGTCACTCTGGGCCCTATCTTAATGAAAGTTACAATTTACAATTAACAACAATAATTATTAAGCTGTGATTTTTTTACAATTATGTAATTTTTTCACAAATTCGCTGGGTTGTAACATTTATCACATAGGAACTAATCACTAATCACCCGCAAAACTAGGGAGTCGACTTTTGCATGGGGACCTCATTTAATTGTTAACTTTAATTTATTTATATTTTTTGTTTTTATAGCGACCATAGCAATAAACAGTCTGTGAACAATAGTGAACATTTCAAGTGTAGTATTATGGCCTGCGCAAACCGGCGGACGGGACGGCAGAGGATATTAAATTTGTCAATGTATATTTAATGCTATTCAATTGATATAAGGTATAAATTTCAATGCTTTGAGACCGACCTCGGAGCATCGCAGCGCATTGCGGCGGAGGAAATTTATAGGGAAAAATCCGCTGCCGTCCGCCGGTTTGCGCTGGCCCTTACGCTTCATGAGATACAGCCCGCTAACAGACAGACAGATAGACAGACAGCGGAGGCTTAAAAGTAGGGTCATGTGGGCACCCTTTGGGTATTGAACCCTAAAATATGCTCTGATATATTTGCTGTCAGAGTTTTTGTTTTTAAATCGTATACAATTTTCTATATTTTTATTCCTTGCTACGATAAAAACCAGGTTATGACTTTGAATAAATCATTTGTGACATTGACGTTCACAATCGATTTTCAATATTGCCCTGCTAGGAATAAATGGCGGTATCTCAGACAAAACTCCTGTAGCAAGTGGAACCTTATGACTAACGGAATAGGATTGAATCTGCTTTGGCTATTGAATTTGAGTTATCACCGTTTGGGGCAGAATAGCCGTATGATAATTATCATGACAATTCTCATGCAAATGCACATGTCAGTCGCAGGCGCAGCCGGGATCTAGTTACGGGATCGATTTCGGTCACGCGTGTGCGCACGAGTGACATTTGACACCGGCCGCTTAATACAGAGCAAGTAGTCTTTAGAATACAATGTGCTGGCATCTCATGTGTTGCTTGACAAATGTGGGTCTTGTTAGAGATGAATTGTTTGTTATTGTAAAAGCATAGCGAAACATGCAAAGAACTTTGCAAGAAATTATTGAGAACGTTCTCGGGAACATTTGAGATCGTTGAGAAATATCTTTATCCGTACAAGAATTTCCCTGATACTTTAATAATTTGACGAAGTGACGGTAACTCCTATGAAAGCATGGAATATACCTAATACTCACATATATTACATATATTAATAATTGTCATTTTGCCATTGTTGTTATTTCAATTTTAACAGTTTCAGTATTCTATGGCACCCGGGATGACGTAAGGATTCTAACGATACCTCACACATCTAAATCGGTCAAGGGATTTTGGAGTTATAGTGGAATAAAGAAACTCACATACATACATACATACATACAAACATGGACCCTGAAAACATTACACTCCTTTTTTAGGGCAGTCGTGTAAAAATACCCTTTCCTTCCAGTACACATATTTGTCAGAGAAATAATATATTGTGCAGTCTTTTTGGACTTTTTTTCAAACAGTAGCAGACAGGAAGCCACATGTGTGTGTATCATTGCACCCAGACAGTTTGAAATACAAGGGTTAATTCTGGAGTCGGGCGTGAGAATAAGCCGGGGTTTGAAGTTGGCAAACGATTTTGTAAATAATCATTTGGGCCACCTTCATTTATCATTATTAATCATTCGTATGGTATTTCACAATCGTTCACTTTAAAAGACAATTAAGTACAATACTAAATTAAGTCCTTGCATCAATTGGATCGAGTCGGTTTCTTATAATAATACACTTAAGCAATATTTTAAAAATGACAGACCGTTGAGTTTCTTGCGGCGTTTCTTCTCAGCAGTGGTCTCCTCTTGGGAAGAGCTGGTAGATTCCTGACGTGTAAAAGTTCCCGTGCGTACGTACTTACTGCATAAACAACTTTTATCTTATTCATCGTTTTTTTCAGAAGGGTCTACACTTCCTAGGTGTAGACCCTTCTGAAACTGTAGTCAAGTTCATAAATATGTGTACACTAGCACCTTGTCTATTCAATGCAATGTTTAAACTACCATACATGAATTGTCACAGCGATTAAAGTGACAACGTACTAAAGTGTTCACATATTTATGAACTCGACTGTACCTTTATAGAACTTTCAATGAACGTATCATTACGCAGAACTTTTATTTCAAGGAAAGGCATTTCTCACCGCATGAGTTATTTTTTTTTAGTCATAATTGTAACCTAACCTAAGTTAAAATACGTAATTAATGTATAAGATATCCTGAAAATAGCGTTTCAGCAGAAAATAGCGTTTGATAATATGAAATTCGATGAAACGATACTAGTCAACACTTTGCAGTGTCTTGATTGTAAATTTTGGATTTACATTTTCATTGCTAAAACAAGAACACCACAATGCCACAATGTCACAATGCCACAATGTGTTTAAGTTCCAAGTTCTAACCTTTGAAGTGATACAATTCATTTCTTTTTAAATAACTCCGTCGGTACTCTCGATGATTCTGCCAACGTCGAGGTTAAAGAAGACACGCGGTAAGATTACAAATTGACCGGTAACTTGCGACTGCAATCTTGACTCTGATGAGATTCTATAAAGGAAAGGACGTCACATTAATTAAATGTAAGACTAACTACTAACAAAAATTCATCAAAATATTAATTTTGATGAATTTACACAGAACATACAAAAATGAGAAGATCACTAGTGTCAGGAGGAATTTAATGTTAACGGGACAGGGGATTTTAGGAGGGAGGATGTCGTACAGGGGAGTGACGATACGGCTACAGTAAAAAAAAACCTTTGAAGTGACAATAATACTAGTACCTATCTGACACTTAAAGGTCTTTATCAGTAAAATGAGAACTTTCCTATAATTACAGTTTAAACTTGGAATTAATACTTATTTTATGCGGTCGAGGTTAAGAGCATTAGGTCCATGACCTAGCCCAACTGCCTACACTTAACGATAACGTAACGAGATGCCTCAAGCATGTGCAGTGTAACGACGTCCAAAAAACCATTATAAAACTACCTCTGAACCCATCAGCATTGTAAAAATCCATAGATCTAGATAAGCTGGTCGTCGAACGATGAATTCCCCAGGACCATTGATCTGTGGTTTAGAAATGTTGTTACGATAGTGTAGGTCAAGATATAATGGTTTTAGTGAGCAGGTGGTGTGATAAAATACTTCGTAATGGAAACCCATTAAAAAACGTTGAGCACTTGTAATGTTATACGGCAAGACTAATTGTAGTAGATTACACTCTGTTAAAATGCGATAAATGATCAGGTAGTTGGCTGAATTTATTCTTTCAATGTATGCGATGCATATAGCTCCTGCATTTATGAAAAGGTTAAACTTGAACCTATTATTACATTGAAATAACTACAAACATAAACACACAACTATAAGGTCTGTTCATTCTTACTTGTCTTATATAGTAAACAACTTTCTAACCTCAAAATGAACCTTTTTTGGCTAAAACAGCTATTTTAAACAAAATAAAGCAACACAGACAATACATTGGCCAAGTGATGTCCAAAATGTTTACTCAGTTTATTTTGTTTAAGATAAAAGAGTTGTTTTAGCCAAAAAAGGTTCATTTTGAGGTTAGAGAGTTATTTACTATATAAGACAAGTAAGAATGAACGGACATTAGTTTAGTCGTGGTAGGACCTTGTGCAGGGTCCGTCCGGACAGCTACCATCATCTTATCCGGTGAAATTACTAGCATAGAGGCATTCCATCTTAGTCCTCAGGGTTGGCAACGCATTTGAAGTGTTAGGATTGCAGTTTTTAGATTGACGTAGTCTTGAGATTTCAGATACCCTTACCATCAGGTGGCCGGAGCGCTCGCGTGCCTTCTCCTTGCCATAAAAAAAACAAACATTTAACCCAAAGTATCATTATTGGTAGCCCAAATCCAATGAGTAGAATCGACTTTGGTAAGCTTCCATCAGTGCTCCTTTCTCCCACCAGGTTAAAAATTTGGGTGTCATCATGTACCGTACCTTTTCGTGGATACCTCAAATTAATGAGACCAGTGGAGTGAAGCGCCTTGCGAACGAGTGAACGTATCAGGCTGCCTAATTGAGAATACACGCGCTAAAATGTGTTTTGTACGCTCTGACGGGACTACTTAAACTCTGCCGGTTAATACGGAGCTGCGCCGAGTGAACGAGCGATGCGTTAAGGGTGGGTTTAGACCAAACGAGCGAATGCTTTAGAACATGTTTTGTCTTTATTTTTACAAAAAAGACGTAAGAGATAATGCCATAGAGTTCTTGTTCGTTCGCTTGGTCTATACCCACCCTAAGAGAATAACACCCCACTAGGAAGATTTTTGCGGCAGTATGGTCTTTAAATAATAGTACATTACTACAGAGGCCGGGAAGTAGGGGGTTGCCGGCGGAGTTCATATAGACGGCCGAGCGAAGCGAGGGCCGATAGGTACGAGGCTGGCAACCCCTTTTCACGGCGAGGTATGTATAGTGCTTTTCTCAAACATATAATTCATTAAAAAATTAAAACACAAATTAAAACGTCAAATACTAGGAGTGCATATACATTAAAAGTAACCTACAGTGCTTAGTCATCCGCGCTGTGTTGGGCTGTCGGGTGCGCCGCCGCTGCGCCGCACCGTGCTACATCGCCTGCGATCTAAGTTGCGCTACGCATTACCTCTGCCCTCCTGGTACTTTATTTAAACATGCAAACGCTTTAGTTGGATGCACGGCTTAGTATATTAAAAAAAAACAGCTATTTAGCCAGTCCATAAACACAGCCACCATGTTTACATTAAAATAAAAAATAAAACTTCCCGGCCTAGGCCTTCAATTTTGTATGAAATTCCTTTACAGTTCTCTCGAGTTGTTCCGTCCGAAACGTGATACTTTGAAGCCTAAAATAACTAACATAATGCCAACATTTCAGTGCATGTTTGAGAAATAGTACATTGTTGCAGAGGATAGAAAGTACGCGATTTTTGGACGAGTCATATAAAGGGCCGAAACGTAGTTGAGGCCCTCTAGTGTACGAGTCCATAAATTGCACTTTCTACCGAGGCAGACATAGTGCTTTTCACAACTACTGAGAGGAAATAAAATAAAAAATCATATTCAAAACTCAAATTTTATTTCATGTTAATATGACACCACCGACAATTTTACCATAGATAACTTTTTTTAATCCGGACCCCTATTCTCGTGGCACTCGAGATTAATAAACTAACATGCGAGATGAAGGTGTAAACTCCATATAAAATTCTATTTGTTTCGCCATATCTCCCATGTAATTTCATCTCTAGTGGTTCGAGATTAGGGGCCAAGTTTGAATTACATTAAAAAAACAGCAGTGACATAGTTTTTTATTCTGTGTATCTTTTAGCAAAAAAACACCTAATAATATATTTTACGACACAAAATGGCGTGTTGTGATTGGTCGATTTCAATTTTTCATTTTAAGGAGCTATGACACAAAAATTTTAGTTCTTAAAGTTGGACAACAATGTTCTCGACCAATCAGCAAACACGCCGACAAAAACATTCTTGGTCTGTCCTTATAAGTGACGTTTTGTGACCCCAAACAAGACCATCTATGGCCATATTTCCGAGCAGTGTTGTGAAAAATGGATTTTCCTTTGTTTTTAGGACTGACAATCGAATTAGAAAATTGACTCTATGATATTCACAATAGGCTCATATTCCATTGACAAATCGTTTTATAGTCGGCCTGAAGAGGCTAAGTAGCCTTTTAATGACGCATTTAGCCCACTTGGTAGTGACCTTGCCTGCAAAGCTAGCGGCTCCGGGCTCGAATCCCGGTAAGTGTCCTAAATATTTGCGTGATGAGCGCGAGTGTTTGTTGGATGCTTTCTATGTATTTCTTTACGTTGTTTATCGCTCCCATAGAACAAACCTAGAGCTTTTCTTATCTTACAATGGACCCTTTCGGATACACTTCGACTCTTTAAGGGTATTTTGTGTAATTACCCTCTTACACACTCAGATGTTATTCTCTCAAAAAACGGCGGCCGGTCGAACGGACGAGCGAATAAAAGCGGCGAGTTTAAGTAGTCCCGTCCGACCGAACCTAACACATTTTAGCGCGTGCATTGTCAATTAGGGAGCCTTATACGTTCGTGAAGTCATGCTTTCAAATTGAATACACGCGCTTAAATGTTTTATAAAACAAAAAAACGCCTTCAAAAACGCAAAAACTAACTTCTTTAAAATTGTAGGCACCTAATAGGTTAGTCCAACGGATGTCGGCTTTTTGTTGAAAATGTTGTGGTCGCCGACTTCAGTTGTTTTTTAAAACATTTATTTAATTTTATACTTTTTAGTGATCATAATACGCTGTTACGTAGTCCCACTTCTTAGTTGAAATGAAACTTTAACTTATATCAAGCGCGCCGCAAGCAACGCCGCGGGAAAGTCATAGTCATATTTCAACAAGTAAATATTATTCGTTGTAGGTAGTCGCTCAACTATCTTAATCGAGATATCTTATCGCCACCCTTGAAATCGGGACCATTGAGGAGTTCCGGTGGCCATCTGTGGTCTTCATCATCAGTTCCACTACACCAAATGATACTTTCTGAATGCAAATGCTGGACTTGTTACTAAAAATACTAAAATCGCTATATGTTTGCCTACAATATTTGAGGAGTTCCCTCAATTCCTCACTGATCCCCTCATCAGATACAGATTTGGTGACAATGGGACCACCTCGGAAGTATACTCTATCAAACCAAAAAAAAAAAATTGAAATCGGTCGACAATTGACGGACTAATCGGTGAACATACATAAAAAAAAACATACAGTGAAACGTATAACCTCCTCCTTTTTTGAAGTCGGTTAAAAATGTGTTTTGTTCGCTCTGCCGGGACTACTTAAACTCGCCGCTTGGACCTTCCCTCGAGCGAACGATCACCTTTGCTTGTTGAGAGAATCACCACCCTGTTCGAATGTGCAGTTTCCTCACAATGTTTTGCCTTCATCGTAAGAGCATCAAGTAATGTACTTAAGGCAGAAAAACTCATTGGTACATGGTGACCGCCAGGGTTTGAACTCGGTAGGTACCTTACGATCACGAGTCGACCCCATATAACACTGGGCCAGAAAAAGTTGATAGTTACTGGTAACAAGTACCAGGAATACATAAACTTAAAAGAGTAACCTGACATAAATACGAACACGAGACATTCTTTTTACATTCCAAATTCAAATTTCGTGTTGTTTGCCTAACCCCCTATAGCTCTATGCTGCCTAACCCCCTCTAGCCTACTCAGAGATGGGCATTATTCGAATAATTATCATTCGAATAAAAAATAATTCGTAATATATTTATTCGCAAATAATTTATTCGTCGAATAATTTATTTGCGAATGATTTATTCGCGAATAATTTATCCACGAATGGATCATTCAACTACTTTTCTAATAACGAATAATTAATTAATTTATTAGAGAACAATGGAGCCTATAAAAGTAGTACATAATAATTATTCGTGGCAATTCATTCAACGAATAAATTATCCGCGAATAAATTATTCGCAAATAAATTATTCGACGAATCATTTATTCGAATAAGAATAATCATTCGAGAATTTCATTCGTTATTCGCGAATAATTTGGTTATTCTTATTCGTTATTCGTCATTCGAATAAATATTGCCCATCTCTGAGCCTACTGACTAGTTTGAGAATAGGCCAATTGGTGTGATATCGTCCCTTTAAATTAATTTAGCAATGGATGCGTTAAAAGTAATTTTATACCTTGTCTAACTATTTAATTACACCTTTTACATTATAAACACTCTCCTTGTTCTATTTGTGTCGTAATCCTTTATTCCACGTCACAAAGCTGATAACGCGGCCAGGCGGGCAGCGAGGCAGTGTAAAATATTCACAGTTGCATACAACTGCAATACAAGTGCAGTTTCGCAAACCGACATCTGTTGGCACGCTGCAGCTGAATCATGGAGCAAACACATCGGAGTTCCGCCCACGTATTGTCTTTATAGTTTTGAACTTGGGCTTTGAATATTAACATTAAATGAGCATGCCCATGACGCCACTGTTGTGTCAAAACCGGTCAAGAGCGAGTCTGACTCGCGCACCGAGGGTTCCGTACCGCACAGTACACTCAAAAAAATGAGAGCCAACCAAGAGCGATTTTCTCTTAGTTGACATAAAATGAATACAATAGTTATGATATTTGCTATGTCAACCAAAGCTGTTAGTAACAACAGCAAGTTCTTTGGTGATTCAACTAACATCTTAGTTGATGTATCTATCGTCTTGTTAGGCTCGTATGGAATCAAGGCGCTTATGCATAACAATGACAATCTTGTTAGAAGCGACCAATTATTTTTCAGTGTATTATTAGTTGACCTCCCTTCGGGGATGTGACCCTAATAATGATTATCATGAGGACTGAATATGGATAGAACACCAGTCCCTTTTAGTAGGCCATTTTGAAGGGTCTGTCCTATACTATACCACACTCAAAAAAATGAGAGCTAACAAAGAGAAATTTTCACTTAGTTGACAAAAAAATATTACAATAGTTAAGATATTAGTTATATCAACCAAAGCTGATAGTTAACGACAGCAATTTCTTTAGTGATTCAACTAACATCTTGGTTGATGTATCTAACGTCTTAGTTGATGTATCTATCGTCTTGTCAGGCTCGTATGGGACCAAGACGCTTATGCACAACAATCACAGTCTTGTTACAAGCGACCAATTATTTTTTCAGTGCACCAACTTAACCTACCGCCAAGCATGCTCTAGTGCAGTGATCCCCAAAGTGGTATACATCGACCCCCAGGGGTCGACGACGACCTGCAAGGGGTCCATTAGAAGAAAATGGGGGTCCACGACATTTAAACAGGTCGTGACTTTAATTTAGGTTTTCCATTAATGGAATGATCCATATTTAATTATTTATACACAGATAGTAGGCACCTACTTAATTACGTAATACTTTTTTATAAATATAGAAATATACACATATCTATCTATATAAATTATGTTTTAATGTTGTCTGCGTGTAAGTTTTTATTTTGTCAAAAATATTTTTCCGGGCTTAATTTTATTTGTAGCATTTTTGCCAATTTTAACGGACTAGACCTTCAATGTTATCCGTGCAAAAATCCCGAAGATATCTTGCTTAGTGTTTACGTGATAACGTGAATATTAGCTAAGCAGGGGTTCCACCACAGTATAGAGAACGGGATCCCCTTGGAACGCATATTTTTTTTACGCATAACTCCGTTTTAAGCTGACATTGCAGAATTTAGTAATCGTCTATATTGTAGATTAGGTTAGGTTAGTTTTTTATAATAATTAAAATAAAACCGTTTCTATTGTAAAAACCGTTTTAGGTCAAACGATTTTATGCGTAAAGATACGTTATGCGTAAAAAAATTATGCGATCCAATAGAGATCCATAGAGAACAGTAGATCGTCTTCAAACAAAGGTACATCGCGCGGCTTGCGGCTGTGGGCGGGGCCTGTGGCGGGGCGAACCAATACGAAACGAAATCTCTCGGTTACGTTTTGTTTATAAATCATAGATCAAAGTAGGGCCAAGTAGGTGACTAAGATTGAAAAACCCTGTTTGGACAACCCTGACGCCCGAGCGGTAATAGGTATCAGAATCTCCTAAAGGGAGTCGAGCTACTTTTCTATTTATACTATGGTTCCACCCAAAACCGACAAAAATGCCAGGTTGTCTACGAGCGAAAAAAGTTTGGGAACCTCTGCTCTAGTGTGAGGATAAGACAACTGGTGAAGAGACTACATAGGTATTCCATCTCAGTCCTTTCCTAAAGCATTTGCAGTCTTGGGTTGGCTGTCTTAAGATTGCAAGTCTACGGACAAAGCCCACGCACCATCGTATGTTGGCGTGACAGTTTGTTTGCTACCTTTATGTCATTAAAAAAAACCTTAATTTCCGTACAAAAGTGTTTTGATGAAGTGTTCTTGGCACGAAACTAAGCAATGAGAGTGTTCAATCACTCTACCAACTAGGAGTCCAGGAGCTGGAAAGGACCTGCTCCAATTGGAGGAATGCCTTGGGCTATAATGTGGATTTAATGCATACTGATGGGATGGATAATTGTGTGGTATAATTATAAGCTGTATATTTTCTTTCCTTTATCAAACGTTGAAAAAACAGCTGCAAAAGGCCTCCGTTTTTAAATGGCGGCGTTTGTTTCAAATCTTACAATACACACTATAAATTATATTTCTGGACAAACGAAAATCAACAGACGGCACGCGTAGCACCGAACAATGCTCTAATTACATCAATTTAACAGCATGATACGCAAATATTAAATAAAACACTTCAATGGTAATAAACAAAAAGTTTTAAAAACCAGTCCACGCGCATTGTAAAGCAAAAGCGCGATTGACCCCATCTAGCGGCGAATCGCGGCACTATACCTAAATAATGACCGACCGAGTGATTTACGACTCAATTAACTGACCATTCTTCCGTCCCTCTCTAAACGCTTTGACCACGTTTAATAGCTTCGAAATTAAATCAAGGGGAGCTCCAAATTGTTCAAATAACCGGTTTTCGGCTCAATCAAGCAGTGTTTGTTTTACGGATAAGGTTAATATAGTTACGTTAAAAGGATGCTTTTGTAGCACGATAGCAGATGGCGCTGTTTGTTGTTTTTCAATTATTATAATCACTAGGGGCGTTATTACACCAATACTGCCTATTGTGCGAGAATTGGTATAGGTAACTAACTGAAATTTGAATTACCTACTTTCTATGTTAAACGTGTCATTATGCGTGCGAGTTCTAATTTGTCGGCTTATCGGTGAAGTTTGCTTCATTTGCAGTCATGAGATTGTCATCTTAAGATTGCAAGTGTCTATGGGCTTCAGAGTCTTTAGTCGGTACCAATTGAAATTGGCAAAGATGTAAACACAACCGATCGAACCAATTTACCATAATTACAGACAGATAAGGACAAAACATTGTATAGCTATACCACCGTTACTCAACGTTTATTAGTAAGGGGGTTAACCTTTACTTTCACATTAAGTTTAAGATTAAATTACTACTATTAATTATTATTCCTCGTGTGGTTGCCGAGTTAGAATAGTACCACTCCATGTCTTCCCGTGGATGTCGTAAGAGACGACTAAGGGAATAAAGGCTTGTAGTACTGCTAGGCGATGGGCTTGCAACCTGCCACTAATACGCTGGTAAACATCTTAGCCTAATTGTGCAAATTGTGGTTATAGAATTATCAACAAGTTTTTAGAGACGTTTGTAATTCTGTAGCTCTGCCTACCCCACTCTGGGAACGAAGGCGTGAGATTATGTATGTATGTATTAATTATACGATATTTTAAATAAAAACACGCTTGATGAATATTTGAGGTTATGTGTCAAACAGTACTAATTTGTTTACGTCTTTGGCAATTTCAATTGTCACAGACTCTTGACCTTCTCCATGCTATAAAAAAAGAAACAGCAATTCAAAATAACATTTTCTCAAAAATGTCCGGAAATGTTGACATTCCTATCTACATATTGAGACGCGAAGTACATAGTTTACTGACAGTTCTCAAATTTAAAAAAAAAAACATTGCGTGCTCGCTAAACAAGCCCGCAATGTTGCATACAAATTCCATTACTATCATCTTGTAACTTTTTAAAAAGTGAAAAGGGCCATAATAAGAGAGGAGGTGGAAATTTTACTCGAAACATAACTTTTTTATTTGTGCCTGGAATAGCTTATGTTTTTTTTTAAACAAGAATTGCGTTTCTCCTTGTCTTAAACAAAAAGGCGGTAAGGAGTGATGGTTTTTTTCACACGAAGTTCTGTTTGTATGCAATTCAAAAAATGAGTTCAAGCGATGAAGATTTGACTCCAACACAATTTTTTTCTTGCGATTTTTGAGAAAAGCACTATATTTGCCTCGGCAGGAACAGCAATTGCGGGATTCGTATTTTTAAACGGACTCGCTAGCTCGTCCGTTTAATCCAATACTCGGCCCGCAATTGCCTACTTCCATGCCTAGGCAATAATGTACTATTATTCGTCCATTGTTGTACAATCCTAATGTTTTAAGGGAATAAACTATGAAGAAGTTACTATAACTAAAAAATAAATTGTGAGGTCTGAACAAGAAAGCTTCGCCTTTGGTACCAGTAACGAGCCCTATTGTTCATTTTCTGTTTAACTTTGCGCCGCAATGGTCTTTAAGACGCTCTAGCTTGAAAACAAAAAGGCAAAAAGGGAATATTGATTGATGGGACACGTTGTTTGATTAAGGTATGCATGTCATTCTTTATCGAAGAGGGTGAAATCTTTTAAAGCTCTGCGTTGTTATTGCATCCTCAAATTGATGAAGATAAAGTCGTATTTGCTTTGGTTATCGAATTATACATGCGCCCTTTTGAGTAAGAAGGACCTTGTAACTCCTATGGTATTGAAGAGTAAGTAGGTATATTTCGTTTTAACAATCGGAGTATCTAGATCTTTAAGTGATAATGAATAAGTAGAATAATTTATGCACTTGAAGCGAGTGACACTCATTTATAATAATGTTATTGTTAGTTATTGTAACTGGAGTGAGTGAGAAGAATCTAAAATGGAATGGAAAACATCAGTGTAGAGTATATGTGCAGATTGTGCAGTCTTTCTTGATCGCAAAATGTCGCTGCGTAGGCAGAGCTCCATTACCATCCTATAATGTATGCAAAAATAAATACCTACATACACAATCTACGAAATATTTTGACACTTCCATCTGATCATGTTCTCTGCCTAAAATGCCTTTTTTACACGACTGCCCCAAAAAAGGAGTGTAATGTTTTCAGGGTTCATGTTTGTATGTATGTATGTATGGAGGTTTGTGAGTGTCTTTATTCCACTATAACTTCTAAATCCCTTGACCGATTTAGATGTGTGAGGTATCGTTAGAATCCTTACGTCATCCCGGGTGACATAAGATACCTCAACTTTAAAAATGGAAATAATATCAATGGGAAAATGACAATTATTAATATATGTAGGCATATCGACGACCGTATAAAAATGTAGTCGGGTTTTTAAAGTTTGCTTTTCATATAGTTATTATCTACCAAAACATTTGCATCTATCAAATCGCTTTGCCGCTAAAGTAAATATACCGTCATCTAGCGGCTAAGATTTGAACTAAAACACCGCCATTGATTTCAGCGCCATCTAGCGCCGAGCGTCAAACATTTAAGTAACTAGCTCCTCTGTTTGCCGACAGGCGGCAGCACGTGGCGGCGCCTTGGAGCTCGACCACAGGGGGCGCTCGCGCTCAACATGAACTGTTCGAGCTACTGGAGCGTGTGCAATGTTCGCGCCTCGACGACCAGAGGGCAGTACTGCCGCCGTACTTTTCACAGGTTAGTGTTAATTGTTCAAAGACCTTTTGCAGCGTTCCATGGTTTTTAAAGTATGTCGCTTGAACGTGATTAACCTGTTGATAATTGAATTTTACTGTTTTCGCTAAAGGTCGTTTACTAAACTATAACGGATAATATTTGATGGTACTTATTACTGACTTTCATTTCGATACCTTAGTGCACAATCGTACAAAATGATTTTTTTTTGCCAGTAAAGTTGCGTACTTATTATTTGAGCACAAACATACTAATTACAATAACTTTTCAAATGTAATTAGTACAATTGTGAACTAAAGTATCGATTTATTATCAAACCCTTCGTTTGCTAATCAAACAGTCGATAGGTAATAAACAATAGTTTAAAAAATGAATTTTTTTGATTCCATTCGAGGTTAACAGAACGTTATGTACAGTGGTAGTCACATAATTAGGGACACTTGTTTTTTTCCCATACAATTGCCTACAAATATGACTTTTCAATTTTGACCACCATTCAAAAACTTCTAAACTAATTTAATATTTGGTTACACTCATCGTTCATTAATGAACTAAGGTTTAAATGTATGTACAATTCATCTCTGTTGAAAACGGATCTTTCATTTTATAAGGATTTGAAAAAATAAATACCTCGCGTTCATACAAAGCTATGGACGGGTCAGCACTAAGTTTTTAAATCCCTATAAAATATAAGGTTCGTTTTTAACAGTAGTTCATTGTACATAAATTTAAACCTTAGTTAATGATCTAAAGTAAATTGTATTGAGCAATAAAATTGGTCAAGAACTTTTTGAATGGTGGTCAAAATTTAAAAGTCATATTTGTAGGCAATTGTATGGGAAAGAAACAAGTGTCCCTAATTATGTGACCACCACTTTATGTAGGTACCTACATCAACTAACTCTAAGATGTTAGTTGAATCACAAAGGATCTGGTTTATTTATTCCTTGGGCCAGTTTTAACCCCCGACTCAAATAGAGGGTTATAGGCATAATATGTGTATCTGTGTTCCTGTCTGTGGCATCTTATCTCCTAAACCGATTAATCGATTCAAACGCGGTTATTTTTACAGTACGAAACTGGCTTAATCAGTGTAGTTCTTGGTTAGGTTTGATCAGCATCTTATCCTTTAACCCATGGCGAAGCATTAGTGTTAGCATTGCTATGTTACGGTGTGGGGATAAGGCAACCGTTGAAATTACTAGCATAGTCCATCAATCTTAGTCATCAGAGTTGGCGACGCAATTGCGGTCTTAGGATTGCAGTCTTAAGATCACAGATCCCACTTACCCTCAGGTGGCCTATATTTAGTCTGTTAAAGAGATATTAATGTTATCATCTCTGAAAGTGGGG
This sequence comes from Acleris literana, assembly GCA_946894065.1. NCBI lineage: Eukaryota > Metazoa > Arthropoda > Insecta > Lepidoptera > Tortricidae > Acleris > Acleris literana. The sequence continues at coordinate 16,703,680 of OX335684.1, read as the reverse complement.
GTTGCCATTTATAGGTTCATATTAACTATTTATATAGTGTGTCTAACGCGTGGAAGTGGAATGGATGAAGAGAGTTTAAAAAAACAGATATATGAGGCAAGAGTAAATGGCAGTGTTGGAAAGGGAAGGCCAAGGGTCGATCGCAACGATCAGATCGAGGACGTATTAAGAAAGGGCCAGGTCTGGAGCTCAGGAGTAACCTAAACCAACGCACATGTATGAAGAGACTATGAGTGTGGAGGGAGCGAGGGATGTTTGTGTGATCGTAGCAAGTGGAAGGAAGTGGTCTCTGCCTACCCTTACAGGAAAGAGGCGTGATTGTATGTATGTGAACTCTTTATTGCACATAACTAAAACCAATTAAAAGTAAGAACATACGGTCACGAGCGTTAATTTGGGACCCATTTCAAGAAAAATATGGTTAAGTTGTCAATGTCATTAGAGATGTCAAGTCATTTGTAACTCTTAGGAAACTCAACCTTATTGTTGTAGAATGTCTGATTGACTTTGGACCTAAGGTGGATACCAAATTTAAGTTCTCCACTGTACATAAACTTAAGATAACGTGTACAATAACAAACTTATCCTTTTATAAGGGTATGTACATACTATCGCGATCGTTAATTTGTGAACCATTTCAAGAAAAATAGGCTTGTAGTCGTCAATGCCATTAGAGATGCCAAATTATTGGTAACTTATAGGAGACTCAATGTTATTGTTGTAGAATGTCAGAATGACTTTGGACCTAAGGTGGGTCCCAAGTTTAAGTTCCTTACTGTATGTATGTGTAACGCGTGGAACTATCACTATTCAACGTCCCAAAACAAACCTAGATTACAATTTCAAGGGTCAGCAACCACCGAGTTCGTTAACACTTAGCTCACGGAGCCAAGACAAGTGGCGAGCGGATGCTAGGGTGGCAAGCCAAGCGTGGCGCGGCCACGGGTGGCGGCGCGTACCTGCCCTAAATTGTTTCTTTATGTTAGACGTCTTTTTGACGTCTTAAATTATAAATATTAAAGGTTAAATCAATTTTATTATGAAAAAAATACAAAAACATATTTAAAATCACAAACTTAGCAGTGTGGTAAGGGCGCACCATCGTCGAAGCCAAATAATTTGGCTAGTGGTCTGAATTTGAATCGTGTCCCACGAACGCACATGCTTGTGGCACGGATTATTGATTAGTGATCTTAACCATTCCATTACTAAGCTTAAAGATCTCTCCGATCGATCAACAATAGCTTCTCCGTTCAGACATTCGTGGTGCGAAGACTCCGTCAACTGAAGCGATAAGGAGAGCAAAAGTTGCATGTCGCATTTCAACAACATTAGGATATTTTCTTTGTAATTATAAATATTAAGGGTCTCACACTATGGCCTAGTCTAAAACAAGGCTTAGTAGCAGGCTTGTACGATGCAATTGCATACAATATGAAGAGGAACAAAATTTGAAATGTGATAACATCCAAGGTTCATGAGAAATATTTGCCATGACTTGGAATAAAATCCGGAACCGCTAAGTACCAACATGGGTAACCTCATCATCAAAATATTAAGTACTATTAAGTAAGTGTTATTAAGCTTTATTTAACTGCACCCTCGCCCTTTATAGATTATTGACAAAGCTCAAAATAACCTGACGCTGTATAAATTACTCTGCGTCAATCACGGGTGACCGGCTGGACGCGTCTTTTTGTACATGATTTACTTAGTCAAAACGTCATGACATGTAATTATTTATTGTGATTGCGACGCAGCTCAAATTGTTGGACATAATCAAGATGAAAAATAATCTAATAACATCATTAGAAGTCACTCGCATATCTTGGTTATAAGGTACGAGACAAATCCAGCGTCGATATTTTTGAGTTTCATACTGTGAAAAGAAACCTTAAATGTTTAACAGGACGGGGACGGGAAAATTAAAATTAATTATATGATAATAATATAAAACTAAGGTAAAACTAATAAGATAAAAGAAACCCCTGTGGCATTTTCAGTTTGCTTGCGGCATTTCAGTATACTTAGTCACGACTTAACTAAATCTGAAAGTACAGGGGAGGGAAAAGCAAAAAAAACATAGTGCTCGGACAGATAACGGGAGAGCAGTTAGTTAGTGTTTAAAATTGTTCTTAAAACCCAGACCGTTTTATGTTTTAATTTAATTACACTATCGATATTTCACGAAATTTCGATGTTTAATATAACCTTGTTAAAAATATGGCCCTTAATTTGTTCCAAATACTTAAAATAAACGATGGCATGAAATGAAATGAATATTCAACTGTGCATTATTACTTTAAAAGCGCTTTCAATTGCTGCTGATACAATTATTGAAATTGTTCAATATCGATTTTTATTTGTCATTATTAAACATTATCGAAGTCGTTACCGAGTCCTTACACTGCCCTCCTTAGAAAAAAAGGCGTATGTCTCATAGAACCGCGTATGTATTAACGACCTTATTTCCTAAGGCGGAAGGTTGAATTTACTTTGACTATAAAATTGCGCATGCGTCCTTTTTATTTAGGAGGGCAGTACAGTATTGAGCAAAAAACAACCTATTGACCCTCGTTTTTAGTTTTAAAGGTAAAAGTAAAGACGATTCCACGACTCTGTACATTATTATTATCTCATAACATTACCATAAAATTACCCAAGAGACAATAAAAGCTTGACCTCTTATTACAAAACCAAATGTTAAGTAAATAATTAAAACTCTGCCGCCAGAGACAATAAGTAGTTTCTTTTTGGACTCGTTCCATTTTCAAGCGTGAGCCTAAAAAGTATTTGTCAAAAATTTAATTTTTGGGACTAGCTTTTGGTGTCGACTATACTTTTTTCCGCTCAGATATCTGTTTATCAAGATGAAACTAACGAGCCCTAACTTGACGGCTAGGTACATATTAAGTAGGGCTATGGATATCCGTGATACAATTCGACCCGTAGCTACGTGTTCTTAACCCCGGCGGTACTAAGATCACGAATTTCACGAACACGGCCGGTACGTAGCCCGTACCTGCGTTCGCGTCCGGATTCACGTGACACGTAGCCCGTACCTGCGTTCGCGTACACCGGTCGTCGGTCCAATGATCTTAAAAATAAATAAATGAAACGGAATAACTGAAGGGCTACGAATAAAAACTCACGATACATTTTTATTCGTCGCCTTTAGACACACTGCATCTTATCTTCACTCAACGTCGCTGGCGGACCGGATCCGCTCGTATTTAAGGTACGTGAACCCGTGTACACGGATCGGTACATGTGACTTAATTACACGTGGCCGAATTTCACGTGCCGTACGGGCCATAAAACCGTTGCTGTGTACTCGTAACACGGAAACGGGCGCACGGCTACGAATACACGAAACACGGACACGACCGCGAGCCCTAATATTAAGTACAGCAAAGATCCCGTCGCCACCTTCCGACTCCATCATCAGATCAGCTCGATGGTACAATAATATTGCATTGTCATCGGGTTTACACATGTACCTATTCCAAATTTCAGACCATTCCATTGACAGGAACTGGTACAAAATCGACTTGCAAATTTCCAGGACATACATGTGAAGTTAAATAAAAACTAGAGATGGGCCGACTAGTCGACGATTAGTCGGGAAAGCCGACTATTGGGCATCATTTCTAATCGGTAATTAGTCGGCGACTAGTCGGCAAAAAATGCCGAATATTCGGCACTTTATTGCCTATAGGAATTATCGTAAAAAAAATCCACACCCGTGATTTTCTTTTCGACATACCTAGTTATAAAAAGCATTAGGTAGTTCGTTGTAATACTATAATTGGGGTTCTAATTGTTTTCTTTTTGTCGTGCAGAAAAAACGTAAACAAAACTGGTCAAAACATGGTAGGTAACAAAGCGCGGCAAAATCCGTAGTCGGCCCATCTCTAATAAAAACCCATAGTAAGGAATGACTTATTAAGTGACTCTTAAGTGCGGCTGTTAGTGTTCGGACTAGTTTAAAATAGTTTTTAATGTTATTTTCTGATACAGAGTGGTTTTACCTTTGTTATAGAAATAACAATAATTATTACTTTAAGGTAATTCTTACGTAAATATGCTTGATACTAATGTTTACATGTTTTTCCTTGATTGTTTTTATTTATGTACTTACTTACTTCATTTATAATAGGTACTTTTCAATTGACGAAGTTCGTACAACTGAGCATAATGTAGTAAACCGCATAAAAGCTTGTTGGTAACATTTACATCATCTTTAAAATAATCAAATTCTAGATGTACACGTTTAAAATAAATTATTTAGTTTTTTACTTGGCGAACAGGACCAAAAAAAATACAAAATAGAAGCAGAATGGGATAAAATAAATTAAAATAAAGCCCCTTTAGGTGAATTAACTCCCTATTCACCGATCACTGACTGATTAAGCTTTTTTCCAAAAATGCAATTTGGTTTTTTATACAGAAAGCCTTGTAAAAAGCAATTTAAGTTTTTTAAATGACTCAACATTTATTTATATTTCAGAGTACATTAACGAAAACATACAAATGATTTTATAAAAAATCTCATTACGTGGTTTTAACAAATTAAACTTCACTTCGAATAACATCTTTCTGAAGGTTATTTTAAAATTCAATATTAAAAATAATAAGTTCATTCTCTTACACAACGAACCTTATTTAATTATTTTATTATGTTTTTAAGAGTATCTCTTCAATAAACGGACCAAGTTTTTGACAGTAACAACTATCAAGGCTGTTCGATCCAATCTTGGTGGTCACATAAAGATACGGCCTTCGAATATAGAGGTTAGGTCAATAAGACCCAGGTTTACAACTTGTTAATTGAATTTGGGTTTTATTTTCTATACCAAACAGTCCATGTGATCTGATTGAACTTGTTGTGATCTAAGATTTCACGTGTTTCACTGTAATTGAATTAAATCGATTGGCCGTTTTGGAGCCCTTAATAGGAATAATGGTCTCTCAGTAAAACTAAATAACTTTCGACCGTTCCATATAAGAAAATACTCGAACCAACCAACAGTATGGTAACTTATTTGTAGGCGTATCCTTTTCCCTGCCATAAGTGCTATAACGCAATAAGTACGATCTTTAAGCTGGGCATTCGCGGACGCGCCGTTTGTCTCGGCGACAGATGGAGAGTATACAATGTATAGTATGGGCGTAATATTTTGACGGCATTCTCGGCCGCGTCACGCCATTTAGTCTCCGCTTCTTTACTTCCTAGTATTTATTAAAAGAGAACGCATTCAGGACGACGCCATTTGGCACGGTGGCGTGGCGTGTACAGCCAAGGACTTTAATTGTTATGCCACTATGGAACCCTGTCATAATGACAGCGTCAAACCACATGACAGAAATTACGCTTAAATGAATGATTAATGTTATGCGACAGGGTTCCATAGTGGCATAACAATTAAAGTCCTTGACTGTACGAACGTTGAATTTCGACATTCACGATAGTTCCATTCGGATTGCGCATTGGCGCGTCGCTCTGGTTTTCCGACCATTTGGAAATTCAAGGGACCGCGCCAAGTACTTTTAAACGCTACAGTTTCGACATTCACGGATCGATTTCGGCGCGGCGCTGCTCTATTCGGCGTGTTGGAGCGGTCGTGAATGCACGCTTTAGGCTGCAAGCACTAGTCTGGTTAATTTAAGTGAAACTATTTTGGCATGTGTCTTTTTAATACTGACGGTTATTCTTACAAGTTTAATATCACTAAAAGAGGTAAGGTCACGCGGAACTATTCCGACTGAGGGGTAAATACGTCATTGTTTTTTCAAGAGTATTCTAAGAACGTTTTTAAACTTTTTTGCGTCCTTTTTACTGTAGTTTAAGTACCAAAATTTCTATAAACTAGAGCGAAAGCAGTTCTAGAAAGTTTTATGCTTTTATGTTTTATCTTTAAATGACGCATTTACCCCTCTGTCGGAATAGCCCTGCCCGACTTTTATACACAGTTCTTTTGCTTAGTGGAATAATTCTTGGCAACAATTTACTCTTATCAGATTTAAAAAACTCCGAGCTAACTAGTTTGTGGGCGGCGTGTGCCAAATACAAAATGAATTAAACTTCATTAGGATTGTTTAAGCCTTTTAAATCTGCCTATATACCTGGCAAAGTACAGTCGAGTTCATAAATATGTATACACTTTAGTACCTTGTCACTTTAATCGCTGTGACAATTGATATATGGCAGTTTAAACACGACATTAAATAGACAAGGTACCAAAATGAACACATATTTATGAACTCGACTGTACTTAAGTCGTTTTTCAGCGCTAAATATTAGAATTCTGTTCGTTAAAGTGGTAAATGGCATTGTTATGTGATTTGTTTATTAAAAATATAAAAATTCATTATTAATTCTTAGGCATGCTAACTTTATAGGGTCGGGTGACTAAATTAAGTAACCTATTAAAAAAACAAATAACTATTCAGTGTAACTACTTGTACTGTATTCTCCATATAAGTATGTTTATCGTTCTCAAGAAGGTAACATCAAAGACTTTAAATGTTGATCCACCATAGAACCTTGTCATAATGACAGCGTCAAGTGACGAGATAGAAATTACATAAGAATTAATTGTTGGTTATATGCGACAAGGTTCTATTGTGGATTATCAATTAAAGTCCGTGACCGTACCCACAGTACAAGCGAGCATAGTTTGGGACTAAATTTGTGTGACATTGCCTTAAAACGTCTTTCGGATTCGGGTAATGTCGGTTAGACTCGTATAAGAGTATATTCAGCAACATCTGAAAATACAACTGTATTTTAAAATCAACTTTAATACCACTTCTTTGACCTTAAAACAAAACTAGCAAGTTTTATGAGTTGTTACTGTTTTGATCGAGCAGTGGAAATATGATAGCCTTCTTAAGAGTTACCCCACCTTAGCTCTAAGCTAAGTAGGTATATTTCGCACTGCTATATCAAAACAGTATTAATTGAAGTTGTATTGAAGTTGATTTTAAAATACAGTTGTATTTTGAGTTACTACTATTTTGATCTAGGAGTGTGATTTGTAAACCGAGGTACCTATTAGGAAGGCCATTACTTTACCTGTACCAAATGTACTAGACACATGAATACCGCCTGAAACTGAACTGCTCTGGTGCATTAACAAACGCCAAATGAGGCTGCAGCTGCATAAGTGATGCACCGCTTACGTAATCACCCGCTAGTGATGTGCTAGTACAGCTGTGACCTTGTATAATATACTTAATGATAATGGTGCTTTAAATGGTATCATTATAGCATTGTGTGTGGTAACAAGGGCTTTTAATATTTTTAAGGATTTTTAAAGCACATAGTTCGGAATAAGGATAGGGTTTTACAGGGGTTGTTTGTTTATCTAAAGTTCAAAATACATAATACGATTAGATAATGATATATATTATGATACGTATCCGGTTTTGCAAATTGTTTGATTTATATAAGACCAAAAAGTAATGTAAATAGGGGCCAAGTTCGGTATAAGTAAAGTACAGGATTGTTAGCTTTACCGATAAAAGAATTGAGATCTAAATGCGTGCCAAGTAACATGGAAGTTCTTAAAAACATACGAGAATGTATAGGTTCTTGTCTTGTTTAAAGGTCCAGCCACACCGCTTGCGTGACGTGCACGTGCACGTGCGCGGTTACTTTCCACTGCGTTGTATAGTATGAATTCTCATTACGACATGTCACTATACAACGCAGTGGAGAGCGAACTCGCACGTGCACGTGCACGTGCACGTCACGCAAGCGGTGTGGCTCGGCCTTAAAAGGGGTAATCAATCTCCTTACCACTGAATTTGTACTCGGTTGGTCTGTCGCCCTTTTTAGTCTAAGAACTTGTCTTTGACACAAAACCACACATCGTTTACAGATAAGAAAGATAAGAGGAAATAAAGCTGACGGAAAAAAAGCAACCTACCGTCTGTCCAAAATTCGACGTTATTTTTGATACAAGCGCAAAACCTTAACCTTATTTAAATAAAGACCATATTTTGCATTTCGCAGCACAAAATGCCCTTATCAGTAAATTATCGATAGATCGGAATGCCCTACCCGTACGTGATCTTGAGTATGCACATTGCATCCCGCGCTGCTACCAATCAGTCACGTTTGCGGGGAGCGTGCATACAATGCAACCCGGCCTGGGGTATAGTCTAATACTCGTATTTCATTTGATTTAGCAGGGGTATTATTCCCTTAAAAACGGCGTTAGGTCTGTCGAGCGAGTGAACGAGTGAACGCACTAAACCGGCGAGTTTAGTCAGCCTTATACGTTCGATATTATCGGCAGAAGCCCTGCTGCCTAATTGAGAATGCACGCGCTAAAATGTGTTTTGTACGCTCTGACGGGACTACTTAAACTCGCCGGTTTAGTGCGTTCAATTGTTTCACTCGTTCGGCCGACCGAATTCCATTGTTAAAATAACAACACCCCAGAGGGCTCAGACAAGGTGCACTACGCTAACTAAAGTTTCTATTCGATTCGTTTTTAAACCAATCGCGTCACTGGTAGACCACGTGACTTTTCGTATCACGTCATCTTCCAGTGACGCGATTGGTTTAAAAACGAATCGAATAGAAACGTTAGTTAGCGTAGTGCATCTTGTCTGAGCCCTCAGGGCTACCGAGAAAGAAATAATCATTTTTTTTACACAAGTACCTACTTGTTACTAAAAAACCGGTAAAGTACGAGTACACGAAGGGTTTTGTTCCACTCCTGTATGGGAAGCGCAATCAAAATATTCCTTAAAATAGACTACTAGCCACAAGGTAGTTAGCCATTTGTTTTTTTTACACGATGATGACATTTGACAAAATAAGTTGTCGATTTTGCACCTAGTTCCATTGGCATACGGTGAAAAATGTATTAATACATATATCTTTGAACAATAATCACACTTAAACCTGACAGTGACACTAAACAAACGAAACGCCAAAATGTTAGATTGAATAGTGATGTAATTGCGATAAATATTATCTTAGTTTTGATGCCAGAAGTAATATACTACACTTGGATAATATATGTTTTTCATTGAAATTTTCACGCAAAATAATGCCTCTGTCAGGCTTAAAGAATTTTATACTTTCCATTGACCTTTGAGATAACCTTCTGACCTTTCACCTTACCTTCCTTTCCTTTCCTTAACTAAGCAGAAGTTGAAATGTTGGGGTAATCTCGGGGATTCGATAAGATCCCCATTTATTTTGTTAAACACATACGGGCAGTGATTTCGGAATGACTTCTAATGATATTATTGTGATGTTCACACAACAATCAACCCTTATGCTTGTTTTCACGTTAAAAAATAATATTATAGTGAGTGAACCACGGATAAAGGCATACATATCGGTTCAGGGTCCTACAAAAGTTGTCTTTCTCGTGGTCAATAGTTAAAAGGCTTGTGTGCATATAAGTTATGATTTTATCTGATAAACCCATATAAAATTAGGCCTTAAAAACGTTAACTTCGGGTATGTCCACAGCAAAGACGCTAACCTAAATCTGTGTATGACCCTTTAGTACAATCGGTTGCTCATCGATAAGATTTTTTGTTAGCGTTAGTTAGAGTATATTTATGGTGATAAAGTTTTCGAATTTAACGCTTATGTAAAAAGCTTACGTATGAAAATACCGTTTTAAATAATATAATCCTGGTAGCGGCACCATTTTGTTTTTAACTTGTCTTAGAACTAAGAATAAACTCTTTCGCTCGAAATCCGCATACCGACGGATGCGTTGTTAAAAGGTCTTTTTTTAACCTGAGTACTTATCCCCATTATCCTAATTCATATTTTTAATGCGACAGTTTGGTTGTTTGTTTGGTCTTCGAGGTTTAACGCCCAAACCGATCGACTTAAAATTCTTTACAGAGATAGTTTATAGCCAGAAGATGGACCAAGGGTACTTTTAGGTTAGTTTTTGTGGTAATAGCGATATACGATTTTACTTCTTAATTAATTATAACTCCGATAATACATTCGTGTAGTAATAAGACAAATTATTATAAGCCTTATCACGTTAAGATAAGAAATACAAATTGTTTTGTATAAAAATACACTTTATTGATATCAATAAAAATGCATTTGATTATCTCAATCAGAATTTCTACCGTGTTGTTGTCTGGGGGCAATGACCCGTCTTATCAGTCAAAGTCCCACTTATCACTATAGTTATGTTCAGTAACAATACTCGTAGAAGTAATATAATAGTGATTCATTGTAGCATCTTAAGGGAAACTACTCTTAAATACGTTTAGGGTTGGATTGATTACGTCTTTAATTTGACATAGTTCAATTCAATAGTGTACTTGAAATCCATTTGTTTGATTGTTTTTTTTTCTATTAAGAGATTTATTTCTAATAAGGGTCATAAAGAGATATGACAAATTCTGATACTGAGAAAGAATAGTTTTTTTTTTTATGGCTTCGAAAAGGCAAACAATCACACAGGCCACCTGATGGTTAGTGAACTGAAGCATATAGACATTATCAATCTTAAGATTGCAGTCTTAAGATTGCAATCTTAAGATGACAACCTCAAGACGTCTAATGCGTTGCCAACCCTGCGGACTTAGATGAAATGCGTCTATGCTAGTAATTTCACTGGTGGTCTTACCACAGCACCGGAGCACAAAAATGCGGACAGCGATATATTTAGCGGCAGGTTAAAGTTGACGTCGGTGGTTTGATGCGGACGAACCCTGCATAAGGTCCTTCCACTATTAAAGCAGCGTTGTAATTATTAAAAATGCTAAACAAATATTTATTAATAATTTTGATTACTATATGCATAATTTTTATACTTAAATAAATATTTTAACAAAATCTCAAAATGATACGTACGAATTACGCAAAAAATAAATACTCCTCTCCCACCGGCTCAAATTTGTGACCACCCTTTTTGCCTCATTTTAAAATACTGAAGAAATAAATGTTGTTTTTTTCTTTCCAAAAAATTATATTAAAATTAAGGAATAATTATCTCAAACTTATTTTCTAGAAAAAAAAAACTTTTTTTGTTTTTTAATATTCTTAACTCCTTGGGACAGCACAGGTTAAACAAATAAATATCAGGGAACATGCCACAAAAATCTAACTAATCCCAAACTAAGCTCTATTCTTGTTTCTAACTAAAATACAATAAATACGTACTAAAGTACAATAACCCGAACGAAAATGTTAACCACTTCAGTGCGTTGTCATAGTAAACTTCAAACAGAACATCAAATGACACACATGACAATGACAATGACATTCACAATGACAAGGTTCTAAGTATGCTCAACATTTATATTGGACTGTACTCTAAAACACGTTTAAGCTAATAAAATTTTCTAAAAATTCAATAGTTAATTTTTTCGCAAACTTTATAGAAACATCGCTGTAAAAAAAAAATGTCGAATAAATAACAAGAGGTCTCTTGTGGAAAATGTAGATCTAAGGTTAGCACACGGTATCCTCTTGTGGCAAGAGATAAAGTCATTTAAAATATGTTCCCGATCCCGATAAAAACCGTCCCTTCTCATTATACAGGGTCGTTGCAAAACTCCGCGACCTCCCACATGAAAGCAATCCGTGTTTACCGACAAAAGTTCTTTTTTATGTTCCTCCATTGTAATTTGATATACATACACCCTATACTTCAGTTTGGGACGTCCCGCTGTTTACCATTTGTCCCGTTTGGTTTAACCGAAATGACACGAAAATGCAATTTGCGGATGCGTCCTGAGGTACTGCGGTTAGTTGCAATTATTCGTTGTTTGGGTTACCAGTGTGATTTAAATTTTGGAATTCTTGTGTATTTATTGAAAATATCTTATTTATTTAGGGATTTCTCCTACACGATTTTTAACCTTCAATTTTTTTTGCTGTCATCTTTGACACGATATAATATTTACCAACCAACACTACCCTACTATACTTATTACACGGTATACTTATTCATCATTAGTTGACCAATATTAAAATCTGGGAAGAGGAGAACAAAACTAACATTCCTGAGCAATTCTTACGAACACGGTAAAAGCAAAGTAACTGAAATTAGTAACTCAGAATTTACATAAAAAACCCAAAGAGTACTGTTAGTACTGAACCTGATAACCAAGAGCTCGGCAGGCCTGAGCTGTTTTCAGAGTTTGCATAACATGGACATACCTTGTCATTCAATGGTAAGGCTGCCTTTCTGCTACGATTTCGCCATCAAAACAAATTAATTTTATGGCAAGCTTTTTTAGCAAACCTCTTTAAATAATATGTATATCCATATACTACTATGAAAGTTAATCAAGTGATATGATTACGATATCAAACCTCTTTAGATAGGTAATAAATATGTTTAAGGATGCCATATTCAACTGAGTGAAATATCATGACAACGTCATTATTCTATTATTCTATTGTGTTATTTTGTAAGCAGCCCCTCAATTTGAAGTACTTAGTACCTGCTCATTTTGTACATAATGCATTGTCATTTTAGTTTAATTATAGTTAATAAAGTTTTATTTTCTTTTAATATATCTTTATAAGGTGTATCTATATTAATATCTACATATGACATTAATGACGTAAAAATGGATCACCCCTGCCGAGCTCTGCTAATAACCATAAGGATGTGGACAAAGAGGAAGGCAATATCTTGTATCGCTCAGAAAACCAGAGTTCCTGTATTTATTAAGCAACCCAACCTAAACAAAACCACATCCTCAAAAAGCATTCTACGTATTCCACGATATCCTTAGCTTTGTTCCGTTGGGCTTCGGAAGCAGCTGCGTTCAAGGACACCTGTTGGACTACAACCAATTCACTTTAACGTTGCGATCTTTATCTGTAGTGGTAAAGCCAACACAACAATGATTTAGAACGAAATTCACGCATAGTCACGATGCGTGTCACGATCGTCATCTATTTGGACATCGTCACACACATATGCAAATGCAAGGACGAAGCGATTTAGAAACCTTGCAGTGAGCTGAATCCACGGTTGGTTGAACTCGGGTGGTGCCGGATGTTCCCACGTTGCGCCACGCCCCGGTTGTCCGCTTTTGGTGCACTATATTTGCAAAATTGTGCTTCACATAGTCTCTCAGGATAATAATAGGACAAGTGGTTCCTCCGGTGTTTAATGACTTACTATGAAAGAGATGCGTGCTTGTTTGCCACCGGCGTAGTATCAAAAACACCCCATTTTGTGACTAATTCAGACTAAATATTCGACGAAGCTTAATGCGGATAAATTTTTGATTTATATACAAAAAAGTTCAGAGTAAATATTTTTAATAGTTAAAAATCCTGGTCGCGACACCGTCGGATCTCATTTTAAATGCGGTGGTCTCTTGAATTTTTACTTTAATTTCGAATTATAGCAAGTTTGAACAAAAAACAAAAAGTTTGCTTATTCTCTTGAAAGGAAAATAATTTATCTAGTTCTTTTATATTACAAACAACAACAGTCACTGAAGGTCCTTACTGAGTCATTTCATTTTCTGCAACTGCATTAATATTCGTATTACCAGCTTATTATGTTTATTAAGTACCTATCTATAGTTTTCCTTCCATGACGTTTTACTTAAGTGGTAGTTTAGTGGTTTTGTTAGATAATAGCTTAAGGAAACGTGCGGTTAACAGTTCCATGTATGCAACATTCATCGTGGTCACTTTTGAAACTATTTAAAGGATTACGTGCTTTATTTTCGACACCTAATAGTTCTAACACTTCTAACTAGCACCAGCCTCATCGATTTTTCTTAATGCTGGTATAAAGCATAGCAACAACATAAACTATCATACAAACGAAACGTTTTAGAATGAGTGAACACTTCGTTGTTGTAAAAGTACAGACTCTGAAGAACACACGAACAATCAAGAGGAATTCTATTTTCTTTGGCTATACAATAGTGGCCTTTTAAGTTTGTCCCTTTGTTTGTGTGTACTTCAGGGAAAACGAAAAAAACCCGACAAGCATGAATTTACCTCAAAATCGTAAAATTAAGAATTGCCAAGTGAGCAATTAAACTATCGTGACGTCAAAGAAAAATAATTCCTCAAACCCATATTGACTAACTACGTAATTTGATCATTAATGATTTGATTATGTATGACGTACAAAATTGACAATTCCGTTTTGCAGACACGGAACGTTTACTAACCGGATTTGTTTACCAAAGCTAATTAATTACTTACTGTTTACATTGTGATGGAGTTTAACATAACCATCATATCCGATGTTTATTTTAACTTGTGTAATGAAATGAAAAAGCCTACATCCTTTACCCTACGCCTACAATCAATGAAGAGAAGCAATAAAACCGAATGAAAGTGTCAAATTGAATAACTTATCTCGTACTTACGCCATTGAGAAATCTGATGTCAATCTTATCAGCATTCTTTTCGTTTCATTATTAACATAATTGTTTTCTTGTCTGTTAGCTACCATTCAACTGTATCAGTCTCGCACTTACAATGGAATCGCACTAGAAACGGTTGGAAAACTTTTTTGTCCACTAGTTACATTCACCTGTCTTGTAACCATTGCTTCTGTTTTGAACGTCGCAACAGCTAGTTGTCTTTATCTGTGTAGGCCTAAGAAATGCGTAAAGAAAGGGACGGCGGTGGCCGTTTTAAGCTTGGAAACGTGTGGCACGCGACGCGCCTTCGCTGCATTGCATTCGGTTTTCGAACGTAAGCCGAGGTAGACGTCGGGTCTCGGCCGGTTTCGCGCTGCGATCGTGATATGATTATGCCGATCTTCTGATCTGTCTTATCTGAATAACAGTTGTTGTTCGGCTCTGCTGAATATTAAAAAGTGTGTTGACTGTGTTGATAAGTGTTAAAAGAAAGTTTCTGAACTGCTTTGGATTAAGTGAAGTATTAAGACTACCCGTGTTGACGGTTTCGTGGATACCTTGTGAACGAAAGAAATTTGCCTAACCTACATCGTGAAGTGAAAGTTAAAATACTTGTGTTTTTCTAAAGCCATAGTTGTTAACAAAAGCCATTTGGTTGCTTTTGTTACAAAGCGCTCGGGAGTTTTTGAGGACTGAAAAATAATTGGGAAAGTTCTGCACCACTTATGGGAAAACGCAGCTGTGTGACCCGAAAACTGTAATAAAAATAAACGATTCCGAAGATTTATCTTCAAGCTTTTGAAGTTCGATATCTTAGGATGATTAATAACTTGTATGACGAGGGATCAGTGGCGATGCTTTTGGGGCGTTGAGGCTTGAGTTGAACTCTTTGCTTGCTACAGTCTTTATGAGGGAAAGAAGGTCTTTTCCTATAAGCAACGACGTGGCGTTGACCAGCGATAAGAATGGAACTGGGAAGGGGTTGGCGGTGAACTCGGTGTTGTGTGGTGTGGTGGATGAACTGTCCAGTGGGAGGAGCAGGAGAGGATCCTGGGTACGACACGCAGTCATGGGTGTACTGCGTTGGAAGGATTTGACAGGCGTGAGGACCAGTGTGCCTCCAGAGCCTAAAGAGGTAGGAGTTGATAAATCTGGCGATATTCACACGCGTATTCATTATGTATAGTTACGACATGAATACGAAACAATCTGTTGTATATTTCTCTTAAAAAAGAGAACTTACTCGATTTCGGCACGCATTTAAGATTTTTTAACGACAGGCCTTGACAGGATTTGATGGTGGAATACCTTTCTGCTTGTTATTTGAGCGGTTCTTATCCCGACCACTGCTGTTTGGTGGTAGGTTAAAATATTAAATTACACCTGTTCAATATTTCAAAACTTAATGTGCCTTTTTTAAGAAATTGGGACATACGCGGATCTAAACAGATAAGTGTCCCCTTACAAACAAGTTTACGGGTTTACATGCTTAAGAAGGTTTTAGTTCAAATTGAATTATCTTAGTACTTAGTAGTAAATTGTAACCTCCGCACTAAGAGACACTTAGGAGACACTTAACTTGTTCCATTTTCAAACTTTTGTATGAAAAATTGTCACTAAGGAACGATTTAATCGTCAATCGACTGAGTGCGTCGGTAAGTGTATTGTCTTATTTCCAATGATATGACAGCTACGTTCTTAAAACTTGTGTGTAATATCAAGCACACGATTACGATTGCGTCATTGATGATGTGATCGGATAGAACCAGACTAGACGTCGGCCGTGAGGCTCTTTAGTCAGAGGTCTTGTTCATAGATCTTTATGTTCTTAGTTTGTATATCAACATTATGAACATGCGTCGTTAGATTTTGCAGTGCGTTTGCATTCTTAGGGTAATAAAATATTTTTTTCTGAGATGTCCTTCTCAAGAAACTTCACAAAAAAGTTTTCTATGATAATTTACTTTGACTTTTACTTTGACGTACCTAACTTGAGACGGGCATCTCAGGCACATTAAGTTAATAGGATCACAATCTTGAGATTGGAAATGTGTATGGCCTACTGTGCCTTCTCCGTGCATAATTAAAATTGGTTTTAAGGACAATTGACATAAAGATATTTCATTACACGCTAGCAGCTGTAATATGCTCTATTATTTACCTTATTATTGTCAGGTTTAGCGTAGCGTTTAAGTATTACTAAATGTAAAGCAAATAAAATCAGTAACTAAATACTTTGAAATATGAATAAGTATTTTTGATTGTGTCTTTAATAACTTCTATAAATTATTATAATCATCAGCCAAAACGTTTATGCCGTACTTCCTGAAAAATCTCATCCATTCTATATTTATCTATGTAGGATGTTTGTTATTAGATTATCTACATAAAATATCATAAAAACGTAATATCAGTTAGATGATTATTATTATGGTCGTATTTAAAAATGGTATTACATCAATTTACAGGGTTTACTAGAGTTATACCGTTTTTCCATAAGTGTGAACACTAAGTAGTTATTTATTTAGGCTTAGTTCCAAAGACTCTTTTCATCCTCTCGTTCGTTTTCTTTTTCGTCCTCATCATACAAAGGTCCGTGTAGTCAACTTTACGGAAAAATGTGGCCAATTTTTTCCGTACTTAAAGCTACGTACTTATATTATAGGTCAATTGTTTGTACCCTTTAAATTTTGTAGTCATTTGTACAACAAACAACCGCCCCTCGAGTTCAACACAATATTTTATTAGAAAACACAATAATAGTGAATGAGGGCGCCACTGGTCGGCGTTTGCTCAGTTCGGTCTTAAACATTGTGACATTCGCGAAAGTACAATACTTGCCTCAAATTTTGTGAATCACTTAGCATATGACTAACGGAGAAAACTCAGGCATGTTGCGGACTTGTTTTTACGTCATACAGTTAAACCGGAATTTGGTCATGTTTGTTGATAGTACACTTATCTTGATGATACATATTGTTATATTTCCTTAGAAATAATAAGATAAATATAAAGATAAATTTATTGATTAAATAAGCACCAGAAGATACAAGAAAATACCCCATGAACCTCAAACTAGGCTGAGCCTGTATTTTGGGGCACAGTAACCAATGGACAATATAATGAGTAAGGTACGTGGCTGAAAAGGTATTTGGAAAAAAAAACGATTAGTTCATTATCAGTGATCGGAATAGGTAGTGCAATTTCACGGGATTTCGGTGCGTAAGCTTAGTATGGATATAACTTGTAATCCCGGATTTGCACTTTAAAAAGTTTTAAAGTTTGTGTTTGGTTTAAAATAAATATCAGGAGACATTACACAAATAGACCTAGCCCCACAGTAACCTCAATTTTTTTATTAATTTATGATTTTGACAATTATACTGCTAGTACAAAGTTGGTATTGACGAAATATGTAGACACTTTAATTTCGACATACTTGCAAACAAAAAAACTTATATAACCTTATATATAGGTACTTCAAATTAATAACATGTCAAGAAAATATTCTGTGAAAGAATACTTATCCCGGAATCCCGGTTATTAACCATAATATTATTTATAGTGTTTGAGGTCATTCACCCGAAATTGCACTACCTATTATATGGTAACCTTCAGGCGAGTAATTCATTCAAAATTCATTTAAATAGATAAAAACCATATAATAGCGATAACTTCTTCGTCTTATTATATCTCTTAAACACCCCAACAGATTTGTATGAAAAACTAGGAACCCGCCCTCGCTTCGCTTTGGTTTATGCGAATTTTCTGTAACACACGTACATAAACGAAATTTATTATCTTCTTTTGCTAAAAAAAGAGTTCCGCTTGTAATTTGTAACTGGTAGCTTCATGAAACGGGCCACTGATAGGACCGATCCAAAATAGGTGTACTAGGTTATTAACTCTTTAGCACAGTATAGTACCCTTAGACTAAGTAGTCATCATCATCATCATGTCAGCCGAAAGACGTCCACTGCTGGACATAGGCCTCCCCCAAGGCTCTCCACTCAGACCGATCTTGTGCTTTTCGCATCCACCGCTTTCCCGCGATCTTTACAAGGTCGTCACTCCATCTTGTTGGAGGCCTACCTACAGCTCGTCTCCCGGTCCGCGGACGCCACTCAAGAACCTTCTGACCCCATCGGCCATCAATGCAATGTTAGACTAAGTAGTACCATTGTAATAAGAAATATGTTTAACAAATGACCGACTGACTGCTGAGTTTCTTGCGGCGTTTCTTCTCAGCAGTGGTCTTCTCTTGGGAAGCGCTGGTAGATTCTTGACGTGCAAAAGTGCCCGTGCGGCCTACTTACTGAATAAATTTCTTTTATGTTTTTTTTTTAACCATGAATTACAATTAACGTACTCGCGAGTCGAAGCTTTGTCCCTTGCAGACCTCGCAGTATTCTTATAGAGTGCGAGGGACAGAGCATTCGACTCGCTAGAGAGTACGGTAATTGTAACTCATGGTAAGGGTACAATGCACAACATAATCAGTCAGTAAATGTATGAGAAAGCTATAATTACATTTGGTATTTTATAACCGCTATTGTAAGTTGTACAAGGGATTGTGTAATACTAGTTGGCTAACGGAAGCATATGAGCCCGGCATGTAATACAAAAATACATTACGTAGCATCGTTTGACTAAGAACTATATGTGGCTTGATCCTGGCTGATCCATATACTTGCCTAAAAATATCGTATTACAGTTTGATAGCTTTTAAAAAGACCTTCGATTATTTGCTATTAGCCCAATGGAACGCTTACCCACCATAGAATGGTGTCATAGTGACATTATAAAACAATTTGTTTGACACCTCTTACCACTTGAATTATAACGTCACTGTGACACAGTTCTATGATAGTACTTTTCTCTCATTCGCTCTCATATGCTCCTATGCGATTCTAACCGACGTTGCCCGAACCCAAGAGACTGTTTAAGACCTCTTGCACCGTACATTGCTTCTTTGACATTTAATTGTTTTTGGCGTGGAAAAGTCGGAAGAGCGCGCAGGCCACTTGATTATAAGAGGCCTCTCAGACCCATAGTCATTTGCATTCTTAAGTTGCAAATCCGTTGCTAACCCTGACGACAGACATGCATTTAGTAAATTTTCACATTATTTGATAAAATTTAATCCACGAAAAATACTTAGGATTTTATAAACGCACTGCAGATGCGTATGCAATAATTTCATTTTAACCTAAAATATAGTCATTTATTTATAATATTATAAAATATTACATCCAACTAAGTACAGAATTCAACATTAATACAATTAAAAATTAAAACTATACGTATTTAAATTAAAATTGAACTAAGCTACTCAAATATTAAAGTTATAAATAATAATCACCACTATAAAAAGAACACCCCCTCTAGCAGGTCCGCTCGCGGCATGGTCCCCATGACACTGGCTGCATTACCTCTCTGGATAGCTAGCCCGATCCTTTCGAAGAGGTAAGCACCAGCTCTAGGATCTAGAGTTATTTTATTTATATAAACGTAGACAATGATTTCATTACCTTGCCTACTTGATTATGTAATGTTTGGATGACACATTAATTAAAATTAGTCAGTTTTCCTGCTGATAATAGGCAAACATCCTTTAAATTTGGTCAAGTTTTATTTATTTTAGAAGTATAATAAATATGTGGATGACAAAATTATTTAAATAATTACGTTCCTCAATTTCTATCTCGATTATCCAAGATGCGAACTACCAATGAAAAGGGTAAAACAGATTCATTAATTATCATAAAAGCGAAGGTCTGAAAAATAGAAATTAACATATACGCTACCTTTTGTCTCAAAAAACTTCTGTTCCAGTACCATGTTCAACGGTAAAAACAGTAGGTGTAGCTACTATTCTACGCGGACGAAGTCACGGGCAAAAGTTAGTAAACAACAAAATAATATCTTCCTGTTTACTCAGTAAAATCATTAATTTAATAATTATTTTATCAATTATTCAAGGATATTTAATTAATTAGTGTCAGAATTATATTGCAGAAGTTTTTTCTTTACCATATTAATAATATTCCTTAAATACATATTGGTTTAAACGAGACAACACATTTAGAATTAAAATGATCCATTTTGTCAAGCCTGGAAATATTTTCTCATTATACAGGGTGGCTGTATTAAAGATTGCTATTTAACTATTAGAACTCAAGTTTTCTATGTGTATAAACTAAAACAAATGGTTTTGTGTTTTAATTTTTTATTAAGCAATCAATAAATTGACGACACGGTAGCCTAGTTGGTAGTGACCCTGCCTACGAAGCTAGCGGGGCCGGGTTCGATTCCCGATATCGGCAAATACTTATGTGATGAGCGCGATTATTTGTTCCTGAGTGTTGGGTGTTTTTCTATGTATTTAAGTATATATTTAGCTATGTAAGTGTGTTTATCGTTGCCTAGTACCTATAGTACAAGCCTAGAGCTTAGTTTGTGGCTAGGTCAATCTGTGTGAGATTGTCTCCTGTATTTATTTATTATTATTTATAAAATTTTGTATTGTATAATCATAAAGCAAGAACCCAAAGATTAATATTATAATGTTGTCCAGTTACAAACATCGATTTATTTTTCACTTTACATCAAAGAAACATATTGTTCACACACAAATAGTGTGTTCAAGGAAAAGTGTATAAAAAGGTCGATGCCACCCACCTCTTTTTAAAAGTGTTGATATTACATTCTTGTTATTCTTCGGAAACGAATGACTTTATATACTCCGGTTACTAGGATCTTATTAATTTGACATAACTTGTTACAAAACTGATGTCTGATCAAAGCACGTGCAAAGTGTATAGATCTGCGATAAAATCAATGATTTTCTTCGTAGTGCAATAGTCTTCTATTGCCAGATAAGATAAGACATTAATGAAATAATAACAGAACATCAAGTGTCTAAAGTTAACCGATTTGACATAACTCTTATGACTTTTATTGAATTGATAGGTATTACAATAAGTGATTAGAAAACTTCCGTACAATAAATCAAATTACTCAATCTTCTTTTAGATTCAATATTTATCTTCCGCCTGTAGATTACTAAATCATAAAGAAATCCTTTATAGCGTTATGGCCTCACGTATTTTCGTCTTATGTTTCGTGTATACAGAGTGTTAATTATTTAACGAAATAAATATGACCTTCTAACACGCTAAATAGCTTACCAAAGTGCCAGTGTGTGGAGTATTTTAGTCATACAATAACCAACACAGTTCAAATTATAAATTTTAAAAACGCTTGTATCTTAAGTTAAATGAAGTAAGTCCTTATAGCTTACTTAGGTGAAAATTAAATACGTTACGATAACAATGTCCGCCATATCAATGGGTCCCTCGTAAAAATTATCGCAATTACGCTTTGCTAGAGCTACATTCGTTTTAGAGCCAATAAATCTTTGTCCACTCAGATTTATAGCTTGTGGACATCACATTAACCCATTAACACGTTCAGCGCCCGTAAAATTATTTTGTATTGAATAATAATACGTCTTTTGCGCCATGGGCGGTCAATGAAATACAGAGTCGAGGACTGTTTTCTAGCATAAGGGCGTATCTGTTTAAACAGTTTATCCAAATTAAAGCTTATATTCTTACTAATGAGGTTGTTTATTCAATGCACATTATACGAAAGATAAGCTCTTTCTTCTTAGACGGACGTAATACACATTGTGCAATCTTGAGTCACTGCAGATTTATTTGTGATCTCTTTTAACTTTAAAATACATTCTTGTACTGATTTGCTTTTGATTCTTCGAAGAGACAAATAATTTGTGTTACAATTGACATAACGCTTTTCTTGGTGACTGGGTCAAAATTATTTCCG
Source organism: Acleris literana (assembly GCA_946894065.1). Taxonomy (NCBI): domain Eukaryota; kingdom Metazoa; phylum Arthropoda; class Insecta; order Lepidoptera; family Tortricidae; genus Acleris; species Acleris literana. The sequence continues at coordinate 16,681,474 of OX335684.1, read as the reverse complement.
TTGCATTGTAATTTGTTCCCAGAAAATGTAACAAAGTTAGGTTCTTTTTGTCTGTTTATGTTTGATATTTAATGATAATACAGTGCTGTATCAAATAAGATGCACATATTTTTTATTATTATTTCGTAACGAGAGAACGATAGTAGATTTTCAGTAGAACTAAGTTAATTTTAACCCGATTACGATAATTTTAAATCTGATTTTAGGACGGCATATTTATGTCACTCAGTTGTTAATTTTATTCTTAGTGACAACCAAAAGCGACAGTACTGGTCATGTATTTAAATTTCGACTTGATCGAGTATACTTACATACTAAGTCGCCATGGCAACCTTCTTGATTCTTAATGACTAGTGATTATTTTTAAAATAAACTAAATAGTACATTATTGCCTAGGCATGGAAGTAGGCAATTGCGGGCCGAGTAAAAATACGAAGCCCGCAATTGCTGTTCCTGCCGAGGCAAATATAGTGCTTTTCTCAAAAATCACAAGTTTTTTTTGTGTTGGAGTAAAATCTTCATCGCTTGAACTCATTTTTTTAATTGCATACAAACAAACTTCATGTGAAAAAACTATCACTCTTTACCGCCTTTTTGTTTATGACAAGGAGAATCGCAAGCTTTGTTTTTTTTAAAAACATAAGCTATTCCAGACACAGATAAAAAAGTTATGTTTCGAATAAAATTTGGATGTATAAGACTTGTGCCCTCATTTTATTATGGGCTTTTTCTCTTTTTAAAAAGTTACAAGCTAGATAGTAATGGAATTTGTATGCAACATTGCGGGCTTGTGTAGCGAGCACGCAATGTTTTTTTTTTTAAATTTGAGGTCTGTCAGTTAATTATGTCCTTCGCGTCTCAATATGTAGATAGTAATGTCAACATTTCCTGACATTTTTGAGAAAAATAAATTACAAACCTTAGCTGAGCTAGTTGAACGCGGTTCAGAGCTTAAAAGATGTATATGTGTGTATGTGTGATGGATGTGTGTGTAAGATGTATGCGATGTGGTTTAATTTATCTTAACTAAAAGATTTAATTATTTTTATTGCAACCGCATTATGTTGCTGGCAGGCTAACTGGGTCAATCGATGCACTTCAATTTCGTCGCAGCGTGGACGTGCAAGCTGGCATTTTGACAAGTCGCACGTTTCAAGGCAAAAAGAAATAAGTCGATCAACAAAAGCACTCGAAATTGAATCCTAACATGCGTGTACACAGTTCAAAATGAAAATTAATAGAATTTAGTTGCTGCTTTATCTGTTTGAAGTTGTGAGGTATTCGCGTTTTGCCATGGTGTCATCGCGGTCGCTGACTCGTGAGTTTTGCTTGTTTTGTGTCATTTAGGGGCGCACGCGCATGGTTGTGTGCGATTTAAGCGTGTCTAATTTAAGGTTACCGTACGACGACTGTTCTACTGATCGATGCAAAAAAGACCATTCGGTATCTTTGCTCTGTTAACGCTCTTATAGCTTGCATCATATAATAGTATTTAATTCAAACTGTGGGTGGATAGACTTAGGGTTTAAAATTTGAGTTTTACTACTTACAAAATATGTCGAATAATCCAGAAGTAATTAAATCTCTCTGGTATATGTAATAATAGTATTTAGAATTGATATTTATAAACGAATGTGAGTTATATACAGGGTGTTAGGCAGGAGGTTGGACAAACTTCAGGGACTAAGGGTGCGGCTCTACTGAGGCGGAGACGAGCGGAGCGGAGCTGTGCCAATATTAACCAATAGAATATAAACTAACGTGCGCAAGGGGCGCTCGCCGTGGCCGCATGCGCCTTCTATTGGTTAATATTGGCACAGCTCCGCTCCGCTCCTCTCGTCTCCGCCTCAGTGGAGCCGCACCCTTACTCTGTAGGTCATACTCATCACCTTCTATTATGGGGCCAACATCCAAATCGAGAAAAAAAATCAGCTGCATCCATACATTTCGGCTGTTTAGCTCAAAGATTGTATAGAACAGCTGTTTTTTTTTCGCGATTTTGATGTTGGTCCCATAATAAAAGTTGATGAGTATGACCTACAGAGTTAGCCCCTGAAGTTTGTCCAACGTTCTGCCTAACACCCTGTATACTGAAACGAAGTGACACGCAGAAACATGTACCATACATTTTCTCAAAACGTCAAAAATGATTGACACGCCTCTATGCAACAGACAATAAAGTCTATGTACACAAATATTTGACTTGATAGCTGCATATATCGCACCTTCAGAACAATAGTGACCTAATTGAGACATTTTACATTTCGAGTTAGGTCTCTATGATAATAAATTTATGACTCGAAGTTTGAAAGCACAAATTTTGAATTAGGTCATTATTGTTCTAAAGGTGCGATATATTTATGCTAGTACAGTGTACCTATAAGGGGAGAGAAACTAGAGTTAGGTACTGTATTTTGTACGTATAGTTTCAACCTCACATAGTCCATGAACAGTGATCGGAATAGGTAGAGTATATTTACCTAAATTTCACAAAAGGACATAGTATAGAGTGGTTACAACCGGGTGAAACATTAATTTCACGTTTTCGTGTGTCACGTTGGCGCCACTGAAAACCAGCGTCGCGGTTTATGCTGTGACATAGTGCTGAGTGGTGTCAATTTCGACGTCACAGAATCACCCATGGCAACATTATTCTTTCCTTCTATATTGTTTTTGTTTTTATTTTTGTGTTGCCATCCTTTTTTTTTTTAATTATGTTTTTCTCTGTTCAGTTTTTTTTTCTCTGTGTTCGTCGAATAAATCTTTCTATTTCTATTTATTTCTAATTTATTTTTATTGAATTCCGGAGTTCCGGTACTTTTAATGCTAAATATACGTAATATTTACTTACGGTATGGGATATTTTATGTAAGTTAGTGATAAAAAGGGCCTTTAGGTCATTTCTTTTAAGTATCTAATTGATAGGTGGAGTGTATTTACCTAAACTTCGTAGAACAGAGACATAAACTGGAGACTTCCTTGCGACTACATTTACTAGTACCAGAAAAATACCGGAAATCCGGAATTCAATATAAATAAATTGATATTTCACCCAGTTGTAACCACTCTATATTATGTCCTTTTGCGAACTTTAGGTAAATATACTCTACCTATTCCGATCAATGTCCATGAATTATGTGACCAGCCGGCTAAACAGGCGCGCTTGTCAGTTTCTAGTCTATGTCACCATGTCTTACTACCGGCATTAAATGTGGACCAAACTGACGTAAGTCGGGATTGGTGACGTGCCAAACTCAATCTTAGAATTGCGTAATTAGTTTTAAAATAAAAGGGTTGACTGATTTAAGTTACGTTATTTTAATGTTTCAGTGGAATTATATTGCGCTTAATAAACGTTTTGTATCAGGAAGTTTTTATTTTTAGTCCCGAAACAAAGGTTTATTCGTGGTTGAAGTTTCAGTCGGTTTGTGTGTCTGACTGTTTATCACCGTGGCTTTTAGCTGTTTTATAATTTGTTTTAGTCATATCTAAACGAGCTCGGGACCTCTACTTTAATATATAAAAAATTTAACATTACATATTTTTGAAACATAAACAACTAAACGTTTTATAAAACATAATTCCATGAAAAATATACCAGAGGTTATTCTCTTAAAAACGGCGGTCGGTCGGATGAACGAGCGAAAGCACAGCGACAGTTTAAGTAGTCCCGTCCGAGCGAAAAAAACACATTTTAGGGCGTGCATTCTCAATTAGGTAGCCTTATACGTTCGAGAAGCCATGCTGTCAAATTGAAAAAGCACGCGCTTAAATGTGTTTTGTTCGCTCGGACGGGACTACTTAAACTCGCCTCTTGGACATTCACTCGTTCGTCCGTCCACTCGTCGTTGTTGAGAGAATCACACCCCAGCGCATTTATAATACACCACACAGCTTATCATCATTCCAACAAGGTTAAGTATAAAAAGAGCTACGGAACCTCAACCGATCTCGTCCAGTAGGGCTCGTAAGTTTAACATGACCACTAAACGGCAACATGACATGTCGCACATGACATTCAATACCGTATTAACTCAAAAATAAATTGTAACGCATAACTATTTGTAGTAGTTTGAAATAAGAATAAATTTTTCAACACCGTCACATTTCGAGTTAAGACGGTATTGATTGTCATGTGCGATGTGGTGACTGTCTTATAATATCGTGTACAAAAACATAACGGTCACGTGGCACAAGTCGGAATAGGGAATATGCTTGGATTTTTTAAATCGCATTTCTTAACAAAATATAAAATTTCCGTAAAAGAGATCACTAAAAGTAAAATTAAAATTAAAATCGGTCAAGAAATACTGATGATACAAGCATTTTAAACTGCTAATTAGACAGAGAGATCCGAAGTGCACCGGTGACGTCATTGTGCAGTTCGGCCGTATAAACTCCACGTAAAATTCTGTTTTGCTAGAAAGAGATCGGAACAAATCTTTGTTGGCTTATATCTTGGTTATTTTTATAGTTATGATGAAAAAGGTTTTTCCCACCTGTTTGTACCATGAATCAGCTTTTATTGAAGCTGTAAAAAAAAACATGCATATTCCCTATTATGACTCTTCGGATATATCTGCCTATAGATCCTATAGTGTATATACCCTTTAATTTATAATCATAAATATCGTAAGTTTTTGGAGTGTTTGAACAATTCATTAATGAGAGAGCCTTCAAAGAGAGGTCTTTATTGCTGTTGTAATATAGGTATGCTTGACTCATTAAGTGCCATTAACAAATGATAATTTGCGGCAGCGAATTTTTCAATACCAACCTGCCTAATTTACAATACAATACAAAACACTTTATTGTACACCAAATAAAAACATAACACAAAAAGTAAAATTAAAAAGTAATACAGGTAAACAACAGGTGGTCTTATCGCTAATTAGCGATCTCTTCCAGACAACCTTAGTAGGGACATGGTGTCAAATTAAAATATTTTACACAGTAGGTGGTGCAGACTTCACGCGAGCAATAACAAGAAACTCTTTTAGTAATTAAACATGAGTACAAAAAACTAGAAAAAGTAACAAATAAACGGTTACTTAAATAAATAATTAAGCAAAAATATACCTGATGGTACGAAATCGACGCAATATTCTGCCCTGAGGGCCCTGCCAAGATGCATTGCGCTAACTAGCGTTTCTATTCGATTCGTTTTTAAAGCAATCGCATCACTGGTAGATGACGTGATACGAAAAGTCACGTGATCTACCAGCGACGCGATTGGTTTAAAAACGAAACGAATAGAAACGCTAGTTAGTGCAATGCATCTTTGCAGGACCCTCTGCTAAGCAAAATAGCTCCTCAAATAAAACTCCCGTAGCAATCACGACCTTATTATTACCACGAGAGGGTTGAATCTACTTTGGCAATTGACCCTCAGATACGGTTTATTCTAGAATTTGGTACTGAATGTCGCGACATTGATAGAGTCGTGAGTGACGAATAAGTACAAGCCACGAACTTGATTTAGCCGAGAGAGTTATCAGAATCGTGAGCTGATTCAAGTACAGTTTGGTTAACAGTGTCGTAATATACTCAGAAATCATAACGGGTCATACTGTCAATCCATGTCATCATTTGTATGTATTGCTTAATAGAAATACATAATATTTTTAGTTGACTCTTTTAGGTGTTAAACACATTTTGCGATTCAAAAGCTACACCGTTTTTTGCTGACTTTATTTATAACATTTATTTTATTAAACTAATTTAAAAACGTAAAAATATTTTTCGTCTAATATTTTGGACATCGCCAGCTTGAAAAAATAATTAATTGTACATTCACTTATCACTAACAATAACCTATTTTATTATTCCTTCGAATATCTGAATAACTGTTTTATGAAACGGATTGATCTCTGAAAATCTACTGAAAATTGTATTAGGTAAATCTTTATTACTTACCTCGTGGTAGTATAAAAATAACCGTCCAAGTGCGAGTCGGACTTGGGCAAGAACGGTTCCGTCTCCATACCATTATCTTTACAACATTAGACACTTAACGCCAAAACACGGCAAAAAAAACACGTTTGTTGTATGGTAGTCCCACTTAAATATTTATTTTATTCACTTTTAGTAATTTGTTGTTACAACCGAATTTCGACATCTTTCGTCGGCTGAGATACAGCCTGGTGACAGACAGACAGACAGTGGAGTCTTAGTAATAGGGTCCCGTTTTACCCTTTGGGTACGGAACCCTAAAAAAACACTCACTAGCACACGCATACAGTTTTCACCGCGGTCTCGTGTGTCACTCCATAAAGTAAAACGGACATTTTACCAAACACCATTTATCCTCTAAAAGGTTTTGTTTATCAGTTGTCACTTAACGGTAACTAATGATCTTTAGAACTGACCTATCTGCCTTTTTGTTTCGTTTTAAAAAAGTGTGACATCCCTACCGCTCTTTAGCCACAAAAACACTTTAATCTGTACAAGCAAAACAAAAGGGTAACGCAAAGAGAAAAGGAAATGAAATATTTTTTATATTTTCATCCCGCAAATGGTGGCAAGGCGAAAATGTTTTTCGCTACACGAAATGAGACTATATATTCCGAAGATGACATTTCCATTTCTGTTGAACAGTATAAAAGCATGAGACTGCATGAGTAATCCCAAGATTCTACATACGATTTACACGATTCTTGAAATGGGAAGACGGCACGATTTTTATTTTACTCGAGACATATGCGTTGACCTCGCTGGGCATGCATATATTACGAACTTCTATGTTCTTAGTTCATACATAACGCATTGCGGTACTGATACCATCACAAACCAAACAATCCCAACCTCATTAATCATTCCAACAGTTTGAAATCAGAGCTCCTAATATGCTGGTTACCTAGCGGTATTCAGTGAACATAGCTGTAAGTCCGAGCTCGCCTACACTGAAAGCATTACTTACTCCGATATTGGCCGTCACGATTTTCGTGCAGGCACCAATGTACCAGGGATTTAGAAGACAAGACACCTTTAGTATTACATCGACGTGTTCCTCGTACACTTCGATTCAACGCACGGTTACCGTATGGAGAAGCGTTCATAATAGAACTCTTTAATGGTTATAGTGCCTTGGTACTTTTTAATGGAGGACATCTGTTTGATTCACATTATTAAGATGGACGTCATTCGTTTATTTCAACAGAAAGACTTCCGTTTAGTTGTTAATTATGAACATCAGTTTTTCGGGTTCTTCAAACTCCATGTCGACTTGTTTTACAGTATTACTATTTACTAGCTTGCTCATGCCTGGCGTTAGGTATGACCATTATAAGTAGGTTAAATCATGTATACCGTATTACCAGGGCGGCTAGCACAAATTCCCCACGAGATTTTGGTCACTTTAATCCCTTTCTATCTAGTCTGTAATAAAAAAGACTCGCTGAGCGAGAACCAAGAAAATACCACTAATGCTAGCCGTACATCAGGAAGGTATCCACTACTGGTCATACACCTAAAATTACGTTACTTTGTTTGGAAAACCTTTGTGCAACAGTCGATGTATTTCAGCTAACATGATGATATTGATGAAGAAAGAAGAAATTTTAAAACAACCGACAATTTGTATTCTAACAGAAAACCTCGGAGTGAAATTTTAAACTGAGAGCAATACAAGTTTCAGATCTCCAATTCACTAAGTCCTTTGTATTGTCGCAAAGCAATGCTTTTCGACGGTATTAGACAACTTTTGACGTCCCCTGATTGTTGTAGAAGTTCCCCTTCGGAGATAACTTTGGACCGCTCCGGCGAAATGTAGGCAATTAGGCACAATTTGTTTTTACGATTTGTACTGTTAAGGTACGGAGGAATATACATTTTAATGATTGTTATTCTGTAGATGTTTTAATTTTGCATTTGATAAGATGACGCAGAAATGTGTAGAAATCACAAAATCACATTGTTTGATCATTGTGTGAGAATGACTTTGTAAAACATGCAAAGATCGTTAAGTTTTATATCGTAAAGAATTTTAATAAATTGCTTCCAATTGAAATTTCAGTGCAGGTACAGTTTTTTCCATTAAAATGCTTGCTTCATTATACGAGTATAAACAATTTTACCGCAAGGATATCTAATTTTTAACATAAAAAAGAGCTAATATCGCATTGTTCTAGTAACGGCGTTTAATAGTTTTTTCCAACATGAAACCATGATCTTTAAATGCAATACGAGTAACATTTAAAGATCAAATGTTTACACCGTTTGTAAAATTGTTTGTGTAATTATAAAAGAGATTTAGGACATATTCCCTATTGGCAAAATGGTGATTATTACATATTTCATCAACTGTTCATATTCCATTTAAATTTTCGCCGACTCCAAACAAATTTCAGAATTTCAATCATTAAACATTTTTCTCATACCGTTCCACACTTGAAAGTTTTCTCACCGGCGATTAGTGTCAACGTACATACCGCGTTACTTTCCAATGTGAAACTAAAATACTTTTTTTATCTACCATCTTAGTCATGCAAAACTAATTGCAGAATACACTAATGACTAAAGATGTGCCGTGTTGTGGAAACTATCGTGGGGACGGTATTTCAATGGCCACCATTATGTGAGAGTATTAACCTAGAACGATGTGCTTGTGTAGACGTCTGATAGTGTCTTGGGATGTAATACACGCATTGAGCACCAATCATGCACATGGTGCGTTCTAAATGCGTACAAAATGATCATCTTGGGCACCGAATAAACTGAAAAGTTGCCTCACGTCTGAACAATTTGAAAGTTTTGTTGGGCGTCGTTCTCCCAGCTTTTTTTTAGGACATTATTATAAGATATGGTCTACCTACCCCTCTGGGAAACAGGCATGATATAATGAATGTATTTATGTATGTATGATTGAGTGTAATCGTAGTATAACTTCTTGCTGGTAGTGTAAATATATCTCCGATTAAAGGACGAGCCACACCGGATGCGTGACGTGCACGTGCGCGTTCGCTTTCCACTGCGTTGTATAGTATGAATTCTCATTACGACATGTCACTGTACAACGCAGTGGAAAGCGAACCCGCACGTGCACGTGCATGTCACGCAAGCGGTGTGGCTGGGCCTTGAATTAAACATTACTAGTGACCCGTCCTTGCTTTACCCGTACATAATCCATTTTTTTATACAAAATACCTTCCTCTTGAACTCTATCTATTGATGAAACAGCATTAAAATCCGTTGTTTAGTTTGTAAGATCTAAGCGTACAGTCGACGTCAAAAATATGTTTACTCTTTAGTACCTTGTCTATTTAACTTCATGTTTTAACTGCCATATGAAATTGTCAGTAAAGTGACAAGGTACTAACATGTAAACATATCTTTGACGTCGACTGTACATACAGAGGGACAGACGGCGGGAAGCTGTACTTTGTGTTGTACTATGTAAAGATATACCCAAAGATAAGCTAGTTTTGGAGAAATTCCTTCCAAAAATCAACCTAACATTTAACGCGGAGAAAAGACCATTACCAAGCCATTTGAAGCAAATAGTACTTCGTAGTTACTAAAATTCATGTAAAAGTGAATCCAAGCTAAATATTTCGAACATTTTTCCCCATAAAATTGTAATCTTACGGCCGTTAAGAACGTCTATACATAAAATTACCGTTAGCCTTTAAACTGTTGAGATATCCCGAGATTATACTATAAACGTTGAGGGTACTTGGCTTGTACTGTCCGGCCAGTCAGTGTATCCACGTTTAGGGTTCCTTACCCAAAGGGACCCTATTAGTAAGCCTCTGCTGTCCGTCCGTCAGTGTGCTGTATATCATGAACACTAATAGATAGACAGTTGAAACTTTCATAGAGTATGTATTTCTAATGCTGTTGTAACATTAAGTAATTAAAATTAAATTAAATTAAAATTAATGGAGTTTTCCGTAAAATTAAGGTAATGCAGCCGGTGTCATAGAGACCACGTTGCAAGCGGACCTGCTAGAGGGGGGTTTTTTATAGTGGTGATTATTATTTATATCTTTAATATTTGAGTGGCATAGTTTTGTTTTAATTTAAATACGTTTAGTTTTAATTTAAATTGTATTGTTGTTGAATTCTATAAATAGGTCACTGTAATAAATATTATATTTTCATTTTTCTAAAAAAAATATTAAAAAACATGCATCTCTTGAACCATAATATGTAGACACTTGAAATAGTAACTAAGTGTATGTTACTATGGCCGCTATAATATCAAAAATTAAAAGAGTTTTGTACGTTTAAAAGCAAGCTTTGAAAATAATTTTTTGACATTGTCGTCTATGCATGTGAAATAAAAATATCCCCTTCTGTCATTACCTTGTTTAAAATGGCCTATGTCACTCTAACAACCAAAACGAATCTAACGACACCTCATATATACCCATCAAGCCGTTTATTCTGTAGAGCGTGCCCAAGAAATACTGGAAAAAACATAACTCCTAACTCCTTCTGACATAGTTGGGTACAAATTAAAAGGATTCCTATTCAAAAAACGTGTTTTGGTGGAACGGAACCCCTCATGTGTGATTCTGACTTGCACTCAGCCAGTTTTTATCGTCCATAACGGCTTTGTCGTAAAGGTAAATACATGCCCGTCGATAGCCGCGCTCACTTTCATCTGAACAGAATATCTAAAGCTATTTGCTTGTCTGTGGCTTCGGAGTCTTACTATTCCATATTCCGATATATCTATTAGCTAAATCACTTTATCTTTGCGTTGGCGTTCGTGTGGGAAAGCACATACAAACATGACAATCGCAAGAGTACCTTGACATGTGTGCGTAAATTATTGTTGTGTTGGCTACCACTACATACAAAGACCACATCTCACAAGTGTTTTGTAGCACATAATATGTAAATGAAAGATCGTTGTCGTACATTTGATTCCTGTTTAGCGTAAATAAGTGATTGAGCCTGCTTCATTAGCATGCTGATGATTCATTGATGTAATCGTACTGTTTCTTAACTTGTAGGTATTTAAGTGATGCCTCCCTCCCAGAAAATACTGAAGATTAATTTACTGAACGTTGACTTAAATACTAGTGAGCTCAAAGTACGTTTTTTTCTTATCTTTCAATGTGACATTTGAATTGGACAGAATATGTCTAAGAATATTTTAACTAAAGTAGGTTCTGTGCGTTTATGACTAAGGGGATAAATATATTAACGACCCCTCCCCCTCCTATTTTAGCTATACGACTTTTATGTCAACTGTCGAAAAATGTATACCCCGTGTCTTCCCTTTTCTCATGTTCCCCTTTTGCAATCTGATATCTATTGCAAGGTTCTCCAGGTTTTGAACATGCGTGAGTTGAAGATGTTGTTAGTAACGTCGTAAAATACTTTATCTACACTCGTATCATAAGTCCTCTATTATGCGTTCAAAACCCGTAGGCAATGACCAGCATTACCCGTGGTAGTAGGTGACAGCGATGACAGCTGTTAATTTTGGAAGATGTTTCAAATTTGGATCTCATTACCTTACAATATTCGATAAAGTTATTTCAAAATTACGTTACAGCTTTCATCACTGTCACCTACTACCACAGGTAAGGTAATGCTGGTCATTTGCTTTCGGCTTCTGAACCCATCTCAGAGTACTTATAATATGTGTGTAAAAGATAAAAAGATAAAAGAAATTTATTCAGTAAGTAGGCCGCACGGGCACTTTTACACGTCAAGAATCTACCAGCGCTTCCCAAGAGAAGACCACTGCCGAGAAGAAACGCCGCAAGAAACTCAGCAGTCAGTCATTTTTTAAACATATTTTATGCATTATATAAAGCTATAAATATTAAATTAAATATAGTATCAAATAACATGCGTAGTTCAGCAGGAAAACATGCCAATTAAGAATCTTACGGGAGAGATAGAGAGAAAAAAAAAACACATACTTATGTATATCTATATATAAGATGGTGCGAGACGACCACATAAAAGTTTCGATATATTTTCCTACATCAACGGTGTCCCCTAGACAAGATAAAGATTTTGCATTTGAATAAATTATTATTGACTAAGTTTCGGGTTTAGGCCATGCATTTTTGTCTGTTAGATAGTCCTCGATCTTATAATACGCTTTAGACATTAACGACCTTTTCAAGTAATTTTTAAGTGCTGGAAAGGGTAACTTTAAAGCTTCGTAGATATGTAGATAAAGTATTGTACGAGACTCTGCGTAAACTGCCTTGTGGTTCGTTTCATAAACCACACTCATGTTGTAATGCCTGTCATTACGCAACCGTTTTGTAATTTCAGTTACGAGTCAGAGTGATCTTCGGAACTGGGATGGTTCCTAGCCAGGTTTTAAGAAAAAATCTCGTTTAAAAGATAGCTTTGAAAGTAGGGGTTGCTATTTGTATTATGTTAATAAAACATTATCAGTTATATTTTATAATGTTTATTTAAGTAAGTACTTAATATTAAAATAATTATGCAGAGCTACAAGTGACACCGACTAGCGGGCATGATGGCAGAAGAGGGAGAGGCCGTGTGCGAGGGTGATGGCAATAGCTAAACTGGGATTGCCAGCTTAGGCTGCGTTCTGTTACATTACATCATCCCCTTTTAATTTTTTTAAACAAGTTACTAAGCTATATTAACATATAACAATAATCCAATGAGTCCACCCATTCAACCAGCAGTGGTGAACCAACACTGGTGCAGCACCAAGTCTAAGCCGCACGTACATGGAAAGAGGTTCTTGTGTATAAGACATTGTTCTTACATAATATAACATATGATCTATAACCATTACATTTAACTATTTTACCTTCTAACCATACATGTTTATTTTCCTCTTTTTTGAACCAAACACTTTGTCCAATCTCAAAACCTTTTTTACTTCTTGCAGTCTTATTGTAATTTCTTACATTCCTCGACACAGTCTTATTAAATTGTTGTTCGACATTGTCATTCATTTTTGGTTTTAAATAATTATAGTTAACTACTAACTTAGTTTTCAAATTTCTGTTCATTAATAGCTCACTAGGAGAATACTGAGTGCCAGCAACAGGTGATGCTCTATACTGTAGTAAAGCCAATCTAAAATCTGTTTTATCTTCTTGACATTTCAATAACATTTTCTTAGCTATTTGGACTCCACGTTCAGCCATGCCATTCGCCTGTGCATAGCGTGGACTGGTGTATGTAAATTTAAAACCCCAAAGAAATGCAAATTCTCTGCATTCCCTCGAGTCAAATGGCACATGATCTGAGATTATTTCGCCTGGTATGCCAAAGTTACAAAATACATCTATTTATTAAGCTATTAATTACTGATTTGGCACTTTTATTATTTATTAATTTAATATCTAACCATTTAGAAAAATAGTCATAGATGACTAAATAGCTTTTACTTCTAAAGTCCATGATATCAATACCAAGTTTCCAAAATGGTAATTTAGGAATTTCATGTGGTAGCATTGGCTCTTTAATACTATTATTGTGATATGTCTGACAGGTATAACATTTTCTTACAAATTCTTCGATATGACTATCCATGTGAGGCCAGTAATACAATTTTCGTGCAAGCTGTTTCATTTTGGTCATGCCTAAATGGCCTTCATGTAAGTTTTTCATAAAATTTAATCTCAAACTTTTTGGTATAATTAACCTATCATTAAAAAATACTAATTTATTGTCTTCAGAAAGTTGACCTCTTAATTTATGATAACAAGCTAAATTATCAGGAATATTATTTTTATTATCTGGCCAACCATTTTGAATAAATTCTGTTAACTTTGACAACTCGTCATCAAGTGAACTCTCTAAACTTAATTGACTTTTCTGTTCCTCAGTGCATTCTAAATATTGAGATAAGCCCACACTGTGTATGACCTCATACATATAGGAATCATCTGTGTTATTACAATCCTGATATGAGCGTGACAACAAATCCGCTATGTACATAAATTTACCCTGTAGATACTTAAATTCAATATTGTATTTTAATAGTTTAAGTTTTAATCTCTGTAATCTTGGAGAGGGAACTTCATGTAAATGTTTTTTTAACAAACTCTCTAATGGTTTATGGTCATTTAAAACTGTGACCTTATGACCATATATGAAATAATGAAATTTTTTCGTTGCCCAAACTATACTTAAGAGTTCTTTTTCTATTTGTGAAAAGTTTCTTTCTGATGGAGTCAAACTTCTTGATGCAAAACACACTGGTTGTCCATTTTGTAGAAGACAACAACCAAGACCATTTTGTGACGCATCACTCTGAATGACTATGGGTAGTTTAGGGTTAAAATTCTGTAATATTGGTGCTGTACTAATTTTAGTTTTAATATTATTAAAAACATTTTCATGAATGTCCGTCCATAACCAATCACAATCTTTTTTTAATAACAGTTGTAGAGGTGATGCAATATCTGCCATATTTGGTACAAATTTTCTTAAATAATTTACCATTCCCAGAAACACTTGGAGTTCTTTTTTATTATTAGGACTTTTCATATTAATAATGGCACTGACACGTTCTGGGTCAATTTCCATACCTTGCTCTGAGAATATGTGACCAAAATATTTTACGTGTTTCAATTTATATTGAAATTTACTTTTATTAAAGCGAACATTATGTTCCATGGCACGTTCAAAAACTTTATCTAATATTGCATCATGCTCCTTTTCAGTTTCTCCAGTTATTAATAAATCATCACAATAGACAATGACACCTGGTATGTCACCAAAGGCTTTCTCGCTATATGTTTGAAAAATTTCCGGAGCAATCGACAGTCCAAAAGGTAATCTAAGGAACTTATAGCACCCAAAGGGACTATTAAAAGTGCACAAGTCACTGGACTCTTCAGTGAGTTTAATATTATAAAACCCATCGGACAAATCGAGTACTGAGAAATACTTCTTATTACAAAGTTTGGGTACAATCTCATCAAGAGTCGGTATTAAGTGGTGTTCCCGTATTAACACTTTATTGAGATCCTTAGGATCCAAGCAAATTCTTAAAGAACCATCTTTCTTTTCAATAATGACTAAATTGCTTACATAACTGTTTGGATGTTCGACCTTTGCAATGACTTGGTGCTCCACCAGGGCTCCCAGCTTGTCTGAAAGGCGCGTCAAGAGTGCATTAGGCACCCGTCGCGGGGGGCGCACCACTGGCTCCACGCCAGGCTGAATGCGTAGTCTCAGAGGATTTTTGAACTCCCCAACACCCTGAAACAGTTCAGTATTAATATTAACAATGGTCTCTTTATTATTATTATTATTTACACAACTTGTGTTTACCTCTTTAACATTATTATTATTTATCAAATTTAACTTTACCAATGAACCCAAACCTAGAATTGGTTTCACTTCTTCCTTAATAATTAAAAACTCAGTATTACAACTTTCATCACTGTTATTAGCAAACACTTTAAGTGTGACCTTTCCTAATGGCATTATTTTGCCACCCCCGAAAACCTCAATTAGTGTTCTTGTCTCAGACAGTTTTAATTTATCATCATTGACAATTTTCTTTAGGTCACTTAATGAGATTACATTGATCTGGGCCCCTGTGTCACATTTGAAAAAGACTTTCTTATTTTCAACCCTTAAAGACTCAATCCACTCATTTTTATTTAAATCTATTGAGCAAACTAGTCATAAATCATGCACATTGTTGTTACTGTCATCATTGTTAATATTATATATTTTTTTATTAGAAAAAGTGCAACCAACACTATAATGGTTCAACTTGTTGCACTTAATACATACTTTGCCATAGGCAGGGCAGCTTCGCGGGCCATGCTCTGTGTTACATTTCTTGCATAAGTAATAATTCTTATTATGATTCATATTGTAATTAATATTATTGCTAAATTGACCATGACTATTATTATTATTATAGTTCTTATTACTTTGAAACCTGCTCTTGTTATTATTGTACTTAACTTTAGGTTTCCCGACTGCAGTGTGCTGATGCTGTGATGTACTGTTCGCCTGCACTGCATGCACCTCCGGGTTGTTCAACCGCTTGACATGTTCTTTGGAGAACTCCGCAGACCGGCAGATGTCGACAGCCTTCTCAAGACTTAAATCCTTGATTTCAAGAAGTTTTTGCTGCATCCTCTGATCTCGTATACCAATCACGATTCTGTCCCGGAGCATTCGGTTCTTTTGATCACCGAAATTACAGTTTTCTGCTAGTTTTCTAATCGCTGTGTAAAACGCATCGAATGTCTCGCCTTCTTCTTGATTACGCTTGTTTAGATTGTAACTGTTTATGACCTCATTTTGCTTTGGCTTGAAGTAGTCGTCAAAAATTACCAGCAATTCTTCCAGTTTAACCTTGTCTTTGTCTTCATTGTCAATTTTAAGTGTATTCAAATACAAATCTTGCGCTTGCTGGCCAATGCAATTTAGTAGCATTGCCGCTTTTCTTGTTTCTGTCAATTTTTCATAGCCAGCAGCAAGCATATAAATACTGAAAGATTGTTTGAATCTCTGCCAACGTGGCCAACAATTCTCGATGTCGTCCAAAGACATCTCCTGTGGCATTTTACATTCACCAACCCAGACATTATTCACTTGTTCCACTTCCACGGGTTTTTCAACGTCAGGCATTCTTAGTATTTAATATTATTACTCAATATTATCAATATTAACGATACCGGCCGGCATGGGCGGCCATGCAGTTTTTAGGTTACCTTGCTGTATCCGTTTCAATCTTGTTGGAATTTGTTCTTCACCGACTGCGCCATGTATTATAGTTAATAAAACATTATCAGTTATATTTTATAATGTTTATTTAAGTAAGTACTTAATATTAAAATAATTATGCAGAGCTACAAGTGACACCGACTAGCGGGCATGATGGCAGAAGAGGGAGAGGCCGTGTGCGAGGGTGATGGCAATAGCTAAACTGGGATTGCCAGCTTAGGCTGCGTTCTGTTACATTACACTATTATCTTAGGGTTGATTTATTTATTTACCCTTTATTGCAAAAAAAATACCAAAGACGAACTTATTCTCTACCAGCCAACCAAAATAATCATACAGATACCAAAAATGGTGCACAGGAAAAATAAAGACAGAAAACAAAGCAAGGAACATGTTAACATAAAAAAATAAAATAAGGGAACTTAATGTTTCCCTATGGCAGTAATATCAGACATCGCCACGGTAGCATGCACTTGCCAAGTCAACTAATGCTAATAAAAGCGGTCAGGGTGCGCAACGATGCGTATCAGGAAAGAAAATCAGGGCAAAATGTCGATCCATTTACTACGCAGCAAAAAATGCATTTAATGCACTTGCCTTTTCGAAATGGGTGGGAACTGTCCGGTTCAATGAATACTGCACTTTTACTTGGTATCGACGCAATTTCTGGATTACATAAAATAGATAGATAGCCTCGTGTGGTTGCCGAGTTAGAATAGTGCCACTCCATGTCTTCCCGTGGATGTCGTAAGAGACGACTAAGGGAATAAAGGCTTGTAGTACTGTTAGGCGATGGGCTTGCAACCTGTCACTAATACGCTGGTAAACATCTTAGCCTAATTGTGCAAATTGTGGTTATAGAATTATCAACAAGTTTTTAGAGATGTTTGTAATTCTGTAGCTCTGCCTACCCCACTCTGGGAACGAAGGCGTGAGATTATGTATGTATGTACATAAAATAGATATAGGATGGATAGGTTTTGAATCATCGATACTCACTTTATAGATTTGGGATTGTTCACATACTATTACTCTAATTCGAAAACCAATAATGAAGAATAGGTTTTAAAGCCGTTCTGCATTATTAAGTTGTTGAAATATTTATCTATTTCGGATATTTCGACAAGAGTATTTTTAACCTTTGTTTGATTTTCGTTTTCGGCTTGAAGCCCTCCTAGGTGTATCTCGGGTTAGGCGAAAACCGCTTGAAATATAGTTTGTTTTCATACAGTATTACAATCACTTTTTATCATTAGATATATTAATATTTAATTGTTGTAATTTATTAGAAAATACCAACCCAAATTTAAAATAATCATGTTGTCCATAAAATGTCTGCTAAATAAATAAAGATATTAAAACAACTATTGGGTCAAATACAAAAATAATTAAATTGGTCTCTTAAAATTACCTATTCTTTCGAATTGGAATGTTAAAACCGTAAGAATGTTTTTTGGTCTATCCCAATTACTTTGCCGAATTTTCAGAGAGCCCAGAGAATAGGCAGAGGCCCGTTTCACGAATATACAAATTACAATCGGAAGTCTCTTTCTAACTCCTTATGCTAGAAAGAGAGTTCCGCTTGTAATTGGTAACTTGTAGCTTCTTGAAACGGACCACGGGAGTTATAACTTGGTCACAGGTCAAACGTAACCTAACAAACGTAAACCGTGCTTGAGATAACCTAATAATAATAAGGTTTCAGCGAAATTAGATTTCGATTAAATAATATATTCGATCAAATAAGTGTCGGTGATTCAAGTGGATCCCGATAGCCTAGCTTGTGACAGCCAGAGATGGGCATTATTCGAATAATTATCTATTCCAATAATCATTCGAATAAAAAATAATTCGTAATATTTTTATTCGCGAATAATTTATTCGTCGAGTAATTTATTTGCGAATGATTTATTCGCGAATAGTTTATCCACGAATGAATCATTCGACTACTTTTCCAATAACGAATAATTTATGAATTAATTAGAGAAAAATCGAGCAGGTATAATAAGTAGTATATAATAATTATTCGTGGCAATTCATTCAAAGAATAATCATTCGAGAATTTCATTCGTTATTCGCGAATAAATGGGTTATTCTTATTCGTTATTCGTCGTTCGAATAAATTTTGCCCATCTCTGGTGACAGCTCATAATATTGTTTTGTAAGCGGGATACGTAAGTATGAGGATAGATGAGGATTTCAGAGTAAATGTTTTGTTGTTGTTTGGAGGGTGCTTGTATCTCTTAACTAATTGATATTTACTTGAGGCTCTTTCAATGTGGCCAGACTTAAGTCTGAAATACTGTTTTTGTTTATTATATTTTCATTTATGATGAGTGAAACTCATTCTTATGAATATTAAAGTGACAGGAATAAAAGACGTCAATCCTATTTTCTGTTATCGTAGTTTTTTTAACCTATCCTTTGGTTTGAGGTTAAAATTGATATTGCAGTGAAAGGTGTTAGGAGGATTTGAGTTAGTCTAAACTATTTTTTTTTTAATTACCATGCTCAAATGAAACCATAATAAAATCGGCTAAAATGACATCGATATCGTAAACTAAAAGCAATTAAGTAAAAGACAAAACATAGTTAACGCTAACAAGAGTGCGCTTACAACAATAATTAGACAAAGTCGAATGTAGGTGAACACAGAACAGCCCTTGAAAATTCAATATAAAGTCTTAACACAAATCCAAAATATCCTAAGTTACGAAATTTAATAAAGAGGCGAAACGCGAAACATTTTCGTTGTGCATCTTGTTATGGGAACATGAGCATTGTTTACCACAATTTTGGGAACAGTTTACGTAAGTCCTAATATTGTTTAGTTTATAGCTTGCACTTGGAGTGCTTGTGAAAAGTTTAATAGTTCCGTGTTTATGCTGTAATGTATACGAAGTTAAGTAGTTGAATATGCACCTAATAATAATAGTAGGGGAAAAATTCACACGCTGAAAATTATATTTATAAATAAGCATTTGTTGAATTTTAGTTGGAAAATATGAAAAATCATGGACATAAATTATGAAATGAAAATGTTTGAACTTATTTTAAAGGTAACTTAGTATGTATGTAATAGTAGTATACACATATTATAAGTACTCTTTTTACCTTACCTGTGGTAGTAGGTGACAGCGATGACAGCTGTAACGTAATTTTGAAATTACGTTATCGAATATTGTAAGGTAATGAGATCCAAATTTGGAACATCTTCCAAAATTAACAGCTGTCATCGCGGTCACCTTCTACCACAGGTAATGCTGGTCATTGCCTACGGGGTTTGAACGCATAATAGACGACTTATGATATGAGTGTAGATAAACGTAATATTCGAAGTTATGGTTAATAAGTCAAGTTTTTGTAGATATCAGTGTCAAAAATTCGAAGAACTTTATTACTACGCGCTATCGCTCTAAAGCTCAAGTAAAAAAAGTATTTTCATGATATATTTGGCCAAATCCCTTTTATTTTTTAGCACAGAATGCACATACTGTTTCTGTTACTAGTTCTGTTAAACTTTTTACTTTAGAAATTAAATCTTCGATATGAAACCGCAGCCATATTTTTCTTTCACTTAAATAACCACTTATCTAATAAAATAAATGTTTTCTTTTTCAGGTAATCACGAATATCACGCTCGCCCTAAGAAATGACCAGGTATAGTTTAAAATAGTACTCTCTAGAAAACATGTACCAAAGGCTAGAAATTTTATAATTTAACGTAACACGGTCACATTGACACGCTACATGTCGTGTCGCCATCTTTACTTGAACACCCTATTTTAATAAATAACTTAGTAATCTTATAATAAAATAACTATATTTTACCTTTCCAGATTGTTCTGTCGTGTATACCTTAGATTAACAAAAGATCAGAAACAGTCGTGCTATAAGTTAGTTTACCTACTTATTGTAAAAATGCTTCTTGCTTTTACTTCTCGTGAAATTGATTGGTCGTGTTGTTTCTATTCCGTGTTTTTATTTAGGTACTTATTCAATATCGTAAGCATATAACATTTATAAAAACACCACTATAATGACAGACATATTAATAGTTTCTTGCTTATTATTACATACATACATACACTCACGCCTTCATTCCCAGAGTGGGGTAGGCACAGCTACAGAATTACCAACAACTCTAAAAACTTGTTGATAATTCTGTAACAACATTTTGCACAATTAGGCTAAGATGTTTACCAGTGTATTAGTGACAGGTTGCAAGCTCATCGCCTAACAATACTACAAGCCCCCTAGTGGCACTATTCTCACCCAGCAACCACACGGGTCACGGGGAGAGGGGGGGGGGGGGGGTCGGGTTCTTATTATCCCAATCATTCGTCGTCGGCGCAGTCTTTTTCTTCCAAACATCCCTATCAGCCGTCATCTCAGTATTCACTCCCTCGTTTTTCATATCCACATCTTCTTAAAAAAAAAAGTTTGAGAGGTAGCAAACCGAAGCATGAAAATGGGATCCCAATAGTTTACTGTACAGTTCGCATAGCAATTAAATTACTAGAAAAGTAAACCGTATCCGTAATCACTCAAGTGCATCGTAAATCAGAACTCAAAGCGTAAAATTATTTCCGTTTCGCCGATACTAAAGTAAAGACATAACTACATTATGATTAGAACACGTGGATAACGTTAAAAGTTCACTTACGTCACGCAAAACAGCAGTATTTGTATTACGTCAGTTGGTAGTTACAATATTGAGTACCGTAAAACGGGGTGAGTAGGGATTAAGGGGTGAGTAGGGACACAACCTAAAATAAGTCATAACTTGTTACAAATAAGAACAATTATTAAATGGACAATAACGTTACGTCTATTGGAAATAATTTCAGTCTTATAATTAGTAACATATGCTTTATTTTAGGTTGTGACCCTACTCACCCCGTTTTACGGTACCAAAGAACATAATACAAAATGGGCTCCACATCGCTTGGCCTTGAGCAGACTTGGTTTTGTTTCTTAATTCTTCGTCCTCTAATTGATGTGAACTTTGCTTCACGTGTGGAAACCACCGATTTTTGTTGGCAGTGATTAATTAGACAATATAGTTACTTAGATAGAATGGTGTATGTGTCTGATATTAATAATGTTGTAAGGCACGAGTTCAGTCACTCCATAATGATCAACTGTCTACTATTCTGGTTGTTAGGAAAGTAAATATTGCAGCCACAGATTTAGAAAAAGTCTTGACAAATCTATGTTGACCAGTTTTATTTTATAATTTATGACTCTTTTCACGAATTTTGGGTACCAAGTTGAAAATAATGCTTATGATCAAACGGGCGACATTATTTCATAATTAATTACGTCGGTAAATTGTCTCCTTGGATACCTTACTAATTAAACAGAGGGCTCAGACAAGATGCACTACGCTAACTAACGTTTCTATTCGATTCGTTTTTAAACCAATCGCGTCACTGGAAGATGACATGATACGAAAAGTCACGTGGTCTACCAGTGACGCGATTGGTTTAAAAACGAATCGAATAGAAACGTTAGTTAGCGTAGTGCATCTTGTCTGAGCCCTCTGATCTCGTAAAAATCCAACGAATTCCCATCTAACAAGGAACCACACAAACCCACGTGTTTGTATAATGTGATTTTGCTTTGTGTTTTTAATAGTATCATTATTCCGACACTACAAGTGGGTAGTGCACTTTCATAAAAACTTTCGCGCGTCTTTTACTTGGAATATACTTTGCTTTCATTCGAGATTAACAGCTCACGTTTCATTGACAACCGTTAGTTCATGTTTATTATCAAGTTCCTGAAACGTGTTAGTTAATTAATTAAGTTATTTTCCATTGTAATTATTGTACACCTATCGTTCCTATCAACGAGGAAATAGCGTGGTGCTTGTAATAACCTTTGCTATTTTGCTACTTTGTTTTGCATTGGACACGGCATATGAAGTTAAAGCTATTGTTGAAAAGTTATGGTGACAATTTTACGCATTGTAACTTTTCAGGTACAAAAAACTACAAGGAAAGCATTGAATCTTATAGAGACGACGATAAATAAAAAGAATATCATTCCATGAACTTTTAGCACCAGCAGATCAAAATTGCTTTCTATCAAAGTCTAAAACGGGCCATGAAAAGAAAAAGTGATTTATTTTTAAATTTGAAAATGCTTTTACGTAAATCATTCAATATATAAATTAATTAAAGATTAATGTGTCCAAAAGTTACCTCCGCAATTTTATAAATACAATTCACTTATATACAAACAGCTTAAATAGCTATAAATAAAATTCGTTTAAGGGTTCGCTCCCGGGCGACATTGTTTCGATGCTTTACGGTGACAATATTAATTCTACGTGAGCCTGTGCAAAACCCTGCTATATTTCACTGTGTAAAGTGTTATTTGTTTATTTGTTTAAATTAATTTGTGTAATATCATTGCATTTTCTCATTTCAAATTATTTATATACATTCGCTTCTCTCATGGTTCTAATATTTCTTTGAGGTTAGATTAGTCACCTAACGCTAACGGAAATGATTTTAACTCGCAAAATTTATGACGCGACCGTCTGACAGCTTTCGTCAATCCTATACATTTTGGATGACGATAACAAACGCCGAATGCATCTTGTCTAGGGCCTCTGGTTGGCGACATGATTCATCGATGACGTCTTAGCAACGATGCCATTTAAAATCAGAAGTATCCTTTATCTGTCCTCAGAACCAAAAACATGTTTTCCACCGTCATTATTATAGTCATCAACCTTATCGCCGTCTTTATTCAAATCAGTTAAATCAACAAGGTGAGCAGTCAATAAACAAATTAAATATAACTTGCTCAATTCACTGTATATTTTGCGAAGCTACAAAAATAAAAGGCACGTGTCAGAAGTGTCAAAACCTATAGGTTGTAAGCATTTAGGGGAGAAAAGCTATTACGATATTCAGATGTGCGGTAGACGATAAATCGATCGGACATATGCCCGCGCTCGCGATAAACGTGTAACATTTTCCAAGTTTTCACTTTGCATCAAGTACAACGCTTTAGCGAAAGTACGCAGATTATTAGAAAGTAAAGTATAGGTATCTGATCTGAAGCACGCGTAATAGCGAGTACTTAATGGGCGAGTTTATCCCAAATTATGATTCTAGTTTAATTGGTATGCGTTTTTGCAAAATAATATTATGTTCTAAATACCATCTTTTGCAAAGAGAAAATTTTAGGAAATTTTGTACAAAATGTTGCGAAGTCATATTTTTGAGATCGTTTTGCCGGAAGGGTGGATTCGCTAGAGTATTCCGTTTGCCCTTCAGCGAATATTCGTTGGAGCGTGGTATTTCTTTACTTGAATAAATCTTAAAACACAGTGTCTGGTCCAAAACTGTAGCTAGACCTCATTGTATCTCTAAGAAACAAATATGGGATGAAATAGCTATCACAGTTTTTGCTTTTTCAAAACGTGCAAGTGAAATAGACTATTAAATAGATGAAGTTAGTTCATTAGAACTAACTTCATCTATTTAATAGTCTATTTCACTGTTAACGATATCAGTAACTGTAATGATAATGATTGATTTAAAATACAGTAACAGTCGATTTGTACTCTAGATGTCGGTCGTGAGATATGCTCTATTTATATTTCCACTCACCTTGCTACGAGTATAAGCAGTCATTGTTTAACATCGTTATTTGTACCAAGAATAACCGAAACAAAACACGGCCGGATCTACAAAATCGTTCTACTGTAAGGTCCGACATTGCATGAACTAAACATTGAGATGTTCCCCCATTTCTTCTAGTTTGTCGGACGTATGTCGGCCCTCATCCATATGTATGAGACAAGCAAGATGTGAAGTCAGGCGGGCACCGCGATTTGTTTGCAATAACAGCTGACCCTGTCAGGGAAAGACCTTCGGAATGGATGGTGTTCAACACCCAACCAAATTTTTCTGCACATCAGGCTTTAACCCAACATAAATTCTGAAAAAGCCCCGTTAGATCTCCGGAGGTGTCTACGAAAGGCGAAAAGGTCATTAATATTTATGAGGAAAGACAAAACAAGGTACTGCCTGCGGTCTAGCTATTTATGTAAGCTTTATAAGAGTTCGGGAAACCCTGGGGATTGAGGAATTGAAATAGCAGCAGGAAATAGCAATCAAACAATTTATGAATTTATTATTTGCAGATGCAGATGTTAAAGTATAGAAGCGTTTTTTTGTCTTTTATTCATATTTGTTTTATAAAACCTTTACACAATGGATCGATAGTTACTTATAAATAAATTTCTGATCTTTTGTCTTTTGTATCACCTTTCCTTATTTAGTAATGTGTTCCAAAATTTAGAGAAACATGGCACGCGCGCCCGGTGTAATATTTCAGGGCAGCAAGCGTAAACATTGCAAGATATTGAGACGGTACCGTGATGACAAGAGTAATAGTGCAGAACTCATTTAGAATACGTCACTTGGCAGCATTGACATTCAGCTAATTTCAAGACCCTGTGATGTGTAGCATTTGAGATTAGTACCTAAATATTCGTGTCGACGGTAACACGTCTCATGTATTCACGTTCAGTGCTGCGTTCACGATTCGGGGTCTATTCTGTATGGATGTAAAGAAGTTTCTATCGAATACCTTGAGCGACAAACTTCTTCTTGCGACGGACTTTCCGATACCATTAAAAAAGTAATAAAACATGCTTAGACGTTGGACAAAGTGTGCGGTAGGGCGTTCGCTAATAACGTCTCGCGTTTTACCGGAACTGTGAAGACCGTGAGCGTAAGTGCAACTGTAGCCAACTTGACAGCTATAAGGGCTTCCGCTTGGCAAACTTTTCAATCGGACCACTTTGCCGAGGAGCAACTTTATCCTTTGAGTCTTTGTGCCCGCCCCTATTTTGGTAACCAAATTGAACGAAACAGACTATGGTTTAACAAAGCTTTGACCCGTAAAAGCAGTGTTTGTTATTGTTTCACAATTTTTAAAGCTGGCTTACTAATGGGTAGTATTATAAATTTTGTTTTCTTTAAGTATAATAATATGTTTATTGTGTATATCTATATTCGGACTAGAAGCTTCTTTACATGTTAAACCGGAACAATATGCAAATTTAATAATGTGTGAAGGATTAAACTCTTAAGGACCAAGTAAATTTCTCAAACTTTCTTAATTCCTCGAAGCGGCTATATTAATTCAGCCACGAAACTCCCATATGGATGTTGCTAATATAATATTCAGTGAGTTACCTCGAGTTCGATCTATTACCCGAGAGTCCGGAGGGACTGTAATTTAGGTGAAAATAATGAAACGGTCGGTGTAACTTTCGTGGAGATGTTTTATTCAGCAGTCCGCTCGTGTCTCAATTCAGATACATTTTTAACATTTTCAGAAATTTCTCAAACATGTTTTCAAAGCTATTTTGTTTTTTAAGACTTCATAATCATCGAAAACTTAATTGTATTGTTTTAAATTCTTGTTAAAGTATCAATGATACAACAGTAGTTACTTATATTTTTAGCATTTTTTGTTTATGCTGAGTTTTAATTTAGTTAGAAGACCCATGAAACGCCCTACTGTTGACTCATACGAAAAGTATTTCCCGCGTAACAAATTTTCTCCTTCATTCAAACACTTGGGTTTATTTTTTGTTCGCACTCGCACTCCAAGAGGTCATTTAGCAAGACGCCATTGTTTATTTTTTAACGTGGAACATTAGTCTTTTGTTTCAAATAACCTCGTGGTCGGACTTTTCTCCTATTCATTAACTTTCCTTGCAGACACAACTGGAAATCCGTGTGTAGACTTTACTTTGCTTTATATTCGAGATTGGATTGCTTTACGATTTTAAGCCTTTCTGCTTAGGTGTGTATGTTGAATATTTACAAATGTTGCTGTTTGAACTTAGGACCTTTATTACTGTTGACGTTTTGGGAATGTTTAGATTGGATAGATAATGAGAGTGAGGTTCCTTTTCACACAGTATACATAAATTTAATCTGGATAGTGATCGCCTTGAAGTTTCTCTTTAATGTAGTTTGTTTCAGTTAAATTAACCTATTTATTTCTGAATAGCGTCGCTTAATATCAGTTTCGTGTGTTGCTGACAAGTATCTGATTTCGCAGTGTGACACTTTTATCGTGTTGTGTAAAACAGTTTCAAATATTTTAAAACTTTGAGCATATTTTTTATTGATTGGTAGGCATCAATATACGATTGTGACTACAATGCTATTATTAATTATTATATCTTTCTCACCAACAATCTTTACTTGTTTCTGTTTGGTCCGTTAGATGCTTTAAGGCCATTGAGTCCCCCATTTGCACCTTCTTTGTATATTGTGTAAGTAGAAAAAAAAAACACATTCACGATTGTTATTTTTTACTTCTAAACAATTGAAACGTCGTAAAACGATATCAGCTTCACGACTGTAAGAAAACTTCATTGACAGTTGACACCAATTACGCTTAGCCTAACAATATATATGTAAATTCCTGTTATCACCTCTTTTCCTGTTGTGCTACCTAGAGGTATCAGGCTAAACGAGCCACAGTTTTCAGTCCATCATTTTCCTTTGACAATCCGCCCTGCCCGCACGTATGCCAATATTTTTATTTTTAATGATATCAACTGTGTAGTGCATTGATAAGGCAGTGTTAGTGGTCGTGTGGACGGAGTGGACGTTCGGTTCTGTGATGCATCCGCGAAGGCTTTCGTGGACGGCGGTGGTTGAGGGTCTGAAGAGGAGGAACTCTAAGGATTCTCCGCTTTTGTCACCTGCTTCAGATTCGGACAGTGTGAGTTTTAATAGTGCTTTTCTTATATTCATGATCTGTGTTTGTTTTTTTTTGCCATCGATCCTGCTTATAGGTATTTTTCACATTATATCGTTATATTTCTCATGTAGATTTTTAGTGACTATGATATTACGCGCAAAAAAACCGTTGTCCACGCGCCCTTGAAACTTGATCGAATCTTATCTACCAGTTTACTGATTACAGAGTTTATTTTGGTTGTAAATGTTGGAGTGGTGTGGCTGGACTTTTCGGGATCGTTGTGGACTTTATCGTCCTTAGTTACATTGGTCATAGTTTCCGGTCGAGAATTATGGGGTCACTATGTGGTTTTGCAAGCCAAATAAGTATGTATATCCTTATATGTATGTACATATTTATATTTTTACCGGTAAATACGTGTCTACACGTACATACATACATAATCTCACGCCTTCGTTTCCAGAGTGGGGTAGGCAGAGCTACAGAATTAGTTACAAACATCTCTAAAAACTTGTTGATAATTCTATAACCACAATTTGCACAATTAGGCTAAGATGTTTACCAGCGTATTAAACACACAGGTTGCAAGCCCATCGCCTAACAGTACTGCAGGCCTTTATTTTTGCCTCGTGTGGTTGCCGAGTTAGAATAGTGCCACTCCATGTCTTCCCGTGGATGTCGTAAGAGACGACTAAGGGAATAAAGGCTTGTAGTACTGTTAGGCGATGGGCTTGCAACCTGTCACTAATACGCTGGTAAACATCTTAGCCTAATTGTGTTTACACGTGTTATAGATATACAGGCTGTAACAAATGCAAATGGGTCAGTAATTAGAGTAAGGGTAATCTGCTCTTAGAAAGCAAGGCCATGTTTTTGGTAAACTGGAAAAACTGCAATAAAATCATTGATATTTACCGATATTTGAACAAGTCATTCCTTATCACTTATACTATCAATTACAGCAAAAAAAATACAGTTTTTCTCTTTACAAAATATAGGCCTTGAGTCCTACGAACAAATAACGATAAATTTTATAATTTGCGGATTCCCCATATTGAGCCATTTACATTTCTCACCCTGTATTTTTTGTCAATTCCTAACTACTTTATATCTGTATTTTTACTCTCTAACGGTTCTTTTTTTATTTGAGTCAACCCTACTGCAACTAACTAGTGTTACGTGTCTTATCGCACCCCAATGCACTTTTACGGCCACTTAATTAACTGCAGTCGTTGTAAAACCACTGACTTTGTTATTAATATTTAGAAATAAAGGCGTATGCATATATTTTTTTAATCTCTTCAGGCTTCCCTATAGAGAACGCGCTCCCGCCAATCCCTCGCAAATGCGTCCAGAGGGTCTATGCCGTTTGGCCAAAATATTTTTGATCAAAGGTATCATTACCCAAATTTTCATTTTCCAAAAAGTGGTTTCCCGTCGCAGTTGATTTGTTTTTCATGTAGTCACAAGTGTAACTTAACAGACGTAGTAAGCGGTTTCGATATCCCGGAATAAGCAATAAAAAAAGCTTTTTGGGAAATTAAAATTTGGGAAATGATACATTTGGCCAAAAATATTTTTGCCAAACGGCAGGCTCCCGCGTCCAGAACATCAGTAACATAATTATCTTGATTACATTGTGTCATTAAAAGTATCGTTTTTTGTATTTATTATTAGTTTATTTGTGACTAAAATTATATTTTTATTATTTCTTTCTCAGCACCAACCTTAAATTGTTTCTGTTGAGCCCATGGGTTGACTGGTGACTTAAGGCATTAAGTCCGCAATACCTACTATGTGTATTGTGCAATAAAGTATAAATAAATAATAAATAAATAACGTCCCGCCATTCAGTATTAAAAATAGAAAAAATGAACGACCAGTTATATTTAGTCAATATTGTTAAGGTAAAACTTGGGAAAAACACAAAAACCCACATTTATTTATGGAAAATATAATTTTGTCATTGTACAAATATGTTTTGACGTCGTCCATTTTAGGTACCTGCCACATACCCGTGAGAGGAAAACCATGAAAATCTTACTTATACGAGTTCAGATATTTATTGCCTACTTACATAATTTTAGTTCATTTATATTATATATATTACTTTATATATATTACGATCCCATTAATCGTTAATATAATAAGCATTTTTTTTTCTTTTTGCAATAGTGTTTCACTATTGCCTGGGCAAAGAAAGGCCTCTCCTAGATATCCAGGAGTCTCTATTCGATGCCTGTTCTGACTAGTTGCAGTAATTTTATCTTTAACTATATATTTATATAACTAAGTATATTTCACCATGTAATCTTTGCCTTGTTTATGCTTAGTTGACTAACTTTTTTGCCTTTCATATAATTACGACCCACCTTCGCTTCGCTTGTTATAAAAACCTCCTCCTCTATTTATGAAAACCGCATTCAAATCCGTTGCGTAGTTTGAAAGATCTTAGCGTACATACCGAGGGACAGACGGCGGGGAGCGACTTTGTTTTATACTATGTAAATTTTGATGTGCATATAACTATTCAAACGGGTCACAGTACATGCACATTTGTACGAACACTGACCAGTTCTCACTGGTCTAGAATTTTGATAGCAAAGGTAAAAGGAACATTTGTGGTAGATACCACGTAAAGATCGATAGGCGTTGTCAAAACGCGAGTTCATCGCCATTCCGATACGCTCCAAGTGGCACAAGGTCGGCCTTCCTTTGGCGTGGCTATGAAGGGAATTGCTGATCCTTTTACGGCGTTATTGTTACTGTATACACTTTCAAGCTGACTCGATATGGAGACATTTTTGTATGATAATCAGGGAGGTTGGCGTCGAATGCGGTCACAGTTCAATGCCATCAATTAAAAATGGCTCGTAATTTGAATACGGCAAGCGTGTCACTGGTAGTTAACATAATTGTGGTGTAGTTTGAAAGAAAAGTGTGGCGTTTTTTGCAGTTGGTTAAAGGAATATTCACGCCAATTAGTGTTTCTTGGTACAATCAAATCAATTATAGGTAGTTTATTGTTATAAATTTTGTTTCTTTATATGAAAAAAATAATCGCTTATCGCTGTTAGAAATTTTGAGATACAGGGTGGTATAAATTTGGTCGAAATTGTTTGCGTAACGAATTTTTGGCGAGAGTGCCGGCATTTTTTTTGCCAGGCGTGCGATTTTTAAAATCTTGGTCGTGATTAAACTACGGTCAAATTTTAAGTTATAACTTAGTGGGGTAACATTGACTTTGTATAGCTATACCCTACCGGCTATTGGCACCATGAACTTTATTTTATGTTAATAAAGGTGATAATCCTGCATTTGTTAGGTATAACTGGTATTTTAGATACCAACAATTGCTTATTTTTTACTCTTTACACAATTTTATCCTCCGTATTTCTCATTCTCAAACAGAACTCATAATAATTTTTACGACCTACGCTGCATTGTTTATCAAAATTATATATCACAGAGGTACAATTTGGAGCCATAAAGTTTAAAACCCATTTTCAATACAGTAAGTCGTGAAAATTATACTACAGGGTGTGCCTTTATTGTGCCTAGGTATTTTTAGCTTCTCAAATAAGTTTGAGCAGTTATAGGTTTCAAAAGTTTGTCTAGTCGTACTCGAGATTTCAAATTTATGAGACTAAATGTGTCGTTTTATTTTTATTTTAATGCATTTAGTGTTAATATTGTTTCTAAAATGTAAAATTTTCTAAAATATTATTTTTTATTATTTTAATG
This sequence comes from Acleris literana, assembly GCA_946894065.1. Taxonomy (NCBI): domain Eukaryota; kingdom Metazoa; phylum Arthropoda; class Insecta; order Lepidoptera; family Tortricidae; genus Acleris; species Acleris literana. The sequence continues at coordinate 16,650,319 of OX335684.1, read as the reverse complement.
TTTGTTCATATTTTATAGTCATAAGTATGGTTCCAGCGTACAGGCACTTCACATTCGTAATATTATATAGGATGTTCCAATTGATAATTATCTGTAACTGTTACACACCAGATGTTAGAGTCAAACTTTCTGTGCAAACTGGCCATATGGTTCGGAAGGTGTGTTTTGTATTTGGTTGCTATAGCGACAGTTGCGCCCACGCAGGTGTTTCGACAGCTGTTTGTTCAACGTCCATTCGAACATCTGACTCGTCAAAATGAGTAAATATTTTTGGTTAGACTCAACAATGCGATTTTTAGTAGGTAGGTATTTATATTGTAATTGTGTTAATTGTTTATAATTAGGTATTAGTAATGGCTGATTTTACCGAACTCGATGATTATAACAAAGTATTTTTTTAATCAAAATCCTTCGCTGGATTGGATGGATCGCGTAGATAGATAAAGACGAGCGAACAAACAAATACATTTTATTTGGTGTTTGTATATTTAAAAGTGTTCCTGACCCATTCATTGCACTACTTCGTGATCCCTGCTTTACCCAAGTGTTAAATTGAGAATGATGAGGATTGTAAGGCGACGGACGCTTAAATACGTAGCTTAAAAAAAATACAAATTTTCCTAAGGCTGGTAACGTTTCTCACACCCTTAATCAAGTTCGATTTCCACGATTGTTGAATATGTTGTACTTTATTATGAAACTTTTGTATATTAGGTTTGTACGTTTCCGTTAGTTTCTCTCCAATAAATATTTTCTTAAATAGGAAAACGTACGGACCTGTCTAGGTTTTGTTAATAGTGGCCTGCACTCGTATTCGGACCGCGGGAAACGCCACGCGCCATTCCCATCTTCAGTCCGAACCGTACGTGTAAATGTAGCTGTATTAGTAAAATAGTAAAAAATGTACGGTTCGGACTGGCGCGTGGAATGGCGCGTGGCGTTTCCCGCGTTCCGAACTTTACGTGTAAAGGCCGCTAATATCTACAACATATTCTAAAATCGGAGTAGGTTTAAGGGGAGACAAACGTTACCGCACTTTGTATGGAAGTTTTTAGCCTCAATCCTCTTACTTCAGTCTTTTGTAGGTACAAAATGATTTCTTTTGTTTGTAAAGCAAACATTAAAATAAAATCTTAAAATAAAGTAGCTATAAAGTTATTTTAAACGAATAATATAATAAAGTTTTACAAGTAATATCGCAAAGTAAATATAAATACACATACAATTTCTACGAACGTCAATGGGACTTTGTTAATTTGATATAATAGCCACATCAGGTATTTGCTCATTAACCTTATTTATGCAGGAAAACATTGCACTATTTCGAGCTGCAGTTCGAGCTGCAGTTTTCTGGGTTAATTATAAAAATAAAACGTGCTCTCATTTGCGAATGTATGCAAAGAGCATGCTGTATATGCAAACATTTCAACAATATAATAGGGTGTAGAAAAACTATTTAGATTTAAATATGCGGTCGTGTTTTTTTTTATCGACGTTATTTCATCAGGTCGCTTAGATATTTTTATGGAGAATGCAAAAGACCACCTTATTTCTAGTGACAATTGGGTGTAAATTGGAAAGTTAACGAGCTTTCACATCACTGGGATTTGTATAAGCTTATCCATGTTCACCATAATGTCTCCCGTAATAGTCATAGGGTGAAATAAGGGCTGTTGGTATGGGGGATCTAAGACTCATAAACATTGGTAATCTACGGGACACAAGCTTTTAATCAACTTGCTATTGGTTTTGATTTTTTTGTTAAGTAGAGTAATAATATAATAGTAGTACGGTTGCGTAATGACAGGCATTACAACATGAGCGTGGTTTATGAAACGAGCCGCAAGGCGAGTTTCATAATAGATCACACGAGTGTTGTAATGCTAATTACGCAGAGTCTCGTACAATACTTTATATACACACATATTATAAGTACTCTAAGATGGGTTCAAAAGCCGAAAGGAAAATGACCAGCATTACCTTACCTGTGGTAGTAGGTGACAGCGATGACAGCTGTAACGTAATTTTGATATTACGAGTACGTTATCGAATATTATAAGGTAATGAGCAGAGGTCGGAATAGGTAGTGCTTATTAACCTAAACTTGTTGCATCTTCATTCAATAACGTATTACTGTCTCACTCACGCATGAATGAACATGAGTCAAGTTTAGGTTAATAAGCACTACCTATTCCGACCTCTGGTAATGAGATCCCAATTTGGAACATCTTCCAACATTAACAGCTGTCATCGCTGTCACCTACTACCACAGGTAATGCTGTTGACGGGTTTTGAACGCATAATAGAGGACTTATAATATGAGTGTAGATAAAGCTACTTACAGAAGCCTTTTTTTCCAAACAACCTTACAAAGAAAGAAATTTATAATATTTCTATTGGCAACTGATTTAATATGTGAGGCAACATATATCATGAAGTAAACTTGCCATAGTTAATTAATAAAATATGCATTTGAAAATCTATGCCAGGTAAAGTTCGGACCACTTGTCTTCAACAGTATTCAATCAATTTCAATTAGCTTGGACTGCCAGCTAAATTGGCCAATAACTAACGATACAGGCCGGCTAAAGGCCAAACTATGATCTCCCGTCAAACTACACGATAGTTAAAAAATTTGGCCATCAATAACTTTCAGTTGAACTGTCAGTTATACGTTTATGACATTTCTCAAATGTAGTTGTTCTGTTGTGCCTTTTTGTAAAGTAAATCAATAACGGTTACGGAACATTAACGAACAGTGGTATAATCATGACGATTTTCTAATGACTATTATCGTTCCAGTGACTATGAAGTTGTTTAATAACATGTCATTATGAAATTAAACATTTATAAGGTTCGATAAGCGTCATCTAATCATCCTCCCATACACTGACTGAGGTAAGGAGTGAGAAACATTATCACCTGGAGCTAAATTTGTATGTTTTTTTGACAGTTACGGAATTTAAACCGTGTCGCTTCACAATCCTCCCAAGACAATCAACTAACAAGATATTCTCTAGTAACGCGATCGTCGCGTGTATTTTTATTTATAACGACCTAAAATCGACGAGTTCGTGACGATAATCGTGTACTCGTTAGTTCTACCGGTTTTTTTTATGTCTTTACAATTGATGGGTGTTGATTATGCTGACGTATTTGTTTTCGTGACGGCATGAAAGTGTTGCCCTTATTTGAATTAACTATGTGTGCTTATATTTGAACGACGAGATTTTTAAGAGTGAAAGAAGTCATTAATTATTTCTTTGTCGCTAAAACTAGAATAATTATACGTTGGGGCTTCATTTTATTGGGTAAATACATATAGATTTTGACATTATCGTATTGTTTTTAACTCAGTCGCCATTTTGTGTCAAACATGTCAAAAGCAATTATGGTGTCACCGAGAAGAATGTAGCCCATGATAAAGAATAGAACTATGTACGATCACGGACTTTTGATGAACCACTATAGAACTTTGTCGCATAAAGCCAACGATTGATTCCTATGTAATTTCCATCTCAATACTTGACGCTGTCGTTATGATAAGGTTCGATGGTAGATCAACATTTTAAGTCCTTCATGGTACTCAACTCAAGTTCTAAAATTAAAATATAGCACGGAAAGAAGAGTGCATGAGAAACTTTGTTAGACGATGAGTAATAGGTAGGTATTAAAAAATAGAGTTTTATTAAAAAAAAAACTTTGGTTCTGCACTTAATTTCCTATACAGCTCCCTTCAGATATCCTAACCAGATCAGGTGATCGGGCAGGTCTACCCACTGACTCCCCTTGTCTAGGCCTCCACTCTGATATTGCCCTTGTCCGCTAACGATAGTGATATCTTTAATTAGTTACAAAGTAAATACACCATGACAACACTGCTGCCCTCATAAGCCAAAAGGCGATATCTCAAACTCGATAGCCAAAGCAGGTACAACCTTCTCCCCTTAGTAATAAGGTTGCACTTGCTACAGGAGTTTTGTCAGAGATACCACCATTTATCTTTAGCAGGGCAGAGTGGGTCCGGTATAAAACAATTCAATGGCACGCATCAAGGTTTCTCCTATTGTGTTGTCATCCAACGGTTAGATTCTCAGGCAAAAAACAAGATATTGATGAGCTTGAACGTTAAGAGTATCGTGTGAAAATGTATGGGAGCATAATTAAGTTAAGGTCGTGGCAGACTGTATGTCTTTCTTGGCAATGGGCTTGTAAAGGAATATACAGTGGCTTGAGTTTTAAATATTGCTAAACCATTTAAGCTCTTATTACTAAAGAAACGGGGAAGGCTTAATCTAACAAAATATGTTTTAAGGCTGAATTGCATTTCGTCAATCGCGGTTTACTAATCAGCTAGCACATGTTATGCGCGACTTGTTTGTCGCTCGGATCTCCCTTACTATCTAGACTGTAACGATAGAGACGCACTGAGCGACAAGCGAGAAAATACAACTTGTGCTACCCGTGCTGAACGCTACCACCATATTTTCAATTAATCTACGTTCCGATAAGACAACTGGTGAAATTACAAATGGCATAGAGGCATTCCATCTTAGTCTTTAGGGTTGGCCACGTATTCGAAGTCTTAGGATCGCGGTCTTGTGATTGAAGTCTTCAGAATCCAAATGTCAGTAAGTCTCATATCCCACTTAGCATCAGGTACCATGAACAACTTCACCTGGTGTCACCTTTTAATTAAGATATCCACACAAAAAACGCTTTCTGTCTGTTACTCTTTCACGAAGAACCCGCTGAACTGACTTCGTTGTTATGGAGATAGCTTGAGCCCCGGAGAAGGATATTGGGAAAATTTGACAGTTCCCATAAACGACTATTACACGGACACAGTCGCGGGCAACAAACAGCTCGTCCAGTTAAAAACTTAAACAACATAAAAATAAAAGTTTAAAAAACAAAAACCCGCCTTCAAAAAGCAAAAAATAACTTCTTTAAAATGGTAGGTAAATAGGTCAGTCCAACTGAAGTCTGCTTTTGGTTAAAATATTGTTGGACGCCGACTTCAGTTGGACTGACCTATTTACCTACCATTTTAAAGAAGTTATTTTTGCTTTTTGAAGGCGGGTTTTTGTTTTTTTAAACTTTTATATTTATTTTATACTTTTTAGTGATCCTAATTATGCTGTTATTCTCCCACTTCTCAATTAATAAGAAACAATAGAACATTTCAATCTCGCCGCAAGCAACGCCGTGGGAAAGTCATAGTCATATATTTAAACCTAAAAATGCTTCGTCTTAGTCGCTCAACTATCTTAATCAAAATATCTTGTCGCCACCCTCGAAATATATACCGTTTAGGAGTTCCGGTGGCCATCTGTGGTCTTCATCATCAGTTCCACTTCACCAAATAGTGCTTTCCAAGACCAAATACACGAGTTACAATGAAAAATACCAAAATCGCTATAGGTATGCCTATACATTTTGAAGAGTTCCGTCGATTCCTCATGGATTCCACCATCAGATCTTCATTTTGATAAGAATGGGACCAATCGAGAAGCACCAGCTTTCAAATAAAAAAAGAATCATCAAAATCGGTTCACCCAGTCGAAAGTTCTGAGTTAACAAACATTTAAAAAAAAAACAGACGAATTGAGAACCTCCTCCTTTTTTTGAAGTCGGTTAAAAAGGAACTGTTTAACTTCATCGATATGTTTATTCATATACCAATTATGTTAATCGATCATTAACTTCCACTATTGCGGTAATTCGTCATCATCATGGGTTTCTAACAACGATGAGTTCCTGATGCATTGTTGTATTTATGATCCTTTAATGCATTTGAACACCATTGTAGACAACATTATATATAAGGAAGCCATTAGCATACCTTCATTTGCAAGTCTTTTTGGTTGAGCGTTCATATTGATTGGACCTTGTGCCAGGCTTCTTCTTTGTCGTATGAATTTTACTTAATCTGGATTCATTAGTGGTGAACGAGTTGTTGGTTAATATTGACCTAATTTACCTCGCCTATTGGATTTTATTTGTAAATATTTTTATTTAGATTAAGCGGGTTTAAATAATGAGCTTGGAATAAGGTAAATACGCTTGTTTTCTGGAAATGTTTTCCTGCAATAAAATAATAAATACTTGATGTGATCATATTTCAGTGGAGTACCTATTATTAACTGAGTAAAGAGGTAATTTGAAGCGCCTTTTTATTACTTTATAAAGAAATATATGTGTTCATAAACAACCTTACAACAGTTCCAATTTTAAAAAAAACTTGCGTTGAACTGATTGTAAATACACGAGCTTACGAAAACTATACTACAAATTACATAATTTTCAACATCATTCTATTGTCATATTATCCGAGATCCAGAATGATTCAGTATTCCTCTACATCGTAAAACTGCATTCGTATTATTCCTCTTTAAAGAACATGAATCGGCATAAGCCGAGTACGGGAAAGTCGATTTTCTTTCTGAGAAAAGCGCCTCTGGTGCAGCCAGTTGTAAGCCGTCTACATCTGCATCTACATCGGAATATATCGGAGTATCATCGGTTTATCTCATGAAGGCTTTATAAAAATCTATAGATTTGTTCATGTGTGTTTTGTGAGAGAACCTAAAGATCAAGTTTAAGTTTAAGAACGGTAAATTGGGAACGTTTATACCATCAAAGATTTTATTTACTTGATCCGCATTAGAACACTGACATACTCACTGACATGGAATAACACCACTTTTATTTTTTATCTACTAGCCTTTTCACCTCCAAATACAACAAGACATTGGCCTTCTGTCTTATTTGGCTAAAGTAATTAAGCCTAGGTTTTGCACTTTTACCCTTCAAAATCTTCCATTGTTTGAATGATTATAAATTAGGTACTTATGTCAAATCAATTGTTGACTTCAAGGATCTTCAGTAACTTAACACTAAAAGTTATTGACCGTGCGTATATTTATCATTTTCATAATAAAAATCATATACTGATTAGAAAACAAATAATGGATGGTGCAATGCTGATTTAATAAGGTCTGCGTGCAATCGTTGATAATTTTAATAAGCAAGCCTAGTTAGTGATTAGCAATATAGGGGCCACAGTCTGTTATTATGGAATCACCACAATACGGCTCTGATTGCTGGTTGCTGGTGGCAGCAAGTTCATCGACACTGTAGAACCGATTTGCCAGTTTAATGGAAGAGTGCAAAATCAATGCAGCGTGCAATTTAAGATTTTCAATGAATAGACTAAATAGAGCATACAAGAGATCATTAACGAGCATAATAAGAGATTTGATCGCGTATAATCTTTATCAGTCCTAAATAACGTCTGGTAGATTATAAACAACAATCGATTATAATGATCAGTCATTGATTTCTCATTTAATTCGAAATAAACTCTATCCCACTTACTTTTAGACTGAATAAAGTAGAAGTACAACTAACGTTAGAGCTTCAATTCTGTTAGAAATAAAACCCCAGGTCGTGGTTTTGGTACTGACGCTAATGAATATGGTATTTCTTCGTGTTTGTTTAACGGAAAATAGACGGTTACCTACTTCGGATCTTGGCGTGATGTTCCTAAGTCAACAGCAAGATCTTTAATCTACATACGTTCGTCAGTTAATCAAAATTATCATTTACAAATTCCTATTCGCTCGTTAGTAAAGTTTACATTAAGTTGAATATCTATATCGCGCGGATCTGTAAATTAAGATGAGTCAAGCCGTGAGTCACTATCAAGGGTTTCCTTACATTCGATCGGCCATTTTAATGCAAAAATATTGGTCCACTCCTTATTAAAGCCTTGTTCTGTTTTCAATAGTAAATTACATGCAGTTTTGAAAAATTATTAACGGATGAGATGCTTTATCAAATGTTGTCTTCTAAAATGTTAGTTAATTATTATTTGAGTGTTATTTTATCAAGTATTATTATTTACGTTGACGATCTCAATGTAATGTCTATATTAATATTACATTGATGAATAAACTGAAGTAAATGTTTATTTTCATGAGTATTTTATAACCTGCTTGTATTTTGGAACTTGATTAGGACGTATTCTTATTTTTATGATCGATAATAGTCGTAGTTTCCTCGATGTTTCATATTAAAAAACTATAAAACCAAACAGAATTTGGCCTGACCACAAACTCCCGGCCAGTCACTCTCGCTGACTCAGATGTCTTTTTGTCTCAATGCCAACATCCACAACCGTACGTTTTGCTGTCTACATCTCATCGTAATCACCTAATACAACAGCATAAGATACAAAACCAGGTAGCAAGTTGTTTTCTAGTTGAATATTTGATGTGGTATCTACGTAATCGTCTTGCAGTTTGAATAATCAGCACAACTCTGTTGTAATACTTTAGACAGGCGTGAACGGAGTGTGTAAATGTGCAATGAAACGTGTGGTATGCATTTGGGGGCTCATGTTAATGAGATCCTTGAGGTTTGAAATGACGGGCATCTTGAGGGGATATTTATTTATTTTTAGGGGATAGAAACAGGAAATGACATCAAGAATATAGATGCTAGAATCGTAAGTTATAAGCTGGCGAAATGTAAAAAAATAAGAACGAAACAAAAAGCAATATTGAAATGCAACCAACATTGTGTAGCTTTAAAAGGTTTTTGTTAATAATTTTGTGTAAGTCGACGAAGTAGACTATGGTGTTGAATTACAATACGGTTTCCAGGTATTTTAATGTTCAAAGTGTCCAAAGATATGTATTTCGCAGGCATTGTATGTAAATTTGTTTATCTTGCAGTGAAGGGCTTTTTGTATTATGATTAGAAACAATAGTCGATTTAAATTTGAAGTGACTGACAAAGAGCATATTTGGAAAGGTCTTAGTAAGTATGATAGATCAGAAGGCTACGCTTGCATTTATCTTTTGGCAACATATTACCATATCAAAGTAAAGTTTAATTTAGACATGTTTTAGTAAAAAAACATGCCATTCTTATTTAATTCATTATAAATTGCAAGGCGACCTATAATCTAAACCTATCGATTATCTATTACAAGGGTACGTATTTTCTTTTCTCTATGCAGCAAAGTTAACTTAAACAAACGTACGTTTGTTGTCATTTACAACTTACTTATACATCAATGAAACAAAAAGGTTCTGACATTATGTTAGCATTTGCAGTTCCCTCCTCGATTGACATTTATATATACGTAAGCCTTTACAATACCCAACCTTGAGACCTTGAGAAGACAGTGTGATGAAATCTTGTTTTCCTGATGTAACAATAAACGTTGAAGGATGAATCACATTTTTCAACGAGATCCAAGTGTAGGTCATTTCATAATCATTGTTAGAAATATTTATTTTCATCAAAACATTGTTTATGACAATAAATTCGATGCCAACAACTTTACACCTTATCTACCTACATAAGTACATACATAAACTCACGCCTTCATTCCCGGACTGGGGTAGGTACAGCTACTGAATTACCAACAACTCTAGAAATTTGTTGATAATTCTGTAACCACATTCTGTTCCCTTTTGAATGAAAAATCAACGAAAACGTCATTTCTAAAGTCGTAAAGCTTTCATTATGGTCTAGCGATACTTATTTTAAAATACACTTAAAACTCGTTTTCCCGGATGTTGCTTATCGCAGAATCTTTTAATTTAAAACCTTTTGATATATTCAAATGTCCCTTGTATTTATTTATTCTTTATGTTTTGTTTCAACTCAAAACTTCCTCATTATATCTGCGCTGTGTTGCCTAAAGTATTTGAACCCACGTCAGCAATACTCAGAAGTTCTTTACATATAAACAACATTATAACTTTGGCTGTGTGTTGCCAATCCGTTGTGGCAGTTTGGGACACTGCCAAGCTAAGGGTTGTAAATTTGAATGCTGTAGTTGGGTCAAAAGTGCTCGTAAGCGGAGTTTTCCGGCGTGTCGATGTCTCTTGTTATTGTTTCATGGAATCACGTTGTTATTTGTTTGCGGGATGTTCGAGATTATGTTAATTGCTGAATTAACAACACAGCAAACACCAAAACTGTTATTTATGCTTATACTTTTCTATGTTTGGAATTTAGTTACTCAAACATGCATTAATAGATGATAGTATGCATCTGAACTTTAGCATCAATTGAAATATTTTTGAATTTATCCCGAAACAGTTTTTTGAAGCTATAACTAAGATGTACAATTTTCGATATGTTTTATCTTCTTTAGGGTTACTAGTAGGTCAATCAAAGAATGAAACAATGTATGATGATTTTTTGTTGCAGCAAGGATTTTTTGGTTATGGACTTATTATGGATTTCCTCTTGCACTTCATTATTATGCTTATATTGTAAGCAATGATAAAGAAATTTTTGTTGACCCTATGTATACTTATTTCAAAACAGAACTGTTAACTGTCTCTGACTAGATAGTCACAATCACAGTCTCAAAGCAGTAATGATTCAAATAAAACTACTTACGGAAGGTTTTAATAGTTTCAGTTCTCTCGCGTTTCACATTGTAAATAAAGAAGAAATATGGGTGCACCTGTGAATACAACGACGAGCGGCCTTGCTCGTAATTTTCTCGAGAAATGCCTCGTTTGTAGCTTCTGATTGGTCAATTCTAATGTTTGCATCTGCTTACTGTAGTTTATATTAGGGTTTCATGTTGTTGATTTCCTAATCAAATCAAGAACATGCACATACAAACTCCTGTTTTTAACTTGAAATAATGACTGCACCGAATCGGGAAAACTTTTTGATTGTGTCTTTCAAAATTGCAATCAAGTCAATTTTATCGTGATTGATCAAGTTAGTATATTTTTTACTGTGTATGTCTGACTGTAAAATAAGAGGCCTGCCCTCGCTTCGCTCTGGGTTTTAGGCATAAATAAACCCTCTATAATTAGTCATTTCCTGTATTTCCAGATATAACATACAAACAATCATTTTTACCTCTTTATAATATAAGTATAAATTATCAATTGGTCACATCTGTAGAAAAAATCATATACCTAAGGAACCGCGTTAATTTATCCAGCGAACCACACATTTTAAAGGAAACTGCCGTGTTATTGTGTATAATGACTGCTATACAAAAACTTAAGTGTGGTCGCGCGAGTTTCAGTGACACGACAGCAGCGGAGCTGGTGCTATGTTCAAATTATAGAGCTTGTTCTTTTAGTGTTTTTGTGATTGTGCTGATGGAGGATCATGATAAGATTGCATTCATGGATGCCCAGGACGCAATTGTCTTTAACGTAAGTTCTCAATTTGAAAATACGTCTTAACATCATCATCAACAACATCGATTATTTTTTGTTACGCAAGCTTCTTAGTCGTTAATAAACAGCTGTATCTTGCTGTTATGTTATCATTACATTTTCCTTCAGCGTTTCAATTTTCTTTGCTTGCTTTAACGATATCTAGGCCAAACGCCATAAACTCAGTACAAAGACTTTCTAGTTTATTTTCGTAAACTGCATCCTATCGATCGGTCGGGCGATACGTAGCTAAAAATATATTCCTATGGCCCAGTAAACTTTACTAGAACTTCCTACTTTATCGACGCTGCTTTAATAGCTGGAGAATCGAAAGCGTTAGATAGCCTAGACCGAGCGAAGATCCGACGAGTAAAGCACTTTAGTGGTTTTTACTCAGTTTACAATGAAACTGCGTTTTGTGAAATCGACTTTCTTTATGCGGCATAAAACTTTCCAGTGCACTTGTTATAAGTGCGCGCCGGTATTATGCAAGAGTGATCTTGGTGATAACAGAATTTTTTCATATTATGTTTTTCGCAGATATGTTTATTGCGTTTAGAAAGTGAAGTTAGATTGAATTACCTTAGTAAAAACCGATTCTACCTCACAATTATGTCTGTCAGTTTTTTGCATTTCCCTGTATTAATAAATTATTAAATATTAGGGGACAATGCCGCAAAAATTGTCCTAGTCCCAAACTAAGCTCTAGGCCTGTACTGTAGGTACCTGACAACGATAAACATATTATATAGAGAAGTACATACATGAATGTATGAGGAAATCTTATTTACTTATATCTATATTTTATTGCGCATTCTTATTTTACTATTATATTTATTTTATCTAAAGGTTGACTCTCAGGTTTTCTGCCATTAAATCTACTAATAGTGCGATAGATTTCAGAATAATCTTCGGATTTGTACTTCTCTCACTTGCTCTCACACGTTCTTATGCGAGTCTACCCGACATTACCCGAACCCGAAAGACTTTAAAGGTGGATCCACATTTGTCACATTTTATCGTAACATGGTTCCGTGACCGTGTCGGTAAGGAATAATGATAATTAATACCGATAGTGAGGACGGTATTTGTCATTACATTACACGACGCTTTGTCGCCATGTGACCCAACCAGGGGTGTGATTCTCTCAAAAACGCGGTCGGACGAACGAACGAGTGAATGTCGCAGCGGCGAGTTTAAGTAGTCCCGTCAGAGCGAACAAAACACATTTTAGCGCGTGCATTTTAGTTTGGCAGCATGGCGTCTGTCGATAAGATATGAGGCTGCCTTATTGAGAATGCATGCGCTAAAATGTGTTTTGTTCGCTCTGACGGAACTACTTAAACTCGCCGCTGCGAAATTCGCTCGTTCGTTCGTCCGATCGCGTTTTTGAGAGAATCACATCCCTGAGCGCATGATTTTCACTGTCCTCATTTAGGGCAATCTAGAGGATTTGCCTCGCAAACCGATCCGATGGAGCCCTATAGTGTGTGTCCACCTTAAAAGGAATCGCACTGTACACATTTTCTTTTGTGCAGAAATCGTTGAAAAATTCCTGCCACTGGTATTTTTCTTCGTGTCATTGTCTTAATCTTTACTGGTAATCGATTCCTTGAAATGAAACTCGGGGCGGTCGTTGAACAAAAGATTGACATCATCAAATCATCACACGCGATGACCACTCAAGCAGAGAGGATTGCACAATAGCTCCTTAGCTAGTCATTATGTAGTTAGGTTACCTAACTTGGACAAAAAGTTTGAATTGTTAACTAGGTTTGTCGTCTTTGCAATAAGTTAAATATTCAAAAGATAAACTACTATTTAAAGATTTTAACTCTTGAATTTAATCGTTAAGGGTGCTCACAGTTTCAAGACAAAAAGTCACATTATTAAAAAGTTCTATGAAAATTATGAGGTTACACACATTTTCATAGAACTTTTTTTTTTTTTTTCACAATTTTACTACTATCCTCGTCCTGCCACAGCATTTTTAAACTATTTCCAATTTCTGCTCAATGTCCTCTATGAAGAACATTTCTGAATGGATAATTTAAATTCCCGAAAGGCAGAACGTACTAAATCTATTTGTTCTTAATAAAGAGTATTGGGCAGGATGAGGCTATACGATTACCTGAGACCAAAAAATCACCAAAAATAGTTGCTCCATTATTGCACGAAAGAAGGTTAAACAAACACTTTCACTTTAAATGTAAGTGATGTGCCTAGTGTTTTTCAAACACGTTTAAACAAGTGACTTATTTGTTATATTTGTGATATAACTAAAAAAATGACGCTATTCTAATTTACACTATAATAATACTTTGAAGTTAAGATTAAAAATTGTACACAGCTATTGTGAGTTATGCCGTTCTTTTTGCAAATAAACGAAGTCTTAAAAACGAGCTGTCAAAATGTGTTCGTGCTCAGACCGTGAGACGATATTGTTAAATGATTCATCAAGAGAAACTTAGAACAATAGAGATATAATGATAATTAGTGTAATTTGTTTCACTGTCATGAGAAAAAGTCCCTTTGACGAAGATTCACGTAGTCAAACATCTGAAAGTACTTGAATATTACGAGGTAGTTAGAAGTAACGTCGGCTTGCTTGAATGTTGTTAGACGTCCATTTGACCTGAAAACCTCAAGGCCTGCCTAGATTTTATAGTAGGTTTCCATTGTCTAGGAGTTATGAATATTATGTTTCCGATATCAGGTAACTGCGTATTTAGAATAATCATTTGCATAATTACTTTAGTATTAAGTTGCTTTAAAATTAAACAACGTTTGCTTCGGACTCCGTACAGTCAAAGAAGTTTATTGCTATTCCCTTAACTGTTTGTGATAAAAAGTATTGTAAGTCCTTCCCTAGGATACTATCTTTAGCTTTGTCAAATTTGGATTAAGATTGTTTTGTCGTAAAAAGACAGTCGGCGTCAGTTTTGACAAAGCCATTTTCACGTGGTGGCAAGAGTGATTACTCCTACTGAATTATCTTAACTTAACTCTGCACCCTGTTATTTATAATTTATTTCCCGGTTTTTTGTCTCTTATACTTATTAAAACAGCGACTTTCGATTTATAAATTTAAAAACCTTTCGTGATACCGATTTGATTTAAATTATTTTGACTGTTTTCAAATAAGAACAAACTTGATGTTCGAATTTCAAAACTGTTAGAATTAAACATTAGTGACGTTCGCACTATTCGATTTCCTCAATTCACCGATTCGATTAGTTAAATTATCTAATGTGCTATTTGATTAAATAGAGTAGTGCCGTCAACACCGTAATCAAGTCGCGATTCCGCGTAGAATTCATTAATGTTATCTACTCCGCAAACATAGGCGGGTGTAAAATCGACACGTTCTTTTGTTATTGATGTGTCAGTTGTCACGTAACGAGTTTTGACAAGTGTGACACGAATGATGCTGTCGAGATAACGAGTTCATATTTTAATTTCCGCTCTCGCTCATGCTGTTTCCGAGTTAATTACCAGGAGATCATATCAGAAGGTGTTTGTCATTGGAATAAAATTATTTGTCAGATTCTTATTCACGTCGTAAAAATATTGTGAAAAAAAAGTAACATCGAATTACATCGAATTCAGATTAGAAACTCCAAATATTTTTGTTTCGTCCGCAGTTTTTTAGTTGAATAATTTATACAAATTCAACGCTCCCGCACTTCACCTTTAAAAGATGATTTAGTTGTATGGTGTGACCCTTTTTTGCATTAATATAGACATGAAAAAGCAAATTGCGTACAGCTCCTGGGATTCGAAGTAAACGTTTTACGTAACATTATACGAGAACCTAGTAGAATGTTTTAGAATTCAAATCGTTTCGTATTATAATTATGTAGATAGAGACTGAACGCAACTGGAAACTGCTCGAGCTTAAAGACGAGTTAACTGAACTGCTAAACGACACTACTCATGACTATCTGTGAATGAATAAACGAATGAACGAAAACTGTTTCAATTAGCAGCTGTGTCCACAAATGCTTTAAAATGTACGGCCATTTGTGTATGACTACGACTAGATATGCCCTTTTTCACATGAAAAAGAGGATAAGCGTGGTTCTTTGTACCAGAAAATGTTTAACAATCCGATAATGACGTACTTAGGAGTTTTCATTTAGAAGGGTTGAATATAAAATACTTATGCACAAACAAAGTCGCGGGAAAAATACTTAGATTTTATGCTTGGGTAGTTCAATCCTTTAACAAAGCAAAGTACCTAATTAAAACTTTATTTAAATACATTAATAAACCTGTTCAAAAACGCAATGCGTAGAACCGAGCAGCGTACAAAACAACGTTTTGAACCCATGCATAAAACTTTACCGGAAAACTTCGCTTCCATAAATTCGTTACATCACTTAAAGTTTGTGTTGCCCGTGTAAAAAAGGGTGAAAAATAAATTATGGTTTATTTCGTGCCAGCATTTTTCCGAGGTGAATGTTCAGGATTGCGAGCGACCTTAATGAATGCACTCGTGTGCCTATGCCTTTACATTTAGCTGCGGCACCGAACATTTTTCCACCGTAATGTTGGTATTCGTGAAATAGTGTTTACTTTTAATTTGTTTGCTGCGCAAAGTTGTTTAAAGAGGATTATGAAAAGAGTTCAAAGCACTGTGTTTTGACACTTGTTACAAGACAAGTGGAAATTTCTATACGACACAAAAGTGTTATTTGAATCAGGAAAAGAGGAAAACAAATCGCTAAGTTTGTTATTAAACAAAAATCTATTTAGAAATATAGCCATTTTCTCATGATATAAACCAATAATATTGCCCAATACAAAACAAAACATCATTCTAGAATCTGTCTTTAAGACTGACAGTTCCATACATTCCATCTGTCTTTAAGACTGACAGTTCCATACATTCCATCTGTCTTTAAGACTGACCATCTGAACAGGGTCTGTATTCTTCTCGATAAAGCCATAATTATATGACTTGACAGAAGCACGTGGAGCTAACTCCATGTGCTTCTGTTTAGTCCACCAGAGTAAATCTCCTTAACCGAACAATTGTCGTCGCGTGTGATATCCATGGACTTGTTTCTCTAATAAGTCCATGGCGATTGTTTAAAACTCGATACTGGCGAAATACACCTTGTTAAACACAAGGAGTGAAAGCCTTTAATTAAGAAAAAAAATTACAATAACTAGAATAGAGACCCTGAATTTAAACCTACAACTAGATTTATCTGTTCTGCAAGTGACCAAATCAGAATTAATGGAACTTTCTTACCATAAAGGCTGTATCTTATTTACGGAGCTGAATATAAGCCGGCTTATTCCGAAGCCCGCTAAGACTCCTATTTGCCGTCTTCAGGTGCAACGGAATAGGAAAGTTTTATTCCATTTTTCCAACCGGCGCTAGGCTGATCCAGTTAACTGGTTTAAGTTTTGGAATGAAGCGTTTTATATTTGGAATGAGATTTTTTTTTTAAATCTATTTTCGATTGTTTCAGGGCCTCTAAACCATAGTGCTTTTGACATGTTGTCTTATTGTGTATATCACGGCCGCCAGCGCCAGTACTGTCAAGTAAATACACTCGTGGACAAATAATACGGGTCGGAGTGCGTTTTTCATACTAAAGAGGCTACTTCGAAGCCTTGGTTCCTCGCCGGAGGATGCTTGTAGTGAAATCTGATGATGGACACCCCGAGCATCGATACAGGACTTCGAGAGTGCCTAGGATACCCAACTGATCGAATCTGTGGTTAACGCCGGAATCGTGCATGTTCAGGAAAACATCTAAAATTGCAATAAAATGTAAGGAAATCCAAACTCTCTCGCTGTGATGTTATCTGATTGTGCGATCAGTTAGGTATCTTAAGAACTTTTGACAACCTCTATTGAACCTCGGAGTATCCACCATTAAACCTCACTCAAAACGACACCTGCCGAGGAACCAAGGCTTCGAAATAGCCTCGTTTGTATGAAAAACGCACACTGACCCGAATTATTTGACCGCGAGTGTAAGAGCTATAGTAACGTTAACAATACGATAACCATGTCAAAGGCAATGGTGATTTATTCAGTAGAATAGAGGACCCGCAGGCCTTTCGCGTAACAACACTCGCAATCAGAATCGTTTTCATTTTGAAAATCGAAGGCTTGTCTGCATACAAAATGAAACCAATTGTTTTGTTTTGAAGCCGATCGCGATTGCGAGTGAGTTACGCGAAAGGCCTGCTGCTTGATAGTTAGTTGATTTGGGACACTCATTAGTTAATATCTTGATCTAGGTTCGATTTTTAAATGCTGCAGAGCTGCAGATATTTTAGAGTCCAATGTTGGTTAACTTAAAATACAAGTTGTTGCTTAATGTCATCTTAATTCGAATGCTGTCACTATCTTCTTTACCGCATTAGAAAGGGACACAAGGTGTCCTATTGGGACATAAGCGCTGAATTTTTGTGCAACTGGGTAGATGGAGTATAAATACCAAATTCGACTATTACTATTTCAAAATGTCTCCTTATAAGGATTTCCTCTCTCTCCAAAAGTCAGATATTTCTAAACGTTTTGAATTGTTAGTGTGAGGTTTGATGTCTAATTTACAAAACCGTTAACTATACTACAACTGATGAGATGAATCAGCAGCTTTTGGAAAAACATTTCCAATGATCCCTTGTAACTTCCAATCTTGATACTGGCAGAATAGTCCTCTGGACAGTGTAGCCATACAGCTATAACAAAAATATGAAATTCAGAATACTTTTTATTTAATTCCTCTCTTCTCTTTTAACTTGGGTCTTGCTGAAAGCAGTTTGTATATCCCATAATGAGAACACCCTGTCTAGTACGTTATGGTTATCATTATCAATGTTTGCGAGCTCCATGCAATGCTCGTTTAAAGTTATATCAGATAACATAGTTTTAGCTTTCGCAATCTTGTAAACGCTTTGTTTAACTTAGATTTTATTGTTTTTGTGTTAGAATGTGTTGTAAGAGTTTTGAGATATTTTCGCTCTTATAATGTATATTTCTGCAGTATAATTGTATTGATTAAATTATAATGCGTTTATATTTAAGTATTTATGCATCCATTCATGGACGTTCGTAAATAAATTCATGTATTCGAAAAAAAAAACATTTACGGATCATACATTTGGCTATATTTTGACTAAAATAATAAGATGCCACATCAATTAGTTTACCAAAAAAGAAACTTTTCAGAATAAAATTCCTGCATTACTCGTACTGATGTGCCAAAGGAAACTTTCCAAAATTGCGGAACATTTCATGTAGGAAAATTTCGGAAAGTTCTCTTAATTTTTGTATGGGGATTGAAACATTCCGTTCCTTAAATTTAAATTTCCTATTTTTCTTGTGAAAGTTTCCGGAAATTTCTTAGAACTTTTCCAACGTTTTTGAAACTTTCCGCAACTTGCACATCAGTAATTACTCGTCATTTAAAAGTGGTAGGTGGAAGATTTCTATGGAAATCGCCTGCTTTTCAGTCATGTACTGTACATAGAAATTTATGAAAACTCGGAAAATATAACAAAAATCTAAACTTTTTAGCAAATAATTCATATTTTTGTACGCCACCATTGCAGCCACTGCATTATTTCAATTCAATTTGGCCTAGTGTTTGTCGTCCATTTTGGCACTGCACCGCATTTTATATTAGCTTTGACGTGCTCTGAATTCTGTATGCGGCCAGTCACATAACATATTCAATACCAAGGATACCGATCATATTATAAATAGACCCATATTGTATGAATGTTATAGTGCTCGGCATTGAAATATCAACGCTACCCACCAAAGGTGGTTGTTCCCTAATGCACGTGCGACCTTATACGCTACCGTGTAGGGTTCATTTTGTTATAGCTGAAAGTTTGACACTTACGCTTTTTCATCAAGGGCAGAACAGTTCTAGGTCGGCAACATATATGCCGTCATTATTATCTAATTTCACTTTCTTTGTAACTTTTAAGTATCGTTTTCTCTTTGATTGTTTTAGCAGGATGTGTTGGTTTAGCTTGAGTAATATGGCATTGTTGATGTTATTGATTGTTATTGGCATGATTTACAGTTCATCAGCATTTGTATTGTTTGGCGTATTGTTGGAATTGTTTTTCGCAATTAACTGACGTATATATTGATATTCTCTTTGATTTTTGATGATAAGTATTACATTTGGTGTTGTAATAAAGTTACTTAATGCAATTTTATAAATAACGATCAATCTTACTCGAATAGATAAATTATTGTCCCTTAAGCGATCGTGTCTTGTTGTTAGGTGTAATTGGCAACCCCAATTCTCGTTATCTTAACGATGGAATCAGATTCGCCTTCGGGAGCGATTCGGTGCCAACAATCGATTGTTTTCCGATTATCTAGTTTAGATTCTGATGGTGCAATTTTTATTTGTTTTTACCTTAAGCTTTTATTACCTTACCTTTTACTTTACCTCGTTTTTTACCCTTACCTTGTTTCTAAGCTTTTATTACCTTCGCTTGTAACTGAATAATTAACTAATAATGGAAACAAATTTAGGGAGTCGATTTAAACCTAGTTAAAGTAATCAGATTGGCTTAAAATTTTGCATGCCTATGCAATTTTGATGACAATACAATAATATGGCATTATCAAGCTGGTATGATGATGGTGGAGATGGCTAAAAGAACCTCTATCTGTCGAGTTTGGGTTTCTTTAACTCGTCTTTAACTAGCGAGTGTGTCATAAAAAAAAAGCTTTGTACATCTAAGTTTTTTTTTAAATTTGGAAAGTAAAAATGTTAAACCGATTAACTGACATTTCAGAGTGGAAATAACGTCACTTACCTACGGATTTCGTATTAAGGTCGCGAAATAGATAGTTACATAACTTTAATTGATAAAAAGCTTTTATGTCGTTGTGTTACATTACATTGCTATATTTTTACGGTTTAAGTGACATTTCATCATTATTTTTTTATTAGAAAGATGAACTAAGTAATCAGACAACTTAATTGACAAAATCTTTTTCATGTTTTTTATTACATTTTGTTTTTTACTAATATAAGAACTAGTTAACTGGCAGTTTCCTTCGTCGAATGAAAAACAAAAGCAAAGTTTAAATCTTGTAATATTTCACCATGATGAGTCAGAGTTTCTTTACAAGTCAGTCAGGCCGCTCGCGCCGTCTGACAGTCCGAAATCTTTAAAGAAACGAATGTAACCTTCAGGACAACAGTCTGTGTTATAATATGATATGATTAATACAGTCCGTGTTGCCCCTGACATTGGTACTGTACTGTCCCCAAGGGGCAGGCCTTATAAAATATAAAAAAATTAAGATTAATTTATTTAATCTGTTTGGCGGACCGGTAGACAAAAGATATTTGCCAATCGAAATAGTGGTAGTTACGTTGTGTGTTTTTTTAAATGTTTTAGTAACCCATGATTCCTAGGGCGAGAATGAGGGATAACAGATTCTTCTGATTAAAGAGAAATTCAAGAATAAGGGAATTCAAATAATTGTATTAGTTGAAGAAAAGAAACGACTAGGGAACTTCAGTTTATGGAAATTCGACAAGTTTTTGTGGTCTGGTAAAAGCAGAGCCCCTCCCCGCTCTTGCTCGTGTGCTCGACTCCAGGCTGGTCACACTCCGCCAGCCTGTCTCGAACTTGTCTGGGGAGAGCTTCCATTACGTCGCCAAGTCAGTCTGAGTAAGTCCTCGTAACCAAGAGAGCAGAGGGCCCGACAAATTATAGTCACTCCAAGAGACAGGATTTAATTCTTTTCCTAATAATTTAGATGGAGAGACTATTGACCTAAACTACCCCTCTTGTGTCCTCGGATATTTAGGACGACGGAATGTGTGTGTTTTCTGCAATCCAGTGTGACAGGTATCAAAGTAAACCCAGAATGTTGGAGGTCTCCTCCCCTTCGAATCCGTCAAGGCACCCGATATCACACGCTCAGCTTTCGCTTCGCTTAGTCGAGTCCCCACGAACCGACATGAGAGCCGGGAGTAGAAAGCAGTTGCCGAGCTAAACTCGCAGGCATCCTTGCCGACATGAGATCATAAAAACCAAGCCAGCAAGTCACCTCAACTAACTAACGTCTTTCGACCAGAGGTGAGATCGACTCTTGACGCAACTCAAATCCGACCCCCGGTTCCCCAAGATAAATTTTGAAGCTATTAACCTTGAACCTTTAACACACTGAAGCAGTCTGTGCAGTCTGTATGGATACTGGTCATACGGTGTGTAGTGTCTCTGCTTGCTATTTTAATCCAAGATGTTTAGTGGCGGTAAGATGTCATCGACGTCTGTGACCCGCTGATAACTTTCACCAAGACACTAAACCCTCTTCGACTCGAATAGAAACATGTATAATATCCGATGCATTAAACGAGAAAGATAAAGATAAATTGTAATTTAAATTGCCAGGACACAAGCAAAACTGTAAACCCCAATATAAGAGCCGAAAGAGAACTAAATAATCTTAGCCAAACAGCATGGGAAAATTTAGAAAAGTTCTTCCAATAAACTGAAGATTAGACATGGAGTCCTAAAAGGTACACAAGATCCAAAAGAATTAGATCAGTCTTGAATTATTAATAAACCTTTGAATTCCCTTGATTAAAAACATTTATAAAAGAATATCAAATGAACAATAAAATTATTTACCTTTAAATAATTATTAGTTTCGCAATAGAATTAAAATCCCGTGAAATAATTCAAAGAAATTTATCACTAGTTTGGTTTTCCGACGACCAGCGTATATCACTTCTAAATTCAATATGATTTGCTTCTAAGAATTTATTTTTTAAAAATTGTTCTGTTTTTTAAATAAATTGTTCCTTCCAAAAAATATAAAATTTCGAAACTCAAAACATTTTGAAAATATTCGTAAATAAAATAAAAAAAATCAAAGAAAAATATTCAAATAAACATGTTCTAACAAGGACAGCTTTGCTACGAATGATCTAATAGCCTTGTTGTCAAAATTGCAATGACATCTTCCATAATTCAAAATATTTTGAAAATGACGACATCAAATGTCATTCGTAACCAGCTGCATTACTACCCTAAGTGCAACGATGCACCCATCGAGTAACCACTAAAAGACAACACTTAGCTTCGGGTCCCGACGAGATGTCAAGGCCGCGCAGCCGCAAACCGAACTCTCACGACAGCGACACCAAACCGCTTAGAAGCCCTCGTAGTAAGCGACGGAGCTCTCAGGATCATGCTCCCGCGTGAAATGTATTAAAATGAAAGGTTAAATATGCAACTAAGGTTTCCCTGTACTACGAAAGTTTTCCTTACTCTATTACTATACCTTGAAACACAACAAACATTCACAATAAATTAAACACCATACGGAACCCCTTCTAAACAGCGACCATCACCCTTCCATTCGTCTTTCAGATCCTCAACTAGAACACTCATTCCCAAGCTTCCCTATTCTAAATAATAGGACATTTACGAAAGATTAAAATACCTATGAGAAATCACTAATTCGATTTTCTTGTTCTCAAACCATAACCCAAACTATTCGTGAACATGATTTCTTATAGATAAGTGTTTCCAACAACGGTAGGACTACAATATTTACCTTTTTAAGTAGACTTTGTCTACATGAACTTACGAGAACCTTCTAACGTTTCCTCGCAATAATCCTTTAGATCAGCTTTCCATAAGATTTTCCATTAAACACTCGGCACATTATTAATTTTAAAAGGGAAATTTTGTAGATACGACACTATTATTTTAAAGAAAAGCAAATAAAAATCTTAAGAAAAACATTTTTTTCAAGCCCGACGATCACTCCCGTCAACCCCCAACCGTTTCCTAGCAACCCCCAACACTCTCTCCGTTTTCTAACCAGTCAAATACCAAAGACAATTTAATTCTTGCTTGAAGGTTTGACTCGAGATGAGGTCAGTACAATCCCCCCCTAAATCTTGACGATATTCAACGGAGCCAAGATTTAACCTTCTTATCCCAACTCCTTGTCTCCAATCAATCCCAAACAAGAGTTAAATTTCATAACCAATTCACCAACTGAACCCCAAAAACTATTCAAGGAGTCCCCTAACTTATTTTATCTTTCTTCCCCCCCCCCAATCCCTTTTCCCCTATGCTACATCTTTCCCCCCCCCCCTCTCCTAAATTAAACCTCCATTACCAAATATGAATTCAAAACCACTAGCCAGTAAGCAAATACTTTATTAATATTTCCAAAGCCTTATAATATTGAACTAAACACCAAATACCATATAATCTAATACTCAAATATATTCCAAAGCAAAATTACTCCGAATTAATCCTACCCCACATAACACTCACTAATGCTTCTGCATGGAAATTCATAACCGACATCAACGTCCCTATAAAATTTCTAATTCCCCAACTTCTAACTTCATTTTCCTGATTAAACATAATATCGTGCTAAATGTATTGCATTGAACATCCCCTTCTCTTGCAAAGTTTCGGGGTGTACCAAAACATAAACATTATCAAACTATCTTGCTGCTACCCTGTATGGACCTTCATAAGTTAAATCAAACTTCCGAGTAACTCCACTCATAGAGTCAGACTTATTCAATCTTCGCAACTTAACCAAATCTCCAACCTGATACTGAATTAATTTATGAGTTAAATCAAACCTAGTCTTTCTCTGTCGACTAGCCAATTGTAAATTAACCCTAGCTTGCTCCCGAATCTCTCCTATATCCCTATTGCGTACAAGATAAGGCAAATGGGTATCTATTGATAAATGAGTCACACTACCAAAAAGAACTTCATTAGGTGTAAACCCCGTACTTAAATGAAATGTATTGTTATACAACCCCTCAATCTTCTCTAACCATAAACCCCAATTTCTATGCCTTTCATGACAATAAATCCTAAAGAATTTTCCCAACTCTTTATTAACACGTTCCGTCGTATTTGGCCTAGGGTTCCTAATAGTTGTATATATAGCCCTAACTCCCATATTCCGTAGTCCTAATTTCCATGTATTCCCTATAAATTGTTTTCCATTATCAGTCATTACAGTTTTCGGCTTTATTGTTAATGCAAAATTTTGCATCCTAACCACAACCGCTTTCGCTGTTGCCACCCTCAACCCATATAATTTAATGTATTTAGTAAAAGAATCTTGTATTACGAATATGTATGTTATTCCCCCCCTAGACGCTGGTAAGGGTCCATAAAGGTCTGCCATAACTAAATCCCCTGGATTCTCCGTTACAATAGAATTACACGCCCCCACATACTTAACATTTTCCACTTTGGATAATTGGCAAATATGACAACACCTAACAAACTTCTCTACCATTCTCTTCATTCCAAGCCAATAAAATCTTTGTTTTAGATATTTCATCATTTTATAAATCCCCAAATGCCCTAACTCCAAATGAACTTGTCTACACACCTCAGCTTGCAAAGCTTCTGGTAAATATAAAACTTCAACATCATTGACATGTTTTCTAAAATAAAGCACACCATCGACAACTGAACAACGCATCGCTATTCTGGACAATCGACTTCCTCCTTCCACTTGCCCTAGCACGCGTTCCTTAATGCCTTTTGCTACATTATCCATATCCTGAAACTGAACCATCTGTTCTAATTTAGATTCTAATTCAGTATTATTCTGCACCCCCATATACATTATCGATGGACACCAAGTTTTCCCTTCTTGAATGTCCCCATCCCTTGGAAATCTAGACAAAACGTCCACTCCCCCATTTTCGACCCCCCTAACATGCTCCATTGTGTAATTAAACTGTTCTAAATACAATATCCATCTTGTAATCCGACTGTTAAATAATTTAATGTTCTTTACAAACACTAAAGCTTTATGATCAGTCCTAATAATTAATTCCGCCCCCCTTAAATAAGTCTCAAACTTCTTAACCCCATAAATTACTGCCCAAAATTCTTGTTCTGTAACTGTCCACCTCAATTCTGATCCTCTCAACGACCTTCCACAAAAACTCAAAATCCGTTTATTACCCTCATCGTCATATTGATATAACTCTCCCGCAATTCCTACCCCTGAACTATCCGTCTGCAAATAATAAACTTTATTCACATCTGGATGTGACAACATAATAGTTGTAGAAAACTCCTGTTTCAATTTCTTAAATGCCGCATCTAACTCCTCATCCCAATACCAAACTTGTTCCTTTTTTAACAATCTTGTCAAAGGAATAATCAAAATGCTATAATTTGGAATAAATCTCCGGTAGTAATTACATAACCCTAAAAATGCTCGCACATGCTTCACCCTTTTCAGAGTTGGAAACTCTTGAATCGACTTGACTTTATTTGGATCAGTCCGAATCCCTTCAGTAGAAACTATATGTCCTAACATTTTCACTTCCCGACAAGCAAACTTACACTTCTCTAAATTACAAGTCAAACCCGCATTCTCTAATCGTTCTAGGACCTTGTCTAATTGCTCCAAATGTTCTTCCCAACTCCCTTTCGTTAATATTGCCAAATCATCTAAATAATTTACACAAAAACTTCTAACTCCTGGCCCCAACACTACATCCATCGCCCGACTAAAACTTCCCACAGACGTCTTCAGACCTTGTGGCAAAACATTATACATATAGGACCTCCCATTCACAGTAAACCCGGTATACTGCCTACTCTCTTTTGATATAGGAATTTGAAAATACGCATTGTTTAAATCTACGATAGTTATAAATTTTACACCATGAAATGCATTTAAAACATCTATCTGCATTGGTGGGGCCTCTGACTCTGCCACCATGTATTTGTTAATTTCTCTAGCATCAAGTAAAATACGAATAGACCCATCAGGTTTGCTTGTATATGTTAAAGGACTACTATAAGGAGTTGCCCCTCTAGAAATAATCCCCAACTCTACCATCTCATTTAATTTTTCATCAATCTTATTACGATAAGCATACGGAATCGGATAGGATCTATTTATTCGCGGAGTGTGTTCAGACATTTCTATATGATGAACATAACAATTTGCCCTACCAATTTGCTTCGTGAATACTATCTTATGACTCTCTAAAACTTGCTTTAAATCCATCCTCATACTATCAGTCAATTTTACTCCCACATTAAGTCTATCCAGAAAATCCTCACTCTTCACAGTGGAATCCCTCTTATCATCCTGACCGACTCGTAGAGTTCTAACATTTACACTCTCTTGACCTTCATCAATAAACGGTACACTAACTTCTTCCCCATTACCCGACAGAATTAAAGACTTAGGATCTCGCAAATTAATAACAGCATCATGGGAAAGTAACCAGTCAAAGCCTAATATCACCGGTACTGTCAATTTTGGAACTACCAACAATCCAGTATCGAAACTTATCCCCTGAATTTTTAACTCAACAGATGTTAGCTGCTGTATTTTCAAACTTTTCTGCCCTACTGCTCCTCTAATCTGTATAGGTTTCACTGGTAATGATGGAAACCTTGTATCTTTAGTAATTTGTAAAGATTCATAAAGCTCTTCTGAAATACAACTCACTTCACTCCCAGTATCTATCAACCCATTTATTGTATTCCCTAATATCTCAATAACAATCTCCGCTCTAACCTTGCGAGAACCCTCATCAAAACATACCTCTTCATCAAACAAGGATGCCGCAACAAAAGTTTGTAAAAATTCAGAAACACGTGGCCGATCTAATAAACTTGGGGAAAGATTTGGAAAAGCATCTAAATTCAACTTAACTTCCTTATTCTGAACTCTATTCTCATCCCCAAAACCACATCTACCAAAATTTGACCAAGTTTTATTAGCCGATATGGGATATAAATTTCCATGTCCGTCTTTCCCTAACCCTATTCCCTCAATCGCAATAGTAAAAGCTATCTCAACCTTTCAAATTGCACTATTCATAATTCTCGAGAAACGAAAGTAATGCCTCTCCCTTAATTCACAAAATCTCTTCCCCTCAATCTGCTTAATACCCTAGAATCCTGGTCACGCGGCACCAATTGTACTGTCCCCAAGGGGCAGGCCTTATAAAATATAAAAAAATTAAGATTAATTTATTTAATCTGTTTGGCGGACCGGTAGACAAAAGATATTTGCCAATCGAAATAGTGGTAGTTACGTTGTGTGTTTTTTTAAATGTTTTAGTAACCCATGATTCCTAGGGCGAGAATGAGGGATAACAGATTCTTCTGATTAAAGAGAAATTCAAGAATAAGGGAATTCAAATAATTGTATTAGTTGAAGAAAAGAAACGACTAGGGAACTTCAGTTTATGGAAATTCGACAAGTTTTTGTGGTCTGGTAAAAGCAGAGCCCCTCCCCGCTCTTGCTCGTGTGCTCGACTCCAGGCTGGTCACACTCCGCCAGCCTGTCTCGAACTTGTCTGGGGAGAGCTTCCATTACGTCGCCAAGTCAGTCTGAGTAAGTCCTCGTAACCAAGAGAGCAGAGGGCCCGACAAATTATAGTCACTCCAAGAGACAGGATTTAATTCTTTTCCTAATAATTTAGATGGAGAGACTATTGACCTAAACTACCCCTCTTGTGTCCTCGGATATTTAGGACGACGGAATGTGTGTGTTTTCTGCAATCCAGTGTGACAGGTATCAAAGTAAACCCAGAATGTTGGAGGTCTCCTCCCCTTCGAATCCGTCAAGGCACCCGATATCACACGCTCAGCTTTCGCTTCGCTTAGTCGAGTCCCCACGAACCGACATGAGAGCCGGGAGTAGAAAGCAGTTGCCGAGCTAAACTCGCAGGCATCCTTGCCGACATGAGATCATAAAAACCAAGCCAGCAAGTCACCTCAACTAACTAACGTCTTTCGACCAGAGGTGAGATCGACTCTTGACGCAACTCAAATCCGACCCCCGGTTCCCCAAGATAAATTTTGAAGCTATTAACCTTGAACCTTTAACACACTGAAGCAGTCTGTGCAGTCTGTATGGATACTGGTCATACGGTGTGTAGTGTCTCTGCTTGCTATTTTAATCCAAGATGTTTAGTGGCGGTAAGATGTCATCGACGTCTGTGACCCGCTGATAACTTTCACCAAGACACTAAACCCTCTTCGACTCGAATAGAAACATGTATAATATCCGATGCATTAAACGAGAAAGATAAAGATAAATTGTAATTTAAATTGCCAGGACACAAGCAAAACTGTAAACCCCAATATAAGAGCCGAAAGAGAACTAAATAATCTTAGCCAAACAGCATGGGAAAATTTAGAAAAGTTCTTCCAATAAACTGAAGATTAGACATGGAGTCCTAAAAGGTACACAAGATCCAAAAGAATTAGATCAGTCTTGAATTATTAATAAACCTTTGAATTCCCTTGATTAAAAACATTTATAAAAGAATATCAAATGAACAATAAAATTATTTACCTTTAAATAATTATTAGTTTCGCAATAGAATTAAAATCCCGTGAAATAATTCAAAGAAATTTATCACTAGTTTGGTTTTCCGACGACCAGCGTATATCACTTCTAAATTCAATATGATTTGCTTCTAAGAATTTATTTTTTAAAAATTGTTCTGTTTTTTAAATAAATTGTTCCTTCCAAAAAATATAAAATTTCGAAACTCAAAACATTTTGAAAATATTCGTAAATAAAATAAAAAAAATCAAAGAAAAATATTCAAATAAACATGTTCTAACAAGGACAGCTTTGCTACGAATGATCTAATAGCCTTGTTGTCAAAATTGCAATGACATCTTCCATAATTCAAAATATTTTGAAAATGACGACATCAAATGTCATTCGTAACCAGCTGCATTACTACCCTAAGTGCAACGATGCACCCATCGAGTAACCACTAAAAGACAACACTTAGCTTCGGGTCCCGACGAGATGTCAAGGCCGCGCAGCCGCAAACCGAACTCTCACGACAGCGACACCAAACCGCTTAGAAGCCCTCGTAGTAAGCGACGGAGCTCTCAGGATCATGCTCCCGCGTGAAATGTATTAAAATGAAAGGTTAAATATGCAACTAAGGTTTCCCTGTACTACGAAAGTTTTCCTTACTCTATTACTATACCTTGAAACACAACAAACATTCACAATAAATTAAACACCATACGGAACCCCTTCTAAACAGCGACCATCACCCTTCCATTCGTCTTTCAGATCCTCAACTAGAACACTCATTCCCAAGCTTCCCTATTCTAAATAATAGGACATTTACGAAAGATTAAAATACCTATGAGAAATCACTAATTCGATTTTCTTGTTCTCAAACCATAACCCAAACTATTCGTGAACATGATTTCTTATAGATAAGTGTTTCCAACAACGGTAGGACTACAATATTTACCTTTTTAAGTAGACTTTGTCTACATGAACTTACGAGAACCTTCTAACGTTTCCTCGCAATAATCCTTTAGATCAGCTTTCCATAAGATTTTCCATTAAACACTCGGCACATTATTAATTTTAAAAGGGAAATTTTGTAGATACGACACTATTATTTTAAAGAAAAGCAAATAAAAATCTTAAGAAAAACATTTTTTTCAAGCCCGACGATCACTCCCGTCAACCCCCAACCGTTTCCTAGCAACCCCCAACACTCTCTCCGTTTTCTAACCAGTCAAATACCAAAGACAATTTAATTCTTGCTTGAAGGTTTGACTCGAGATGAGGTCAGTACAACAGTACCGTTCTATAACTCAGTCTTATTCGTAACTTATTACCCTACCATTTAATTTAAGTGCCATTCCAAACTCCCCTCACAAACTTATATTCATAAAATACTCATCTGAAATATAGTTTTGTAATTTTCTAGAAAATTTCATCATAAAACTCTCTCGGGCACCTGGGTGTGACGGTCCCGGCGTTTTTCGAACGACCGTCCAAAATCTATTTCCTTGTTATGGACAGGTTTTTGAACGCGTTCCAAAAACGGCTCATTGAGTTCGATATGGAACGCTTTCTTCTAAATTTGAATTTGTAACGGATATTTTGCTATCGAGTAAGTAAATCTGATAATGGTCGCAGAAAGTCAATGAAACATTTTTCTATTGACTTGAAGCTGTAAATGTGATAGGGTTCTATGGTAGGTCAAAGATTAATAGTACATTATTGCCTAGGCATGGAAGTAGGCAATTGCGGGCCGAGTATTGGTTTAAACGGACGAGTTTGCGAGTCCGTTTAAAAATACGAAGCCCGCAATTGCTGTTCCTGCCGAGGCAAATATAGTGCTTTTCTCAAAAATCGCCAGAAAAAAATTGTGTTGGAGTAAAATCTTCATCGCTTGAACTCATTTTTTAAATTGCATACAAACAGAAACTTCATGTGAAAAAAACATCACATCACTCTTTACCGCCTTTTTGTTTATGACAAGGAGAAACGCAAGTTTTGTTTTAAAAAAAACATAAGCTATTCCAGACACAGATAAAAAAGTTATGTTTCGAATAAAATTTGGATGTATAAGACTTGTGCCATGATTTTATTACGGGCTTTGTCACTTTTTAAAAAGTTACAAGCTAGATAGT
Organism: Acleris literana; assembly: GCA_946894065.1. NCBI lineage: Eukaryota > Metazoa > Arthropoda > Insecta > Lepidoptera > Tortricidae > Acleris > Acleris literana. Next base: position 16,619,642 of record OX335684.1, on the reverse strand, counting down.
AATGGAATTTGTATGCAACATTGCGGGCTTGTGTAGCGAGCACGCAATGTTTTTTTTTTTAATTTGAGAATTGTCAGTAAACTATGTACTTCGCGTCTCATTATGTAGATAGAGTCTGTCTAATGAAAGCTGAACCTGGGAAAAAGCGGCAAATTCAAAAAATCTTGATATGGTATTACCGATCAATGAAGGAATAAACGATATTGATACTTTTATTATTTTATTTATTTTGGTGGGCACAAAGGAAGAGGAAACGCGTACTATATTTTCATATATATTATTACGAGCGCTATATTTTGATGAAAAGCACTTTAGGTAAAATACGATGACAGTGACTGGAGCACATTTGGTTTTTCGAAATATATTTGACATGAAAATATAGTGATCTGCACGTGTAGCACAAGTTGTATTTTCTCGCTTGTCGCTCTGTGCGTCTCTATCGTAACAGACTAGATAGTAAGGGAGATCCGAGCGACAAACAAGTCACGAGCAACTTGTGCTAGTCGTGCTGTTGATAGATTTCATTGATACGAGAGGTTTTCGTCTGTGTCGCACACAGCATAATAAAACAATGATGATGAGGAATATTATATTCAACCTTTTTAATAAAGTAATTAGAGGTAACATTATTCTCATCACCCTTACACCTCTATCTAACGACAATTATATCTTGGAGAAGAAGCGCCGCAAGAAACTCCAGCAGATCATTTTTTCCAATCATAAAATACAATTATTCTTAAAAGTAACATTACAAGGTAGTAAAGTAATTAATAATTATTTCTAACAACACAAACTTAGTCGTTACAAATGTACGCTCAATAACATTGAGTAAATTAAAAATAGTGACTAGGAGAACAACATGACGAGGTCTCTACGTCAGGAACGATAACTAAAATAACTAACTGGAAAACAGGTTCTTGCAAGCGTGAACAGACAGGACCCCACTGACAACACCCGTTCACGAGTATGACGCTGATCTCAGCCATCGCCTCCTCAACCATGTGTTTGAAAAGAATAATTAATGAGGGCTAATAAAACAACGGAATCTTTAGCACTCCTGGTATGAAGCGACCTCATCCAGCCACGGTTTCTAACTTGGATAACTTTGATGTTAAAACTATCCGTAATAAAGTCTATGAGTTTTACGTTGTAAAAAAGCAAATTCCGACTCAGAACACTTCTGGCAAATTTGAAAGAAAATATGGGTTTTACAGGCTCCAGATAGACTCTACGTAAAATACTGATGAGCAATGGTTTTGAATAAAAAATAAAATAAAAAAAACGTTCAGTGCTCATAGAACGATATGACATTGCAGTCTTGCGACAATGATCTTGAGAACCAAAGCCACGAAACGTGCCAAAAATAAGCCAATTATATATCTTGATGAAACCTATCTTCATCAAAATTACAAGCCAAAAAGATCATGGCCGTGGACAAGACACCGTTGTTTAATTTTCCCTCATTACTTATTCTTTTTAAAGATGAAACACTGATATCTGTAAGAAGAAAGAAAGTGTTAAATAAACAGAACACCATTTAGAAATACATTATGTGGTTGCGCAGTACAGCCCCATTGTACAGTCCGACAGCCCTAAAAACATTTGGGTTTAGGTGAAATGAAATTGCATCGGTGAGGTTCTAATCGCAACGGTTTAAGAACAAGGAAGACTCATATAACCCGAACATCTTTTATATCTGGCCGATCAAAAATGACATTAAATAAATAGATAAGGTACTAAAGTGTACACATATTTATGAAATCGACTGTACAGTGTACATTTGGTTCATAAACAACAAAATGCTGTTTGCTCCGCACACAGAAAATACATATCAAATAATATGTTTATGATATCTTTTAACTAAACACCTCCTTATTGTTTTATTGAAACTATGAGTGTCAGTTACATTAATCATCTGTCTATTAAATTAATTTAATAAAATTGTGAATGCTAAGAGATTCAACATGATATAGGGACAGACAATAGGTACCTACACCTATTATATAGGGAAAGACAATGATAATTTTAGTAATTACCGGTCATTGAAGATACTTCTTCCAAATATTTCGTCTGAGTCTGGCAGGCTAACTCAGTTTCCTCAACCTCTTTCAGCTGCTTTACGTTTTCCAGCACACTTTTGTCAACGTGCACGTCCAGGTTTTCTGAAACGAATTTAATTTCGTTTAATTTCTTAATCTCATCGTATAATAGACAGAAAAAGGTAAATTAAACTTAGGATTGCACATAGAGAAATAAGAAGTATCAAAATGAACATGCCGTACTAAAGCCGTACTAACCTATAAATTTGGTCACCGTAACTAAACAATTAATTTTTTGCATCAATAATGCTTTTCTTTCTTCTTGTTTTTCTTTGTACTTCTGTATAATAGTATACAGAATCTCCCGGACACCGCCTCTTATCGTCGACGGCATGATTACTCCGTATTTTTATCAATTTAGATCTCGAATTGACAAGTTTCTAACAACAACAAAGTCCAAACGACATATTAAATAGTGTTGCCAGACTCGTCAGCCAAGAAAAATCCAGGTTCAGCTTTCATTAGACAGACTCTAGTAATGTCAACATTTCCGAACATTTTTGAGAAAAATTATTTACTGTATTTGTCCAAATCTGTAACCACGTTGTTTGATTGAGAAATAAATTAGGTAAATAATAACTGTAAAATTTGGGTCTATATTAGAATCCCTAATCGTAATTTGTCCTAATGCATCGTTTGTCCGATTTTTCGGTACTTAAAGCCATTTTCGCCTGAATTTTGAACTTTTTTAGTGTTCTTACAATACAACCCTAACCTAACCGCAGGTATTTTTGGAAAGCTTAAAAAGTTATCTGACACAGTTGAAAACCAGTTTATGACAAACAATAATTCGGACAAAAAAAAAATGCAAATTATCGACCATTATTAGTAATTTCAGTTTAGTTTTCCATTTTTTTTACAAAGATATATAAACTATTTTAGTTTAAAATCAAATCACATATAAACTACTTAACGTGCAAATATAATAAATAAATAAATAAATAGCATTAATTTATACATATCCATTTCATAAGTGTTAAAAGAAAGGCGGAGTACTTGTACTGCGTAAGCACTCTTCCTGTTTATATCACTCTAGTACCCCACAATAAAATAAAAGATTTTTTTCACTTATCTTCAAAAGAAAACGCCTCGAACGCGCTTGAGGTATTTTATAGTACCAATATCTCTCGAGATAAGCTCCCCCAACACCTTTATTTTCTTCGATTTATTCGCGTCGTGGTATAAATTAGGTAACTGTTAGATAAAAGCTGTTTGAAGAAACCTTTCCTAAAGCTGCGTAGTAAAGAGGCAGACATTTTTGTGAAGAAATATGGTATAATCGCATTTGTTTATAAGTTTATAACTGGTGTTACTACCTTTTTTCCCGCTACTTCGTCCACGTAGAATGGAATAAAAATTATGCTGTCTCTTTCTATTCAACATACCGAATTTCAAAATCAAATATTATGCTTGGAGAGACCGTGCATACCGTAGCAAATTGAAATAAGAAAATAAAATAACAGTACAAAATATAACCTTTAAGCACGCCTCGAAACACATTTTTCGTACTGGGTTGACAGTTGACAGCTGTCAATTCAAGCCTTTTAAAACGGCGCGACTATAGACAACGTTCATCAATTATCTTTATACCCGACTTTAAAAAAAAATGTTATTTTATTTTATATTTTGCCGCCTGTTCATTCTCAGAGAGGTTTTAGTTAAATCCGGATAAACTTCCCCAAGCCGTTATTGTTCTGTTACTGCACGTTTCTTGCACGGCACAATAATTTCAAAATCCTATTGTCTGAATGCTATAAGGCGTTGAACGGAGTTCGTTTAAAACGCATTATAGAACTGCGGTTTTTAAAGTTAAAACAGCGCATACTAAAAATCGGTGAGATTTGAAGCTTGAATGTCGAAGTGGTCGCAGCTTTTTTTAAAACAAAAATATCATTAGGCCTAGCTTTGTCTGAATAATTGACAAAGTTATTTAAAAAAAAAAACCTGATTAAAAAAGCAGAAAATGTCCATTATAAATCATAAGTTACGTATGTATCAAATATATTTATTAATTTTCATTTTTTTTCTTTCGCAGGTATTTTTTAATGGCAAGACTGACAAGGAAAAGTGGGTAAGAAAAGTAAAGCCGGGAATGGTTAAACATTATCATAAAGGGCTCGTTGAATTTAAAATGCCGTTGAAATTCAAATAGAATTGTAGATTTAACCCGTGCCGCGCCGCAGCTTGCACAAATTAAATAAATTAAACAAATTTCGATTTAGCGTGACTGTACATTTTTAGGGTTCCGTCCTTAGGTAAGTCCATACCAAATAACTTGTTTTATTTAGTATAAACACTTTTATAACCTCAAAATGCATCTTTTTTGGCTAAAACGGTCGTTTTCTGGCGAATAAAGCAACTAGAGACCACATTTTGCACACTATTTTCCTAATGATCATCATGGATGGTTTTTTTAAGGCGAAAAGGCAGCATTTTGAGGTTACAAAAGTGTTTACTAAATAAGATAAGTTAGTTGGTATGGAGTATAAGTTCCAACGGACCTCTAATTACTGACCAATGTTTGTCTCTCTCTGTCACTGATTACTCAAATACTGTTTCAAAGACGTAGTTACTAATATTCACCGTTACGGAAATGCGAATAACCTACAGATTTCATGACAACACATGACGGTATTAGTGATAAATTGCAGTGAGTTGTTGTATATATCGCACCTTCAGAAGAACAGTGACCTAATTCAAAATTTTAGCTTTCAAACTTTAAGTCATAAATTTATTATTATAGAGACCTAACTCGAAATTTAAAATCTCTGAATAAGGTCACTATTGTTCTGAAGGTGCGATATGGAAAAAATGCTAAAAGAATTGAGTTTTTTTCAACGATTTGACAGGTAGGTATGTCAAAACCAACCTGATTGCACATAACATTTTAGCCTTGTTTTTGCTTCACGCAGTCGGAAAAAACTGATGTTAAACTACGTATAAATTGTTCTGTGTGTATTCCGTGTGCAAATACTCGTACAGAACTCGCTTAAAGAGTTTTTTAAATCTTCACAAATCGTTCCATGCCAGTGTTTTTCCCGTAAACGTTTTCAGTTTTTTTTTCGCTTTATGGTGCGTTCTTATTCGTCGCTTCGCCTGCGTTGCATTTTTCATTTGAAACCTGAATACTGCGGCGGCATATTCATGCGATGGCGTCTACTTGAACGCTTCGAATGAGAGGCATATTTTTTTAAAGGAAAATTGAATTTAGAATGCAATTCCAGAACAATTGAAATTTTAAAGGTGCTTATTTATTTTTAATAGCGCTTTGGAAAACCCCTGTGTTCTTAGATTTCAATGCCTTTGTGTTTCGTATCGAGTGAGTCAGAGCAGGATAAATGGCAAATATCAGCACGGTAGCATCTCTTTCTACCGCATTATAAATCCAAGTTTGAAAAGGCAACGCGCTTATTAATTCTATTGACTATCGCTACCAATATAAATGCAAAAATGTGCTTGTCTGTGTATGTGTCCTTTTCATATTCGTATCTAAGTGAAGCAAAAATTTTTTGTTCATGGATAGTAAGTTAAAAAGATTTTCATGTTCTTAGATCTATTTTTAGTACATAACTAAGCAGGCAATTTGATGCAAGGCTTTTTATCGAAACATTTTTTTTTTATCAAATTCGGTTTGTTACAAAGTGAACCATCTATACGTTACGTTATCTTTGATTATACGAAACAGCGTGGGGCCGTATGATATTGCGATTTTCATTCGTGTTTTATGACTCTCGTTCATTCATTCATTCATTCATTCATTTTATGACTCTTATTTCATTATGTATAAGGACATTTTATTCAGAAAAATGAACGTGGGATTACAGTTGAATACTCAAATTATTTTTTGCTTTGATGTTATTAATAATTAAGTACTTATTAGGGTCTCTCTCTTACCCCCATAATGATAAACGCGCAATAAACATCTAAAGTAGGTATGTTGTGTCACTTTTCGACAAATTCAAACGTCAGAAAAAGTATAATTATTTTTCTGTGAACTAAACCTAATTTAGAACTTACAAATGAACAATTTGTAATAGGTACGTTAATAATGAAAATATTAGAATTTTAAGGAGTTATAGTGCGAATATGGATGAAAAATATTTTGTAAATGGATGACAACGACCCCATAACCTCGTAAGGCCCACCATACTACAAACAGGGAGTTTTTTGTGAGTGGGACTTTGAATCTACCGTCACTGCAATAAAGTTCAATTACGTTTGTTCGATTATACCATTTTCCGTTTACGAAGATAGGAAACTACACCTTATTCCCATTGCAACACAGTTCAAATTAAATTGTCTTCATTATGTTCATCCTATTGCACACTAAGCCATACGAGGATAAGACAGGTCCAGCCTAATGTGGAAGTCACAGTTAATGTACCTTGTTCTTTTGGCAAATGAAGTCTATTTTACTTTTTTTTAATTTTTTATTTCAGACCAGGTCCATATATTGTTAGTAACATCTAGAAACTTAAAAGCTAAGTTAGTAATTACAAAATTGGTTTAACATTATATATACTGACTGTCATGATTACTTGACGTACGTCAAAGTAGTCCTGACCAGTCCAATCCAATGCCACAAGATCGGGCAGCTAAATCTACGAGCAATCACCTTCAGAATGCCATTCTGACTACCCCTGACGGGACCCATCAAGGATGTAATCTTTAAAGAGATAAGTACCTGATTGTACCTACACTAGAAGACGACCGCAACTCAGCAAAATTCAGTTTCCCGCAACTGCCCCTATTTCTTCCCGTAGGGTGTAAATTTTTGGAAGATCATACTCACAATAATAATAATTTATTCGTAAAGCCAATTTACATGTCAATAAAAATTTGGTACAAGTATGTCAAAATGTAAAATAAATTTGGCTACATACGTAGCAAGTAACAGAAAAAACATTTAACAATTAAAGGGTGCTGCATAAGTAACGTGATTTTACTCGGACGGAACGGGACGGGAAATTTTTTCAAATATTGTTTCATATAAAATGTATCTGAACGTACATACGCAACGATTACACGGACGGGAAACAAAATATGTATGTAACCACGTCCCGTCCCCGTCCCGTCCACGTCCCGATCACGTTACGTATGCAGCGCCCTTAAAACTACGACTTCAACGTCATGAAACGAATTGGCCTCACGCTAGCTTATTGAGCAGTTGTAGCTGTAGAACAACTGCTCAATAAGCTAGCTTAGCGCTTGAGGCGGCTCTTAAAGCTGGATAGGTTCGATGCCGCGATTATATTTTGCCGGTAGCTTATTGTAGAACCACTCCAGCGGCTTAGGCTGTACGTTGTCTATGAGTCAGTCAATCAGTCACGGTACTGTTTTACATATTTAGATAGAAAATGTCAAATCTAGGTATTGTTAAGCCATGTCAAAACACTGACGTGCCTTGAATTTTCTATAAAAACCGCCACGAGCGATCAAGGCCGCCTCATTGTCTTGTCTTTATTGTGGATTTGTGACGCACTTCCTAAGTCTAACACAATTAGTGCTATGGACTCTTCATTAAGTCAATTTTGTATGAAAATGTATAGAGCGGGCGCTGACGCTAAACTAACCTTTCCCTTTTGCGCTATTTTGTTTAAAGGTCGCTTGGTCGATCGGAAGGCCTATTCTCAATAGGTTAATAGTAACTGAGAGTTTTGTTATTGTTTGTGTGTTTAAACCAATTTTTTTATTTGAAACCATGGATAAGTGATATGATATGGGTGAAAAACATAAGTAAATTAACTCTTGCATGTAGTTGTAACACATCTGTAATAGACCGTTCGACATTTTATATTTCAAATTTGACGTAAATTCCATATTAGTTTTGTACACGACTAACGTAACGTAATTTACTGAATTTTTTCACCTATAGTGTTTTCCACTCACAACCGCACTAAATCTAAATAAAAGAATAATACAAAGAAAAAACGAAAATCTTAATCAGTGTTAATTTTACTGTGCTGAGTAGAGTAGGTTCTTGGGAATATAAATATTAATAAGTAATAAAATAAAATATTAAATTACGTTACAAATTGCACATGTTTGTCATAAATAAAAACATTATAAAGATACTAACATAATAATAATGAGATAAAACACTCGAGTAATCTTATTACGAAACTCGCCTTTCGGCTCGTTTCATAAAACCACACTCGCGTGTTAATGCCTCTCATTATGCGCCAGTCACATAATAGTAGTTTGCGTGACGGTTGCGTAATGCTAATTACGCAGAGTCTCGTACAATACTCCATGTACACACATATTATAAATACTCTAAGATGAGTTCAGAAGCCGAAAGGCAAATGATCAGCATTACCTTACCTGTGGTAGTAGGTGACAGCGATGACAGCTGTAACGTAATTTTGAAATTACTTTATCGAATGTTGTAAGGTAATGAGATCCAAATTTGGAACATCTTCCAAAATTAACAGCTGTCATCGCTGTCACCTACCACCACAGGTAATGCTGGTCATTGCCTAAGGGTTTTGAACGTATAATAGAGGACTTATGTTATGAGTGTAGATAAACTATTACAGAAGAACAAAATGTCAAGAGTTAAATAAATAAGTTAACAATTAGATTGACACTACGTAGGTTAGCTTAGGTTAGATCTGTGACCACCAAAACATTATGACTCGTGTAAATGCCTGCCGATGAAATGAAAATTTTGTGAAGTAAATCATTCATCACATCCTATTAAATGGGTATCAGTATTTCAATTACTGATTACTCTTATGGAAAGCCCGAAAATCAACATAATACAGCAAAAGATACAGAGCTAAAGACAAATCTTCACATTGTGCCATTAGGTAACCGACAGACCTTTCCAGCCTTCAGGGCTAAGGTAATTGCTCTATGTGGTTTACCTAATGAGGTCGTAAATACACTAGTTACCCTTTACATGTTGACCCTTTTGACCTAAATAATACCTACTGCATAATTGCACTATCATGTGTGTAATTCGAGCAATTTCGCGAACTAGTAGTTTCTAACTTTCCCTTATTATGAGGTAAATGAGCTTGGTTCAGAATGGTAGCTTAAATTTGGGGTTATTTTCGCTTTCTCATATATTATATAGTTTAACATGTTTGTATGCTTTGAGTTTTGGCGAGTTTTGGGTTAAATATGTAGTTTAAAAAAACATTGTTGATATGCAATTATTTCTTACATATTTTATTTTAATGCTCAATCTTTGAACATTAAAATCAATGAACTGTTCAGTTTAAGTAAATAAAACAAAGTTGAATAAAGAAGATTTCGCGAATGAATAATGACGACAATGTTGAAGTAATAGTGAAATTGTGGTTAACCGTTAAAAACACAATTTATTTAATAAAATTACAATTTATTCCTACTAGACCCGCAAGAGCATCTCCACAGATTTTAAATAAACTTTGCACAAACTATAAAATAAAACTTCGCAGCCTACGGCGCTGCTAGTTTAAAATTGGAATTTGAAAGCCTAAGTTCGCTCTGGCTCGAAACTTGGAGGCTCGATAACGTCGTCAATTAGTGCGGTGCTCGAGAAAGGCCTGAGTTGGCTCGAGTTCTCACGTGCTCGAGTTCCCACGTGCTCGAGCTCAGGCTGCTTAATATTTGTGCGCTTAATTCGTTGATGACTTGCAGATACAGGCTGAGTTGAAAATTAAGCGCTTAATTTTGAAGTCGCTACATAACTAGAATTATAAAATAAAGTACCGCCCGCGTCTGTCTATAGGCGAGTTGCTATTCAGAAATTACTAGATGTATGTCCACCTTCTGTCTGCACCATCGTATCTCTTTTCTATATTTCTATATTGTTTTATACTAATGAATAATGATCGGAACTTATACTCATCTGAATTCATAACGCCAATATTCAAGGAACAGTACACTTTTCAGAATTTTATAAATATCTTACGTATTGATAAAATTAGGTTAGGTTAGTTTAAATTTATAACAATCCTCTTTCAGTCAATCTCTAACAGTTTCTTGAAAAAATGCATTATGAATTGTGATAATTATGACTTAAAAAGTTTGAACAAAAAAGTATGAGCAAAATTTTTCGCGAGAAATGATGAGTATAGACACAAATCGTTATTTGTATAACAAATCTAAAGACCAATATTATATGAGCCAATATGGACCCCAGCTGATAGTACCATATTAAAGTACTTAACTGTCATCGGCATTGCATAAGTACTCGTATGTTTAAGAGGCCACCCATGCTAAAGTCGGTAGTGTTCCGCGAACTGGATCTCAATAACCATAACGCCTTTGTATCTGTTCTTTGGATATATTAAACTTGATTATATTTGCTTGAGACTGTCGAACGTGAAAACACGATTAGAAATAAAATCCTCGATACGATAATGTTTTTGGTTGAATCTTCGAACCCCTATAATCTTTAACGATGATTTTCGATCCAATAGTTGAGGATATGTAACTACTTAATCCTGGCAAAACAATTTTTCAATAAATGTTGTGGTTTTAAAGTAAACAGCAATTAATTGAATTTAACGCTGCCGTCAAGGCGCGAGCGAACTATCTCCATCTCACATTCTTCGCGCGGAAGCACATAAAGCCATCCCTTTTTATTCTTGTGGGGGCGTGGCACCATAGGTGGCCTCTTAATGAAAATTAGAAGTACGTTTGATTTGATTTCATTGTTTAGTTTGTTAGTTCCAATTGCAGTTGATATACATCATGTATAAATCCAATTTTATTTGACATCAAAGTAGCATGAGACAGAACCACCAAGTATTTTGTAAAGAAAAAGTCAAAGCAGATTTATTTCCAGCCTTTCACCGCATGGAACATAAATCCCTGGAGATAGAAAAAAATCCTTTCTAGCTCACGACTAGACTTACGAGAAAGTCAATTGAATTGCGGCGAGCATTATGTTTTATGTGGAAAAAGTATTTAGTCTTCTACAGGCAAGGAAATGCGAACGTACATTTTCTTTTTAAAATTGTATAATAAAAAAATATTTAATTTAACCGTGTTTAAAGGAAAGTCTATTGAAGTGTTGATTATTTAATGCTTATACTTTAAAAAAATGAAGAAAATTAATAATTAATATCAATGGACAATCTAATTAATGCTAGTCCCAAACTAAGCTCTAGGCTTGTACTATGGGTACTAGGCAACCATAAACATACTTACATACATATACGATATCTAATACTCAGAAACACATACTAGCTCTCATCATACAAATATCTGCCCTTACCGGGATTTGAAATCCTCAAATAAGCTTTTCTTTGTAGTTTTTTCTATTATTGAATGGTTGTTTTTTTTTTATCAGATCGGATTTTATTCTTACTCGTTTATCTCGGCCTAAGTTTCGGACAGAGGCAAGAAAAAAAGAAATATGTTACTATATTAGGTAATAAATAAAGTCGAGTATCAACATTGTTTGGGCGGGCGCCGCGAAGGCGGGCGGGGTCAATGAACTTTAATAACTTCCGGCTACCTTCGCGCAAGCCTAGACCGGTCTATGATAAAGACTTTATTACTTAGTAAAAACAAGCTAGAAATTAATATGTTACGTTGAAATTACTAGCATGTAGGCATTTTAACTTAGTCCTCAGGGTTGGCAACGCATTTGCGGTCTTAGGATTGCAGTGTTAAGATTGTAGTCTTATGTATTTGAATGCAAATGTCTATGGGTCTCAGATCCCACTTACCGAGAGAGAGAGAGAGAGAGAGAGAGAGAGAGAGAGAGAGAGAGAGAGAGAGAGAGAGAGAGAGAGAGAGAGAGAGAGAGAGAGAGAGAGAGAGAGAGAGATAGAGAGATAGAGAGAGAGAGAGTGAGAGAGTGAGAGAGAGTGTGAGAGCGAGAGCGAGAGAGAGAGAGAGAGAGAGAGAGAGAGAGAGAGAGAGAGAGAGAGAGAGAGAGAGAGAGAGAGAGGAGAGGGGGTTTTCCGTGTGAGTATGTGTATTGTTTTATAATTGTGACTTTTCCGAGTATTTTAATTTTATTTAAAAGGAAAAATGCAATCTGATAGGGACTCTATTCTAGGCGGTAAAAACCATATCGTATTTGAATTGTTATCATATTGTCAACGTTTTGATAGCTCTTATTTACTTGACAGTAATAACGTCCATGTCGGCTGAGTTAAAAACAAGACGATAACAGGTCAAAGACGATATGGTTTTACCGCTTAGGCTCTGAGTTAACTTATTATCTGCATTATTAGATTGTTAACTACACGTTTTTCAATATTAATAAATGGTTATATATTTAGCGGCGTTGTGATACTTTTAATTTTGTGATTGGTATAATCATCAAACATCTATAACGCAAAGAGCCGTGCTTCATGCAGTCCACCGCGAGCGGAGCGTTCGGACTCTGTGTAGCATACAACGGTGCCTTCTAAAGGTTTGCTCGCGGTGGAAACACTTGAAGTCACCGATGTATGCTAAACAGAGTCCGTAAGGAGCCCGCTTACAGTGGAGACCTCGCTTCAGACTCGTGCACCGGTAACTCGATATCGAGAATCAGTAGACGGCAAGAGCTTCCTGAGGGTAGTTTCCGCGGAATTTACAAGTTACTTTGCACCAATCTATTTGCATTTTGATGATGTTAGTAAACAAGTATTTTATATCAAGAATGCTAGTATTTTTGCCGGTTATCTTATCCTTACACTGGAACACAACAATGCGAACACTGTTGCTTGACTGTTGGTTAATGGAAAAAATGGTGGTAGAGACCTTGCACAGGGTCCTGCCACCACTAAAAGTAAAATAATTCCGAATTGATCAACATTCGGAATGCAATGTTTTAATAGAAACTTTATTTCTTGATATCGCTTTAAATAATACCTAAGCTAACCTGCGTAAAAAAGTTAAGTTATCCATTTAATTAAACCTGTATGTATGTATGTATGTGTGGATGGTTCTTTGTTCCCTTGTAAAAGCTGAAAGGATGGCCCAATTTCTACAAGCGAGGACGTCTCCTCGCTTGTCGATTCGTCTTAGCGTCGCGGATGTGTTTCTGTTTTTTTTTTGAGATAAATGAAATTTAAAAATATACATTATATTAATATAAGATGGAGTGACGACCTTGTAAAGATCGCCGGAACGCGGTGGATGCGAAAAGCACAAGACCGGTCTGAGTGGAGAGCCTTGGGGGAGGCCTATGTCCAGCAGTGGACGTCTTTCGGCTGGCATGATCATGATGATGATTGGTGACATTACCCACACAGCAGTTGGGTTTTTAAAGCTTGATTTTTGTTAGACTTGATATCTATTTAGTATTAATTGTTATTCTCATTTTCATTTTAAGTTATATATTGTAATACATGGGCCTTATTGCCTGAAATAAAGTTATTCTACCTTTATTATTATCCTCGTGTTATCCACTGAGGCAGTTTCGACAGCTCCCGTCACCTGGTTATAATCCTTAGTTCGACAAAGGCAAATGGCTATCCAGCCTCAAGGCTCTTTGAGACGGTGTTCTCAGAATATCACGATGTGCCCTCGGGGTCTGTGTTAGCCACAAACGATTGACAGGGTATTGGAAGTTTGATCAAATATATAAAGGCAAATCTTAGATCAAAGAGTTCACATTTCGATACTTAAATAATTTTTTTTTTTGGTACACTCAAAAAAATGAGAGACAACAAAGAGAGATTTTCACTTAGTTGATATAAAATGAATACAATAGTTAAGATATTAGTTATATAAACCAAAAATGATAGTAAAAAACAGCAATTTCTTTAGAGATTCAACTAATATCTTAGTTGATGTATCTAACGTCTTAGTTGGTGTATCTATCGTCTTGTCAGGCTCGTATGGGATCAAGACGCTTATGCACAACAATCACAATCTTGTTACAAGCGACCAATTATTATTTTCAGTGTATGGAGAAGATTCGGTAGATTTGGTAAGATCGATGTGGATAAAACATCTGTCACTTTCTGACAACTTTGTAAGTGCGAGAGTGACGGTTGCTTTATTAAACGCGATAAACGCAACCATATCAAGGGCCCAGAGATATTCTCAAGGCTGCAAATTAATGACTATACTGAAAATACGTTGCCAAGCTTAAGAACTAAAATGGAATGCCTTTATGCTTAATTTTACCGTTTGTTTTCTCCACCCCAAGCCACATGAATTCGAACTGCTGCTTGGCGGTAGGTCGATGGTAGTAACGTCCTGGACGTACCCTGAATAAGGTCTTTCCACCAATAAAAAAACCGGCCAAGTGCGAGTCGGACTCGCGCAAGAAGGGTTCCGTATCAATATCTATAAAAATTCACGTTTTATGTATGGTAGCCCCCTTCAATATTTCTTTTATTTTAATTAAATTACGTATTTTTAAAGTGAATATACAACTTAATATTCTTTGAATATTTTAAGCGTCTACCTGTTGCCGTTATTAATATCGAGCAAAAAACGGCAAAAATATCACGTTTGTTGCATAGGAACTCCCCTTAAATATTTATTTTATTCTGTTTTTAGTATTTGATATTATAGCGGCAACAGAAATACATCATCTGTGAAAATTTCAGCTGTCTAGGTATCACGGTTCATGAGATACAGGCTAGTGACAGACAAACAGACGAACAAACAGACAGACAGACAGTGGAGTCTTAGGTAATAGGCTCCCGTTTTTACCCTTTGGATACGGAACCCGAAAAAAATAAGCATTAAGAAACGTACTCGAACATAAAACATGTCTCCGTGTACATGTTTAATGTATGTAACTTTATTGTACCAAAACAATTACATTTCTGAAATAAACTACAAAGACGAGCTTAATTAAGGGATCTCTACCAGATAGATATACTGAGTTCAAAGGAAAATGTGTAAATAATTTGAGACTAATGAAGAAGTACCTAACTCCAGTAAACTCCGTCGAGGAACTTTGATGTAACACTGCACTTGCATAATGAATCCAGTATTGAACCGAACCTATTGTCAATAGGAGAAAAGATACGGTTTCTTCTTATGTTCTTGAACGCTGATGTCAAAATTAATTAGTCAAATAATTTGACTTCTGAAATTAACAGCATATGATTGAAAAGGTAACAAAGAAAGATAGTAATAATGTTAAATTTTACAACAACAACAGAAATATAAATTACTAACGTTTAAATTTAATAAAATGAGGACCAATCAAACGTTGAAAAAGGAATGGCGAGAGCACCAGAGCACCAATAAGTTTTGAATAGGCAGAGCCAATGTTATAGAAGTAGGTAGACTGTTGGTTTTAACTTTCGTTTTTTGTGTTAATACACAACACACATTTATTGTAACTTTGCAGTATGAAGTTAAATTGGTGTCGCTAAGTAGCAAAATATTTATAAACGCTATTGAATCTCGATCTTATATTTGCGTAACATGAAGTGATGAATTTCAATTTATCTATCGATGTATAAAAAAGAGACGGCAGTAATGAAAAACCATACATTCAACGTAACCTATAATCAAATGACGTATAGCAAGACGAATAATAACAAAAGTAAACGCTTAATGCACCATTTTACTATAAAAAAATCATTTACGGAGGTTAAATCCGATAGTGATACAAAAATACGAAAAAAAGATATTCTATAGCGCATAAAGTAACAAATAAATAAGATGCAAAATACACCTTAGCAAGCAAGTCAGTAAGGTACAATTTGCGACTTATCAGTAGCACCGAATAAATTCATTTCTAACTTAGTGTCACTGTTCTATTTAACGTGAGATTCTTACTTGCTCCATACATAATGCACGTATCCATGTAATTCTTAAGTTTCTTCATCTACTTCATCCCAATGACGAAATGAAACAAGGCCAATACCCATAATTACCGGCGTGAAATCGCCATGGGAAATAACACCATTAATCTGCATATCATCAACGTTCGAGACAAAAAGCCGTGTGTTTGAGCTGAGATCTCACGACCCAGATGCAACCCACAATTCGCAATTGGATCCAAATACTGCCGATAAATTGAAAAGGGCTCATCTCTAATTGAAAAGCTGTAGAAAATTCAACTCTTTAGAGCTAAATGTAAAGTTGCATATGCGGTAAGAGTTTAGTGACTGGCTATCTTTTTACTAAACAGGTCTTGCCCCAAGCGATGCAGATTCTTTCCATGACACGCAATATCTGTCATTATCTTGTTGTGATTAAGGACGAAATCTCAAATCAAAAAGAGGTTATATAAGTTCTCAAGTACCTAAAATTAGAAAATCATGTTCACATTATTATGTGAATTTATTAATTATGAATAACAGAAGTTAAAAATGAAAGACAAATGCGTCTTTGCGTAGATATTCCATAAACAGTAACGGCGAAAAACAGCAGTACCAAGGGTAAAAGTAAGTTAGATTATTCATTCGATTAGATTAACTTGTCGCTTTTAATTGCTCTACATAAACATATGATAAATTATGGTTATTAAAGCAACAAAAACCATGGGAACAATCTAGCCCATTACGGGGTTTAGAAATTTGAAATGCAAATGAGGGCCATTTCCACACTACTGTGAAAACCATTTGTTTCTCACGCAAACGCCTCCAGCGTTCCACTGCCTAAAGCCAATTTGTATGGTCGATCTTGGTGCAGAAACGCACCGTGTAAAAGCAGGCGATTGTGGCAAATTTGATAAATCGACGGCATTTTGTGTATGCATTATTTTAGAGGGAATGTAGGTTCATTATGAACATTAGAGAAAAGAAACGTTTATGGTGATTTGGTCCCAAATTGACTTGGTCCCAAACTAAAGCCAGGCCTTGTAAGTACTATGGGTACTAAACAAAAAAAAACAGTGGGCCTGTGTGCTCGTTAGCCGACCTCATGCATTAAAAAAAAAGTCGTTTTATGTCGCCGTGTATCATATTATCAACAATACAACATTGTACCAACGTTACTTGTGGCCTTGACCAACCTATAACGATTCCCCTGGGCTGTCAGTCTGGCAGTTTTTTCTATGCGATCGATATAATGTGTGTTTACATTGACGGTTTTACTAAACAAACGTAAAATTGGTCAGATAGAAAACAAGCGTTTTACTCATACTCTATCAGATAGGGTGGCGGAAGGCCACAAAGATAGCTATTCATCACAAATAGCTTGGTTTCTTCGGACATTTTAGAATGAGGCTTCATTTTTTCTATGGCAAGAACAGTCGACTACAAAGAGATGTTTCCACTTTTGGAGCTTATTACAATGCAATTAGGTCAAAAACTGTGTACCTCTTGTAGTTGACTAATGACAGGTCTCCTGATGCCTGATGGTAAGTGGGATTTGAAACCCATAGACATTTGCATTCTCAAGTCTCCAAATGCGTTGCCAACAATGGACTAAGATAGAATTTGACGACGCGTTGGCCTAGTTGGTAGTGACTCTGCCTACGAAGCTAGCGGTCCTGGATTCAAATCTCGGTAAGGGCAGATATTTGTGTGATGAGCGCGAATATTTCTTCTTGCGTCTTGGATGTTCTATGTATTTAAGTATGTATTTCTCTATATAGGTATGTTTATCGATATCTAGTACCCATAGTACAAGCCTAGAGCTTAGTTTTGGACTAGTTCAATTTGTGTGACATTGCCCCCTGTAGTATTTTAATTATTTATTTAGAATTCCTATATGCTAGTAATTTCACCGGTTGTCTTACACCACACCAGAACACGACATTTCTGCATGAAGAGAGGTTAATGGAAATTCTTTACAAATAAGACATGAATAGACGTGCTTTGTGCTGTATCTTACTCTTCATATTTGCTCATAATTAGCTCAAAAATTTGACGCAAATGTACGTCATAATGAACCACTTTGCAGACACGTCAACATCACATCTGACTTTATTCAAAAAGTTCTCTACCGTGAATGAGGTAGCGGCACAAAGCGAAAGCCTCGGGATTGCATCATTGTACTGTACAAAAATGCAGCTCGGCTAATTTCGCATGCACCCCTGGTGAATGCCATTATAAATGTACGAAACTAGTGAACCTACGACTTCCGCCGCAAGGCTGGGTTCTTAAACGAACGATTTAATCCGAGTGGTAAAGGATCATGTTCAGTTCAGCGTATTGAGTAACAGAACTATGCGCAATCAAAATATAGTATAGAGAAGTTTGAAACTATGAAAGATTGGGCAATTTGTTCTTAAGGAATCACGTCCGTCCTTAATTGTAACGTTTTCTATGTAAAGGGACCTTATGGCGGATGGCGCTTAGGCCGCACTGCGTCACGCAACGTTGTATTTATATCGGAGCTTCTTTAATAATGGCGGAAGCGCCATCCGCCATAAGGTCCCTTTACATAGATAATTCCACAATTTATATTCATACTAGAATCCGCCCTCGCTTTATTTATGTGAGTTTTGTAACACCAGTACATAATCCAGCATTTATCCTAGTAATATTATAATTGCGAAAGTTTGTGTGTGTGTGTGTTTTAGTTTGTTACTCCTTCACGCTGCAACGGCTGGACTAGCATTGTACCGAAAGGTAACTTCTCAAATTGAAAGTTTCTTATGAGAAATTCTCGGAAATTTCTAAGAATATTCTTTAATATTGTATGGAAAGAGAACATACGCAATGCTCTCAAATGATTCCGATAATATTCTCGGTAATTTCTGTGAAGATTTCTTAACTTCTGAGAATGTTCTGCAACTTGTACATTGCTAAGCTGGACAGATTTGGATGAAGTTTGAAATGGAGATAGCTTATACCCTGGATTAACACATAGGCTACATTTCATCTCGGAAAATTTAAAAGTTCCCGAGGGAATAAAGATAATTGAAACCTACGCAGATGAAGTCGCAGGCAGAAGCTAGTAATTCATAAACCTTCCTCTTGCATCACTCTATCTATTAACGTATGTATACGTTTTAAAGTCATTATGTCAATGACAAAATAAATCTTCTTTACATAGTATAAAACAAATTCGCGTCCCGCTGTCCGTCCCTCTGTATGTACGATTAAATCTTTCAAACTACGCAACAGATATTAATGCGTTTTTATCAATAGATAGAGTGATTCAAGAGGAACGTTTTTATGTATAAAAATGTAGATTATATACGGGTGTAACAGCAAAACTCACATAAACCGAAGCGAAGCGAGGGCGTATCGCTTGTATTAAACGTTTTTAAGAATTAATCCAAAAACAAAAACGCGCTTAAAATGATGATGCTTCAAATGAATTCCAATATCTTATATTAATCGCTTCCTTTAGAAGTCTTCAAGCACGTTCACTCCATTAAGATGTATGATTTAAATTGTAAATTATCTTTTTGTAATGGCAGCACTGAACTATTAACATATGTGTAGAATATGTGTGACAGGGAGACGTAACTGGTTGTCCACAACAGACACAGTTATGTGACACACATCGTTGACCGAGTAGATTTGATCTTAAAAATATTTTAATACAGTCAAGAGCAATGAACACGGGTCACTTCGTATTGAAATACCATAGAAAGTGACTGGTTTTTTTTGCTCCTGAGTGTAGTTCGTTTGGTATGTAGCTGTTTACTATGTGGGTGGTTTTTGTGTAATGTAATGTGTAACAGATCGTTATCATATTATATCACTGCATGACATTTCCGTTTTTAGTAAAAATAATGTTTATTTGTCTTGTTATGAGACAAGCGGTGAAATTACTAGCATAGAGGCATTCCATCTTAGTCCTTAGGGTTGGCAACGCATTTGAAGTCTTAGGATTGCAGTCTTGAGATTGTAGTCTTGAGAATTCAAATGTGTATCTCTCAGATCCCACTTACTATCAGGTGGCCTGAGTGCTCGTGACCGACGAAGCTAGTACCGGGTACCGGGGTTCGATTCTCCTTATGGGAAAATATTTGTGTGGCATGGGTATTGTGGATTGATTTATAAAGATTTTTAAATTTTACAGAAACGTCTGTTACGAAATTCTAAACTATATTAAAGGGAAAATTTTTGGAGGCATAATTCGTAATGTGCCTGCATCGGCCCGTAAAAACCAGAGGAGATGTAGGTTCGAATTCTGCCTAAAACCGACGAATTTTTTTCGCTTTAATATAGATTGATTTTTAACTCTACATAGTATGTTTGTCGTTGTTTAGTACCCATACAAGCCTAGAGCTTAGTTTGGTCTTAGTTCAATTCATGTAAGATTGTACCGTGATATTTATTTAAGTTAAAGCATTTACACATTAAGTATGTTATCTTGCAACTTTCAGCCCATTATGTAAACTATGTAGAAGCCTGCATTGCAAGCAGATGCGCTTGTGTTCACACTGATATCGCTTGAATGCAGGCCACAGTTGCAACAGCGTTTTGTTTTGCTCTTACAGTCTTATGCAACAAATGTGCATATTGTGGGGTAACGTGAAAGATAATAGCATGTGTTTAAAATGAGAAAAGAAATTACGGAAGAATCCAGACTGAGATAAGTGATATCGTCACTATTGTGGTCGCGTTTACCGCGTCGGAAAGATGTGGATATCTCTGTCACTGTCTGACAAGTATGTAAGTGCGAGAGGAATGGATGCTTTATCGACACTTATCGACAGTGATTAGGGTGACTATAATAGACCCCCTGCGGGCCTATAATGATCACGTTTACCGCAGTGGAAAGATGTGGATAAAAGATTTGTCACCCTCTGACAAGTATGTAAGTGCAAGAGGACCGGATGTTTTATCGACACTTACTTACACTTAATGATCGTGTTTATTGATGTGGATAAGCTTGTATAAAACCTTTTTATAGATCTCATATGACTATCCACTATCATGATATTACCATAACCTTTCTGAGGAAATCTTAATAGTTTACGATGGACATTTATTTAATGACATTAAAAGATAACCAAATTCCAATTAAATAATTTGCTATAGGTCGTACCAAGACATTCGCAAACATAAGTACATAAGGATAATAACAACATCCTGCAATTTTATACACACCCTAAGCCACAGGCGCGGTCCGCGCGATATCGCGGAGTAAGACGGTGCTCCTAAGCGAATTGTAATGATGTTACGTTGAAGAAAGTGCATTAAATGATGCGTAGAATTCGGCCGCGTCCGCGTTGGGCGAACACAAGCATACTAATTAGCAAATAATAACACTAAGAGAACATGTAGCTCCATTCTGCGTAATAAGGTTGATGCTTTGTTCATTCATTAAGTCGTTACATTTGCTTGTCATGTGGGGCTGGCTCTTTCACCGTTTATAAGGAGACTTTTACAGTATTTTTGAGCTGTTTATTAAAACATATATTTTCGGAATACACTTTCTTGAACCATATTGTACTGACGCGTGTAAATTAGTTCAAGTAAGGCTGCGTGATTTGCTTTGCTACAACAAGTAAGGTCCTAAACCTTAATAATTGTATAGCAATGTCTTTAAAATATCTAAATTCGGGGATGATCTCAACGTAGACAATAATTTCAATGTCTACGATGGACCTCGGATCCCAACTACTATCAAAAGTCAATTAGGCATCAAACCGAACAATGGTAGAAGCCAATTCTTAAAACGTATCACTTTAACCCAAAAGGTAACAATACAAATGAATCTGGCGCTATATTCCTTGTGCTTTGTCTCGTTCGGAAAAGTTTCGTAAATGACCGCCTACTGTAACACTCTGAAGTTAGAAAACAAATAAACAAAAGAGATCACACGCTACATTGCACGAGGATAAACTGTGACGCAAGTGCGTAGTACGAACGAGACTGCTTCTTTGTCTGTTGCACAACTCGTTGAAGATCTTTCATGCGAATCGTGATCTATATTGTTTACTTTATCATCAGTACCTAAATCTGTAGACGACCTAATTTCTGTGGCTCTAGTGAAAATGCATACGAGACTGCTTAGCTCATAATAAAAAATACATAAATTATGTACAGAGTATACTAGACTTATACCATTTTTCGCATGAATCTCTGAAGACTTGTATCCTTTTTCACTAGGTTGTATTTTTCTACTTTCTTACAATCATGTGTAAGCAATATAAATGACTGTTGGATTTGGAACGCTCATTATATTTTGTGTGACTATATTGCAGCAATTCTTTAATGTGTAATACAACATTCCTGGTAACTAGTAATTTAGCTGGCGTCTAGCAAGCCGATGAGCGCGAGGGTTGTAGCGTCAAGTGATAATCGCATTTCTTTGACGCTATGACCTTTTAATCCTCTATCTGTTATGGCATCATCAACAATGTTACCAAAGTCTTTGAAATATTAGTAAGTTGTTTAAGGGCTCATTATAGCTGTCACTTCAGAAATGTTAATAACTGATGCTTCAGCCGTTTTAACATGCAAATACAGTAATTAACAGGCACCAGTCCGTAAAGCCACGATATTTCACGCGTCCGCTTGCGTGCCATCGGAAAATTCAGTGTCGTCTTTTGCTTCAACTTGGCCTTATGCTCTACTTATTTTTATGAATGCAACAATGTTCTAGAACGTACTACTATCAACATTGAACGTTTTGATATCATCTTGAGCTCCTTCATAGGGAACATATTTCCACGTCGGCAACAAACAATAGCCAATTTCCTAGCAATAGGTAATTAGCCCGGTTTGTAAACAATGACTTTTTGTTAGTAACAACACAGATAAAACTTGGTGTATTTTGTGTGTATTAAGAATGTAGAAACTCTGAAAATGTATGCATTTGTAAGATTTCGAAGATGTGGCAATAGAGATATAAACAATGGAAAGAAGAAAGGAAGAAAGAAAATACATTTATATATTCACAACAATTAACACACTTACTGAGATTAAGTAATATTAGCATTAAAAAAAGACGACGACTCAGCATGTTCTGGCTGTGAAGCCAACGCTGGTCTTCTGTTAGGACCACTCGGTGAAAACACGAAACGTGACACATACATTTGGTACACTTCATTTAGACATAGAGAAGAAAAATAAAATATAATAATAAATGGCGGTTATGAATCCAAAATAAAAAACGTATACAAAATAGAACATTATTTCTCTGTCTGGGGCCTGTAACACAGGGTATCCTAGCTCAGTCCCTAGAGCCGCTATTTCCTTTCATAAGTTTTTAAGTAATAAACATTTTTCATTTTCATTTTTCATTTTCATTTTCTGATGAAGATCGAAGGTTTATCGTTCAAATAAACAGTCGTTCCAGCTTGAAATTAAAAAGGCAGCTAACTTATTAAGGTTGCAACGCTCATTTAACGCTCCGATAAACGCAATCACAGCGGAATCTAGGGAAGCTCTTTCTCGCTCTCGTTCGTTTTATATTGCACATTTTTTTTTTACTGCAACCTGATTTGTTAAGAAGTTTAGTTAAAACACTTGAAACAACTAAAATAAATCACAAGTATATTGTAATTTTACCTTAACTATTTTTCTTTCTGTGAAACTTAAATCTAGGAATATTAGAAAACAAAATAGCACGTCCATTTTCTGAGACTGTTCCAATCTTATACAGTCACCATAACTACTACCTAAGTCTTATTATTAATGAAATCTAGTAGTGTAAAAAATGGTGTAGTTGACGATATCTACAGAGTTGTTACCAGTTACATATCGTTGATACTTTTGTTAAACATGGCGCTAGAAGCTCGGATAAATGCGGATTTTCTGCCGCCTTTATCTCGGAAGTGAGCAAACGGCTGAGCAATATCGTTACATCCGCCGCCGAACAATGCCTCCCACCTTGGTTTAATGAACACGAGAAAACCGTTAGCACTTCCAGCTGTTTATGGTACTGTTGCAAGATTTTTGGAGTAAATCGGGGGATTGTTTACAATGGATTAGGCGATATCATACTTATAAATTGAGTATAATAAATAAAACAAAATTTTGTTCAGCTTTTTTCCACGTGAAACTTGTTTTTATATTCTCCTATTTGTTTGGGGTTGAATTAGGATAATCCTTTTTTAAGCTGCCTTTCCAGCAGCGAGGCAAGACAAGGCGAGACAAGAATTGCAATTTGTATTAAAACTATTTCAACCGAAGATTCGCAAGCCAGGCGATATATTTCAATACAAAATTCAATTCTCGTCTCGTAAAAGCACCTTTACTGGGTATCTATGTCTACATCTCAAAGTCAAGCTATATCCTTAGTGTCATGTCTCTAGTATAAGCGGTTTACGCTAAACGCTGGAGTCTAAGTCAGTTTCTTTGTTTATATTATTATTATACAATGCTAGTTTTTGCTCGCGAATCCGTCCACGTAGAACACATTTATCCTCATATATTCCAAACTGTTAAATTTTCCAGAATAAAAGAACGCTTATGTCCAACTTCGAGATATAAACTATCTCTGTCCAAGAGCGAAAACAGAAATAATTGGTTTTCTACTTAGTAACCAGAAGGTACCTCAAGCCAAAAATACCTTCTGTCATCGACCTCGCCTAGTTTCAGGACATTGAAATCCTAAAGGGTTACGTGTGCCAACCGTTGACAGATGAAAGCGACCTTTGTTTAAGTTTGTTTGAATGCTAAGCGTTGGGTTCATTTGCATGTCTTTTGGTAGAGCCACGTTCATTGAGTAGTATTTTCTATGTTGGTTTAGGCGTCAGTTCTCGAAAATTTTAAAACAGTTTCAAATATAACGAATCAGTCGCGACCTTTTTGAATATGTTTAGGCGTTCAATAATCCACAGTTATGAATGAAACTGTCTGTTTTAAATTTGTGATAGATTGCTAAGACTTTGCAGGTTGCTACATAATGTCTTTGTGGTTGTAGTGAAGATAAAGCTTATCTCTTATCCTATATTGTTTGTAAGCAGATAATACTGTTAGGAAACACCATTCAAGGCTATAATAGTATTATATTCTTCTTAGGATGCGTTTGATACTTAGGTAAGTAGATGGATTTAATGGAGAAGGAAGCCGTATTATAAGTAATTTTAAGTTAATAAAAGGAGTTTAATGTTTATTGAAAGTGCATAACTCTTTCGTATTATTTTTTAATATAGAATTAGGTAAATAACATAAGGGAAGCAGTTTATGGGTGTGGGTGTAGGGGTATAGCCAATACAACAAACAGCTATTCACAACTAAATTGTACACAGACGTCACAGTGCCTTTCCTGTGTAAGATTAAAACTAACCAATTTTCACAAGCGATTAGGCCTCTCTATTCTAGGCGTCAAAATCATAATTTATCGTGTTTGACCTGTTATGGTATTTGTTTTTAACTCAGCCGCCATTACTGTCAAGTAAATAAGAGCTATCAAAACGTTGACAATACGATAACAGGTCAAAGACGATATGGCTTTTACCGCCTAGATTCTCGGCCCAGAGTAACTTTCGCATATTATTATGGATTACACACTTGCCTATGCAAACCCGCGGTTATTTTGCTATGGTGAAAACGCTTGCGATAGAGCAATATGACCATTACGGAGCGCATCGATGCAATTTACTTTCCCATCTCAACCTAATCACCGGTGGCGACGACGGTCGAGTCCTCTCCTCCCGTCCAATTGCAGGGCAAATATTTGGTAAATAGATGTTTGCAAATAACAGCCTTATTTGCAACATTGATGTCATCACAGCAAGTATACCATTTAACCATAAACAATGGCTGAATCTGTAAATATTATCTTAGATGACTTGGTCTGCAATATCAATGAAAAACGTATCAATGGAATATTTTGATTATAAGTTCTTAAAATAACTCTATTAAATAAATCCCCGAGCCACCAATTGACTACAAACAAAACTTTAGCTTTGATGTGACCATTAATATTCCGATATTTATTTAAAACAGTCCGTTGCTTTCTGTAAACGTTACAATGTAGTAATAATAAACCTAAAATAGATATCCGACAGTCTAAATATACGGTTCCTGAAATACTGGGGCGGTAGACCGGTCGATGCATCCCGGTGGGTTAGACGATAATGTAGAACAGTGAACTAGAATGTGACATTAAAATATCTATCTGGTGTCACATACAAAAATAACAGTTCCGTTCGTAAACGACACTTAAGAACGTTTATTACTTTTAATTGCAACTTATCTACTATTTTATAATCTGGATTGAGTACCGTATATTCATAAAATTTACTCGTGAACAGTTTCAAAACTACTCTGAAAATACGAATACCACCAAGTCCGTTCACAGCAATAAATTGGTTAACCACAATTTTTCACTGTATAGCAAATTGTGGTTTTGTTTCGCTGTTCGGCAATCGGATTGTCCAATAAAGTTCATTTTGCTAGTTTCCTTTTAATACTCGATCAAGTATTGTTATAGATAAATAGCTTTGACAGGCGATTGAACTTCCCCGTCAATAGATTCTTCTAGTTCTCGGAACTAACGTATTTATGGTTATTTCGTGACATTTATGTTTGCTTTCAGCGCTATTGATCCGGTTATTTGTCTCACTGTGTTCTAATGAGCCAGCAAGAGAATTATTTGTGTCGTCTATTGCACTCATTAACTTCGTTGGTGTCTTGATGATCTTTTAATGCGATAGGCGTGTTTGTGACGTATTTATAGAACGTATGTATGGCGTTCGACGGATCGATTCTTGTTTTTACTATTCGTTTTGAAAATAAGGGTTGGAACTCTACAAACATTCATACGTATTTTTAAATTATGTTCAAGATCAACTGAAACACAATCACCATTACTAAAATGATTTCTTGCGTTACTTTTGCTGACTTGTAAATGTTTGTCTACGTTTAAACATGATGTAACCTGTAGAATGAGATTAATACTGGTATTGTACCCGCAAGTATTACAGAAGCCCTACAAACAACTGACATTCGATAGGTTAAAAATCCTTCTTTGCAGGACGTGTGTAGTTTCCTATCAGGGTAATCACTTTGCGTAACCTGGTTTCGACTCTCGATTGTTTCAAAATGCTAATATCGCATGTTTGAATATTTAATAAGCATTTGGTTAAAATTGGACTTCTTTTTGTGAGCTGGGGTTTTTATTGCTTGCAATATTAGGTGCAATACATAATTGGGCGATTTGGTCTTTCGTCGATACATCGTTTCATAGTACAAAGGACTTTTCAGATTTGCATTTGGAAAAGGCCGCAAAAACTGTATGTAGTGCTTGCCTAAGCTCTCAAACTGAAGCCTTCTCATGAGTTAGTATTAGTTTACCGCGTAGTTTAGAAAGAGCTCTTTTTTTTTTAATACTTGTCTATGAAAAATAGTCATAAGGTACCACTTAATCGTCGTTTTCTAACTTTTAGCGCGACCAGTAATATCACAGAATAAAAACATAAAGCATAGAAACCGGACTATAAGACGAACTCTGCGTCAGCTATCTTCCTCTACTTTTTAGATTACGTATTACATGAGAAATAATGAAACACAAAGTAGGCTGTTTTTTCTTCTTTATCTGTCATTGTCACAAGGTTTTACACAGGGACTTCTTTGTCCTTCCTATAGGAAGGATTTGTCTTTCCTTGTCTATAGGTCCAAATACTATAGGTGCTTATAGGTCCAAATCACACCTTACTTGTGACGATGTACCAAATAACGAAAGAACAGCTATAGATTCATCTCTTTCCAACTCACTATGAAAAAACACCATAAGTAAAAAGAGTTGAACCATAATGTATTTTTTGCTTATTTAGTACGGTTTCCATGCCTTTATTCTTTCTTCTGTGAGTAATATTATTACACATTTCATGGTATATGACGATTACGATGTAATCAAACTACATTTTGTAAAGATTGGCGATTTACATAAGGAATGTAACTATACTTTTAGTTTCATTGAGTCCAAATTTTATTACCTCGCTATTTAGGCTACTAACCAGGCGTGCCAAAATAAGATCAACCTCAATTTTTATTACGATCCGCATTTTAATATAATTCATGTCAACCGCGAATTGGATAAAACTAGATTTTTACAGAATTTAGAATCAGGAAGTATAATTATCATCAAAGCTTCAAAACGCAGTAACCGTTTGACGTGATCTACTATACATAATTCCTTTTTGTATTTAAAAGATTCAATTCCAATAAAACAATTTTTTGTGACATTGTTTGTTCCATTATTGTCACTAAAGTTATTATCAACATTGGAATAGTAATTTATTTCATTTTTAATAGACTTATCTGTGCGAGACTGTCTTGTCGCAGACTGGTTTCAGTATCTACTTGATGTTTCCGCTAACAGAATATCGCGATTCTCTTCATAGCCCAGTGAATAAACCTGCCGTATCGATCACTGTCCTACGCGATTTACTTTGAACTCTACAACTTTCCGTTAAAAATCGATTGCCATTTGAACCGTTGAAAAGTTCTTTCAACTCTGATTCGGGTCTGATCGATCCATTTCCTTTAAATGTAGTTTTTAGAACATTTTTAAAATGTACTTCCAACTTTACTGTTTACGTGATATTTGATTTCAGGAGTAAACATGCCCTAACATTGGATTAATTTGATCAAAGTGAAAATGGTTTGAGCGTTTTCCACGTTGCTTGTTTCGCCGCGCTGTCAACGGTTCGACTAATGCTTCCGTCGGCTTCCAATTTTAAACTTTTGATGGTGTTTACGGCCGCGGTGAATTTATCGATTCGTGCAAGTCGATATAGGAATCGTTATATTAAGTTACGCGACTATCGAATTCAGTTCGCGGCACCTGTTCACTCGTTACCAACTCGTGCGGCAAATGACTCGAAATTTTGAAACGTTTTTATGGGCCGAGTGAGAAAAATTGCTTTGTTTTACGAATTACGTGAACAAATTTGTGATGAATTTCAATTTGTTTGTGGCTTCACGATCGTTTTGGTTTTTATGGAATGGTTGTATCCAATTTTCGTGTAAATTGAACTTTAAAATAACCGCGAAACCTTCGTAGGTTTGAATGGATCCATACAGTTAGAATGAAAAGCAACAATGATAGAATCCCACGGTGTGAGGTCAACGGACGATGCGGCGTCACGGTTACTTGCGCTGAGTGTACTTCGAGATTAGAATTACTGCTTCCTTTCCTCCAACGTCGAGTTGAGAACAATGTGAGAATCGCGTTACGATTCATTCATTCGATAGCTACATGCGATTCACACCGGCAGCATAGACCCATTAAGTCAAACAAAACGAAATTTGAATTTGGAATGTAAAAAGAATGTCTCGTGTTCGTATTTGTTTAAGGTTGCCCTTTTAAGTTTCTGTATTCCTAGTACTTGCTGCCTTAACTATCAACTTTTTCACGGCAAAGTGCTGCCGGGTTTCCGGCAAATATGAACGCATTACTCTAGCTTAGGAACAAGAGTAAAACAGACATAGTTGCCGGCCACAAATGCCGTGAAAAGTGGATGGTCCCGCCCCAAAATGACAGAAATAACAAGCTCAAATTTACAAAGACATCACAAGTTCTAAAATTAAGACACATTGAGTCACCAGTAGTTATCTGAGTTTTTTTTTCTAGGTGCCTCGGGGAGACCGACGAACAGTATCTCTGCCGTGCGCGGAAGGCAGGGTACCAGCACTGCATGGACCTCCGCCGTCTCCTGGCGCGGCAGCCACGCAACGCAAGGTCGCAGCCGCCTGCCAGGCGAGCAAGAAGCTGCTCGAAGAAGTCCTTGCTAAACATGGTGAGAACTTTTTATAGACTACGGTGATATTAACTTAGTTGGTAAGTTGGCATTTAAGGGTGATTAGCTTGGCGGGTTAGCTGAGAAGTAGGCAAATTATCATGTTATTTTTAATAAGTTCCAGGATTGGTCGTTACCCCTACTCATACTGATCCATTTTTTTTTAATGCGCATTAGTAAAACGTGGAGCGAAACTCATACTGCCTTAATTAAACCCACTTAAACTCATATCACAAGAAACATCTCATTAAAATTCTTGTTAAAAAAACTTATTGCATATAAACGGTGTCTTGACCGACGTGAAACAATTCCACAACTCCATGGAATCCTAAAGTGCTCGTTTAATGGAAAAAGAACTTTATTTTGTTCACCTAGCCATGCCAATGTAA
The DNA here is from genome assembly GCA_946894065.1 of Acleris literana. Classification (NCBI taxonomy): domain Eukaryota; kingdom Metazoa; phylum Arthropoda; class Insecta; order Lepidoptera; family Tortricidae; genus Acleris; species Acleris literana. The sequence goes on along the minus strand of OX335684.1, from coordinate 16,589,691 downwards.
ACCTTGTCACAGGTGAATATAATTCAGATACAAGTACAGTGTATTTTGAGTTGTTTCTTTCTTCTTTATACTTGTGTCTGTGATATTTTACTAATTTCGTTATTCCGTAGAGACAAGTGGTGCAAGGTCAGTGAAACATGATAGAGATAGATGTTTTTAATCTATTCGTAAAAGATTTACAAAAAAATAGAATTTACTTTCCATTTTTGGAAAAACCAGTATAATTTAGCCATTGGTCACACAGCCTTTTGAGACACTTTTCCAAAAAAGTATAGTCTAATAATTTTAGTGGAATATGATGCTCTTTACTTATAACATTACCTAAAGCCATTTCGTCTACCTTTGGGTGTTTTACGCCTCTCACAAGCATATCGTCACAAAATCACTCCCGCGCTATCCAAATCAAAAAAAAAACCTCATCTATTTTTAAAAGCGTTTAATAACTATGATTTTTACGAAAAAATAAGCTTCCAAGTTCTAAGATTCAAATTAAAACCTCGATTTCTCAGTACATCTACAAACAGATGACTAACTCGTTTAGCCAAGTCAAGGCCAAATTATGAGTATGTGGTTAGAGGTTACTACATACACTGTACATTCATTCTTCATCCCCTTGTTCAACGAATTTTGGCTTAAAATTTTCATTTTTATGATAGTGTATTTGTAAGGAGATCTTTCTGAGTGTTTGTACCACCAAATACTTTCTGTAATTTCTCAGAGTTCAACAGAATATTTTTAGCCTTGATATTAACTTAAGCTTTATGGTTTCGTGAATTACTTAAATAATCGTGTAATGTTTTTTGTCAAACTTTTACGACTAAACCGGCGTGGCGTTCACTATCTGAATAAAGATGAGATCTAATTAAAATTCATGAATAAAACGTCCCGAGCCAAGCGCCAAAATAATGAAATAACTATTACACCGGCCTTTGTATTTCAAACCAAATTAATTTTGTGAAAGTTGAAAGCCTTACCCGTTTTTCTAATTGTCATTTTCGCACCTTTTTTCTCAAGTACTAGCTTCACAATAGCACAGAACAATTATTACCTATCTATACATTTTACGACGGATGAAGTCATTAAGTTGCATAATATATTACTTATGTCTTAATGACAAATCGATATCATAACTCAATAAAGATCACTACAGTTCAAAAGTCAATAATTACGTTAGATATATCGCCCTAGAGTTGAACAAACTTAGTGTTATTTTAGAATACACCATCTCTCGTTTATTTCTACGCAACGCAAAAAGAATCCTACGTCAAAGATGAAAACAAATCTCTAGCGGCCCCACCACGGACGGTGACAAAACTGACAAAGTCAACGCTAATTTTACAGAAATTAAAACGACTCTAGTCCCACGGTCGCACGGCGGTAGTTAGTTGATTAAAACATTAATTTAATTAACACTCAGGGCTATGCGATATCTTGGGAAATCACGCGGTTTCATCCAATCGTGAAAGCCCCGGCTTCTGACAGCCCTAAGCTAAAATACCATAGCTTTATCCCCTGTTTACTCGGAATTTGATACAGACAGTGTATTTTAGTCTGCACTTAGGTGTACTAAAGAGCGCTGCTGCACAGAATTCAATTTTAAAATGGATCTCTTAGGAGCATGCAAATACAACGCTTTTGGGACAAAGTGAAGTAGTATGAACACAGGACATAGTTTGTTCTTCTATTTTCCGTCTCTATAATTTATGAACCGGTGTTTAAATTCGGTAATGAGAGCTTAGGATACTTCCTTTGTAAACATTCCGTTCCCAATAACGAAGTACAAAGTTAACTTTTGACAGACATCTGGCTCACAATATTTACCTATTCGTAATCAAGTCAATGTACCAGGGGGCCTAATATGGCTGCGTTTATAGCGTGACAAAATGTGGATAAAGCATCCGTCACTCTCGTACTTACTAGTATACAGGGTGGAAAAAACGAACGCCACATGGATGGCAACTACCTTAAATATTGGAAATAACAAATACTACAGGGGCTCTATTTTACTTACTTTTGACATGTTATCGTATTGTCAAAGTTATAGTAGCACTTATTAATAGTAATGGCGACAAAGGTGTAAACAATACGGTAACATGTGAAAAGCAATAATGGTTTTACCGAGAAGATAAAGCCCCACGTTCACCAACTATCAACCCAGGCATTGTACCTCTCGGTGCTTCGATTAAGACAACAGTTTCAGTTTAACTAAAACTTTACAGCATCCTAGGTGGAGTTTATACTCTCGCAAACAACACTTTCAACATCATACAACACAACCATTTAGCTTCAGAAACTCACGCTATCCAAGGCTTTGCATTCCCCTTTATGTATGGGAGTGGACAGTGAACAATAGGGTGGCAGGACGCCGGTATTGAAAAGCTTGCAAAAATTTCCTGTCTACAGTAAGGACTAGAGCTCGTCAGTCTATTCAGCAAAATGAGACCCTATTCGATGTTTTGTAATAAAGTGTTACGAGAATTTTATCGTGTATAGTAAATCTGTATTCTATCATCATTTCTATTTTAGGTTTGAACAAACTTGTATTTAAGTTTCTTTGATTTTGAGATCCTTCTTTTGAGAACTCACTTGAGATATTTATTTTTACGTGAAAAATGCTTTTAACGGTGTTTGGAATTAAAATTTGCTCACAAATAAACGGTAATGGAGCTATTCCGTGGCTGATGTGTTAAGCAGTTTTATTGTTTGATTTCAAAAATGCAGTTGTAATCGCTTAAGCAATTAGTGCAAACCTTTAAGAATCCGACCTTAACCTGCACATAGAAACTCATCAAGTTAATTATATCAATTTGTTACATCAAAGAATACACACTGACAATAGTAACCTTGGTACACCTTAATCTATTCTCAAAGACGCACAAGTCTAAATGCGTAAAAATGTAAAAAATCCTAATTGCCATCGTGACCAAGGAAGTTTAAGCTATTGTTATACAAAAAGCTACTCAATTTGCGTAGTTAAGTGTTGAAAAAAGACCTTTTAATGTTGTTAAAAGTAACAAACGCGCGCTCGAAATTTGTGAGTACTGTGATGCTTGTGAAGACGGATGCGGTTCACGTTTGAATCCTACTGACTAGACGTTTAATTTCTTTTGGGATTTTAAATCCTATATCATACGAGTACCATCGCATAGTTTGAGTCGTACTGGGGTCTGGGATCCTAAGCTAACCATGCTATTCTTTAGTAAGTCAAAAAGCAATGCGTTATATTCTGCCCTACTAAGCATAATGGCGATATCTCAGACAAAACATGTGTAGAAATTGCAACCTAGTTACAAACATATGAGAGTTGAATCTGCTTTGGCTATTTTATTTAGATATTGCATTTTTGCTTAGGAGGGCAGTATTTAATCCCATGTATTGTGATTGATATTGATACGTCTCATAAGCGTAATGGAAATATAATTTTAAAAGAAGAGGCTATAATTTTCAAATGTTAATTCTTTGGAGCATTTGGTTCCACTCGGAAGTTCATGTGTGTGTACATAGCTAGCTAGATAGCTAGCGGCATTTCTTTGAATATTGCGTTACTTAAGTATTCTTTGTTTTTTCTTTAATTAAAAGGCTTCCTTTGCTTCAGGATCACCACCGACGATAGTTCTTCCTCCCAACGGAGGTTACTGGGTAGACGGAGTAGACGAGAACCCTGATGGTGAGGAAAACGAGCCGAGAGCGCAACCCGGAACCCCGCGGCAGGCCGGGCGGCGCCACAACATCGACACAGATGACACCGCCAAGATTTACAGGCGATTCTTCCTAGGCCAGGTTAGTTCACAGTATTGGTAACCTCATTATCTCCTGGTAGCTCAGTTCTTTATTATTTTGGATATTAGTTTAAGAAATCCTTGAGTCTTCAGTGGTTTATTTTGCTCATTATGCGGTCGAGTAAAATGTGATAATGCAAGCATATCGGCAAAAAATTAACTTTAAATTCCAGGAAAAAATACATGCCGTAGTGTCCTAAGTATTACCTACTACAGTACACAAAATTTGCTGCGTAAACGTTTTGCAAGAGAATTTCGAAGTTTAAGATGCGCATTAAAATATTCGTGCGTCAAAACACGTTTCAAATAAAAAGGTTCCATCGCCTGACAAAGCTCACCAATTCCACCGCATAAAGCAATACACAAAATCACGATTTAATTGCTTTCGTGACCAACGCGCACTTTCTTCGAGTGGTCAGACGGGAATAAAAAGAGTATGCATTACGAAACGGGTCCGCCCGACCAGCTAAGTAGGAACTGGTTGTGTTCGTAATTCCATACATTTATACGTCCAGGGTAATTTGGTGGTATTGTACGCAAACCATCTGCCTTGACATTTGCGCGCCAAGCTGTCTGGGGAAGCAAAATAAAATACAGTTGCCAACTGTTCGCCATGCCAACTCTCGGGGACTTTTTACGGAGCATACTTGTGTTACGTTATTTCATTACATTTTGCGGAACGATGAATATGTCCGGTTTTAAGGGAAATACCATAGAAAATGTTAAACGATGCTGTAATTGGATTTTTGGATTTTAATTTGGCGATAAACTTAATAAGTGAGCGGGACCTTTTTTGATCTTTGTCGCACGCTATTGGAATAATTTTGGTAGATTAATTCTTGCCTTAGATCCTCGTTTCCAGAATAGTTCAACTTGTTATACAAGTTGCCTAGTCCGAATCTGAGTCAGGAAATTTATATTGTGTCTAATTAGCCACTCAGATCGTTATTTTTGTCACGGAAAATGTTAAATAATGAACGACCTCTTAATCAGGTTTCCCTTGACATATAAGCACGTTGTTATCGTCAATGTCTTTGCCCCTTCAACCGATAACTGGCTTCTTTAGCACACATTCGGTGCCTGCGACGCTGATGCCGTGTGCAATTTTCACATAATCGGTGGGTGTTGGCACTGAATTAACGGGTCCCAGTTTCATATAAAATTTAGTTTTCAATTTGGCCCCTATGCGTTGGAGAGTGTGAGTTTACGAGCTTTTCATAGTTTTACTTATTGAGCTAAAAGTGTAGGGTATCTTTTGTTTTTCAAGGTTTTTCTTTAAAACGCAAATGCACAAACAAAAAGCAAGCTTTAAAAAACCCGACTCTTTCTAAATGTTCAAAATGAAAAATGTTGAAAGAAGCCTATAGATGATATTTTTAAATACCAATTAAATGATAGCCATAGTTCATCGCCTGTTTTTTTTTACAATATGGTGTCTGATTGCAGCCATATTGAATTTTAATTACTGTCATATCTTTAGTGGCACTCCCAATATTAAGACGAATCGATTGCCATAAGAACCATCAAAATCGGTCCACGCGTTTAGTTTCTAGAGCGCCACAAAAGAACAGACATACATACAAACAAATATAGGCTGATAAACGCATTACCCTCCTCCTTCCGCAGTCGGGTAAAAAGCGAGCCCCGCTTTGGCAGGTGGTTTTAGTATGGGAACGCGCCGCAACGCGCCGTCTCCGCACATAGTGCGCTTGCGACTTTAGCGTCAATTTGCCGTTATTTTATATATTGGCATGACTTTTTTATAAGATCATTGTTAAGATCATCCTTAAGAATAACATTGAGAAGAACTTCTCTTATTTTTATCGTCCATGCTTAATAACAAAATACAAATAATGGGTATCTTTATGCAAAACTTCAAATAATTGCAACAACGTCACTTTATCATCCTCAAACTCTAGTTTTTAGTCTTTACTCTTTACTTTTACTACTGTAATATTAATAAAACTATATATCTATGCATTGATAATAACTTCGTTCGTATCCTTAAGAGGCAGACCTGTCACTTTGCTGCTTCCTTATATGTGACCAACCTTGTGTCAAAGGTCTTCAACTGTATCGTTGGTCTAGATTTATTGTTTTTGTTAAGAGTTTCAAGTGGATAATGATATATAGCGTTGATAACTACCTCATTATGTTTTATATCGTTATTGTTACTTTTAAAACTAAGGTTATTAGCTATCCTTATGTATCAAGGTTTACAAGTTACTATGATTTTGGCCAAACTGGTCAACTAGTTCCTTTTGAGGTAATCAGTTGTTTGAAAGAGATCGTTATCTAGCGATGGGACCGTCTGTTATCTACCTTGTAACTTCATTACCTGTTATATTGTTGGTGTAGTGTTCAATACAATTTATTTCCATTGTATTGTATCATATCATTACCAAGCTGCGCTTAGTTAATGCATACGCCTATTGGCTGTTAAAATCGTTAAACAGACACCCAGGGCCTCGTTTCTAAGCGATAAAAATCATATCGTCTTGACCTGTTATGGTATTGTTTCTAACTCAGCCGCCATTACTGGCAAGTAAATAAGAGCTATCAAAACGTTGACAATACTCTATCAGGTCAAAGACAATATGGTTTATACCGCCTAGATTCTCGGCTCGATAATTTTGAATTACGAACGTCATTTTTTTAAACCATCACATTTTACGACATGAGTTAGCGTCTTATTCCCAATAGCAGCTAGTGCATTGTCTACACTGTATTAATATTTCACATCAAAACTCGGCACAATGTCAGGCTGCCACATAAGGCGGCGGGCACACGGACGGGGGCCCTGGGGAATTAGAACACATACGTGATTTGAGGCGAGCCATGTCTTGCATTATTAGTACACGCTATGTGAAATATGTTTCTTATTAGAGCTGTATTATTTGTTAATATAAGTGGAAGGTCGTTACATTTTTTAAAGCTAAAATGCTCCAACAAATTCGATGAAATTTGCAATATCATGGTCATATTCTTTGGAAACTTATTCAGGTCTTCCAGGTTCTTAGGGTTAACAAAGTTCCATTTTACGGGCTTAAACGACTGCAAACCTTTCAAAATGTATGGCATTAAAATTAGCGAACGAACTACAGCATACACTCGAAAAAATTAGAGCCAACAAAGAGAGATTTTTACTTAGTTGACATAAAATGAATACAATAGTTAAGATATTAGTTATATAAACCAAAACTGATAGTAACATACAGCAATTTCTTTAGTGATTCAACTAACATCTTAGTTGATGTATCCAACGTCTTAGTTGGTGTATCTATCGTCTTGTCAGGCTCGTATGGGATCAAGACGCTTATGCACAACAATCACAATCTTGTTACAAGCGACCAATTATTTTTTTCAGTGTACTTCAGTTCTAAAATTTTTTCTGGTGTCACGAGGTGTCTGGTGGCATTCTGTTAATGTCAACATTAACAGAATGCAAACTCGGGTAGGCTTTGATCGGTGAGAAATACTCGGGTTTTTTTTGTTATTTAAATGGTTAAAAAAATATTATGAAATTACTGAATACCTCGATCAGATTGATTATTTTGCAATGAAGATTACTTTACAATCAGAATGATAACTGTAAGTTTTCTACATTCAAAATAATAAGGGCTGTTTCAGAACAAATTACGCTGCGATAAACGAGTGTATGTACCAAGCTTAACAGCGACATCGCAACTGACACGTGTGAACTTTCCCATACCCACGACCGACGCTTTACTTTTTCTACTTTTTTCGTGTCATTCCAAACAGATAATAAATATAATTGCAAGGGGTGATTGGGATAATTGATGTGACAATTGATGATAGCATCATAAAACAAAAGAATTACGTATTTCTAAATCTAAGACAAGAGTGACTTGGATGTAGAAAAGCTTCAATACTATTTGCGACGACGGCGCGTTGTTAATAAATAACGGTCGATAACGGTGAAGGTCAATAAGGTGTTAATGTAAAGTAGCCTACCGTACCGTATCTACCGTAGAAAAATAAAATTTCTATAAACGTTACTTGTTGTGGTAATAACAATTTTGTAAATATTGCCGTTATAGTTTCTAAAAATCAAGTGATAGATCGTAATCCGCCACTGGCATCAAATTTTAGAACCATATTATCTTGAACTCGAATCGGATAGGGTGCAAAAACGCTTTTGGTGCGTGTGTCACTAGGTCTCGAAGACCATTACATAAATTGATCAACATTTCAGCCGAAAGACGTCCACTGTGCTGACATAGACCTCCCCTTTTTTTCACTGAGTTTAGTAAAATAAACCATCATCGGTTTCCTATACTAAAGGGGTAGTGGATAGTTTGTGAAGCTGCCGTGCTAGTGCATAATGTTAGGCGGGGAAGTTGTTACCGCAACGGGGAGCCGCGTCTGAACAGGCCAATAATACTCCAACTGCATGCTACGTATTGCCATTGGTTAATACAGCTATTCTAGCTAGAGGTACAGTCAAGGAATTTAATTTGTGACCCACCTTAGGTCCAAAGTCAATCTGACATTCTACAGCAATAAGGTTGAGTTTTCTGTCAATTACAAATGACTTGACATCTCTATTGACAATGACATCTTCAAGCAGATTTTCTTTGAAAAGGGTAGCAAATTAACTTCCGTGACGTACATAATATGTAATAGGTAGTTTAAGTAGGTACCGAAGGCGCTTTTCCTAAATACAAGGTGAAATTTTACTCACCGGCCAAATTTTAGGGACTAACTCTGTTGGTGATAATGATCAACTTTTACGAAAAAAAAATCAGCTGTTCCATACTAATTTCGAGAGCTAAACAGCCGAAATGTATGGAATAGCTGTTTTTTTTTTTTGGATTTTGATGTTTGTCCAATTGTAAAAGTTCATCAGTATGACCAACATAGTTAGTCCCGAAAGTTTGGCCGTTGATTAAAATTTCACCCCGTATACAATTGTCCCACTGTCAGCGAGAAAGGGATTGGCTATCGACTATTTTCTCGCTCAAGAAATAAACAAAGATTTAGATCCCCTTGTCAATAAAAGAATAGGGAATGCAAATAACCGGTTTTAACCGGTTTGGTTAAATTGCATTCCCAGCAAATATTTGTGTTAACTATAACACAAATATTAGCTGGGTGTTACACACTGCTGGCGAGAATTCTCTCTACTAGTTTGTCGAAACAACAGATATACAGTGTGTTACTGGCATGAGGGCTTCTGCTTTAACGTAACGTTGCAATTTAACTTCGTAGATTTTAACTACCATCAACGTGTTGGAGCTATGTGTAAGTATCGTAATCAGTATCGTTATTACTTGGTACAAGGCACACATTGGTACAGGGGCAAAACAAGTCAAACGTCAAATATGGGGCTGCTGCTTTACTAATTAAATTAAACGCATATTTTTTTTCGTTAGAAAACAAGTGTGTACTATTTTGTATTGTTTTAATAAAAATAAACATGTAGGTACATTAACGAGTTGCCCATTGTTACTCTATATCAAGGAAAGCCATCATGCCGGTAACACACTGTAGATCCCGTGTCAATAAAATATACGTATATATTTAAAGTTGATCGCTGGTTCTACTCGATTCCCGCCCATCGTCGGCGGAAAAAAGTGCCTAAAACTAAAAGCTTTTACGTAACAAACATCTGTAAGACCTTTTACACATCAACGATTTAAAACACAACACGTTTTTATCACGCGATCGATAAATTAATTAAAGCTAAAACTCGTGTTCACCAATTAAAACGTACGCAACGCTGCATAAGGGTTTGCGCTCATTAAAAAAATAACACGGTGGGAAAAATCTGCGTTACCGGCATGGAACAGTGGTAACGCAGAGTGAGCTAAGTCCTGGGGTGTTATTCTTTTAAAAACGGCGTTCGGTCGGTCGGACGAGTGAACGAGTGAACGCAGCGAACCGGCGAGTTTAAGTAGTCGACGACAAGCCATCCGAGACCGCGCGTGGGTACCGCATACTGCCTTATTACGTTACCTCTTTTGAAAAGAAGTATATATTATAGTACCTAATATAAACGAAGAAACTGATTGGCTGATTCATCAACGCACAGCCGAAACCGCTGGACCTAACAGACTTGAAATATGGAAAGAATATTCCTTGTGTACCTTGGGCTAGTCGCGATTGTCGAGTATTTACACTCTTTTTCATCTGAGATGACTCCTTTGACAGCCGTATTTCGTAACTTCAATCACTTAAATATGCTCACATGTGATACTTTTAAATAGGCGATAAATTATTTAAATTCCTGAACCGCGTCGCTAGATGTGTACCAATGTATTATTTATGTAAAGTTACAGAAACAAGTGTAATAGATGTTTTTATGAACTGTTACAGGACTCATCTTAGGTGAAAAAGAGTGTACATAATTAAACAAAGTCACTTGGTTAAGAGCGTTTATTGCTTGTTTCATAATTATTATGATTTTGTAAGACGTCTGAAATAACAAACAATTTTTAATGCATGTGGTTCATGTGACGTGAAAACAAACTTCTAAAAAGACCATTCGTCGTGTTTAGTGTAAAATAACGCGTTGGAACACAAGTCATAACTATACGCATACGCAAGTGGTCGTAGAAACGCTGCAACTGACAATTTAGCAAGCAACTAGAAAATCAATCAATAAATTCAGATATATTTGACATTGTCCAACAATCAATCAATAAAATCGCATGTTCTTAAAAAGTAATGATTCCAATATAAGTCTTGCAACGTGTCATGTAAAGTTTATTAATTTAATATAGACTTATTCTATTAAAATACGTTTAAAAAATCAAGCTGATATGAAAATAAAGATATGGGTACATGCAAATTTGCAATTTGGATGGATCATTCAATTTTGAGGCTCCGTGTAAGATGTGTCAATCCGGAGTTTGGGGGTAAGATGGGAATGTATAGAAGTTTCCGATATGTTACCAAAAACTAATTTAGTAACAAAGGAGCGTTTCTAAAATGTTTCTGGAAAATAAGTTAGGTACCTACTGTAAAAAAATAATTTTTGGGACAAGCTTTTTTAGCCGACTGTACTTTTTTTTGCAGTGTCATTATCTGCATATCAAGACCAAAGTAATGAGTCTCGGCACGGTGGGTCTACGTTAAGTAATAGTACATTGTTGCAGAGGACAGAAAGTACGCGATTTTTGGACGAGTCATATAGACCTAATATTTTATTTAGAAAAATACACCTAATATTTTACGACACAAAATGGTGTGTTCTGATTGGTCGATTTCAATTTTTAATTTTAAGGAGCTATGACACAAAAATTTATTGATTGTTTTTGATTGGTTCTTAAAGTTGGACAACAATGTTCTCGACCAATCAGCTAACACGCCGACAAAAACATTCTTGGTCTGTCCTTATAAGTGACTTTTTGTGACCCCAAACAAGACCATCTATGGCCATATTTCCGAGCAGTGTTGTGAAAATAAAATAAAACCTTGTAAAAATATAACGTGCCCAAAATATACCTAGGCAAGCGAACGAGTACGGTCGGTCTAATTAATTGTATTAATAGTGATAAGGTTCAAACATGCTCAGCATTTTACTGGCCGAACGTTCGCATTAAGATTAAGTTTAAAATTGCTAATTGAGCCATCCCCGAAAATGTGTCAAAGCGTATCTATTTACATAAAATATTACGAGCAGCCGTACCAACCCTGGAGGTCGATGGGTCATTTTGGGGACAAGAGTTAGGCTAGATGAATGCAGCTGATCACTAAGCCGATAGCTAGAGGGTTGACGTGCAAATACATTAGGGTTGGCACGTAAGGGATTTCGGACGTTCACAATTTGTTACTGACAGGGGTTTTCATTAACAGGTACTCGTATCTCGAGTGTTAAATTTGATGGATTAAATTAAATTCGTGTAATAAAATCAGCCTTAAAAAGTATTGCTTAATCAAATGCATAAAAAATGCATATTAAAGTTATTAAGGAAATACCAAATAGTAAACATAAAGGTTTTAATCTTTTCGGTCGATTGACCGCAAGCAACCTAGCGAAAAACATTGCATAAACTTTTAATAGTAATTTTCTCAAAAATGACCGGAAATATTGACATTCCTATCTACATATTGAGACGCGAAGTACATAGTTTACTGACAGTTCTCAAATTAAAAAAAAAAAACATTGCGTGCTCGCTACACAAGCCCGCAATGTTGCATACAAATTCCATTACTACGAGTATCTAGCTTGTAACTTTTTTAAAAGTGAAAAGGGCTATAATAAAATGAGGGCACAAGTCTTATACATCCAAATTTTACTCGAAACATAACTTTTTTATTTGTGCCTGGAATAGCTTATGTTTTTTTTTAAAACAAAAATTGCTTCTCCTTGTCATAAACTTAAAGGCGGTAAGGAGTGATGGTTTTTTCACATGAAGTTTCTGTTTGTATGCAATTCAAAAAATGAGTTTAAGCGATGAAGATTTGACTCCAACACAAATTTCTTCTTGCGATTTTTGAGAAAAGCACTATATTTGCCTCGGCAGGAACAGTAATTGCGGGCTTCGTATTTTTAAACGGACGAGCTTGCGAGTCCAATACTCGGCCCGCAATTGCCTACTTCCATGCCTAGGCAATAATGTACTATTAATAGTAATTTATCTTCAAGCAAGGCCCTTAATAGAAAGCGAAATGATAATGAACATAAATCATCGTATCTAATACGTTCATTTTTCAATTCGCTCTGATTAAATCTGTGACGGAGGCGAACGCCCGCAACTGACAAAAGAGAAATGGGAGCAATAAGCAAATGCCTTCTTTCATAACGCGAAATTGGTTCGAGGACAATTCGTTGCAGAGAGGCGATGGGCCCTCAGAAATGATTGCCCCTTTAGGTGCTGTGCCGACTGCCCGTGACTGAGTAAATCGAATATGGAACAAATAAATCGAACAGATTTTATGGCAGACGTGGAAATTTATATAAGGGAGCTGGAAGAATACGTTTGAAGAAATTTTGTAGCGCACCGCAAACTTCTTACGCATTGGTCAGGGGCACAGGGCATTGGGTAGATATGAAAATTAAAATTGTAAATGTGGGATAAGTAGGTATATTGGAACACTAGAGTTGCTTTTAAATGCGAGGATATGACGTACGAATCATAAGTTGTTGCATTGGCACGGGTAAAATGCTATAAATTATAAGGCATATTTCACTTTGTGATGAGGTGTAAAATAAGAAGCATTTCGTGTCACTGAACAGAAATTGACTATCCGTTGACACATATTTCACAGTAATAGAAATTGTCTATCATCATGAAGATAGATGCTCCGTAAAAACATCTTTGACACCAAAGCCGAGGCGATGAATAGAGAAATTTTCACTCAGCTGAGTTGCAAAAATTGCTCAAAGATTACATCACAGATGACGTGATCCATCAGTGAGCAAGTTCGAAAAGGGGCATTAACCCCTCGTCCCTTCAATTACCATCTTTAGCTTTCAATTTGCCGTTTTGTGGCAAAGATGAAAAAGGACGAGCGAAGGAAATTTCTGGAATGGGTAAATAGAGTGAAGTGGTAATGGGAAGTAATGTCGGTGTTATCATTTTTTATGTATAGAATTAGATAGATGATGACGCTAATGAACTTGAGTGTTCTTTGTATTTGAATCTTGCTCTAGTATGTAAGTAGGATTGTTATTTTATAAATAATTAAGTATTATTGCTTTTACTCTATGAACTATAGTATTAAATAACCAAATAACATAGTAAATATTCTCTATCTTCACGCCCGATCACACAACTGACAATAGCGTAATAGGTATTTCCTAAGAAGTGCAATAAAGGTTTCCTGGCAGTACACCCGACCAAAGGAAGTGGACTGCAATTATTAGAGATTGCGACACATTGCATATACTGATCACGTACGACTCTTAAGGATTGCATTGGTGTGGTTTAGTCAGGGTTTGCACTGTTTAAAGTGTAAGGATTTGCGGCTAGTGGATAAAACACTGCAGGCACTTTAAAGCACTAATGGAATAAATACGTGTCGTGTTTCATGTTCAAGTGTACATATTACTAAGGACAGTGGCAATGCTTATTTTTCTACACACAATTTTTAGACTTTCAATAATTTGGTGCCGTGACCAGGATCTTTGCTAAAAATCTAGTAAGGTTGTGGTGAGTTTGACAAATAGTCGGTTTAAGAGAGGTCTGCAGTCCTGCAGTACTGTAAGTTGTGTTTTTAAAATAACTGTTTTCGATTTTCAATGTACCAAAATTGATAACTCAGAGTGACAAACATTTAACAATGTTTACGACTTGCAAGTTAACACAATGCGCCATTCAATCGAATTGATGTGGGTCTAATTCGATTAACAACCAAACAAATCAACAAACCTACCTATTCCGTAATAAAGACGTAACGCATTCCTGATTGACGTTAGCATGTTATTTTAACATAAACCCTGGTAATTTAAGCAGTTATCAGACCAAGAAGCACGGTTACATGCAGTCGTTGAACTTGATTTATGTTGTATTGTAAATATTGTAAATAACCGAAATCTTACACGTTACATGTCATTAGCGACTTTGACAAGTTAAATCTCAGGATTTCCTTTTCTCATCCAAATAACAACACAGCCATTTTTATAACGCCGGAACTCACCTAGCTATAGCCAGTGAATGAGATCATTGTCTCTATAAAACGGTCTGATTCATAACGTAATTACATTGAGCCATTTAATCAGCTAAGTGTTATTAGAACCGACGCGATCAAAGATTTTTACTGCAATCACACGATGTATTAGGTCTTTACGTCATCCATGTGCTAAATTATCTGACCTTCACTTATTAGAATTGACATCGTGATAGGACTGACCCATAAACACAATAAGTCCATTAGATGAATAATATGTCCAGACACTTTTGCCTCTGTAAGTACTGACTACTGTATGCCTATCATATTCCGAGTTTATAGGTTCTGGGCGTGACTGATGGACATTTTACGGTTGTTTGATGGCCAATATTAGCATTGTTATTTACACTCCTAATTAGTCTATCTTCTGTTTGCCTATGCGTTATCAAATTTTCTGTGTTGCCTTAGTTTTTACGATGTCATCGCGAAATATCAAATTATACAACATTAGCTGTACTTAACTGAATAATTATTATTGGTTCAATTAGCATTATGAGTTGCTTAATCGCAATTTACGTCTTGACATTCACTTTTATTCATTGATCTAGTTGTCCTAGATTCATTCTCATTAGTCGTAATGCTTTATATAGCGTATAAAATACTATTATAGTTGTTAATGTCATGTAAAAAATGTACCGGTTGATTGCACGGTATTGCAAGGTCTTTAGTAATTGCGAACATGGTTGTTTCAGGAGCACATAAACTTGGTCGGCAATGACGAGACTTTGGGTCCCGTGGTGCTGTCTCTCAAGAATGAACATTTGGTAGGGCAGGACCACACCAGGATACTACTTAGACTACGCACCGAGACGATGCATGGATTAACTGCCACAACTAGTAAGTATACTAAAGTGTCTCGAAAATTATTGCTTTTTAACCGACTTCAAAAAAAGGAGGAGGTTCTCAATTCGTCGGGATATTTTTTTTTTTTTTTTTTTATGTATGTTCCTCGATTACTCGAAGACCACTGGACCGATTTGAAAAATTTTTTCGTTGTTCGAATGGGTATACTTTCTAGTTGGTCCCATTGTCACCACGTCAGGATCTGATGATGGGATCATGGAGAAATCAAGAGAACTCCTCAAATATTATAGGCACACCTATAGCGATTTTGGTATTTTTCACTGTAACTCATGCATTTGCTTTTGAAAAGTACTATATGGTGAAGTGGAACTGATGATGAAGACCACAGATGGCCACCGGAACTCCTTAACGGTACCTATTTCAAGGGTGGCGATAAGATATTTCGATAAAGGAAGTTGAGCGACTATGACGAAGCACATTTAGGTTTAAATATGACTATGACATTCCCGCGGCGTTGTCTGCGGCGAGCTTGAAATGTTCTATAGTTTCTTATTAATATTTAGAAGTGGAGCTACGTAACAGCATAAATAAGATCACTAAAAAGTATAAAATAAAATAAATGTTTAAAAAAACAAAAAACCGCCTTCAAAAAGCAAAAAATAACTTCTTTAAAATGGTAGGTAAATAGGTCAGTCCAACTGAAGTCGGCGTCCAACAATATTTTAACCAAAAGCAGACTTCAGTTGGACTGACCTATTTACCTACCATTTTAAAGAAGTTATTTTTTGCTTTTTGAAGGCGGTTTTTTGTTTTTTTAAACATTTTGAATATTGATGTGATAAGTTGACACTTGCATACACACACATATCACATACATAAATAGAAGAGTATTAATGTCTAGGGTTATAAGGATATAAAAACAACTAAATAGGCGTGGATGGATTTCATGCAGAATAGTATGTGTTTGTATGTATATGTAACTAGTGAGTACTGAGCTGACAGCTGATAGAGGCAATGTGGAAGAACCAATTTTGTGGGGACAGAACTATTAATTTTAATAAGGGCAACATGATAATAAATTTGTAGTCATTTTGCTTAACGTAAAGAAAGTAACAAATTCATTGTTTCCTTTTTAGGATCAGGCGTAACACCATCGCCCTTGAAAATGGCTAAGATGCTGAATGACCAAGTTAACGTCGACAATTTCATGGCAGTCATGTGCCTCAATGCATCCTCGCTGATCGCAAACTTTGACGAACACGTGTTGGTAGCCACCTTCAAGTTTGGAGTGCTCTACCAGAAATATGGGCAGACAACGGAGGAGCAGCTCTTCGGGAACAACGAAACGTCACCAGCCTTCGAAGAGTTTCTCAAAATGCTCGGGCAGAGGATCAAATTGAAAGATCATAAAGGTGCGTTATTAAAACACCATATCACCACCGCTCTTTAGGACATTTTGTTTGGTTTTATTCTTTGAATCATTATTTCTATTGTTAGTATTTTAAACCAAGAACTTCAAAAAGAGAGACCCAGCGATTATTATTACCCTATGGAGAAACATTATTTCTTTTTATTTGACTTATTGATTTGTTGTTTCTTGTTACATTGTAACCTAACCTCAACGTAGGTATTTTGAAGTAGTACACCAATAACATCTCCTATCTATTGCGTCTAAACTCAAAAAAGCAACAAAATTACACAATTTTACAACACGTAGGTAATCAAGGTAGTTTTAAAGTAAAAAAGACAAAATGGCGGATTTAGAAGAATAAAACAACACACAAAACAAAACATATTCGACAATATCAAATCATGCAGTCGGGTTTTCGCAGCTTTTTAGACTTATTCATGGTTACTCAAGGTCTACCTTAAATTTTTCTTCAGGCTACCGCGGTGGTCTGGACATAGAGAATGGACACACCGGCTCCGAGGCCGTATACGAGCGCTTCTACGACCGTGAGATCATGTTCCACGTGGCTCCTCTTCTACCGCACACCGCTGGCGACGCTCAGCAACTGCAGAGGAAGCGGCACGTCGGCAACGATATTGTGGCGATTGTTTTTCAGGTAACACTTCCAAGATTTCGCTGTGTCAAGACGATGACAGAACTGTATTACTTTGTTTTTGAAATTTTGACTTTTCATATTTTGGTATAGACGCCCTGGTAGATCATCTATATAGATAGGCAAGAGTTCTAGTCTGCTGATATTATAACGTAGAGCACATAGATAATTATTAAATACTTAGTTATTTTTTTAAATACTAAATTTGGTTTGTTCCGTTTTCGTTGTTAAACGCTTCAACCGATCGTCATGAAACATACAGAAAATTTACAGGCCGGAGACGGAGATTGGATTCTAGTTATTTCGGTAAATTAAACAGTATTCGATGGAATAAAAACTTCTGAGCCCGAGGAGCCACGGGCTAGTAGTAGTCGTTAAGCTGAAAATCGATTTTTAGATATGAAAGAATAAAGATTTGTTTCCTTTTCATAAAAAGCCATTATAAATCAACATTTCGCTATCGACTTATATGATTTTGTTCAAAAAGTAACCGTCATTAAATTATTTTCTAGGAAAAGGCAACTCCGTTCACACCAGACATGATTGCGTCCCATTTCCTGCACGCTTTCATCGTCGTCACACCCTTGGAGACAGCCGGCGGGGAGACCAGGTACCCTAAATATTTCAGTATTTTGATGAATTTTTTAATTTATTTGGAAATTGCTCCTCAGGAAAATTTTAAATGCATGATGGTACAGTGGAAATAAAATTACAACATTGGTTTTGATTGGTTTGGTACTTTGCCATGCCCAGGAGTAACAGGCTATTTAATACGAATATTTCAATACGCAGGCATTCCGTGATTTGTTACATTTCTTATTTTATGTAACTTACAAAGCTCTTAATCTAATTTTACTTTTGTTATTGTTTTTTCGCTTCTTTTCTTCCTATTTTATTCTTGCTTCGAATTAAATATTCTTGAAGTTAGACACAATCTCTTTTCCATTTTACTTCCGCGAGCGTTCTATTATTTCTTATACGCTAAATTTGTTTCATCTCCAGTGACTTGTTTAACATAAAGTTTGTGTTTTCTCGGAACAAACGCACAGAGACATTATTTGCATGAAGAAGTCGTGAAAATGGCTCGGAAAAGGGGAAGGAATATTTTCTTGCAATTTATATGCTAACGAATCGCCTCGCCGTAATTAGAAAGCTCATTACGAAGAGTTAGAGCAAGTGCGCTAACAAGAACCTTTCCAGGTCTGGGACTGCTCTGGCACAGATTTTAAAGAACGTAATTTCAAGGGTCTTTTCAATGATGCTAGAAAGGTTACTCGTTACGGGAGTTCAAGTGTTGTTTTAAAGATTCTCTTGTAAAAATACGAGTATTTATAAATGGGGTGTAAATTGTACTTGGAGTTGAAATAGTAATGGGCAATTCATGACTTGACTGTTGTGTAGTTCGACTAGTTTCGGATGTCATTTGGTTTTACAAGTATCAATTTTACTTGACATCTTTGTTTTTTTGTCAGTATGTTAAGTTCAAATCCTGCAAGTCTTAAAAGTTCCTGGTATCGTAATGAGCTGAAATTTGATAAATGTAAAGCCAATGACAATGAAATATTACTCGTATGAAGTCTGCTGAGCCGATCTGATGATGGCGTCGTACATTGTTTACGGGATCTCCGCTGTAATTTATGTAGATCCAATTAGTTTGGTCTTATTAGATAGGTCTCATTAGTTGGTTGATGATTACGCAAAAAAAATGTAGAAATGGAATTGGATTTTATAACTATGAATTATGACAGAAACTTTTAATTGACAACCATAATTATCTTTCGTTGCAGGTACAAGGTGGCGGTCACCGCTCGTGAGGACGTACCATTTTTCGGACCGACTCTCCCGCAGCCGTCAGTCTTCCGCAAAGGACGAGAGTTGAAAGAATTCCTCCTTACCAAGCTCATCAATGCCGAAAACGCTTGTTACAAAGCCAAGAAGTTCGCTGCGTTGGAACTAAGGACGCGATCATCGCTTCTGCAGAACTTAGCTGATGATTTGAAGAACCGGTCTAATGAATTTCTGGGTTCGTGGTCAAGATTGGAACCCGGGGCGGTGTCACCACAGCCCGAGGGCACGCCGAAACAAGAGGGTCCAAGCACAAGATTTATTGAAACTGTCAAGAAGGCGTTTCAGGCTAAAGTGAGGTAAGTATTGTCAGTAATGACGATACTTTTAGCATTCTGTGGTTACTTTTAAGACACGTTGACTTTATTTTGTTTTCTGTTTCAGATCACCCAGTGTAGACACAAATCTTTCTGGCGATAGCAGCAAGAATCCTCTTAATAAGAAAGTCAGCATGCAGGATACGCCGACCCCTAACGTAAGTTATCTTAAACTATAATGCTTCTGTACAGAAATACTAGCAATTATGTTTATTATATACTTATATATACACATACTCGTACATGTCTGCCATATTGGTAATAATTGGAATAATTTTAATGATATTTATAATAATATCCAGAATTTATTGCAAAAATAATGTTTTTTCTCCAACAGTTATCTTCTTTAAAATTTTAGTTCTTTTTCGCTAACACTCTTGTTTTGTTAACAGAGCGGTCGTTCTAAAGCGTCAGTAGCATCGTCTTCAGCGAGTGCGGTGTCGGTCCGGTCTGCCGGCGGTTCCGACGCATCCAGTCCTGATGTGACGTCACGCGCCGCCGGCCCACGCCCGCCCATGCATGACCACAGCGATGATTCCAGCTTGAACTCGGTTGATTTGGACCCTCTTGGTAAGTTCTGAGCGCCTAGTAAGAAATTGACGAATTTTTAGTAAACTCAAGTATTGTGGCCTCACCGATACTTTATCAGTATCTATAGATTCAAAGTAATTATTGAAAAGAATTAATATTATTTGGATTTGACTTGATTTTTGATAAATAATTGTATCTTCATTAGCATCTTTTTAAACATGGCTGCATTGGTCAATGCCATCTCTAGCTAAATTCATGATTTTTAATGATATTTTTAGAAAAAAATTAAATGATTGCTGTCATGTATTTGAAATGGGTTTTTTTCTCAATTAGACGACAAGGATTGGCTGAGTTGTGGTAAAAGTGCAACAGGTTAGTCCTGTAGACTGTCAAAGACAGCGTAGAGTAGTATCTGTTGTCTCAAGCATGATTGTAGTTGTACTTTATTATAAATTGCTACCAAGAATAGTATGAATGTCCAAACAATACTGCATGTTACAATTTTGATTTAAATATAATTTACACGTTCATTTCTTTTCATTAAAACATATCTTAGACCTCGTTTAAACACAACATTCAATTATTTTATGGTGTACACGTGGTGTACATATCATTTATGATCAAGGTCGGTCAAAAAACAACATGAAGGATTAGGCGTTCTATATATTCTACTGGAACTGTGGTGGATTTTTACAGATGATAAAGGTGAAAAACTTAAGTAAATTACCTCTTGCATGTAGTTGTGTAAAAAACTAATATGGAATTTACGTCAAATTTCAAATATAGAATGTCGAACGGTCTATACAGATGTGTTACAACTACACCCAAGGGGTCATTCGTCGGTTACTTAAGTTTTTCACCTATACCAAGGTTCGATAATTTGAAATGTGTTAGTTTAGTTTTACGAATAAATTATCAACCAAAAGACATTCTCTGCTGGGATAGACCTCTTCCAAGGATACTTCTCCACAATGACTAGCCTTGATCCAAATCAATCACGCTACGTATTCCAAACGCTATAAAAGAAATCTTCCCAAAAAAACGTTTATTTATACATACATCTAACAAAAACAAAAACCAAATACACAAATACATTTGAAATGATCCCAGCTCTGCATATTGTTTTTGGATCCAGCGCTGAACTTTCGCTGAGACCAAACATTTCCACAAGTAGGTATAACATTAGGCAGCATCCTTATTGCTCTATGTCCTTGCAGGTGGAGTGTATGTTGATAGCGATACAGGGCTGGAGTCCATGTCATCAGCTGAAGCGGGAGCAAACCCGCGAGGCGAGCCTATGCCCGCACCAAGAGCTGATGCTGAGCAACTCAGAATGGAAGTATGCAAGCTGAAGAACGACAAGCTTGATCTGTTGAAACAGAATATTGTAAGTATTACTCTCATTGCTCCTAGAATTCTGCCCTTCTTAGGCAGATGGCTGTATCTCAGACAAAACTCTTGTAGCAAGTAGAACCTTGTTAGTAACGGATTAGGGTTGAATCTGCTTTGGTTATTGAATTTGAGTTAACGCCTTTTGACTTATGAGGTCAGAATTGTTGCTCTTTATTCCACCTAAATGAACAATAGTAGGACTCTACTATTGTTCATTTATCTAATTGTCAACTGTGCTCCTCTTACGCGGTGCTACTATTTTTAGGTGCTTTGCCCTTCGCGCCTGCTAAAACATTAATATAACCTATACTAACCTATACTCTTAAGGCTCGTCCTTTAATCACAAGATATTTTTTAGCAACTTTTTAAACTCCTCCCTTTCCCGTAGTGATATGTGATGAGGTTTTCTACTAACCTCAAAATCACGAGTATTTTTTGTTATAAGATATCTTAAATGCATATTTTATTGATAAAATTCGCTGTGAGATTGCGCTTTCGTTGCGTAGGCATAAGTCCGCTATTTGTGTTTTTTGTGGAATAAATGTTATAGTAGTTTATGCAACAGTTGTATAAGAGAGGTAAAAAAAGACGAGTGGCGTGTGTTGAAGACGCCTCGAGGTTTTTTGACTTCGTTATACACCGTTGCATACAATACTTTTTCTACTAATAGGTTTCAAATAAAATGCAAAATTAAACAAAAACGAACGAAGCACAGAACAACAAACAAGCGGGAAACATTAAAATGACAAAATATGTGTCTATGGTTAACTTTGTTTTTAAAGTGACGTGCACTTGCCAGGTTTTATATTTAAAAAAGTTTTTCTTAAGTTACCAGTGATGCACTTATATCAAAATTTTAAACAAAAACTATTCTGTGGTTTGTTATGTTGGTAAAAAAATTATATTGATGTAAAGTTTGTGTTAATCGCTTAATACCTAGGTTTAGGTTGTAATATTTGGCAGCTAGGCGTGTCGTTTTGGCTCAAAAAAGCACAAGTGCTGTTATATATAATATACTAGATATACTTTTCTGCGGATTTTTCTGCGCACATATTATGTATGTTCTTATATTAGTGTTTGTGACTATATAAATGATGGATAAAAGTTCAGGAGTAGGCAAAATAAATAATAATATTGAGATATATTTGTATTATACCATCGTTAAACACATTAACCACAAGTCTTGTACGAATCCGAATTTGTCTGTTTCTCGTTTCAGAGTTGGCAGAACGAGATCAAATGTTTGCGAGAGAGAGAGATGACAATGCAGGCCAAGCTCGATGCGGCGACTCGCGAACTGCGGCGACTCCGAGACCAAGGCTCCACCGTTATCCCTAACCCCTCGAATCACGATTCCACAGCCTAGACACGTGACTACATCAAACATACGCATTACCTAAATTAGTCGGGTAACATGGGACAAGGTTGCAACACGAATGTAATCTCAGATTACCAACCAACTTGTGCATTTAAGAATGACAAGCAAGCTGCGAAGTTTAAGGCGTTTTGGATTTGACCAACTGCACGAATAAATTGGTGGCTTAGAAGGATAGCATTAGTTTTGAGCAGTTTTTAAATGTTTTGATGGGCTTCGTTGATATCAATGTGTAGTGTGTCTATGAAGGTTCTAAGCCTTTACTATTTACAAAGAGAGATCTGTATTACCTATTAGGTATTCGTCAATCTTAAAACAGTTATTGTGTAGGATTGAATTTGCGTAATTTTCAATTTGTGCAATACCGTTTATGCTCCAAATGCACTTGTACTACTCGTACGCAGCTGTCGTCCTTGCTGTCCTTTTCTACAACTGTTAGAAAAACCTATATAATCGTGGCTACATGTCGTTTTATATGTAATATACAGCACTTTATCTTGTAAGGTTTCTGTGACTTATTCAGAGAGAATATGATTCTAATCTTTTATATTAAGTTGTTATACCGTAAGTGTCTATTGGACTATGGCACGCCTACTATCTCTTAGATTTCAGAGGTCTGTTAAACGTATATTTTGTATGATGGCTTGACCTCCGGGTAACAAGTCGGTATGATTACGTATGACTGTTCGCTTTTGTAAATGTTGTGATAAACGTAGTTTATTTGGAACATTTGATCTAATGTAAATTTCTTGGTGTTGAAAAGTTTGTCGTTGATTTGTATGCGGATAAATACAAAGGAATCTCAAAATGAATAGAAAACTGTAATTAAAGCTCAGTTACGTGCGTGAGTAACTAAGTCTTTTTTAAAATCAGTAACTGGAAATGGACCGTAATTTTTATACCGAAATTCAAAATAATAGTACTTACATACCAGTATTGATAAAATTGTCTAATCTAAAATCAATAAAAGCAGCCCTACTGATAATATGTTATAAAATAATATATTAATATATCGATATAGTGATATATTTGAAAATGAGTAGGTGCAATCGTTTCCTTGTCTTGAATTAAAAATTTGACTTAACCGTACTATGACCACCTTCTCGGATAAAAATTACATTGTAGGTACTACAATCATTTTCTATCGCAATTTTCTTATTTATTGAACCATTTTGAATCTTAAAGCAGCTTTGCATTGAAATGCAAAGCTTCCTGCAAACGATAATGCTACATACATAGTGTCTTTACCCTTTTTCGACGTGTATATATTTTATACATAGGTATATAGAATACGACTTGTATTCCCTTTACGAATTACTTTACGCGCAAAAAGTATATATTTACATGTTTTAGCGAAATATTCTATAGAAAATTTAAATAGTTCATATTTATAAATGTGGGTACGTTATTTGAGACGGTTTTCGTAGTTTTGTGGTAGATAATGAACATATTCGGCACTGGCGGGATACGTTAGGGACCTTCCTAATTCATAGTCGTCAGAGCTGAAGATCACTTCAAAATCATGATTTACTTAGATAACGGTACCTATGTAAAGCCTTGATTATTTATTAGAATGCCTATATGTACGGTGCGTTAGAAAAACATATAATTGAAAACTATGATTATATATAGATTAATTATTAGAGTTCACATCATAGATCCCAGTTTATTCATCTTAGCATACATATTCAGCATAGTGCAATGTTAATTTCTATGTTATTTCTATAGGTTAAAGTTTCCTTTATTTCTTAATTTAAGTTAGCCAGTTGTAAATATTAGCGGACTGGACTATCGATACAGTATTTTCTTAAATTATGCTTGTTAGCCCTAAGTTTCGTTTCGAGTGTCTTGAGTTATGTTTTGTTGATTATTTATGATTAATGTTTTATACCAAAGTTAACATTCCCCACTAAATAGAGTAGTTTATTTTGTATGATTATTGCGTTTATTGATACACCAGTATTCTTTATGTTATAAATAATTTAACAGACGGAGCATATTAACAATTATTTTCAGGGTTTACGTTTAGATTTTTGGATAGTATATACTGCCGTGATACTAAAAAAGGCAATGTTGTAGTTAAAGCATTCTATTCTCTGTTGGAAACCACATTAAATTTGAAATGCTTATACTACGCAGTTAACCTTTTTTTTGGTATTACGCCAGTATGGTGGCACAACCTGTAAAACCTCTTTCAAAATTAACATAACTTTTGGTTGATTGAGTAAACCATACTTAAAATAAAAACAAAATAATATTATGATTACAAAAACAGCAACAGCAACTGACCAATAGTGAGCCTTATTGTGACAAAAATCACATTAGGTCACAAATGGACAGTAAACTGTAACAAGTTGCTGTTTGTACACAAATTTTGTGTCACCATAACCAATGAGAGTGTAATCTTGTAATATTTTTGTTCGTTTGTTGATTGTAAGTTCCACCAAGAGCATTCGGCCGAGAATGAGCAGTGACGGACGGTCATCGAATACTCGTCACACCATACCATCACGTAACGTCTTTAAACAAATGTCTTTGCTAAAAAGCTTTGAATTCCGACTACCCCTGGTGGTAAGTTGTGGTAGAACCATGAGCAAGCTTCGTTAAGATCGCTGCCACCATCTTACCCTTTAACCTACCACCGTCAATCAAGCATGTTCGTATTGATGTGGGATTTGGTGAAATTACTAGTAGAGGCATTCTATCTTAGTCCTCAGGGTTGGCAACGCATTTGCGGTCTCAGGATTGCAGTCTTAAGCAAATGTCTATGACAGATCCCACTTAACATCAGATGTCCTGTGAGCTTGTTTGCAATAAAAAAATACCCATTTAGCGTCAAGGCTGAAGACGTTCTAATATATCCTTGAATATAAATCTTACGATACGCCGCATTTCAAAATCAGTCAAGGCGTTATACCTTATAAGAGGAAAGAAACATGCAGACATACATTAACAAGAAAACATTACCTTATTTGTGTAGTCGGGTAAATCGATGACGAATGCTCATAACTCATAATAACCGGAATGCTCATGGCGGACCCAAAGTTCAAGTAATCGACAAACTATTGATTCGTCTTCTGACTACTGTCGTTTATAAACCAAATATCGTGGAGCGTTAGAAGAAATAGTTTATAATATAAGAGATACTATTGAATTATATGAATAGTTAATACTAAATATTATTATTGTTGTTTTATTATCCCTCAGTTCCTGTATATATATCCAAGTGCTTATTCTATGCCCGAGCTTGGCTATGTAATTTTTAGAAGAAAAAAACCTGCCACGGAGAGCCAGTTAACGCAAGCTGTGTGATATCTAGTAAATGTTTAGGGTTCCGTACCCAAAGGGTGCTAATGGGACCATATTACTACACCTACCCTGTCCGTCACTGTGTTACATAAAGAACAAATTAAGAAAATATAAAATATATAAACGCTGGCTTTAAGAGGATTGAAAAAGATTGTAAATTATACTAAGGTGGGGATTTTCTATTAAGTATGTGTATCAGGAAGCCCCGAAACTAAAAATTCATGAAGCTAAAAATTTCCATACAAAATGCGTTAACGTTTTTTTTCCCTGAAACCAAGTCCAATTTTTTCGATGATTGAATCTTTTGTGGATATTATGACAAACAAGGTCTGTACGTTTATTTCCAAGAAATATTTTCTTGGAAAAGAGAGAATCAAATAAAGAAAATAAAAATCGGCTACGTCCCTAGTTTTTCATAATAACTATAACATATTCAAGAATCTTAAAAATCGGACTTAATTTAGGGGGTGAAAATCGTTATCGCCCGGAGCCAAATTTGTATGGGAAAACTTTGACAGCGACTCGATTTAAGCGCCGGTTCACAATCCTCTAAATGCCAGCAACGCTGAGGTGGAACCCTTTCGTGACAACAGGCTTTTTGTCTATGCCAGTATTTTGTTCCTTTCGGTATGTCTGTTTGTCACGAATACATGCTTTTTCTTTTTTTCTTTAAAATGAATACAAAATAGAGAGCTGAGGCCATACTTTGAAATTCGAAGTTCGAAGTTACGTTAGCGCCATCCCTGTCACTCGTCATTCGAGACTAAATCGAGAGAAAGGGATGAAGCTGCTATCGTAGCTTCGAACTTCGAACTTCAAAGTAGGGCCTCTGACCATTTGCTACTATTAAGTAAGTTTGAACTAACAGCGCCATCTTTGGGAAATCTGAGAATTTACCAAAGCTTGTGGTCTCGTAGAAGCACTAAAGCGTTATCTGTCACGTTCTGTCGTTCACGCACTGTATAGCTAGGTGATGCCGCTTGGATTTACTAGATGGCGCTGCCACGAGAGCGAGTAAAGTAGAAAAGCCAGTTTTATAAACCCGACTGCGTTTTTATGTTGTCGTCGATATATCTACCCATTTTAATAATTGAAATTTGCTATTGTTTTTATTTCAACTTTAACAGTTTAGGTATCCTATGTCACCCGGGATGGTGAAAGGATTCTAACGATACCACACACACATGTAAATCGGCTCAGGCGTTTAGAAGTTATGGTTTAATACAGAATCGTACATAATGTACATACATACATGAAAACATTACCCTCCTTTTTTTTGGGCAGTCGCGTAAAAAGGTAATGCAATAAATAAAAATTCTTGTAATGTAATATATGTACTCATTATTCTGTATAGACCGTTACACATTCTATAATTTTGAAATTTGACGTCAATTCCATATAAGCAAGTATGCAAGGGTTTTTACATAGGCCCGCTTGCACGTAAATGTTAATCTTTCTTTTTGTTTGGACAGTAGGAAATTCCTATGTAGGTATACCCCGGGGCGTTGCGCCGATCGCTTTAGCCCCCCAATAGCGGATGCCCTGTGGGCTCGCCTTTAGGCGGGGGCCTTTGCTAGGCCCCTCGCCTTCTCCACTGAGGGCACCCACTAACACAGCAGGGGCTTCCCAGCTCAGGACCTTTTACTGCACATGATAGTCCCCCGAACGATCACCCGCAGGCCCTCGTAAATGTCAACCCTAGGTTAACCCCCGGTTAACCGGTGAATGTCGAATTCCACCAACAACTTAACAGACGATTAGAGTGTTAACAGCTGACAAAATGTATGAACGAATCATCGATTATCATTTAACATCGTTTGGTTTCCTCGTGTGGTTGCCGAGTTAGAATAGTGCCACTCCATGTCTTCCCGTGGATGTCGTAAGAGACGACTAAGGGAATAAAGGCTTGTAGTACTGTTAGGCGATGGGCTTGCAACCTGTCACTAATACGCTGGTAAACATCTTAGCCTAATTGTGCAAATTGTGGTTATAGAATTATCAACAAGTTTTTAGAGATGTTTGTCATTCTGTAGCTCTGCCTACCCCACTCTGGGAACGAAGGCGTGAGATTATGTATGTATGTGGTAAAATAAGTAAATTGGTACTTATTCGTTCAAATTGACAGTTTTGATATGAATACGACATTCTTGAATAATTTAACCTCGGGTTAACCTGGCGTTAAATTTAAAGCAAGCTGGCATTTGCAAGCTGGCCTAAAGTTTTCTATATATTTAAGTTAGCGGGAAAATAAGCACCCGCAGGCCTTTCGCGTAAACACACTCTCAATCACAATCGTTTTCATTTTGAAAATCGAAGGCTTGTCTGCATACAAAATGAAAACAATTGTTTTGTTTTGAAGCCGATCGCGATTGCGAGTGAGTTACGAGAAAGGCCTGCAGGGCCTTTTTCTAGATGGTAGAAACGATATCATGTTTGATCTGTAATGAAATTATTTTTAACTCGGCCGCCATTACTCTCGAGTAAAATACCTAGGAGCTATCAAAACGTATACAATACGATAACGTCGATAACAGGTCAAAGACGATTTGGTTTTTACCCAAGATCTTACGACCAAGTACCTACCTACAGAAATGTTTGGGAATAGATAAAAAAAATACTGAATAGGCACAAGCATTGCTACAAGTTTTTTGCTGCCACATGCAAATAATTGGTTTAAACCACTTCGATGCGTGTATATATTCGCAGGTACCCAAATTCAAATGTCGCGGGCCGGGGTAGTACAAGAGGTACTGCCCGATCTACCATCGGACCACCGACCCGTACTGATCACGATCGACGCGCAACCGACGACGGCACCCCATAGGAAGCCAGGAAGACGCATCTGTTGGGAGACTTTCTCGGCGGAAATGGGGAAAAATCCCAGACCATTCCCGCCTCCACCGCAGATGACGTCGAGCGAGCTACCGCTGCCATTACCACCACTATACAAGAGGCGCTCAACTCCGCTGCGCAATCCGTTCCGCCAAGGAAGAGCCGTGAATCTCTACCAAAGCGGATAACGGATTTAATAGCGCGCAAGCGCCAAATTCGGCGTGAATGGCAGCGCACTAGATATCCTGCTACAAAAACTCAGCTCAACAACATCATCGAGAAAGTGAAAGAGGAGCTGCGAAACCACGCTGCAGAGTCATGGGAGAGTCACATAGCGTCGTTGGACGGTAACATACCATCCATACACCGCCTTTGCCGACAGCTCGGCACGACGCCCATCACCGTGACCCCATTGCACGACCAAACTGGCCAACTAAAGTACAAAGCTGAGGACCGGGCGGAGATCTTCGCCGAGTGCCTGGAAGGCCAGTTCAAGCCGAACCCCACGGATGATGTGGGGCACGTCTCAATGGTAGAGAGACACTTGGAGAGCTACTTTGCAACACCGATCGGGACGGAAGAAGACCCTACCTTCTTCACACCCGGCCAAGTGAAGCGAGCACTCAAGTGGTGTAACCCCAAAAAAGCTCCAGGCCCAGACGCAGTACCCAACATGGCTCTACGTCACCTGCCGCAGCGCTCTATAGCGGCAGTGACTAGCTTGTTTAACGGGATACTGCGCTCTGGGCACTTTCCCAACACCTGGAAGCTAGGCCGGGTGATAATGCTGCCCAAACCGGGCAAGGACAAAAGTCAGCCAGGTAGCTACCGTCCCATCACACTCCTAAGCACCCTCTCCAAGGTGTTTGAGAAGCTATTTTTAAAGAAGCTCCAACCCCACATCAAGCCCCGAGATGAACAATTCGGCTTTCGTGCAGGTCACTCGACCACTCTGCAGCTAACGAGAGTACTGCACCACATGACTGTAAGCTCCAACCGGAGAGAGTATACAGTCGCAGTACTGCTCGATATGGAAAAGGCGTTTGACAGAGTATGGCACGAGGGCCTACTCTACAAACTGTCAACGTCCGCAGCTTCTCGACGCATCGTGCGCGTCGTGGCATCGTTCCTGGCCAACCGAAGGTTCGTAGTAGCGGTCAATCAGAGCACCTCAACGGAGCGCCCGATCCTCGCGGGCGTCCCCCAGGGCAGCTGCCTATCCCCGGCATGCTATGCGCGTTTCACCGACGACCTACCACTGATCGGAGACGTCAAGTTGGGGCTATTTGCGGATTTCGCGGCACTTTTTGTCGCGTCATTAAGCCCCGCTTTCGCCACCAAAAAGATGCAACGCAACATTGACGTCCTCCCAGAGTGGCTCAATAAGTGGAGAATGTCGGTGAACGTTGCAAAAACCCAGGCTTTAATAACGGGACAGACCCGACTACCGAACCCTCTCCGTCTACATGGCCAGGAAATACCGTGGAGCCACACGGTTAAATACCTGGGACTCACCATCGACAGGAGACTATCCATGAAACATCAGGTGGACGAAGCAGTGCGGCGCGCGAAGTGCGCACGAACACTACTGCGTCCGGTCCTCGCCAGCAGCCTCCCTTTGCGCACCAAGCTGGGGATTTATAAGACGTACATTCGATCCCGCATCACCTACGCCGCCCCGGCTTGGTATGCGCTAGCAGCGAATACGCAAAAGAAGAGGCTACATGCGCAGGAAAGGATGACCCTGCGCACCATCGTCGCAGCTCCGCGCTATGTGCGTAACAGCACAATAGAGCGCGACCTCGGAATAGAGGGCCTAGACGCCTTCGTTGAGCGCCTCGCGCGCGGCATGTTCGACCGCGCCGATCACTCGCTATACCCCTCTTTACAGGGTATAGCGCCGCTCCACGCTCGTCCGCCGGACCGGAAAACCCGAGCTCTGGCAAGAGAGCTAATAACAAAAGATAGTCTCCTGTAACCCAGGAACCAATGATGCCACGATACCCACAACGAAACGCCGCTGAAGGCAAACGCCGCAGAAAGGCAAAACCCCAAAGCCGCAGAAAGGCCTACAATAGAGCCAAGATGGCACAGCCACGAAAGTAAAGACCGGCCCGTAGTTACGGGCCGCGCAAGAAACCGCCTGAAAGGGAACACCAACCCTGAAAAGGCAACCCCACACCCCCCCCCTGCGGGGGGGCGTGTGTGACGACCAAGTGTGTGTGTTCAAATGTCAGAAGGGTTATTATGTCGTAGCTATGCAGTTCAGTTTACGCTGAGAGAAAAGGACAGAAGAAAGGAGAGAAGGAGAGTTTTTTTTAGTTTTTCGTGATCTTGTCTTTGACATTCGTTTAAACCCTTGAAGATTTGGAACCAAAAAACAATAACGGATATAACGTAAAATAAAATAACGATGGAAAAAATAATTAAGTCTTTAAAATCAAAATAGATGAAATTAGTTTCTTAAAATGGTCTATCATTAAATATTTTTTTAATCTTAGGTCTATGCTAAATGTGGTTATTTTAATAGAACGTTAATAGCAAATAAAAATCTTTTTTTTTAGAGTGTGATTTTCTACGATGAATAAAAATGTTTTTCCATACCTACCTAAGTAAGTTTAATAAATAATCGGTTACATAGGTTTGACGCTACACCACACCGTGGCCTCAGGTGTCCCTGTTCACCAACTTGTTGGGCAGGGACCTTTCGCTGGCATGCTTAGCAACCGAGAGGGGTGGAGGGCAGTAGCCTCGTTCTGCGAATCCATCATCTCGCAGAGGGAGGAAGCGGAGCGGGCCAGACAGACTAGCACCCTCGCTGTCCCACTCTAGGCGCCGCTATGCGTATCTTCTTATGAGCCACCGAAAAGTTGGTTGGGAGCCCCTTCGTACATCGCGGCGCAAGTCTACCGCTGGGTGTTTCAGCCGGTCGGTGAGTCCCATATATTTTGACCACGCAATTAACTAAAACTAGCGGTGCCGGGCTCGATTCCCGGTCTGGGCAAATCTTTATATCATGAGCATGAGTACCGTATTTGGTTTTTTAGTCTTATGTATATAAATATGTTTATTTGTTGTCTTGTAATCATAGTCCAAGCCTAGAGCTCATTCACCATATCAATTTGTCATCCGTTTTTTTTTTGTTACGATCCCGTGTCCTTGGGACCTGGGTGGTATGTGTAAATGCTTTCTCCCAGTACAAAAAAAAGTTACAACAATGTAATGTAAAATGTAAGAAGATGAAATAACCTGTCAAAGAACCGATGATAGAAAGCAACGGGGAACTACCATCAATCAATTAATACTCCCTAGTTTGTCAAACTCAACGAAAAAAATTAATATAGCCACGGCCCGAGTTTCCGGCGTCTCTTAAGTAAGACAGGGGTGCTAAGAATCCCTGGGAGGAAGAAGTATAAATAATATTTTAAAAACGCAAAATGGAACGTGATTCATGAGACAAAACAATAAATGTAGCCATGGAAATGGAGCGATTGGATTTAGAAATTCTCGGTCTCAGTGAGGTCAAGATGGCAGGTAGCGTAAGATCACATGTGGGAAATGGTAAAGTTCTGTATCATTCGGACAGAAATGGTTCTGCGGAGACTCATGGGGTAGCCATAATGGTAACTAAACGCATAGACTCATACGTCACTGACATTGTGCCATTGTCTAACCGTGTCATGATGATGCAAATCGATTGACAAGCACCTAAATTGGAAAGACTAAATTAATCAAATATGTAATAAATTGAACCGTTTTGTGTTCGCCCTTAAACGGTTAAGAGATACGGTTTCTATAGAAGCGGCGCTAACGGCTTACCATGGATATGTGACTTCAGCTCTCAGTTATGGCTTGATTCTGTGGGGAAACTCAGTGGAGTTTGATAGAGTATTCAAAATTTAAAAAAAGTGCATAAGGATGATGAGTAATGCTCGGTCAGATGACAACTGTGTCCCATTATTTAGAAAACTGAATATTTTACCACTACCGTGTGTGTACATAAGAGACGTATGTGTGTTTGTCAACTCCCACCCATAATATTTTATGAAACGGAGTCAAGTCATTAAAAGGCAGACAAGAGCACGTATTCTGTCTCTTTTGTACAAACCTCCATGACGCAAGGACATGTACAAAAGAAATATATTTAATATGAGCATTGTAGTTTTTAATCACTTACCGGATGAATTAAGAATGTTGTCGGGAAAAATGTTTAAACGTAACTTGACAAAATGGCTAATGGAGAAATGTTTTTATAGTGTCAAGGAATATTTAGGGGTTTAAATTTGTATTATTATTGACTAGAATTTATGAAATTGGGAAAGTATTATGAAAATAGTTTATTTACAATATTTATACGCTTGCCCGTGTGGTTTCCGGATTAGAATAGTGCCACTCAATGTCTTCCCGTGGATGTCGTAAGAGACGAGTAAGGGAATAAAGGCTTGTAGTACTGTTAGGCGATGGGCTTGCAACCTGTCACTAATACGCTGGTAAACATCTTAGCCTGATTGTGCAAAATGTGGTTACAGAATTATCAACAAGTTTTTAGAGCTGTTGGTAATTCTGTAGCTCTGCCTACCCCACTCTGGGAACGAAGGCGTGAGTTTATGTATGTATGTATGTATACGCTTGCTTGCATGCTGAATACAAGTGCTTTAATTTTATAACTAATACCGTGTATTATTACTGTATTCTGACAAATAAATGGATTTGATTTGATTTGATTTGATGCAAAGTCTCGCAAATTAAATAACATCCAGGTATACGCATAAACCGTTGGTAAGCCTTTGTCTGAGGTCGAGGAGGTATGCTATGTCAATAATGCCAAGCTACTGATACCAAAAGTTAATATTTTTTACGGGAAGCGCATGTTCAAATATGTGATTCCAAGATTAACAAATGCACTGCCGATTATAGTCAGAAATAACATTAATGAACGCAACTTACAGAGAATGCTTACACAACATTTTATGAGAGCACTGCGTTCATAATTTCATTATAGTTTTAATTTATTTACATGTAATTTTATTTAAACATTTTTGAAGCACGCTGTTATTTCTCGAGTCTTTACTGCAACTACAATGCAAGCAAAAAATGTGCGTAGTAGTAGCATCGGCTTACCCACAGTGTTCGCGTCGAGTTTGAAGGTATCTGTTTTTGTCGATCTACCTCATCAATTAGCATTGTTATTTATTACCTATTATTCTAGCACTTAAGTGTAGACTTTTTACCTTAAACTTATATAAACATTTAGTAAGTCGTTATTCTCAGCGATGTACCAAGTTAGCGCACGGGAAACCCTAAGCTGGTTTTTGTTGCGCTCCTCAAATGTGAAATGTATTTATTATATTTCTTTTTTAATTTAATTCTTTCTTTGTTAATAAATAAAATAAATACCGCACTGCAACCAACATAAATTAAAAAACTGCAAATTGAAAACAACTGCTGAAAACGACCTTCTATTGTCGACAGAGAAAACAAACTGGTTCTTGATCAACAGAAGCGGTTGGAGCAGTGAACGACCTGTGTCAGAGAGTGGTTTGAAGATATTGACCAGGAATTAGCCAGTGACCTGAATGATGTAGTTGACGGTCCAAGGATACTAAAGTTGGAAGTTCTCCGCGCCATAAAAAAATGCAAAAACGGGTAAAGCACCAAGGCCCGATAATCTGCGATTAGAGATACTCAAGTATCTTGAACAGGAAAATGTTTCAGCAATAGTTGAACTCTTAAATCATATCTATGACACTGGAGATATTCATGAGGATTGTTTAAAATCAGTGTTCAATAACTTATAAAAAGAAATCCTCGGAAATGCCAACATTTTCGTACCATTTAGTCTGATGAGCTACTAAATGAATATATTTTAATTGGTTTTATATAATCTTATCAGCGCCAACTTAGAGGATGAACTTGGAGAAAGCCAGTTCGGATTTCGGCCAGGAATGGGTACAAGAGAGGTACAGTTTGTATTAAATATCTTGGTTCCAAAGTGCAGTGATATGCAGAAAAAAATTGTGTGCCTTGATGTGTTTGTTAGGGGTCCATATTGGCTCACCTAATTATTTTTACTCATAACGACTCATAAGTCCTAATCATCGCAACTCCTAACGTATTTTTTTCAGCAACTGTTACTTTTTCAGGATTTTTATCAATAAAACCTAACCTAACCTAGTCTTATCTACACATTGAATATTTCAGAACTTCTGAACAGTTTACGGTTCCAGCGGTATAAAAAATTCATTTTCGGAGTTCCGATAATAGGAGTTGCAATTTTAGTTGAACTTTGGCGCTCCCGTTTGTTAGCTTTGTACGAGGGCTGCCTTTTAAGTTCTGTCGTTTGCAAAACTCCCGTGATTATTAAAAAAAAAACTAGTATCATCTTAAAATATTTGAATTTAGAATTCAAAAACAAAGGAATGTCTCGAGATCGGCCGATTCGTTTTAGTACAGCGTCGGTTCAAAGGTGACAAGTCGGTTGTGAAAATGGAAATTTCGAAGGAAAATTTACGTGCGATAATATTTTACAACTTTAAAAGGGGTTTAACGCGTCTTCAGTGCTTTGAAGAGCTGACTACGGTTTTTAAAAATGAAGCACCATGCATCCGGACTGTGGAACGTTGGTATTTCGAATTTCAACGTGGTTGCTCTAGTCTTAGTGATAGGCATCGTGAAGGCCGACCAAAAACAGCTGTAACCCAGGAAAACATTGATGCTGTACGGCAACTGATCGTCGAAGATCGCCATGCGACATACCGCGAGATAGAAGCTTCATTAAGCATTTCAGGGACCAGTGTTCAAAATATATTGCATGATCACTTAGGTGTAAAAAAATTGATCTCACGCTGGATACCACATTTACTTAGTGAAGACCAAAAAACGGCTCGCGTTAGATGGTGCCGCAAAACTCTGCGGCAATTCAACCGAGGAGACTCTAAACACGTTTATGACATTATCAGTGGTGACGAATCTTGGATATATGCCTACGATCCGGATTCTAAACAGCAGTCAACTGTTTGGGTGTTTCAAGATGAGCCAAAACCGACCAAAGTAATACGCTCACGGAGCACTTCGAAAAAAATGGTCGCCACGTTTGTAGAGAAAAGTGGCCACGTTGCGACCATCGTGCTCGAAGATCGTAAAACAGTTAATGCTGACTGGTATACCACTGTTTGTTTACCAGAAGTTATCGGCGAGTTCCGAAAAAATAACCCAAGACGTCGTATAGTACTGCACCACGATAATGCTAGCTCGCACACCGCCCGGCAGACAATTGCGTTTTTAAAAGAACAAAACGTCGAAAATTTGGATCACCCGCCGTACAGTCCAGACTTAAGCCCTAATGACTTCTTCACTTTTCCAAAAATCAAGCAACGACTTCGTGGTCAACGGTACCGGACGCCTGAAGAAGCGGTTGAGGCATACAAAACGGCCATTTTGGAGACCCCGACTTCGGAATGGAATAAGTGTTTCGAAAACTGGTTCGATCGAATGAAAAAGTGTATTACATATCACGGTAATTACTTTGAAAAACAATAAATACCATTTAACACTTAAATTGTCTTTAGTTTTTTCAAACGACAGAACTTAAAAGGCACCCCTCGTAGATTACGAGAAGGCGTTCGACCGGGTTCAACTTAAACGCCTCATGCAACAATTGGAGATAATTAAGTAAGACGAAAAGGATATACGAATCAACAAAAATCTGTATTCGAACCAAACAGTGACGGTTAGAGTTGGAGATGAAGAGACCAAGCCAGTTGCCATTCATCGAGGTGTCCAGCAAGGATGCATATTGTCCCCCATTCTCTTCATCCTGTACTCAGAAGCGCCTATTTAAGAGGTTCTAGATTATGGAGATGATTGAATTGTCATTAACGGCTTAGTTATAAATAACTTAAGCTACGCCGATAGCACAGTCGTCCTTGTGTCTACTGGAGAAGGCCTCCAAAGGATTGTGTACAGAGTCCATAATTGCAGCAGAAAACCGGACTTAACAAAAGTGTGTCCAAAACAAAGTAAATGTTAATTACAAATGAAAGGACAGATGAGTCTCAGACTTGCGTTAATACGCAAGTGGCATTACAAAATCAGTAATTTGCAGGTTTTAAAACGAAAGGCGAAAGAAAAAGAGCTTGTCCGAACCATCAAACAGCGAAAGGTTGCATACTGGATCTTTTGCTCCGCTATGATAGATACCAATTGCTGCATACCAACATGTTAGAGAAAATCTAAAGTAAAAGACAGGCTGCGAGGAGGAAGAAGTCTTGGCTGAGAAACATGAGAGATTTGACTGGTATCAAAACCGTGGAGCAACTTTTTACACCGGCTATGGATCGAGAAAAATTCAAGAGTAGGTATGAATGCCAATCGCAAAAAGCCGCATCAAAATCCGTTTGGTGATTAAGTTGGAGTTAACGGATATACAGTTTTATATTATGTAAAGATAAAGATGAAGAACAATAGTAATTAGTTATTATATTTTAAACGTCCGCGTAAACATAAATAATTCCACGAATTATGGAAACACAAGCATTGATTACAAAATCTTACTTTTTGTCACGCTTGTTTTTAATGAAGTTGAAGATAATAAGGTCAATGCAGTGATTTTTTTAAATCTGTGCAAAACCCAGTGCCTTATCAAGTTACGGGTTTGCCGAAGTCAAAAAGGTTACCGATACTTTATCAGTCTTGAGAATTTTTGCCAGTACGCATCAATATTGTAACATTTTAAAACAGTTTAGCATTTACCTATTAATTATATTCGTGATCTATTTTAGGAGTTAGTAAATGGTGGTTCTTACTAACCATATCGTAGAATTAGAGCATATGCAAGGCAAAATTAATCTTCATAATATAAAAGAAGAAACTGACTGGCTGACTGCAATCAATTATGAGATATTTTATCAGTCGACGCACAGCCGAAACCGCTGGACCTCGGGTTTTAAAATTTGGAGGGAAGTTTCCTTGGATATCCTACAGGCGCACTAAGACGCGATTTTCGGAAATTAATTCCCTAAGGGGTTGAAATAGGTGGAGTAGCGAGAAACTAATTGCGTACGAAGTCGCGGGCGACCTCAAGTTAAGCATATCATGTAAAGGCATTCGACCTTAGTCCTCCGAGCTAGTCTTGAAGAAGCTTTCTTTAATTACTAATAGGAAATATGCATGGATTTTTTTACATAGCATTTCTCATAAAAATATGAAAATACCGTAAAAGAGATCACCAAAAGTGAAATTAAAATAAAAATGGACCGAGAAATACGGATGATACAAGCATTTTGAATCGCTAATTAGACAGCGATTAGACAGTGAGATCCAGTACGCCATGTGACGTCATGTTACACTTCGGCCATATAAACTGCATGTTAAATTCTGTTTTGCCGGAAGAGATAGGGACAAATATTTGTTTGCTTATTTTTATAGCTATTAAAAAAATGATTTTTTTCAACTGTTTGTTAGATGAAAAAGCTTTTATTGAAGCTGTAAAAAAATGTCATGAATATTTGCTATTAGTTTGTGTATTTTAATAGTTTTTATTTTGTTTAATACGTCTCTAAGTAATATGGTCTGAAAACTACTTTTATCTATTTAATAGTATATATAGGAAAATGGTTCCTTGCTTCTCAAAGTGCGGCTATTACGCAACGTGCGCCCCCATTATCAGCATTGCAATGACGCATCCCTGAGGGTCAGGCTCAGCATGACCCCGCCTCTATTTAAAGCAAATCACCAAAACTTTTTTGCGCATTTGTTCAATAAACATCAGACGCACAGGCAATCATAGCCATTTTTAATTTCCATCTTTTATTTTATTGTTAAAAGTTTGTGATCACCGATTTGAGGTAAGCGTTTTTTATGTTTTTCTACTTAGTTCTGATACCGGATCCTATCGATGTACAACTGGTAGAAATGGAACCCTGACCCACTATAGAACTGTCATAGTGACATTTTTATTGACAATTCTTAAGATTTGATTTACTCGTATTACGTCACTGTGACAGATTTATATGGCGGGTCGTTGGGTGGTCAGATTTCTATGGTGGGCTTTTTTGATGACTATATTTTAATTACAAGTATTTCAAATAAGTTCAGTCGTCGTTAAACATAATGAACATATTCCTGTTTTCTACCTGGATAATTAATGATTTAAGAAAAAAAATATTATATGGAAGATGATGAAACAAAAATGGTTACTAAAAGCCTATTTAATGAAGATTATAAAATCATAAACATCTACTAACCTATTAACTATCATTAATGAAAAAAAAAATGAACGTACTTACGCCCTAAGCTGTGGCGCGGTGAACGAGATAGGTAGGTGTACGAGCGCGGGCGGGCCGGCGCACAGTGGGGCAACGGGGAATTAATTCAATTTTGGGATGGTCATCACTAGTCACATTTTTTATCTGATATGTATATAAAACATTTCAAATACCCATGATCTAATAAAACTTGCATATATATATTATTTTTATAAAGAAATTAGGCCGCCAAACTCGTACAAATGAACTCGCATGAAATAAACGTTAAAAATACGTTGCATTTGCAAAGGGTGTATTCCTCTCAAGTTATTGATTTTTGTTTAACATGTTTCAAGAAACAATAACAACAAGAAACATTATTCCTACTATTGTAAATGAAATAATATTTATGGTTTCTCTTAGTAGTAGTTTTAGCAATGTTTTGTGTTCCAAAACTACAAGGACTGGAAGAACTGTGGGTGCACATTGGCACTCGGAAATCACACGATATCTGGCCTGCCACACAATAGCATTGTGTTCAGAAAGGTAATTAATGTAAAATCAATTGATTTCGGCACAGTTTTTTATAACTTATAAGGAATTCTCGTTTATTGTTTTTGGTTCTGAATAAATACACGATCTGCCGTTATTCCATTCTCTTACTGAGTGCGATACATCGTTTAACGGGAGGGGCAAAAAAACCGTTTTTGAGGCACGGAAAACATACTCCAATACAACACATGGATTGAAATTGCAATATGAAGGAGATCATTAGAGAGCAGATCCTGAAATTCAAATCTTATCCTGAAATTCCTGATCCTGAAATTCATCACTACCTATAATTAATAATAAAATAAGCAAATTAAAAAAAAAACTCATTAATATCACTTTTTACAGATCGTGCTCATCGGAGATGTTAAATGAATGTAGAAAAAATATATTGCTCACAAAAAAGGACAGGCAAATTGAAAACATGCCCCCCACAGAAGCTGTTCTCAAACAACACGTATTAAGACTGCGCCGAGCAAACGTCGAGCGTTCAGTGGCGCCCTCATTACAATTATTGTGATTTCTAATTAACTAAAAAAAACTTTGGAATCGGACGATGGTTTTTTGTAGCGCCAGTAAAAACACAATTTACGAGATACGTAACGAACTTTAATAACAATTACCCTTTTATTAGTCAGCTTAACGGGAAAAGGTGGCCACTGTTTTCCGTAAAGTTGATAACTCGAAGGTCAATTGTTATTAAACTATGTGATATAAAAAAGTAAGTATAAGTTGTGTTTTCATTTGTAGTATTGTAGTAGAAAAAAGGTTCGTCCGATTTCAAGAAAATACTTTATTTCATTAGAAAACACAATAATAGTAATGACTGTAATGCCACTGTACATCCGGCGTACGCTCAGCGCAGTCTTAAGTGCCGTTTTTCAAGGCGTGCACGTTTGGGGGCAGTGTCTAATAAAACACCAGAACACACCTTGCGCTTCTGAATTTGGCTGGCCGAAAGAAAAAGATATCTGGTTGCCACTTTAGGTTCATAGGGCCATGGCTGCACAAGCGTACAAATAAGACTCTTTCTTAATTTTTTTAATGCTTATTAATTTATGTAATAGTAAATCCCACCTTTGAAATTTGTCACCCATGAGCCCTGATTTTTGAAGAAAGTTGTTTTAAGATAATGTTCAATACCTATATTTTTCGAAGGACTGTTCTATTTGGAGGATGAAAATGATTTCGATTTCGCCCTATATATGCATCCGAATATAAATCGACACATCAAAATGATTAAGTAATTGCCATATTTAAGCTCTTTTTCGTACTATGGCGCCGAACACCGCCACACGTATAATATTTTTTATTTTTTATTATTGTGTACCAAGTTAATTAATGTTAATATTTTTGTAATCTATATTTGAAGGGCTTTTTGATGAGTATTTTTGTTTACCATGTTCCATTTGAAAATCTGAGAAAATTAGGGTTTGTTTATATTTTTTTACCACTTGGAGTACACAATTGTAGTAGGTATTTTTATTTTGCATCACAAAACGAAAAACCTATTCTCTGCTAAGCGACCTATATAAATCTAGGGCGATCGAGCTGTGGAAGTCCACAAAAGGACAAAAATACTC
Source organism: Acleris literana (assembly GCA_946894065.1). Lineage (NCBI taxonomy): Eukaryota > Metazoa > Arthropoda > Insecta > Lepidoptera > Tortricidae > Acleris > Acleris literana. Next base: position 16,548,430 of record OX335684.1, on the reverse strand, counting down.
GAAATCACTAATTACAGGGTTCAAAAGCAAGTTCTCCAAGGAGATTCTAAAACTCAAAAGAGAAAAGACTTGCGCAGTGACTAGGATCCTAACTGGCCACTGCAAATTGAACAGACACTTGTTTCTAATGGGTATGAAACAAGAAGCGGCATGCAGGTTCTGTCAAGAAACAGAGGAGAGACCTATGCACATCCTTTGTTCTTGCGGACCACTAATGCGTAATAGAAGTATCTACCTAGGGCGACATATCATGGACCCACAAGAGATACAACTCCTCACTGCCCAAAGCATCTGGAAATTCCTAGACGCAACGGGCCTTTGCGGTGAACTTTAAACTAAGGGCTGCCACAAAAGATCAGCAATGGTCGAAGTGGCTCACAAGGCCCATCTCAACCCCCCAATAATAATAATAAATACAAAAATGAGATGGCCAATGAATTAGCCGTCTTCGATTTATCCGAAAAGATACACCGAACTTGGCTTTCTATCTCAATTACATCCACTAGATTTTTTTTTCCAAACGCCGGAAGTTCGGTATTTTATCCCCCTCTCCCTCCCCCCTGTCACGGAGTCAAGGTTGGCTAACGGGCTTTTTCAGCTCAGTTTGCCCTGTATAATAATTATGCCAAGTGTCATTACTCTACGCAAAATTGTAACACTTTTACTCAATAGAACCCCAGTAATCTATGATTATTACGCTAATTATAAGGTAAGGGCACCTATTATCGCTCCCCCCAAAATCGGCACCCATTACCGCAGTATTTTTAAAACTGCGTTTTATGAACAAGTCGATTTACTCAGTAAGAAACTTATTTTACACGAGCAAAGCTCAGTTTGTAGACTACCGGTTTTTTGGCGCTAGTATTTATGCATCAAATAAACAACTCGCAAACCGCCACTATCCGCGACGCCGGCGCAGGAGCAGGTTGTGCCATAGACACGCGAGACGCTACACGTAAGCCAACTCACATTTTATTTAGTGATTTGCGTAATAGTTGTAATGACTAAGCTAATGCTAAGATTTTTAAATTATTCATTATTGTTTTCTTTGCGACTTCCAAATACTATTTTTGTGTGTTTTTGTCTGGTAATACGTTAAAATTAGAATATTAAATACCGCGGTAATCGGCTTCGTTTTTTGCTATGGCTCCTAAATCCGAGGTATACCACGGTAATAGCTAAAATGGTACTTTAGGTTCAATGGCCTTTATTTTTTATATCTGCTGTCGGTTATTTACTTTTTTAGTGTTATAAAAAACTTTATCTATCTAAGCAGTTAAACAGCAATTTCCGTGGTATGAAAAATACTAATAAAGGCCTTATTTTTTATTAAAAACTAGTGCACTATATTACTTGTTTCCATAGAAAGCCCTAAATGTTTGAGTCGTTTAAATATAAAGATATATTTAAAGATATTCTTATTAGTTTTATGGGTTTAGTTTTATTAGATGGTGAAATTGTTAAGTATTTATTTGTTTAACCAACGTCACGATAACTTTATTTTTTTATGGGTCGTAATTAGGTTTTATAGTACCGTGAATTTATCCTACTACCGAGGGTAAGAAAAGATAACCCTCGGTTATAGGATGTATGGGAACCTAATTCCGAGGTATTTAGGTTTTTTATGGGTTGGAGTTAGGATCCCATACTATCTCCTATTACCGTGTGATATTAAATGAAATAACAATGTTAGGGTACCGTAGTCCGGATTCCTTAATAAAATTAAGATTTTTTTTGATAGTAAAGCTTACCTGTTGGAAACTGTTGTACTAACTGGTGGTACAACGCTTAATCTGGTAGATTGGGTTTTATGTTAGTCTTTCGAAATCTGGGATAATAGTAATAAGCGTATGTTTATTTGTATTTCAAAAATTTCGGTAGAACTCTTTTTATAGTTTTAACTTATGTTTTGAAGTCAGCGGCATCCATAATGTACTTACATTATGAACACAAGTACTAATTATTTTAAACTCACTATCAAACGTGGATATTCATAGCTACGCACGAGAGAGTATATCGTTAATACTTTAGAAAAAAGTCGTATCTAATATTTCGAGATGTATATGTTTGAACTTAATTCTTTACTAATGTGGTTTTTCTTGTTAAGAATCAAACAATAAAATGGTTAATTTTTACATGACAAGCCTGTTAGTTAGCCAATTTAGGGTAAAACAAAATGTTCATAGATTTTTATTGTATTAGCCATATTGTACCGTTTGTACCCTAATAAACATTAAAACATGTTGAATAATCCGATTCCAGTTATCGCATTGATTTGATATTTTTATATACATAATTATGTAAACCGGATCTTGTACTTATCGAAATTGTTATATTGAATTAAGCAGAGATGGGCTTTATATTGTATTAAACAAATATGTTAAATATTAAATGTACGGAACCAAAAATACTTTAATCCTCTACCCTCGGTAATAGGAACCTCATCCGCGGTAATAGGGTCAAAGCCCGTCCAATACCTCGGTAATAGGAGAACCCGACTTTTTGTGTTTAATATTTATTTTATCCCATATAATCACCTAAAATAAGCCCGGAAAGGTGCAAATTACAAAGTTCAATCACCACACTTTTATTAAAAAAATCCTTTCGGTCGTTAGGGTGTCTTGATACCCTTAATTTCTGGCTCGTATTTGAAAACTACCTTACGACGGTAATAGGTGCCGTTACCTTACCCTAACATCTTCTTGTTCACGTCACAGTTTATAAATAATTTTTATAATCATTATAAATAAAGCAAATATTAAATTAGATTATATACACATCAAAGAGGAAATAAATAAAATCGGGATGTTATTCAATTAATTATTTATTTATTTAGCGGTTTATTTTAAACGATTTTTTTGTTATTTTAACAACTAATAATTGGATCTGATTTCCCGACCTAAAAAAAGGTAGATTTCTTTACAAAATAGAATTTTCCAACTAAGTATAACACTTAGGTAATATAAAATACACGTCACAAAAATACAGCCGCAATTGCAACTTAGTATTTTAACCGTGCTTATGCTTCCTTCACTGCGTTAATCATGCTGCGTGATATTTTCCAGATATGACTGTCCGGACAGCTGTGTGGTGCTTGTGGCTCGCTGCGCTGGCGCCTCTGTGCGCGGCGAGGGACGTCACCTGGCCGGAGTGCTCGACAACCAGCAGCCGCCACCACCGCTTAATTGTTGTGTCGAGACAAACCAGCGACCTCGAAGCATCATTAATATATTTAGGGGGTTGCAACATAACTACCTTAGCTCCAGGAAGCTTTAGTAACCTTCCCAATTTAAATGGGATACATTTAGGCAACAATAACATTTCACGATTAGATGTTTCGCTGTTTGTTCCTGTCCCTAAAATTCATTGGCTTAATTTGACTAAAAATACGTTTATAGGGAAAGAACTGCCTTCGCAATTATTTCGCAATAACAAAAACTTAATCGGAATAGATTTTTCTTATAACGACATGAACGACACTCCGTTCGACCTCTTGCAGGGACTCGGGATGTTGATATTGTTGAACTTGGAGCACTGCTCGTTACGCCGCGTACCATTCTTAGTAACACAACCAGCACTTAATTTAATGGGTCTGACGCTGCGTTATAATCGTATCCAACGAATAGAGGATGCAGACACGTTTATTCATCTAAAAAATCTGCAATCACTTGACTTGTCATATAATTCAATAGAACATCTCCACGAAGATATACTTAAACCGTTAACAAACTTATCTAGTATCCTATTAAGTAATAACAGGATCAAGTACATTCCCAATAAATTGTTCCATAACCACCATTTGTATATTATCGATGTGTCTAATAATTTAATTGAATACTTACCCGCGGATGCGTTTCTTCACTCTTCTTTCGAAAACATTTTCCTTAACGGCAATAGACTCACTTATTTGCCAGATACTATTTATCAATCCTTTGAGCCATTAGCTGGCATACCAAAACTTTTAAAATCATTATTGTTCCCTAATAATTGGCAATGCGCGTGCCTGAACGAGATCCTTGTCCAGTTTAAAAGACGCAACATACCTTATGACAGCACCTTATTAGACGGCAAGCACCCAGTGTGCGAGCTGACCGATGGGCCGTGCATCAAAAACACTAGAATAGCTTTACCATACTCATAAGAATGAATAATGCATATCTTGACCGGATTCTAGGGATCCGTAGCACATACTAGTAGTGTAATACCCTTTAAAACGACCTTCGGGTTGGTATTTCTCTTCTGCTTGCTGCCATACGCCCTTATGCTAGTCTTCAGAAGTTTCCCAAACCAGAAATACTTTGTAAGAGGTACTTCATTGTAAGTATTTGTCTATAGATGCCTGCTCAGTCAGAAATAATAAAAGACTGGAGTTACTCGGGCACACTTACGGCGAGTTCCAATAATCAATTTGTGATTTATCTAAAAGTGAAATATATAATTTTGCCAGTCATCAAATAGGTACGTTTGTCTAAAGTATCTTTTGTTAGGTTCTGACGTTCTGACTATCGTTTTCGTTGATTAAAGTTTCAAAAAGAATCCTTGTTATATGAAACAAATGTTATTACAAATTTGGCATAAAGATAGAATAACATTTTACGTGAAAAATGAATTCATAATCGATTTTGATTAATTTTAAAGGTAAGCTGATGACGTTCAAAATAAGGATAGAATACCCCTCTCTGTGTATTTTATTTTTAAAGCCATAGGTACCTACATTATAAAACCGGCCAAGTGCGAGTCGGACTCGTGCACGACGGGTTCCGTACATCTCGTTATCTATAAAAAATCACGTTTGTTGTATGGGTAAATAATTATTTTATTCTGTTTTTAGTATTTCTTTTTATAGCGGGAACAGAAATACCTCTACAATCATCAGTAAAAAAAAATATGTCAAGCTATCACAGTTCATGAGATACAGCCTGGTGACAGACAGACGGACAGACGGACAGTGGAGTATTAGTAATAGGAGTCCCGTTTTTACCCTTTGGGTTTTTACTCGTCGGTTCCATTTTTCATTTGCTTGATTCAGTAGTTAGCAAATATTGTGATAGTTACTTGTCGAATATCTATACTTGTATACTCGTATTTTGTTTGCATGATTTCAAGCTAAGTAAAGTTCACATGTTCTTTTTATTGGTGCAGGTGCGTATAAATGATTAGATAAGAGCAATTTTTGAATTAAATGTGATTCCTCACCCTTTTCGAAATGCGGCAGAATATTTTTCCTACAAAATTGTGCCAATGGCGGTTCTAATTCTATGTCAAAAGACCCACTCGATCCAGGCCTTTATTCCACTCGGTAAAATCATATCGCCTTTGTCATGTAGTCTTATTGTCAACGTTACGACAGCTCTTAATAACTTGACAGTTCTGGCGGCCGATTTGAAAACAGTCCGATAACACGACAAGGGCAAAATGATTTGACCCTTAAAAGCTTTCCCTTAAATCGGTTTCTTGTCGCTCGGTACATGAGAGAGAGATAAGCTACCTAATTAAGAATGCATGCCGTAAAATATTATGTAAGGTTTGACGGGGCCACTCAAACTCGCCAGTTATAGTATTTCATCCGTAGAAATGAATAGTGAGTCCTTCAGAGAGTAACATGGCATGATTTCATGGATCACGCGCATCGCCACGAACAATACAATACAAACACTTTATCGAACACCGCAAAAAAAAATAGGCTAATTTAAAAAAAAACAAGGCGGTCTATCCGGCAAAAAGCGATCTTTTTCAAACAAACTTGAATAGAGAAATACGTTAGGAACGGACGGGTATGTGGTAAATGAGTGAGTTATGCCGTTTAGTTCGAAAATATTGTTTTTTCTGATATCTGAAACCGAAGATAAAATGACAAGGCCCCTTCCTCCAAGGATCCCCCTTCTTTTCTAAGTTTCCCGTTTCCAAATCGTCGGTGAAACTGCAAAACCGCTTAAGTAACATTTTTATTAAGGAGCAAAATGCACCTTTTTGATAAAAGAATAAGGTTCATTTTGCTCTATCATAAATTTGTTAGTTACGCGGTAGCATAGTATTTGCAGTATCACCGACGTTCACGTTCCAAACAGGATCTGTGGCCATTCTCATCCAGCACATGCCAGCCTCCTTGCAAAGATCGTCGCTCCACTTCTCCCAAATCCGACCTCCCTAATTCTCAATGGACGGTTTATTATTCCTCTGTCTTAAGTAGGTACTTTGTTGGAATCGGTTTTCTCGTTTTTTCTCCTTTTCATAACAAAAGAAACGCATTTGGAGGATCCAGATATTCATTGCCAAAATAAATTATGCTCTTTCTATACAATTATTTTCTTTTTAACTTTAATCGTTTTATAATCTGTGTATTAGTTTCTTTTTTTAAATGCAGTATATTTCTGGTCTCTATTCGTTGATTATGTTTTGTCTTCAGTATATATTTTATTTAGGGAAACTGGTTTGACGGATTATCTTGCTGAATATACAATTTGATAGTGATGAAAAGGTGTCGATGCTTTAGTATCGACTCAACCAATGTTTTATTTTTTCTCGTGCCATGGATAATTTTAGATTATTGTACCGCTATGATAATTATTAAACTATTTTAATATAACTTACAGTAACTAACGGGTAAATACAATTGGTAGCCTAAGCCGTAAACTCGAGTAAATCGAAACGAGCAGCACTACCCGTACTGTGCAACATTCACTTATTACGAGTTGTCAAACTGGTTCGCCTACATAAAAAATACTCTAGTCGTTAGTTGCGTGGGTGAGACGGACTAGCAGTGACTGTAGTCGACTTGTGCCTATAAGGCAATAGCTCTGCAAGAGAACGGTTGTGCAAGGGTGAAGCCAAACGAGCGTAATTTTTTGAGTTGTGTGTCGCGTAATTTCGGTCGCGTAATTTTTGCTTCATACCAAAGTTCAACTTATTTTGCTTCGTCATGTATGTACTATGTTGTGTATTTTTCTGAGTCGTGAGTTGTGTTTTGAGTCGCGTATTTTTGGCCGCGTAATTTTTGCTTCCTGCGAAAGTTTAACTCGTTTGCGTCGTCGTATGAACCAAACAGGACTTTTATATGAAACCCCATGCATCAGATATACAGGTCCGGAAATTCGCGAGTCATAGCTCCAAACTTACGACCGTTTTGCTTCACCCTTATGAGGATTGTGAGGCTATGCTAAAATCACGTAGCTGTTAATTTATTTCCACACAATTTAAGCTCCGGGCGGTAACATCTCTCAACCCCTAAATCAAACCCTATTTTCACGATTTTTAATATGTTGTTTGCTATAAAAAACTGGCTTTGTACGTTTCCGTTTGATATTTTCTTGGATAGGAAAACGTAGGTACAGAACTAGTTTTTCATAATATTCACAACATGTTCAACAATCACAAACATCGGACTAGGTTCCAGGGAAGAGAAACGCTATCGCATTTTGTATGGAAACTTTCAGCCTCACAATTCTCTTCAGTCTTCATGTCCGTTTGTAACCCCCGACACAAACAGAGAGGGTGATACTGCCAAAAGCTAATTGACGTTATCACAAATTCAATAGCCAAAGCCGATTCAGTCTTATCCCGTTAGTAATGGGGTTGCACTTACTAACAGGCCAATTTATCTTTCACGTGTCTATTTCTGTATCTGTCTGAGCTACCAAATGAATGATCCGTTTTTTCTATAGAAAGCTTGTTAAACAGCGGTAGTTCTTAACCAGGTTTCATGAAAATCGGTTGAGCCGTTCAATAGATGTCGGCTCTGAGAGTAGGGTCGCCATTATGTGTCGGGGGTTTTTATTTGTTGAATTCATTTTTTGCCGATTCCTTTTTTGTGAAATAAATGCTAAAGGTTTTCATCGTTTTATGATAAGATTTTTAATAAATATTGTATATTTTAAATTATTAAACATAGTTTATTGATAAATATGAGTGTACAATGTTTATAAACTTAATTTAAATATTGTGTTGTTGTTGTAATAACAGGTTGTTTATGTACAACACTAGGTTGGACACGTCATAAGTTACAATTGAGATAAAGAAAGTCATAATGTGCAATAAAACTTATTTTGTTTTATTTATTTTAATATTTTGTCTTTCATATTCTCTTATGTTAATATTATTCTGTTTAATACATTGTTCAGTTTGTTCTGGCTGTCATAATAATGATGGTTTGACGACGAAGATACTCGTTTATTGTTTATATTTAGTAGTTCAACTTCCCTCGTTTTCACTTCACGTTTGTATTTGTAATTAACAAAAACCGATTAAATAATTTGACCTACAGAAGTAAATAGTTTTATTTGAACTTTTGTTTCTTTTATAGGTTAGGATTTAATTTTAGCTTTATGATTTAGTTTATGTTAAGCCTAAGTAGTGTAAGTGATGCTTCTTGTGTGTGCGTGAAATATTAGATATTGCAATGACCAAATAATCCAACGACGTGAAATGCGACTTAAACGAATAAACAAGATTGTTTTATATATATTTTGCAGTTGGTGTGGTACTAAATATGTTGTAATTTTTTTTTAAATTCTTTTTTATTGTTTTGGGAGTAATTTTCATAAAATAGAAAAATGTTGTTTAAGTTGGTATCAAATAACTTATTCTATTTTGATTCTATATTTCAATAAATAAATAAACCCAGGGGTGTTATGCTCTTAAAAACGGCGGTCGGTCGAACGAACGAGCGAAAGTGCGGCGGCCAGTTTAAGTAGTCCCGTCCGAGCGATCAAAACAAATTTTAGCGCGTGCATTCTCAATTAGGCAGCCTTATAAGTACGAGAGGCTTATTAATAATAATGCTGCCAAATTGAATATACGCCCTAAAATGTGTTTTGATATGGCAGGACTACTTAAACTCGCCGCTTGAACAATCACTCGTTCGTCCGTCCGTCCGTCGTTGTTGATAGAATCACACCCCAGATTTCTTATTGAAATATTTCCAAACAGACCATTAAAATTCATTTTTTAATAACTTTAGAATGTATAAAAATGGTGTTACGAAATCCAAATTACCGAAACCTATCTCCTAAATGGACTACTTAAACTCGTCGGTTAATACCAGCTGCGTCGAGTTGAAAAGCGATACCCTTAAGAGAATCACAACCCAGTTCTTGACAGGCACCTTTAATTAATTATATCAATGCAGTAAAAGGCTTTAAGATGTCGTTACGTTAACTCTTAGAATAGCCTTTTATTACGGTAGCGTTGCGTTACTAGGTGGCGTGTAACGTTGTCCCGGAGTCTCTTTACTGGTGGCTATACAGGGTGATTGGTAATGAGATGTACTCGTATTCCGGTTAACGACGCAAATGAAAGAGCTTATTTGCAGTAAAAAGTTCATGTTTTAATTTCCTAAAAATAATATGTAAGGCGTTTTTGGAATGATTGAGTTCCTTTTGACGTAACTAAGATCTAAAGGAATAAATATGATTGCACTTGATTTTGATGTATGTTATTTTCCTACCCAGTTTAAATACCCAACACACTGCTAATTAAGTAAATATCGGAGGAGTCGGTTACACGTATTTGCGATTGTGATAATTACGTTCAGTGTTTATTCTGTCGTCGACATAGTGGGTTCAATGCATTACTTCCGACCCGCCCTCACTTCGCTCCGGTACAAAATAAAAAAACATTAAACAGGAGTAATGTTGCTTTAGGTCAGTGATCCCAGTTATTACAAATACACAATAATGCCTTATTTTTAGGATTCCGTAACTAAAGACATAAATGTAAAAATAGGCCTCTTGACACTAAATTATTCAGACTGTCAACAATCTTGTGACAGACTTGGCATATTATTAACATTATATAATATATATTTAGTCAGACATAAGTACTTATTGATAGGTAATCCTTTAAAACTTCTAAAAATAATGCAGTTAAATGAAAAATTAACATAATACCAACCAGTTACGTATTTAATGTTTCATACATTTTATTATGGAGTCATTTTACTATTTCCCGATAAACGGTAGAAATATTTTCATCACACTTGCTCGTAAATAGTGGTCTAATATGCTAGAAAAATCAGGCCTTTTTTTCCCATTACGCCCTATCGTGCGTAATAGCTTTTTTTTAAATATAATACGTGGACTCAAACTATCATAATACGCCAGGACCCCAATTCTTGTGCCATTCGATATGAAGTTTCATTCGAGATGAAATGTCAGTAGCATACAATTTTCTAAAAATCTCGCATATAAAACTATTGATCTCGACTGTCACTAGAATCGGACTCCTGAACACGTTTGACATTATCTGTGGTAAGTCATAGACAATGATGTAGTCTGCCGCTAATTTATAAATACTGATTATAAACTGTGTGATTCCAAAATAATAATTAAAATGGTGTCTTTGTGCACATAATAAAAATATACAAATAAAAAACTTAAAGAGGACAGGATTTGTTAATTAAACTATCTGAAATAAATCGCTCTCGCTCTCGCACCCGCATCGCTTATGCACTCAAGCAGCCTCCTTGATAAACATTTACATTGTATGCACTGTTGCGAGGTGCAAAACTGATCTACCCTAACTGTAGTAAAAAAAAGCATAACATTTCTTATAAGATGCATTAATATTATGTAATATTTCTACTAAATAAATGTACTAACAACTTAGTATTAAGTACCATATTTAGCGTAAGACTATCACTAACCCGTTTTAGTTTTTCTTGTATAAATTAAACACAAATTAAATCACTATTACGCTTAGCTTAAGCATAAAATATATTAAGTTTGTATTTTCTCGATAAGTGAATTTGTAATTCTTCTGAGAAAATAAATATCTTTAAACGTATATTAAAATTTATATATCAATAAGTTTTTTATATATGTCGTCATCAGATGAAATGGATGTTGCGACTACGCCGGACGTCGCCAACGCGGTTAAAATTATTATTGACAATCGTAAGTTAAAAATACATATGATCTTTTGTCTGATTTTATTTCATTTCCTCGCAATTGTGATGAAAAACATTGTATGTTACACGGGTGGTAAAGGAAATTCAAGGCTCGAGTCATTAAAGCCCTCAGCCTTCGGCTTCGGGCTCCTAACAGACTCTCGTTTGTAATTCTGTCTTTACTATCCTTAATACACAATGTACTATTGTGGTTTTCGGAACTTTTCCTTTACTTGTGCTCCTCTTACCTCCCGCAAGCAAACAAACTCAAACTCATAACATTTATTTGAGATTACATACTGCAACACAACATATTTACATAGTACTTACAATAAAAAACCAGACTGCAATATATTTTCATTGCAGTCTGTTTTTTTTTTGTAATTGGAAAGTGGTAAACAAGATCTTTAATCTATAGGGAATCGTAAGAGCAATGTACTCATACGTACAAATCGTTAATTTGTGACCCATTTCAAGAAAAATTGCCTTGAAGTCGTCAAAGTCATTAGAGATGCCAAATCATATGTAACTTATAGGAGACTCAACCTTATTGTTGTAGAATGTCAGAATGACTTTGGACCTAAGGTGGGTCCCAAATTTAAGTTCTTGACTGTATGACAGCAGAGAGGAAAGTCAGTGTATGGCGAGTCCAGTTCTATGTGCTCTAAGGACAATATTAATACTAATATTATACAACTGAGGCCTTATTCTTTATTCTTTTAACGCCTATTTTTGTCGTATGTTTTTAAGACGGCTTTCCTTAACATTGAGATAAAGGTAACGAATGGCGTTATTAAATAATTATGTAGCAAAACGGTTGTTTGCCTCGTTACGGCTATAGGCATTCTGCCCGCGCGCCGTGTGTGTCGGCCATTTTCAGTATCAGCGCAACGCAATGACGCATCACAGGGTTAGAATTAACATGACCTCGCCTCTATTTAAACCAAATCACCTAAATATTTTTGCGCATTTGTTTAATAAACATCAGGCGAACAGGCAATCATAGCCATTTTAAATAACTTTTATTTATTGTTAAAAGTTTGTGACCACCGATTTGAGGTAAGCCGGTTTATGTCTATCTATTTACTTAGTTCTGATACCGGACACTGGTATATCATGTGGCTCTTTGTCTCACGTCATCTACCAGTGACGCGATTGGTTTAAAAACAAAACAAATAGAAACGCTATAGGTGTAACGCATAACTGAGTCTGTTCAGACTAATCTTTGGTAGCAAATCCCCTGTGTGTTTACGGTACGTCAAACGACGTAATAACTTCAGTCGGGCGTCAGCCTTGCTGTCGTCAATACCTGTTAATTGAACAGGTCCCTTCAAGTAAAACACACACGGGATTTGCTACCAAAGATTAGTCTGAACAGACTCAGTTATGCGTTACAACTATAGTTAGCATAATGCGTCTTGGCAAGGGCCCCGGATCCTATTGATGAACAACTGGTACAATGAAACCATGACCCACCATAGAACTGTGCCACAGTGACATTTTATTTGACAATTCTTAGGGTTTGATATATTACGTCACTGTGATAGATTTCTATGGTGGGTCATGGTACCATTTTGTCCAATGGTTTTTCGTGATGACTAAATATAATTACGAATATTTCAAAAAAAATCGTCCGTCGTTAATCTTTATACTATTCCTGTTTTCTACCTGGATAATTAATGACTTAAGGGAAATTATTGTTTAACTAAATTGTATATTGGTGGTGGTATGGTGGTGGTTGTGTAAATGTATATCACACGGTCAGTTTTTATGTTTATGTTCTGAAATTGCCCACTTATACCATTGTTATTAAACATTCAGTAAACCAATTAACCTATTTATTAGTTACATTATAAAATAAGCCTAGTTTATTAAATAAAAATTATGTACAGCTAACAAAGAGGAAATAAATGAAATCGGGATGTTATTTTAATCATTATTTATTTATTTAGCTGTTTATTTTTTAAACGGCATTTTTTTATAACCCAACAATTAATATATCTGATTTCTTCTTTTTTCTCGCCCTAAAAAAAGGGGGAGGTCTTTACCAAATAGACTTTTCCAACTATAACAATTGGTTAATATAAAAATCACGTCACCAACACAACGCCGAATCAACTTGGTATTTAAACCATGCTTACGCTTCGCTTCACTGCGCTAATCGTGCTGCGTGATATTTTCCAGGTATGTCTGTCCGCGCGGCTGTTTGGTGCTTGTGGCTCGCTGCGCTGGTGCCTCTGTGCACAGCGAGGGACGTCACCTGGCCGGAGTGCTCAACGACCAACCACCGCCTCATTGTGTCCAGACGAACCAGCGACCTCGACGCCCGATCGTTATATTTAGACAATTGCAATATAACTAGCTTAGATCCAGAAAGTTTTAGTAACCTTCCTAATTTACGTAGCATATATTTAAACTCCAGTCATATTTCACAATTGGATGTTTTGCTATTTGTTCCTGTCATTAACATAGAATTTATTTCTTTGGCTAAGAATATGTTGCTAGGAAAAGAACTGCCTTCGCAATTATTTCACAATAACCGCAAGTTAAAACGGATAGATTTTTCTTATAACAACATGAACGACGCGCCGGTCGACCTCTTGCAGGGACTCGAGGAATTAATATGGGTGAACTTGTACAACTGTTCATTAAATCGCATACCATTATTAGTAACACAACCAGCACTTAAAAGTTTAAAATATCTGTATCTGGATAATAATCGTATTCAACAAATAGAATTTCCAGACACTTTTATTCATCTTAAAAGTCTGCGACATCTTTACTTGTCAAATAATTCAATAGAACATCTCCACGAAGATATACTTAAACCGTTAACAAACCTAACTGTTGTCTTCTTAGGTTATAACAGGATCAAGTACATCCCCAATAAATTGTTCCATAACCACCATTTCCATTTTATCGATCTGAAAAATAATTTAATTGAATACCTACCCGCTGATGCGTTTCTTCACTCTTCATTACAAAAAATTAACCTTTACGGCAATAGATTCACTTATTTGCCTGATACTATTTATCCTGCGTTTGAGACTTCCAAAATAAAATCATTATTGTTCCCTAATCCTTGGCAATGCGCGTGTCTGAACGAGATCCTTGTCCAGTTTAAAAGACGCAACATACCTTATGACAGCACCTTATTAGACGGCAAGCACCCAGTGTGCGAGCTGACCGATTGGCCGTGCATCAAAAACACTAGAATAGCTTTACCATACTCATAAGAATGAATAATGCATATCTTGACCGGATTCTAGGGATCCGTAGCACATACTAGTACAGTGAAATACCCTTTAAAACGACCTTCGGGTTGGTATTTCTCTTCTACTTGCTCTCATACGCCCTTATGCTAGTCTTACAGAAGTTTCCCAAACCAGAAATACTTTTAAGAGGTACTACATGGTACTAGACTGTTCAGCAGTTAAAGCTGGGTTGCGAAGTGTTCTGAGGCTGCTAAGTTTGAAATAATAAAAGAATGAAGTTTTTCGAGTACACTTACGGCGAGTTCCAATATTCAATTTGTGATTTTTGTAAAAGTGAATGTTTAATTTTGCCAGTGTCATCAATGTTATTACCCTTGAAAACAGGATATTAAAGGATAGATATTTTTCACTCGCTATAATGTCGGGTTATTTCGGAGTCCCAAGCACGTTTGTCCAAGGTATCTTTTGTCAGTAACTGATGTTCTGATAACGATAGTCAGAACGCCTCTCGTTTTTGGAATTAACAAGTTTCAAAAAGATTCCTTATTAAATGAAACATAAATTTGGCATAAAGATAGAATAACATTTTACGTGGAAAAGAAATTCATAGTCGATTTTGATTCATTTAAAAGTCAAACTGATGACGTTATTATAATAAGCACACCTCTCTTTGTTCTCTAAAGCCTTAAAAAATATATACAAAAATATCCATCATAATTGTATGTCTTTGGTTCCGGTTTTCATTTAAATGATTCATTTTAAAATAATGTGAAATTGTTGGTGCAGGTGCGTTTGAATGATTAGGTAAGAGCAATTTCTGAATTACATGTTGTGATTCCTCACTGTCTTTGAAACGCGACGGATTATTTTTCCTAGAAAATTTTGCTAATGGCTGTTCCAATTCTATGTCAAAAGACCCACTCGATCAAAGCCTTTATTCCACTCTTTAAAAACACATTGCCTTTATCCTGTCGTCGTATTGTCAACGTAGCGATAGCTCTTCATTTCTTAACAGTTATGGCGGCCGAGATAAAAACAGTAATACGTCAAAGGCAATATGATTTTACCCTTAAAATCTTTCTCATGAAAACGGTTTCTTGTCGTTCAGTGCATGAGAGAGCTAGCTAGCTACCTAATTGAGAATGTATGCCATAAAATCTTGTTTATAAACTTTGACGGGACCACTCAAACTTGCCTGTTAATATTTTTTGAGAATACCATGGCAGGATTTCATGGATCACGCGCATCGCCACGAACAATATTTACAATATAACACAAATACACTTTATTGAGCACCACAAGAACAAAAAAGAAGCAAAAGACCAATTTATTAAACAAGGCGGTAAATACGATCTTTAACAAAAATGAGTGAGTTATTGGCGGTTGGTTCGAAGCGATTGTTTTTTTCTGCTATCTGAAACCGAAGATAAAATGACAAGGCCCCTTCCTCCAAGGATCCTTCTCTTCTTCTAGTTTCCCGTTTCCAAATCATCATCATTCTCGGCGTAGGGGAGATGTGTACATAATGATCCCCCTAAGGGAAAATCTTTACTGTGGTCAGAGTTTAAGACATAATCACAAGATTTAAATTGTTAAGGATAGTGAATTTATATATCTAGGGAACAGCATACTTATTTTTTATGATTTTTATGTGTTTTTTTAATTACGTCATGTTCTAAAAGTTTACTAAGGGATCATTTTAAACACATGCATGTATAAAATGATCCCCTGGATACCGTGATATTTAACATTAATAAAAAAACATCCAGGCGTTTACTTTAATCATATGATTGCTCAAGACTACGACAATATGTAAGCGTTTGTTACACATAAAATTTTAAGTCGTGAGCGACAAAGAGATATTTCTTAAAATTAAATAATACATAATAAACAAAATTAAACTTTAAATAGTTCTAAAAAAAACGTTTTAAAGTGATTTTTCGATTCTAATCTCGCGGCAGGACCAGCAAAAATATAACAAATATTTATTTTATGTTAAGGAGAAGGCAAACGAGCACACATGCCACCTGATGGTAAGTGGGACTTCTGACCAATAGACATTTCCTAATGGGGTAATTTGATCCCAGGGATCATTTTATACTCACGAAACGGGATAATTTTACCTCAATCATCAAATTTCAAGGCATCGATCAAAATATGAGTTTCAAGTTCAACATGTGGTACTATAACATCGCTTAATCATAGATGAACGTCAACGGAATATGCTAATAAAAATCAACATGCAGAAAGTAAAGAAACTTTAAAAATAGTCGTACCATAGATTAGACACTCACTTTTCCATATATATTTTTTAAATCCTCGCTCTGTGCTTCCACCTCCATGACACTTGGAGAGACAACTGGCTGGGTCGCGGGGAATACGGTTAATGAGTATTTGGATAGATATCGCTAACAGTAACTCGGATATGATGGGGAATCATTTTACCTTGAGGGATCATTTTGTACACATCTCCCCTATATACCAGTCCTCTGCAGGGCATTGGGCTCTTCTATTGTACACGTTCCGAACATGATCTGTGGCCATTATCATCCAGCACTTGCCAGTCTCCTTGCAAAGATCGTCGCTCCATTTCTCCCAAGTCCACCCTCCCTCAAATCATTCTCTATGGATGGTTTATTATTCCTCTGATTTAAGTACTTTGGTGGAATCGGTTTTCTGGTTTGTTATAGTTTTTATGACAAAAGTAACGCATTTGAAGGATTCAGGTATTCATTGCGACCATTATTATGCTCTTTCTATACAATTATTTTCTTTCTAACTTTAATCATTTTGTAATATGTGTATTCGTTTCTCATTTCTCTGCTTTATATCTTTTTTTAAATGCAGTAGGTACGTTTCTGGTCTCTATTTGTTGATTACGTTTTTTTCTTTAGTAAATATTTTATTTAGGGAAACTGGTTTGACAGATTATCTTGCTGAATATACAATTTGATAGTGATGAAGAAGTGTCGATCTTTAGTATCGACTCAACCAATGTTTAGTTTTTTTCTCGTGCCATCGATAATTTTAGATTATTGTACCGCTATGATAATTATTAAACTATTTTAATATAACTTACAGTAACTAACGGGTAAATACAATTGGTAGCCCAAGCCGTAAACTCAAGTAAATCGAAACGAGCAGCACTACCCGTACTGTGCAACATTCACTTATTACGAGTTGTCAAACTGGTTCGCCTACATAAAAAAATACTCTAGTCGTTAGTTGCGTGAGTGAGACGGACTAGCAGTGGCTGTAGTCGACTTGTGCCTATAAGGCAATAGCTCTGCAAGAGAACGGTTGTGCAAGGGTGAAGCCAAACGAGAGTAATTTTTTGAGTTGTGTGTCGCGTAATTTCGGTCGCGTAATTTTTGCTTCATACCAAAGTTCAACTTATTTTGCTTCGTCATGTATGTACTATGTTGTGTATTTTTCTGAGTCGTGAGTTGTGTTTTGAGTCGCGTATTTTTGGCCGCGTAATTTTTGCTTCCTGCGAAAGTTTAACTCGTTTGCGTCGTCGTGTGAACCAAACAGGACTTTTATACGAAACCCCATGCATCAGATATACAGGTCCGGAAATTCGCGAGTCATAGCTCCAAACTTACGACCGTTTTGCTTCACCCTTATGAGGATTGTGAGGCTATGCTAAAATCACGTAGCTGTTAATTTATTTCCACACAATTTAAGCTCCGGGCGGTAACATCTCTCAACCCCTAAATCAAAACCTATTTTCACGATTTTTAATATGTTGTTTGCTATAAAAAACTGGCTTTGTACGTTTCCGTTTGATATTTTCTTGGATAGGAAAACGTAGGTACAGAACTAGTTTTTCATAATATTCACAAAATGTTCAACAATCACAAAAATCGGACTAGGTTCCAGGGAAGAGAAACGCTATCGCATTTTGTATGGAAATTTTCATCCTCAAAATTCTCTTGAGTCTTCATGTCCGTTTGTAACCCCCGACACAATCAGAGGGGGTGATACTGCCAAAAGCTAATTGACGTTATCACAAATTCAATAGCCGAAGCAGATTCAATCTTATCCCGTTAGTAATGGGGTTGCACTTACTACAACAGCAGATATGTCTGAGATACCACCACTTGTGTCTAAGCAGGCCAATTTATATTTAACGTGTTTATTTGTGTATCTGTCTGAGGCATTGTAGCCACCAAAAGAATCGTCCGTTTTTCTATAGTAAGCTTGTTAAACGGCAGTGGTTCTTAGCCAGGTTTCATGAAAATCGGTTGAGTCGTTCAAGTGATGTCAGCTCTGACAGTAGCATCCGCTTGAAAGAAAACTTGCTAGTGGCGCGTCTAATATGATGGTTTACTGAGGCACCTTCAGACTTCGGGTACGCCGTGATGTACGAAGGGGCTCCCAACCAATATTATGGTGGAAGATAAATAGATGCGCATAGCGGCGCCTGGAGTGGGTCAGCGAGGGTGCTAGTCTATCTGGCCCCCTCCGCTTTCTCCTGCTGCGAGATGACGAATTCGCAGAACGAGGCTACTACCCTCCACCCCTCTCGGTTGTTAAGCATGTCAGTGAACCATCCCTGCCCAACCAGTTAGTCAGCAGGAACATCTGCAGCCACCATGCGGTGCACTCCTCCACGTGTAGCGTCCTGTCCTCGATTCCAAATAATCATCATCTTCGGCGTATATACCAGTCCTCTGCTGTGCATTGGCCACTTCCATTGTACATGTTCCGAACATAATCTGTGGCCATTCTCATCCAGCACTTTGTAACGGTCCAGATATGCCCGTTCAATTCACAAATATAATTCGAGTAAATTCAGGCTCTAACGAGAGCAGAATAATATACAAAATCTATTTTTAATAAATAAACATTATTTTCAAATATATCTAATCACTTACGAGAGCAAAAATATGTGATAAAATGTGAACACAAAATATATGAGCGTGAGCGCCTGTTAAATTTCTATTAGCATTTGCATCATAACAAGAATAATTGCGGTACAAATCTGAGAGGTTTCTCACTGTTTAGAAAGCTGTTGAATTAGTCACATACTAATTTTGCAATCTTATCTAATTAAATATTTGCCTAAATAGGTTCTTTAGTACCGAAATCTAGTATTATTTCATCAATAGACATATATTGCTGAGGAAATTAGGGCATTTTAGGTCTTGCGAGTATTATGAACACGAGTAGGAGTAGGATGGAATTATAAGGTTATCACGGAAGAGCCGATCCGGGCCGGAGTGAAGTCGAACATTACCGAGTAGATGGCGCCTTATTATGATTTTGGTGGTATGCGCTGCAAGCGGTTGTCACGTTCGGATTAGTAAAAAGCGAGAGAGAAGGGGATAGACGCCATCATAATACGGATCCAAGCAGTTGATATTTAAAATAAACTTTAGAATGCAAAGAAAAATATACTGTGTAATGAATAGCAAAAGGATTAGTTTCAAATACTAGAGATGGAGCGATGCATGAATCAGGTGATTCAAGATAATAATGATTAAAATGACCTAAGTGAAGGGAGATGAGATTGAATGTATACCATATGTTAATTAGAGTAAGGGTAAAATTTGAAGTGTGACCTGACTGGCACAAGTGGCAAGAGTGGTCAGTGTGGTCCGAGTGGCTCGACTGGTCAAAGCGCGATGGTGGACATCGGTACTATATATAGAGGTTCCCAAAGGAAAATTGACATTCTCCCTGGGGCATTTGTGGCGGAGCGTAGGCTCATCTCACTTCGGACGCGGGAACGTTGCATCAAGTCATAGGGGATAGGGCTCGCTCTCTGGGGTTCGCCTTGCGTAAAATTTACTTACGGTTCGTAGTTATTTTTAAACGTTTTAGATTCGTTTTGGTTTTAAATTCGTGGAGTGCCAGTTTATTTGCTTTATTTTGTGTAAATTTCGGTTAAATTACGAGTTCTATCAAGTAAAAGGAGTACGACGCATTCGCGGTTAAATTAAGTAGTATTTGTCTTAGTATTCGCGATCTTTGAAAGTGAAATACGTTATTTCGTTTGAATCATTGTTGTTAACTGCTTCTTTAGGGCTAGTAGCGAGGAATAGGGAACAGGACGTGCGATTCAATAGTTAACTTCCTAATTAATTGCTTTTGTAGGGCTTGAAAGGCGTGATTTTACAACTAGTTGCTTTAGCGTTCCGTAACGAAATTATGTAGTTTATTCGCTATATTATAGGAAACGGGTTAGCACAGTAGTTAAATTCTATCCGCGAGATTTTAGGGAAATCGGTATACTTAGGCAATAGGCAATAGGTTTTATAGTGTGGGGAATGGGTTCTTTGTCATGTATGGGAATGCAGCGTGAAAGCCCTGTTTTTTTATATATGATTGATATGATTGTAGTTTGAGGGGGGTTGTGCATTAATAAATAGATTTTATATTCCAGGTTTACTCCAGACGACGGGTTGTGGGATTTTTATACTTTGAATTATCTTAATTTGATATTTTTACTTATACATTGGTAAGGATCTTGTGGTTATTATTTCTCTTGCTGCTGTGTATCCTGGTTTACATAGCCAGGGTTGCAGTTAGTGAGGCTTTCTTTGCATGAGTGTTTTTATATTGTTTGTATTGGTGGGTAGAAATCCAAGCTGTGCCAAGACCCCCTTAGCTATGGTATTAAAGATACCAGACTGTACTCTGAGCCTGGATACAGACAGCGAGGTTTCCCAAATACCAATACGTGTACTAATACTTCATTCTGTGTACCTTTTTAGAAACCACGGAAGCAGAAACTTTGGGTTGGTTATCATTTGTGTCTGGTACATTTCATTGAATAGTTGGGGAATAAAAAGTAATTTTATTAGTAATGGGGGGAGAAGAAGTAGCTTGTTGTGTAAGCTAGATTAGCACTAGATTGTACCAGAACAGTGATCAGGCTACCACTAGTAAGTGTCTGACAAGTCCGAGGAAGCCTAACGGAGCCTCTGATTTGGAACTATTAGAGTCAAAAAGAAGCCTTGGGCAAGCCTAGATATCTTTTTATTCGGCACAGATATCTACAAAAATTGCCTACTTATCCTCAATGTCAGCCTTAGAGGAACAAGTGGGGTCCACAAGTTGGCATGCCGGCGCGCACCCATGGAAGCCTCTTTGGAGTTGAGAATGGGTCCCGATAAATCTATTATTATTTATATATACTAAACCACACAATAGGGCGTCCTAATCATGCTATCCCAGAGAGCTACGGCTTACCAAAAGCATGGGAGGGACAAGAACACGAGTTTTAGGTTGCTTTTATCAGCCGACTCAGCTGAACCTTACAGTTTACCTAGGGACTTAGCTAATTACTGGGAAAGGTAAGCCCATAGGATGTAATAGGTTTTAGAGTAGGCCTTGGCAGTAGGAGTAGGGTAGAGTCAAACGTAGGGATTATAGGGATATAGGCATTTTAGAACAGTAGGATCTCAATTAGATATGTAGGAATAAATCTTGTGTGTTAAAATAATATTTCAATATCGTCTGCGTTAGGTCTTTAACCATTTTCTTAGGGATAGTTATAGGAAGTTTAATTTTAATATATTATTCGTCATAACTATGGAATTTGGGGGTAGGTATATACTACTTTTTCCTATATCCAATTTTACCCTATGGAGTTTCAGTCTATTATGTTTCAATTGAACAATGACTTAACCAATAATGCTCGAGCAAGCTTATCAGAAAGTAAATATTTCTAGTCTTTATCTGACAATCAGCATTAAATAGTAAATTTCAAAGTCATATTTATGAGTTGGACTGGCTTCCCTCATTTGATCTTCTGGGCAGGTGATTTACTTTACATACTGAGTTACGACTCTGCTGTCACTGCTTACGGGCACCAGCTAGTCCCTGTATAGTAATTTCATTCAGCTTTTCCTAAGGGAACTTATGCATAAGAAAATGCACTACAATGGCCGAGGTCACTCCTTCTAGTAAATGTACTTAAAACCATCAAATAGTATCAAGACTAGAAAGCTTTACTATATCTTCAAATCTACACTACAGATGTTTTGTTGAGACGTAGTGGACTGATTTCTCCTTCCCATAATAAACTGAATATCTACTGCAAATACCGTTACTGACAAGTTATAATATCAACAAAACAGCTTGAGCAAAGTAAGTCTCAATTTGTAAATAACATCAATGAAACAGATAGTTCATTATATACGACAGTTCCAGTACATCTTAAGCTTGAGCAAAGTAAGCTAAAGATACGTGAATATTTCTAGTCTATGGCAGATAGCCAAGAATATACTTCAACTTTGAAAGATCATATGTGATCGACTGATTTCTCTCAACTTATATTGAATATATTACATCAAGTGATTTCTCTGTTTACGCTATGGGTTATGCACCCTGCTTGGTTATTCTCAAGGGAAAACCAGCCTTATAGTCTGTGAGCAGTTGAAACCACCATACCATTCCTGTGGGAATATACTTCAGCAAATATCTACAAATTATGATTGAAATCATCATTAAAACCAGCATTCATCATGACTAGAAAGATTCACTATCATATGAGGAATTAGCATTGATATAATTTAAACAAATCTCTTCATAGAAATTGCAGGGTATAGAAATTAACTCAAACTTCATAATCTTGATCTTTATGACTACTTACTTACCATTACTATGGTCTTATTTGACTATTTACCAATACTATCTACATCCAGACAGTGTGACTTGACATGTTCAAGCTTCACAAACTTGACTTTATATGACTACTTACCATTACTATCCATATCCTGACATTTTGACTATGACATATTAATAATTCAGCTCCTAGTAAATTTAATAAGATTTACATACAATCGTTATAATTCTATTTTTCACTCTTGCATTGAGTATGGAGCGTTTGAAAACCCTCTTGTCCCTTGTTGACTGATGACAGACTATAACTGACTAAACTACTACTAACAACTGACAATGACAGTAAAATCAATAATTCCCCCTGGAAAGAGAGTAAAAAAGAGATAGGCGCTGGAGGGATGTCCAGTCTGGTAGTCGAGTCCCACAGTTATGAGCGGGGTGTCTTGTGCTCTAACCATAGGCGCAAAATAAAATGCCTTAAGCATACTTTCCAGTTTCAATTTACCAACCATACTAATACCTAAGACTATGACTGACCTATAAATATATTACATAAGACCATTTATCTGACTACTATCTTAGTATATAAGCTATAATTATATCAATCTAAATTCATATAAGGATAGGTTATTTCCATTATTTATACCAATCTTATATGCATGAAAAGTTCTTAGGTTACTATTTAAAACGGTTCTCAACGTGGGTTCCTTCCTAGACACTAAACGATCATTTGGCCATTTCAACATTATTTCATTCTTACTCTATATAAATATTTAAAGATAAGAAATTTTGATAGGTAGATTATTATCTTATTAGTTTTACATAGGAAAATTACTTAGGTTAAGCTTGAAACAAATTAAAATAGCTTTCATTTCAGAATTTCAGTATAGAGCTTTAGGCTAGGCTTTTCTTTAGGCTTTTAAAATCTTTAGATAGTTAGAAAAGTAAGTTACTTTAAGTTAGGTAAAGTATAATAATAAATTATCAACGTACTTTTTTAAGGGGGGTTACAATAGTGTGCCGTAGTGACCAGGATTTTGAACTTGAGTTATTGTTTGCTTTTGCCAGTTAATTTGTAAATAGTATAATTATGAGATTAAAGAGTAAGAATGAGTTAGGTAGGGTACAATTGGTTTCGTGAAGCGGATAATAAGTATAAGGTTGGTATGAATAATCATTAAGGTTATAGATTGGTTGAATAAGTTAATACACCATTATAAAAAAACACGTATAATTCACAAAAGAAATACAATAGGATAAGTCGTAAATTCTGTAGGGAATAGTCAAGTCACGGGCATGTTCAACACTTCATTAGATTGGCATTTTCCATCTGTATTGTGATAAGTTGTAATTATTATATAGTTGTTTTACTTTCACTTTATTTATCTGCCACCATCACGTTAAACTTTAAAGCTAGTAGTAGTTCAGGATAACATGACACGTTACATATTGTTTATTCTCTTAAATTCCACTTTGTTATATTTTAGATGAGACATGTTAATCATTTAAAAACATAAGTTAAGTAATTAAACAAACAGACATAACTAATTTGGATAATAGATAAAGCATTTGTCATTTGTCACAGACAGATTATACAGTGAAGTCTTAATGGTACAAAGGAAGTTGCTATAGTAAAATATTAAGTAATTTTTGATTGAAAATTATTATTATACAAAAATAAAAAAAAGACATCTTTAATTTAATCATTCACCTCTTATTAATTATAAAGAAATTTTAGGCAAAAGTAACATCAGGGTTTATAAAGGTGGTTTTTTTAAGAGAACATTAGGAAATGCTTATAGATGTATTTTTCAATTCATTTTTACCAAAGGAAAATTGTAAAAATAAAAACTTAGCAGAATTATTGCAATAATTAATTAAAATATAGCGAATAAAATATAGTTATAATTTTAAGCTTTTATATGTTATAGATATATTTATAACTTTATTAAATATAGGGGAGAACTTATTTACTAAAATGTATTATTCTCTTTAGATTAGTGTTTGTATTTAACAAAATAATTGAAATTATCCAAAAAAAACTAATAGTCTTTGAGTAAAAATGAAATTAGTATAAACTTGGCAGTATGAGCATAGGTACTATTAACTTTTATAATAAAACAGTAAAGAAAAAAAAACATCCTACCTATTTTTAGTAGACATACCCTATGATCTGTGTTTTTAGTAATACTTGGTTTCAACTTTGTAAATTTAACTTACCATTTTGAATAATTCAGATACCATATTTGTATGATTCTTCTCCTCATCTGGAATATATTAGGAGTGTACCTAAGTCTAGACTGGATTCTAGATAAAGGAATAAAGTAGACAAGTCTGAATTTCATGGAAAAGAATGGGAACTCGTTGACAGCAACTAGGAAAAGAAATTATAGGTGTTATTTATAAAGCGATTTACTCAGTAGTAATTAAAATTCAATATTTAAGAAGTGTCGATGCCACTAGATTAAAGGTCGGGGGGTTGTTTAGTTATAACTTAGATGTTCAGAGATATAATTTATTTAGATAAGAATAAAATAAGAAGGATAAAATATTCAGAATACTAACCTTACTGTTAAGCTACTAAAATATCAATTTATTAATTAAGTTCAGTCAGTAGCAGGATAGAAAATTGTTTATTAGAAAAGAACTATGACTTTACTGATAATTATAGCCATCATATTATTTAATATAAGTATTAAAAGGTCTTTGTTGTTGGGAGACAGGCTTGAATACAATGAAAGTATTTGGTACCGCACTTTCAAAATCGAGAAACTACTCACTTGTTGAAAAATCTGGGGGTTGGTAAAGCAATTTTATAAAAACTAGTATGTAAAAACAAAGTTAGTTATCATCAGGCACATACATAATAGGAAAAATAGGTATAAATAGATTCTATCAAGTTAAAATTTGACCACCTTAGTATATGAAAACCAAACTATACTTAGATAGGTAGGTTAGGGAAAACAATAATTAAGCAACACAAAGTAGGAATTGTATAATTCATTAATAGTGCATAACAGAGGGAAAGGTGCGAAAGAACAAAAAAATAGGATAACTCGAAGTTTGAGATTTTGATAGTAATTAAACGCGAAACACTTCACTTCATTCGGTTATTCAACCGGAACTAGATCTTATGATTAGTATTGGTCCCACATGTAGTATAGTGTTTATTAGTTGGATATATCTTGTAGACAGATTAAACATTTTGTTGGTACTTTTGCTGACAAAATAGAAAACATATTGTCATTTCTTAGACGCTGTAACAAAAGCAAAATATTCAATTAGTTACAGAAATCAACGTTGAGTAATCTTCATATTTAACAACTTTATTACCAGAAAGACTAGGAAGACTAGATGTTTTGTTAGTTAATGTAAATTTTAGAATAATATTATACAACAGAGTTAGTGCTCATCAACATGAACAAAGGTAGCTAATGTTAAGTATAAGTATAATTTACAATTACAAGAAATAGTAAATTTAAAGTAAAGAGTTAATTGTTCACTTACGCTATATGGAAGTTTCTCATTGCTAGTTAGAAAGACAACATTTGTTCGTTACATTGTTGTTGTATGTATTGCAGTTAAATAGTGCTTCTTCTTCTTTTCTAGGACAGCTTAGAGCCATGCTTGTTGTCCTAATAAATATTATAATGAATGTTAGTTAATTTTGTGGATTATGGAACCTCTGTTTTAGGTTAACAAACAATAAAATAAAAAGGCGTATAAAACAAAACCATAGATAACTGTCAAATCGTTGCTAACAGAGTCGACCGTCTTCATTCGTTCAAAAACCTAAGCGTAAAAGTTTGAGAAGACCAATATTAGACCATTTATACACGGAAGGTCCTTGGTGCGGTTAATTAAACGCTTGAAAAATGTTACTAATTTTATATTATATTTTCATTCACAATAATATTTAATTAAGAATGAAAGGAAAGAAAAAAAATATTTGCGTAGAAATCAAGTCATGTTGTCAATTTCTCGAGTATACTTTAACTTAATTATTTTATATCTGTTGTATTATATGCCTTGTATGTAAAAGACTGCGATTAAATAGGATTGAAAAAAAAGGGGTTCAATACACGATGTGTATGTTTGTAAGTCTGTAACATCTTATGTATGTTGTATAAAAAAAAGGTTAAGGAACATTTTTACCATACATGTCGAGTTTCATGTATGTACGTGTGTTTGTCAAGTCGTATGTGTATAAGTAAAAGTATTGCGCTAAAATAGGACACGGGAATTATTTCACGACGATATTTTATTAATGTTGTGTGTTAACGACTTTGTCGAGTTTTCTTGGATTAAAAGTCGGTTTGGTAATACAATTTAAGAAAGAAAATAGTTTTACGATAATCTTTCTATATTTGCGAAGTGTGTATGTCTATGTTTGTATCTAATTCAGGTTTAAAATGCGCATTGTACTTTGTAAGGAGAAACTTATTCTAAGTTACATTAGATGGCGCTAATTTATATTACGTAATCGATAACGTTTGTATTTTTGGTTGCGCATAGTTTACACACATCATTGCTATGTGGCGAAATCTGTATTTATTTAAATCTCCGCTAGAGGGCGTTAATACTAGCAAATTAAAACACTTTGTAAGTTAGGTAAACCATAGTTAACTCCATGTAGCAAAGACCTGTGTTATCTGTCAATTTAAGGATTTACGGATGCTATTGCTACCGTTAGTCAGGTTAAAATAGTCCGGTTGTTTAGAAGAGAACATTGATGTTTATTTCAGCACTAGTAGTTGTCCGCGACTCTTTCCTCGTTGAAGTTGGTTATCGCTACTTGCGGGTAAAGTGCCCTATTTTCTTTCTCTGGATTTAGGCTGTCTGCGTATTGGATTTTATAGAAATCGGTTTAACTGTGAGTACTTTTACATTCACATTAATACCATTAGTATCATTCTGTAAATATCTATCTATAGAATAGGTTGTCTGTCTAAGCCAAAGAAATTTAATATATACTAATATATACTAAGTACATTATTTTAAGATCTTTGATCTAAACTGAAGATTTAGACGAGATAGGAAATTAAGGATAACATGAATTAGATTGACGTACCTAAATTAAGTTACGTAGGTGTTATAACGGTTGACGAAAAGATTGAGTGTTCAAGCTAAAAGTAGGATTAAACCGTCATTAATATTATAGTTATTAAGTAAGTTAGGTAATTTGTTAGACGACCGTATAATGTCCATAAATGGTGTTAGCTTGCTCGTTATTTTATTTTAGGATTATTTCAATGCAGGATGGGTTTTGATTTGTTCTTGCGGCAGGCATGAAGCGAATCATAGGGATAGGGTGAACAATGATATTTTATATTTAGATAGGTTATGCTCATACAAAACGCATTCCAAAACCGTGACAGTTGCTAGGTTACCATAATTCTACAGACAAAGACGGCAATCCATAGCGAACGCTATTGTTAGAAAGAGACAAATAGATAAAACATAAGATAATTAGGTACCTTCCTTTTTGAGATAATGATATAAAATATTATTGCCCTCAATGATATTTTACTATGTTTAGTTATGTTAAGTTTGATAATTGTCAATGAATAGTACATATGTATGTAGACTCTGTATTGCAAAAACCAATTACAAGTAAATTCGTTCATAAACTCAAAGGGATAAGTTCGCCATTTTTCATGTTAACCTTTGAGGATTTCTTCCAGTTAACCTGACCATGACTAAGGTAACTGTACGAGCATAGGCATTATTACAAGGATGTGCACTAAGGGCAAATAAACTAATACTTCTACAGTTAAATATCCATAAACTATACTTATATATAAATAAACATAATAGACGCCATGATTATATATTTATTTTTGTGTCTGTTAGACTACAACCATGTTTAGATAAGTAAATTATTATCTTTTGTAGTGATATTGTTCTAGCTTTCAAATTGATAGATATGTAAAGGTTATTGCATAGGTAGGTATGTTTAAAAAATGACTGACTGCTGAGTTATTCATAGCAGTGGTTTCCTCTTGGGAAGTGCTGTTAGATTCTTGACGTGTAAGGATGCCCGTGCGGCCTACTTGCTGAATAAATTTCTTTAATCTTTTGTATCTTTTATCTTTTATGCATAATTTATATTATGTTAACATCTACTGACTCGGACCTTTAATGATTTAGCTAAATACCCACAATTTTCAAGTATTATAAAATAAATTCTACTTAGCAAGTATCAAAGTAGGTAGCAGAATAAAATGTGAGTAAGCCTTTCGATACGAAGTTATTCAACGCATACGGTTTAAGTTTAAAACTAAATAGTATTTCAATATCAACCTTACCGTTATTGACATTAAGTTTAATTATATAGTAGTTAGTAGCTTACTGAATGATACAATGCTCATGACTCCGCATTTGTAGGATTTCTAGGGTCAGAGGTTGTGTAAGCTAAGTAGTTAATTAATACTTAAATAAATGCGAAGTAGTCAACTTAGAAACAATAGCACTTAGAAATTTTGAATTACTTACTTACGTGTTTCATAATATACAAGAAAAACAGTATAGGAAATAAAGTTAAATTGATTTGGTAACCCCAATAACACCTTATATAAAACAAATTAAAGTTAAGCGAACCACTTAATTATGTTCTATTATACAAATAGAGTGAAAAATAAACAAATATATTTAAGGAACGAACTGAAAAATATTTATTTGCGTTAGACATAGTATACGTATTAAGTTGATCTTAAAACAAAAAAAATAGAATCATACATCTAGACTTAAGTAAGTCATGCAGGTATTTAATTTAAAAATGTTAATACTGAAATCACTAAACTAACTATACTAAACTGTAGGTATAACATCATCATTTATAAACATCTGCGTGGTATATCTAGAAAATCTTTAATACTGAAGAAGCATCTTTCTACCAGCCTAGTTTGATTTTAAATTTATTAAGAGGTAATTGCTTTAGTTCCTCTGGCAGATGGTTCAATATTTTAATACATACGGCATAACAATTTCTACTTTTTAATACCGTAAGAAGTATGAGTCGGTCCCAAACTCAAACTCAAACTTTTGTTGCTTTCATAAAAGAATAATAAATATAAGTTTGTACAATTTATGAGCTCTGCAAGGGCATTGCAAAATGAACATTTTTATTTTCTATACAATATAATTTATATTTATTAAAATATTTATTTATTTATTTCTCACATTAATTTAAGAATTTATTATTATTGCTCCTTGTCATCAAAAAAGACTTTTGCAGCGTATAAGTAGCGTTTTTTAATGCTAAATAACTAGGTAGCTTATTTTTAAAACGATTCCCATCAGTCATCGGAGTCATTCGAGTCTGGATATCGAGTGTTGAAATTAGCTGTAGGTACCTATGACTTTTCTAAAAGTCCGTGTGCTGTTTCACAAATATACAGACATCATAAATGTAGATTGAGTGTACCGTCAACGGTCGTAATAAAAAGTTTCAAAATATCCATGAACCGATATTGGTAATTTAATACATTGTTTCTGGGCCACAAAAGTGCGATTAATGTGTACAGAGTTTCCCAGATCAATATTTCATATCGTAGGTTTGATGCCACAAAACCGTAATATGTTTTAAAGCGGGTTTTTTTTGTATCGGTAATTCTTGATAGCCTCCATAAGACATAATTATGCAAATCTATTAATCTTAGAGCAAACTTTATCAACATTCAATTTCCAAGTAGTCCGAGTACAATGATCATCCAGAACAAAATCAAGAAATGTAGTGCTTTCGCATTCCGTTAGGACTTGACCAACATACGTAACATTCTCTTTTATTCTCATTATCTAAGGAATATGTTTAGGTTGTTTAGATTTTAAGATTGTGCTTTATTCAAAACAGAATATGATGGTGGTAAGTTAGGTTAAGAAGGTTTTGGTGCTCGTAATGATTTCAAATTGATTTAGCTTTGGAATTAATTATTTGGTTTAGGTAAAATAAGCAGAAGAGATTAGATTGTACACGTCTGAGGTTTGGGGGTTGGGATTTTAGGTTGTATGGTGATATACTGAGTGCAATTTATGTAGATATTAAGATTCAAATCGTTTTCAGATGCGAAATACATAATTTAACCCATTATAGACTAGCGGTTTCGTTTGGTACCGGGAGTCGTGGTTAGAAATTGTGCCTTATTGTTCTATATATTAAAATTTACAATAAATTTAAATAATGAAACAAATCAGTCTATAGTAGGTCTAACATATATCTTAATTTATGGAGTAAGGGTTAATCTTAAGTTAGAATTTAGAGGTGGCGGGATTGATATTTTATTTTTGTTTATTTTATAAGATTACTTTAAGCATACTTTCCTTAGTCATTAATTTACAAAAGGTATATTATTCTTTGCGCTTGGTTCTTTATTGGTTATCTATCAACAACACTGAAGGGTTGTAAGAAAAAAAATGTAATAAATATTAATAAAAAAATTAATATAAGCTAGACAAGAAATGTTTTATAGTTAAAAAAAAAAAAAAAAAAACTTTTTTTTTATAAGTTGTTAAGGCTTTCAAAGTAGTTTTTTGGATCAATGTCGTTATAAGAAAGGGGGGTTGCAGATTCAATGCATAGTTACTTCATGGGTGAATTGGTTGATTGACTGGAGGTGTTTTCTGTAAAAGCATTATAGTTAAAAAAATAGTTTATTTTCTATAAGATTTCCATTCTAGTTGAGCCTGGTGGTTTGTTGGGGGCGTATGGAAGTGAGAATGGGGAAGGTATTAGGTAGATGAATGCTATTTCCGCACAAAAAAAAAAGGAAAGCGTTAAGGGCCCTAATAATTCAATAGATTCTATAGAACTGGTAATCGATTTGTTGACACTAAATTTCAAGGCACTACACTAACAATGGGTTATCTGTGGAATAGGTGTTAGGTTAGATCAAAGTGCAGTTTTAAGTCTGCTTCCATAGAAAACTCATACTACACCGGCAGCCCACAGTGGCTAATGTCATATTTTCTCGTCAACTTTACATGTTCCAAAGGATATGGAGATTGATGGTGGGGTGGAATTACTTAATTTGGATATAAAAACTATTGGATTGTTAGCATTTTAGCTATCAAAGGCATTCGGTATCTAGAGGGGGGGTCTTTGTCAACTCACTTTTGGCCTGAGCAAAGTAGGTCAGATTCATAGGCCGAGCAAAGTGGTCGTCGAATCGTTGTGAAGGGGCAAGATCATACTACTAGAGTAAATTTGGATTCACAACCCAGGTTCCTCTTGCTGAGACCTTGTGTTCCTTGCGAAGAGTGATGAAAGTTCATGGTTGGAATATCGACAGGTTGGGAATTACATTCTGTAATCAGTTTCCATTTTTTTGGTTTCAATACACATCACACCATTATTACAATGGCTTTTACAGTTGAAAGATAGTGTTAACAAATTAGCAGAGTATATTTGCGAATTTAAAGTGAGGTTGGAAAATTTACTCCGGTTAAACAATTTTGTCACCTGTGTAAATTTTGGGGGTTGATTGTAACGGTCCAGATATGCCCGTTCAATTCACAAATATAATTCGAGTAAATTCAGGCTCTAACGAGAGCAGAATAATATACAAAATCTATTTTTAATAAATAAACATTATTTTCAAATATATCTAATCACTTACGAGAGCAAAAATATGTGATAAAATGTGAACACAAAATATATGAGCGTGAGCGCCTGTTAAATTTCTATTAGCATTTGCATCATAACAAGAATAATTGCGGTACAAATCTGAGAGGTTTCTCACTGTTTAGAAAGCTGTTGAATTAGTCACATACTAATTTTGCAATCTTATCTAATTAAATATTTGCCTAAATAGGTTCTTTAGTACCGAAATCTAGTATTATTTCATCAATAGACATATATTGCTGAGGAAATTAGGGCATTTTAGGTCTTGCGAGTATTATGAACACGAGTAGGAGTAGGATGGAATTATAAGGTTATCACGGAAGAGCCGATCCGGGCCGGAGTGAAGTCGAACATTACCGAGTAGATGGCGCCTTATTATGATTTTGGTGGTATGCGCTGCAAGCGGTTGTCACGTTCGGATTAGTAAAAAGCGAGAGAGAAGGGGATAGACGCCATCATAATACGGATCCAAGCAGTTGATATTTAAAATAAACTTTAGAATGCAAAGAAAAATATACTGTGTAATGAATAGCAAAAGGATTAGTTTCAAATACTAGAGATGGAGCGATGCATGAATCAGGTGATTCAAGATAATAATGATTAAAATGACCTAAGTGAAGGGAGATGAGATTGAATGTATACCATATGTTAATTAGAGTAAGGGTAAAATTTGAAGTGTGACCTGACTGGCACAAGTGGCAAGAGTGGTCAGTGTGGTCCGAGTGGCTCGACTGGTCAAAGCGCGATGGTGGACATCGGTACTATATATAGAGGTTCCCAAAGGAAAATTGACATTCTCCCTGGGGCATTTGTGGCGGAGCGTAGGCTCATCTCACTTCGGACGCGGGAACGTTGCATCAAGTCATAGGGGATAGGGCTCGCTCTCTGGGGTTCGCCTTGCGTAAAATTTACTTACGGTTCGTAGTTATTTTTAAACGTTTTAGATTCGTTTTGGTTTTAAATTCGTGGAGTGCCAGTTTATTTGCTTTATTTTGTGTAAATTTCGGTTAAATTACGAGTTCTATCAAGTAAAAGGAGTACGACGCATTCGCGGTTAAATTAAGTAGTATTTGTCTTAGTATTCGCGATCTTTGAAAGTGAAATACGTTATTTCGTTTGAATCATTGTTGTTAACTGCTTCTTTAGGGCTAGTAGCGAGGAATAGGGAACAGGACGTGCGATTCAATAGTTAACTTCCTAATTAATTGCTTTTGTAGGGCTTGAAAGGCGTGATTTTACAACTAGTTGCTTTAGCGTTCCGTAACGAAATTATGTAGTTTATTCGCTATATTATAGGAAACGGGTTAGCACAGTAGTTAAATTCTATCCGCGAGATTTTAGGGAAATCGGTATACTTAGGCAATAGGCAATAGGTTTTATAGTGTGGGGAATGGGTTCTTTGTCATGTATGGGAATGCAGCGTGAAAGCCCTGTTTTTTTATATATGATTGATATGATTGTAGTTTGAGGGGGGTTGTGCATTAATAAATAGATTTTATATTCCAGGTTTACTCCAGACGACGGGTTGTGGGATTTTTATACTTTGAATTATCTTAATTTGATATTTTTACTTATACATTGGTAAGGATCTTGTGGTTATTATTTCTCTTGCTGCTGTGTATCCTGGTTTACATAGCCAGGGTTGCAGTTAGTGAGGCTTTCTTTGCATGAGTGTTTTTATATTGTTTGTATTGGTGGGTAGAAATCCAAGCTGTGCCAAGACCCCCTTAGCTATGGTATTAAAGATACCAGACTGTACTCTGAGCCTGGATACAGACAGCGAGGTTTCCCAAATACCAATACGTGTACTAATACTTCATTCTGTGTACCTTTTTAGAAACCACGGAAGCAGAAACTTTGGGTTGGTTATCATTTGTGTCTGGTACATTTCATTGAATAGTTGGGGAATAAAAAGTAATTTTATTAGTAATGGGGGGAGAAGAAGTAGCTTGTTGTGTAAGCTAGATTAGCACTAGATTGTACCAGAACAGTGATCAGGCTACCACTAGTAAGTGTCTGACAAGTCCGAGGAAGCCTAACGGAGCCTCTGATTTGGAACTATTAGAGTCAAAAAGAAGCCTTGGGCAAGCCTAGATATCTTTTTATTCGGCACAGATATCTACAAAAATTGCCTACTTATCCTCAATGTCAGCCTTAGAGGAACAAGTGGGGTCCACAAGTTGGCATGCCGGCGCGCACCCATGGAAGCCTCTTTGGAGTTGAGAATGGGTCCCGATAAATCTATTATTATTTATATATACTAAACCACACAATAGGGCGTCCTAATCATGCTATCCCAGAGAGCTACGGCTTACCAAAAGCATGGGAGGGACAAGAACACGAGTTTTAGGTTGCTTTTATCAGCCGACTCAGCTGAACCTTACAGTTTACCTAGGGACTTAGCTAATTACTGGGAAAGGTAAGCCCATAGGATGTAATAGGTTTTAGAGTAGGCCTTGGCAGTAGGAGTAGGGTAGAGTCAAACGTAGGGATTATAGGGATATAGGCATTTTAGAACAGTAGGATCTCAATTAGATATGTAGGAATAAATCTTGTGTGTTAAAATAATATTTCAATATCGTCTGCGTTAGGTCTTTAACCATTTTCTTAGGGATAGTTATAGGAAGTTTAATTTTAATATATTATTCGTCATAACTATGGAATTTGGGGGTAGGTATATACTACTTTTTCCTATATCCAATTTTACCCTATGGAGTTTCAGTCTATTATGTTTCAATTGAACAATGACTTAACCAATAATGCTCGAGCAAGCTTATCAGAAAGTAAATATTTCTAGTCTTTATCTGACAATCAGCATTAAATAGTAAATTTCAAAGTCATATTTATGAGTTGGACTGGCTTCCCTCATTTGATCTTCTGGGCAGGTGATTTACTTTACATACTGAGTTACGACTCTGCTGTCACTGCTTACGGGCACCAGCTAGTCCCTGTATAGTAATTTCATTCAGCTTTTCCTAAGGGAACTTATGCATAAGAAAATGCACTACAATGGCCGAGGTCACTCCTTCTAGTAAATGTACTTAAAACCATCAAATAGTATCAAGACTAGAAAGCTTTACTATATCTTCAAATCTACACTACAGATGTTTTGTTGAGACGTAGTGGACTGATTTCTCCTTCCCATAATAAACTGAATATCTACTGCAAATACCGTTACTGACAAGTTATAATATCAACAAAACAGCTTGAGCAAAGTAAGTCTCAATTTGTAAATAACATCAATGAAACAGATAGTTCATTATATACGACAGTTCCAGTACATCTTAAGCTTGAGCAAAGTAAGCTAAAGATACGTGAATATTTCTAGTCTATGGCAGATAGCCAAGAATATACTTCAACTTTGAAAGATCATATGTGATCGACTGATTTCTCTCAACTTATATTGAATATATTACATCAAGTGATTTCTCTGTTTACGCTATGGGTTATGCACCCTGCTTGGTTATTCTCAAGGGAAAACCAGCCTTATAGTCTGTGAGCAGTTGAAACCACCATACCATTCCTGTGGGAATATACTTCAGCAAATATCTACAAATTATGATTGAAATCATCATTAAAACCAGCATTCATCATGACTAGAAAGATTCACTATCATATGAGGAATTAGCATTGATATAATTTAAACAAATCTCTTCATAGAAATTGCAGGGTATAGAAATTAACTCAAACTTCATAATCTTGATCTTTATGACTACTTACTTACCATTACTATGGTCTTATTTGACTATTTACCAATACTATCTACATCCAGACAGTGTGACTTGACATGTTCAAGCTTCACAAACTTGACTTTATATGACTACTTACCATTACTATCCATATCCTGACATTTTGACTATGACATATTAATAATTCAGCTCCTAGTAAATTTAATAAGATTTACATACAATCGTTATAATTCTATTTTTCACTCTTGCATTGAGTATGGAGCGCTTGAAAACCCTCTTGTCCCTTGTTGACTGATGACAGACTATAACTGACTAAACTACTACTAACAACTGACAATGACAGTAAAATCAATAATTCCCCCTGGAAAGAGAGTAAAAAAGAGATAGGCGCTGGAGGGATGTCCAGTCTGGTAGTCGAGTCCCACAGTTATGAGCGGGGTGTCTTGTGCTCTAACCATAGGCGCAAAATAAAATGCCTTAAGCATACTTTCCAGTTTCAATTTACCAACCATACTAATACCTAAGACTATGACTGACCTATAAATATATTACATAAGACCATTTATCTGACTACTATCTTAGTATATAAGCTATAATTATATCAATCTAAATTCATATAAGGATAGGTTATTTCCATTATTTATACCAATCTTATATGCATGAAAAGTTCTTAGGTTACTATTTAAAACGGTTCTCAACGTGGGTTCCTTCCTAGACACTAAACGATCATTTGGCCATTTCAACATTATTTCATTCTTACTCTATATAAATATTTAAAGATAAGAAATTTTGATAGGTAGATTATTATCTTATTAGTTTTACATAGGAAAATTACTTAGGTTAAGCTTGAAACAAATTAAAATAGCTTTCATTTCAGAATTTCAGTATAGAGCTTTAGGCTAGGCTTTTCTTTAGGCTTTTAAAATCTTTAGATAGTTAGAAAAGTAAGTTACTTTAAGTTAGGTAAAGTATAATAATAAATTATCAACGTACTTTTTTAAGGGGGGTTACAACTTGCCAGCCACCTTGAAAAGGTCCTCGCTTCAATTCTCCCAAATCCACCCTCCCTCAAATATATTTTCCCCGGTTCTCTTCAACCTGGACTCAGAAGCAATGAACCAACACGCTCAACCGATATTATGTACCGTACCTACTGACACACGAAAATGTCAGTAGGTACGCCAAATCGCTTGAAACTTCGTAGCAGTAAAGTTTATAAATAAACAAACATACTACTTTTTATTTTATCCAAAAAGACTCAGTACTTTTGATTCTATGAACGTTTAAAATTTGGGTCAATAATATTAAAGCGCGCGGGGGCCATCTTGCTGGGATGACGTCATCGCTTAAAAGCGGTACGCGCCCTTATATGAAAAAGTAAGTTTACAGGGCTATAACTTTTTAACCGTTATAAGTAGCCTGTTGAATTTTTCACAGAACACGTGTTAATATAAAATCTATCGTTTAAAATTGTACAATGAACAATAAATCAAATCCCAAGAGGGATCCTCATACAAAGAAACATGAAAACAAATCAATTTTTTTAGCATTTTTATACTGATTGTATTTTTATAATGGCTTCTTATTTTGATGCTATTTTGCGCTTAAATTGTAGTCTAATTTTTGTAGTTTACGAGTAAATAGGAATGTCAAGTAAAACTGCTACAAATATGTGACAAAACTGATTTTATCAACACGATATTTTAAGCGGTCACCCATCCTGTTTTAGACTACGCGTGTAGTTGCTTAACTTTGGAAGGCGAAGTACGGGGGTTGTATTTGTATAATAGCTTTTTATTTCGGTGTCACATTAAGTTAAGATAATAATCAAAACTCCATACAAACATATACAGTTTACGACCAAACAGTAAACTGTAGTAAAACTCTTACAAAATATTTTAAAACGTGCCTATAGTCCGTTCGCGTTAAGAATGCAGTAAATCATTGTTTTCCGCAGGCTTAGCCACGCCCCCTAACCAATCAGGTCGCTCAAAATTAGGTTTATTTTTATTCATTAAACTTAATCTTTTTAAATATAATTTGTTTTAATTTAAACTCCAATGCGAATACACATTTACCCTCACTGATCAGACGGCATTCACTGCATTCTTAACGCGAACGGACTATAGTTTAAATCAACACGATCGATGTTTAGGTAAGCGGTGGTTGCTTAACTTTTGTGGTAGGCCTTTCTTTACTAATTTCGTGTTAATTTAGAATTAAAATCGCTACTGTATAAAAGAGTGAACTGTAAAACATGATTTTTTGATTGACCTAGCAGTAGTTCTGATACTTCGTGTAGGTATTCATTTCATCGATTTCAAATTTCGCGCGCTGGCGCTACCAAGTCGATAGACGTACTACCTACATACCTACAACAGCTTTGCTAGGTCTAGGCATGATTGCCACTATCCCAAAATTTAAAGTGCTTGATTATTATTCTAATTTTATTTAACCAACTTATTCGACAAACATTACAAATAGGAAAGCCGGTCAGTGACAGACGGTTAGTTATGTAATACAAAATAATAGATAAACATAGCTGCCATAGAAATATCAAAACTAATTCGTAAAAATATTACGACTTACAAAGTTAAGCAAGTACAAGCGTAGTCTATAACAGGATGGGTGACCGCTTAAAATATCGTGTTGATAAAATCAGTTTTGTCACATATTTGTAGCAGTTTTACTTGACATTCCTATTTACTCGTAAACAACAAAAATTAGACTACAATTTAAGCGCAAAATAGCATCAAAATAAGAAGCCATTATAAAAATACAATCAGTATAAAAATGCTAAAAAAATTGATTTGTTTTCATGTTTCTTTGTATGAGGATCCCTCTTGGGATTTGATTTATTGTTCATTGTACAATTTTTAACGATAGATTTTGCATTAACACGTATTCTGTGAAAAATTCAACTAGCTACTTATAACGGTTAAAAAGTTATAGCCCTGTAAACTTACTTTTTCATATAAGGGCGCGTACCGCTGTTAAGCGATGACGTCATCATCCATGAGCGCTAGCCGCCGGGTTTCGAGCGCCGCATACGAAGTTTAAAATTTAATATCTCGAAAACTATTTGACGTATAGAAATGATTTTTTTACAGCTATTTTTAGTTTTTAATGAATAATACGGTAAGCCAAAAATCGAAACTGGCTGACATTCTCTATTATTCAGGAGTTTTTAAATTATGTACTTTTTATATAATCTAATTAATAACCTGAGATACGCCGCTGACATAGTCGTCCGTGCGTCTACTGGAGAAGGTATCCAAAGGATTGTACACAGAATGTTCAGCAGAAAAGCCGGACTTAACAAAAATGTGCCCAAAACAAAGTAAATGATACTCACAAATGACAGGACAGATCAGTCTCAGACTTGTGTACCTATTAAATGGACTGACAAAGTCAGTATTGTAAAGGTTTTAAAACGAGTGGCGAAAGAAAAACAGCTTGTCCGAACTATCAAACAGCGCAGGTTGCATACTTGGGTCATTTGCTACGCCATGATGGAAACCAATTGTTGCATACCACCATGAGGGGGTAAATCCAAAGGACGAAGAAAAAGGCTGCAAGAAGGAAGATGTCCTGGCTGAGAAACATCAGAGATGTGACTGGTATCAAAACCGTGGAGCAACTTTTTACACTGGATATGGATAGAGAAAAATTCAAGAGTAGGTATGAATGCCAATCGCAAAAAGCCGCATCAAAATCCGTTTGGTGATTAAGTTGGAGTTAGCGGATATAAAGTTTTATATTATGTAAAGATAAAGATGA
This sequence comes from Acleris literana, assembly GCA_946894065.1. Taxonomy (NCBI): domain Eukaryota; kingdom Metazoa; phylum Arthropoda; class Insecta; order Lepidoptera; family Tortricidae; genus Acleris; species Acleris literana. Next base: position 16,508,671 of record OX335684.1, on the reverse strand, counting down.
AGAACAATAGTAATTAGTTATTATGTTTTAAACGTCCGCGTAAACATAAATAATTCCACGAATTATGGAAACACAAGCATTGATTACAAAATCTTACTTTTTGTCACGCTTGTTTTTAATGAAGTTAAAGATAATGAGTTCAGCAGTAAGGTCAATGCAGTGATTTTTTTAAATCTGTGCAAAACCCAGTGCCTTATCAAGTTACGGGTTTGCCGAAGTCAAAAAGGTTACCGATACTTTATCAGTCTTGAGAATTTTTGCCAGTACGCATCAATATTTTAACATTTTAAAACAGTTTAGCATTTACCTATTAATTATATTCGTGATCTATTTTAGGAGTTAGTAAATTGTGATTCTTACTAACCATATTGTAGAATTAGAGCATATGCAAGGCAAAATTAATCTTCATAATATAAAAGAAGAAACTGACTGGCTGACTGCAATCAATTATGAGATATTTTATCAGTCGACGCACAGCCGAAACCGCTGGACCTCGGGTTTTAAAATTTGGAGGGAAGTTTCCTTGGATATCCTACAGGCGCACTAAGACGGGATTTTCGGAAATTAATTCCCTAAGGGGTTGAAATAGGTGGAGTAGCGAGAAACTAATTGCGTACGAAGTCGCGGGCGACCTCAAGTTAAGCATATCATGTAAAGGCATTCGACCTTAGTCCTCCGAGCTAGTCTTGAAGAAGCTTTCTTTAATTACTAATACGGAATATGCATTGATTTTTAGATCGCCGCATTTCTCATCAAAATATGAAAATACCGTAAAAGAGATCACCAAAAGTGAAATTAAAATTAAAATGGACCGCGAAATATGGCTCGCTAATTAGACAGCGATTAGACAGTGAGATCCAGTACGCCATGTGACGTCATGTTACACGTCGGCCATATAAACTGCATGTTACATTCTGTTTTGCCGGAAGAGATAGGGACAAATATTTGTTTGCTTATTTTTATAGCTATTAAAAAAATGATTTTTTTTCAACTGTTTGTTAGATGAAAAAGCTTTTATTGAAGCTGTAAAAAAATGACATGAATATTCGCTATTAGTTTGTGTATTTTAATAGTTTTTATTTTGTTTAATACGTCTCTAAGTAATATGGTCTGAAAACTACTTTTATCTATTTAATAGTTAGTTATATAGCAAAATGGTTCCTTGCTTCTCAAAGTGCGGCTATTACGCAACATGCGCCCCCATTATCAGCATTGCAATGACGTATCCCTGAGGGTCAGGCTCAGCATGACCCCGCCTCTATTTAAACCAAATCACCAAAACTTTTTTGCGCATTTGTTCAATAAACATCAGACGCACAGGCAATCATAGCCATTTTTAATTTCCATCTTTTATTTTATTGTTAAAAGTTTGTGATCACCGATTTGAGGTAAGCGTTTTTTATGTTTTTCTACTTAGTTCTGATACCGGATCCTATCGATGTACAACTGGTAGAAATGGAACCCTGACCCACTATAGAACTGTGTCACAGTGACATTTTTATTGACAATTCTTAAGATTTGATTTGCTCGTATTACGTCACTGTGACAGATTTCTATGGTGGGTCGTTGGGTGGTCAGATTTCTATGATGACTATATTATAATTACGAGTATTTCAAATAAGTTCGGTCGTCGTTAATCATAATGAACATATTCCTGTTTTCTACCTGGATAATTAATGATTTAAGAAAAAAAAATTATTTGGAAGATGATGAAACAAAAATGGTTACTAAAAGCCTATTTAATGAAGATTATAAAATCATAAACATCTACTAACCTATTAACTATCATTAATGAAAAAAAAATATGAACGTACTTACGCCCTAAGCTGTGGCGCGGTGAACGAGATAGGTAGGTGTACGAGCGCGGGCGGGCCGGCGCACAGTGGGGCAACGGGGAATTAATTCAATTTTGGGATGGTCATCACTAGTCACATTTTTTATCTGATATGTATATAAAACATTTCAAATACCCATGATCTAATAAAACATTGCATATATATATTATTTTTATAAAGAAATTAGGCCGCAAAACTCGTACAAATGAACTCGCATGAAATAAACGTTAAAAATACCTTGCATTTGCAAAGGGTGTATTCCTCTCAAGTTATTGATTTTTGTTTAACATGTTTCAAGAAACAATAACAACAAGAAACATTATTCCTACTATTGTAAATGAAATAATATTTATGGTTTCTCTTAGTAGTAGTTTTAGCAATGTTTTGTGTTCCAAAACTACAAGGACTGGAAGAACTGTGGGTGCACATTGGCACTCGGAAATCACACGATATCTGGCCTGCCACACAATAGCATTGTGTTCAGAAAGGTAATTAATGTAAAATCAATTGATTTCGGCACAGTTTTTTATAACTTATAAGGAATTCTCGTTTATTGTTTTTGGTTCTGAATAAATACACGATCTGCCGTTATTCCATTCTCTTACTGAGTGCGATACATCGTTTAACGGGAGGGGCAAAAAAACCGTTTTTGAGGCACGGAAAACATACTCCAATACAACACATGGATTGAAATTGCAATATGAAGGAGATCATTAGAGAGCAGATCCTGAAATTCAAATCTTATCCTGAAATTCCTGATCCTGAAATTCATCACTACCTATAATTAATAATAAAATAAGCAAATTAAAAAAAAAACTCATTAATATCACTTTTTACAGATCGTGCTCATATCGGAGATGTTAAATGAATGTAGAAAAAATATATTGTTCACAAAAAAGGACAGGCAAATTGAAAACATGCCCCCCACAGAAGCTGTTCTCAAACAACACGTATTAAGACTGCGCCGAGCAAACGTCGAGCGTTCAGTGGCGCCCTCATTACAATTATTGTGTTTTCTAATTAACTAAAAAAAACTTTGGAATCGGACGATGGTTTTTTGTGGCGCAAGTAAAAACACAATTTACGAGATACGTAACGAACTTTAATAACAATTACCCTTTTATTAGTCAGCTTAACGGGAAAAGGTGGCCACTGTTTTCCGTAAAGTTGATAACTCGAAGGTCAGTTGTTATTAAACTATGTGATATAAAAAAGTAAGTATAAGTTGTGTTTTCATTTGTAGTATTGTAGTAGAAAAAAGGTTCGTCCGATTTCAAGAAAATACTTTATTTCATTAGAAAACACAATAATAGTAATGACTGTAATGCCCCTGTACATCCGGCGTACGCTCAGCGCAGTCTAAAGTGCTGTTTTTCAAGGCGTGCACGTTTGGGGGCAGTGTCTAATAAAACACCAGAACACACCTTGCGCTTCTGAATTTGGCTGGCCGAAAGAAAAAGATATCTGGTTGCCACTTTAGGTTCATAGGGCCATGGCTGCACAAGCGTACAAATAAGACTCTTTCTTATTTTTTTTAATGCTTATTAATGTATGTAATAGTAAATCCCACCTTTGAAATTTGTCACCCATGAGCCCTGATTTTTGAAGAAAGTTGTTTTAAGATAATGTTCAATACCTATATTTTTCGAAGGACTGTTCTATTTGAAGGATGAAAATGATTTCGATTTCGCCCTATATATGCATCCGAATATAAATCGACACATCGAAATGATTAAGTGATTGCCATATTTAAGCTCTTTTTCGTACTATGGCACCGAACACCGCCACACGTATAATATTTTTTATTTTTTATTATTGTGTACCAAGTTAATTAATGTTAATATTTTTGTAATCTATATTTGAAGGGCTTTTTTGAGTATTTTTGTTTACCATGTTCCATTTGAAAATCTGAGAATATTAGGGTTTGTTTATATTTTTTTACCACTTGGAGTACACAATTGTAGTAGGTATTTTTATTTTGCATCACAAAACGAAAAACCTATTCTCTGCTAAGCGACCTATATAAATCTAGGGCGATCGAGCTGTGGAAGTCCACAAAAGGACAAAAACACTCGAAATCACTAATTACAGGGTTCAAAAGCAAGTTCTCCAAGGAGATTCTAAAACTCAAAAGAGAAAAGACTTGCGCAGTGACTAGGATCCTAACTGGCCACTGCAAATTGACCAGACACTTGTTTCTAATGGGTATGAAACAAGAAGCGGCATGCAGGTTCTGTCAAGCAACAGAGGAGAGAGCTATGCACATCCTTTGTTCTTGCGGACCACTATTCGTTATAGAAGTATCTACCTAGGGCGACATATCATGGACCCACAAGAGATACAACTCCTCACTGCCCAAAGCATCTGGAAATTCCTAGACGCAACGGGCCTTTGCGGTGAACTTTAAACTAAGGGCTGCCACAAAAGATCAGCAATGGTCGAAGTGGCTCACAAGGCCCATCTTAACCCCACCAATAATAATAATAAATACAAAAATGAGATGGCCAATGAATTAGCCGTCTTCGATTTATCCGAAAAGATACACCGAACTTGGCTTTCTATCTCAATTACATCCACTAGATATTTTTTTCCAAATGCCGGAAGTTCGCTATTTTATCCTCCTCCCCCTCCCCCCTGTCACGGAGTCAAGGTTGGCTAACGTGCTTTTTCAGCTCAGTTTGACCTGTATAATAACTATGCCAAGTGTCATTATTCTACGCAAAATTGTAACACTTTTACTCAATAGAACCCCAGTAATCTATGATTATTACGCTAACTATACTTACCCTAACATCTTCTTGTTCATGTCACAGTTTATAAATAATTTTTATAATCATTATAAATAAAGCAAATATTAAATTAGATTATAGACACATCAAAGAGGAAATAAATAAAATCGGGATGTTATTCAATTAATTATTTATTTATTTAGCGGTTTATTTTAAACGATTTTTTTGTTATTTTAACAACTAATAATTGGATCTGATTTCCTCCTTTTTCCCGACGTAAAAAAAAGGTAGATTTCTTTACAAAATAGACTTTTCCAACTAAGTATAACACTTAGGTAATATAAAATACACGTCACAAAAATACAGCCGCAATTGCAACTTAGTATTTAAACCGTGCTTATGCTTCCTTCACTGCGTTAATCATGCTGCGTGATATTTTCCAGATATGACTGTCCGGACAGCTGTGTGGTGCTTGTGGCTCGCTGCGCTGGCGCCTCTGTGCGCGGCAACGGAAGTCACCTGGCCGGAGTGCTCGACAACCAGCCACCACCACCGCGACATTGTTGTGTCGAGACAAACCAGCGACCTCGAAGCATCAGTAATATATTTAGATGGTTGCAACATAACTACCTTAGCTCCAGGAAGCTTTAGTAACCTTCCCAATTTAGATGGGATACATTTAGGCAACAATAACATTTCACGATTAGATGTTTCGCTGTTTGTTCCTGTCCCTAACATTCAAGGGCTTAATTTGATTAACAATACGTTTCTAGGGAAAGAACTGCCTTCGCAATTATTTCGCAATAACAAAAAATTAATCAAAATAGATTTTTCTTATAACGACATGAACGACGCGCCGTTCGACCTCTTGCAGGGACTCGGGATGTTGATATGGTTGGACTTGCAGCACTGCTCGTTACGCCGCGTACCATTTTTAGTAACACAACCAGCACTTAATTTAATGCGTCTGCGGCTGCGTTATAATCGTATCCAACGAATAGAGGATGCAGACACGTTTATTCATCTAAAAAATCTGAAAGAACTTGACTTGTCATATAATTCAATAGAACATCTCCACGAAGATATACTTAAACCGTTAACAAACTTATCTAGTATCCTATTAAGTAATAACAGGATCAAGTACATTCCCAATAAATTGTTCCATAACCACCATTTGGATATTATCGATGTGTCTAATAATTTAATTGAATACTTACCCGCGGATGCATTTCTTCACTCTTCTTTCGAAAATATTTTCCTTAACGGCAATAGACTCACTTATTTGCCAGATACTATTTATCAATCCTTTGAGCCATTAGCTGGCATATCATTATTGTTCCCTAATAATTGGCAATGCGCGTGCCTGAACGAGATCCTTGTCCAGTTTAAAAGACGCAACATTTACTATGACAGGACCTTATTAGACGGCAAGCACCCAGTGTGCGAGCTGACCGATGGGCCGTGCATCAAAAACACTAGAATAGCTTTACCATACTCATAAGAACGAATAATGCATATCTTGACCGGATTCTAGGGATCCGTAGCACATACTAGTAGTGTAATACCCTTTAAAACGACCTTCGGGTTGGTATTTCTCTTCTGCTTGCTGCCATACGCCCTTATGCTAGTCTTCAGAAGTTTCCCAAACCAGAAATACTTTGTAAGAGGTACTTCATTGTAAGTATATGTCTATAGATTCCTGCTCAGTCCGAAATAATAAAAGACTGGAGTTACTCGGGCACACTTACGGCGAGTTCCGATAATCAATTTGTGATTTATCTAAAAGTGAAATATATAAGTCCTCGTGTGGTTGCCGAGTTAGAATAGTGCCACTCCATGTCTTCCCGCTGATGTCGTAAGAGACGACTAAGGGAATAAAGGCTTGTAGTACTGTTAGGCGATGGGCTTGCAACCTGTCACTAATACGCTGGTAAACATCTTAGCCTAATTGCGCAAATTGTGGTAATAGAATTATCAACAAGTTTTTAGAGATGTTTGTAATTCTGTAGCTTTGCCTACCCCACTCTGGGAATGAAGGCGTGAAATTATGTATGTATGTATGTATGAAATATATAATTTTGCCAGAGTCATCAAATAGGTACGTTTGTCTATAGTATCTTTTGTTAGGTTCTGACGTTCTGACTCTCGTTTTCGGGGATTAAAGTTTCAAAAAGAATCCTTGTTATATGAAACAAATGTTATTACAAATTTGGCATAAAGATAGAATAACATTTTACGTGAAAAATGAATTCATAATCGATTTTGATTAATTTTAAAGGTAAGCTGATGACGTTCAAAATAAGGATAGAATACCCCTCTCTCTGTATTTTATTTTTAAAGCCATAGGTACCTACATTATAAAACCGGCCAAGTGCGAGTCGGACTCGTGCACGACGGGTTCCGTACCATTATCTATAAAAAATCACGTTTGTTGTATGGGTAAATAATTATTTTATTCTGTTTTTAGTATTTCTTTTTATAGCGGGAACAGAAATACCTCTACAATCATCAGTAAAAAAAAAAGATGTCAAGCTATCACAGTTCATGAGATACAGCCTGGTGACAGACAGACGGACAGACGGACAGTGGAGTATTAGTAATAGGAGTCCCGTTTTTACCCTTTGGGTTTTTACTCGTCGGTTCCATTTTTCATTTGCTTGATTCAGTAGTTATCAAATATTGTGATAGTACTTGTCGAATATCTATACTTGTATACTCGTATTTTGTTTGCATGATTTCAAGCTAAGTAAAGTTCACATGTTCTTTTTATTGGTGCAGGTGCGTATAAATGATTAGATAAGAGCAATTTTTGAATTAAATGTGATTCCTCACCCTTTTCGAAATGCGGCAGAATATTTTTCCTACAAAATTGTGCCAATGGCGGTTCTAATTCTATGTCAAAAGACCCACTCGATCCAGGCCTTTATTCCACTCGGTAAAATCATATCGCCTTTGTCATGTAGTCTTATTGTCAACGTTACGACAGCTCTTAATAACTTGACAGTTCTGGCGGCCGATTTGAAAACAGTCCGATAACACGACAAGGGCAAAATGATTTGACCCTTAAAAGCTTTCCCTTAAATCGGTTTCTTGTCGCTCGGTACATGAGAGAGAGATAAGCTACCTAATTAAGAATGCATGCCGTAAAATATTATGTAAGGTTTGACGGGGCCACTCAAACTCGCCAGTTATAGTATTTCATCCGTAGAAATGAATAGTGAGTCCTTCAGAGAGTAACATGGCATGATTTCATGGATCACGCGCATCGCCACGAACAATACAATACAAACACTTTATCGAACACCGCAAAAAAAAATAGGCTAATTTAAAAAAAAACAAGGCGGTCTATCCGGCAAAAAGCGATCTTTTTCAAACAAACTTGAATAGAGAAATACGTTAGGAACGGACGGGTATGTGGTAAATGAGTGAGTTATGCCGTTTAGTTCGAAAATATTTTTTTTTCTGATATCTGAAACCGAAGATAAAATGACAAGGCCCCTTCCTCCAAGGATCCCCCTTCTTTTCTAAGTTTCCCGTTTCCAAATCGTCGGTGAAACTGCAAAACCGCTTAAGTAACATTTTTATTAAGGAGCAAAATGCACCTTTTTGATAAAAGAATAAGGTTCATTTTGCTCTATCATAAATTTGTTAGTTACGCGGTAGCATAGTATTTGCAGTATCACCGACGTTCACGTTCCAAACAGGATCTGTGGCCATTCTCATCCAGCACATGCCAGCCTCCTTGCAAAGATCGTCGCTCCACTTCTCCCAAATCCGACCTCCCTAATTCTCAATGGACGGTTTATTATTCCTCTGTCTTAAGTAGGTACTTTGTTGGAATCGGTTTTCTCGTTTTTTCTCCTTTTCATAACAAAAGAAACGCATTTGGAGGATCCAGATATTCATTGCCAAAATAAATTATGCTCTTTCTATACAATTATTTTCTTTTTAACTTTAATCGTTTTATATACTGTGTATTAGTTTCTTTTTTTAAATGCAGAATATTTCTGGTCTCTATTCGTTGATTATGTTTTGTCTTCAGTATATATTTTATTTAGGGAAACTGGTTTGACGGATTATCTTGCTGAATATACAATTTGATAGCTGATGAAAAGGTGTCGATGCTTTAGTATCGACTCAACCAATGTTTTATTTTTTCTCGTGCCATGGATAATTTTAGATTATTGTACCGCTATGATAATTATTAAACTATTTTAATATAACTTACAGTAACTAACGGGTAAATACAATTGGTAGCCTAAGCCGTAAACTCGAGTAAATCGAAACGAGCATCACTATGTACTGTGCAACATTCACTTATTACGAGTTGTCAAACCGGTTCGCCTACATAAAAAAATACTCTAGTCGTTAGTTGCGTGAGTGAGACGGACTAGCAGTGACTGTAGTCGACTTGTGCCTATAAGGCAATAGCTCTGCAAGAGAACGGTTGTGCAAGGGTGAAGCCAAACGAGCGTAATTTTTTGAGTTGTGTGTCGCGTAATTTCGGTCGCGTAATTTTTGCTTCATACCAAAGTTCAACTTATTTTGCTTCGTCATGTATGTACTATGTTGTGTATTTTTCTGAGTCGTGAGTTGTGTTTTGAGTCGCGTATTTTTGCTTCCTGCGAAAGTTTAACTCGTTTGCGTCGTCGTGTGAACCAAACAGGACTTTTATATGAAACCCCATGCATCAGATATACAGGTCCGGAAATTCGCGAGTCATAGCTCCAAACTTACGACCGTTTTGCTCACCCTTATGAGGATTGTGAGGCTATGCTAAAATCACGTAGCTGTTAATTTATTTCCACACAATTTAAGCTCCGGGCGGTAACATCTCCCAACCCCTAAATCAAACCCTATTTTCACAATTTTTAATATGTTGTTTGCTATAAAAAACTGGCTTTGTACGTTTCCGTTTGATATTTTCTTGGATAGGAAAACGTAGGTACAGAACTAGTTTTTCATAATATTCACAGCATGGTCAACAATCACAAAAATCGGACTAGGTTCCAGGGGACAGAAACTCTATAGCATTTTGTATATAAACTTTCAGCCTCACAATTCTCTTAAGTCTTCATGTCCGCTCGTAACCCCCGACGCAAACAGAGGAGGTTAATTGTTACACTGCCAAAAGCTAATTGACTTAATCACAAAATCAATGGCCAAAGCATTTTCAATCTTATCCCGTTAGTAATGGGGTTGCACTTACTACAACAGCAGGTATGTCTGAGATACCACCATATGCGTCTTAGCAGGCCAATTTATATTTAACGTGTTTATTTGTGTATCTGCCTGAGGCATTGTAGCCACCAAATGAATGATCCGTTTTCTATAGAAAGCTTGTTAAACGGCGGTGGTTCTTAGCCAAGTTTGATGAAAATCGGTAGAGCCGTTCAAAAGATGTCGGCTCTGACAGTAGGGTCGCCATTATGTGTCGGGGATTTTTATTTATTGAATTCATTTGTTGCGGGTTCCTTTTTTGTGAAATAAATGCTAAAGGTTTTCATCGTTTTATGATACGATTTTTAATAAATATTGTATCTTTTTAATTATTAAACATAGTTTATTGATAAATATGAGTGTACAATGTTTATAAACTTAATTTAATTATTGTGTTGTTGTTGTAGTAACAAGTTGTTTATGTACAACACTAGGTTGGACACGTCATTAGTTACAATTGAGATAAAGAAAGTCATAATGTGCAATAAAACTTATTTTGTTTTATTTATTTTAATATTTTGTCTTTCATATTCTCTTATGTTAATATTATTCTGTTTAATACATTGTTCAGTTTGTTCTGGCTGTCATAATAATGATGGATTGACGTTTTTGCGAAGATACTCGTTTATTGTTTATATTTAGTAGTTCAATTTCCCTCGTTTTCCCTTCACGTTTGTATTTGTAATTAACAAAAACCGATTAAATAATTTGACCTACAGAAGTAAATAGTTTTATTTGAACTTTTATTTCTTTTATAGGTTAGGATTTAATTTTAGCTTTATGATTTAGTTTATGTTAAGCCTAAGTAGTGTAAGTGATGCTTCTTGTGTGTGCGTGAAATATTAGATATTGCAATGAACAAATAATCCAACGACGTGAAATGACGAATAAACAAGATTGTTTTATATATATTTTGCAGTTGGTGTGGTACTAAATATGTTGTAATTTTTTTTTAAATTCTTTTTTATTGTTTTGGAAGTATTTTTCATAAAATAGAAAATTTTTGTTTAAGTTGGTATCAAATAACTTATTCTATTTTGATTCTATATTTCAATAAATAAATAAACCCAGGGGTGTTATGCTCTTTAAAACGGCGGTCGGTCGAACGAACGAGCGAAAGTGCGGCGGCCAGTTTAAGTAGTCCCGTCCGAGCGAACAAAACAAATTTTAGCGCGTGCATTCTCAATTAGGCAGCCTTATAAGTACGAGAAGCCATGCTGCCAAATTGAATACACGCGCTAAAATGTGTTTTGTTTGATATGGCAGGACTACTTACACTCGCCGCTTGAACAATCACTCGTTCGTCCGTCCGTCCGTCGTTGTTGATAGAATCACACCCCAGATTTCTTATTGAAATATTTCCAAACAGACCATTAAAATTCATTTTTTAATAACTTTAGAATGTATAAAAATGGTGTTACGAAATCCAAATTACCGAAACCTATCTCCTAAATGGACTACTTAAACTCGTCGGTTAATACCAGCTGCGTCGAGTTGAAAAGCGATACCCTTAAGAGAATCTCAACCCAGTTCTTGACAGGCACCTTTAATTAATTATATCAATGCAGTAAAAGGCTTTAAGATGTCGTTACGTTAACTATTAGAATAGCCTTTTATTACGGTAGCGTTGCGTTACTAGGTGGCGTGTAACGTTGTCCCGGAGTCTCTTTACTGGTGGCTATACAGGGTGATTGGTAATGAGATGTACTCGTATTCCGGTTAACGACGCAAATGAAAGAGCTTATTTGCAGTAAAAAGTTCATGTTTTAATTTCCTAAAAATAATATGTAAGGCGTTTTTGGAATGATTGAGTTCCTTTTGACGTAACTAAGATCTAAAGGAATAAATATGATTGCACTTGATTTTGATGTATGTTATTTTCCTACCCAGTTTAAATACCCAACACACTGCTAATTAAGTAAATATCGGAGGAGTCGGTTACACGTATTTGCGATTGTGATAATTACGTTCAGTGTTTATTCTGTCGTCGACATAGTGGGTTCAATGCATTACTTCCGACCCGCCCTCACTTCGCTCCGGTACAAAATAAAAAGACATTAATCAGGAGTAATGTTGCTTTAGGTCAGTGATCCCAGTTATTACAAATACACAATAATGCCTTATTTTTAGGATTCCGTAACTAAAGATATAAATGTAAAAATAGGCCTCTTGACACTAAATTATTCAGACTGTCAACAATCTTGTGACAGACTTGGCATATTATTAACATTATATAATATATATTTAGTCAGACATAAGTACTTATTGATAGGTAATCCTTTAAAACTTCTAAAAATAATGCAGTTAAATGAAAAATTAACATAATACCAACCAGTTACGTATTTAATGTTTCATACATTTTATTATGGAGTCATTTTACTATTTCCCGATAAACGGTAGAAATATTTTCATCACACTTGCTCGTAAATAGTGGTCTAATATGCTAGAAAAATCAGGCCTTTTTTTCCCATTACGCCCTATCGTGCGTAATAGCTTTTTTTTAAATATAATACGTGGACTCAAACTATCATAATACGCCAGGACCCCAATTCTTGTGCCATTCGATATGAAGTTTCATTCGAGATGAAATGTCAGTTGCATACAATTTTCTAAAAATCTCGCATATAAAACTATTGATCTCGACTGTCACTAGAATCGGACTCCTGAACACGTTTGACATTATCTGTGGTAAGTCATAGACAATGATGTAGTCTGCCGCTAATTTATAAGTACTGATTATAAACTGTGTGATTCCAAAATAATAATTAAAAGGGTGTCTTTGTGCACATATTAAAATTTATACCACGTGTCCCAAAACTCAACGATAAGCCGGCACCAGAGGATGGAGCTGCTTATGATTAGTCGAGAAAAAATAAGGAAAAAATTATATCTTTTCCTTATTGGTATTGGTATTGGTAGTATCTTGACGTGTAAAAGTGCCCGAGCGGCCTACTTACTAAATAAATTTCTTTTATCTTTTTTATCTTTTTTATTTTTTCTCGACTAATCATAAGCAGCTCCATCCTCTGGTGCCGGCTTATCGTTGAGTTTTGGGACACGTTGTATATCAATACGTTTTTTATATATATGTCGTCATCAGATGAAATGGATAATGGGACTACGCCGGACGTCGCCAACGCGGTTAAAATTATTATTGACAATCGTAAGTTAAAAATACCTATGATCTTTTGTCTGATTTTATTTCATTTCCTCGCAATTGTGATGAAAAACATTGTATGTTACACGGGTGGTAAAGGAAATTCAAAGCTCGAGTCATTAAAGCCCTCAGCCTTCGGCTTCGGGCTCCTAACAGACTCTCGTTTGTAATTCTGTCTTTACTATCCTTAATACACAATGTACTATTGTGGTTTTCGGAACTTTTCCTTTACTTGTGCTCCTCTTACCTCCCGCAAGCAAACAAACTCAAACTCATAACATTTATTTGAGATTACATACTGCAACACAACATATTTACATCATCATTAAATTTAAGAGCCAGGCTCTTGTCGGTGGAGTAATTGCCACTTTTCTCTATCCTGTGCCAGCCTTTTCACCTCCTGATACGACACGACATTCGATATTTTATATTTACATAGTACTTACAAAAAAAAAACCAGACTGCAATATATTTTCATTGCAGTCTGTTTTTTTTTTTGTAATTGGAAAGTGGTAAACAAGATCTTTAATCTATAGGGAATCGTAAGAGCAATGTACTCATACGTACAAATTGAATAATGGGAAAGGTGTTCCAGGCGAGGACTAGCTACGAGTAGTTCAATGTTTTCAAGAAATAGGTTTTATAATTCATTGTTTGTCGCCTGCAATACTTAACTACACTAAACTACACTAAAGAGGGTTTTGTAAACGTGCAAGATCATTTTGATCTTGTACTATCGCGATCGTTAATTTGTGACCCATTTCAAGAAAAATTGCCTTGAAGTCGTCAAAGTCATTAGAGATGCCAAATCATATGTAACTTATAGGAGACTCAACCTTATTGTTGTAGAATGTCAGAATGACTTTGGACCTAAGGTGGGTGCCAAATTTAAGTTCTTGACTGTATGACAGCAGAGAGGAAAGTTTGTGTATGGCGAGTCCAGTTCTATGTGCTCTAAGGACAATATTAATACTAATATTATAAAACTGAGGCCTTATTCTTTATTCTTTTAACGCCTATTTTTGTCGTATGTTTTTAAGACGGCTTTCCTTAACATTGAGATAAAGGTAACGAATGGCGTTATTAAATAATTATGTAGCAAAACGGTTGTTTGCCTCGTTACGGCTATAGGCATTCTGCCCGCGCGCCGTGTGTGTCGGCCATTTCCAGTATCAGCGCAACGCAATGACGCATCACAGGGTTAGAATCAACATGACCTCGCCTCTATTTAAACCAAATCACCTAAATATTTTTGCGCATTTGTTTAATAAACATCGGGCGAACAGGCAATCATAGCCATTTTAAATAACTTTTATTTATTGTTAAAAAACTATAGACCGATCTCTCTAATACCGGTTCTTTCAAAAATCTTTGAAAAGGCGATGTGTGAGCGCATTACAAATTTTCTTGATAAGTTTAAACTCATTAAACCAGAACAGCACGGATTTCTGAAAGGAAAATCTACCTCCTTAGTCGCCTTTTCCTTGATTAATGATGTCCTGAAATGGTTGGATAAGAGCACACCAGTCACAGCAGTATTTTTTGACATGACCAGGGCCTTTGACTTTGTGTCTCACGATATACTTCTGGCCAAATGTGAACTTTATGGTTTGAGAGGTTTAGTAAGTGATTGGCTTAGAGGGTATTTAAGTAAACGATTACAATTTGTAGAAATAACAAAAGTTGATTCGGGAAATAAAATTACTAAACATAAATCTGCATCCAAAGTAAATGGTTTAGGAGTGCCACAAGGAAGCATCCTTGGCCCGTTACTGTTTTTGGTCTACATCAATGACCTCCCTGACGTAACAAAATTTAACTGTGTATTATTTGCAGACGACTTATCGGTTATTATACCGTCTCAAAATAGTAATTCCTATAATTTAGAAATAAATAATGCAATTTATAATATAGACTCTTGGTTGCAGATTAATAATTTAAGCATCAATGTAAATAAAACAACTTTCATACAATTTATAAACAGGAATAGTAAAAAACGTTCTTTGAAGGTGACATTAAGGGATCAAGAAATAAAAGAATCATCCCATACCACATTTCTTGGCATTACTTTAGATGATAAGTGCTCCTGGGGAAGCCACATAGACAGGGTGTGCAGTAAAACTAATTCTTTTGCCTATGCATTATGGCGACTCACTAAAACTTGTAACAGGCAAACTGCTATCCAAGCGTATCATGGTTATGTGTCATCCGTAATTAAATATGGAATTCTCCTTTGGGGAAATTCTCACCATGTCAAAAGAGTCCTCTTGGCACAAAAGCAGTGCATTAGAGCAATATGTGATGTAGATGCTATGACCTCGTGCCGTCCCCTATACAAGGACTTACATTTGCTAACTGTGCCTTCCATGTATATATACGAAGCCTCATTGTTCGTTAGGAGCCATCCGGACTTCTTTAAAAAGAATAAAGATACCTGCGGCTTTCGTACCAGATATCCAGACCACCTTGTAGTGCCCGCCAAGAGAACCAAACTATACAGTAGAAGTACTTACTGTATGGCCATAAGTATTTATAATAAGCTACCCAACGTATTAAAAAACTTATCTTTAATTAAGTTCAAGCGGGGACTAAAGAGCTGGCTCATACAAAAATGTATATATTCTATGGACGAGTATTTTTAAAATCCTGGCTAAATTGTAATAACCCGATATTATTGACATAACTTATTCTCATGATTTCCATAATTAATAACATTATTCTAATCACTGACTTCATTATTTTTAAATTTAGTAAATTCACACTTATGTATATTTTACGTGCTGCTTAGCGGCAGATTATGTGTTGCCAATGTAATTTTATAAGACCTTTCTGTACACCATGATCTATGTAAAATAAAGATTTTGATTTGATTTGATTTGATTTGATTTGTGACCACCGATTTGAGGTAAGCCGGTTTATGTCTATCTATTTACTTAGTTCTGATACCGGACACTGGTATATCATGTGGCTCTTTGTCTCACGTCATCTACCAGTGACGCGATTGGTTTAAAAACAAAACAAATAGAAACGCTATAGGTGTAACGCATAACTGAGTCTGTTCAGACTAATCTTTGGTAGCAAATCCCGTGTGTGTTTACGGTACGTCAAACGACGTAATAACTTCAGTCGGGCGTCAGCCTTGCTGTCGTCAATACCTGTTAATTGAACAGGTCCCTTCAAGTAAAACACACACGGGATTTGCTACCAAAGATTAGTCTGAACAGACTCAGTTATGCGTTACACCTATAGTTAGTATAATGCGTCTTGGCAAGGGCCCCAGATCCTATTGATGAATAACTGGTACAATGAAACCATGACCCACCATAGAACTGTGCCACAGTGACATTTTATTTGACAATTCTTAGGGTTTGATATATTACGTCACTGTGATAGATTTCTATGGTGGGTCATGGTACCATTATGTCCAATGGTTTTTTCGTGATGACTAAATATAATTACGAATATTTCAAAAAAAATCGTCCGTCGTTAATCTTTATACTATTCCTGTTTTCTACCTGGATAATTAATGACTTAAGGGAAATTATTGTTTAACTAAATTGTATATTGGTGGTGGTATGGTGGTGGTTGTGTAAATGTATATCACACGGTCAGTTTTTATGTTTATGTTCTGGAATTGCCCACTTATACCATTGTTATTAAACATTCAGTAAACCAATTAACCTATTTATTAGTTACATTAAAAAATAAGCCTAGTTTATTAAATAAAAATTATGTACAGCTAACAAAGAGGAAATAAATGAAATCGGGATGTTATTTTAATCATTATTTATTTATTTAGCTGTTTATTTTTTAAACGGCATTTTTCTATAACCCAACAATTAATATATCTGATTTCTTCTTTTTTCTCGCCCTAAAAAAAGGGGGAGGTCTTTACCAAATAGACTTTTCTAACTATAACAATTGGTTAATATAAAAATCACGTCACCAACACAACGCCGAATCAACTTGGTATTTAAACCATGCTTACGCTTCGCTTCACTGCGCTAATCGTGCTGCGTGATATTTTCCAGGTATGTCTGTCCGCGCGGCTGTTTGGTGCTTGTGGCTCGCTGCGCTGGTGCCTCTGTGCACAGCGAGGGACGTCACCTGGCCGGAGTGCTCAACGACCAACCACCGCCTCATTGTGTCCAGACGAACCAGCGACCTCGACGCCCGATCGTTATATTTAGACAATTGCAATATAACTAGCTTAGATCCAGAAAGTTTTAGTAACCTTCCTAATTTACGTAGCATATATTTAAACTCCAGTCATATACCACAATTGGATGTTTTGCTATTTTTTCCTGTCATTAACATAGAATTTATTTCTTCCAATTATTTGCAATTATTTCACAATAACCGCAAGTTAAAACGGATAGATTTTTCTTATAACAACATGAAAGACGCGCCGGTCGACCTCTTGCAGGGACTCGAGGAATTAATATGGGTGAACTTGTACAACTGTTCATTAAATCGCATACCATTATTAGTAACACAACCAGCACTTAAAAGTTTAAAATATCTGTATCTGGATAATAATCGTATTCAACAAATAGAATTTCCAGACACTTTTATTCATCTTAAAAGTCTGCGACATCTGTACTTGTCAAATAATTCAATAGAACATCTCCACGAAGATATACTTAAACCGTTAACAAACCTAACTGTTGTCTTCTTAGGTTATAACAGGATCAAGTACATCCCCAATAAATTGTTCCATAACCACCATTTCCATTTTATCGATCTGAAAAATAATTTAATTGAATACCTACCCGCTGATGCGTTTCTTCACTCTTCTTTCATATATATTTTCCTTAACGGCAATAGACTCACTTATTTGCCAGATACTATTTATCCATCCTTTAGGCCAATATCTGGCATACCACAAATTAAAAAATCGTTATTGTTCCCTAATCCTTGGCAATGCGCGTGCCTGAACGAGATCCTTGTCCAGTTTAAAAGACGCAACATACCTTATGACAGCACCTTATTAGACGGCAAGCACCCAGTGTGCGAGCTGACCGATGGGCCGTGCATCAAAAACACTAGAATAGCTTTACCATACTCATAAGAATGAATAATGCATATCTTGACCGGATTCTAGGGATCTGTAGCACATACTAGTACAGTGAAATACCCTTTAAAACGACCTTCGGGTTGGTATTTCTCTTCTACTTGCTCTCATACGCCCTTATGCTAGTCTTACAGAAGTTTCCCAAACCAGAAATACTTTTAAGAGGTACTACATGGTACTAGACTGTTCAGCAGTTAAAGCTGGGTTGCGAAGTGTTCTGAGGCTGCTAAGTTTGAAATAATAAAAGAATGAAGTTTTTCGAGTACACTTACGGCGAGTTCCAATATTCAATTTGTGATTTTTGTAAAAGTGAATGTTTAATTTTGCCAGTGTCATCAATGTTATTACCCTTGAAAACAGGATATTAAAGGATAGATATTTTTCACTCGCTATAATGTCGGGTTATTTCGGAGTCCCAAGCACGTTTGTCCAAGGTATCTTTTGTCAGTAACTGATGTTCTGATAACGATAGTCAGAACGCCTCTCGTTTTTGGAATCAACAAGTTTTAAAAAGATTCCTTATTAAATGAAACATAAATTTGGCATAAAGATAGAATAACATTTTACGTGGAAAAGAAATTCATAGTCGATTTTGATTCATTTAAAAGTCAAACTGATGACGTTATTATAATAAGCACACCTCTCTTTGTTCTCTAAAGCCTTAAAAAATATATACAAAAATATCCATCATAATTGTATGTCTTTGGTTCCGGTTTTCATTTAAATGATTCATTTTAAAATAATGTGAAATTGTTGGTGCAGGTGCGTTTGAATGATTAGGTAAGAGCAATTTCTGAATTACATGTTGTGATTCCTCACTGTCTTTGAAACGCGACGGATTATTTTTCCTAGAAAATTTTGCTAATGGCTGTTCCAATTCTATGTCAAAAGACCCACTCGATCAAAGCCTTTATTCCACTCTTTAAAAACACATTGCCTTTATCCTGTCGTCGTATTGTCAACGTAGCGATAGCTCTTAATTTCTTAACAGTTATGGCGGCCGAGATAAAAACAGTAATACGTCAAAGGCAATATGATTTTACCCTTAAAATCTTTCTCATGCAAACGGTTTCTTGTCGTTCAGTGCATGAGAGAGCTAGCTAGCTACCTAATTGAGAATGTATGCCATGAAATCTTGTTTATAAACTTTGACGGGACCACTCAAACTTGCCTGTTAATATTTTTTCAGAATACCATGGCAGGATTTCATGGATCACGCGCATCGCCACGAACAATATTTACAATATAACAAAAATACACTTTATTGAGCACCACAAAAACAAAAAAGAAGCAAAATACCAATTTATTAAACAAGGCGGTAAATACGATCTTTAACAAAAATGAGTGAGTTATTGGCGATTGGTTCGAAGCGATTGTTTTTTTCTGCTATCTGAAACCGAAGATAAAATGACAAGGCCCCTTCCTCCAAGGATCCTTCTCTTCTTCTAGTTTCCCGTTTCCAAATCATCATCATCCTCGGCGTAGGGGAGATGTGTACATAATGATCCCCCTAAGGGAAAATCTTTACTGTGGTCAGAGTTTGAGACATAATCACAAGATTTAAATTGTTAAGGATAGTGAATTTATATATCTAGGGAACAGCATACTTATTTTTTATGATTTGTATGTGTTTTTTTAATTACGTCATGTTCTAAAAGTTTACTAAGGGATCATTTTAAACACATGCATGTATAAAATGATCCCCTGGATACCGTGATATTTAACATTAATAAAAAAAACATCCAGGCGTTTACTTTAATCATATGATTGCTCGAGACTACGACAATATGTAAGCGTTTGTTACACATAAAATTTTAAGTCGTGAGCGACAAAGAGATATTTCTTAAAATTAAATAATACATAATAAACAAAATTAAACTTTAAATAGTTCTAAAAAAAACGTTTTAAAGTGATTTTTCGATTCTAATCTCGCGGCAGGACCAGCAAAAATATAACAAATATTTATTTTATGTTAAGGAGAAGGCAAACGAGCACACATGCCACCTGATGGTAAGTGGGACTTCTGACCAATAGACATTTCCTAATGGGGTAATTTGATCCCAGGGATCATTTTATACTCACGAAACGGGATAATTTTACCTCAATCATCAAATTTCAAGGCATCGATCAAAATATGAGTTTCAAGTTCAACATGTGGTACTATAACATCGCTTAATCATAGATGAACGTCAACGGAATATGCTAATAAAAATCAACATGCAGAAAGTAAAGAAACTTTAAAAATAGTCGTACCATAGATTAGACACTCACTTTTCCATATATATTTTTTAAATCCTCGCTCTGTGCTTCCACCTCCATGACACTTGGAGAGACAACTGGCTGGGTCGCGGGGAATACGGTTAATGAGTATTTGGATAGATATCGCTAACAGTAACTCGGATATGATGGGGAATCATTTTACCTTGAGGGATCATTTTGTACACATCTCCCCTATATACCAGTCCTCTGCAGGGCATTGGGCTCTTCTATTGTACACGTTCCGAACATGATCTGTGGCCATTATCATCCAGCACTTGCCAGTCTCCTTGCAAAGATCGTCGCTCCATTTCTCCCAAGTCCACCCTCCCTCAAATCATTCTCTATGGATGGTTTATTATTCCTCTGATTTAAGTACTTTGGTGGAATCGGTTTTCTGGTTTGTTATAGTTTTTATGACAAAAGTAACGCATTTGAAGGATTCAGGTATTCATTGCGACCATTATTATGCTCTTTCTATACAATTATTTTCTTTCTAACTTTAATCATTTTGTAATATGTGTATTCGTTTCTCATTTCTCTGTTTTATATCTTTTTTTAAATGCAGTAGGTGCGTTTCTGGTCTCTATTTGTTGATTACGTTTTTTTCTTTAGTAAATATTTTATTTAGGGAAACTGGGTTGACAGATTATCTTGCTGAATATACAATTTGATAGTGATGAAGAAGTGTCGATCTTTAGTATCGACTCAACCAATGTTTTGTTTTTTTCTCGTGCCATCGATAATTTTAGATTATTGTACCGCTATGATAATTATTAAACTATTTTAATATAACTTACAGTAACTAACGGGTAAATACAATTGGTAGCCCAAGCCGTAAACTCAAGTAAATCGAAACGAGCAGCACTACCCGTACTGTGCAACATTCACTTATTACGAGTTGTCAAACTGGTTTGCCTACATAAAAAAATACTCTAGTCGTTAGTTGCGTGAGTGAGACGGACTAGCAGTGGCTGTAGTCGACTTGTGCCTATAAGGCAATAGCTCTGCAAGAGAACGGTTGTGCAAGGGTGAAGCCAAACGAGAGTAATTTTTTGAGTTGTGTGTCGCGTAATTTCGGTCGCGTAATTTTTGCTTCATACCAAAGTTCAACTTATTTTGCTTCGTCATGTATGTACTATGTTGTGTATTTTTCTGAGTCGTGAGTTGTGTTTTGAGTCGCGTATTTTTGGCCGCGTAATTTTTGCTTCCTGCGAAAGTTTAACTCGTTTGCGTCGTCGTGTGAACCAAACAGGACTTTTATACGAAACCCCATGCATCAGATATACAGGTCCGGAAATTCGCGAGTCATAGCTCCAAACTTACGACCGTTTTGCTTCACCCTTATGAGGATTGTGAGGCTATGCTAAAATCACGTAGCTGTTAATTTATTTCCACACAATTTAAGCTCCGGGCGGTAACATCTCTCAACCCCTAAATCAAAACCAATTTTCACGATTTTTAATATGTTGTTTGCTATAAAAAACTGGCTTTGTACGTTTCCGTTTGATATTTTCTTGGATAGGAAAACGTAGGTACAGAACTAGTTTTTCATAATATTCACAACATGTTCAACAATCACAAAAATCGGACTAGGTTCCAGGGAAGAGAAACGCTATCGCATTTTGTATGGAAATTTTCATCCTCACAATTCTCTTGAGTCTTCATGTCCGTTTGTAACCCCCGACACAATCAGAGGGGGTGATACTGCCAAAAGCTAATTGACGTTATCACAAATTCAATAGCCAAAGCAGATTCAATCTTATCCCGTTAGTAATGGGGTTGCACTTACTACAACAGCAGATATGTCTGAGATACCACCACTTGTGTCTAAGCAGGCCAATTTATATTTAACGTGTTTATTTGTGTATCTGTCTGAGGCATTGTAGCCACCAAAAGAATCGTCCGTTTTTCTATAGTAAGCTTGTTAAACGGCGGTGGTTCTTAGCCAGGTTTCATGAAAATCGGTTGAGTCGTTCAAGTGATGTCAGCTCTGACAGTAGCATCCGCTTGAAAGAAAACTTGCTAGTGGCGCGTCTAATATGATGGTTTACTGAGGCACCTTCAGACTTCGGGTACGCCGTGATGTACGAAGGGGCTCCCAACCAATATTATGGTGGAAGATAAATAGATGCGCATAGCGGCGCCTGGAGTGGGTCAGCGAGGGTGCTAGTCTATCTGGCCCCCTCCGCTTTCTCCTGCTGCGAGATGACGAATTCGCAGAACGAGGCTACTACCCTCCACCCCTCTCGGTTGTTAAGCATGTCAGTGAACCATCCCTGCCCAACCAGTTAGTCAGCAGGAACATCTGCAGCCACCATGCGGTGCACTCCTCCACGTGTAGCGTCCTGTCCTCGATTCCAAATAATCATCATCTTCGGCGTATATACCAGTCCTCTGCTGTGCATTGGCCACTTCCATTGTACATGTTCCGAACATAATCTGTGGCCATTCTCCAGCACTTGCCAGCCACCTTGAAAAGGTCCTCGCTCCAATTCTCCCAAATCCACCCTCCCTCAAATATATTTTCCCCGGTTCTCTTCAACCTGGACTCAGAAGCAATGAACCAACACGCTCATCCGATATTATGTACCGTACCTACTGACACACGAAAATGTCAGTAGGTACGCCAAATCGCTTGAAACTTCGTAGCAGTAAAGTTTATAAATAAACAAACATACTACTTTTTATTTTATCCAAAAAGACTCAGTACTTTTGATTCTATGAACGTTTAAAATTTGGGTCAATAATATTAAAGCGCGCGGGGGCCATCTTGCTGGGATGACGTCATCGCTTAAAAGCGGTACGCGCCCTTATATGAAAAAGTAAGTTTACAGGGCTATAACTTTTTAACCGTTATAAGTAGCCTGTTGAATTTTTCACAGAACACGTGTTAATATAAAATCTATCGTTTAAAATTGTACAATGAACAATAAATCAAATCCCAAGAGGGATCCTCATACAAAGAAACATGAAAACAAATCAATTTTTTTAGCATTTTTATACTGATTGTATTTTTATAATGGCTTCTTATTTTGATGCTATTTTGCGCTTAAATTGTAGTCTAATTTTTGTAGTTTACGAGTAAATAGGAATGTCAAGTAAAACTGCTACAAATATGTGACAAAACTGATTTTATCAACACGATATTTTAAGCGGTCACCCATCCTGTTTTAGACTACGCGTGTAGTTGCTTAACTTTGGAAGGCGAAGTACGGGGGTTGTATTTGTATAATAGCTTTTTATTTCGGTGTCACATTAAGTTAAGATAATAATCAAAACTCCATACAAACATATACAGTTTACGACCAAACAGTAAACTGTAGTAAAACTCTTACAAAATATTTTAAAACGTGCCTATAGTCCGTTCGCGTTAAGAATGCAGTAAATCATTGTTTTCCGCAGGCTTAACGATAGATTTTGCATTAACACGTATTCTGTGAAAAATTCAACTAGCTACTTATAACGGTTAAAAAGTTATAGCCCTGTAAACTTACTTTTTCATATAAGGGCGCGTACCGCTGTTAAGCGATGACGTCATCATCCATGAGCGCTAGCCGCCGGGTTTCGAGCGCCGCATACGAAGTTTAAAATTTAATATCTCGAAAACTATTTGACGTATAGAAATGATTTTTTTACAGCTATTTTTAGTTTTTAATGAATAATACGGTAAGCCAAAAATCGAAACTGGCTGACATTCTCTATTATTCAGGAGTTTTTAAATTATGTACTTTTTATATAATCTAATTAATAACCTGAGATACGCCGCTGACATAGTCGTCCGTGCGTCTACTGGAGAAGGTATCCAAAGGATTGTACACAGAATGTTCAGCAGAAAAGCCGGACTTAACAAAAATGTGCCCAAAACAAAGTAAATGATACTCACAAATGACAGGACAGATCAGTCTCAGACTTGTGTACCTATTAAATGGACTGACAAAGTCAGTATTGTAAAGGTTTTAAAACGAGTGGCGAAAGAAAAACAGCTTGTCCGAACTATCAAACAGCGCAGGTTGCATACTTGGGTCATTTGCTACGCCATGATGGAAACCAATTGTTGCATACCACCATGAGGGGGTAAATCCAAAGGACGAAGAAAAAGGCTGCAAGAAGGAAGATGTCCTGGCTGAGAAACATCAGAGATGTGACTGGTATCAAAACCGTGGAGCAACTTTTTACACTGGATATGGATAGAGAAAAATTCAAGAGTAGGTATGAATGCCAATCGCAAAAAGCCGCATCAAAATCCGTTTGGTGATTAAGTTGGAGTTAGCGGATATAAAGTTTTATATTATGTAAAGATAAAGATGAAGAACAATAGTAATTAGTTATTATGTTTTAAACGTCCGCGTAAACATAAATAATTCCACGAATTATGGAAACACAAGCATTGATTACAAAATCTTACTTTTTGTCACGCTTGTTTTTAATGAAGTTAAAGATAATGAGTTCAGCAGTAAGGTCAATGCAGTGATTTTTTTAAATCTGTGCAAAACCCAGTGCCTTATCAAGTTACGGGTTTGCCGAAGTCAAAAAGGTTACCGATACTTTATCAGTCTTGAGAATTTTTGCCAGTACGCATCAATATTGTAACATTTTAAAACAGTTTAGCATTTACCTATTAATTATATTCGTGATCTATTTTAGGAGTTAGTAAATGGTGGTTCTTACTAACCATATCGTAGAATTAGAGCATATGCAAGGCAAAATTAATCTTCATAATATAAAAGAAGAAACTGACTGGCTGACTGCAATCAATTATGAGATATTTTATCAGTCGACGCACAGCCGAAACCGCTGGACCTCGGGTCTTGAAATTTGGAGGGAATATTCCTTGGATATCCAAGAGGTGGACTACGACGGGATTTTTGGAAATTCATACCCTAAGGGGTTGAAATAGGTGGAGTAGCGAGAAACTAATTCTACGCGTACGAAGTCGCGGGCGACCTGTAGTTAAGCATATCATTTAAAGGCATTCGACCTTGGTCCTCCGAGCTCGTCTTGAAGAAGCTTTCTTTAATTACTAATACGGAATATGCATGGATTTTTTTATATAGCATTTCTCACCAAAATATGAAAAAAGTTTAAAAAAACAAAAACCCGCCTTCAAAAAGCAAAAAATAACTTCTTTAAAATGGTAGGTAAATAGGTCAGTCCAACTGAAGTCTGCTTTTGGTTAAAATATTGTTGGACGCCGACTTCAGTTGGACTGACCTATTTACCTACCATTTTAAAGAAGTTATTTTTTGCTTTTTGAAGGCGGGTTTTTGTTTTTTTAAACTTTTTTTTTATTTTATACTTTTTAGTGATCATAATTATGCTGTTATTCTCCCATTTCTCAAGAAACAATAGAACATTTCAATCTTTCCGCAAGCAACGCCGTGGGAAAGTCATAATCATATATTTAAACCTAAACATGCTTCGTCATAGTCGCTCAACTATCTTAATCGAAATATCTTGTCGCCACCCTCGAAATATATACCGTTTAGGAGTTCCGGTGGCCATCTGTGGTCTTCATCATCAGTTCCACTTCACCAAATAGTGCTTTCCAAGACCAAATACACGAGTTACAATGAAAAATACCAAAATCGCTATAGGTGTGCCTATAAATTTTGAAGAGTTCCGTCGATTCCTCATGGATTCCACCATCAGATCTTCATTTTGAAAAAAATGGAACCAATCTGGAAGCACCAGCTTTCAAATAAAAAAAGAATCTTCAAAATCGGTTCACCCAGTCGAAAGTTCTGAGGTAACAAACATTAAAAAAAAAAAAAAAAAAAAATACAGACGAATTGAGACCCTCCTCCTTTTTTTGAAGTCGGTTAAAAATACCGTAAAAGAGATCACCAAAAGTGAAATTAAAATTAAAATGGACCGCGAAATACGGATGATACAAGCATTTTGAATCGCTAATTAGACAGCGATTAGACAGTGAGATCCAGTACGCCATGTGACGTCATGTTACACTTCGGCCATATAAACTGCATGTTAAATTCTGTTTTGCCGGAAGAGATAGGGACAAATATTTGTTTGCTTATTTTTATAGCTATTAAAAAAATGATTTTTTTCAACTGTTTGTTAGATGAAAAAGCTTTTATTGAAGCTGTAAAAAAATGTCATGAATATTCGCTATTAGTTTGTGTATTTTAATAGTTTTTATTTTGTTTAATACGTCTCTAAGTAATGTGGTCTGAAAACTACTTTTATCTATTTAATAGTTAGTTATATAGCAAAATGGTTCCTTGCTTCTCAAAGTGCGGCTATTACGCAACATGCGCCCCCATTATCAGCATTGCAATGACGTATCCCTGAGGGTCAGGCTCAGCATGACCCCGCCTCTATTTAAACCAAATCACCAAAACTTTTTTGCGCATTTGTTCAATAAACATCAGACGCACAGGCAATCATAGCCATTTTTAATTTCCATCTTTTATTTTATTGTTAAAAGTTTGTGATCACCGATTTGAGGTAAGCGTTTTTTATGTTTTTCTACTTAGTTCTGATACCGGATCCTATCGATGTACAACTGGTAGAAATGGAACCCTGACCCACTATAGAACTGTGTCACAGTGACATTTTTATTGACAATTCTTAAGATTTGATTTGCTCGTATTACGTCACTGTGACAGATTTCTATGGTGGGTCGTTGGGTGGTCAGATTTCTATGATGACTATATTTTAATTACGAGTATTTCAAATAAGTTCGGTCGTCGTTAATCATAATGAACATATTCCTGTTTTCTACCTGGATAATTAATGATTTAAGAAAAAAAAAATATTTGGAAGATGATGAAACAAAAATGGTTACTAAAAGCCTATTTAATGAAGATTATAAAATCATAAACATCTACTAACCTATTAACTATCATTAATGAAAAAAAAATATGAACGTACTTACGCCCTAAGCTGTGGCGCGGTGAACGAGATAGGTAGGTGTACGAGCGCGGGCGGGCCGGCGCACAGTGGGGCAACGGGGAATTAATTCAATTTTGGGATGGTCATCACTAGTCACATTTTTTATCTGATATGTATATAAAACATTTCAAATACCCATGATCTAATAAAACATTGCATATATATATTATTTTTATAAAGAAATTAGGCCGCCAAACTCGTACAAATGAACTCGCATGAAATAAACGTTAAAAATACCTTGCATTTGCAAAGGGTGTATTCCTCTCAAGTTATTGATTTTTTTTTAACATGTTTCAAGAAACAATAACAACAAGAAACATTATTCCTACTATTGTAAATGAAATAATATTTATGGTTTCTCTTAGTAGTAGTTTTAGCAATGTTTTGTGTTCCAAAACTACAAGGACTGGAAGAACTGTGGGTGCACATTGGCACTCGGAAATCACACGATATCTGGCCTGCCACACAATAGCATTGTGTTCAGAAAGGTAATTAATGTAAAATCAATTGATTTCGGCACAGTTTTTTATAACTTATAAGGAATTCTCGTTTATTGTTTTTGGTTCTGAATAAATACACGATCTGCCGTTATTCCATTCTCTTACTGAGTGCGATACATCGTTTAACGGGAGGGGCAAAAAAACCGTTTTTGAGGCACGGAAAACATACTCCAATACAACACATGGATTGAAATTGCAATATGAAGGAGATCATTAGAGAGCAGAACCTGAAACTCAAATCTTATCCTGAAATTCCTGATCCTGAAATTCATCACTACCTATAATTAATAATAAAATAAGCAAATTAAAAAAAAAACTCATTAATATCACTTTTTACAGATCGTGCTCATCGGAGATGTTGAATGAATGTAGAAAAAATATTTTGTTCACAAAAAAGGACAAGCAAATTGAAAACATGAAGAAGCTGTTCTCAAACAACACGTATTAAGACTGCGCCGAGCAAACGTCGAGCGTTCAGTGGCGCCCTCATTACAATTATTGTGTTTTCTAATTAACTAAAAAAAAACTTTGGAATCGGACGATGGTTTTTTGTAGCGCAAGTAAAAACAAAATTTACGAGATACGTAACGAACTTTAATAACAATTACCCTTTTATTAGTCAGCTTAACGGGAAAAGGTGGCCACTGTTATCCGTAAAGTTGATAACTCGAAGGTCAATTGTTATTAAACTATGTGATATAAAAAAGTAAGTATAAGTTGTGTTTTCATTTGTAGTATTGTAGTAGAAAAAAGGTTCGTCCGATTTCAAGAAAATACTTTATTTCATTAGAAAACACAATAATAGTAATGACCGTAATACCACTGTACATCCGGCGTACGCTCAGCGCAGTCTTAAGTGCTGTTTTTCAAGGCGTGCACGTTTGGGGGCAGTGTCTATTAAAACATCAGAACACACCTTGCGCTTCTGAATTTGGCTGGCCGAAAGAAAAAGATACCTGGTTGCCACTTTGGGTTCATAGGGCCATGGCTGCTCAAGCGTACAAATAAGACTCTTTCTTAAAAAAATTAACGCTTATTAATTTATGTAATAGTAAATCCCACCTTTGAAATTTGTCACCCATGAGCCCTGATTTTTGAAGAAAGTTGTTTTAAGATAATGTTCAATACCTATATTTTTCGAAGGACTGTTCTATTTGAAGGATGAAAATGATTTCGATTTCGCCCTATATATATGCATCCGAATATAAATCGACACATCAAAATGATTAAGTAATTGCCATATTTAAGCTCTTTTTCATACTATGGCACCGAACACCGCCACACGTATAATATTTTTTATTTTTTATTACTGTGTACCAAGTTAATTAATGTTAATATTTTTGTAATCTATATTTGAAGGGCTTTTTTGAGTATTTTTGTTTACCATGTTCCATTTGAAAATCTGAGAATATTAGGGTTTGTTTATATTTTTTTACCACTTGGAGTACACAATTGTAGTAGGTATTTTTATTTTGCATCACAAAACGAAAAACCTATTCTCTGCTGAGCGACCTATATAAATCTAGGGCGATCGAGCTGTGGAAGTCCACAAAAGGACAAAAACACTCGAAATCACTAATTACAGGGTTCAAAAGCAAGTTCTCCAAGGAGATTCTAAAACTCAAAAGAGAAAAGACTTGCGCAGTGACTAGGATCCTAACTGGCCACTTTAAATTGACCAGACACTTGTTTCTAATGGGTATGAAACAAGAAGCGGCATGCAGGTTCTGTCAAGCAACAGAGGAGAGAGCTATGCACATCCTTTGTTCTTGCGGACCACTATTCGTTATAGAAGTATCTACCTAGGGCGACATATCATGGACCCACAAGAGATACAACTCCTCACTGCCCAAAGCATCTGGAAATTCCTAGATGCAACGGGCCTTTGCGGTGAACTTTAAACTAAGGGCTGCCACAAAAGATCACCAATGGTCGAAGTGGCTCACAAGGCCCATCTCAACCCCCCCAATAATAATAATAAATACAAAAATGAGATGGCCAATGAATTAGCCGTCTTCGATTTATCCGAAAAGATACACCGAACTTGGCTTTCTATCTCAATTACATCCACTAGTTTTTTTTTTCCAAACGCCGGAATTTCGGTATTTTATCCCCATCCCCCTCCCCCCTGTCACGGAGTCAAGGTTGGCTAACGGGCTTTTTCAGCTCAGTTTGACCTGTATAATAACTATGCCAAGTGTCATTACTCTACGCAAAATTGTAACACTTTTACTCAATAGAACCCCAATAATCTATGATTATTACGGTAACTATAAGGTAAGGGCACCTATTACCGCTCCCCCCAAAATCGGCACCCATTACCGCGGTATTTTTAAAACTGCGTTTTATGAACAAGTCGATTTACTCAGTAAGAAACTTATTTCACACGAGCAAAGCTCAGTTTGTAGACTACCGGTTTTTTTGGCGCTATTATTTATGCATCAAATAAACAACTCGCAAACCGCGACTATCCGCGACGCCGGCGCAGGAGCAGGTTGTGCCATAGAAACGCGAGACGCTACACGTAAGCCAACTCACATTTTATTTAGTGATTTGCGTAATAGTTGTAATGACTAAGCTAATGCTAAGATTTTTAAATTATTCATTATTATTTTCTTTGCGACTTCCAAATACTATTTTTGTGTGTTTTTGTCTGGAAATACGTTAAAATTAGAATATTAAATACCGTGGTAATCGGCTTCGTTTTTTGCTATGGCTCCTAAATCCGAGGTACAGGGTGTTATGCAGAAGGTTGGACAAACTTCAGGGACTAACTCTGTAGGTCATACTCATCAACTTTTATTATGGGACCAACATCCAAATCGCGAAAAATAAAACAGCTGTTCCATACATTTCGGCTGTTTAGCTCTCAAAGTTTGTATGGAACAGCTGTTTTTTTTTTCGCGATTTGGATGTTGGTCCCGTGATAAAAGTTGATGAGTATGACCTACAGAGTTAGTCCCTGAAGTTTGTCCAACCTTCTGCATAACACCCTGTATACCACGGTAATAGCTAAAATGGTACTTTAGGTTCAATGGCCTTTATTTTTTATATCTGCTGTCGGTTATTTACTTTTTAAGTGTTATAAAAAACTTTATCTATCTAAGCAGTTAAAAAGCAATTTCCGTGGTATGAAAAATACTAATAGAGGCCTTATTTTTTATTCAAAACTAGTGCACTATATTACTTGTTTCCATAGAAAGCCCTAAATGTTTCAGTCGTTTAAATATAAAGATATATTTAAAGATATTCTTATTAGTTTTATGGGTTTAGTTTTATTAGATGTTCAAATTGTTAAGTATTTATTTGTTTAACCAACGTCACGATAACTTTATTTTTTTATGGGTCGTAATTAGGTTTTATAGTACCGTGAATTTATCCTATTACCGAGGGTAAGAAAAGATAACCCTCGGTAATAGGATGTATGGGAACATAATTCCGAGGTATTTAGGTTTTTTATGGATCGGAGTTAGGATCCCATACTATCTCCTATTACCGTGTGACATTAAATGAAATAACAATGTTAGGGTACCGTAGTCCGGATTCCTTAATAAAATTAAGTTTTTTTTTGATAGTAAAGCTTACCTGTTGGAAACTGTTGTACTACCTGGTGGTATAACGCTTAATCTTGTAGATTGGGTTTTTATGTTAGTCTTTCGAAATCTGGGATAATAGTAATAAGCGTATGTTTATTTTGTATTTCAAAAATTTCGGTAGAACTCTTTTTATAGTTTTAACTTATGTATTGAAGTCAGCGGCATCCATAATGTACTTACATTATGAACACAAGTACTAATTATTTTAAACTCACTATCAAACGTGGATATTCATAGCTACGCACGAGAGAGTATATCGTTACTACTTTAGAAAAAAGTCGTATCTGATATTTCGAGATGTATATGTTTGAACTTAATTCTTTACTAATGTGGTTTTTCTTGTTAAGAATCAAACAATAAAATGGTTATTTTTTACATGACAAGCCTGTTAGTTAGCCAATTTAGGGTAAAACAAAATGTTCATAGATTTTTATTGTATTAGCCATATTGTACCGTTTGTGCTCTAATAAACATTAAAACATTAAAACATGTTGAATAATCCGATTCCAGTTATCGCATTGATTTGATATTTTTATATACATAATTATGTAAACCGGATCTTGTACTTATCGAAATTGTTATATTGAATTAAGCAGAGATGGGCTTTATATTGTATTAAACAAATATGTTAAATATTAAATGTACGGAACCAAAAATACTTTAATCCTCTACCCTCGGTAATAGGAACCTCATCCGCGGTAATAGGGTCAAAGCCCGTCCAATACCTCGGTAATAGGAGAACCCGACTTTTTGTGTTTAATATTTATTTTATCTCATATAATCACCTAAAATAAGCCCGAAAAGGAGCAAATTACAAAGTTTAATCACCATACTGACGACGACGACGCGATAGCCTAGTTGGTAGTGACCCTGCCTACGAAGCTAGCGGTCCCGGGTTCGATTCCCGGTATGGGCAAATATTTGTGTGATGAGCACGAGTATTTGT
Source organism: Acleris literana (assembly GCA_946894065.1). Taxonomy (NCBI): domain Eukaryota; kingdom Metazoa; phylum Arthropoda; class Insecta; order Lepidoptera; family Tortricidae; genus Acleris; species Acleris literana. The sequence continues at coordinate 16,476,443 of OX335684.1, read as the reverse complement.
GTCTGAGTCTTGGATGTTTTCTATGTATTTAAGTATTTATTTCTCTATATAAGTATTTATATCGTTGTCTAGTACCCATAGTACAAGCCTAGAGCTTAGTTTGGGACTAGGTCAATTTGTGTGAGATCGTCCCGTGATATTATTATTATTATTATTTTAGATATTTATTTAATTTTCTGAACATTAGGTTTTTTATAACAAATATTCAAATATAAAAGTAAAATAACCATACTAATACAAAAAAATAGACATTATAAAAAACCATTAATTAATTATTAATCATTAATCATTAATTATTATTATTATTATTATACTTTTATAAAAAAAATCCTTTCGGTCGTTAGGGTGTCTTGATACCCTTAATTTCTGGCTCTTATTTGAAAACTACCTTAACTCCCACGGTAATAGGTGCCGTTACCTTACCCTAACATCTTCTTGTTCATGTCACAGTTTATAAATAATTTTTATAATCATTATAAATAAAGCAAATATTAAATTAGATTATATACACATCAAAGAGGAAATAAATAAAATCGGGATGTTATTCAATTAATTATTTATTTATTTAGCGGTTTATTTTAAACGATTTTTTTGTTATTTTAACAACTAATAATTGGATCTGATTTCCTCTTTTTTCCCGACCTAAAAAAAGGTAGATTTCTTTACAAAATAGACTTTTCCAACTAAGTATAACACTTAGGTAATATAAAAAATGCACGTCACAAAAATACAGCCGCAATTGCAACTTAGTATTTAAACCGTGCTTATGCTTCCTTCACTGCGTTAATCATGCTGCGTGATATTTTCCAGATATGACTGTCCGGACAGCTGTGTGGTGCTTGTGGCTCGCTGCGCTGGCGCCTCTGTGCGCGGCGAGGGACGTCACCTGGCCGGAGTGCTCGACAACCAGCCACCACCACCGCTTCATTGTTGTGTCGAGACAAACCAGCGACCTCGAAGCATCAGTAATATATTTAGATGGTTGCAACATAACTACCTTAGCTCCAGGAAGCTTTAGTAACCTTCCCAATTTATATGAGATACATTTAAGCAACAATAACATTTCACGATTAGATGTTTCGCTGTTTGTTCCTGTCCCTAACATTTATTGGCTTAATTTGACTAACAATACGTTTCTAGGGAAAGAACTGCCTTCGCAATTATTTCGCAATAACAAATACTTAATCGGAATAGATTTTTCTTATAACGACATGAACGACACTCCGTTCGACCTCTTGCAGGGACTCGGGATGTTGATAATTTTGTACTTGGAGCACTGCTCGTTACGCCGCGTACCATTTTTAGTAACACAACCAGCACTTAATTTAATAGGTCTGCAGCTGCGTTATAATCGTATCCAACGAATAGAGGATGCAGACACGTTTATTCATCTAAAAAATCTGCAAGCACTTGACTTGTCATATAATTCAATAGAACATCTCCACGAAGATATACTTAAACCGTTAACAAACTTATCTAGTATCCTATTAAGTAATAACAGGATCAAGTACATTCCCAATAAATTGTTCCATAACCACCATTTGGATATTATCGATGTGTCTAATAATTTAATTGAATACTTACCCGTGGATGCATTTCTTCACTCTTCTTTCAAAAATATTTTCCTTAACGGCAATAGACTCACTTATTTGCCAGATACTATTTATCAATCCTTTGAGCCATTAGCTGGCATACCACAACTTTTAAAATCATTATTGTTCCCTAATAATTGGCAATGCGCGTGCCTGAACGAGATCCTTGTCCAGTTTAAAAGACGCAACATACCTTATGACAGCACCTTATTAGACGGCAAGCACCCAGTGTGCGAGCTGACCGATGGGCCGTGCATCAAAAACACTAGAATAGCTTTACCATACTCATAAGAATGAATAATGCATATCTTGACCGGATTCTAGGGATCCGTAGCACATACTAGTAGTGTAATACCCTTTAAAACGACCTTCGGGTTGGTATTTCTCTTCTGCTTGCTGCCATACGCCCTTATGCTAGTCTTCAGAAGTTTCCCAAACCAGAAATACTTTGTAAGAGGTACTTCATTGTAAGTATTTGTCTATAGATTCCTGCTCAGTCAGAAATAATAAAAGACTGGAGTTACTCGGGCACACTTACGACGAGTTCCAATAATAAATTTGTGATTTATCTAAAAGTGAAATATATAATTTTGCCAGTCATCAAATAGGTACGTTTGTCTATAGTATCTTTTGTTAGGTTCTGACGTTCTGACTCTCGTTTTCGGGGATTAAAGTTTCAAAAAGAATCCTTGTTATATGAAACAAATGTTATTACAAATTTGGCATAAAGATAGAATAACATTTTACGTGAAAAATGAATTCATAATCGATTTTGATTAATTTTAAAGGTAAGATGATGACGTTAAAAATAAGGCTAGAATACCCCTCTCTGTATTTTATTTTTAAAGCCATAGGTACCTACATTATAAAACCGGCCAAGTGCGAGTCGGACTCGTGCACGACGGGTTTCGTACCATTATCTATAAAAAATCACGTTTGTTGTATGGGTAAATATTTATTTTATTCTGTTTTTAGTATTTCTTTTTATAGCGGGAACAGAAATACCTCTACAATCATCAGTAAAAAAAAAATATGTCAAGCTATCACAGTTCATGAGATACAGCCTGGTAACAGACAGACAGACGGACAGTAGAGTATTAGTAATAGGAGTCCCGTTTCTACCCTTTGGGTTTTTACTCGTCGGTTCCATTTTTCATTTGCTTGATTCAGTAGTTATCAAATATTGTGATAGTACTTGTCGAATATCTATACTTGTATACTCGTATTTTGTTTGCATGATTTCAAGCTAAGTAAAGTTCACATGTTCTTTTTATTGGTGCAGGTGCGTATAAATGATTAGATAAGAGCAATTTTTGAATTAAATGTGATTCCTCACCCTTTTCGAAATGCGGCAGAATATTTTTCCTACAAAATTGTGCCAATGGCGGTTCTAATTCTATGTCAAAAGACCCACTCGATCCAGGCCTTTATTCCACTCGGTAAAATCATATCGCCTTTGTCATGTAGTCTTATTGTCAACGTTACGACAGCTCTTAATAACTTGACAGTTCTGGCGGCCGATTTGAAAACAGTCCGATAACACGACAAGGGCAAAATGATTTGACCCTTAAAAGCTTTCCCTTAAATCGGTTTCTTGTCGCTCGGTACATGAGAGAGAGATAAGCTACCTAATTAAGAATGCATGCCGTAAAATATTATGTAAGGTTTGACGGGGCCACTCAAACTCGCCAGTTATAGTATTTCATCCGTAGAAATGAATAGTGAGTCCTTCAGAGAGTAACATGGCATGATTTCATGGATCACGCGCATCGCCACGAACAATACAATACAAACACTTTATCGAACACCGCAAAAAAAAAATAGGCTAATTTAAAAAAAACAAGGCGGTCTATCCGGCAAAAAGCGATCTTTTTCAAACAAACTTGAATAGAGAAATACGTTAGGAACGGACGGGTATGTGGTAAATGAGTGAGTTATGCCGTTTAGTTCGAAAATATTGTTTTTTCTGATATCTGAAACCGAAGATAAAATGACAAGGCCCCTTCCTCCAAGGATCCCCCTTCTTTTCTAAGTTTCCCGTTTCCAAATCGTCGGTGAAACTGCAAAACCGCTTAAGTAACATTTTTATTAAGGAGCAAAATGCACCTTTTTGATAAAAGAATAAGGTTCATTTTGCTCTATCATAAATTTGTTAGTTACGCGGTAGCATAGTATTTGCAGTATCACCGACGTTCACGTTCCAAACAGGATCTGTGGCCATTCTCATCCAGCACATGCCAGCCTCCTTGCAAAGATCGTCGCTCCACTTCTCCCAAATCCGACCTCCCTAATTCTCAATGGACGGTTTATTATTCCTCTGTCTTAAGTAGGTACTTTGTTGGAATCGGTTTTCTCGTTTTTTCTCCTTTTCATAACAAAAGAAACGCATTTGGAGGATCCAGATATTCATTGCCAAAATAAATTATGCTCTTTCTATACAATTATTTTCTTTTTAATTTTAATCGTTTTATAATCTGTGTATTAGGTTCTTTTTTTAAATGCAGAACATTTCTGGTCTCTATTCGTTGATTATGTTTTGTCTTTAGTAAATATTTTATTAAGGGAAACTGGTTTGACGGATTATCTTGCTGAATATACAATTTGATAGTGATGAAGAAGGTGTCGATGCTTTAGTATCGACTCAACCAATGCTTTGTTTTTTTCTAGTATCGTTAATTATTGTACAGTTTTTATAAATATAAAACTATTTTAATACAACTTACAGTAATTAACGGGTAAATACAATTGGTAGCCCAAGCCGTAAACATGAAAAAATCTATACGAGCAGCACTACCCGTATTGTTGCAACATTCACTGATTAGGAGTTGTCAAACTGGTTCGCCTACATAAAAAAATACTCTAGTCGTTAGTTGCGTGAGTAAGATGGACTAGCAGTGACTGTAGTCGACTTGTGCTTATAAGGCAATAGCTCTGCAAGAGAACGGTTGTGCAAGGGTGAAGCCAAACGAGCGTAATTTTTTGAGTTGTGAGTCGCGTAATTTTGATTCGTCATGTATGTACTATGTCGTGTATTTTTCTGGGTCGTGAGTTGTGGTTTGAGTATTTTCGGCCGCGTAATTTTTGCTTCCTACAAAAGTTTAACTCATTTGAGTCGTCGTGTGAACCAAACAGGACTTTTATATGGAACCCCATGCATCAGATATACAGGTCCAGAAATTCGCGAGTCATAGCTCCAAACTTACGACCGTTTTGCTTCACCCTAAAGAGGATTCTGAGGCTATGCTAAAATCACGTAGCTGTTAATTTATTTCCACACAATTGAAGCTCCGGGCGGTAACATCTCTCAACCCCTAAATCAAAACCTATTTTCACGATTTTTAATATGTTGTTTGCTATAAAAAACTGGCTTTGTACGTTTCCGTTTGATATTTTCTTGGATAGGAAAACGTAGGTACAGAACTAGTTTTTCATAATATTCACAGCATGGTCAAAAATCACAAACATCGGACTAGGTTCCAGGGGACAGAAACTCTATAGCATTTTGTATAGAAACTTTCAGCCTCACAATTCTCTTCAGTCTTCATGTCCGTTTGTGACCCCCGACACAAACAGAGAGGGTGATCCTGCCAAAAGCTAATTGACGTTATCACAAATTCAATAGCCAAAGCCGATTCAGTCTTATCCCGTTAGTAATGGGGTTGCACTTACTAACAGGCCAATTTACATTTCACGTGTCTATTTCTGTATCTGTCTGAGCTACCAAATGAATGATCCATTTTTTCTATAGAAAGCTTGTTAAACGGCGGTAGTTCTTAACCAGGTTTCATGAAAATCGGTTGAGCCGTTCAAGAGATGTCGGCTCTGACAGTAGGGTCGCCATTATGTGTCGGGGGTTTTTATTTATTGAATTCATTTGTTGCGGGTTCCTTTTTTGTGAAATAAATGCTAAAGGTTTTCATCGTTTTATGATAGGATTTTTAATAAATATTGTATATTTTAAATTATTAAACATAGTTTATTGATAAATATGAGTGTACAATGATTATAAACTTAATTTAAATATTGTGTTGTTGTTGTAGTAACAAGTTGTTTATGTACAACACTAGGTTGGACACGACATTAGTCACAATTGAGATAAAGAAAGTCATAATGTGCAATAAAACTTATTTTGTTTTATTTATTTTAATATTTTGTCTTTCATATTCTCTTATGTTAATATTATTCTGTTTAATACATTGTTCAGTTTGTTCTGGCTGTCATAATAATGATGGTTTGACGTTTTTGCGAAGATACTCGTTTATTGTTTATATTTCGTAGTTAAACTTCCCTCGTTTTCACTTCACGTTTGTATTTGTAATTAACAAAAACCGATTAAATAATTTGACCTACAGAAGTAAATAGTTTTATTTGAACTTTTATTTCTTTTATAGGTTAGGTTTTAATTTTAGCTTTATGATTTAGTTTATGTTAAGCCTAAGTAGTGTAAGTGATGCTTCTTGTGTGTGCGTGAAATATTAGATATTGCAATGAACAAATAATCCAACGACGAGAAATGCAACTTAAACTAATAAACAAGATTGTTTTATATATTTTGCAGTTGGATTTGTACTAAATATGTTGTCACTTTATTTTTTTTAATGCTTCTTTAATATTTTGAAAGTATTTTTTATAAAATAGAAAAATATTTTTTAAGTTGATATTCAATCATTGCAATTGCGATAGACGTTAGAAATAAATAAACCCACATTTTTATTAGAAATATTTCCAAACAGACTATTTTCTTACCCAGTTTAAATACCCAACATACTGTTAATTAAGTAAGTATCGGTGGAGTTGGTCACACGTATTTGTGATTGTGACAATTACGTTTAGTGTTTATTCTGTCGTCGACATAGTGGGTTCAATGAATTACTTCCGACCCGCCCTCACTTCGATTAGGTACAAAATAAAAATAAACATTAATCAGGAATAATTTTGCTTCAGTTCAGTATTTCCAGTAATTACAAATTCACAATAAGGGCTTATTTTTAGGATTCCGTACCTAAAAAAATTAATGTATAAAATACGCCTCTTTGGCTAAAAATGCATGAAGTGACAATAAATTGTTCTGACTGTCAACAATCTTCTGACAGACTTGTCATATTGTTTACATATATATTTTTGGTCAGATATTAGTACTTTTTGACAGGTAATCCTTTCAAACTTCTAAATTTTATTTACTTAATTTAAATAATAACATAATTCTTCCAACTAAGTACAGAATTCAACATTAATACAATAAAAAATTAAAACTAAACGTTTTAAAATTAAAATTAAATATTAAAATTATAAATTATAATCATCACTATAAAAAGAGCACCCCCGCTAGCAGGTCCGCTCACGGCATGGTCCCCATGACACTGGCTGCATTACCTCTCTGGACAGCTAGCCCTAAATCCTTTGGGAGAGGTAAGCACCAGCTCTAGGATCTCCGGAGGATTCTATGAGCCGGGAGGACAGGGCCTTAATAAAGCTTTTCATATCCCATGGTTTCCACTGCAAGCGCCACAAATTCGTAATTATTTAATAATGACGAATATTTGCGGCGCTTGAATGTTTGGGCCTGATCAGCTGCTGCACTGGCCCGATTACGGGTTGACTGGACGTGGGAAACGGCGAATGTGTCAACGCACGTCGCGTCCCACAACAGTGCCCTACCCAGTTTCCACGGTACCAATGTTGCTCCGCCTGGTCGCTTGCCATCGTCTCTATGCAATCCTGCTGGTTCCAGGACAGCTGGTACAGAGGCAGTGGCAAGCGAACGACGGATCAGATCATTAATTGTGCCGTGACGGTACAAACGGCCGGCACTTCTGAAGCATGAAAGGCCATGTCGTCCCAGCACACTCACTTCCTTCCCGCACGCGCAAGTATGAGGTTCACAGAGTCTAGCCCCAAGCCGCAGACTTATTGCTATGCGTAAGCTGCTTGAGTCCAAGACTGTGCCTATATTGCGGGAAGGAAGAGCGTGGAGCCAGTGACCTGATTCGCCTGCTGAGACAGCGAGGAGACGGGCGCGATCTGAATCGTCCGGACTATTTTCTATGAGAGATGCATGAATTGATATGAGGCGAGGTGTATCCCATGATCTCTCGATATGCCTCTTGACTGACATATCCACTCCCGGACACGACTCACACCAAGCATCCCTCGCCTCCTCCAGGTTCGCAATCTCAACGTCAAGTATCTGTGAGTGATTTAAGATAATACTGACGAGAGGCAACGAACCATAGGCGGAGGACAGGAAAGCCGGTAGTGCCACGCTAGACGAGCATCGAATACCTAGTCCACCGAAACTAATTGGTAGAACCGCTTGACTCCAAGGCCTTAAACTAAAATTAATGTTTAATAATTAATTACCCATTAGTTACATATTCAATGTTTCATACATTTGATTATGGAGTAATTTTACTATTTTCCAATAAAGATTGTGATGTAAGTCCTACCTCAAGCAAACAAACTTAAGCTCATAACATTTATTTGACATTACACACTGCAGCACAACATAAATACTTACATAAAAACCCGATAGCATTAATAATATCAACTCGAAAGCGAAAAACAAGATCAAGGAATAATCTATAAAAATTGGACCAGCTAGTTACATTGTTTTCGTTACTTGTCCCCGCCTGCAATACCTTTTCCCGTGTTATAGTTTTTTGTTTACGCCTAGAATCTCGGTCCAGTGCCCTTACCATGAGTTACAATTACAGTACACATTAGCGAGTCGATTGCTCTGTCCTTCACAGTATTGTTATAGAGTGCGAAAGACAGAGCATTGAAGTCGCTAGTGAGTAAGATAATGGTATATTTGTGTTGTTATTAACATAAGAGGCAAAAACAAGAAAAAATAAAGTAAAAAAATGTAATGCATTTAAAAATGAAGCAGAGAAATGAGAAACAAATACACAGATTATAAAATGATTAAACTTAGGAAGAAAATAATTGTATTGAAAGAGCATAATAATATTGGCAATGAATACCCGAGTCCGATTCAAAATTTCGCATTTGAAATGCGAGTTGATATCCCATTTGTCTTATCACATATAGGTAAGTATAGTCGGATTAATAAGTGGCTGCACATTTTAGAGCTTTGTCGCTTTTACATCATGTCGGAACTGCGGCACTAATCTATATCGCGTAACAACAAGATACTGAAAACTATTTGTGGCATTTTGCGCGGTGAGTCCGATTTTCCCGAGCTAGTGGGGCGGGTTGTGAGAATGTACGTGCCGCAAGTTCCCACTATATGTCTTCACCCTAAGCCGCGGCCGCTGCTGGCGGTCCCGGCGGCGCGCACCGTGGCGCGTGAGAGTGCGCCGCTACTCCGCGCGCTGACGCTCCTTAACGCGCTCCTGGCATCGGCACCCGAATGCGACTTGTTTGATTGGAGATGGAATGCTGTGTGCCTAGAATGTTTGAGATTTTGTGAGAAGATGGATGTAGGCATTCGAGTGTACTGATCTAAGTTTATTTTTCATTTATTTTTATTGTTCCTATTATTGTTTGTTATTCTGTTCTACATTTGCGACTAAATACATATTATGTATAGCATCGATCTGGTTTTCTCGGCGCAATGGAATACTGTAATGTCCTGTAAAATGTATTAAAAAAAAAACAAAGGCGTTAAAGCGACAAGGTCCAAAAGTCTGCAGCAACTTATAACGCTGACTGAACTTAGGTTTCAAGGACTTGTTGATCCACTATAGAACCTTGTCATAATGACAGCGTCATGTGACCAGATACAAAATTACATAGGAATTAATCCTTGGATATATGCGACAAGGTTCTATAGTGGTTCATCAATAAAGTCCGTGACCGTACATTCAAATGCTTTGCAATTCCGCTTCGTTCACAGACCGCCGGAAATGATGTCTACTGGCTATTTCTATTTCTGGGCTAATTTCATGCAAATGGCTGTCTGTCAGGCCTCCGAAATCTTTGTTTACAGCGGGAGCAGCAATTAATATAAGGTTGAGTATTATTTATTTATTATTATGGTCATATTATTTATTTAGTACCTGGAAGACCGAGTGTCGCTCGGGTTGAAAATGAAATTTGCCGTAGATGACAGCTTGACAGAATTTCATCGAAATCGTTGGAACCGTTTCCGAGATTCAGATTACATATTATACACACATATATATATACAAGAATTGCTCGTTTAAAGGTATTAGATACACTTAATCATTGTCTTCATGTTTATTTTGAGTTAGTAATCTTTATTTAATATTGAATTTTTTGATGAGAAGCACTTTCAGTGAGAATACTTGTCTTATACATTTTGTTTTTAAATATATATTTGACATGAAAATGTAGTGATGTTGATAGATTTGATTGATTCATCGAAATTAAAAAAGAGAGGTTTTCGTCGCACCCAGGATAATAATACGATGGTGATGATGAATTTATATTCAACCTTTTTAATAAACTAATTAGAGGTAACATTATTCTCATCCCTATTTCCTCCTCAATCTAAAGACAATTACAGTCAGGTATCGTTGTTATTGTCATTGGCAGTCTGAGTAGGAACGTGATAGGAACAGAACGATAGGTCTGTCTGTACTTGACGTCCCTGTTGCCACTCATCAGTAGTTAAACTAACTAATCGTTAAAAATCGTTACTAATGATTAAATCTCAAAGAAATGTGTCAAATTTTCGATTCCTTTTTCAAATTTTAACAATTAATTGAATTAACTACTGATCAAACAACGGCAGGCCTTTCGCGTAACTCACTCGCAATCGCGATCGGCTTCAAAACAAAACAATAGGTTTCATTTTGTAAGCAGACAAGCCTTCGATTTTCAAAATGAAAACGATTGTGATTGCGAGTGTGTGGGTCCTAAGTATTTAGCCAAAATAAAAACGCTGCCAACAGAATAAGAAAAATAACAATGTTTATTTAAAAAAAAAAGTTTAAGATTCCGTACCGCCGCACAGTAGGTATTATTATGTATGTATGTAAACTCTTTATTGTACAAAACGCAGAAATTCAAAAATTCAAAATTCAAAATATTTATTCAGTAAATTGGCCACATGAGGGCTCTTTTACACGTCGGTAACATGGAGTGAATCTACTAGCGCTTCGGACAAGACCATCATTGCGGAGAAGAAGCGCCGCAAGAAACTCCAGCAGAAGGTCATTTTTTCCAATCATAAAATACAATAATACTTAAAAGTAACATTACAAGGTAATACAGTAATAAATCATTATTTTAAAACTAACACAAATAAAATCATTACAAATGTAAGCTACATTTGTAATGATTTTATTAGCAACAAGCTACAGAAATTCGAATACAATATTTAAAGAAAAGGAATGTACAAAGGCGAACTTATCCCAATTTGATTTCGATTTCTAATCGAATCGGGCCCAACTCGCACTTGACCATATTTTATTATTTGTTGTTTTTCTAAAGGTTTGTACTATAATCTTACCAAATTTGACGATTGTATGTATCGCCGTTTTTACGATACTATACAAAACAATATAACACATACTTATTCTGAAATAAGTTTCATTTTTGAAACAAGCTTGTACTTATTTTGAACAATCGTCATGTACTCGTCAAGACGATTCCAACGAGCCCTAACACGACGGGTTTATCATGTGTAATTTAGGAGTTCTTATGGCCACATTGGCCACCCTGAGTCTCCATCATCAGACCAGCTGCAGAGCTCGATGGTACTTCATTATTGTATTGTCATCAGAACTAAAGGTGTATGCAAATTTTCAGCTTCATCAGAAACCGGGAAGTGGGTCAAATTTAACTTGCAAGATTTGTCCCGTACATTCATACATTTAAAAGCTTGTAAAAAATATCAAATCAGCGGGTACAGTCAAGGACTTTAATTGTTATGCCACTATGGAACCCTGTCGCATAACGTTAATCATTCATTTAAGCGTAATTTCTGTCATGTGGTTTGACGCTGTCATTATGACAGGGTTCCATAGTGGCATAGCAATTAAAGTATTACAAAATCAAAAGTTACAGCTCTTTAAAGTTAGGACGGACGGACGGACAGCGTGGACATATTAATAAGGGTTCCCGTTGGGCTACCCTTCACTTACGGAACCCTAAAAACATATTTTACAAACGATGTTACAGCAAGAAATCTACTCCCTAAATACTCCCTGACTTCTGGTTCCTTTACCCTATCTAAAAGAGATTAAAATGGAAATAGGCCGGTCATCTTTATACACCGGATTGACGGGGTCAAAAATGTTCCAGTGGTAGTGATTTATTAAATATCGACTAAGGTTATCGACAACTTTTTTCGTGATTATGGATCTTATATTTCTTGCAAAAGTAAGTCGTACCTTTAACTTCTATATCTGAATGATCAGCTTTCCATGAAGATAAACAATCTTTTTTCTTTCGAGGCATTTAACCGACTTCAAAAACTTTTTGTTCTCAATTCGTCGGAATGCTAAAGAATATTGTTGTACTGAATGAATTTGTTATTCAATGTAATTTCAATGGTCGTCAAAAGAAACTCGAGTCCAGAGTCGATGTCAGATACCGGTTGTTTATAGTTGCGATAAATATAAATAAAAGAGATTTGCACTTAATTAAAAGGTATTCAAACTTGGCCCTTACGATAATGATGTTTAAAAATTGCGTATTTGCGATGTCGATAAACTTAGTCGACATGAATCACTAGCACTGGTACATTTTTGCCACCATCAATCCGGTGTTTGGTCATCTTACAAGGTATACCGATGACAGATGGACACTAAGGACAACGAAGTGGGATGGACCAGATGGGTCCAGAGGCAGAGGCCGGCCAAATAATAGGTGGCAAGCTGAAGTAGTTTCGGTCGCCTCGAGTCGAGTCGCCTCGGCTCGAGTTGGACAAATACTGCAAAAAACAGAGAAAAATGGGATACTTTGGAGGAGGATTTTACCCGAAGGTCCATGCTTTAATGTTATCAATTAATAATTTAAAAATATTGTATAATTTAATTTATTTCTATTTATTAAATTTTCTGTGCAAGTGGCCCCTAAGGCATCAGTTTATTTCTGTATGATGTAGAGGTGAGACATACTAGTAGACAAATCGCGTATTAAGTCTTTCGAGTACACTTCCACAAAAAGACTAGATCCAATGACTAGTGCCACGAGTATTTAAAAGTACGCAGCTTGTTGAGTATTTCCGAGTTGTGAGTCTCAAAGAATTATGAGTTTTGGCTTGATACGTGGCCCGGGTTTTCGCGAGTGTTGACATTGAGAGTACACATGTATAATTCGCGCGTACGTATATAAATAAGTACTGAATTGTGCTGTAGCAGACATTATCCGAGTATAATACTAAATTTAATTTATACACTTTCACATTTTGTAGTTCTGTATAATACGCCGCGATCTTTCCGCGTCCCGATACGCCTAAATACTCGATGCAGTAACTATTAAGGGTTCGCGTATGGACGTTCCAAGAAAAAACCTATTCCAAAGACCTGTTCCAGTAAATACGTCTCACCTCTAGTATGAGACGAGCGTTGTAAACGACAGGTAAAATTGTTGCAGATACTTTATTTTATGTCTGATTTTAATTCTATAAATTCTGTTGTCAGAAAATGGTATCCATACCCCATACTAATATTAAGTCAAAGCAAATGAGTTGCTTAACTTCAAACTCGGATAAGTCCATGAAAAAGGCAAACGGAGTTTACGTCTTTAAAAAAAAAAATTTTTTAACTCGTATACCAAATTTTAAGGATATATCCGAGTTTGAACATAAGCGACTCAATTCTTACGACTTACTTACGACTTCCATGGGAAGACATGGAATGGCACTATTCTAAGCCGTCAACCACACGGCTCACCAGCCTATCTCCCTACCAATACGTAAAGTAGGTATACTTTTTGTTTGGAGATATTGTACAGTTCCCAAGGGAATAGCGATCAACGACTAACGGAGTTAAGAACGGTGAATAACAGTCGTCGAGCGCCTACGTCAATTCTATACATTTTGCCCGTTTTCGAAAATCGTTTACGTTAGAGTTAAGCAACAAAACAAAAATTTGTGTACATTTAAGTACCTTGTCAATTTAATGTCATGTTTAAACTGCCATATATGAATTGCCACAGGGATTAAAGTGACAAAGTACTAAATTATACACATATTTATGAACTCGACTGACCTCGACCTTATAATTCAATTGGTGAAGCAAAGCTTTTGGCCCGCGCTGTAATTGGCATCAGAGGTACCCAAGACGTGGCCAGAAAAGTAATACAAATTAGTACTGTGTCTTGATTAAAAGTAATTAAGCGTTCTTGTGTTCTCTTCGCGCTCGCATCGCTCGTGTTCATTATCGAAATGAGCATTGCCATTAATTATGCCAGGGCCCGTTAATTGACTTACGGTAAATCCCATGTTGGCAATGATATTTTATATTTAGATACGTTATGCTCATACTAAACGCATTCGAAAGTCGCCAATTACTGACAGTTGCTACTTTGCCATATTTCTACAGACAAAGACGGCAATTCGTAGCGAACGCTATTGTTAGAAAGAGATAAATAGTTGTTTCAAATTGCGTACCCGAATGACGCGGCGTGCCCGCTCTTGGCTGCCATATAGCTACCCGTCTTTATCGCACTCATGCGATATCTAATTGTGTAGCTCATGTTTCACAGGTGACAGTGACGCCACCGGTGCAAATTAAACAAAGTATGGCGATGTAAAACAAAATGTAAAAAATATTTACGGTACTTACGAATGAAATGAGACATTCTTTCTTCCTTTTATAGTTACAGTTTAATTTCGGCAGCCTCGAAAAACATAAGACGGCATTTTTTATGACTTTACTGTTTTTGACGCGTGCGTGTCCGTGGCTCATGCTATGGCAACTTAGTACAATTGAGGTGGTTCGCTTTCCTTTGTTTTTTTTTTATGTATGACAAAACTAATATGACGCATGGATTAAGCAATAATAGACTCTTGATCAACGGTGTAAGCGCTTCGACGCACGCCTTATTAATTGTGTCGTGCTGTGGCGCCACCTTCATTTTATGGCGAAAAAATATAAAGTCAGTGTTGCTGATGGAGTAAAAAAAACGCTTTTTAGGAATCAAACAAAAACGTAATGATAATGCAAAAAAGGAAATAGATTTAATATTGTTATTTTGAAAAATACATGATGCTTTATGAAAATGCAAAAATATATAATTTATGAAAGTTTGCATTGAATCAATATGACAACACAATAAGTAATTGTCTTGTCTGTCTTGACATTTTTTGACATTGTTCAATCAAATAAAATTTCTTGAAATAAATTGAATTTCGGCGAGAAATACAATAATAAAGGATTTTAAATTATTGCATGAAAGATGTCTTTTACGGTGTGCTGCGTACCTGGCTGCAATAACCGGACCGTAGACGGTATTTCACTACACTTTTGACGGTAAACTCAGATTCCAAATGTATTCAGAAGAAAATTAACGGACAATTCAATTATAGGTCAAACTATTCATGACATAAATGGGAAAATGTGTCTGTCTTTTAGGCTTCGGTGAACTGATTTTGATGAATTCAGAGTAATAACTATTTCCTTTCCATTTCCTTTTTTAGGGTTCCGTAACCAAAGGGTAAAGGCTATTACTAAGACTCCGCTGTCCGTCTGTCTGTCCGTCTGTCTGTCACCAGGCTGTATCTCATGAACCGTGATAGCTACACAGCTGAAATTTTCACAGAAGATGTATTTCTGTTGCCGCAAAACAACAAATACTAAAAACCGAATAAAATTAATATTTAAGGGGGTCCCATACAACAAACGTGATTTTTTTGCTGTTTTTTGCTAATGTTGGTACGGAACCGTTCGTGCGCGAGTCCGACTCGCACTTGGCCGATTTTTTATAGTTCTAGAGGGAATAGCGATCGATATACGATATCGAAGTGGATGAAGTTAAGGGCAATATTTATGAATACATTAAATTTTAATTGTGCTTGTCTGAAATGCTTTCATGGCTAAACCCCAATCGGTTTTGGTGGAATTTGGCATGACGCCATTTGTTGACATTTGTTGGTGACCCCAGGAGACTTTACTTTATTTCCTAATCCCCTAGCTGGGGCAGAGAGCATCCACAGAGCGCTGCCATCGAGCTGCGTGCTTCACCTCTGGCGATATAGACCATAGAGAATAGCGATGTACACATGTTCTACAATGACGTAGTCGCGGGCAAAATCTAGATATTGCTAAACTACAGATACAATTTAAATTCAATAATGTTTAACATAAATGAGATACCTATTTTTATTCCACATTATTAATATTATAGTTTCCAAGGGAAAAGCGAGAAAAGAGTTTCACTCGGATAGAGAAGCGCGCAAAGTCTTGTGTATTATGAACTTGACGGTGGTGTGGCTGTTTGTTTGTTTTCACTCTTGAACAGATACTTAAGTAGGTACCCTTTTTAGAGTTCTGAAGTCAACCTAGGAACCCTAATATTTTCGCCATGTCCGTCCGTCTGTCTGAACCTATGAAAGTTACAAAGCTAAAATTTCGTACATAGGTATACATATACCGCGGTTCAGATCCCAGGTTGTAAAAAATGGAAGGATGTTTGTCTTTCAGATACGTATGCTCGTCCATACTTCCATAATTTGGATGAAATTTGGCACTCAATTATATAGAATCCTCTATTTTATCTCGGAAAACTTGATAGTTCCCAAGGGAAAAGCGATAAACGAGTTCTATGCGGATGCAGTTGCTGGCAAAAGCTAATGCTGTTTGTAATAATATTAAAATCTTTTCTTAACATTTATGTATATGTTATGTATGAGACATTGAAATAGTACTATGTATTTATTTTATGCATTTTAATATAGGCACGTCTACTTCCTACTTAAGGCAAGTGGGATCTGAGACCCATATACGTTTGCATTCAAAAGACTATAATTTTAAGACTGCAATCCTAAACCTTAAATGTTTTGCTTACCGACCAGGGTTCCCATGATCATTTCCTATCGCAAGGTACAGTTGATAAACACTTGGATCTGTTGCGGAGGATTGTTTTTAATGAGAAAAAGGAGGCAGACGAGCAAGCGAGACACCTGATGGTAAGTAATTGATCATCGCGACATATACCTAATTAAACACCCGCAACCCCAGAGGAACTGCCAGCCTTTGAGAAAAGCGTAGGCTTGTTTTTCGAAGGCCCCAAGTCGTATTGGTTCGGGAATACACATAGATAAAATGCATGGCAAAAAGGTTTCTCGTCGATCGGAAGATTTTTAGGCTATAGGTACTTCTTTCATCAGTTTTTCAGCCCCAGCCCCATGAGAGGGAGTTCAATCCAAATTTTAATAGCATTGATCGTGTCCAGGGTCCACCTAGGGATAAACGTGTTCTACGCTAACGGAAGTCGCGGGCAAATTCTCGATATACATTAAATGAATATATTGCGATCGTGATTGTAATGAAATTTTGCATAAGTAAGTCCGAAAAAAAGACGTAGGGTACTTTTATTTTGGATAGTTTCCAAGGGAACAGCGATGAACAAGTTTCACTTAAATAATGTACTTAGCTATAAAAGCGAGAGTGTGGCTGTCTAATTGCCTGTAACGCTGCGCTCTCACGGCTGAACCAATACATACTTAGTTTGTTACTTTTTTTAAGTAATGCTTGCCGAAGGAGGAGGTTAATTTTTTTGACCTGTATATATCGTCGCTAGAAATCAATAATGCTGTAACCCTCAAAAATCAAACTTTACACTAGAGCCAAATTACTGAATTAATTTAAAGAAAAAAATCATAACTTCTAAACGGTAGAAGGTTTTTTGACCCCCTTTTGAAAAAAATATTAAAATAAATGCTTTTATTTAACTGAATACTCAAATTTGATCTAAACAAGGTTTAAAGGTACTTTTTGACGGTTACAGCATTTTTTTTATTTTTTTTTTACCCGAAAGAATGCTGTAACCTTTAAGAAAAATGTATGGTGGTGTTATTTAAAAACCAAATGAACAGGTGTTTTAAACTGCTGTAAATAAATCATAACCGTTTAAAACGTTTTTGGTCAAAAAACATTTACAATTTAAAAAAAAAACGACTACAGTCTTGCTGTAACAGGATTTTGGGAAAAAAAACAAGGTATAATAAAATGTTGTACGTACAATATTAAGCTGTTTGCTAGGCGTTTAAAAGAAACACGTTTAATAAAACATACCTTTATTCAAGAAAATGTAATTCTTTAAAATAATTATAACTAACCAATGGAATTGCCACAAAGTTTGACATTTTTGCAATATTCCTAAAAGTTGGTGTTAGGTCCTTCATTGAAGTCATCTTTGTGCTGGGTGTAACAGATGCTTCTTGTTTTATATTTAACTTAAGTTTATCTGATGAGGCTTTTATTGTGATGTCGCTCGTTACTTCAATCTTGGGTTTTTTGGATCTAGTTTTGTAACCACCGACATTATTTGCCTTTAAGTCGTCTAACCATTTTCTTCTATGTGACATCTGAAAATGTATAATAAATAAAATACTATATTTATTACATAAATAAGCTTTTTAAATTACTTAATAGGATTACTAATTAGAAGAAAGAAGAAAATCCTAGTTATGGTTTAATAAATGCCTAATTAAAAAAGGTTCCGCCGAATTGAGAACATCCGCTTTTAACATTGGTTAGTTTTTGTTCATAAGATACTTTGTGTGTTTACTTAAATATTTTTAGTGTTAGTAATTAGAACAAACGTCTTCACGAAATAAACCTAATTAGTAATATAAAATGTAATTATTTAAAACACCAAAAAACCCGACTGCAATAAAAAAATAACGGAAAACCGAAAAACAAGCTCTCTAATCTATAGAAAATTATAAGAGCAATGTACTTATTGATATTTATAACAATTTAAATTTAACTTAGAAATTGCTCTTACAGTTTTCTAGAGATTAGAGAGCTTGTTTTTCGCTTTTCAGTTGATTTTTTATTGCTGTCGGGTTTTTTTAAATAATTTAATTTATTTTACTCTTTTTGGTTTTATTAATAAATTAGTGGATTAATTAATTATAACTAAGCGATATCTGAGCTCTGGAGCTTGTACTTTTAATGTCGCGAAGCTACAAGTCACAAATTACAAGCGAAACTCTCTTTCTAGCAAAAGGAATTTATTACTTATCATTTAGGTACGTATTTTTTTCACTTTCTTGTCGAAATGGTAGCATCATAGTGTTATAATGTATATAATATATTTGAAATGTGCTATTTAATAGTTTTCATTTGATACCCATAAATCTATAAATGGAGGGGGAATAGAGCACCTATAGATTAACAGAACAAAAAAAAACAACAAAATCGATGTATTACAGGGAAGCTCTGTAAGGCCGGACGGCACCTAGCTGCTCCTCAGACTGCTCTACACAAGTTGTAATTCGCTGAGCTAATTATTACGTGTGTCCAGCGTAATACTCCGTTCGGCCTTACAGGGGGGTTATTTTGACATAGCTATGTCATAATAACCCCCCAGGACTTCCCTCTAGTAGTACCTACCTACTACTCGGCTATCTTTGTATTTCAATGAAACACGAGTATCAAATAGGTACTTATTATTGTCATAGTGAGGAGGAGCGGGACAACGATGACAGCCGAGTACTATTAATACCTCTCTAGTTTTACCGAAAATTGTCATTCAATAAGTTATATTGATATAGAATTCAAATAAAATAACTTCATACTTAAATACCATGCCTAAACAGTACCTACCTACCTAATACTACTCGATTATCTTTGTATTTCAATGGAACACGAGCATAAAATATCTATTATTGACATAGCGCGTCGGAGCGGGACACGATGACAGCCGTGTACTATTAATACTCTAGTTTGACTGAAAATTGTCATTCAATAAGTTATATTGATATACAATTCAAATAAATCAACTTCGTGCTTAAATACCATGGCTTAACACCTATTGATTTTAGTTAAATTACTTCGTGGAAGAAAACCTACATTCAAAATGTAATTATTATTATAAAAAAACTACTTTCTCATTTATAAATTATCAATTTGTTAAATAATACAAAATTTACTCACGATCCCGCGAGTCCAATATACGCACTGCACTTCAATCCGCTCTCTCCGACGCACACGCACTCACTAAAAACCGCCGTATGCCGCGTGCTCCACAAGGTGAGGGAGGGGGGAAATGTCGTAACGCCATCCAGTGCTTGTGAAGTCGCGTCCTTTAAAATGTCATAACTGCTATGGAATAGGAAAAATAACACGTTTGAATTGCTGTATGTAGCTGTGCGACTTTAAATTAAACCCAAAAAAATGCTGTAAATAGCATGATTCAAAAAATTTGGAAAGCAAAAACGCTGTATAACGTTAAAAACAGGAAGTTTCTTACCTTGTTTTGCTGTAAGTCCAATATTGACAAAAAACACCGGATTTTAAGCGGGTTACGACACTTATTTCTTCTTCAATCATCCAAATATCACAAAAAACCTATGCTGTATAATTTTTATTTATCATCGTAGAAACACGAGACCTAGACCAATCGACGCAGAAAAAAAAATGCTATAAGAATATGCCAAAAAACGATTTTCGTACTTGGAGCGGGTTACAGCATTATTGCTTTCCAGCGACGATATGTAGGTAATGTAGCGCTCCATAAAAATAAAAGGTACGGAACACTACACGGGATGGTTGCGATAAAACCATCAGCACGTAAATTTGGACCTGTATAAGTAAAATAAAACCGAACGAAATTCAACAAGGTTATATAATAAGGAGAACACACAATGATTAAAATAAAACAAACTACTTACAATGTAACTATAAAAACAAGATCACTAGGCTGTTACGCAACTTAGCTTACGTATCAAAACAATTTAACACAAAACGGTCTGCGGATTGTCACATTAAAAAAGATTTCCTAGTTTAAAACACATTGCCTAATAAAGGGTGAAAGACCACCTTAGAACACGGTCAGGCCAAAACTTGTATTCAATTTAAAGGTAATTCTGATTCGAACTAAAACAACAAGAATCTGTTAAAATGCAAGAAGCGCTTCATGATTAAAACTGATATGTTCGAAGTATTATGAAACAGGGATAACAAATTATGGTTTTGATCGGTAAAAAAGGTCTAAGGATCTAATAACGTTTATTGCCAAAATGAAACCGAATGAATAACCTTAGGTAGGTTAGGGGTGAGTTCGCGGACTCGGATTAGAATTTAATAAAATAAAAATCAACGAAATAGTAACTGTCCTGCGAACATCCGCCGTTGCTTGTCGCCGTGTGAAGATGTAACCACCCTGCGTTCGTCGCAACTGTCGCAGCGGGTAAAACCTGCGGGCGCTGCCGCAGACGACGACCCGTTGCCAGCGAACTCGACGGCGAACCACACGCTGAATCCAGTCGTCCAAATCTTCAGTCGGGGCGATGAGTCGGAAGATATGGGGTAAGCGGAGGTGCTGCAAAGGACACCTTTACTCACAAAATTGAACGAAAAGGACGGAAGAAAGGCTTCCTTAGGATGGAGGACTGTGAAGACTTGTTCGGCAACAAAAACCAACTCACCCGCTATCCGGACACACAGAAGACAACAGCACTAAAACGTTCGGCCCACCATTGACACTACGGCGTAATAGCTAAGGTCTTCACGTAACTTAACGACCGGACGCGGCACTCGAAGCTGGCTTCAGTTATAGAGACACTTGGGATGACTAGAGATTATTCAACTTTTCTGGTGTATCAAGGCAAAAGTACGAGAATGAATGACATTCCCATAACAAGGAACGGAACTAACAAAAACGAATTCAAAATTCAAATCTGTCAGTAGAAATTACAAACTCTAACCGGTCAATGAACAAGTCCGCAATACCAAAAAGGCTGAGAAACGAAAAAGGTGAAATAAATAAACAATAAATAACGCGAGCCAACGCGATTTGTAGCGGTAATGCTACAGTAAGTACATTATGTATGTATTGTACGCCATAAAATCGTACCTTTAAGACCAAATTTGGCTTTGCCAGTCACATTCGCTCATACCATCAAGGACATACACCTTAACATACATACATACATACACATTGGACATAAGAGGAAGGATGTTTTTTATCCCGGGCAATAGAATAGTTCCGGAGGGAATAGTGATAAATGACTTCTATGCGGACGGAGAGTTTTTTATTGGATATTGCCTTGGACGAGCCATCCATACAAGAAAATAGACGACAGGGTTAGCCTTGTTAGGTTGGTACTAGTGACCGTGTTTCTGACTCTCCGCGTATGAAGATGCGGGCGCAAAGCTAGTTTTATATAATCATTGACTACTTTTTAGGTGTGTTTTCAACAAACTATATTTTTAAATAAATAAATAAACTGTCAAGATGGCTCGCGACGGATCCCCTATTAACGTACCACCAGAAATAAAGTACCGTAAAACTACACAACTATGGCCCTAGCTTACAACAATAGTCCAGTTTTACTTATCACATTATTCTTAAAATATGATAGCTTTAGCTATAGCTAGAGTTTAGAGCAATTGATTTTAGGCTGAACTGTACATATACACAGCAATAATAGCAGTAAGATATCATATTTTAGAATAATTTAATGAGGAAAATTGGACTATTGTTGCAGACTAGGACCATAGTTGTGTAGTTTTACGGTACGTAACATTCGAAAGGAAATGTCAATTTAATACACTTTTTCAGATAATTACATGATTCGGGCGTAAATTACTCTAGCGTATATGTATTGAGAATTGGGAACCCAAATGAGAAGAGCTTTAAACACATCTTTTTATTTCAGGCATTTTATTGGCATAAATTTGCCTCAGCGGCGCCAATCGAGAGTCGTTCTGGTGGTTGCTGCTGAGTATTGGTTGCTGCGGGTATTAAATCCTGGTGCCTCTGTATTTACTATTAAGTAAAGGTGACTGTCAAAACATAGGTAATGTTCATCCCATGTTACACTCGTGGACCAATAATACGGGTCAGAGAGCGTTTTTCATACAAACGAAGCTATGTCGAAGCCTTGGTTCCTCGGCAGGGGTTGTTTTGAGTGAGGTTTAATGGTGGATACTCCGAGGTTCAATAGAGGTTGTCAAAAGTTCTTAAGATACCTAACTGATCGCACAATCAGATAACATCACAGCGAGAGAGTTTGGGTCAGCGTTTGGATTTCCTTATATTTTATTGCAATTTTAGATGTTTTCCTGAACATGCACGATTCCGGCGTTAACCACAGATTCAATCAGTTGGGTATCCTAGGCACTCTCGAAGTCCTGTATCGATGCTCGGGGTATCCATCATCAGATTTCACTACAAGCATCCTCCGGCGAGGAACCAAGGCTTCGAAGTAGCCTCTTTAGTATGAAAAACGCACTCCGACCCGTATTATTTGTCCACGAGTGTATATACCTATTAAGTCTGATCAGATTGAGAGCTGATAGCTATATTAAGAAAGTAGTAAAATAACGCTTTACACAAGACGCTTGCAGCGGGTGATCTGTTTAGTCAGTCAAGTGTTTCCGCCTTGCATAATATTTTTTACTCCAGGGGCCTGTTTATCAAAAGCTTGTAACTTGTAATATAAGTGAAAGTCTCTTTTTAATTCATATTGTTGGAAAGAGATTTCCGCTTGTAATACAAGTTACAAGCGTTTGATAAACGGGCCCCAGAGGCCCGTTTCATGCAGCTACAACAAGTTAGAAATTACAAGCGGAAGTCTCTTTCTAACTCCTTTCATTAGAAAGAGACTTCCGCTTGTAATTTGTAACTTGTAGCTTTGTGAAACGGGCCACAGGTAGTGAGGTGATCAAAATCCCATTTCTGATACCTTGATAGCCAGTTAGCGTGTGTTTGTTTGTGTTTTTGATTGTAACTAGGCATTCAAATCTTTCGATAGGAACAAATAGTTTCGTTAACGAAGACATTGATAGGTAGAGAGTAAAAAATATAGCGCTGTAAGTTATATTTTTTTCATTAGCTTGACTCGCAATGATTCTTTTAATTTGAGATTATACCAACTGCTCAATAGGTTAAAAGGAACCTTTATGGTGAGACTTTGTTGTCTGGCTGTCTGCCTGCCACAGCAGATATTGATATTATATTAAAACTCTTGATTGGAACGTTTGACACCTTATTTATTCCAATCGGTCCGAGTTATGAATAAGATGGGACTTTATTAAAAATGATAGTAATACTAAGTAATTATAATACAGTTTTATAATTTCTAGGTTAACAAGAGATTTTCGGAGGCTGTGCAAGGAAAAGTGTCCCAGATTTAGAATACTTATTTACACACAGATCCGCGGATTTAACTATTCAAGGAATTCATCATGAAGAGAGGAACAGAATTTCGAAGAATAAGAAAACAAGAAAAATCATGCATTTACTAAGCTCACCAAAATGGCCGATTTTCACTGATTTCTAGAAGTTTATATTTTAAATCTCACTGGCGAATGAAATTCTCTCGCCTGTGATATCAAATACCAGGAGGCCACCCGTGGTCCACTCATCCACTCGTAAACCAGATCGTCGCATAGGTACAGTCGCGGAATGAAAAGGTTTCACCTTAAAGTCGACTTTTGCTTGAACCAGATTAAGAAGCAGTAATACCAACATCTTTGTTATAATAGAAAAAGATAGTATACTATTTATACCTACTGAAAACTTCTTGTCAATTTTACAAAACTGACAACTAGCCACATAAGAGCCTGTTTCACACTAGCGTTTTTTTCTGCGCGTATACCTACGGCCGTTTCGGCATACGCACCGACAGGCGCTTCCAAAAACGAGCTTATACGCGCGTATAAAAAACGCTAATCTAAAACCGCCCTCAAGCTTTGATGTCGTTCACAGTCTGCCTCACTGCAATGTTTTATTGACTGACAATATCGTATTGAATCTAGGGCCGATTCTGCCGCGCTAATGATGAACGTCGCAGTAACATGAGCAACAAGTTCTATCTGATACAAGTCTGTCATGTCATGTATTAGTTTGCCATTTGACTCCGGGTGGTGAGATGAAGAAGTAACATGATCAAAATCCTAATTCTGACCCCATGTTAAATAAAACTCTAGTAATGTTACACTAGCCGTACGTGAAAATTATAGATAACTAGCTTCTGCCCGAGACTTCGTCTGCGTGGACTTCAAAATTTGATCTTACCAGGATGAATAATATAAATTTGTCCTAGCCTGACCGAGAACGAAATATAAAGCTTATAATTGCGCTGTACAGGGAAAATCGCTTAACCAAACTCTACTGCCGACTAGGTTGATGCAGCCCTATCATCACGGTTAGGGTTACGTAACAAAATGGTAAGAAAGGAACCGTTATGGGGAGACTCTGATATCTAGCCGTCTGCTTGTCACAGCCGTTTTTGGATCGGTTTAATACCTACAGTTCTAGTTTCATCCGACTTTTATCACATACAACATAAACTTTAAACTCATTACCATCTTTGGACTTCGCAATCTAGTATAAAAATCAATAAGTGTAGGTTCATGAGTTATGGATGAGACAAGAACTGATTAAAATCTGATGATAAAAGTAGGTTCCAAGAGATTCTTGGAGGCGGTTTTGCGTCCAGAGCAAGGAAATATGTCCCAGTTTTAACTAGAACACCTAATTATCTGCACAAAGATTCTGTCTGGTATTATCTTGGAGATTATTGAAACCAAATAATACTTAAGCCAGTCAAAAAAGAAAACATTGTCATCATAACCTGCAGTGAAGACCAGCTGTAAAGGCTGTTAGAGCAAAACAGTCACGGTCACCTCTCTTATGATGAAGCTGAAGCGAAATACCCGACTCGAAAAACACATGGCTGATCATTATCAAAATCATTATTTCTAATATTTTTTTTGAGGCTATTGAAACCAATAAGTTTCTTTCTGTTAAAAAAGAGGATTTATAGTGTTAAATAAATTGAACGAAACCATAGATAACTTCGGTTAATAATATAATTATATCGAGATACTTAGTTCACATTAAGATCACATCATCGTATTAGGTACGTGCTCGTCCGTTGGTAGCTGGGCCAGCTCTGTCGAAGTCCTCTGCCCACTCTCCCGCGTGCGTTGTCCCCGTGATATAGGCTGTGACGTAGGAGCATGGCATAGCTATGGCGTAGGAGCATGGCATAGCTAACAATAGTATTTTTAACCGACTTCAAAATAAAAGGAGGTTCTCAGTTTGACCTGTATGTATATATGTTTGTTCGCGATTATCTCGCGTTTTGCTGAACCGATTTTGATGCGGTTTTCAGAACAGTATTTGTTACACTTAGGAGAATGTTTTGGTATTTTAACCGACTTAAAAAAGGAGGTCCTCTGTTTGCCCCGTATCGTTTGATCACGCATAACTTTTTACAGGCTCGTCCGATTTAAAAAATATTTTTGGTTTTATAGACTATACTTCCGAGATGGTCCCATTGTCACCAAAACTGACTCTGAGGAATTGAGGGAACTCCCCAAATATTATAGGCATACATACAGCGATTATAATATTTTTAGTAATAAGTCCAGCCCATTTGCATTCAGAAAGTATCATTTGGTTGAGTGGAACTGATGACGAAGACCACAAATGGCTACCGGAACTCCTCAACGGTACCTCTTTCAAGGGTGGTGATAAGATATCTGGATTAATATAGTTGAGCAATTGTAACGGAGAACATTTACCTACTTAATTGTTTAAAACTGACTATGACTTTCCCGCGTTGTTTGCGGCGAGCTTGAAATGTTTTAAAGTTTCATATCAACTAAGAAGTGGAACCTACATAACAGCTTATTATGATCACTAAAAAGTACAAAAAAAAATGTTTAAAAAAAAAACAAGTCAGCACTCACTCATATTTTACCCAAAAGCCGACTTCAATTGGACTGTCCTATACCTACCATTTTAAAAGAAGTTATTTTTTGCGTTTTTGACGGCGGTTGTATAAGTTTTTTAAAACATTTTTTTTAAATTTGGCCTTCACGGCGACTACCAAGAGTCACCTAACGAGATGTATTTGCCAACGTCATGAAAAAAAACTGGTCTCGTCTGCTGAATGTAAGGTGAAGAAATAAGAGAGGGTTATAGGACTGCAATCTTTATACAATCTATACTTATTACTTATATTACTTATATAATATTATAAAGAGGAAAGATTTGTATTTCTGTGTGTGTGTATGTTTGTAACTAATAAACTCAAAACTACAGGACCGATTTCAAAAATTCTTTCACCATTTTAATGCTACATTATCCCTGAGTAACATAGGCTATGTTTTATTTTTCTGCGCGGACGGAGTCGCGGGCAACAGCTAGTAAACAATAAATTTATGGACACCACAGGCAGAACAGGCCATGTTTAAATGGAAGAAGCATTTAAAATGGAAAGGAGGAGAGTTATCAAGAAAAGGGCGGAAAATGCAAATAATAAAAATAATAGACCATCTTTACATGGTGAACTTGTACGTAGTTTACAATAATATTAGTCGAAGGCATTCCAAAGAAAAGTGGAGGCAATGAAAAGATCCGCCGAATTACCTACTCAAGGAATTAATCATGACGAGAGGAACGGAACTTCGAGGAAATCAGAAATAAATGCTACGTTTCATATTATAATTAATTTACAGTTTTAAAATAAGAGTTGGCTTAGAAGATTGGAATGATTTTGGCGGGGAAGCATAAAGTAAAAGACAGGGGAAGTGGTAATTTTGTTAAAAACATTTGAAATAGTCGGGGACTCGATTTTTGTATCACATTCATTGACTAAGCTCACCGAAATGGCCGGCCATTTTCACTGATTTGGGACCGTTCAAATCAGAAAGAAAAATGCATAGGTATGGGTCATTCTAATAAAAGTGGCACAGACAGGTTAAAGTTTCTCCAAAAAAAAAGTTGTAAAAGTTGTACTTAATAAAGCATCTGTAAAGTTTTTCTGGGAAATTATACCTATGCAAGTTATTAAAATAAAATTATTTAAAATAGTTATTCACTTTAGCTTGCCAATAGTCACACTCACCTGCACATTAGTGCACATATGTCTCTTTAACCTGCCAAGAGTTACATTAACCTGTGCCTAACCTAATCTATGCTAGTAACAGGTTAAAGTTGCACAGGTTAAAGTTAAAAGTAGATTTACAAGACATTTACTCTTAAACCGGTGAAAATATGAACGTTCCACTCTTAGTAATATAAGTAGATACATCAGAATACCACGTTCAAATGATTAGTTAATTATGTCTCATACCGTTAACATTAAATAATCGAGACAAGATAAAGTTAACATACCCGTTACAAACTCCAGATGACTACATTTGATCTCCACAAAAGTATGACAGATCGTCTCCAACCGTTTCGTATAGTGGTGAGCCCCATACTGGGCGAATGTTTATCGTGGATTATTGTGTGCCTATTATTCTCCGTATGTGAGTGAGATAGAATATCACGAACACACAGGTTACAGTAAAAATATCACTGGACAAACTGTCGTGTGTTAATATTGATATATAAGCATATATTTAAATAATTTTAATAATTCTGTTTACGTAATACTTGAACGGCGCCTTTCTAGAAGTTTTTTTTTAAATCTCACTGCTCACTGAAGTTCTCTCGCCTGTGATATCAAATACGAGTCCAACCACACACTCGTAAACGAGATTACGCATAATACATTATTTTGTATCAAAATCACAAGTGACATTCAAAAATCGTCGCCCTGAACTGTAAGTATAGGTACTTAATTTCAAATAAATAATCTGCTCATTTGTCATGATCAAAGTTTTCTATCTTATCTTCTGCTCAGCAAGGAAGGCAAGTGAGGTGTAAAAGTTATCATCTAGTAGGCGAGATGTTTTCTCCATCACATGCGACCAACGGCAATCAGTCAGAATTGCAGAAGTCAGAAAAAAAAACAAAGTCCAACATTCTTACTAAGCGTTGAAAACGGTTGACTAATGTTTTACCAAATCATTTGAAATCATCATTTGACAAACTATATCATTTTACAAACTTTCAATTCGCAAAGTCGTACCTACTTCCCGCCATATATTTTTTTAATGTTTTGTGGTCATTAATCTAACTTATTTAATAAGCCCGTATAATCTATGTAATATGTAACGGTTTAAGCACAATTACATTTTTGCGAAATGAAAGTTGGTAAAATGATATAGTTTATCAAATGGTGATTTGGTAAAAAGTCAGGATACCGTTAAAAACACCCCATACAAATTGATACTCAATTATGACGTCACAATTGATTAAATAATATACAAAATGTATGGAAAAAGCAAGTACCTAACCTACGCAAGGTCATGAAAACTGCTCCATCAAAAAAGGCTCAATCAAAAAAACTCAATTTTCGGAAATTTGAGGTCTCACGTATAGAAAAATTCCTAAGTCATTTATTATAAATATTATATCAGTTTTTCAGTCAATATTACTAGAGTAAGTATAGATTTGTTCAACGGAAGTCATTAATGTCATCATCCTAATTAGGTACCTACGCTAATTTGTATTGAAAACTTGACATCATTCAATTGTTGACCCAAATTCTGTTCTTGTTATGGATTTTGCATGTACTTTGTAAATCTTTGTATACCTACTCAGTTTAAACATAATAAGCTTAAACGAAATAAATGACTTATCTAAATATTCATATGTTTACATGACATGTAATTAGTTGGATTCCTCGAACTCTGAAAATAAATAGGTACACTGCGGCCACATCTATGAGATTTGAAAAAAGTAGTTAGTTATTATACCTACAGTATCTTTCTTTCTTTATGTGAAAGAGAGATGCCTGTAGATATGACCGCAGAATTAGGAAGACCCTTTAAATATATCGACGGTAAAAAGCGTAAACGCTGTAACCCGCAAAATCAAACTTTACACCAGAGCCAAAAAACTTTTGAAATTTTACAAAAAAAATCATATCTTTTTTTTTATTTGAGCGATCGGTGCCATTTTTATACTACATATGTATTTTCAAATTCCCTATTAGACCATATGCCTGTCGTGTACCAGAAGTGACTAGGTTTCTTTTTAGTGTCGGTTACAGCAACCTGACTTTTTTTTTCAATACGATAAAACGCTGTTAATGATTTTGTTAAATGTATGGAAAGGTAATAATCAGTGTGATTTCTAATAAGCGTAAGTGATGTAACCACCATTCTTTAAATGTTGAGAACTGCCTAAATTGATGTTACGCTGCAGTGCTTGCAGTTTAAAAAAATCATAATTGTATTCAATGATAGATGTCAAAAAAGGTTATTGATATTAAAACGACGTAAATATGAGATAACATTTATTAATCCTTTTTTTAAATGTTATCCTAAAGAATTAATTAATACGAATGTGTTTGTATGTGTATGTAAATATATTTTCAATCCTCCATTGCGTGCCTTCTCTGTTACCTTCACTATTTTCTTTAAAAAAATGTATATGTGTGCCTTATGGATGTAATCCATTAGATATAAACATCCGAACATCTACATATAAATATAAATATAAATATATATTATATATATATACATATAAACATTTACATATATACATGCTTATAAACATTTACAATACAAGTCTAGTAGAAAAAAAAGAAATACATTTATTTTAACGATAATTATACATCGCTACAAACACTTCGTATAAAAGAAGTATATTATTATGATAAATTAAATATCACAAGTTAACTTACTCATGAAATAAAGTCAATTAAAATTAAAAACATCAATGTTTAACAAACTGAAAAGTTTAAGACACTATACTAGCGTTTCTTCAAACTAATAACTATTATCAAAGTATTATTAAAATTCGTAAAGTAGTTTTAATTACTTATAATTATGTAAAGCAACACTTAATTCTCAGAATTTATCATACTAAGTAGTTACTATTTAAACGAAATAAGAATTCATTAGTATAGTATTAACTATTCACATTATTTGCACTGGTTTACTATTAAAATAGATATAATTACATTTTAAAGTTTTGTTGTCACGCGGTGAAAGACCGTTACACCACACACAACTTGATCCCACGGCGGTCTCAGACTGACTGATCGGGGCGGTAAGCCGTTACCCACACAGCATGAGCGCGTATTTAAAATACGGTAAACTCAAGCGACCAATAATAAGCAATCGTTTAAGAAATGAGGTAAAGGTCAGTAATATTTTTGCGTATTACTTCATATTTGGTGTAACTTGTGAGTATTCACATTATGGTGTCTGATTAAAACGTAGTAAGTCACTATCATCTAAATATATTTTACAGAAAACGTAGCAAGTGTAGTGTCACTTTTATTTTCAATACGCGTAAACGCTGTAAATGACAGTGGAAATGGTTTTATGCACGCAGTAACCTACTGGACTCGAAAAAATTGTAAAATATGAATTGGTGTAAATGCAAATGCAAAATAAAGACCTGTTTTTTGGCGGCTTACAGCAATTAATTTTGCTATATGTCAAAAAAGTACATAAAATTTCAACGCTGTACAGAATTTTCTAATCGTCGTAGAGCCACGAGACCCGGACCATTCGACGCAGAAAAAAAATCTGATTCCGAATATGCAAAAAAAATTTTTAGGTACTTTGTGGGTTACAGCGTTTACGCTTTTTACCGTCGATATGATCCTCACAGAGTTAGTTATAATAGCTTTTTAAAAACCATTTTGAAAATAATTTGAAATCGTTAAATGTACTATCTTTTTTTTTAGAACTTGGTGAACTTATAATTTTTTCGTTCTTGAGGGATCCTATATTCAGTGGACGTCTTTCGGCTGAAATGATTGTCTTCTTCTCACTGGTTTATATACCTACAAATAAGAACTGATCAGGCGCGGCGGCGCGGCGTACTAATTAAAAGCCCGTCGGTTTTGCGGTGCGGATGCCACTAGATACTCGTTTTATTATTATTATTAGTTCCTAATATATATATATACAAATCGTTCCGCGAATGAACGATGAGTTAAAAGCGAAATGATATTGTAATTGCGCTAATTTATTCAATAAAAATGTATCTCGTAGTCTACGTTAATGTCGATTATTTTGTTTGGAGTTTATCATTATCAGTTCTCAATGTAAATCATTGCCATCACGCCTGGTATGTTCTTTTTTGCAGTACCTACTTACTCTTAATAAAACTTTAACCCCTTTTACATAAAACGTTATAAATAACGGTGTTCAAAGCCATAATAGTTAATATGTGCCAACAACGTGTCTTAACTATTACCTATTGGTCTTTAAGTACCTGTTGTGATTTTGTATGAATAAAGGGGTGGCGAATAGCTTACGCATGTGGTTATGTATAAGCACATGCTTACACACACATACGCATAGAATTAGTTCCATGAACACGAACTAGATGGCAGAAGTTACGACACGAACGTCACGAACAGGAAAAAACGCAGAGTTACCAGTCTATATCCCAGTATACAATAGTAGTCTTTGTCCGTGGCCACGGCGCGACTGAACGATAGTAAGGCAATTACCTTCCTTTTCGGGGAATGCTTTTGCGCACAGATGACGTATCTTAATATAAAATATCATTGGTTGTCGGCTGAAGTATGTGCGGGCATCGTCGTCCGAACTCGGCCGATCGAATCAAACGTATGTAAAGGAACGAGAGCGCCTACACTGCTACCGACCGACGACGACAGACCGCCCGACGGTAGCAGTGTAGGCGCTCTCGTTCCTTTACATACGTTTGATTCGATCGGCCGCGTTCGGACGACGACGCCCGAACATACTTCGGCCCACAACGGATTAGGTGGACGCCTACCGTTAGCCGTGGAAATCAAATTGATTTTTAGGCTAGATTTTACTACTTATGTTAAAGTGATGTAATCAACGAATCCTAACGATGCTGATAGACTTAAGCATGGTTTACCATTTGATTGAATGACCGACACCCCTTTCATAGAATGTTTTACTTCGCCAAATTTTCATTTCATCGGCGTGCAGAAGTTATAATTTTTTGGTGGTCACACCTAACCTAACCTATGTAAGTAATCCATGCTTAAGATAACTTAAAAACAAGGTTCAGATTAAAAATACTTTCGATGTAATTAAATTCGATCAAAATGAGTGTTGGTGATTCAAACAGATCCCCTTGAGCGTTAAAAAAAGAAAGAAAGAAAGTAAAACATTTATTCGCGTCAAACAACAACAAAGAACAGAGAAATATACACACAAGAAGAGTGTAGTCACGAAATGGTCCGAAATTAGTGTAATGCTGGCATTAAAAGTAAAAAAGTAAAAATATGTTTATTTACTACTTAAAAAAAATTAGTAATTGTAATATAAGAAAAAAAACAAGAAAATTATATCAAACACAAAATTAACTTCTATATCGTCTATATCTAAATGTAACGTCTATATGGCAATGGATACTACACCAGTCTCAGCATGTACCAGGCGTACCCAGCGCTAGTTTTCAGCCTGGCCCCGAAGTCAGCTCTGGTCTTCTGTTGCTACCCTCAGCAGGAGCACTAACTAAATTGATCGATGAAACGTTCGTGCCGATTGCTGGAATCTATCATTATTGCGCGGAGAAGGCTAACTATCACACATGCAGGTCCTCTGTATTCGGATTGTTGTGTTCCGGTGTGGGGATAAGACCACCGGTGAAATTACTAGCATAGAGGCATTCCATCTTAGTCCTCAGGGCTGGCAACGCATTCGCGGACTTAGGATTATAGTCTCAAACTCACCATCTGCTCCGTATTTCACCATCTTGACAGTGATAGGTGACAGGTGACAATTCACTATACAAAGTTAACAAGCTTCCATATCAGCGGGATTCATATCAGCTGCGGCATGTACACTGAAATGTCACCTGTCACCTGTCATTGTCAGGATTCTGAAATAAGGGGCAGGTGGGCTATGCATACGTTTACCATCTCCATACCATAAAAAAGACTCAAATATGTTTCCCTGAGACTCTTTCGGTAAAATTAAATTTCACCCAAACTTCACGTTTACAGCAAAAGCCTTTATTTAAAAACACATTTTCTCACCGACGTTACATTAATTATTATAAACGTCCCGCAAGACTACAAGGTAATATAATTATTTTAATTAAACTTAAACAAATATAGATAAAACTCTGTAATTATGAGTACTTAATTACCATAATGAAAGACAACCTAATTCCCGTTGCGCTCGGTTTGTATAAACATTTCTAACTGTTTCATCTGTTCTGATTCACCTGAGGGAAACAAATTACATTACGAGCGGAATACTTAAGCATTATGTACTTCAGAAGGAATAACTTCATTTAGTGCGTTCTCGGTATAATCTATTTTTCACTTCTCATGCTCTTAAAATGTTACTTTAGTCTTTGCACATCAGGATTAAACCTCCTTATTAGTCTCTAGGGTAGAGTCTGTAGGTAGGCCTCCAACAAGATGGAGTGACGACCTTGTAAAGATCGCGGGAACGCGGTGGATGCGAAAAGCACAAGATCGGTCTGAGTGGAGAGCCTTGGGGGAGGCCTATGTCCAGCAGTGGACGTCTTTCGGCTGACATGATGATGAGTCTCTAGGGACTAAAGATTTTTTTTAATTTACTTTGGTAACCCCTTGACACCCAATCACGGTGTTTGTGAATGGAGGATTATCACCATTTTCAGTGTTTGTGTATAGACATTTTTTAGGGCGTGGAAATAATAAGTGGTAATTAAGGTACATGATAAGTAGAATCTGAGACCCGGACATTTGCATTCTCAAGATTACGATCTTAAGAATGTAATCCCAAGACAGCCAATTATTTGCTAAGGATGAGGACAAAGATAAAATGCTAGTAATTTAACCGGCTGTTTTATCCCACACCGGAACACGACAATGCGAACACTGCTGCGAGGCGGAAGGTTATCTTATCTTACAGATGGACCCTTTCGGATACACTTCGACCCTTTAGGATCTTTAGTGCAATTACCCTCTTACACACTCAGCTGTTCGCATATACAGGTTTCCTCACGATGTTTTTCCTTCACCGTAAGAGCCTCGGATAACGCACTTAAGTTAGAAAAACTCATTGGTACATGTTGACCGCGGGGTTCGAACTCGGTACCTTACGATCACGAGTCGACCCCCTAAGCCACTAGGCCACCGACGCTCTCAAGGCGAGGCGGAAGGTTAACATTGTATAGCACTCTGGACGAACGAATAAAACGAAATGTTAAGAGCCGTGTAAAGGAGTGTCATTAACTAGTTATACTGTTACACTTGCCTTAAAATAGATAAAATAATAATAATACTGTTGCCTCCCTGCTGCTGTATATGCGGCTATTTCAGGAGGCCCATTCCATGGAGTTGGCGAGTCACCGCCTGCCATTTCAACCAAAGTAATTAGCATTGGCCAGGCAGGCGCCGTAGTTTCATCAAAAGCCTAATTCACCAATCCATATCTGTACATTCATTCATAGAGCCTATTATTAATAGCTTGGTAAATGAGTGCTCAAAAAATAACTTCTTTTAAAATGGTAGGTCAGTCAACTGCATTCGGCTTTTGGTTTAAAATATTGTGGGACGCCGACTTCAGTTGGACTGACCTACCATTTTAAAAGAAGTTATTTTTTGCATTTTTGAAGGCGGGTTTTTGTTTTTTTAAACATTTATTTTATTTTATACTTTTTAGTGATCCTATTTATGCTGTTACGTAGCTCCACTTCTAAATATGAATGAAAAACTATACAACATTTCAAGCTCGCCGCAGACAACGCCGCGGGAATTTCATAGTCATATTTAAACCTAAATGTGCTTCGTCATAGTCGCTCAACTACCTTAATCGAAATATCTTATCGCCACCCTTGAAATAGGTACCGTTAAGGAGTTCCGGTGGCCATCTGTGGTCTTCATCATCAGTTCCACTTCACTATATAGTACTTTTCAAAAGCAAATGCATGAGTTACAGTGAAAAATACCAAAATCGCTATAGGTGTGCCTATAATATTTGAGGAGTTCTCTTGATTTCTCCATGATCCCATCATCAGATCCTGACGTGGTGACAATGGGACCAACTAGAAAGTATACCCATTCGAACAACGAAAAAATTTTTCAAATCGGTCCAGTGGTCTTCGAGTAATCGGGGAACATACATAAAAAAAATATATATCCCGACGAATTGAGAACCTCCTCCTTTTTTTGAAGTCGGTTAAAAAGGGGGATGTGGATGGAATGGTCGAAAGCAGAAAGTTTGACTTCGGAACTTTGTTTGGACTAGTTAGGAGATAAACATACTAAAAGTCCCCATATCTTGGAGGTTACTACGGGGGTACTTTTTGTTTATAAGACGATTTGAACCACCCTGTGCGTTCGTGAGCCCTGTGAGACCTCATAGTGACGTTTGTGAATACGGGTGTGAGCCTAATGCGCAGAGGGTGGTTCAAATCGTCTCATAAACAAAAGGTCGGTCAAAAAGGACCGATCACAAAGCTGTATTGAACGCAATCGACTTCAAAGCGGAACAATTGTTTTTCATTTTGTTGCAGACTCGCCATTGGACTGTCAAAATGAAAACGATTGCGATTGCGAGTGCATTAGGCAATAAGTTTGCCGGTCACAATATCTAGGTCGATATTCCAGGCGGTAAAACTAACATACATACATTTGAATCGTAACACCAAAAAAACGTATCATTACGCAGAATTTTCATTGCATGGAAATGGCAATTTCTCGCCGCACGAAATGATTTTATTTGATAATGACAAGTCTAAACTAACCTAACCTTTCTAATTAACGTGTAAGATATCCTGAAAACATCATGGCTTCAACAAAATGGTTCAATGAAATAAAATTCGATGAAATGATGAAGTAGATGAAGTGAAATTCGATGTAATAATTGTTTACCACAGACATTATTAGAGGCGAAATAGCGTGTTAGATATTTTAAGGACATTTTGAAAAGGGTAATAGAAACAACCGGAGACCACCACAGCTGGCAGCTTCCTCGGGCAACGCATACGCACTGCTAAACAACGAGGAAATGCTGCCAACATCTGTGGCACTTTGCGACGGGGGCCCTGTTTTTTTAATTTTAATTTAATTGTATTTAGCATTGTATTTAGGTTTATTTTCAACTTAATTGCTACGAAACAAATCCTCTTTTATCTTGAACTAGCTTCTGCCCGCGACTTCGTCCGGGTAGATTTCCCTCGTTCGATCGCTGGATCGTTCCTCCCTCAAGAACTTTAAATTTTTCGGGATGAAAAGTAGCGTATGTGTTAGAGCGTCCGTGGCCTAGTGGCTTAGGGGGTCGACTCGTGATCGTAAGGTACCGAGTTCGGACCCCCGCCGTCACCATGTACCAATGAGTTTTTCTGACTTAAGTGCGTTATCCGATGCTCTTACGGTGAAGGAAAAACATCGTGAGGAAACCTGCACATTGGACCTGAGTGTGTAAGAGGGTAATTGTACAAAAGATCCTAAAGGGTCGAAGTGTATCCGGAAGGGCCCATTTGTAGGATAAGTCAGATAAGCCTATGTGTTAATCCAGTGTACAAACTATCTCCATTACAAATTTTATCCAAATCAGTCAAGCCATTGGAGCGTGAAAGAGTAACAAACGAACACACATGCACACACACACACACACACATACTCACACACACATACTCACACACACAAACTTTAACGTTTATAATATTAGTAGGATGTGTGCCGTCGTCATGGAGTTCA
Organism: Acleris literana; assembly: GCA_946894065.1. Lineage (NCBI taxonomy): Eukaryota > Metazoa > Arthropoda > Insecta > Lepidoptera > Tortricidae > Acleris > Acleris literana. Next base: position 16,439,231 of record OX335684.1, on the reverse strand, counting down.
AAAGGTTAATGGTGGAATACATCGCACCTTCAGAACAATAGTGACCTAATTCAGAAATTTTAAATTTCGAGTTAGGTCTCTATAACAGTAAATTTATGACTTGAAGTTTGTATGCTGCAATTTTGAATTAGGTCACTATTATTCTGAAGGTGCGACATGTTGTGGTACTTGCAAATGTGAGGCAAAAGCAATTTAGCTTCCCTGCTTGATTAACTCATCTAGTAGTCAACGTTTTCGTTAATTTAGCGTGAATACTCTCATTAAGTAACATACGACCAATTTGCATTGATACTGTAGACTAACGAACTGTGTACACGGTGCGTGGCATAATTAAGTAGGGTGCGTATCGATCCATATAACAACAAATGTTTCATTATTAGATGATATAACGCTCAATGTACATCGTAGAAATCATTTTTAATATAATTGGTAAATATCCGATTTATTGTTTGGTCGAGTTTTAAATGGTATAATGGCTTAAGTCTGATATAACCTTACAAAACGTTAAAAAAATACATTTTGTCTTTCTTTGTCAAAAACGTCCCTTAAAACTCGTTGGAGTTTTTCGATTTTTGAATATGTTATTGATATTATGATAAACTGGGACTGTACGTTTAAATTTCCAAGAAAATATTTCTTGACAAGAAACAAATAAAGAAAATAAAAATCGGAAACGTACAAACCTAGTTTTTCATAACAACTATAACTTATTCAAAAATCTTAAAAATCGGACTTGATGTACGGGGTGAAAAATGTTATCGCCCGGAGCTAAATTTGTATGGGGAAACTTTGACAGCTACGCGATTTAAACGTCGGTTCACAATCCTCTTAACTAATTTATGTTGTTTTTATTCTGCCAAAGTCAAGTGTCAAAGTAAACATTACGGTTAGAAAATTTACTATGCTCGAAAATCTAATTTAAGACCAAAATCCTAACCTCAACGGACGCACATTCGCTGTGATTACTGCGTTTTGGTTTAAGTGTAGGTATTTTTATCACTAAAACTTACCCTAATATTATTGGTTACACGAGTTCTCATTCGTATTTTTATGAAATAATGTTAAAATAACGATCAAGATGGTAACTGTCAGATTTTGGTCTTTAATTAGATTTTCGAGTATAGGACAAATTTATTGAAATCAACACATTCTGTCCCAGTAAGGTTTACAATAAAACAACGAGGTCTTCGCCAATTTGGCGTTACATCATTTATTCTTTGACATTTGCTTGAAATTATATAGAATCTACCTGTGTATATTTGACGATATATAATTATTCATAATTAGGTGTTATATATTACTAACGATGGGCCATACAATTTTCTTTAGAAGATAAATTTACAAACACTCAGTACACTTACTAATTCGCTTCATTAAGATAAACTTAGATTTACAAGTTTTTATAAACTACAAAGGTGATAATTATATAAACATACAACATAAATTGAACAACTGTACGAAATTGTCAACACGTTATACAATTTTAATTAATTACAGTGCCACCATTTTCTCAATAGCGATCGGCAATCATCGTTTTCCTATGACACACTAGTGACAAATATACTGTCAGTTATGAGTGCAAGTGTGATAGCGATAGCCAGCCGAAAGCTATTAAGGAGCTGGGAATACTGTACATGCCTTAGGGCCTGTCCACATCACGGCGCGGCATAGTTTATTCATAAGAGCGAGTACACATTAGGCGTTTTGAAGCGCGCGCTTTGGTAACGCGCGTTTTGAGAACCAGTAGTTCTTATCTAGGTGTACACATGCAAGCGCGCGTTTCTGATCAAGCGCGAGTCGAACGCGCGCTTTGAGATATATGAGCCGCCATTTTGTTGTACATTTGAACGCGCGATTGCATATGTACACCTAGATAAGAACTACTGGTTCTCAAAACGCGCGTTACCAAAGCGCGCGCTTCAAAACGCCTAATGTGTACTCGCTCTCGCTCGCTGAACGCCGTGCTGAACGCGGTGTGTGTACGCTATCAACGCGCGCTCAACGCAGCGCCGAGCGCCTAATGTGTACCCGCTCTTAATGCACGACAACGTGAGTCTCCACGGTGCGTCGCCGTTTCACGTCACACGGCGTTGGTGATGTGGACAGGCCCTTCGGCACTTCTTTCACCGCCAACAATGAACAAGAACCGAGTAGAGCCAGCTATCATCTATTAATATATGTGTCTCTCTTATTGACGCGAGCTCAATATCTTTTGTTTCGATAAACTAGTAGAGAGAGTGGAGTGTCACATCGGCGCAGTGTAAACAGCCAGCTGTCAACTATTAATACAGTTTGTAAATGGAATACGAGCAAACATTTCAACGACGGGTATTATGCCTCTAAAGGACAATGGGCATTTTAGTACCCGCTCCAATAGCAATAATGGTAGTGTCATTGAATAAGTCATACCAATAGGACCAACGTTTACTATGATTGTTTGTCTCAAATCCCTGTCCATTTGAAGATATTCATATACGAGCATGATACCTTATGCGAAATAAAATCTGCTCCCGGCATCTTTATTTCCTTAAAAATACTTCTTAAGCAAAAGTGAATAGGCTGCTACTGCACCAGAGAGCTCCATCTTCAGCCTCATGGACAGTTAGGTATTTGTAAAAAAACGAATGTATGAAAAATGACCTCTGTTGTCACTTTACAAATGAAAAAAAAATCCATTTTATTTATGAAGCGGAAACACTGAAGTGTACCCTTGACTAGTAATGTAGGCACCTAATAGTAAGTAGTATAAATATAGTGCCCCGGCCGATAAGAAGTTCGATATTTCTCGTTATGTAATGTAGTACATGTTTTCTTTTCTTTCATAATGGTATTCCTAAAGGAAACTGATTGATAACAACGTATATTCAAAATAAAATAACTCAGTTCCGACAGGAAATAGAGATAAGCGATATAGTTATCTTTGCCCACTATAAAAATACCTTTCCAATGATATATACATTATGTCCATTGGCGCGGGTACCACGTTCCATTCATTTTTGCCCCTTGTCCTTAACATAAAAACATGTGTATCGTTAACATAAGGCCGGAGCCCCACTGCTGCGCACGTTCAAGCTACATACGTGGGTACAAAACTGCTTTGTATGAAAATGTAGGTAGATACTTCCACAGTAGTCCACGAGCTGCCCGTGTGTTGCCGTGGAAAGGTGGCTTCAAGGGCGTCGCACCTCCCGCGCGTGCGTGGATGTGCGTGGCCCGCAGTGGGGAATATAGACACACGCAGCTGACCACGTGGCCCACACGTTTTACGTGTGCGTGCATTGGTTGCTGTGAAAATGTTGACACACGTATCCAGACCAATGGACCCACGTGGGCGACGTGTATAGCGTGTCCGTGCGTAGCCTGCGCAGCAGTGGGGCTCCGGCTTAAGTTGTATTTCTTTTTTTCATACAAATTAATTCGCCACGCAATGTATCAGAAATAGCCCAATTAAACTGAAATTACTGAGACTTAAATAATCGTTTACATTATACATTGCTGCTAGACGGGGCCTTTAAAAAATAATTTCGCTCTATGTATTAGAGTTACTAACGAAATTCCTCATTTTGACTTGTAGAGCTATAAACTACGTCTAGTTTAAATGTTTGCTCGTACATGTGTACTGTATATGTGTCTCTTTTATTGATACGATTTATATCTTTTGTTTCGATAGCTAATCGCTTCCTCGCCGGCAGTGAAACAAATACCCTAAGCCGCGTTCCCATTATGCCGTAACGTTTTATAAGCCGTTAGACGACTTCCGTTTCTAAACTGCACGGCTAGCACAAGTTGCCCGCGACTTCTTTGTCGCTCGGATATCCCTTTATCTGTAACGATAGAGACGCACTGAGCGACAAGCGAGAAAATACAACTTGTGCTACCCGTGCAGGTCCCACGTCTCGACTGTCTGTCGTGACTGTGTCGTTTATCGCTAAACGACTATCATATCTAGCTGTTACAACTGGATTATCTGTCCTATCTCTCTTCACATTTTCATCTTGATGTTTTAGGTATCGTTGATGACTTTTGTTATAGCGACAACGACAATTTAATCGTGTAGTGCTATATGCGAACAACTCCATTGAAATATACAAGCCACGAGACTTAAGCCTGGGCCCGTATTATGGTCGCCTTTATCGCAGTGGATAAAGCATCCGTCATTCTCGCACTTACATAGTGGTCAGAAAGTGACAGATGTTTTATCCACGTTTATCCACATCGATAAACGCGACCATAATAAGCCCACTGCACAGTTATGTATGATAATGATTATGTCGTCACGATAAATGGAACGCGGCTTTAACCTTTTTCCCATTATATTACACGCCTTGCTATTATTGTTGTGTTTTAGCCATCTTTGATTTTGTTACGGCATGGAGCATCTCAACGAGTGCCCAGGCCACGTACTTAGAGCGGTTTGAGACTAGCGTTTTTTTAGTGCGTATAGGCTCGTTTTTGTACGCTTGTAAACGTGCAAATTTGCCACGCGCATCTCGTACGAGCGTAGGCGCGCTTGTAAGGCCGCTGATGAGCGAAGCACGGAAATCTGACACACTAATTCAAGCGAACACGCTGGTATGAGAGCGTGTACGCGCGTTCGGCTTATTGAAGCGCAAAATGTAGCCCGCGTGTAAGCGCGCATTAGAAAACGAGCGTAAAAAGCGCAGAAAAAACGCTAGTCTGAAACCGCTCCTATGAGGATATATTTAGAAAAAAAAACATTATTTAACTTGATTTATAGATTATAAAATGTGTGAGTAAGACCCATCGGAGTAAATTGCTATCCTATATTATCACATAAGTTAAGATTTTTAGTCATAAGTAGTTAGTAAACATAGTTGTTAGTTTATTATTTGTATATATAAAACGTTACATTAATGTGAATTACATAGTTCTGCCCTCCAAAGAAAAAACGACGCATGTCTCATAAAACCGCGTATGTATGTGACCTTATTTCTTAAGATATAAGGTTGAAGTTGCCTTGATTATCAAATTGCGCTTGCGTCCTTTTTATTTAGAAGGGCAGAGTTATAATCATGTCCGATGACGGATAGAGGAATTATATTAATTGCAAAATAGTAAGATTACAGTGATATTTTTATCAGGGTACACTTATTCATTATTTATAGGTAAAGGGGAATTACAAAAATATAAGGAGTTTCATTACATTTACATGTTATTTAAAATTTAAACGTCACTTAAATAAATACAGTTGCCACGATCAGTTAAAAGCTCAAGTTATCAAAAACTATCAGCTAATTAAGAATTTAAACGTAAAAGAGTATTCGGTGGGTTCACTCTTTATAACAAAAGTAAAAAATCCTTTTTTTAAGTTGCTTTTCTAAAGTGCAAATACTTTATGACTTGCGATAATTATGACTAAAAATAATTATGGCAGACAGAGACCCAAAATAAAATCAACTGATAATAAATAAATTGAACTCGTATAAAAAGGAAAATAGTTGGCAAAAGCGACTTTAAAATAATATAGAGTTAGCGAAAGCCATTTTGATTCGCGTCATATAGTGCTACAATGACTTCTCGAATACTTTCAATAACCAGGGGTCAAACTTTTGGTGCAATGACGTCAAAATTATGAAATTTTACTCTCATTTAGCAGGTACTTAGATAATAACGAGTACTTTTTTTTGTGTCCTTTTTCTGGGCAAAGGCCTCCCCTTTGTCTCTCCAATCATATCCATCCCGTGTGCTCCCGTCAATCACAAATAAATAAATAAATAATATAGAACAAAAAGCAATACCACTAGAGTTCAATTCAGATTAATCGCAATCAAAATATGAATAACAGCAGCAAAAAATATATCAGGGGACAATTTCACACAAATTGACCTAGTCCCAAACTAAGCTCTAGGCTTGTACAACGATAAAATTACTTATATAGAGAAATACATACTTAAATACATAGAAAAAATCCAAGATGCAGGAACAAATACTCGCCATCATCACATAAATATCTGCCCTTAACAGGATTTCAACCCGGGATAGCTAGCTTCTCCTTCGTAGACAAGGTCACTACCAACTGGGCTAACGTGTCGTCAGCAGCATTTGTTTTTACCATTTACTGAAAATGGCAAATTGAGTAAATTTACTTAATTATTAGCAGGTATTGCTCAAAATAATAATGCCAGAATATTTAAATCACACAAATTATAATAAAAACTTAAGATAAGTGTTTTAAAATGATAATAATCGATTATTTTTGCTACCGTCTATATCAATGTCAGTATCAATTAACTCAAAAAGATTTTTTTTTATGGTAACGGAGGCAAACGAGCAGACGGATCGCCTAATGGTAAGCGATTACCGTCACCCATTGACACCTGAGGGCCCTGCCAAGATACATTGGCTATATTGCGCTAACTAGCGTTTCTATTCGATTCGTTTTTAAACCAATCGCGTCACTGGTAGATGACGTGATACGGAAAGTCACGTGATCTACCAGTGGCGCGATTGGTTTAAAAACGAAATTAATAGAAACGCTAGTTAGCGCAATGCATCTTGGCAGGGCCCTCTGCAGCATAATAACAGGGTTATGCAAATCGGGTACCGGGATACCCTAACCAAATTTCAACGTTTCCTTTTTTGTGAGTAGCACCTGTTTGTAAAATTTAGCTACTTTTGCCACGACACTCGTTTTTTGCTGTCCCAGCATCGGGAACTCGAGGTCTAACCCAGTCTCCACTGCATCGAGCACTGACTCTCCTGAACAATATCTTGCACAGCGACAGCCAATTGGATATCTTCCACAGCACTGAATCCAGTTTTTTCTACTACTTGATACCTGGAGTGTATTGCATCCCCAAGAACTAGGAAATGCTTAAAATTGCTTGTAAATATGTAATAGTTGTAAATGTAAAAAACCATTACTAATCTCAGTAGATAATAATCATTCTATGTCTCATTTTAACACGTGTAGCTAGACTGTTAGTGTTAATAATGGGAACTATATATAAATAAATAAACCTTTCATTGAAAGTCTTTCATTTTTGATCACATGCAAATTGACGTCATCGTCACCAAGTTCGACCGCAGCCAATAACCAATTTCAGCAGACGGTGTCGCCTGTTCAATATTCAAATTTAAACTACATTCAGCCGCTCTGTGGTAACAGCTGTGTGAAGGTCAGACCCCACATAAATATACTTCTTCTAAACGTGCATTAAATACGAAAATACTCTGAATAAAACCTCACTTATCCGCTAGGTTACTTAAAGTAAAATAGCGGTTAGTGCAACAACGGAATTATTTAAGGTATCCTGAGACGGGGATCCACCTCAACATCAATTTAATAATTAAGAATCTTAATGATAGATAACTCGGAGGTCAGGGGCAGTAGCCAAGAGACGCTACTAACGTTTTTCTTTTCTATCACTCAAAATGTATGGGATGACAGTAGACCACGTGGTTTATCGCTACGCACGAGAATGTCATCCCATACATTTTGAGTGATAGAAAATAAAACCGTTAGTAGCGTTTGCATCTTGGCTACGGGCTAGGGCCTCTGTCCTGCTAAAAGCTCTTTTGTCCCAGTCTAGTTCTTTTACGGAACTTACTTATCAACTCGACGGATGAATTACTAACCAGCTAGTTTAATTTGTCCTATCTCTGACATATTTTAGGGCGTACCCGGACGACGTACGGGCGCGCACAAAAAACATTTTAAGGCGTGCAGTCTTAATCTACTGATCGACAAGAAACGCTTATTTAGAGAATAACACCCGCTAACGTTTCTGTTTTCTATCGACTCGAAATGTATAGAGTTGACATAAGTGATCGAATCGATCTGTCATCAGCTTACGCCAATTCAAAAATGGCTAACTCAGCGTTATGCTTCTTCACTAGGCCCTCTGCTTACAGAACTCAGGATGATTTATCATTAGTGTAATGATAGACATCAACACAACAAAAAACGTAATCACTAAAAATTAACCTAAATTATTTCAAAAAGCAACCGTTGTTGCACTACCCGCGATTTACGACTAAATTATAAATATACGCTAGAGTATGATAATTGTTAATGTATGATCGTCTCCTTAATTTGGCCGGGTCGTTTAGTTGGTGAGGGGGTGCCACTGCTTGACTTGCTCCATGGGGGCGGCGAGGGCTGCGTTCCAGTGCTGCAGGGCTCGGCCGCGGGCAAACATGTATGACCCCAGCATGAACTTGCCGAGGAGGCGGTCTGAAAGAAACACGAATTATGTAGCCATTTTTAGCCTTCAAAAGGAAAAAAAAGCGGTCAAGTGCGAGTCGGACTCGCGTACCGCCGCATAATAAATATTATTATATTCCAATTTGAATTGGATTTCGAATCGAAGGGTTTACTATCGAATTGTCTTTATCTCCAAACGACAATTTCAGCTAGATGACATAAAAGTAAAATACACAGTCAGCAAAGAGTCAATTCAGCTGGACGACATGAAAGTAGAATACTCAGTCAGCAAAGTGTCAAATAAGCAGGACGGCTCAGAATTAAAATGAGCAAGTAGCCAAACGTTTGGAAATATAAATAGTCCGTATGATTAGAATACCTAATTAGCCGAAAGTAAAATTAGTTCATTGACATGAACACAGAACGACTTAGTAGCAAAACGTCTGGAAATTAAAATAGTCCGTAAAATTACAATAGGTACCTAATTAGCCGAAAGTAAAATTATTTAATTGTCATGACCACAGAACGAGTTAGTAGCAATACCTAATTCGTCGATTTTTTTATTTTTATTTTAATTATCAAGTGTCTTGTCAATACGCAATTTTAAGATCCAGACGTTTTGCTAACCGGCCATTTGGCGTTCATATCTATTTAGTAATTAAGACATTTTGAGATACAAACGTTTCGCTACCGGGCCATTTAGCTTTTATGTCTATTAAGTAATAAAGACATTCTAAGATGAAGACGTTTCGCTACTAGACTATTTTAAAATGTTACATTCTAAGATCCAGACGTATTGCTAAAGATACATTTAGCGTTGATGTCTATATAGCAACAAAGACATTACACAATCCAGACGTTTGAGCTATATTGTCATTTGGCGAAAAGGGAATTTTGATAGTAACCCAATCGAAGCAGTGCGAGACCAAGTCACTTTTTTTTTTCTATTGTGTTTGTAATAATTCATACAAAATTTGTCGCTTGTACACTCAAGGAAATTGATTCCTATACCACTTTGGACTATGCCAAAGTGACACTGTAAATAAAATCATGAGAAGTTTCTTACACTATGGCTGGCTGTCATTCTGAAAACATCTGTCCTAAGGAGTGGTTCAGTAAAAAAGTAGCAATGTATTATCTGGTATATATTTTTTATTTATTGCTAATTATGAATCATTTATTTTTTTAGTAATCTGTAGATATCATACTATGAAATAAAAATACAATCTCTAAGATTTCTCAATATTTATTGCAGGTACTTTATAACCTTATGAACAACACAAATTGTCAATCTTCGCTTGCCGTTTTCTACAATGCCACAATTGAATTTCCATTTTCACAACTTGTTTTATGCTTTTAGGAATATCATCTTACGGATAAGTTTTACCAATAAACTGGATTTTAGTTTGGGTAGTAAGGAAGTCTCTCCAATCTAACCTCTGATAGACGTTTTTCTATGGGAGACAAATTTCTATAAAAATGGTAAATACACCAATGATGAAATTTCATGTAACTACCTCAAAGTGAAGTCAAATCAAAAAAGTTAACTATTGATCAAAAGACAATTTAATAAGATATTAAGTAGCCCATCATACTTTAAGGAAAAACTATGTTTATGACAAACACCTCATTAATTCTCTTAGAAGACGCTGTTCAAAAAGTTTTAGGTAAGATGTAATATAAAAGGCGAAAACTTTAGATCGCCCGTTCGTTTTTAAGATTGTTATTTTTTATTTTATTGAATAGTATCTACAGATTACTATAACAAATGCACTGCTGAAAAATTACCACAAAACAAACAAATAATCCATATTATGTGCTCCAATTTTTTTCCGGACCACTCTTTTTTTTTTTTTTGTAAATTACTTTATCGTTGATTTTGGTTCGCAAATCCAGGGCAGTTTTGTGGCACAACTTGTAACATTGATGAAGAACTTGCATTGAATAAAATAACAGTGAAAATAGTTATGGTTTGAAATGAGTAAGCGGTCAAGATCACACCAAGCCCTTGAAGTGGATGCTCGCCATCTTCAGGGGTCATAACGACTATGACTGGAAGACTTCGACGACAGGACAGGATTCACCGTACAACGTTGCTTATATAATTATACTTGACACTGGCAAAATTACGTTATTATGTAGACGCCATTAAATAAATAAATAATAATAATAAGTTTCTTACGTTTTGATTTATTACGTCACTTTGACATAATTCAAAGTGGTCAAGGAATTTTCCTCTACTGTATGTTTTTCCGTTTTTATGATACAACAAAAATAAAAATACGTTGAATAATAACCATACACCGGATGGACGGGGGCAAAAATGTACCAGTGCTAGTGATTCATTAAATATCGACTAAGTTTATCGACAACTTTTTTCGTGACATATGGATCTTACATTTCTTGCAAAAGTAAGTCGTACCTTTAACTTCTACATCTGATCAGACTTAAAAAAACAAAAAGGTTCTCAATTCGTCGGAATTCTAAATATATTTTTGTACCGAATGAATTTGTTATTCAATGTAATTTCAATGGTTGTCAAAAGTGACTCGAGTCCAGAGTCAATGTCAGATAACGGTTGTTCATAGTTGCGATAAGTATAAATAAGACTTGACAGAAGCGCGTGGAGCTAACCCCATGTGCTTCTGTTTAGTCTATTTGAGATAATTCTCTTTTACCAAACAATTGTCTTCGCGTGTGATATCCATGGACTTATTTCTCTAATAAGTCCATGGGAGTGTCTATAAATAACTCGACATTGGCGAAATACACCTTAACAGGAGTGAAAGCCATTAATTAAGAAAAAAAAAAAAGTATAAATAAAAGAGATTTGCACATAATTAAAAGGTATTAAAAAAAGTGCTTTTTATCGATGTCGATAAACTTAGTCGACATTTAATGAATCACTAGTACATTTTTGCCCCCGTCTATCCGGTGTTTTATAATAACGTTTCTTGTTATTTCACTTTTTTATAAAGTAATTAAATCCGCCTTTATATTATAACACAACTCGCTATCTATTACGATTCAAAAGATACAGCTCGCTACGAGTATTAATTGGGTACCGTTGAGCTCCCTTCGGGTACGGAACCTTAAAAAAGAACAGTCAGACAGGAACAGTACCCTTACCATGAGTTACAAGTAACGTACTCGCTTGAGAGTCGAAGCTCTGTCCCTCGCAGACCTCGTAGTATTCCTATAGAGTGTGAAGGACAGAGCATTCGACTCGCTAGCGAGTACGGTAATTGTAACTCATGGTACAGTTTGTAACTTTGATAATTAAAAAAAACCGGTCAAGTGCGAGTCAGTCTCGTGCACCGAGGGTTCCGTATTTAAGATAATTTGCTTGGTAATTGCAAAAGAAACTACTGATTTTGGTATGAACTTTATTTTCTATGCTAGTCAAAATGGACCTTCCATTTAGCCTAAATTTTAAAACAGATTTTCAAAGTGTTTTTGTTATTTCTGTAAAAAATTAACACTTAATTTATTTTTTCCCATACAATATAAACAATTACCTATATGCCAGGATTTTTTCAGAGCTTTTGTGTAATAAACTTTGGAGATTAGGGGGGGACGGTCATTTTTTTTACATTTTTGGCTATAAATCAAAAAGTACATACCAGAAAAATTTTAAAAAATTATTTAGATATGTGCAGATTGAGCCCTTTCATATGACACCCCATTTGCTTTAATCAAACCACTTTAATTTTTTAAGCCCCATTCTAGACCCCTTTTCAATTATTTAAAAAAAAAAAAAGTATTTTTTTTACTTAAATCAGATGCGGGCAAGCAAGTTGTACAACTATGCCAAATTTCAAGTTGATAGCATTTATGAGAAAACCTGCTGTGACATACACACAGACAGACAGACAGACAACGAAGTCTCACCATAAGCGTTACTTTTTTACCATGTTGGTACGGAACCCTAAAAAGGGTTCCTAATTTGACTTTGGAACCCTAAAAAATAGATTGAACTATAAAAACTTATCAAGCCTCATTCCAGTTAAATTTCTTTTACCGCAAGCCTCAAAAATATTTTCTACTTCAACTCGGTTTTAACATAACAAAGATTTCATAGCGAATTAAACCCCGAGACGATTTATTCCACTTCACCTTTTATTCTTATTCTAATTCACAAGCAGCCGGTGGAAAAATCTTGAAGAAAAATATAAGACGGAGAAAATGAGATGTTCTCTGCTTTATAGTCGTAGTAAACGTTTACAAGGCAAAATAGCATTAAAATTATTTGTGAGAACTATTCCTTTTTCTTTCTAGTTTTAGATGTGGGTTTATGTTATCTGCGATAAATGTTTAGGAAACTGTTTTTTCTCAAAAATGTCCGGAAATGTTGACATTCCTATCTACATATTGAGACGCGAAGTACATAGTTTACTGACAGTTCTCAAACTGAAAAAAAAATAACATTGCGTGCTCGCTACACAAGCCCGCAATGTTGCATACAAATTCCATTACTATCTAGGTTGTAACTTTTTTTAAAGTGAAAAGGGCCATAATAAAATGAGGGCACAAGTCTTAAACATCCAAATTTTACTCGAAACATAACTTTTTTATTTGTGCCTGGAATAGCTTATGTTTTTTTTAAAACAAGAATTGCGTTTCTCCTTGTCATAAACAAAAAGGCGGTAAGGAGTGATGGTTTTTTCACATGAAGTTTCTGTTTGTATGCAATTCAAAAAATGAGTTCAAGCGATGAAGATTTGACTCCAACACAATTTTTTTCTTGCGATTTTTGAGAAAAACACTATATTTGCCTCGGCAGGAACAGCAATTGCGGGCTTCGTATTTTTAAACGGACTCGCAAGCTCGTCCGTTTAATCCAATACTCGCCCCGCAATTGCCTACTTCCATGCCTAGGCAATAATGTACTATTATCTACACTCATATCATAAGTCCTCTATTATGCGTTCAAAACCCGTAGGCAATGACCAGCATTACCTATGACAGCTGTTAATTTTGGAAGATGTTCCAAATTTGGATCTGATTACCTTACAATATTTGATAACGTAATTTCAAAATTACGTTACAGCTGTCATCGCTGTCAACTACTACCACAGGTGAGGTAATGCTGGCTGCGTTTCGGCTTCTGAACCCATCTTAGAGTACTTGTAATATGTGTGTAGATAAAGTATTGTACGAGACTCTGCGTAGTTAGCATTACAACACTCGTGTGATCTATTATGAAACTCGCCTTGCGGCTTGTTTCATAAACCACACTCATGTTGTAATGCCTGTCATTACGCAATTGTCACGTAAACTAGTATTAATAAATCAAACTTAACCTAACCTAGCCTGATCTACATACTTACCTATTTAAGAAATGTAAAAAAAAATACCAACAATGAAATCACAACCAAAAAAGGAAACAACGGGGTCTCTTCAGATATATGGGTGCAATTAATATTTTTTTATCATTATTGATCAAGTATAAGTTTACCAAGTCTGACAATCGATTACGGATCCCATAAAAATTACATTCGTCTTACGCATAATACAACCCTGACCCAACCGAACCGCAGATATAATTGGAAAACATAAAAAATTGCCTGACTCATCTGAAAACCAGTTTCGAGAAAATGAAAATTCAGACAAACGATGTGTTAGGACAAACGTTGTTAGGGATTTCGAGGGACATCTCTGGACAATGCATCCTCTCTCTCATGTTCTATTAATTTTTGATTCTTTCTCCTCTTTCTTCATTATTTATTCATCACGTTCTCACCCCGTCCACCGTATAACCAAGTAACGTATGTTACGACTTTCAGTTTAAACGAATAAAGCCGGATGCTGTTTTCTCGGTTAAAAGTTGTTTACAGCGGTCCTATACAGGGTGTTAGGCAGAAGGTTCTACAAACTTCAGGGACTAACTCTGTAGGTCATACTCATCAACTTTTATTATGGGACCAACATCCAAATCGCGAAAAAAAACAGCTGTTCCATACAAACTTTGAGAGCTAAACAGCCGAAATGTATGGAACAGCTGTTTTTTTTCGCGATTTGTATGTTGGTCCCATTATAAAAGTTACACCTACAGAGTTAGTCCTTGAAGTTTGTCCAACCTTCTGCCTAACACCCTGTAGTATGGTTGCATTTATCGCGTGAAAATGTGATTAAAGCGTCCGTCACTCTTGTACGTGTCAGAAAGTGACAGAGAAACGATAAACGCAGCCATATTAGGCCCCTAGGGGAAACTTTTTGAGCAATAGCCAGCAGTCTCCGTTTACCACACGAAATAAGAGTAACACAGGATGGTTAGTATGAAGTACTTAATTCGAAACTTTTGGTGCCCTATCTCTTTTCCTTGTCATTCGAGACTTATTTGGGACAAAGGATGGAGATAACTATTTAGTATTTGTTGTTTTACTTCAGGGTTTGTACAATAATATAACTAAACTAGAGGACGCCCGCGACTTCGTATGCGTAGAATTAGTTTCCCAGTACTCCCCCTATTTCTTCCGTTGGGGGTCGATTTTCGGAAAATCCTTTCTTAGTGCTCACATACATCGTGAAAGGAACCCCTGTAACAAATTTTAAGTTTCTAGGTACAGATGTAGTGAAATATCCTTTTACATCGTATTTTTTCGGAAATGTTCGTATTTGTCATGCTACTTCAGTCTGACTCAGTACCCATCAAGACAACGTGGGGGAACGTCGCATCGAGAGAGTGATAATCGATATAGAGTGGTTAATACCAGAGTATTTTTTTGTTAATTAAGATTAAGTTTGTTTTCAGTTCTTTTTAATAGTCATGCCGAAAGCATAAAGACCTTGGAAACGGTTAGATCGACAAGCGTGTGAAATTATTTTCAACATTTATTTATATTTCTTCTTGCTTACCTTCACCTAATTTCTATATATTTGATCGTGGTGGTTTTAACATCTCGGTGTGATATACTTCAAACTCGTGGTTTGACATTTGACACTGATTACTAAAGTACTATATTTATTTAATACAAACATGTCACTTAATAATTCAATAATTCATAGACACGTCGGCATCATTCGGAAGTAGAAGTCAGTTCCGAGTTTTCACGATGTGAAAGTATTATTCACTAGATCTGTACAGTAGTTTCGGCTGCGCGTTGATATATAAGTCCGTGAGTCAGGTTTGCCTTCTATATATATAGATAGATAGATTTGACGCTTGTATGTTTGACCATTTAAAAGATACGACAAAAATGAAAATACGTTGAAAAGAAAATGATTCATGTATGGGAACCCCCTTAACTTGTTTACTTTTTAAAATTATTTGTTAGTATTTTTTTTTTTAATTGCCCAATTTAATTATTTCTTAATATTCTTGTGCTCTTCAAGCAATGTCAAAACGTTTATCCCCACTAAAGTAATCCGTTAAGCTTTAAACGAGTCAAAAATTGCAAATCAATACCTCTTCTTCAGCGGTCTGGTTCCGGCTTCAACCGGTACAGTCAACGTCATATAGTACGTAGCAGTCAAGAACATCAAATAGTTGGAAACATCCAGAATGCTCATTAACATCGACGCAGCCTAAGGGCTTGTTTACGGAGACGCGGAGCGTCGCGCGTGGCGTGCGGCTTGGCGTTGCGCGGCGCGTCGGGCGTTTATTCCGTTTACAGAGAGGCGGCGCGTGCAGCGGACCGCGTCATCACACGCGCAAACACAAACATATGGCAATATACGGTGTTGTTTATAAAGATGCGGGGCGTGATGCGGGGCGTGATGCGGGGCGTAGAGAGTAGCGGTGTCCGTAACATCCGCGGTGGACTCTCGAGCCTGTAGCGGAGCGCGCGGCGGAGCACAAGACTGTCAGAAGGTTCCGCCGCGGGCCCTGCTGCGTGCAACGCGGCGATGCCATCCGCGGGCTCCGCCGCAACTAACGCTGTATTTGAAGAAAACGCGCGTAAAACTGCTTCTCCGTAAACGCTTTTATACAACGCCATATGTTTGAATTTAGTGCAGACTGCGCCACCCAACGCTACCCGCGACGCCCCGCATCTCCGTAAACAAGCACTAAGTGATCAAATTGTTCAGGTCATCTAGAGTGCCCAAATATACCGGAGCACACACAACGGCAAATACTTGAATACATTCAAGACGCCGCACGTACCGTTTGCAACCACACCGCCGCTGTTAGCTTAGCATCCGAAGTCACGGAACCATATTACGATGAAACATCACAAATGTGGATCCACCTTAACGTTCCGTGTTCTATTTCATCCTTGAACTACGAGTATGTGAACGTGTTGCAACGTAACCAGTTGAAGTTAGAGCTCCCGAGGGAATCCTTGCTCAAGATTAAACTAGTACTTCGCTTCAATGTTCTACTAGAATTCTGTCTCGGAATCTAGCTCATTAAGAGAACCCGATACGCTCGCGTTACCCAACTCGCGTGCTAACAATTCATGTCACATACAGTCACGAACTTTAATTTGGGACCCACCTTAGGTCCAAAGTCATTCTGACATCCTACAACAATAAGGTTGAGTTTCCTATAAGTTACAAATGATTTGGCATCTCTAATGACATTGACGACTTCAAGCCTATTTTTCTTGAAATGGGTAACAAATTAACGATCGCGATAGTACACTCACGCCTGCATTCCCAGAGTGGGGTAGGCAGAGTTACAGACTTACTTTCGCTCAATCAGACTAAGATGTTTACCATTATGTATATTGGTGACCAAATATTTACCGCTAAAAATCAAACCGCAGATCAACTGAGGGTGACGATCAAAAACAAAAACTGATAGTTATATTTTTCAAACAAGACACGTTTTTCGCATGTATTTGGTAAAAATTTTTTTATTTTATTTATTTATTTATTTATTTATTGTTGTCACATTATGGCACATACATTTCAGACAGGTGTTGTTGTCTTAAACTAGTCAGCTCCACGTGGACACCCTGCAAGGGCACCACAACATATACTTATAAGTCTAAAATAGCTAACTAACCCCCAAACAATTATTTTTAAAATTAAAATTAAAATAATAATAAAAATGCCATCATGCTAACAATACCTACTTAAGTACTAATGGGCTATGTATTAAAAAGATTATTACATTATACAAATTAAATTAACACATACAAATTACGATAAAATAAAAACTACAATGTCGATAAAAAAAAATAAAAAAAGTAAAAAAAGTTAAATATGTCAAGAACATGGGTTAATAATAGTAATAATTTTAAATCAAATCAATTTCTCAGATGAAACTATTACAAACAATTCTTATAGGAAGCGACGGTGGCAGTGTTTAAACTTATCTAGGTACCCACTTTTACACTTAATCGTTACTTTAAATCATTGTCCGACAAGAACTGTTCAATACTGTAGTAGCATTTCTTAACTAATAGCTTTTTGAGATTATTTATAAAGATTTTGTTCTTGGGCTCATCGTGTAAACGTAAAGGTATTTTATTATAAACTTTAATGCACCTGCAATAGGGGCCATTTTTAAATATCGCTAGTTTTGACTTCGGTTGTACTAATTGGTTTTTTGTTCGCGTGTTAAAGTTACATACCTCCTTTTTGGTCGTAAATAGGTTAATGTGTTTACGTACAAATGTGACTGCTTCTAGGATATATAGTGAAGGAAATGTTAGAATACGGTGTTGACAAAAATATGGTTTACAGCTTACTTGGTTTCGGACGTTCATAAGGATGCGTATACATTTCTTTTGCAGGATGAATATGTCATGTGCATCGACACTCGCGCCCCACAGCACAACTCCATATCGGAGCCAAGCATGCGCGTACGCATAATACGCAGTTAAGGCCGTATTAAAGTCCGTGTTACTTTTAAGGACGCTGAGGGCGTAGATAAACCGGGATAATTTATTTTTTATTTTCAAAACATGAGCTTTCCAATTTATACCACTATCTAAGGTTATGCCCAAGAGGTTAAACTCTTCGACTTGCTCCATTTTAGTATTATTTAAATTTAGGTTTATGTCTAAAGTATTCTTTTGGCGAGGCTTAAATTGGATCACTTTAGTCTTTTTTAAATTTATTTCTAAATTGTGAGCGATGAGCCACTGATGGATAATTTTGAGATATTGTGATAGGCGCGCGTTGCATTCGCTGCTGTCCGCACAGCTGAGTAACACGGAGATGTCGTCGGCAAACATGATACACGTTGTATCGATAATTTTTGGTAAATCATTTATGTATGCAAGAAATAGCACACACCCAATCACGCTACCCTGAGGGATAGATGACGTCACGCGTCGTGCTTTCGATTGTACGCATTGCCTTTCACCCGTGTGTTCATTATAAAATTCAACTTGTACGCATTGCTCCCGGTTGTGCAAGTAAGATTTGCACCATTTATGAGCATTACCTCTTATTCCCATACCGTAGAGCTTTGTGAGTAAAATGCCATGGGACACTTTGTCGTAAGCCTTGGTCATATCGAGGAGTAAACCAATTCCGTATTGTTTATGATCTATATGTTGTAATGCCTGTTGGATGTATTTGTAGACCGCGAGTACGGTTGAATGTTGTTTTCTGAAGCCGTGTTGATTTTCGTTAATAAGTTTATATTTTTCAAAGAAGTTGTATAATCTATTAGACATACATTTTTCAAATATTTTTGACATACTCGGTAATAGCGCTATCGGTCGATATTGGTTTGGGTTCTTTGGATCTCCTCCCGGCTTAAGGATAGGTTTTATCTTTGCTATTTTCAATCGTTCCGGAAATGAACCCGTCTCAAAAGATTGATTTACAAGCACTGTCAACGGTTCTAATAATTCTGCTGTGCATGCTTTTATTAACGTGGTCGGGATTTCATCAATTCCGTAACTACTTTTATTTTTTAAATCTCGTATAACAGCAAATATTTCACAACGTGTGACCGGTTTAAGATAGATCGAGTTAGTTAGATCGAGTTAGTAGCGTTATTTTCGAAACCTTACGAACTTTAACAATGATTTTTGATTTAATTATTTAAGTACTTAATAACTTCCTAATCTTGGTATACCATTGTTTTAATCAATGTTGTTTTATAGTTGACAGCAATCATTTAAATTTGATGCTGCATGATTGCGCGAAGTACAGCCGCTATTATTGTCAAGAGAATATAAGATACCATGGCATTAAAAAAAGCGGCCAAGTGCGAGTCGGACTCGCCCGTGAAGGGTTCCGTGAAAGGTAAATTGCGATTTACGATTGATGACGTATTAAAAAAAAGGAAGTTTGCATGGTAATGTACATCATATATTTTTTTTAGTTTTATCATTCTCTTATTTTAGAAATTACCTACAGACACACATTTTACTACTTTGGAAGTGTCCCTCGCGGATATTATTCAGTTTAGAAAAAAATGATATTAGAAACCTCAAAATCATTTTTGAAGACCTATCTATAAATACCCGACACGCATGGGTTTGATGAAAAAACATTTTTGAGTTTCAGTTCTAAGTATGGGGAATCCCCAAAATTTATTGTTTTTTTTCTATTTTTGTGTGAAAATCTTAATGCGGTTCACAGAATACATCTACTTAGGTACTAAGTTTCAACAGTATAGTTCTTATAGTTTCGGAAAAAAGTGGCTGTGACATAAGGACGGACAGATAGACATGACGAATCCACAAGGGTTCCGTTTTTTGCCACTTGGCTACGGAACCCTAAAAAACACAATAAAGACGTGTTTGAGGACTTAATAGAAGCGCGTGGAGCTAACCCCATGTCCTTGCGTTTTGTTCACAAGAGTAAAACATACTCTAAGACTGAACATTTGTCTTCGCGTGCGATATCCATGTACTTGTTTCTCTAATAAGTCCATGGTGACTGACTTAAACTCGACATTCGAAATCATGGAATGAACATTTTGCCAACATCGGGGCTAGACAAGTTGCCATCGAATACAAACGCTAGCGTTAGGTGATTACCTGCCGCGTTGAAAAATGTAAGGAATTGACGTAAGATAGTCACGTGATATATCACTCGTTACAACTGACACGCTGTAAAGTGATCACTATCACTCGCGCTAATCAAATAGTGATAGTTTTGACAACTACGGTCGTTACGCGGTACTATCTTGACAGGTCGAATTCAACACGAGCACTATCACAATATAAACATAGGTATCCAAGGGCGGTAACTATGCGAAGAAATTGTCAACTGAGTCAGTGTCATCACAGGTGATCACCTAAAGGGGCTTCTAAACGGGCCATATTTTCACTGCAATATGTGGCCGGCAACTATTGGTGTCCCTCTCTTACTCGTGTGTTGGAGAAAGACACCAATAGTTGCCGACCACATATTGCAGTGAAAATATGGCCCGTTTAGAAGCCCCTTAACGCTAGCGTTCGTATTCGATGGCAACTTGTCTAGCCCCAACAGGTTTTTTTGAAAAGGTGTTCTCTTAAGAGACTAGTAAATTCACAACATTGTATCCTGGTATTATTTTTTAATATGGTTTAAAAGTAAAAAACTAGTTTTAATATAAAAATAATAGGAGGATTAAGCCGGGAGCAGAAATAATGTAATCAGGAGGATTAGATTTTCTTTTGAAATCACTATGCAAAAAGCAAAGTTCACATAATGAAACTGCACGCAACGGGTCGCTGTACAGTAGATTTCATACATATGTGTACATTTTAGTACCTTATTTGAACTGCCATATATGAATTGTCAGTAAAGTGACAAGGATCTAAAGTGTACACATATTTATGAACTCGACTGTACGTATAAAACACGGTGTTGTTCATTTTTAGGGATCGTTACCTAAAGGTTGCTAATGGGACCCTACTACTGAGTCTCCGCTGTCTGTCTGTCTGTCTATCAGGGGGAAATTTTCAGTGTATCTCTATTGCCGCTATGACAAAAAATAGCCTTTGGTCTATTTCAGTATTTTGTTCCTTTTTGTTTTTATATTTGCCACAAGTAATTGTTTCTTCTCTCTTTCTTTTATTTCACCGTTAGCTAAGCTCATTCATTATTTTCATTAAGTATGTAAGTATGTATGTAAACTCCTTATTGCACAAAAAAAATATTAAAAATAAATTCGTACATTAATTTCAAAATTAACATGTACAATGGCGAACTTATCCCTTTAATGTTTTAATGTTTTAATGTTTTAATGTTTTATTTGGGCACAAACGGTACAATATAACTTAAAGATAAAGAAGAACATGAATTTAACATAAACCAGCAAAGTTGCCACAAGTTACAGAGACATATTAAAATTTAAGGAAGCGTAGGTACAACCATAGGAGTAACAGCAAAAGAAAACAATATTTCAAACATGCAACTAGACAACACTACTTACATACTCTAAGGGATGACTTAAATTTAGGAAGTGACAGGCTAAACATATCAATATTACCGAAACAGTTATTATATTTACTACACACTCTATTAACAAATGAGTTTCCAGCGTATTTAGTGCGTGTAAATGGGACATGAAACAAGCAATTTGTTCGTCGTGTGTTGGGGCGAGGTACTCTAAAACCTATTTTACTTAAAAGATAAGGGGATTTAAGGGATCTCTTCCAGTTAACCCGAACATGTTTGAGGACTGTACGTGAATAGGTAATATTACAATGATGTGCACAAAAACTAATATTTCTACAGATAAATATCCATAAATCCTAAAACCTTAACCAAACATAAATCTACAGTTAGCAGATAGATTGAAACAGAATCAGCTGTCAGTGATCGATAGATTAATTTCTTCGAAATAATCTGCCAGCAGTTGATATGGGTCAAACATAATATCAATCAATTAGCCGGAAAACGTAGACAATCCCGCGGAATTATTGGATCATTGCTCAAGTAACATCCGTCAGAATATTCTTGATTGATGAAGTAGATAGATAATATTACTATCTAAATGCCAAGGGACAATTGTACATAAATTCTGCCGTAATACCTAAAAAGGCGGCTAATTCCATAATAATAGTGTTAAATCTTGTAATGTTGGTAAACTGCAGTTAAATCGCTTAAGTTGGTACACCGCGGGTTCATACCTATATTGGAATGTATTCTAAGTGTTGAAATGATATTATCTGTGGTCTTTAAAAAATAAAGTGCTTCTTCTCGCCGATGTCTTGCGCAACGGATGTGCCTTATTTCATTTCAAAGCCCAAACACAAGATGAACCCAGTCTCTAGCTTAAAATATTGGTCCTTTAAACATTATACATACCGTAGGCCTCGACGCATACTTACTGCTGATGGACGAGAGCTGTTGCCTATGATGCCAAGGGAACAGAGTCATCATTTCTCTCTCACTTGATATGATGATCTCTCTTATTATATATAATGTTTAGGACTTAACATGTACATACATACTTGCATTTACTTACCTTCATAGAAACTCCCTACCTGTTATAAAATTTTGCCCCCTAAATTCGGCTCAGGGCGACTTTGTCCACAGTCCTATCTCGTCACCTTCTCAACTCGTCCACAATGCTATGTCGTCAGCATGTAATTCCTAAATCGTCACCTTCCTAACTCGTCCACTTTCTGATATCGTCAATACCCCATTTTGTCTACATTCCTATTTTGACCACAGTGCCAACTCGTCCACGTTCTTTTATCGACCTCAGTACTCCTTGGTTAGCAGTGTCAATTCGTCCGCATTCCTGTATCGACCTCAGTGTCAACTCGTCCGCATATTTGTACTCGAGTCTGGGTGTTCAATATTTTTACTATATAGTTGACGAGTTGGCACTGTGGTCTAAATAAGAATGTTGACGAGTTGACATTGTAGACTAATTAGGGATGTTGACGAATTGGCACTGTAGTCTAAATAAGAATGTTGACGAGTTGACATTGTAGACTAATTAGGGATGTTGACGAATTGGCACTGTAGTCTAATTACGAATGTGAACGAGTTGGTACAGTGGCCCACGTAAGAAAGAGGACGAGATAGGGAAGTGACGATATAGGAATGCTGGCGAATCGAAACAGTAGACCATATGCGAATGAGAACAATTTAAGAAGGTTTCGAAATGGATCTATGGCCGAAGTCATCCTGAGCCCTAAATTCCTATGTCTGAAAATGAACAACTATAACCTCGTAAGGCCCAACGTAATACAAACACCCAGTTTTTTGTCAGTGGTACTTTGAACCTACCGTCGATGTAATAAAGTTCAATTACGTTTGAACGAAAATTTCATTTTCAATTTACGAAGAAAGGAAAATGAACTTTATTTCTATTGAAATACAGTTCAAATTAAATTGCTTTGATATACATCCAATTGCACACTGGGTTAAGCCCCTCGTAAGCCTGGGCCTCTATTCCAGGCGGTTAAAACCGTATCGTTATTGACTTGTATTCGTGTTGTCAACGTTTTGATACCTCTTATTTACTTCCCTAAAGCCCTAGGTAGAAAGCCCTAGTAAGAAGAAGTGTTGGCAGACCACCGGCTCGATGGTCCGATGATATTAGAGAGAATGCTGGCCCTCTATGGACCAGACTTACTCAAAATAGGGCAAAATGGAAAAGAATTGGAGAGGCATATACCCAACAGTGGGCATGTAAATAAAATGCTGCAGAAGAAGAAAAAGAAGATTTACTTGACAGTAATGGCGGCTTAACAAGGTAAAGACGATATCGTTTTTACCGCTTAGAATAGAGGCAGGTGTTAAAGAATGTAAGGAAAAAGTTACAACAATTATAAGTACGTTAATAAAATCTTATTATTGCCTATCAAAACATTTCTGAAGATAACCTTCCGTCTCTGGAATAATTAATGACGTTAAAGTCGAGTTTCCTCGAGCAACAAGCAATTTTATCGCAAAGTGATCGTACCGGGAGATTTAATTTAATTATTAAATCCATTAACATTAGAAATTGTAGACCAAGTAGGTAGAGGGAGCATCCTCATATCATAACCAAGTGCGGTGCTGGTGTTTGGAACAAGATTTTTTTTATACTGGTCCCAAACTTAACATCGAAAATACCAATTTAACATAAAATAGTTATGTGAATAAATGCATTGTATATACATAGAAAGGGTACATAATTCCGAAGGGTCATAATTCCGAATTGATCATCCTCATATCATAACCAAGTGCGGTGCTGGTGTTTGGAACAAGTTTTTTTTTATACTGGTCCCAAACTTAACATCGAAAATACCAATTTAACATAAAATAGTTATGTGAATAAATGCATTGTATATACATAGAAAGGGTACAGTACATAATTCCGAAGGAACACAATTCCGAATTGATCAAAATTCCGATTTTATAATTCCGAACGCCATTCTTTGATGGAATACTTAACTGTTTGTTATCGCTTATAAATTATAAATCAAACCTAACCTAACCTGCGTATGAAAATTATATAATGCATTTAATCTAAAATAGCATAGATTTCGGAAACATTTAAATTCTGAAAAAAGTTCCCACATAGAAAATATCCAGGATTTAAAAGTTCTTATACTCGCACCTTGTGAGATGCCAAAGGGTTTTTTGTCTAAACTTATGGGGTTAAATCATTCCTACATTAATTATATTATTTTGACTTACTCTGTGACCTGTGTGCTCGTTTGCTTTCTCTACGCAGTATCAAAACTCGTCTAATTATTTAATTAACAAACAAAATGAACCTTAATTCAATAATTAAACGTCATCGCGTGTAGATACTGACGTTATTGTAATATTTGCTACGCCGTAGGCCGTAGATAGCGCTACGACGTAGACCTAGGACGGTATACCGCCCTCCTTCGGAGAAAAGGCACAAGTGCAATTAATTCATAGAAGCATGTTAAACTCTCATCGCTTATAATAAGGTTGGAAATGCAATATAATTCATATAGTAGATGTGCCTTTTTCCGTAGCAGAGCGGTATAACTGCTACGAGAATACACAATTATTGTAGTCTGTAACAGCACAAACTTTTAACTTCTATCGAGTTAGTAATGTTAACGTATCGTATTCAAAAAAAAGTTTGGTGATTGATAAAAGCGCCCTCTAGCATGTATTTAGCACTTAAATTTGAGAGCAAGTTGTTATTGACGTTGAGTAGTAAAGCTTAATTCATACAGCGCCTCTATTATATGCGGTTAAAACCTTATCGTCTTTGACCAGTAAAGTTATGGTATTTGTTTTCAACTCGGCCGCCATTACTGTCAAGTAAATAAGAGCTATCAAAACGTTGACAATATGATAACAGATTGGTTTTTACCACCTAGAATCTCGATCCAGTATAATAATAATATATTCCGTGTCTAACGCTTTGGTATCAAACTGAATAATATATTCCGTGTTAAGCGTTAGCGCTTTGGTATCAAACTGTTAGTCTGAAATGTTCTTTGAATAAAAAATAAACGAATAAATGAATAAATAATAAATAAATATCGTAATAGATAAATAAATAAATAGATAAATAAATAAATAAATAAATAGATAAATAAATAAATAAATATATAATATGGAGGATTTTGGGGAGGAAAAATGGCCGATTAAAAGAAGTCCGGCTTTTAATTTTGATTTATTCCAACGCTATTACTGGCAAGTAAATAAGAGCTATCGTAACGTAGACAATACGATGAAATATCAAAGGCAATTCGGTTTTACCGTGTAGAATAAAGGGCCGAAACCTTTTTATTTATTTATTTATTTATTTAATCTTTATTGCACAAAAGAATACTCTTAATATACAAAAGGCGAACTTAATGCCATAAGGCATTCTCTAGCAGTTAACCTTTGGGCAAAGCAGAGATTGTGGTGGCGGTGCAACATAGGGTATATCTGTGTGTGTGTGTGTGTGTATATATATATATATATATATATATATATATATATATATATCTTTTACATAATAATATATACCTACGTATCAATACATATATTTAATAAATATAAATACTTACATAAATGTCACTATCTTTTCTCATCGAGAAGCAGATTTATTAAGTAACTAATTCTGCCTTCCTACGGAAAAAAGAATCTACTATACGAATTGTATTGCACTTCCAACCTTATTATAACCTTTGAGAGTTTAACTTGCTTCTATGAATTAATTGCACTTCTACCTTTTCTCCGAGGGAGCGCATAATTATACATTCAAGTTTTATTAAAACGTTAATTCAACTCTTTGAATACCGTCTGACTCATAATTTAATGAGCCGTGGAATCATCTCGTCAAGTAAATGGAGGAGGAAACTCGATTAAAATCAAAAGCACTCAATCAGGCTTCTAAAGTTGAATTGTTTTTTGAAGTCGTTTTTGCCGTGAATTTGTCATTTATCAATGCCAATTCACTGTGACAAGGCATTTTAGATTGGTTTTATGCGAATTTATCGTTCGTTGGTTGATTAACGAGCGGGAAAGACGCAATTTTACTAAGGTGGTTGCGCATTACCCTCGTAAGTCCTCGCATACTTGTACAAGTACAAATTAATGATAGTAGTTCAGACCTGTCTACTCACTATCGTACAAAATATTTTTAACTCTAAAGCACTAATTAATGGACTCTAAAACACTATTCTTAATATTTACTTGGTATAGTACATTCGGTAGTTAGGACTACTGCTATTAAGAAATCATAGGGCTTACGAGGTTAAACTAAATAGTCTATTTTTTTGCATAATTTCATTTCAGTACCGACGAAATTCAAAATAACCGTTTAGTATAAAAACGAAATGAAAAATACACATTTGGAATGGAAGCTTAACGGTCAAATGAGGTCATTTATCCTATTTTGTTTTGTTTTGGGGTGTTTTTGGGGTAATGCATCGTTGATTTTCGTATATCCTATAGTCATTTCCGCCCGAATTTTTTTTTAGGCTTGTTATAATACAACACTAAACTAACATAACTGTAGATATTTTTGAAAATTTAAAAAGTTATCGCTTCATCTAAAAACCTGTTTATGACAAACAATAATTCGGGCAAACGTTTTAAGTGTTTCCGAGCACCCGGTCAAATAGTATAATACTCATTTATCATAACAATATTAAGCCTAGTTTAACATTCATATCGAATAAACATAACATAACATAATCTCACGCCTTCGTTCCCAGAGTGGGGTAGGCAGAGCTACAGAATTACAAACATCTCTAAAAACTTGTTGATAATTCTATAACCACAATTTGCACAAATTAGGCTAAGATGTTTACCAGCGTATTAGTGGCAGGTTGCAAGCCCATCGCCTAGCAGTACTACAAGCCTTTATTCCCTTAGTCGTCTCTTACGACATCCACGGGAAGACATGGAGTGGCACTATTCTAACTCGGCAACCACATGAGTTAAAAAAAAATTATTAATTTATTATAAATCTTAAGAGGTAAATTCCTCCAGGAAAGGCACGATCCTTCTCTTATTTTATGTTTGAAAGTTAATTATCAAATTCAACTTGATTGCTATATTATTGCCTAACAGGGTTGTTAATCGGGGAGTGATTATCCAGGCTTCAGTTCCATGACTCTTAGACAACTAGTAACAAAGGTGAAAATGCCTTGACTCGGAGCTGTGAGTCGAGAATTCTTAATTAATTGCAAATAGCTGTCGTTAAACTGTTTACAACTTCTAAAGGTTTTACAATCAGAATAATAACTCGGGGCGGTATTAAGCTTGATGACATTTAAGGGTCTGTATTGAAATTCCTAATCGTCATTTGCTCTACTGCATCGTTTGTCCTAATATTTATTTATCCTAAAGTCATGTTCACCGGTTTTTTTTACCGTTGTTACTATACAACCCTAACCTAACCTTAACCGCAGGTTTAGAAAAAAATATCCGATAAGCTCAAAAACAGTTTATGACAAACAATAATTTGGACAAAAACGATGCATTCGGGTAAATTAAAATAAAAGTTATTAGGGATTCCGAGGGATACCCTCAATTCAAATAGATTTTTGGGCACTCGAGAAGACTTTTGGGACGACTCGTTAGCTTAATTGCATCTAATTGGTAGTAATCCTGCCAACGAAGCTAGCGGTCCCGGGTTCAAATCCCGGAAAGGGCAGACCTTTTTGTGATGACCGCAAGTGTTCCTGAGTCTTGGGTGTATTCTATGTGCTTAAGTATTAAAGTAACTTTATCGTTGCCTAGTGCCCATCGTACAGTCAAGGTCTTTAATTGTTTTGCCACTATGGAACCCTGTCGCATAACGTTAATCATTCATTTAAACGTAATTTCTGTCTTGTGATTTGACGCTGTCATTATGACAGGGTTCCATACTGCCCCCGATAGTAAAAAGGGCGCATCTAACATGAAGTCAAAATCGAGAAATTAAATGTTTTAGTTGAAAATTAAACAAATGTATGCTGTCTCTAAACAAATAGACATAAACACTTTCCGTAAACGAAGTCATATAGATATGTACCATATAGTCAATATGGTATCAAAATATTTTTTTATTTGTACTTATTTATTTATTTATTTAAGTTTTTCCTTTTCATCTTAGCAAAAAAATGTCTGGAAAATACTCGATACTCCGTTTAAAAGACGCAAGTAACCAATTCCGTCTTTTCAACTGAGTACAATCACAAACTTCTTTTTAATATAAATGCTTGACAGATATTTCCTGCTTCTCTCCTAAGATGAAAGGGCGCATTTGGACACAAGCGTCTTTTCAATATAGTAATCGATATTTTAAACAACTGCTTTTACTGAAATAAAAAAGGAATATCTTCTCTTTTTCTACTACTTTGACATGTAGGTAGTTCAACTGCCTGTGAAATAAACGTTTTGAAATAATAGTTTGCACATTAACAATGTTCTAAGGTACAATCAGGAAAAACAATAATAAAAAACCGTATGAAAAAGTAAAGTTTAACCCTTAATTTGACGTTGTCCAGTATACTCGTACTGGACGTTGTAAAGACAAAAATCTACACGTAAAACTAAAATTATTAGATTATGGAATGTCATATTAATATAATACAAAAAAGCCAGTGCGGACGGTAATTTTTCGTCAATTGCCGTCAGAATATGAATGAGGAAAGACGCTTCTCACTTATCCTCGGTAAATGATTTTTTGTATGTTTTTCTATTAAATATGACAACATAATGATTTATTTACATATATATTATTAAAAAATGTTATTGTAAAAATACATAGGTATATTTTTTAATATCCAGCATACTTCTCATTGCCAATTAATTCGTACAAAAAATAACTTCCGATACTTCCCTTTGCTAATATCACGGTTTTCTAATTTGCGTTTGCTACGACCAGCATACTTCCCATTGCCAATTAATTCGTAAAAAAAAAACTTATACTTCCTGCTAAGTCTTATATTAAAGTATTTATGTAAAAAATAAGGATTGTTCGCCTAGGTTTTACTGCTTATAATAAACTGAAGCGTATTTAGACAAGGAAGTGACTCTCAGGTGACCTTGCTCCAAGCTATACTATCTTTATCGCTTTTGCATTGTTTTGTTTTGTATTTTTTTATCCAATCTTGACTATCAAAATAAGGCTTAATCAAATTATTCGATGCAAACCGATATGGTCCCAAAAAGATTGGAATGAGAACCTAGAAATATTTATAAACCACAAATATTAGTGCAGAAAAGAAATAGATTCTACAACTCAATGCCCCATCAGAATTCAGATAAAGGAGAAATAGTATAGCATTCCTCTGAGAATCTGTTCCTCTTAACGCCATTTATTTATTTGTATTTTATTACTAGCCTGTTCTGCCCCATTATTGGGTAAAGACTTCCCCTTTTCTTCCAATGCTGCTCCTCACAAAGCGGTGACTGATCAATCTTTTCCAAACAATTGCTGTTCATCCTGCCAACTCTGTCGTCATCGTAAACGTCTGCAACTAAACTTGTGTTTAAGAGCTTGGGGGAAGACTTCAATGCTCTGTTTGATGCAGTAGGAAATTTATTTGGTCTTTGACATGTTTATTAGTAGTCCTAACTCAAAGCTTACTTTGTTTAGCTGTTCCTAAGTTTTTTAACCGACGCTGAGAAAATAACGCTGCCATCAGCAAACTTGACTGATTATTTGTTTCTTCTTCTCGGCTCAACAGCCGAACCGAAATTAATTAAAATAAAAATAGTTTGAGTCCCGGGGATGGACATGATAATATGATTTTTTATCTTGGAAATATATTAATTCCTATAGGAAAACCCAATAAACCAGTTCCATGCGGACAAATTCACCAGCAAACACTTAATTACAAAATACTATCATGTTTCAATTTTTATTAAATTAAACCTGCAAGCGGATTTTTAGTAATGTTTTATTTCTTAAAAGTTTAATAGAGTTTTGTCTGATATTTGACTAAAAAATATTTACAATTCAGAAAACATATCTTCTATATCTTTGGCAATGTCCATAATGCTTGACATTTAAGCCGACTTTCTATTCTTCGCAAAGTTGGCAATGTCCACTTGTCCAGTATACTTGACATACGTTTTCTGGAAAACTAACAATTTTAAATTAACAAAGACTTTTTTTATAATTTTTCCGGTAACAAACACCCCAAAAAATAATGACACTAACTTAGTTGTATTATCGCAAAAATAAAATATGCCTACATCAAAATCAGATGCAAATACCACGACCATCTTAGTGAACTAGCAAAATACACTATTGAAAAGGCGCAAGTGGTCATTTGCGTCTTTTCTACTTAGTTTTACGTGTAGATGCGTCCGCGTCAATATAACGTGATCGAGCTTTGGCTAAGTTGAAAAGACGCAAGTGGTCACTAGCGCCCTTTTCATTAAGTATTTATGTTAGATGCGTCTAACACAAAACTTAGTTGGAAAGGCACAAGTACTTAGATGCGTCCTTTTACTGAAGTATACGGTGATGGATTATACCTTACGTCTTTTCTTTTATTAAAGTGTTGAAAGTTTGATAAAACAAAAGGGCGCATTATACGTAGTTACGTCTTTTTTACGAAGACCACCTACATGTTTCTGAAATGCGTCTTTTTAATTAAGTTTTTGTAACAAAGTGACTGAAGTTATGCCCTTTTTGCTTATGGTAACTTCTAATCTAGCCTACCTAGGAAAAAACTAAAAATATCAGTGGGTCAGGTGGGTCTTTTTCTGCTGATCACAGCAGTATAATTAACTCATTTTTGACAAAAGTGTTAGATGCGCCCTTTTTACATAGTGGCATAACAATTAAATTCCTTGACTGTACAAACCTAGAGCTAACTTTGGGATTCGGTCAATTTGTGTGATTTTGTCCCCTAATATTCATTCATTTATTCACGTTTATTAATAAAGGCATAGGCGTTTTCCGCATTAACTTTATTCCAAAATTTAACCCAAATACTTCGCAAGGCCAAGCATAGTAAAAAAGAGGATATTTGTGTAAGTAGAAATTTGAATCTACCAGCAAGGAAATAAAGTTCAGTTACCTTTGCTCTTAAATGCCATTTTCAAATTTGTAAGAAATAAAAATGAACTTTATGCTTATTAAAATATAGTTTAAACTTAATTGTCATGATTACGTGCCTCCTATGGCACATCGGTTCTCACGAGGTTGTTTTAATCTTCGTAATGGACGGCGGTTGCCCGTTAATTCAACAATTTGATGCAACATTTTGTTTACTTAGTCCGAAAAAAATGTTATAAAAACTCAACTCTCGATGTTGTTTACTAAGGTACAAATTTGTAGCAACAAATAATGGACTTATGATTTTTATTTTGCGTGATTAAAACATAACGTGCTTTGTGTTGGTTTAGGTTATATCCATATATAAACACGCGTGTAAAACTCACTTAGTATAATAAATTTTAATAAAATAAATAAAGGCGGGAAACATTCCCTTTACATGTTGGTTTTAATTTTAAGCTACACAGAAAGATATCACGTTGTTAAACGAAGCCTATCCTGTTAATCCTTTATTATAGAAGGAGATCCGAATAGGAGACGATTTGGACCGGGCTGTTTATTCGATAAAAAGTATTTTATACCAAATTTAATATGCTAAGTAATATAATGGCGAATAGGTAGGCTGAAAAATTTCAGTCCAGTATATAATTAATAAAAAAAAAAATACTTCGTTTTAAAAATGACACTAGCTTGTTTAATGGACCAATCAAAAGTATGAAGCCTACAGAATATGCAAACGTTAGTTTGACTATTTTTTTCTCGTCAAACTATTGGGTAGGCAGGTATAAACAGGTAAGTCGGTACTAGTAATTTGCACCAAACCTATCGTTTGCATATTCTATAGACTTCATACTTTCGGTTAGTATGTGATTTTTCTATTAAACAAACATATTAAATTTTTAAAAAATGTTTTTTTTTTAATGATTCTGAACTTCTGAACTGGACTGAAATTTTTCGAAACGTTTTTTTTTTTTGAAACGTCTCTAGAGATTTAGATTTAATCTGCAATATAGGGGTTTACGCAGGCGAAAAATTTATCTGTCATGTTGTTATCTTCGGGAACGTATAAATGTGAAAGTTTGTAGAGATGTTTGGAGTTTTGTCTCTCATTCACACGTTAGCGGTTAAACGGATTTGGATGAAATTTGATACACCACAGATATTCTAAGAGCCATTAATGAAAAAAACCAGGCAAGAGCACGTCGGACCATGCTCAGTGTAGGGTTCCGTAGACGTTACTACAAACAAATTAGACCTCGCGACAAACTTAACTTTGCCGTCGGAAAACTGCTATCCCCATACATCGACATAGGTCGCGGTCAGTTTACCAACGCCGCAAATAAGTTTTCGGTAGGTATAAACATTTAAACCGTTTGTAACTCAAGAACCAATGAAGTCTACTTAGTCGTGGTATTTTTCCTATTAAATTCATTATATGTGCATACATTTAAGATATTTTTCAGATTTTTAGCATTTGTAGTTTTGGCTGCAGTGGGGGGGACACTTGACTCTAACAAGAATCAGCGCTTTAAAGCTTAATATTTCATAAACTGATACTTAAATCGAAAAATTGTTTTACCAAACCCACAATATTCTTGAAAGACCTATCCAACATTTTATTTTACCACTTTGTTGGCGTGACTAATATGTATATTCATGCCAAATTACAGCTTTCTAGTACTAAGAGTCTTTGAGCTACGCTGCGGACAGACGGACGGACGGACATGGCGATCCTATAAGGGTTCCTAGTTTGACTACGGAATCCTAAAAAGAACCAATGATGGACACTTAAATAAATAAAAATAAATAAATACGTATCATGGGGACAATGTCAAACTAAGCTCTAGGCTTGTACTATGGGTACTAGACAACGATATAAATACTTATATAGAGAAATATATACTTAAATACATAAAAAATGACCATGAATCAGGAATAAATATTCGCGCTCATCACACAAATATTTGCCCTTACCAGGATTTGAACCTACGACCACTGGCTTCGTAGGCAGGGACACTACCAACTAGCGCGTCGTTCATTCTTATTTTACAGAAAGATGAGGGTTATTCATTTGTTTTGCAAGAATTAATGTGTGATATACAGACATAGGAATCAAGGGGGCAAACATGACAGGTAGGGAGTTCCTATATCGATAAACTTAATTATCGATGCTTGTTTTATATACTAGTGTTTTTTTTTTCATTATTGTCCCAACTACTATAAACGATCAGAATTTGTTCCAAATTCAACCTCTCAGTCTTGGCTAATAAAAGTGATAAATCTATTTCAGGTGGCTAAATGACTTTTCAATTTCTGTGGAAGTAATAGGGGCAGAACATTTTTTTTGAATATGCTGTGTGTCACACTTACTCAGAACAATACTTACAAAAAATACATACAATGCTGGGGGCGATCACTAGTATACGGAAAAAGCATCTCCCTCCCTTCCTGTCGTACAATTTTGGCCCCTGGATTCCTATGTCTGTATATCACACATTAAGTCTTGAATTTAGACTTTAGGGGGTCCAACACTGGTGCCATTATGCATTATCCTAAATTAACCCATTTTATAGTTCATCTCGGAAATTTGAGAGTTCTCAAATATAGGTAGCACGGGATCATGGTGATCATCTTTAAGGAAAGTCCATCAGTTGAGGTGTTTTGCCTTTAGTAACGCCACCATCCTGTCAGCTAAAACATTATTAATGTCGAAAACAGTCACTGTTAGAATTTTTATCAAACTGTTATGCTGTTGTGGTTTGCTTTCGAATATGCATACTTTCCCCGTTATTCATAAACATGGGATAAACCTATTTTAGGTCAGGTATGTTTTTAGGTATTAGTATTTAAGAGCATGTCCAGCCTAGTGATGCATCTTGTCTCCTGTTTGCATGCCAGTTGTTGGCAAAATGTGTGGGACTACAAACATATTTATTAACCAGATTATGTACTATCGCGATCGTTAATTTGTGACCCATTTCAAGAAAAATAGGCTTGACATCGTCAATGTCATTAGAGATGCCAAATCATTTGTTAATTATAGGAGACTCAACCTTATTGATGTAGAATGTCAGAATGACTTTGGACCTAAGGTGGGTCCCAAATTTAAGTTAGTGACTGTACCACATTTTATGCAAATAAATAAATTTGATTTGATTTGATTTGGTCTCTTTTTGTCAAATACAAATGTCATAATGAAAGATAAGAACAGACCATGTTTAATTTAAAGCAGGATTTGATTTTAACCAAACAAAATCAAGTCAACTGAAAAGTATTAGGGAAAGGATGACTTTTATAACGTCAATTTTTCTTCCATTTTGATGCTTCCTGATTTTCACAGATGGCGGTTATCCACTGAAGTGTGATCTATCACAAATAATCGTTCACTGAGCCGATAACAGGATATGTCACATCCGAACAACTCATATCGAAATCGGGAAAAAAGAACGGACAAGGTTCAGAGAGCTGTAATCCATAATTTCTATATCTATTTTTTTTTATTGAAGCAATAAATCCACCGCATAAATTACAATAAAGGCATATTTCAGCTTAAATAGAAATCATGGGCCAATTTACGGATTTTCATTATTTAAACAAAATCTTTAACATGAACTGCCGCACTCAGAGACGACAATTTTTTTCTTTGCTATAGCAATAGAATAAGACAACACGTCACTAAATAAGCATTAACTTTAATTGACGTCTCTGAGTGCGGCAGTTAGTATTGCACAAAGTTAATTGGAATTTAAAATTTGACGAAATTAAAGTAACGAGGTCCAAAAGAAATCGAAATTTAATATATTGTTTGGCTCATGGACTAAACAGAAGCACATGGAGTTAGCTCCACGCGCTTCTGTCAAGTCCCCTGCGCGGGTAGCTCATCTTGTACTTCTCGCTTGTCGCTCAGTGCGTCCTTATCTGTGCAGACTGGTAAGAAAGGGAGATCCGAGCGACAAATATGTCGCGGGCAACATGTGCTAGCTGTGCTGCTTGTGCTTATTATGCTGCTGGTACCTGCATCACCGTCCGCGTAAAAGTGGTTTATCGCTACTCTCGAGAACTGTCTTAATATCATTTGCTTTGTATCAAAATCGTTGAAAGCGTAACAAACATATCGACAGTTTTACTTTTAAAATATTAGTATCGCTTTAGCCAAGTTTCACACGATGTTGTAAAGTGTAAAACGTGTTTACTTATTTCGTTACTGATCTTAGTGCGCGATATAAATATCGCACCTTTAAAACAATAGTGACGTAATTCAGAAATTTTAAATTTCGAATTAGGTCCCTATCATAATAAATTTATGACTTGAAGTTTGAAAGCAGAAATTTTGAATTAGGTCACTATTGCTCTGAAGGTGCGATATAATAATATGTATTTTAATTTAATTATGTAAAAAATTTCAATTTTGTAACTGATAGAGTGACATAGCGAAACTTAACTAATTCTAAGTAAACTACTTCTCACCTTTGGCATACACAGAATGCGGCTGCAACGCTTGCACAGTCACGCTGGTGGTATGAAGCTCATCGGCCCTCAGCCTGAAGTGGAAGCACTCGGAGACCACCGCGCTCCCGTCGTCGGCGATATCGACGGCGGCGGTCCGGCGCGCGCGCACGCCGCGGCACGCACGCTCCTGCGCCACTCGGACCACCATGTCGCGTTTGGTTGACGACGGGTCCAGCTAGAGAGGGTAATTAATATGTTAAAAAGTTATTGTAACGAAAAAAATATACTAGTAGGGTGACGGCACCAATGATGGACACTTAGCTGACAGGCACCAGTAATGGACACTTCACTCTTAATTCAAATTTGATACGGTACTAAATTGATTGTTGCAAAACAAATGAATAACCCTTATCTTCTGTAAAATAAAAATCAAGTGTTTCATTGGCCCTTGTCCATTACTGGTTTCGTCATCCTATTTCGGTATATTAATTTATGTAGGGATAGGAGAACCTATTAGGTAAATTAATTAGGTACTTGTGTCATGAATACCTAGCTCTTTCTAGCTCACTTTTATAATAAATAGGTTGAAAACAGAAGAAAAAACTCTTACAAAATAAAGTGGAGTATAAAATATTAATTAAGCTTTTAAATGACCTTTATCGTTTGTACCTACTTATCTCTCAGTTGCTCTAATACGCTATTATGTGGATTAAACGTGACTTTGCCTGAACCCGAAATATTTTTGAGGAGCTATTGCACTGTACAGAATGTTCGCAGCGTCAGTCAAGAGAATAATCTTTTTCTGTATTTGAATTAAATAAACTTTTCTGTTATCAGATTAAATGGTTTATTTTTACTTATAAAAAATATATAATGTATATATATATATATATAAGTAAACTCAATTATAACTAAAATAGGCTAAGTAGTTTGTAACTAACACTATGAACTGTGTCTGAAATAAATGATTTGAATTTGAATTAATCCAAGAAAAACATTTTGTTTTGTTTTGATAATGTATGTAAAATCAGAAACAAGCTGTATACGTGGTGGTAACTCTAATAGAATCGCTACTTGTACATCTTCACAGAGCAAAACGAAAATATGGCTTGCAACGTACTCAACAGTCGTTCGAAACTAATTAATTCTTCCCGCATTTTATCCCATTCAAGTACAGGACTCACTCTACGTTAACAGATAGCTATAATCATTCTATACTCCATTAACCTTTTTCTAGGATAACAACCTAATCGAATTGTGGTATTTAACCGAACCCCGTGGGTCGCATCGTTTATCACGGTAAAAAAAGTAAATTATCTTGAAAAAGAAACCCACGCGTAAACCAGCGCTTATACAGGATGATTTCTTATTCCGCATTCTCCGCCTACGCACAAAGAAAACGGAATCTTTTATAAGCAGCGGCACAGATGCTACTGACAGGCTGTTACAACTTAACAGACATTGGAGTTGTGGGTACAGATGTCAATGTTTTTGTTGTACGATTACTGGAGAGGTCACGCTGTATAACGATATCTACAGAGGTTTGCGTAATAAATATTTTTGGTAAGATCAATCAACTATTGGTTTAAGTCACATTTAAAATGTATTATCAGCCTCATGGAACTCTGACCCATAAAGTAAATCTGTCACAGTTACGTTATGATTCAAGTGGTAGGAAGTGTCAAACAAAGTGTTTTATTATATCATTATGAAACCGTTCTATATTGAAATAGAAATAGAAATAGAAACATTTATTCGACGAACACAGAAAAATAAAACTGAACAGAGAAAAACAAAATTAAAAAAAAAAAAAAAGGATGGCAACACAAAAATAAAAACAAAAACAATATAGAAGGAAAGAATAATGTTGCCATGGGTGATTCTGTGCCGTCGAAATTGACGCCACTCAGCACCATGTCACAGCATAAACCGCGACGCTGGTTTTCAGTGGCGCCAACGTGACACACGAACGAAGAGACAGTGTTTAATTAAAGAATATAATAAATAGTAGTAGATTCACAAGTAAGATAATAATAAATAAATTAAATACATTTTTTAATATGAAAACTGAGTAAAATAGGTACAAAAATCGGTCAAGATAATTCGAACAAAATAAAAAAGGAAGGCAACTGAACACAGATAAAGGAAGAAGAAAGATAAAGGAAGGATATTGGGCTTTTAGGCTCATAGTAGATTACAACAATGACCTAAAACAGACGAACTGATGTCTCTGTCCAGGGGGCCGATTTTTGACTTTCGAGCGCTCGAAAGTTTGGTTCGAAAGCGAGCAAAGTCGGGAAACCGTATTTTTGAAATTACGAGCGATAGAAAATTTAAAGACGAGTGGTCCACACAATTCGTTTTCAATTCTACCGCTCGTATTTCATAAAACGGTTTCACTGATTTTACTCACTTTCGAGTGCAACTTTCGAGCGCTCGAAAGTCAAAAGTCGGCCCACAGGGATCTTCTCTGGATGCGTCATATCGCTACAGTACGATGTATCATGACAAATACCGTCCTCATACCTGATACTGACACGCGGCATTGACACGGTCACTGAAGTAAGTTACGATGAAATTTCACAAATACGGACCCACCTTTACCGATACTGACACGCGTTACTGACACGGTCACCAAACTATGTTACGATAAAATGTCACAAATACGGACCCACCTTTACCGATACTGACACGCGTTACTGACACGGTCACCGAACTATGTTACGATAAAATGTCACAAATATGGACCCACCTTTACCGATACTGACACGCGTTACTGACACGGTCACCGAATTATGTTACGATAAAAAGTCACTTACACTTTTACCGATACTTACACGCGTTACTGAGATGGTTACGGATCTATGTTACGATGAAAAGTCACAAATGTCACCTTAATCTATTTAATAGAGTGTTACTCGATCGATTTTAAGTTTACCTTAAGCCCTCTTGCTTCAATGACGGTGACAGTGAGCCGGTGAAGATTCTCGTTGTACAGCAAAGACACCTGTATCTCGCCTAGATCCGACGTTGGCTCTTGTATTTCCTAAAAAAAGAATTAAAAAACATAGAATAATTTTAACAAGGTGTAAAGTCGGGTGTAACTACTATTCTAAAGAAGGGGTAATAATTATGCTACTTAAACGCAAAAGAGCAGACAGGCCACTTCATGGAAAGTGGGATCTGTGACATTTTATTTTTCATGGACATTTTATTTCCCTTAACAAACATTGGGGCTGACTGCGCCATTTTAGGTTGACATCGTCTTCTAGGAGCGTTATAGTTCAGGAAAGTTTCCTTGCCTCCCACCCCCCGGCGACCCCCGCGAAGGTCGCGTATGAACTTGATCGGCGCAAGGTATGAAGGATCCTTTGATGCTTATTTGAAGGCACTTTGAGACAAGATCATTATTTTGTGCCTCAGTGCCTTCATATCATTATATAACGACGAGGACGATAAAGATAACGAATGGATACATTTTTTTTTGAGCGAGTGAGTACTGATGTGAAAATATCTGTTTGAACCCTCCTCAAATGGGATTTAACAAAGTAAAATCAATGAATCAGTATGAACAATCATTTATTGGTGGTAGGACCTTGTGTAGGGTCCAGATTGCTACCGCTATCTCATCCTTAACCTATCGCCAAGCAGCCATATTCTCATTATAGTTTTCCGGTGTGGGAATAAGATGACTGGTAAAATTACTAGCACCGCAAGTGTAGTCTTGAGATTGTTATCGTGAGATTGCAATCTTTAGATTCCAAATATCTACGGACTTCAGAACTGATTCTGAGGCCCATAGAGTAGCCCATAGGCATGTAGCAGTCTTAAGATCTTAGTCTTGAGAATGCAAATGTCTATGGGTCTCAAATCCTACTAGCCATCAAAATGGCATGTGTGCTCGTTCATCTCTATAACATAAACAAAAAAAAACCTTTTCGACATCCATCTTGTAGAGCTGCGGTTCCTCGTCAGGAGCTATGCCCTCGAGCTCGGTGAGGGGTAGGATGAGGTGGCCGATCAGCTGTTTCCCCTTGCCCACTCGGCCGGAGTCCAGCACCGAGAGCTTCAGGGTAAGGCCATCCAATTTACCAGGTGGTATCTGGTGGGATAATTAGTGTTGTAGTATGAGAATCTTTGAATCCAGTAATGAAGTAGCCCTGCTAGAGTCCCAATAGATAGAATAGAGTGGTAGGTTAGGGTGGAAAATAGCATGAAGAAAAATAAAGTGTTGTAGGCGACACGATAAATTTTATACCTTTTCATTATGTTTTACAATTTATTTTAGATTTAGTATATAAATCGCGGCATCTTTTGCATTAAATGAAGGCCATGTGAGAAAACCTGCCCATTAGTACACATCTGCGAAATAACTATGTTTCTATAAATTTTGTGCATACACTGAAAAAAAATATTGGTCGCTTGTAACAAGATTGTGATTGTTGTGCATAAGCGTCTTGATCCCATACGAGCATGACAAGACGATAGATACACCAACTAATACGTTAGATACATCAACTATGATGTTAGTTGATTCACTAAAGAAATTGCTGTAGTTAACTATCAGCTTTGGTTGATATAACTAATATCTTAACTATTGTAATCATTTTTTGTCAACTTAGAGAAAATCTCTCTTTGTTGGCTCTCATTTTTTTGAGTGTACATTTGTCATGTTAGTTTTAAGTAACGTAATACTCATAAATACATAATACAGTTCTATGATACGTGGATGCGAGAGCTTTGTAATTCAGTATTAAATTTATGTTGGTGTTTCATTTATTACACAATAAGTATATCAAATCATTATTTTATATAAGGCCTGTTCATTCTTACTTGTCTTATATAGTAAACAACTTTCTAACCTCAAAATGAACCTTTTTTTGGCTAAAACAGCTCTTTATCGAAAATAAAGTTAACTGAATAAACATTATGGACATCACTTGGCTAATGTATTGTCTGTGATTGCTTTATTTTGTTTAAAATAGCTGTTTTAGCCAAAAAAAGGTTCATTTTGAGGTTAGAAAGTTGTTTACTATATAAGACAAGTAAGAATGAACAGACCTTAGCTTAATTTTGTTTCTTGAAATAAGAAATAACTAGTGGAGAAACAATATTAAACACTTGATTTTTGGACCACCCTAGTGGTAGGTATTTAATTAAATCTTACGATACCACAGAATAATTTCTTAAGATACGTTTAAGAACGACTACGGTTTCTTAATACGGACCAATCCATTAGTTTCTACTAATTAAGTCTTCCGAGACTTCTAAGTAATTACTCTAACTATTGACTCAAACAACTCCTTTAGTTTAATGATGATTACTGAAGCCAGTAGCAGAAAGTATCTCATCCAGTGACGCTAGACATGCTTAACGCTAACGTAAACGATTTTCGAAAAGTGGCAAAATGTATGGAATTGTCGTAGGCGCTCGACGCGACCGTCTAACAGCTTACGTCAATCGTATACATTATGATAACGATAACGAACGCCGAATGCGTCTTTTCAGGGCATTACGAAAATTACGTCAATGACGTATAGGGGAAAATCACGTTCCTTAAATTCCCTCCCATTATAAATATCATTTTTGTATCGTATAACGGAAGTTCAGTGTGTATGTAACACATAACTTCTTCTGGTTTCAACGAAGACAGTTCGAAAGACTATGCTATCTTCTTTTATTTTTATTTAATTGCGAGCTTTCGTAATCTATGTCGCTTGTAACCTTCTTGAGTTAGTCTAATTAGCATTATTATAGCATTATTATATTATAACATCAAGATAGGTTTTTATTACGAGAGTAATGGCATATTATATAACATTTTGTTAACCTACACGAAAATAACGGGATCTAGAATAATTACATACTAATGAAGCTGTAGTCTCTTTTTGTTGTTATCTTTACAGTATTTTCAGCGTCTTAATAGCTTTCGGCTGGCTATCGCTATCACGCTTGCACTCGCAACTGACAGTATATTTGTCACTCGTGTGTCATAGAAAAACGAACATTGCCGATCGATATTAGGAAAATGGTTGCACTGTACACGTAGTATAAAACAAAGTCGCTTCCCACCGTCTGTCCCTCTGTATGTGCCTTTAGATATTTCGCTCCGAGCGTGATTCACGCTAAGTTACAATGGAAGAGGTCACAAAAAATATTATCTCCAGGCAAAAGAGCAAGCCTCAAGAAAGGGTAACCCTACCCATAAAGATAGTGTCCACGGCCACACAAGCGGTTCAAATAAAAAAAGATCTCCGACCCAACCCTTCCATTGTCGGGCTAAAGAAAGGAAGCCCGTAGTCTTTAAGCATGCATGCGTCAGGATTACCACTCCGCGACCCACATAGATATAAGTCTCCCCCCCATCCCAACCCCCACTCCTATTCCCCCTTTGTGGAAAAACCCCGCGGATAAGTAAACGGAGGAAGGACTTTCTCCTTCGGCCTTTCAGCACTGGCTGGGGTAGTATCCGCGGGAGTCT
This sequence comes from Acleris literana, assembly GCA_946894065.1. Classification (NCBI taxonomy): domain Eukaryota; kingdom Metazoa; phylum Arthropoda; class Insecta; order Lepidoptera; family Tortricidae; genus Acleris; species Acleris literana. Next base: position 16,396,865 of record OX335684.1, on the reverse strand, counting down.
AAATTTCTAGTTGGTAATAGGGGCATTAGGCCCTCCTTTCCCAAGTCTCCGGAAGGGATTTTCACCTCTGCCCCTTTTTGTTTTTCTAAAGTAATTAATTAAAACAGCAAACAAAAGCAAGGACTTTTGTCTTTGGCCCTTCAGGCGATTACCAACAAAAAAATATATATATATTAAAACCCGACCTATTATAAAGTTAGTTTTTTTTTTATAAGAGAGGTAGGCAAACGAGTATGCGGGTTACCATAAACACCAGTACCCTTACCATGAGTTACAATTACCGTACTCGCTAGCGAGTCGAATGCTCTGTCCCTCGCACTCAATAAGAATACTTGCGAAGTCTGCGAGGGACAGAGCTTCCACTCGCTAGAGAGTACGTTAATTGTAAATCATGGCACAGTGTGAGAGTAACTAACAGTGGGCCGACGCCTTTGATATTTGCGTAACTGCCGACACCGCACAAGGCCACAGTGCTTTCCTAAGGTTGTCACAAACTTTACACAACTGCCCAAAAAAGGAGGGTAATGTTTTTAGGTTTCATATATGTATGTATGTACGTTTCTTTGCTCCGCTGTAACTTCTAAATGCCTTAATAGTATGGACATTATGGGCTATAGTTACAATTTTTACATCGTCCCGAGTGACGCTGGTTATTTTTTTGAGGTGATAACTTTTTATGGAAGGGTAAACCGCTTCGTTACGTAACGCGTTACGGCGCCAGTCTGTTTGGCTTCCTTTTTTGTTTATGGTTCGATTGCATTGAAAATCGATATCTGAGGGTCCGTGGAGACCCCAAATACGGACCCGTAATTCAAATTCAAAAGAGTGGCTGCCATTTTGAACTTTTTTGTTTCTGGCCCGATCGCAATGAAAATCGATGTTTGAGGGTAAACGAAGGGTAAACCGCTTCGTTACGTAACGAGTTACGGCGCCAGTCTGTTTGGCTTCCCTTTTTTGCTTATGGTTCGATTGCATTGAAAATCGATATCTATCTGGGGACTACAAATACGGACCCGTAATTAGATTTACAAAAAGTAGCCGCCATTTTGAACTTTTTTGTTACTGGTTTGATTGTCTTGAAAATCGATATCTGAGGGCTCGTGGGGACTAAAATTGCAAACCCGTAACCAGATTTAAAAAAATGGTCGCCTAACAAAACCACTGATAACTTTACTTTTGAAACATTTTTAATGTTGGTGAAAATTTTAGATCAAACTTCTTTTTAGGTTTGTTAGTGTGTGTCAAGACCCATACAATTTTGTTTCAAGAAATTATGTCCGCCATCTTGGATTGTAAAAATAATGTCATTTTCGTCATCAGCACCCCGAGGAACCTCGAAAATGACACCCATATCATTAGATAAAAAAAAATCGTCCGCCATCTTGGATTCTAAAAACAATGTCTGTTTCGTAATCAGCACCCCGAGGAACCTCGAAAAGTCACCCATATCATTATATTTAAAAAAATACGTCCGCCATCTTGGATTCCAAAAATAATGTCATTTTCGTAATCAGCACCCCAAGGAACCTCGAAGATGACACCCATATCAATTTTTAAGAAGAAATAATGTCCGCCATCTTGGATTTCAACATGGATATCTTTTTCGTATTCATCACCGCCAAAAACCTAGATAATGACAACCATTATAATTATTTATGAAAATCATGTCCGCCATTTTAAATTTGTTTAGATAGGTACAAAAAAATTTAGAAAAGTTTCAATTTTGCTAGCAGGCGTCACGCTTTTACATCCGCCATTTTGTTTACGTTGGCGTGACATGACAAAAATGTTATAATTTAAGCACCATAAAATAATATATTTTTTAATTGATAATATCGTAGCTCTTTATTTGCGCGAGATGACAACTTGCATTCTCGCACTGCACATGTCGTATCGTATGCACCATTTTTTTCACACATCAAAACAAGACAGGCGTCAGCCCTGAAAGATATGTCCCGAGCTACTAACAATGGCGAATGCAGCTCGGGCAAGCCCTACCCGCCCCTCGTCCCTCACACCCAACGTCCCCAACACGACTGTATTGGTTTCTAGGCTGTGATCATGGTAAGGATACAGCAACTCAAGAAGAGTTGTCAATCCGTTGCCGGCGAATTAGGGAAATATAAGATTTAATATAACAACTATGCAATCAGAAAAAAGGAAAACATCGATCCTTAAAAATGATTCGACTATTTACCAAAAAACATACGACGAATAAAACACCTCATTTTTTTGAGATCGGTTAGCAAAATAAAGGCTGTCTGAGGATAAATCTGACAAATGATAAAAAGAAAATAAAGGATCTACTTCTATAGAAAACTGGTAGGGCAAAAGTTTAATAAATTTTACGGCGTCTCGAAACTCTTTTTTTTTCAACACAATACAAGTAGGTTGTCTTTTTCCATAATTAAAGTGCCGAAACGTACAAAAACAGAAATATTCTATATCTTTTTTTATATAGTATAAAACAAAGTCGCTTCGCGCGTCTGTCTATCTGTAGGTATATCCCCAAACTTCTTCTAAACTACGCAACAGATTTCAATGCTATTTTCATCATCAGTCAGATATTTTTTCACGAAACGTTTTTACGTATAATAAATTACAGTTTATGTACACCCGTACATAAAGAACCCGTACATAAGAGAAAACTCATAAACCGAAGCGAAGCGAAGCTCGCTAATAAGTTATAAAATATTTTATTTTCTATCTGCTTCGAGAAAATTCCGTGATATTTATTTGTGTTTCGGTCGTCATTGAAACTGTGAAAGAATTATTATAATTATCATTGTCCTGCCCCTATCCCAGCTTATTTGGGGTCACCGCAATATGTATTTTGCTTCCATACTTCTCTATTAGTCGTCATCTCACTCCCTTTCTAGCCATTATCATCTTTCACATAGTTCTACAAATATCAAACGAATTTTGACTTATGACTTTTTGTCAATGTATTTCATATAACAGCTGGTAGACAAGCAAGCGAGACAAAAGATGCTAAGAGACAACCGCTGCTTATAACAATACACGAATATATGAATACATACATAATTCATGAATAGTGTATGTTGCTGGCTTTTGGGAAATAATTTGATTTGGGAGGGAGAGTAGACATGTTATGGGGAGGAGGATGTAACCATTTGGAAATGATCGAATTGAATCCATAAGTGACATATCTGTGGTGACATATCTGTGGTGACATTGCCAATTGATGTTCATGTTTTGCGATGGTAATATGTTATATAAGATGCATTGCTGCGTTTCTGGTCTCTAGGGAAGCACTAATAGATTTTTGACATGTAAAAGTGCGGGATACTTACTGAATAAACATGTTTTTTTAATCTATTATTGAGTTATATAAGCCTGCCGGATTGTGCCAATTCCATACATTTTGATAGTATTCGAAAATAGTTTAGGTTAGCGTTTATTCATCTTGTCTAGGACTTTGAGAGCCTTATTTTTCATTGTAAAGTCAATCCTAACCATATGATAAATGCAAAGGTTTATGTGTTTGTTTTTTATTCCTTCACGCTGCAACGGCTGGATGGATTTGGATGAAATATGAAGTGGAAATAGCTTATACCCTGGATTAACACGTAGGCTACTTTTCATGACGTAAAGTATAAAAGGGAATAACGATAATAGACGTCTACGCGGACGAAGTCGCGGGCAGAAGTTAGTAAAGAATAAATATTGTTATCGTATTTTCCCCTTCGGAGCAACATGCACAAAACGCAAAATGTACACTACACGCAAAAAGTAACCAATGGCAAAATGCACAATATGCAAAATGTACACTTCACGCAAAAAGTAACCAATGGCAAAATGCACAATACGCAAAATGTACACAACGCATAATGTGAAATACGCAGAACGTACAAAACGCAAAACGTACATACGCAAAATGAACATTACGCAAAATGTACACTTTGATACTTACCAGCTATTAAAGAACACTAATACTCACTTTCCGTTTTTTTGTACATTTTGCGTATTGAACTATTTGCTTATTGCACATTTTCCGTATTGTACATTTTGCGTGTATTGTACATTATGCGTAATATTCATTTTGCGTATGTACGTTTTGCGTTTTGTACATTCGGCGTATTTCACATTATGCGTTGTGTACATTTTGCGTTTTGTGCATTTTGCTCCGAAGGGGTATTTTCGTATTGTCGCGAACGGGTTAACCTTATCTTTATATGTAATGATTTTCGTTTAAAGTAGGATGATGTAAAAAAACATTTAATTTTAAGCCGTTCAAAATTTTCTTGTTTCTAAACACATTATGTACATCATGTACATCATAACATATCATAAAATACAAATATTAACTAAAATAAAAATAAATTAAAACAAATCGAACCCCTCCAACGAACTCACTTGTGGCATCGAGCCTAAGACACTCGCACCTTTCCTCTGCACCGCTAGACTCAGCCTTTGGGCAAAAAAGGAACCGGCCCGAGGATCGCCACAGACATGCACCAGTTTTTCCGACACCTCCTTGACGAATTTTTTCAAGTCAGAAGACCACGGACCAAAAGTTGCGATGGCGAGGGCCGCAAATACGTAATTTGAAATTAAAAAGGCGTATTTGCGGCGTTTAAGAATTTGGGCATTGTCAGAAGCATATCCAGGAGTGCCAGCGGAGCCTTGAACATGAGACGAGGCTAACGTGTCTACACACGTACAGTCCCATGTTAAAGACCGTCCTAGATGCCACGGCACTAGAGTACATCTGTCGGGCCTCTTTCCATCCGAAGACGACGAACCTGGGGGTTCCAGAATTGACGGAATAGATACAGAAATCAGGGCCCGACGGACAAGGTCATTGAGCGACGCATGCCTAAAAAAACGGCCGGCACTCATCTGGCAGCAAAGGCCGTGACGACCCAGTTCATCCACGGGCTGAGAACAGCGGCTACAAGGATGAGGTTCACAAATTTTCAGGCCGAGTCGAAGGCAGATGGCAATTCTCAAACAATTATTATCCAAAAGTGACCCGAGGTTCCTAGAAGGAAGGGCATGAAGCCAGTGTCCCGATTTTGGTTCGGAAACCGCTAACAAACGGGCCCGCTCGGAAGTAATTTGGCAACTTAAGAGGTTGAAATGAATAGATTTTACACAAATTAAGTCCCAAGCGACTTGACTGGTCTTTTCGACAGGGGAAATTTCCCCGGGGTTACTGGCACTCCAAAACTTCTCTGCATCCGACAAACACGATATTTGTTCAACGGTGAGGTTGGGAACATTAAGAATCCCACCGATGAGGGCGAAAGTGCTGTGGACAGAAGACAGAAAGGCAGGGAGTGCCAGGTCACTAGAGGTACGAATACCAAGACCACCAAACTTCACAGGGAGTGTAGCCTGAACCCAACTGGAAGGTGAAAAAGAAATATTTAAAATTTTGCTAATAGTTACTTTCAAAACGTTATCAATATCTGAAGAGAGATTAGTAAATTTCCAAATGGGGCAGCAGCGAAGAAGGTAAATATCTATGTGTGCAAAATTACAGTTTTGTGACTTGGATAGTTTCTGTGCAAAAGCGACTATTAGATACTTGATGGACATCTGGACATCAGGACTAGATGGATATGGCGAAACTGTTAAGGTTCCTAAGTTAACTATAGAACCGTACAACGCCCTTTAATCTTTGTAATTTAGGAAAAAAAGCACTTTCATATTTACATCGCGCACGGGTTTAACATAGCTCAACATTCTGTTTCTTTTACTCTTGTTGTCACTCATAAAATATAATATTTATTGGTTTCTTTCTTGGTTTATTGAAGACGTGAGGTAATAAATCTGTCACGGAAAGAACAATATCCACCGAATTTTATTAAAAAAATAGGAGCCGTAAACGAAAGGTAAAACGTGATCAGAATACTGTATAGGCTTTCCGTTATTAAATAACAAGCGTTGGAAATTGAGAATGAGAGACCTAATTTCGATTTGGGTTTGCGAATAAAATAAATAAATAAATTGACCTATACTCTGATTATTGTAAGATGACGCCTTTGACAGCTCATAAACACTTATTACCAGGGGTCGGACAAAAAGTGCGGATGACGTCAAACCACTTATAGGATGATTTGAAATAGTATTTTTGATTTTCATAATCAATTATTATTACCTGTGTGGTCACCGGGTTAGAATTGTGCCACTCCATGTCTTCTCGTGGATATCGTAAGAGACGAGTAAGGGAATAATAAAAGCTAAACAAACTTATTAATGTTATGGATAACGCGAAATTTTGGATATTTTTTTTTTCCCCTGTCAATCAATTGAGGAATAAAAATTAATTCAAGCATATTTTAAGTCTGTGACAACAATAATAGACTTGTTTGAAAAAAAGTCATTAATTATGCATAATTTCATTAAATAATAAGTATAATAACATCAAATTATCTTTTTTATTTTTACTAATCCTACCTACTGTTCCCACGTTTGAGTATTAAACCTATTTATCTGATGTTCCCACAGATTTGTCCTAATTAATTTTAAATAATCGTACCTTATGGTGACAAGTTACGTGAATTTTTTTTTATTCACTACATCACCCTACCACCTGTATTATTAATTCCATGGATTTATTTACGATTATTTTGTTACTTCATTAATACTACTTCGTTATTACATGTCACACGGAAGTTTAAATACAAACATCATCCTGTGTGCAAGATTAGGTACGTCATTTTTACGTCTTCCGCACTTTTTGTCCGACCCCTGCTTATTACACTTATTTCTTTAACTTTACGTAAATACTACATCGGTAAAAACCTAGTGACGCCATCCAGGAATTTAAATAATTAATCGCCTATTTTACACGACTGCCCAAAAAAAGGAGTGTAATGTTTTCAGGGTTCATGTTTGTATGTTATGTATGTATGTAGGTATGTGAGTTTCTTTATTCCACTATAACTTCAAAATCCCCTGACCGATTTAGATGTGTGAGGTATCGTTAGAATCCTTACGTCAACCCGGGTGACATAGGATACCTAAACTGTTAAAATTGAAATAAAAACAATGGCAAAATGACAATGATTAACATTTATGTAGGTATAGCGACGACAGTATAAAAAATGCAGTCGGGTTTTTAAAGCTTGCTTTTCATATAGTTATTAAACACATCGCTTGTGAGTGTAGTATCTAAAACTATTCCTTATAGATAAATGCTACTACACATTAAACGATTATTTTAATGAAAGTTTCTAAATATATTAAGTTACGTTATAAGAAGTGCAATAACATATAGTTTATAGAGAAAATTATTTTAAGTACCTATTGTTACCTAGACATAAATTAGTTATTATATAAATATAGCTAGCCCTTTCGTGTTGCTGCGCCCTTGCAGTGTCACATGTATGCCTATTCCTGTTTGTTCCACCTTGAGTTGTAATGTGATATGCAATAAACTATTGAATTTGAATTTGAATTTGTAAGTTAGTTTTTTCAAGGGACTATCTCACACAAATTGACCTAGTCCCAAACTAAGCTCTAGGCTTGTACTATGGGTACTAGACAACGATATAAATACTTATATAGAGAAATAAATACTTAAATACAAAGAAAACATCCAAGACTCAGGAACAAATACTCGTGCTCATCACACAAGTATCTGCCCTTACCGGAATTTGAACCCAGGACCGCTAGCTTCAAAGGCAGGGTCACTACCAACTAGGCTAGCGCGTCGTCAAAAGTGATTGGAATTACGAAATAAGGCTGTCACAGGCATCATCTTACAATAATCAGAGTATAGGACCAAACTAACCCTAAGACTAAATATTATGGCTACTAGGCAATGATAAATATACTTTTCACAACACTGCTCGGAAATATGGCCATAGATGGTCTTGTTTGGGGTCACAAAACGTCATTTATAAGGACAGACCATGAATGTTTTTGTCGGCGTGTTTGCTGATTGGTCGAGAACATTGTTGTCCAACTGTAAGGACCAATAAAAATCAATCAATTAATTTTTGTGTCATAGCTCCTTAAAATGAAAAATTGAAATCGACCAATCAGAACACACTATTTTGTGTCGTAAAATATATTAGGTGTATTTTTGCTAAAAGATACACAGACTAAAAAAAAATTTTTTTTTAATGTAATTCAAACTTGGCCCCTAATCTCAAACCACTAGAGATGAAATTAAATGGGAAGTATGGCGAAACAAATACAATTTTATATGGAGTTGACATCTTCATCTCGCATGTTAGTTTATTAATCTCGAGTGCCACGAGAATAGGGGTCCAGATTAAAAAAAAGTTATCTATGGTAAAATTGGCGGTGATGTCACATTAACATGAAATAAATTTGAGTTATGAATATGAATTTTTATTTTATTTTCTCTCAGTAGTTGTGAAAAGCACTAGGTCTGCCTCGGTAGAAAGTGCAATTTATGGACTCGTACACTACAGAGCCTCCAAAAATCGCGCACTTTCTATCCTCTGCAACTATGTACTATATATTTATAGAGAAACTAGCTGACCCGGCAAACGTTGTTTTGCCATATAAATAATTTAGGGGTGGACTACCCCTAACATTTACGGGGATGAAAAATAGATGTTGGCCGATTCTCATAGATACCGGATAAGCACAAAAAATTTCATCAAAATCGGTCAAGCCGTTTCGGAGGAGTATGGCAACGAAAACTGTGACACGAGAATTTTATATACGAGGGGCGGCTGAAAAGTTCTAAGCCTAAGGTAGAAAAAAAAAATTCAGATTTTTTTTACTATTTTTATTTTTCAATATAATCTCCCTCTAATTCAATCCATTTATTACATTTTTTAAATAATTCTTTTAGACCGTTAAAAAAATAAGTTTTATTTTGGCTGTCGAAATGTTCCTGTACAGCCGCCTTCATCTCTTCATCACTGCCAAATCGCTTTCCCCTTAAATCTTTCTTCAAATTGCTGAATAGAAAATAATCACTAGGGGCCAGATCTGGACTGTAAGGTGGATGATCAATTTCCTCGAAGCCAGTTTCCTTCAGAGCAAGCTTGGCAACACGAGTGGTGTGAACGGGGGCGTTGTCTTGCAAAAACCAAATGCCTTTGCTCAGTTTGCCCCTTCGTTTCTCGACTATGGCTTGTCGCACTTTTCTTAATAGCTCAGCATAATAAACTGCATTTATTGTAGAGCCTTTCGCCAAATAGTCTATTAAAAGAATGCCATCGCAATCCCAGAACATGGTGGTCATTAGCTTAGACGCCGATCTTTGAACCTTGAATTTCTTTGGCGGCCTTTCACCCTTTTCGATCCACTGCATAGATTCAGACTTCGACTCTGGATCATACTGTCTGATCCATGTTTCATCAACAGTTACTATGCGGGAACAAACTTCATCTAAACCTTCTTCACATAATTCTAAAAATGCCTGAGAAGTTTGAACACGACGTTCTCTATCGAAAGCTGTGAGCATTTTCGGCACCCAACGAGCACTTACTTTTGTCATATGCAAATGTTGATGCAAAATCTCTCCAACTCTTTCCTTACTAATACGGCTTCAGCTATTTGCCAAACCTTAATTCTCCGATCCTCTAATACTAACTTTTTGACTTTTTCAGTATTTTCTTCAGTCACAACCGATATTGGCCTTCCTGAGCGAGGATCGTCTTCGATCGACTCCCGTCCAAGTTTAAAAAGTCGACTCCATTTTTTAACAGTGGCATGAGAAGGGCCAGATTCACCGTAAATACCAGACATTTCTTCAAAAATTATTTTCGGCGATTTGTCACTTTTCGTGAGGAACTTAATGACTGCACGGTGCTCAATTTTCGTGATATGCGTTGATAATTCACACATGATGACCTTTAGCGTCGGATATCTCGAGATGTAATAAACAAAAGACGACATTTTTTTCTTTTATTTATTAACTTTTTAAATGGTCTTTTTAGTGGCCAGTATCGCTAACGCATATGCAACCTCAAAATACCTTAGGCTTAGAACTTTTCAGCCGCCCCTCGTATTAGATAAAATCGAAAGACAACGTAAAGCCTAAACCTTTGAACCTACAGAATTTAACATTGTGTATTTAAATTGTTCGAACACGACAAAAAAAAAATCAACGCTTCTTCAATTTTTATACAGCGTAGTTCAAGAAATAACAAAAAAAAATACGGGATAAAAGGTCGCAGTAAAAAAAACGACTTACTTGATACACAAAGGTCTCGTCAAACACGGGGTTGCAAGTTTTTTTCTTTTGTTTCGTCTGGAGCACTCTCCTCTCGTCCGGCATCAGTTGGATCCTGTTATGAAAATATTCTATATTTTCTACGTCAACCTGAATTATAATGTGAACAAACTTATTTTATTATAAGATTCAAACACAACCTCTTTAAATTACATCTTGATATTTTATCACTTTTACCAAAAAAATCGTTTGACTAGCATACATATAAAAGGTATAAAAAATACAGTTCAAATGTTTAGCCAGCTAAAACGAAGAAATAATAACCAATCAGAAAAGAGTTAAAAACGGAACATAGAAGAATGATTAAAATATCAGGAATGCAATTACTTTTGTGATTGGCTATAAAGTTCACCATCATTAAACAGTGTATGATCTAGTTAATGACCTAGATTAACCTAGATCTTATCTTATCTTATGTCATTGGTTACGAATACAACTAGATCGTATGGGATCTTTTGTGTTTACCCCTCTTTTAACGCTTAAGCCAATGTAGCCACCACCCCTTCCGGAAAGTGGATAGTGGGGTACGTATCAGAACGCTTAAATTTACTAAGCCTAATGTATCATAATCCCTAAAAGTTCATAATACCTAAAAGTTGTTTTTTCTGAAACCGTAAATTTTTCAGGATTGTTACAAAACAAACCTAACCTAACCTAATGAGTTCTATACAATGGCGTTTTCAAAATTCCTGAAAAGTTTACGGTTACAGAAAAAACAATTTTTAGGTATTATGAACTTTTAGGGATTATGATACATTAGGCTTATTAAATTTAAGCGTTCTGATACGTACCCGGATAGTGTAGTTCAATAGCGGCCTTTACACGGCTCAGTTTGGACCGCGGGAAACGCCACGCGCCATTTCACGCGCCCCAGTCCGAACCGTAGGATTTTTACTATTTTACTATTACAATTGCATTTACACGTACGGTTCGGCGCGAAGATTGGAATGGCGCGTGGCGTTTCCCGCGGTCCGAACTGTGTGCAGGCCGCTATTGGCAGATTTACCTAGGTTATAGTTTATATATTTTTATGGTTTAAAAGGGGACACTTATTGGTATGTTTTGGTCGAATGCTTGTGAGGCAAGATCACTCTAGATCGAGAGGCATTATTGCAAACCCTCATTCTAGTTTATGAGGCAAATTGGAATCAATGGTAATGCCGATGAAGAGGCATTTATCAAAGTGGTATGGTAAGTGATTGGCTGCTTCAACACTATGATTGTGTCTTTGTCTCTCTTTCATAGATCCTTAACAGCTGTGACATTGTCACTTACGCGTTTAATTTCACATTTGGATCGCTACCATCATCTTATCCTTTAACCTAGAGACCAACAGAAGTGTTCGCATTGTTGTGTTCCGGTGTCGCGATAAGATAACCGATAAAATTACTAGTATAGAGGCATTCCATCTCAGTCCTCAGGGTAGGCAACGCATTTACAGTCTTAGGATGGCAGTCTTAAGATTATAGTCTTGAGTTTTCAAATGTTTATGGGTCACAGATCCCACATACCATCAGTCTGTCTTCTCGTTTGCCTTCTCTATGACATAAAAAATATATAGAAATGGAACACACGTGACGAGATGACCCAGATGACGTTGAATACAGGATGATCATAAAATGGTAAGTAACCAATCTGTTAGAGTGCTAGCCATGGTGAAGAACATAAACTGTCAATCTAATTTGCTAAAACTTTTTTTTTTCAGTTAAGTTTTTGTCTACAATCCTTTATTAAATATATTTTTTGTTTTTCCTGACTGCGTCAGAAAGTTTACGTTTTTTGAGTGTTTGTATGTACTCGTACGAGTATGTATGTATGTTAGTCAATTTCTTTAGTACGCTCTGTAGACTAAACGGCTTGATAGATTTTAACGTATGAGGTGTCGTTATATTTGTCTTAGTTGTGGGAGTGACATAGTGTATAATATTTTAATCGAAGTAATGACAGAAAGTAGAGAAATAATAAAAAATTAAGCATAATATATTGACGATAACACCAAAAATGCAGTCGGTTTTTTAAATTAGTTTTTCTTGTAGCTTTTTAGGCGATCACAATTTTTGAAGAACCGTCAGTGGTTTATCCTCCGAGAATTATCACTTTCTCAGGACATGCATATTCTATGTAAATCCGTTTAGCTGTTCAACCGTGATTGGATGACAAACATCCCAACAAACTTTTAAATTTATAATAAATAAAAATGACGTCGTCTAGATCGATTATCTATAAAATGTATTTATAGAATTTCGTGTCACTTAGTTTGTCCGAATTTCAATTGACATAACTGCATCACTTGCTATGATATTCATTTGCCATAAAGGTATTTTTTCTGAAACCGTAAACGTTTTCGGTAATTTTTACATGCCGTCGTAAAGAATCCAATAGGTTAGGTTAGTTTTATAACAATTTTGAATAGTTCACGGTTTTAGAAAAAATATTTTTATAGCAAATAAATATTATGGCAATTGAAATGCGGGCAAACGATAGAAAACCATAGAATGTACCTGACGTAAGTAATATCATCCAAATAAAAATGATGCGTCAACCATCTTCTTTATCGTGATAACACTCCCATTAATTCCCGCCCACAAGTTTTCCCAAGAAAGTGTCAGATGGGAACAAAATTATAGCGAATGACGAAGGTCGCCCGGGAAGTAATGGCTGCTCGTTAATTCTCGTCTTATTATTATTATTATATTCATTATTGTGACGGTTAACAAAACGTTTATTTCGGAAGATAAGTCACAAAAATTGGGTGCTGAGAAATTTGGTATTTTAAAGCGGGAATGGGTTTTTTTACGTAACGTTTTCTCGGTGGGTTAGGTCATGGAACAGCAATACATTTTTTTTTAATAATGACACTAGGTGTTTAGCCTCCCGAGCGAAGCTAGGCTAGCCCAGTAGGCATTATGATTAATAAATATAGGGTGGGCCAGAAATATTTGCAGTTTTACTTTTGCTAATTTGCAAACAAAATTGGCCCACCCTATATACTAAGGTACTTACTTGACATAAGGATCGCATGCGTTGGCCAAAGCAAGGGTGCGAGAAGGCAGATGTTTCACCTTAATGACGTGTACTTGCAACCTTTCAGTCGTGGATTCGTACTTCAGTGTGAACCACACGCGGCCCTAGGGAAATCAGAATAAAAGGTCAGTTTGGGACACGTAACATGGAGATTTGTGACGTTTTTTAAATATTCACATTGGGACATGATTAGCAACGTTACATTGAATTTTATTATATATAGGTGAGGCACATATTATAACTTTAAAAAAAAGCGATGAGAATGTTTCGTTTACGTAAATCTGGAGCAGTCTTCTATATTCTATGTTCTCTAGATGGTAACACAAATGAGCCCATAATTTTATAGAATTTCACTTCATCGATGTATCATTTCATCGAATTTCATTTCATCGAACACTATTAAGATATCTTGAACTTAATAAGGTAAGTTTGGTTAGGTTGGACATGTGACTTCCACAAAAAATTAACTTATACGGCGAGAAATTCCTTTCGGTGAAATGAAAATTCTGTGTAATGATGACGTTTGTTGAAAGGTATTTCGATAAAATAATAGGTACCTTATTTAGATAGATAGATACAGATACGACAAACTTTATTCAGAGATAACAAACTTTATTCAGATATTACGCCATGATATAGTGAAAAACGGATGCATAATTAATTACTTTATAGGTACAAAAAAAAAAACAAATCATCAAAAAAATATTAAATTTATTATTTATAACTTTAAATGCATCTATCCTTATTCTTAATATCGACGGCATGGTTCGTAAAAATAATCAAAATTGCAAACTCTTCTTCACACATTTCCCTATGAACCATTTTAACTGCACATCCTGTATATAGGTACATATTTTTAATACTTACCAAAGCCGAGAAGTCCAATATCCAACTAACAAAAAAACACGTACGTTCGCGAACGAGTCACGTTCAAATAATAAGCAAACTGGCTTTATTCTTTGTGCTTACGTCCTCGTCAAAACAAAAAAGTTATTTCAGCGTTTCATCTTCGTGAAAGATGTAAGAAAACAATAAAAAACGTCTCGTACCTAATATAAATATTCATTGAGCTAAGCACACGCAACTTTTACTACTCTGGCAATGAAAACATAATGTCGGGTTTTATGGATAGCGTTTACATACAGGTTGTTCTAGAAGTTAGAATAAAGCGTTTGACACACTAGATGCTTTAGAACGGTAAAAATGCAAACGGAAAGACTAAAATTTTTGTGAATCAACTCAAAAGCTAGCAGATTTAATCAATATTTCTCATAGAGACAGAAACGAACAAGAAAATAGTCTTGTAAATAATTGATTGCTAGCCATGTAATTATAAAAAAATCTAGAAGTCTGCGTAGAAATCGTATCGCTACTCGCGGTAAAAAGTATTCTAGGTCCTTTTTAGGGTTTAAAGCTATTTCAATACCAAATTTAATCACAATAATTTTATCGGTTAGCCGTGGAAGCTTAACGAACAGACAAAGTTACTTTCACAGTTTTAATATTAATGTGGATTTCATTTGGGTGTCTGGTGTAATTCAATGAACTGTCTCAATATTGAAGATTACATGCCGCAAATTGAGACATATTTCAGGACCGCCATAAACAGCAATTATTTGAGCTACTAACTTAAGCTAAACACAATAATATTCTGCACAGTTTACAAACTAGGCTATCTTGTGCTAACTTCTGAGACACCCTGTAGAAACATTATGACGTGGACAATGTAAAATATTATGTTTCATACAAGGCGCGGTATAATGCGCCGTTGTTTCAACTGCGACCTTTTGCGGAAATAATGTTATTATAAAATATTCGTGTACGATAAAATGTACTGGAATTCAGCGGTGTGCGTTACTACGTGTTCTTTTTGTTCAAAAAATTAATTATTAATGTCGTAAATATTCAACCAACTCCTTACTAATTACAGTTATAGCTAGGGATAAATTGACCTTTGTGGTGCTTTTAATTCTGTATTTTTAATAGTTGTGTATTGTATACATACATAAATACATACTAGTTATTACAAGACACCTAGTCGACCTAGTTATAATAAATATTAAAATTAGAAATCTTTATTTGCCAACCCTTTATAAAAGTATTATCCGCATAAATAATGTACTACTGAAAAGGAACAGTAAAATTATACGCAGTTTAAAGGTCCAGGGGGTAACCATGATATATATAAGCTGTTTAGTTGAGGTTGAGAGAAAGAGAAATAACTATAGCAGTTATATAGCTCTGTCCCTTTCTCTCAAAACCTGAATTGAAATGCTTTAGTCATGGTATAACCTATCGAAAGACATACCACCTGTTTCACAATCGACAAGTAAAGCATATTTGACAGATAACTTTAGACCTTTCTTTTTCTGACACTTGAAAATCTGGAAGAGATCCCTTAAAGGGATAAGTTCGCCTTTGAACATAACTTTTCTGTAAATATTGTATTCGAATTTCTGTGTATTGTACAATAAAGAGTTTACATACATACAAAATAGACAAGGAGAGAACCAACTTTAAATAGCAGATAAAGGGGTTTGGGTAAAAGTGTTGTCATTTGTATTTGATGTGTATTTATGTGCAATAAAATTTTATTATTATTATAGATATTTATTTAATTTTCTGTACATTAGGTTTTTTATAACAAATATTCAAATATAAAAGTAAAATAAAAATACTAATACAAAAAAATAGACATTAAAAAAAACCTAAGCTACGAGTGCCGCCGGCAGCGGGGCAAGGCTCAAGCTACCGGTGGTTAGGGCTGCAGAGAGAGGAACCTCCTCACAATACGTGCCGTGTCGAGGAGTACTGCCTTCTGTATCTGGCCCTTGATCCAGCCATCTAGCGAGAGTCTCTTGAGGTGTTGGTCGAGACTCTTCGCTATAAGACCGTTTGCCGAAACAACTATCGGGACAATGATGGTTGAGTCAACATCCCACATGGCGGTCACCTCGTGAGCCAAGTCAAGGTACTTGCTGAATTTGTCCTTCTCGGCCTTCACAAGGTTCTCGTCATGCGGGATGGTGATGTCGACGAGCACTGCCCGGCGTTGAGATCGATCTGTCAACACGATATCAGGCTTATTGGCAACAATAGTCCTGTCCGTGATTATTATTATTATTTGTAAAATTCATATATTTTCAAGGTGAGCGGCCATTCATAAAAGTGGTAAATTATGATAGAATTATTAAAAATAAACATATTTTGTTATGTAATGTAATACTCTAAAGTGCATCGGAGCCGAGATATTTAAATATTCATACTTGGGCGTACTTTTGTACTAAACACTGAATATTTAATCTTTAAAATCTCCGCTCCGATATTATTTACCGCCATAAATTATATATATATCTATGTGTATTTAGAGGTCCTCTAAATAACTATGTAAAAATCATCCGTAGCCGCTGAAAAAAATATGACAATATTCTTCAAACAAATTTACCCAATGCCCTTTAGACCTTTCTCTTTCTGAAACTTGAAAATAGACATGGAGAGAACCAACTTTAAATGGCAGATAAATTTAATGTTCGATTGTGAAACAAGCCCTAAGCCTGAAACATTAACGAGACTAGTATAGTGTGTGGATTTTTTTTGTAGGGACAAATGTCTATTGAAACAGACTATCTATATTTTCAGACATTCATTCATTTTCAAATACATACATAATGTGGCAAATATAAGCGCAAATCGAAAGCAATTAAATCTTCGCGAAAGTTAGTCATGACCTTTCACATCGAATTAGGCAAATTTATAATCGGATTTGAATTAATTGTGGGAATACAATGGATGAAGGAAACTTACCACGTGACCTTCGGGCCAGAGTAGGTCCTCGTCCAAGCAATCCGCTTTGTACAGAGATGGGTCCAACACGCCTAGGTCTGTAGTGTTTGCTGCAACAATAAAAAAAAATACTGTTATAATTTCACTGTTGTGCTTACGCTTTTTTCCTAAATTTCCACACCCTGTAGACAAGTATAGAAAACTTAGTCATCGTCATTATTCATCACTCAAAAAGTTGTTGTATTATTCTCCGTACAGACATCCGTATTCAGATGAGATGTTTAATCATCCTATTACCAGGAGTTCAGAACCGTAAGGGTCTGCTCCGAACTGCCTGGCGTTACGGTCAAACAGATGTTAATTGATGTTAATTGAAATGAACATCACCATCATTCATCATTTCAGCCCACATCTACCCACTGCTGGGTAAATATCTGTTCATTTTCACGCCTCTTTGCCCTGTCTCGTGCTAACCTTTTCGGTGTTAATTTTAGATTAAGTACTCTAAGTTTTAATAGAAGAATAGCCAAACTTAAGTGGCAGTGGGCGGGGCACATTGCTCGCAGGACTGATGGCCGATGGGGTCAGAAGGTTCTTGAGTGGCGTCCGCGGACCGGGAGACGAGCTGTAGGCCTCCAACAAGATGGAGTGACGACTGTGTAAAGATCGCGGGAACGCGGTGGATGCGAAAAGCACAAGACCGGTCTGAGTGGAGAGCCTTGGGGGAGGCCTATGTCCAGCAGTGGACGTCTTTCGGCTGACATGATGATGATGATGATGACTCTAAGTTTGTATTACTATTCTTTTTTTATAATGTTTTGCTGTTGTTTATGTTCATTTTATTTTAGTACCGAATAAACCATAAACCATTTTCTATTATATTCTAACGCCGTCCATCTTTTCTCAACTTTCCGCCAAATGTCATCAGACCAACGAGCTGATGGTCAGCCCACCGATCTATGACCTAACCTCGGCCACCACTCTGTAACCGTCCTCGACCACCATCGTCTCGGCTAACTTTGGTTTTTAGGCATTGCGGAAGATTTGCTTTGAAGACTGTTTCTAGTTTAGTAAAAGCCGCCCATCCCAGCTGAGCCCATCTCGCAATCTCCTTTGCTTGCCTATTTGGGCCAATAGATAAACAAACATAATGTCAAACAAATAAACATTCACTTTTTGTATTTCAGAAAATCAGAATACCATACATAGCATGGTATATATATCTATGAAAGTGAATTTGCTTGTGAAATCAATTAGCGCAAGAGAAACACCTCCGAATTGAGAGGCCATGCGGGTGGCATGTGAACGTAATTTCCTTGGAGAATTTCTATTCAATTATGAATCACCCAATCACAGACAGCCGTGACGTTTTGACTATGCCTCTATTTCTCTGTGACGTAATTCGCTTTTCAATAAAATATCAGTTCACAGTTCAATTTGTTTCTGTTGTTATTGTAGGTGATAAATACATGAGTGTTTATTATTTAATTTTCTATAATGTACCCATAAACGATTTAAGTGAAGAAAATATAGTTAGGTACATAATTTTTTTTAAAACGTGTAACTAGTATACAAACATTTCGTTTTCTGTTTTTTTTGTTAATTAGGTACTTTTATTTCAAATTAAATTATTTCCATTATATTTTTATGTAACACGTTTAATATTTAAAAAAACACCGTCAGCGTGAAAACTATTCCAATAACAAATTTCCCAGTAAAACTATTTTATTGCTTAATATATTGGATTACTTTGGACACAAAAAGCTCCCCCGCATCCTGTATAAGCGAATTATCCCCTGCTGAAAAGCGGGTGAAGTCTGTCACAGGCTCACAGGGAAATGAAAGGTAGATAGCTCTGACAGAGGACTGCAGTTATGAAGCATTGTTTAAAATTTAATGAAACGTTCACTGTGACCTTTGCGTCATGACGTTGACGTCAGAGTACAGGTAGTTCACAAAACCTGGCACGGATGCGGGGGATGCATAGGATGTTCGTAAATAAAAGGTCATAGTTGTAATAATAACGTTAACGTGAAGATAAAAGTATCCGAAGGTAAGTGTAATTTTTTGTCAGTAAAAAAAACGAAAACAAGCTATCAAAAACAACTTGCTCCATTTAATTATTATTAAAAAAAAGATACTTTATTTGCCTGATGCATTCTAAAGGTAGGTTTAAATTAAGGATAATTTAATTTAAAACAACGGAAATCTATATTTTTATTAGCTATCTTGTTACTTAAAAACAGGAATGAGAAAGTGAGAGAGAGAAATTTAAAATGGAATCAGTTATTAATAACGTGATAACTAAGAACGATTTTTTCGTGCGAGAAAAACGCGTAACCCATAAAGCTTTTTATTTTTCATATTATTATCCAAGAAGATAGGTAATTATAAGATACTAATTTCCTTTTTATTTCGAGAAGGCAAACGAGCACACATGCCGACTGATGGTAAGTGGGATCTGTGACCCATAGACATTTGCATTCTCAGTCCTACTACAAACTTAAAACTCATTCCTAAGTCCGCAAATGCGTTGCCAACCCTAAGAAGCAAGTAAAGTAAAAGTTTATTTGCCATAAAGGTGTACTAAACATGATGAAACCCACACTAGGCGCAGCCTGTAT
Source organism: Acleris literana (assembly GCA_946894065.1). Lineage (NCBI taxonomy): Eukaryota > Metazoa > Arthropoda > Insecta > Lepidoptera > Tortricidae > Acleris > Acleris literana. Next base: position 16,377,242 of record OX335684.1, on the reverse strand, counting down.
AGAAGAAGAAGAAATACATTTATTCACCAACCATAAGACACACAAATATACAAATGATTCAAGAAAACAATGAAGGTAACAGGCACAGCACGCAAATGTGTGTCCTCGCGGCGGTGAAACGGACACTGGCTCAGCAAAATGCTGAGGTGTCAGACACCTACAGCGCTGATTTTCAGCCAGTACCGGCATAGTGGAGTAGGTACTAGATAAATGTTTCACTATCAACCCAAAATGGAACACTGACCCACCATAGAACTGTGTCACAGTGACGTTATAATTCAAGTCGTCGTAAGTGTCAAACAAATGGTTTCAAAATGTCAGTTTGACAAGGTTCTATTGGGTTATTTAATGATAAATGGTAGATGAATCGGGATTCATTCTACTTGGCATCGCAATCCTAATTTTTTTTAAAAGTTAATTTTACTTAAGGAAAATAATTAGGAGCGGTATTAATTAGGAGCTTCATTAAGACTAAGAATAATTAAGTAACTCGTGTGTAAATTTTTAATTGGAATCAACAATTTGAAATCTCAAGCACGATTAATTGTACTTTAATTTTGTTTTCTTCGCTTCGTTTTATGTAAGTTTTCTGCAAAACCCGTACATTAACCAGAATTTATTAAACATAAAAACTTATCGTGAGAAATTAACTGTCTGATGCAGAAAATCAAAATTCGTTTCGTAGTTTAGGAGGAGTTAGCGGATATACTTACAGACCGATAGAAGCGGAAAGCGACTAAGGGTCAATTAACACCGATACACGACGCGACGCTGCGCGCACATACGACTCAAAATATACTTTATTTACTACACAAAATTTCATTGAGAAAATTCAGAATATGTTTCACCACGCAGCAATTCTCACAATGAAATGAGTATCTTTTCGTGTAGTAAATAAAGTATAATTTGAGTCGTATGTGCGCGCAGCGTCGCGTCGCGTGAATTGACCCTAAGTTTTGTAAAGAAGATTACATTTCATCTAAAGAAATGCACTGTATCACCGGGGCCATAGCCAAGATGCAAACGCTACTAACGTTTTTCTTTTCTATCACTCAAAATGTATGGGATGACAGTTTCCACGTGGTTTATCGCAACGCGCGAGAATGTCATCCCATACATTTTAGTGATAGAAAAGAAAAGCGTTACTTAGCGTTTGCATCTAGGCCACGGCCTCTGAATACTGAATAGTATAAAAGTCTTTTATAAAAGAGTCCATAATATTATGAGTATTGCGTATTACGTTAGTGTTTCAAACTAAAATAAAATAAAAACATACCAATGTTATTGTTTCATTTGGCTTGGCAACTAATTGGATAGTTAATAAAAAACACAATATAACATGCAGGCAATTTTCTAAATAATAAAATGACTTGCTTATAAGTGTTCAGAGGTTCTTGGCCAAATTCAAAAAATAGCAACGATTTGAATCCCTATTGTTTATTGTGCAGAATAATGAGGAGAAAAAAGGAGCGAATAGGTTTTATTTTAATTTAGTCACGATAGACTTAGAAATTGATGATTGATAGATATCACGACGTGTAAAAGGTTTCAAAATCTCCGATCTAAATTACTTTCGTAAATTAAAATACATGTCATGACGTCATTAGAATAAAAAAAAAACAGACAGCTGATAAATCAAGATCAGAGGTCCGAGACAAGACACGTAACACTAACGTAAACGCTTTTCGAAAACTGTCAAGATGTATAGAGTTGACATAAGCGCTCGAAGCGACCGTCCGGCAGCTTACGTCTATTCCATATTTTTTTTAAACGTAATGTAAAATATTAACGATCACCGAATGCAACTTGGCTAGGGCCACAGATCTGTACATTTAAATTGTTTTTTCTTTTCCTGTTCTCCCCTTGCGACAGATTCCACTGACTTCCGAAAAAGTTCCATTTCCTAGGCGAGTATAATCTCTTAAAACCTTTTTACGTCGGTGACGTATCCCAATAGGCCGGTGCGTCATGTGGACCAAAGTTTAGGGCAATCCACTAGAGAATATATCATCCCAATTTAAAAAGGCAAATGTTCAAATAAAGCTGAGGCAAACTAAACCCTGGAAGGTTACGATAAGGTTTGCATATCCGCCACTATTTCTGTTAAACATGCGTCCTATTTCTGACGTCATGTTGAGAAAAGTTTGCAATGAGTTGTGAGTGCTGCGGACTTCGAGTAATAGGGTTTCAAAAACCATTTAAGTAAGTACAGCTCCTTGAAGCCTGCAAAATGATGAAAAATGTTTGTTGATTTTTATGCAGATAATATTAAAACTTTAGAGTTTTCTTTTTATTAATTCTTTATACTAAATATTATTTTTTTCAGAATCAAAATTTGTAAAGATTACGGTACGCTGGAGCTATTTTTAATAATAACCCGGCAACATTACGGTCGTCTCATTCTATTACACAAAATAGAGTAAGACAGCTTTTCTACCCTCATAAGCTAATAAACCTCCTGAAGCAATATCAACCTCGATACTAACAGAATAGAATTCAAACTGCTTTGGGTATTTAATTTGGGATACTGCTTATTGCAATTAAAGGTATACATTCGTCGAAAGCGTGTTTCGATAAAATAATTAGTCCCCGGGTTCAACTATATGTTCATTATCATTATCCTGAACGAAAAACCCTAACATTGGTTACTTACATTGCATGCCCTACTTAAGACGAATACCTCAGTAATTTACAGAACCCTCTACAGCACCCATGTTTGGCATTTACGAGTATCCTAGATGACGTAAACCTTAAGTAAAGCCGACGCTTACAGCCAACAACTCGTTACTTCTCCTAATTATCACTTCTTCTAATCTTTTTTTGTGATAACCGCTACGGATCTTGAGATTGAAAATTCGTTGTTAACTCTAAGAACTAAGATGGAATATCTCAAAGCTAGTTAATTCATCGGTTGTCTTATCCCTAAGCCGAAACACGATATTTTGCGCTTTATTTTAACGCTGCTGCTTGGTTGCAAGTAAGATCGGTAGATCAAAGATCTGCTCAAGGTCTATTATGGGTATTACACCACGACAAAGATATTCATTCATAGAAAAACATAAATACATAGAAAACATATTAAGACTCAGAAACACATGCTTGTGCTCATCATACAACAAACTGGTAATTTGAACTTGGGACCGATAGCTTTGTAGGCAGGGTCACTTGACTACCGACTATGCTAACGGCGTCGTTATAAAAAATATATGAAATGTAAGCAAAACTCGAGCATAAATAGCAATGTCCTGTGTTAATATTGACTGAATTATTTACGTCGTTGAATTGACGAATAAGTTTTATTAGGTTCCCAAACTCGGTGAGTTTGCAAAGCCTTTGCAAATATCCGCTAAGCAAATCGAAAATTCGTGTCAATAAGATCTTCGTCAAAGGGATCTATAATTATGTGGGTTAAGATTTTACACCGAACTTGTCCTTTCATATCGAAACTAAGTAGGTACTTCAAGTTTGATTATTATGGAGTGTTTCGCGAAGTTTCTTTGGAATACTAGAATTCTTTTAAAAAGCGCTGGTGCATTTAGAGCCATTAATAAACTGATCTTGAGATACCCATCTCAAGATAGGTACCTACGTAAGAAATTACAGTTTTTTATTTTTCTGACGTTCGCTTTGACGTTTCTTGAGACGGGCCTCATAACCAATGTAAGAGGCCCTTATACAAGTTAAACTGCCAACAGCTATATTAGATAAATATAGGTTTTCAAATAGTTATTTCATTTACAATTCAGTCGCTTAACTTCAAACTCGGATATATCCCTGAAATTTGGTAAACGAATTTAAAACTTAATTTGTTTGAAAAAAGACGCAAATTCCGTTGTAATTTTGTATGGACTTATCCGAGTTTAAAGTTAAGCGACTAAAATTGACAAAGTGTATGGAATTGACATCAACGCTTGACGCGACCATCCGGCAGCTTACGTCATTCCCATAAATTTTAGATTTCGTAGAAAGTAAGACGTTAATTTAATTTAATTTAATTTAAGCCTTTGTGTTAATCCAGGCTAGCTATTTCTATTTCAAATTTCATCTAAAACCGTCCAGCCGTTGCAGCGTGAAGAAGTAACAAACTAACAAGCGAACTTTCGCATTTATAATATTAGTAGAGTAGGACACCTACTACCTACGAAAATAGCGGTATGGGGTTTACAACAAGCTTGGTTATGCTAAGTTATATCTAGTTTACTTTTAGGCCTCTTTAAGATATTAACAAAGCCACATCCTCCCTTAAGCTACTTCAAAAGCACTCTTCCATACATCACGTTCGTAAAATCTTTAGGTCTTTGCGTTTGCGGTATAAATTGGTGCCGAAATATTTGATTTCTACATAAAGTGGACTCCATTACGGGTCCCTTGGCTCTGAAACTTTTAGGCCCTAAAGGCGAATGGAACTATAGGCGTGTCATGTCATAAGAGATGCGGTAAGTCAAGAAAGCCTCAGGGAACAACAGTGGAGAGGAGCCTTTCATTCAATAACCAACCTTCCACACGTTAGCATAGATTTCAAATTTGATAACAAAAATATTCAGAGGCCACATTCGCACTGCTGGATCAAAACAGTAACAACTCAAGAAACTTGCTAGTTTTGATATAGGTTCATAGAAGTTGTAATAAAGTTGATTTTAAAATACAGTTGTATTTTCAGTTGTTGCTGTTTTGATCTAAAAGCTAAAGGTGTCTATTCCTTAAGTAGTTATATTAAACATGATATTTTTTCTTGAAACTGGTAAACGTGAAAACACTCAACTACCTTCTTTTTCGCATGTTTTAGTTGAATTTTCGACACCTTACGATCTTTAACGATGATTTGTCATTAAGAAATAACTTCGTAATGTTGACAAATCATTGTGGTTTTATAGTAAACAATAATTATTTGAAATTTGACACTGCAATCAAAGAGCGCGCATTAAATTATCCACTATTACGTTACGTTGCATAAAGCAATCCCTGTTGATTCTTGTGTGTGCGTGACGACATATTATGTAGCTCTTAAATGCAGAAGCACTATCTAGAAATAATACAGTGGTATAGAAGCTTTAGGTCCACATCTCTATAGGACTACATGAATAGCTTTAGGATTAGGAATTGGTTTTTAAAATTTATTGTACCTTCTGATTTTACTTTTTAATGTATTTTTGGCGTGTGTGTTTTACGCAATAAATATTTGATTGATTGATTGATTGATTTGTGCGTAGATCGCTATACGACCAGATCACTTTGCGACTTATGTCTGTCTATGCAATGTCGAAGGAGCCCCGCATGCCGGGGCTCCTACTCCTGGGTATTTGCCCTTCGAGCATTTGAAGTTATATAACGAATCTAACCTACTTGTAACGCAAACGTATTGATCATTTTGCAACGCGGACTTTTTGAGATGTAGTCGTATTGCTATCTAAGCCAAAAGCTATAGATATAGAAGCAAAGCGATATGGTCGTATTTGCTACCTGGTTCTAACGAGACGTGGAACTAAAGCTTCTATACCACATCAATACAGCGTGTTTAAATCAGAACATACATCTACACGAGGCAGCAAAAAGATGTTTTAAACCTCCCGTAACGCGACCGGAAACTTTATTCACTAGGGGTACAAAATCCCATTTCCATGTTACAGATTATATGAACGCCCATTGTGTGTTAAACGATGCTAATAAACGATCGTTATGTTGGCTTTGTGTAACAGTATTTATTTTATTAAAAGTTAAATAAAAAGTGGTGATGTCATTTTGTTTTTGAGATTATTACGAGTTATATTTGGAAAGGGTTATCCAGGGCTTGTATTCTTCAAGTTAAAATTATATTGTCTTTGACGCGTATGTTTTAAACTCGGCCGTCATTACTGTCAAGTAAATAAGAGCTATCGTAACGTTAAAGATAAGATAAGATAAGATAAGATAAGATAGATAAGATAATGTTATAATAAGATAATATATGAAGATAAATATTAGAAGATAAGATAATAAGAAAGAAGAAGACGTAGACGTAATAGAGATCCAGATCCTCATTTCAATATCATCATATTTTACTCCAATTTTTTATTATGTTTAAAATCTGAATATATTTATTAATAGATAAAAACAACTGTTATTTCTTTTAGAGCCGATAACTCTTAAATTACTTATTGTTAACCAATTTTTATCAAAGCTCGCTTAGAACCAATACGAATAAACTTACTTAAAAAAAAACACGTCCGTCTCGTGCATTTGGCATTTGGCAGCTACGACACCAAAACACACACACACGGTAAACTTATACTTAACACCCCTCTCTGTGAGTCTAGGGTTAAAAAATATCTTAAATAAATAAATCAAATTATGATAAGTCGAAATTATTCAAATTGCCGGAGTGAACCGACCTTTTCAACACCCAAGGTATCTTATTTACAACCTATGCAAAATATGTATGAGTTACTCAAGATCGTGTTAATATTCAATGAAACTGATCTTAGAATCACGCTTTAATCAAACAACTGAAATTTCTAGATTCAAATTAAATTCAGAGATACAATTTAATTATTTGATCGTGTAACAGTGTTAGCTTAGGGTGGATTCGACCAACCTTGAATAAATACGAGAATAACTATACTATATATCTATTCCACAGTGAAGAAGATAGATCTATTAGAAGATTGACGAAAGAGATATACAGAGCAAAAGTGAGTGGGAGAGTCGGAAGGGGCCGCCCTAGGCGTACTTTTTCGAATCAAATCGGAGAAATACTGGAAAAGGGCCGGATCTTAAGTACCCGAAACCGACGTGCATGCATGACTCGATGTATGAATGTGGAAGAAGCGAAAGAGATTTGTCAGGATCATAGCAGGTGGAAAGAAGTGATCTCTGCCTACCCCTCTGGGAAACAGGCGTGATTTAATGTACCTATGTGTATGTATATATCTATTCCACAATGTTATTCTCGAGTAAACCGTTTTTCCACGCAATCTGAGGCATGGCATGGAGGTAGCTCGATTTATTATAGCTCCTTCACACTATTGGCGATTACAGACGATTACGGGCGAGCACAATATGATAGTGTAGAGAGCATAATCAGCTGTATTCGCCGATCATCGTCTATGATCGCCGATGATCGCCTTGGCCCCGTGGTTTTTCTGGCACGTATCAAAGGAATCGCCGCGTGGTGCGTTGAGCTGCCCAAACTATCGCCTATAATTCTTTCCCCGGTGACCAATACATTAAAAATTGAATTGTATATATAATACATAGTACAATAGTTATTGTATCTACATACTTCGTTTTATTATGAATAATGCTCAAGCACTACCGTCTTCTTTTCCTCCATTTATGAAATAAATAAAGCAGCAACACAATCGACGTCCATCTTGTACGCTTGCCGTTCGATAGTGTAGCTGCTCGCACGATGATCGTGCCGATTATATTATACGAGCAGAACATCAACGATCATCGCCGATAGTGTAGAGGAGCTATTAGAGTGAATGATGAACGAATGTATTATCCGGCAAAAAATATTGCTGTACAACGAAATGATGTCATAACTGCAATCATGTCTACGTACTTTTATATATGGGACTAGAAAATAATTGTCATTAGACAATCAGTGTTAAGTTGATTTGACAGCACTGACAGCACATAACAAAATGAGGATGCTATTAAATTATTCTTAGAATAACTCTTTTATTCCACGCGAAACGGTAGTGTAGTAACTATTCCGGAATAGGTTCACTTTTTTTATGGCATAGAGTAGGCAAACGAGCACACAGGCCACCTGTTGTTAAGTGGAAACTGTGGCCCATAGACATTCGCATTCACGAGACTGCAAATGCGTTGCCAACCCTGAGGACTAAGATGGATTGCCTCTATGCTAGTCATTTCACCTATTCTTACAATTATCGTCGGTAAAACGTAAAACTAAGTAACTCTCGATTAACTGGCGATTTATTGTAAGAATAATATTTATGGTAAATTAATTTAGTGTTTTGGTAAATTATTATTGAACTAGAGGACCCCCGCGACTTCATACGCGTAGAATTAGTTTCCCTCTACCCCCCTTATTTTAACCCCTTAGGGGATGAATTCCCAAAAATCCCTTCTTCTTTTAGGACATCCAAGGAATATTCCCTCCAAATTCCAAGAACCTAGGTCCAGCGGTTTCGGCTGTGCGTTGAATGATGAGTCAGCTAGTTTTGATTTTTCAGATTTTGTGGTCCATAAATTCCGGGGAGGACGGTCAATTAGTACATCACGGAAAATTATAAAAAAATTGTATCGACATTTACACATTAAGCCCTTTCATATGACAACCCGTTTGCTATAATCATTATTTCATTATTTCTTTATTCAACCCCCATTATAGACCTCTTTACTAATATTTAGAAAAATAATTTCAAATATTTTTTACTAAAATCATGTGCGGGCAAGCAAGTTTTGCCAAATTCCAAGTTGATAGCTTTTACAATTTTAGAGAAAAACTGCTATGACATACGGACAGACAGACAGGCACCGAAGTCTCACCATAAGGGTTCCGTTTTTACCATTTTTAATATACCTACGCCGTCTGTCCGCCCGCCCGGAGCCCGTCCGCCTTAACTTTAAGTATAGATAGCGTTTTTTTTCCGAATATGGTGTTATTACGGCGAATTTACTAAAATAAAAAAATAAGAAAGTGAAATAAGAAACCGTTTATATCTTCGTATTTTTATTTTTGTTGTATCGTAATAAACGGCAAAACTAATAAGCGTCAAATTTGGGATCGTCAAATACAAAGCGGCAAATACAAAAAAATGGTCAAGTTTGAGTTGAGCTCGTGCTGATTCGGAATAATTTTACCTGTGCGGCGGTACGGGACCCTCGGGACGCGAGTCCGACTAGCACTTGACTAGTTTTTAACCTTGTTGTTCCGTACTTTCAATGTAGCACAAACCACAACGTTTTCTTTTTCTTTACCTACATTTTTTTAATCGATTAATCTATTCGATAGCTGGCCTGGGTTACGCCTGGTAAACAAAACACTTTTGATAAGCTATTTAAAACGCAGCGACAGTGCTGCCTCCCATTATTCATAAGCACTTGCTTCTAACCGCTGCCACGAACCAGCTCGCATCTTGCTTGAGCCTGTCGCGAAACCCATTTCCCAAGAAAATCACAAGCAGACCAGCGAACACGAGACCTACGAGAATCCAGGATAATAGGACCTGTGGAGTATGAAGACGAGGGGACGTCTATGAGCTTCCGCCACATTTACCAGGTATGCCTGACTATTGAAGTATAAAGGCCCAGCCGCACCGGATGCGTGACGTGCACTTGCATGTGCGCGTTCGCCTTCCACTGCGTTGTATAGTATGAATTCTCATTACGACATGTCACTACACAACGCAGTGGAAAGCGAACGCGCACGTAAACGTGCACGTCACGCAAGCGGTGTGGCTGGGCCTTAATTCATTAATACTTGTTTTATACTGACTTATCTTATTACGACCAGTTTTAAATAAAAATACGAGTGAAAAGCATGAAAATTTAAAAGTAATTCAATTTCATATTCAGCGGCAAAACGTGACTAGAAAAGACAATTTCTAAATAAAAATATTGTCGCAACATTTCACTAACGAAGGTTATTGTTTGTAGTCCTTATTAAAAATGGTTGCTTAACTAAAATGCAATATAAAATTGTAAAAACTTTCCGAGAGTAAAGTTACCAAAGCGGAGCTTTGTCTTTCTTTTAACTTTGCACCTAACGGGCAATTTGTAGAGTACACAAAAACAATGTGAACTTGCTAAGCCTTGTTTTAGAATAATAATTTATTAAGCGGTTTTTTTTTTATTTACTGTGGTATTTTGTTACAAAAAGGTCCGTTCACACTGAGCAGTTTTTTCTATAAATTGCTGTCTTTTGCTGCTTTCCTACAACAAATCAGCCCGAATTCCTTGTACGGTAACGGAAGTTAATTTGCTACCCATTTCACAGAAAATCTGCTTGAAGATGTCATTGTCAATAGAGATGCCAAGTCATTTGTAATTGATAGAAAACTCAACCTTATTGGACCTAAGGTGGGTATCAAATTACATTCCTTGACTGTACCTACAGCAGCAGATATGCATTTTTATTAATTTTAAAACCGACGTCACAGTTTCCAGGACCAAATTTTCCAATATCTTATAGTTCGAAAGTTACTGATACACCAAAATAATCATCTTCATCATCAGCCCACTTTCGTCCACTGCTGGACATAGGCCTCTCCCATGGCACGCCACTGAGCTCGGTCCTGAGTTTTTTGTTTCCAACCGCTGCCAGCCGTGGTAAATGTGTGCTTGCCATGTGAGGTGATGCCCGTAATCGCCACGCTGGGCAGGCGGGTTGGCGATCGCAGGATTTAGTACCGCACCGGAGATGCTGCTGCCCACCTCCGGCCGGTCGCCAGAAAATAATAACCTGTACTAATCAATATCGAAAACCAGTTTGACCCAGCTTTAGGTCCTTTCCAATATCCGACCAAATTGCTTTTTGTACGTGCCTTATTCGTAGAACAATTATTATGTCAAGATCGTAGTCCGGAGCTGTGCCCTTACCATGAGTAACAATTAACGTACTCGATAGCGAGTCGAATGGTCTGTCCCTCACAGTATTCTTATAGAGTGCAAGGGACAGTATTCGACTCGTTGTACAGTGTGTTACCGGCATGCGGGCATTTATTAAAAGTGCCGATAATGTTGCTTTAGCAATTGTTTGCAAGTATTATCAATTAAAAAAACTTCACAATTAATTTTCTTACAAACTGACCATTTTTAATGTAGTGCATGTGCTGCGTGTTCATCGTTATCAGTATCACTGTTGCTTAGTACAAGGCATGTCGTGGTACGGGGGCAAATCATTATAATCAAAGTATCCGTCGACTGTCATTTACACTTGTCAAATTGCTGTGCTTTACATAGCTGGTAATTAAATTTTGTTAGAAAGTTAACAAAGCCTGAAAATTTGTTAATTAATTAAATTAATGTCATGGTTACGTTACAGATATACGTTATTTTAACCTCCTTTAAGAAAAAGCCAGGGTGCTGGTAACACACTGTATAGAAAAAGACAAAAAGAAAAATACATTTTATTCACTACACACAATAAGACACACAGAAAAAAAGAAAAAACAGAAAACAGCAATAAAAAGAGTTAAGTAGTGAGTGTCGACTATGATATCTTGTAACTCATAGTAAGGGTACCTACTGCCGATTGAATGCCACCCCACAACAATGCGTATTGTGTCCCTATCTCCCATTATATTAGAATAATTATTACTTGGCACGGCACCGAGATACCGATTCTGTAAACAAGGTGAATAGAGAAATGAAAAAATACTACGTTTTTTAAATGGAATTATGAAAAGAAAAAATGGTACCATATTATTGCATTGTCATCCATATAGTTTTAAGCTACGAAAAGTAAGAAAAAAAATCATAATTATATTCATAATAAACACACAGACAAAAAATACACGTAAAGGAAGGAAATAAAAAAAACGACAACGTTTCATGTCTTTAGCTCATCGGAAAGTTAGTTTAAAATCTATTAGAAACTTCCAACGAACAGACCGAAATATTTAACAGACAGACAAGGAAGTGAGCGTATAAAACTGGGTAAAATATTATTTTCATTTATCATGCTCGTAAAGAGCTTGTTTATGCTGGTCTAAAACGGCATTTTATGCTCTAGTGCATAAAAATAATTTTCGGAAAAAAATACTTGTATTATGCCCTTGTCGTACAATCTACTGTTGCTACACCCTGTTCAGAAGCCATTGTTTTCGTCCAAAGAAAAATCTAAATTACTATTATATTAAATGTCATATCATGTTATGAACTTATGATCATAAAGCATTGTGTCTTTGCACTTTACTCATAACTGGAATCGGCATGTGTCACACGGGAACAAATTTATTTTCACCTTGGGCGAAATCGGTTGAATTTCCGCTGCGCTCTGAATTCTACCGTAGAATTATTTGCTTCGCTTTGAATTTATTTCGCCGCTTTTCTCGTAAATATACATACTTTTGCTCCCTTGTGGTTTAATCTGTTATTATATTTACACTGCAAAAGTTTGAAAAAAAAGTCAAATCTGCCTTGCTCTAGCGTGCTACTAGTTCGATATCTACATATTTTTATATTAGGTACCGTTAAAGTGGATTCTTGGGACAGCGTTGGTACTTGGGACAGTGTGATTTAAATAAAATTGCATCCCAGTTTTAGGCCCAACGCATTCCGGTGACAGATGGACCATATATCAAAGAGCTGTATTGCCAACGTAACTTCTAAACCTACACTGTCCCAAGTACCCACGGTATCCCAAGTACCCACGTTTAACGATATTTAAAATGTTTATAATTAATACTAATATTATTATAAATGTGAAAGTAACTGTGTCTATTGGTTACGCTTTCACGGCTAAACTGCTGAACCGATTTCGATAAATATGGTATGGAGATAGCTTGAGAACGGAAATCGGGTACTTTTTACCGCGAGTACAATATACAACTTACGCAGATGGAGTCGCGGGCATCGCAAGTTTCTGATTGTTATATATGTGTGCGTTAGCGCGCTTATCCCCGTCGCTTGATCTTTTATTAAAGTAGTGTGTGCATAGCAGCCGGTCGTTTCACTCGTCCCTGCCCATATCTAACACTGGCGGCGAGGTACCCACATTCAAAAAAATAAAAAATGTCTACGCATTTTGGAATATTGCCGACTTTTGACCACAATACTCAGGCATGGAAGACTTTAAAGCGCGTATTTCGCAGTGGTTTGTGGCAAACAATATTAATGCGACGACGGATTCGGCAGGCGAGAAACGCCGGGCGATATTTTTGAGCACACTCAGCGACGGTACTTACAAGCTTGCATCGGATTTAGCGTTACCGAAAGAGTTGCAACAAGTGCCGTATGAAGATATACTACAGTCCCTAGAAAGCCATTTCGTCCCAAAAGTTTTAGGATTCGGCGACCGTTACAAATTTTATTCGGCTGTTCAGCAACAAGGAGAATCGCATACGCAGTGGGCTGCAAGGTTGCGCGGCCTGACAGCAGAGTGTGACTTCGCCAACATCGAAGAAGCACTACGTGATAGATTCGTCATGGGATTACTGCCGGGCCGGGAGCGCGACAAACTTTTTTCACAAGACCTCAAGGAGTTAACTCTAACTAAGGCGGTGGAGCTGGCGAGCGCGGTGCGCTGTGCGCGGGACACCGCGGCGGCGGGCTCGGCGCAGGCGCCGCTCGCGCCGCAGGAGCAGCTTTTTAAGATCGGTCAAAGTGTCAACAACAGGGACACGGAGCGGGAAAAGTGTGCGGTGTGCGGCTATTCGAATCACAAAACATCTGATTGTCGGTTTGCTAATCATAAGTGCAAGAAATGCCACGTAAAGGGCCATTTGAAAAGGATGTGCAAAAGTGTAAAGTACGTCGTCGTGGCTAATGACGTGAGCGAGGGAGACGATGGTAAGTTATTTAATATTCGTTCTGAACACGGAGAACCAATGTCAGAATCTGTTACAATATTGGGAGTGTCACTTAAGTTTGAGATCGATAGCGGATCGGCGATCACAGCAATGGCCGAGCGAACGTTTAACAAACACTTTTCTTACATACCTTTAGGTAGTTCTAAGAAAAAACTAGTGTCATACACAGGCGACAACATTGATTGTGTTGGTATGGTAGCGCTGCCCATAGCGTATGCTGACCGCACTCAGCTGATCGACGTTTACGTCGTCCGTAATGGCGGCCCACCTATTTTAGGCCGCGATTTTATTTCAATATTTAAATTAGAGATGACAACGATAAAATATTGTACCCAAAATCAAAATGAAGTTGAACAGCTGCAGCGTAGTTACCCGTCAGTTTTTTCTGATAAATTAGGATTATTTAATAAGTATGCAGTAGATTTACAGCTTAAAGAGGGCGCAAAACCGGTATTTTACAAGGCACGATCAATAGCGTTCGCTCTAAAAGATAAAGTAGATAAAGAACTCGACCGTCTAGTTAGTATAGGAGTTTTACTGCCGGTGGATTATTCCGAATACGCGTCACCAATTGTGCCCGTATTAAAAAGTAATGGTTCAATGCGTATATGTGCAGATTATTCGGTTACCATTAATAAGCAACTCGTTGTGGAACATTATCCGTTGCCTACAATTAAAGAATTGTTTGCTAAACTACACGGGGGACAATTATTTACAAAATTAGACCTCTCCTCAGCTTATACACAGTTAGAGTTAAAACCAGAAGCACAAAAGTTAACATGCATAAATACGCACCGCGGATTATTCAACTATACGCGTCTGGTGTTCGGCCTGGCGAGCGCCCCGGCTATATTCCAGCGCGCTATAGATAACCTACTGACTGGGATGGACGGGGTTTTGTGTCTGCTTGATGACATTCTAATAACCGGGAAAAATACAGAGGAACACTTACATAGGCTTAAGGCAGTGTTACATAGGTTACAGACTGCAGGATTAACATTACAAAAAGAAAAATGTGTATTCTTCCAAAATCAAGTAAATTATCTAGGTTATGTCATAGATAAAAATGGGCTGCATAAATCGCCCGACAAAGTTAAAGCTATTTTACAAGCACCAGTACCGACAAATGTAAATAAATTGCAATCATTTTTAGGTCTCGTCAACTATTACCGAAATTTTGTACAGGGGGCATCCACTATCCTCAGCCCAATGTATGAATTATTAAAAAAGGGGGTAAAATGGTGTTGGACGAAAGAGCATAATGACGCATTCATACAAATAAAAGAGTGTTTGGCGTCGGAACAAGTATTGGCACATTTCGACCCCAAGGCGAAGTTAATACTTACGGTCGACGCGTCGCCCCACGGCCTAGGGTGTATTTTGTCAACGGTACAGTCGAACAATGTCGAACGACCCATTTCTTTTGCTTCGCGGACTTTAAACGCTGCGGAAAAGCGCTATTCGCAAATTCAGAAAGAGGCGACAGCGATTATTTTTGGAGTAAAACGATACCATCAGTATTTATACGGGAGATCGGTACCGTTCATCCTTCGCACGGATCACAAACCTCTTATTTCCATTTTTGGTCCGTACAAGGGCATTCCGGAAGTCTCGGCTAACCGACTGCAGAGGTATGCAATATTTTTAAGTGCATACAATTATAAAATCGAATTTATTCGCAGTGCAATGAACAGCGCCGATTATTTGTCGCGTGCTTGTTTACCCGACGAGGGTAGCGCTAGCGACGGCGCGGGCGCCGCGCCGCCGGCGCACCCGCGCGGTGACTCATCAACAGATGATCGAGCGTCGTATGTTAATTTTGTTATCCAGGGTTGTTTACCCATAACGATCGACGAATTGCGTAACGAAACAAAAAAAGACATCGTTCTGAGTAAGGTAATTAGTTACGTGGAAAATGGCTGGCCAAATAAAATTACCGATAACAATATTAAACCTTATTTCTATTGTAGGTTGCAAATATCGTTCGAAAATGGATGCCTAATGAGAGGGCATAAGGTAGTTATCCCACCAACTTTATGTGCAAAAGTACTATCAGAGCTACATAACTCTCATTTAGGGATAGTTAAAACAAAAGCTGAGGCAAGATCAAAATTTTGGTTCCCAAATATAGATAAACAAATCGAAAAAATGATTAGTTCATGTGATGTTTGTGTAAAATTAAGACCCGCGCCCCCGCGCGCTCCCCTAACACCGTGGAAATTTCCGTCCAATCCTTTCACAAGAATTCATTTAGACTTTTTAGGCCCTATTAACGGAAACAGCTATTTAGTTATCGTAGATGCTCACACTAAATGGGTTGAGGTCTACAATATGAAAAACAACACTGGTTCTTCATCAGTAATAGAAAAACTGTACGAGTTCATGGCTAGATTCGGGTTACCGAAAGTGATAGGCAGCGACAACGGGTGCGCGTTTACTTCGTACGAGTTCAAGAATTTTTGTTTGTTAAACGGGATCGCTCATGTGACGTCACCCGCTTATCACCCGGCTAGCAACGGGCAGGCGGAGAGCTCCGTGAAGGTAATTAAGAAGGGCATCAAGTCATGTACACTAGACAGTCATGGCGTGATGGATTGTAACAATAGATTACAAAAGTTTCTTTTTGATTACAGAAACTCGGTTCATTCAACTACAGGATGCTCCCCTGCCCAACTAGTGTTCGGTCGAAAACTTAGGTCACGCTTGGATTTAATAAATCTTATTGATCCGTCACCCTCGTCCACGGAATTAGCCGATTACGTTTACAGAGTGAATCGTACAGTGGAAAAAATAAACAATCTTTCAGGATAAACGATAAAATTTTGTTTAAAAAGAATTTAATTAATAATAAGTACACTTGGTGTAAAGGAATTGTTATCAATAAAGTGGGCAAAGTTGTTTATATGGTTAAAGATTGTGAAAACGGTAACATCCTCAAAAAGCACAAAAATCAGATTGTTTTATATAAGGGGGAAGGAGACCAATTCTCAGATGTTGATATTGACTTGAGTGATTTGTCCTCACCGACTCCAAACCTACCCTCATCAGTAAGCGACGGGATCCAAGGTGGAAGCCATAGAGGGGAAGGAGAACCGAGCGAAACTCAGAGTGCGCAACCCGAGGTACTAGTAACGTCACCTGTAGCTTCGGCGACTCATCCTCAACTACAGGAGGAATTCCTGGATGCCCAATCTGATGAGTTACAGGTTGAGGAATCGGTCGAACAAACACGGATGAAAAGAAATCGTCCAAAGGTTAATTATAAAGCATACTTTTAGTTATTAATATTGTTTTATTGTGTTTAAATCAAGTTTTGTATCTAGTTGACACTAAGGGGAGGATTGTTATATATGTGTGCGTTAGCGCGCTTATCCCCGTCGCTTGATCTTTTATTAAAGTAGTGTGTGCATAGCAGCCGGTCGTTTCACTCGTCCCTGCCCATATCTAACACTGATAAAGCAGAAGGTTTGCGGACAGAAAAGTTTTCCCAGACAGGGCAAAAAAAATATCTTTTCACAACACTGCTCGGAAATATGGCCATAGATGGTCTTGTTTGGGGTCACAAAACGTCACTTATAAGGACAGACCAAGAATGTTTTTGTAGGCGTGTTTGCTGATTGGTCGAGAACATTGTCGTCCAACTTTAAGAACCAATGAGAATCAATCAATCAATTTTTGTGTCATAGCTGCTTAAAATGAAAAATTGAAATCGACCAATCAGAACACACCATTTTGTGTCGTAAAATATTAGGTGTATTTTTTGCTAAGATACACAGACTAAAAACTGTGTCACTGCTTTTTTTTTAAATGTAATTCAAACTTGGCCGCTAATCTCGAACCACTAGAGATGAAATTACATGGCAGATATGGCGAAACAAATACAATTTTATATGGAGTTGACATCTTCATCTCGCATGTTGAGTGCCACGAGAATAGGGGTCCAGAATTCCAGATTTAAAAAAAAAGTTATCTATGGTAAAATTGGCGGTGATGTCACATTAACATGATTAAATTTGAGTTTTGAACATGAATTTTTATTTTATTTCCTCTCAGTAGTTGTGAAAAGCACTATGTCTGCCTCGGTAGAAAGTGCAATTTATGGACTCGTACACTAGAGGGCCTCAACTACGTTTCGGCCCTCAATATGACTCGTCCAAAAATCGCGTACTTTCTATCCTCTGCAACAAGGGTATTATAAGGGTATCGTTTATTGGTATTTGGTATGGAGCCCGAAAGAGGAAATAGGGCAATTTAAGCTTCTTGCAATTTCGCTGTTCGAACAAAATGTTATGTTCCGCTACTTGACGCCGCGCTTGAGCAGAGAAAAACACCATACAAAATGGCAACACGGAAATCAAAACATTTTAATTGGCGGTCAAAATTGGAGTCATATTTGTGGGCAATTGTATGGGAAAAACGTAAGCGTTCCTAATTATGTGACCACCACTGTACAGTCACGAGATTTAATTTTGTACCCACCTTAGGTCCAAAGTCAATCTGACATTCTACAACAATAAGGTTGAGTTTCCTAAAAGTTACAAATGATTTGACATCTCTAATGACATTGACGACTTCAAGCATATATTTCTTGAAATGGGTCCCAAATTAACGCTCGTGATCGTACATTAATACATACATACCTACATACATACTTTTAATGCTCTGGTTATAAAATTTATTTTATCGTCACTTGAAATATAATCCTTAAAGGCAGTTAAGCATTGTATTAATTTATTCCAGTAATTGTAGATGTATCAAATTAAGGAAACGTAATTTGAATCCACACAAAGCCTAACAAGATAACTGCTGGAACAGCCCTTTGTCTCTGTTTCCCTCTTTAAATTAAATATTAATTAAATATTCTCTCTGTTTATTGTTTTAGTTCTGTTACTTATCGCCGTACTCAGAGACAATTTAGAGTTAAGAGGTAAAATTGTTTTTTGTGTGTTCCTACCACTGTCCGACCGTCCGTTTGTCCGTGCTATCTTTAAAGAACTGTACCTTTTGAACGGTAATTCATAGCAGGTATTTTTTTTCATAATATGAATTATTACGGATTTACTAAAAAATAAAAGAAACGTTTTTTTCATCGTATTTTATTTTTGTTGTTACTAACAAATACAAAAAATTAAGGAAGTGAAATAATTCAAATAATAAACGGAGGCTACGTACAAGAAACTTTTTTTTATCGTATTTTTATTTTTGTTGTATCGTAAAAACGGTAAAACATATAAGCGTAAATTTTGGTAGATACTATTATATAATATAAATACTAAAAATGCTAAAAATAACAAATACTAAAAACGGTCAAGTGTGAGTTGGGCTCGCTCTAATTCGATTCAAAATCAAATTCAAATTGGAATATAATAATATCTACTGTGCGACGGTACGAAACCCTCGGTGCGCGAGTCCGGCTCGTTGTGGAACGACTAAGTCGTCATTAACTGAATCCGAGTGCAGCCGTTAATTTTTAACCCACTTGCACAACAGGAGGAACTTCTCAAACAGCACAGTTTGATAATAGGTATACAACAGGCTTACCGCTTAGTAGCAATCTCTTCCAAAAAATCTTAGACGGAGAAATAGCTAGAGAAAAATGGGTAAAATTCTGGAAAGATCCCTCTAACCCGAACATTTTATGTTATCCAATACATTTAGCACGAAAACCTACGGCGAGGACGCCGCCATTGCCACACACGCCTGAGGGTTAAGTTAATTAATTCCGTAATTCTCGTTTTTTAGGACCTACATTTTTTTATTAAATATATTGTACGGCTTCATCGAAATCGGTGTGAAGTCAAAACAAAACAAACATGCAGGAAAAAAGGGAAACTTCAATTTTGAAACTATGATATCACAAAACATTATAGTCCATTCGCCTAGATAGTGTCGCTACTTTCGCACGTACTTGTGGTTGTGGTGTAGCGACACTATCTAAGCGAATGGACTATACGTTACATTATTTTTGTTTTAATCTTCACCAATGGTCCTTACTTTCTCACTTACCTCCTGCCTTACTTCCTTCCTTCCTTCCTTACCTTCTTCCTTACTTCCTTACTTTCAACCGAAAGACGTATAATTTGGAAGAAATAAATTACAGCCCGTAGAAGGACATAATAATAACATGACTCTTTTAGATAATTCTTTATCTTATTATATAAAGCACTTTTATCCCATTAAACCGGACAGTTTCTGAGAAAATACGATAACTGACTTTAGGTGGATTCCACGGGCAGACAGAACTAACATAAATTTTACCACATCTTCATCTTTTTACATCTATTATAGCAAAATGTATGCCACTCTACTAGGTTATTATTTTCTTCTTTTACTGTTCCGTAAAAACACCGAACATAGGGTTTTCTACATAAAAAGCAACAAGTATTCAAGATAATGGTAAGGAAAATGAGGACATAAAAGAAAATGGTTTTTCCCCTTGTAATGTTTTCTTGTGTCGGCAAGATGGGTTAGATACTAAATGTTTTTTTCTTAGTGGGACTACTCGAGTTGTTCAGGTGTAGAAAATAATCGTAGATATGTATAAACTTATAAGACGCCCGAAACTTTGCACGTGTTGAATTTTGCTACACGCTACTCCTGCTACTCGGTCAATTTTCGAAAAGTCACCGGTTCATCTGTTAAAGTGTAAAAAAACAATCCAAATAATATAATAGATTGACATATCCTTAAAAACGGGAGCGTTTCAATCAGTACACAAACTTTTTGCATAATTTCATTTAACTAACCACAAAAACCATAATGAACGTTTAGCATAAAAACCACTTATATAATTTTATCTGGCATACGATCAAATAACATAACACTCATTTAGCATAACTATTATTTTCTAGTTATTATACATTTTAAGTCAATTTCTTATAACTAGGTTAGGTTAGGTTAGAACTGTGACCACATTAATAGTAATGCAAGCAGTTAGAAATATTTACTTTTTAAATTAATATACATTATAGTTTTTGAAATTATGCATTTCGTTTTATGCCTCATGACTATTATATCGATGGTTTATTATGCAGATTGAAATTATGCAATTCGTTTTATGTAAAATGATCAGTTTACCATTTGTTTTTATGCTTAAAATTAAACACCCCTTAAAAACACCTCTTATTTTATGAAAACACCTTTCAACGTATGTATAATTACGCAGAATTTTAATTTAATCGAATAATCCAGTAACTTAAGTTATCATGAGTTCGCGTCAAATCCGGTGGATCTGATTTTTTGCAGACTTGTTTATGATGTTGGCCCAATGAATATCCAAGTTTGTGACCTCGAGCGCTCAACGCAACTTTAACAAAAATAAAAGAAAACCGCGAAAATGTTTTCGTCGCAGCCCTGGCGAATAATTGTACCGCAGCTCGTAAAGGTTGTTCAAAAAAAATTGCGAAGATCGAAAAAGTTATGAATTATCGAAAGCTTTATCTCAGAAACTATTGGGTCTACAGAGACAATTTTAGTCTCATACTGTAGCAAATTTTGTCATGCAAAAGTACTATCATAGACTAGTTATTTAGGGTTATAATCGCCAAAATCTGAAAAAAGTCTGAATTTTGCGCGGTTTTTTTAATTTAACGCCAACTACCCCGTACGTTCAATCGCTAATTTTACTGGATTAGAAGGGCATTTCTCGCCATTTGAGTTTTTTTTGTAGGTAGTCACATTTCTAACCTAACCTAACCTAAATCTTATGAATTTTTATGATATCCTAAAAACATCATGTTTTCAGCAGAAAATAGCGTCCAATGAAATGATACAATCGAAGAAGTGAAATTCGATAAAATTAAAAGTTACCCTCAAATATAGATACAGAAGATAAAAAGAAAGTAAATATAGGCACAAAACAGTCGATTTCATAAATATATATACTTTAGTACCTTGTCTATTTAATGTCATGTTTAAAATGCCATATACAAATTGTCACAACAATTAAAGTGACAAGGTACTGCAGTGTATACATACTTATAATTAATGAACTCGACTGAACGTTACAATAGATAACAACCGCAGCATCTTGACCTATCCCACAATTCCTTCCTCGTGCAATTCGTTCATCTCAGCTCCCTCGAGACTGACCCAATTCTCCGGGATAAAAAGTAACCGATGTCATTATCCCACCATTCGACATGACGGTCGGACGCAAACAAACATGTGAAGTAGTCCCGAGTGAACAAACTAACTTTATACGTCTCTTGTAGACGGACTTAAATGTTTTTTAATGCACTAGTGCACAAAGTGTGCTTCTACCGAGTAAAACTGTGTAGTCCTACAGCTAGCCAAACCAAACTAATCGAACTTCAAAGAAAAACTTTAATTTATTTGCCTGCCGTCGTCGGCCCTGTAAGTTGCCGAATTTTAACGGAAAGTAACCTAATCTTCCCGCGGTTTAAATTTTGGAAACCGACATAAGGGCTCGTTCATTAATCACATTATGTTTATTAGTAACTTTTTAAAACACCCCCTCTCCCCCCTGTGGTACGTGGTGTTTTATACTTTACTCAAAATCATGTGTATTTTTTTGGTATAAAAATCTTAAAGAAATCAGAATATTTAACGGCGCGTCAAGATTACGCACCGCTCTTGTTATGAAATAGCGCGTTGATGAAAAAAATAACGAGCCCTCAACGGGAACACCTTAAAATCCGAATATTTTTTGCCCAATATTCATTTCTCCGAATTTTCATTTTACCGAAAGCTATTATGCTCGAGCTATTTTAGGTTATATGCGTTATTTAATTGCTATACATAGGTAAGGCTAGGTTTAATTTAAAGTCAATACATAAAGTCCTCAATCAAAACATTCCATTCGGAATAATTATAATTCGGGATTTTGATCAATTCGGAATTGTGACTCTTTAAATTCCGGATTTTGATCAATTCGGAATTATTTAGTGTACCCACCCTCAATAGCTAAGAGAATTTTGAAATGCCAGGTGTTGACGGTCGACAGACTGTAGATGGTATTTGTCCAAAGAATATCAAGCTACCTTTTAACCTATGACCTTTCAGTTCTAATACTGTAGAGGTACTGCTTTCTAAAACGAGGGGTTAAAGGGATTACTCGTAATTTATTCGCAGCTTACAAAGCAGAATTTCACTTAGACTTGTTTCGCAACATATTGGAGAGACAGAGTCTAATTTTACCTGATTATGAAATTCTAATTTTCCTTAAAAATTAAGCTCAGAGAAAGGGAGAAAACGGGGCAATTCTTTTACAAATTGGACTGAAACAAAAAAAAGCGCATTTGTTTTCGTTATCTTTTTATATTGTAGTTTTATTCTTAGTTTCCTTTTGTAAAATCACGGTGCCGCAGGCTCACCGCAAAACTAGCATATTTTCGCAAAGTTGTGGCGTAAAATGGAAATTCGCAATTGAAATTCATAGGATGGATAGAAATATATCTTTGTTACCCCGATGTTAAACCGTATTTGAACTTCAAGGGTTGCAGAATAACTTAATTTTCAATTTTCGAGGTAAATGGTTATAACGAAAATCAATTAACTTTCATAGTTATATAGAGTTTCTAAGCATGAAAATGTGTGTAAAGTAGACTCGGAAGAATTAAAATTTTGTAAAGTATATATTGCTGCAGATTTTGAAAATTAAAAAACTACCTATAGTAGCAAAATATTTAAAACTCCGAGCAGTTCAAAGACTTTTTAATATCATCATTGTCCTGTCCTTGTCCCACACTAGGTGGGATCAGCGCATCACGTTTCCTTCTTTCTCTCTCCTCTATTATGTTAACTCACAATCAGTCGTGCTTTACGAAATCTATTCAAACCTTTTTCGGTCTTTCTCTTCCTTTATACCCATCTACATAAAATATACATACCTACTCATCACTCTTCTAGTTATGTTTTTTCGTTTCTCCTCATTACATGATCATACCACGGTAATCTGGTACTTCTCAACTTTTCTACTATTGGTGCCACCTTCCTTTAATCGTCATCATCATCATCATTTCAGCCATAGGTCGTCCACTGCTGAACATAGGCCTCTCCCAAAGATTTCCACCTCACCCAGTTGGTTTCCTTTAATACCTAATCTTAAATATTCCTGTCCCATACATGACGAATCTAATTATTATTAATGGCCTTTTATGGTCGTTTTTATCGAAGTCGATAAACGTGATTAAAACATCTGTCACTTTCTGATCAGTATGTAACTGCGAGAGAGACGAATGCTTTATCCACCGCGATAAAGGCGACCGTAATTAGGGCGCTAATATCATAAACGTCTACATCCTTATAAGTGTGATAAGGTAACATTACGAACTTTCCATTAAATCTATGATATAAGTACATAAAATATGTTATCACTTCTTAATATTAAATCAACTTTCAAGGTCCCTTAAAATTAACAAACAAACGTTCAGTAATGAGTTACCACTACGAAGAGATAGCTAATTAAGGTGGATTGCACAGGCACGCCCGGGGCTCTGTTGACCGTCCTCAGTCGAGCTTACCTTCGCCGCAATTTATTGTCGATGGAATATTTCTAAATAAAGTCACTAACAGCGAGAAAGTTTCTTTAGATATTCCTTTACATACCTGGAATTAAGAACTACCTCATTGAAAACATTGCATTATTTTGTATCAAAATATATGTTTCGCTAGTTTCAACTACAACAAAAATAAGATGTACCTACACGAACTGTAACATTAAATAATGATATTCAGTTATTAATGTAAATATTTTCGGCGATTCGGCAACCGTGTAATATGCAAGACAGTCATCATACCGTAAAATTATAGTCTTCTTTCCTTCCTCCTCCGAAACACATATATATGTATGGTTCGTTTGTAAAAGGATTTAACGACTCAATTCCTTCGCTTTATAAAGGTGAATCAGCAGTCCTAACCTTTCGAACCCTACCTTTAACTTCGATTGTACTTCAAAGGAGCAATCCTTTTACGTCACATGCATTCTCGCAAGTTGTTTACCTTTAACCAAGTCTTATAGAGCAAAATAAGAAAATCGAGTGGATAGTTTTACATTAGAAATAATTTTCAGACCCAGTCCAAAACTAGCTCTAGGCTTGTAATATGAATACTAAACTAAGATAAACTTACTTATATAGAGAAATACATACTTAAATACATAGAAAAATTCAATACTCAGGATCAAATACTTGAGTTCATCAAATATCTGCACCTACCGAGATTTAAACCCAGGAGCACTAGCTTTGTAGGCAGCAACAATCAACTAGGTTAATGGGTGATTAAAAGCTAAAAAAACGGGAGTGCTCTGTTTCATCATTATTTTTAATCCGAATGTATTTTTATTTATAATCATCGCAAGTCATACAGTGCCGTTTACTGTAACGGTTTTTATTTCAGGATTTTTGAAATATCTAACTGGTAAATGAGGTTAGGTTAGGCTAAGTTTGTTTTATAATAACCTGGAATAAAAACAGTTTCAGTAAAAACACTTTATGACTTGCGGTGAATGTGTACAATACATTCGTACTACAATTTTTTATGTGAGCTAATATGAACCCCTAAAAACACTGTACAATTTAGAGCTAGCGCTGCACCTAAACCTCAACGTGAAGCGTCGGAGCAAATCGAAGGTTGTTTAGTTACTTACTGAATGAGTTCGAGCGAATATGCGTGGGTACGGGCGGGCAGAGTATCTCGCTGCCAAGGCTGCTCACAGACACGACATCACGTAGCTCTCCGAGGGACCACGAGCGGAGCGCGGGCAACGAGAAGTTGACTTCCTTGGTCCTGTGGGAAGTTAAATGAGGAAACTTGGTGATAACTCTTTATTACCAAAGTTGAAGATAAAAGTTTTACTTGAGAGCTACAGTATAAAATTCTTTCGAAAAAGGACAGTTTTAGGGTTCCTTAGTCAACAAGGAATCCTTATAGTTTCGCCATCTATATTCAAAATACTGTTGGTACTACACAGCTGTAATTTAGCATAGTTATACATTTAAACTACGCCGACAAACTTGTAATATAAAATGTTGTTTTTTTTTCGGGTAACGAAATGTACTTATGTGTTAAAACATCGAGTAAGATATCATGGGGTATCTCTTGAAAAATCTTTATGTACATGTCATTACCAATTTTTAGATTTGGAGGATCGTTTAGGAAATATTGAACGAAATATCTAAAAGTGTCTTTTTCACTAGAGTTGCGTGTCCCCTCCAAAACTACCTACAAGTAATAAAAAACGGAAAAATATGTTAAATGAAAGCACATATAACGAATTTAAAAGGGGAACTAGTTACGACTCTGTATACGTGGTTGATTGAGTTACATATAGGGGACTAAACTGTTTGTTACCACTAAAAATTATCTATGTCAGCACTAAGTAATTTTAAAATATAGAAAATTCGTTTATAGAAACTCGTACGGTCACGGAAGTTAATTTGCTACCCATTTCAAAGAAAATCTGCTTGAAGATGTCATTGTCAATAGAGGTGCCAAGTCATTTGTAATTGATAGGAAACTCAACCTTATTGCTGTGGAATGTCAGATTGAATTTGGACCTAAGGTGGGTCACAAATTAAATTCCTTGACTGTACTTGTTGCTTTTCAAGATAGTTTTTACGTGTATATAGTAGAGATATCGGAACCCTACTCTGAGCATGGTTCCATATGGTTCATCATTTACTGAAACAAAACAAAACAAGCCCGAATGCTTCAAGAATATTTATCCAAGACAACCTTTGCTAAAGGTTTTTCTGCCCAAAACGAAAGTCCTTAAGCCCCAATATAGTAAAACTTAACTAGGTAAACTCATTCGACCGTATGCTAGTATTGCAAGTCACCAGTTGACCTCAGGCTGTCTTTAATAAACTAGCAGGTTGATACAACTATAAAAATACCCGTGGTAAGCACGTTTGTTTTCTTTATTTTTCAAAGGTTTAGATTTTTTTCAATTAGGTATACTTGGAAATTAGTAGAATATAATACAACATCGACTTCTTTATACTATTTAACTGTAATTCTTTATATATTTATTATTTATTATATTTAGATAATTCTTTTTTTATGGAATGGAGAAGGCAAACGAGCACACAGGCCATATTAAGATGGAAAGTGGAATCTAAGTCTCATTGAAAATTGCACTCTCAAGACCACAATCTTAAGACCGCAAATACATTTCCAACCCTGAGGACTAAAATATTATGCCTGTATGCTAGTAATTTTACTGGTTGTTTTCTCCAGACCGGAGTACAACTATGCGAACACTGCTGCTTGGCGGTGGGTCAAAGGAAGACATGGTGATAGCGACCTGGATGGACGCTGCACGTTTGCACAAGGTCCTGCCGCCACTAAAAAAAATTACCTCGTTAGGCCCACCGTACTACAAACAGCCTGTTTTTTGTGATTGGACTTTGAATCTACCGTAAAGGCAATAAAGTTCATTTACGTTTGTTCAAAAATGCCGATATCAATTTATGAAGAAAGTTAAATAAACTTTATTCCCATTGCAATACAATTCAAATTAAATTGCCTTGATAATGTACACCCTATTGCACACTGGGCCTTCAAAACCTCGTAACCAACAAATTTATTAAAAGCAAAATAAACCTTAACATCGTAGACAAAAGGTGCTTTTTGCTCCTCATTAAAAATTTTACTTATGCGGTTTTGCAGTTTCAACGACGAATTTATTTTTGTGACAGTAATAAAAAAAAAATTGCTTAGCGCCATTAATAGGAAGTAAGACAGTAACCCTTAAGAATAGGGTATTTGCCTGATATTAACTTTCATATATTAATTTGGATAATATATCAATGTATGTATCAGTATGATAAACTAATTCAAAATCAAATTTGAAATTTGTAATAAATAAAAAAGTTATAGCCTTTTAAAGTTTTTTGTCTATTCCTTTCTCACGAAACGATATTTTGCGTGTAATTCATATGGCGGTTGAGTAATATGACGTCATATTCCTGTATTTGTCTCTCTGTCCAAAAGCAAGTTTTAAACATTTATATCTTTCTTATTTTTAAAGATATTAAACAACTATTTATACTAGGCTATTCGGAAGGTAAAAAAGATTCAATTTAAATACTAATAAAAAAATAGGCAAATACCCTATTCACTCAAAGCAGAGTTTAAAAAACAAACCCCCCTTGATTTATATAATTTAATGTACAGGGTGTTATTAAGATATAAGATAATACAGCCATAACTCTCAAAAACTTCCGAACCAAAACTCACGCTATTACAGCCCAATAAAAGGAGAAGGAAGATGGATCCCGGCGCGATGGTAGATTATGGCCGTTAGCGCCGCATTAGTTTGGGCCGTACAGACACGGCAGACCGCGATAGAGGCACATCGAGACGGCTATTCGGAAGGTAAAAAAGCATCAATTTAAATACTAATAAAAAAATTGGCAAGTACCCTATTATCAAAAGGTATTTGAAAGACTCGGCACCAAGTCATAACGAAGTTATCTAAGTTAAGAAACGCGATAGTTAGGTGCTGAACTTTGTTCACTAATTAATTAGAACTAGTACAAATTAGTTTTAGACACTTACAAGTACATACTGGATTAATTACTTTGCTCGCTATATATTTACTAAGGTGGTGTTGGTAAGGAAGTGATTTATGGAAGAAAGACGCAAAGAAGAATAGACATATAAAGACTAAGTATTTAAAAAAACTTTTTATGCAACATATGGTGTTTCCAAGACATTAATAACTTTTTCTTTATACATTCTGACATAATGCAATATTTTTAATAACATGTCATTTTTTTGCCCAAAAAATGGTTGATCGTTTTGTTTAGTCACGTCCTAGAAAAAACTTCTGACGTCACTTTGTTATAAGACGCTTGTTGACAGCAAGATTAATTTTTTGTTAAAACACGAAGATATAGAAAGAAATAATATTTCTAGCTTTACGAAAATTGGTCACTTACGTCATTCCGGAGGAAAATATACTCAGGGACAAATTCAAAGATCGCATAACTTTATCTAAAACTTTTTTTTGTTGTTGTTTATG
Organism: Acleris literana; assembly: GCA_946894065.1. Lineage (NCBI taxonomy): Eukaryota > Metazoa > Arthropoda > Insecta > Lepidoptera > Tortricidae > Acleris > Acleris literana. The sequence continues at coordinate 16,348,769 of OX335684.1, read as the reverse complement.
ATTCAGTTATTTATCTAAACTTAATTGCACTAAATATAGTAGAAACAAATGGTGAACTTAATGCCCAATAGTATTTTCTGCCAGTGTACTAGTAAGCGGAACAGAAAATAATTAATTAACGGTTATAATATCAACAAAAAAATAATTAATGTTAAATATTCACAATAATACAATAATCACTTTATTATAATTCAACCAAAGGAAAATAACATAAAATATGAAGTATTAGAAAACAATTAAAATCATTGTCCATTTTAGAAGAGCCCTTTGGTTTAATGTCGGAACCCAATATTCAAACCGCGGATAGATAGGCTTACTTCGGATTGAAATTTGACACATTTTGTATGGGCAAATGTCAAATTTTAACCCGTAGTAAGGCTTATCTATCCGCGGTTTGAATATAGGGTTTGGCCGTAAATGGTACCGAGGGTTGCTTGATGTTCTTAATATCTGACACGTTTGCGTTCCTCTAAATTTGTCCTTGAGTGTATGTAATTCCTAAGATTATTTTAAAAGTAAGTAGCATTTCCTTTCAAATGAATTGTGTTCGAAATAGAACAAGTAACTAAGCTGGCAGTTAAAGTGTTTCTAATGTTTGTTAAGAGCATTACGGAGGAGACAATATAGCCGTGCAGCGGGGCAATCAACATTCCGTAACATAGCGAACTTGTTTCTTTGCGTCCCTCTAAATTTGTCCTTAAGTGTATATAATTTCTAAAACTTTCAAATAAATTGTATATGAAAAGAACAAATAACTAAGCTGGTAAATAAAGTGTATCTAATATTTGTTAAGAGTGTTACAACAACAGAGCCAACTTGCGTCTTTGCGTTTCTCTAAATTTATCATTGAGTGTATATAATTTCTAAGATTATTTTAAAAGCAAGTAAAATTTCCTTTCAAATTGTATTTGAGAAGAACAAGTAACTAAGCTTGCAAATAAACCGTTTCTAATATTTGTTAAGAGTGTTACGGTGAAGACAATATAGCCGTGCAGCAGGCCAATCAAAATTCCGTAACATAGCCAACTTGCTTCTTTGCGTTCCTCTAAATTTGTCCCTAAGTGTAATTTATAAGATTATTTTACAAGCAAGGAGCATTTTATTTTTAATTGATTGTATTCAAAATAAAACAAATAACCAAACGGGCAAATAAACTGTTTCTAATATTTTTCAAACGTTACGGTGGAGACAATATAGCTACGCAGCGGGCCAATCAAAATTCTGTAACAGAGCCAACTTGCGTCTTTGCGTTTCTCTAAATTTATCATTAAGTGTATATAATTCTTAAGATTATTTGAAAAGCAAGTAAAATTTCCTTTCAAATTGTATTTGAGAAGAACAAGTAACTAAGCTTGCAAATAAACCGTATCTAATATTTATTAAGAGTGTTACGGTGGAAACAATATCGCCGTGAATCGGGGCAATCAAATGTTTGTTCACTCAAGCGGGGATTCGGATAAGATATTTACACAGTCGACTCGTTGCCAGAGTAAAAAGTATAGATAGAATATGTTGATGTTTTACCTGAATCTTAAATACACAATGTGTCAAAATAGGATTGCTTTCTCTAATTTTAAATATCTGTAAACCTTAATTCTTAAACATCAACCTCTATTCTTCTTAGACAAGAATCAAGTTTAACGTTTATAACTTTAGGTCAACAGAGATTAAATAAAATAAATGTTTTAAAAAACAAAAAAACCGCCTTCAAAAACGCAAAAAATAACTTCTTTAAAATTGTAGGCACCTAATAGGTTAGTCCAACTGATGTCGGCTTTTTGTTGAAAATGTTGTGGTCGCCGACTTCAGTTGGACTAACCTATTAGGTGCCTACAATTTTAAAGAAGTTATTTTTTGCGTTTTTGAAGGCGGTTTTTTGTTTTTTAAAACATTTATTTTATTTTATACTTTTAGTGATCATAATACGCTGTTACGTAGTCCCACTTCTTAGTTGAAATGAAACTTTAACTTATATCAAGCGCGCCGTAAGCAACGCCGCGGGAAAGTCATAGTCATATTTGAACAAGTAAATATTATTCGTCGTAGGTAGTCTCTCAACTATCTTAATCGAGATATCTTATCGCCACCCTTGAAATCGGTACCATTGAGGAGTTCCGGTGGCCATCTGTGGTCTTCATCATCAGTTCCACTACACCAAATGATACTTTCTGAATGCAAATGCTGGACTTGTTACTAAAAATACTAAAATCGCTATATGTTTGCCTACAATATTTGAGGAGTTCCCTCAATTCATCACTGACCCCCTCATCAGATACAGATTTGGTGACAATGGGACCACCTCGAAAGTATACTGTATCAAACAAAAAAAAAGTTTTGAAATCGTTCGACAATTGACGGAGTAATCGGTGAACATACATTAAAAAAAAAACATACAGTGGAAGAGGAGGTTATACGCTCCTCCTTTTGAAGTCGGTTAAAAATAGAGAACATTACCCGAATCGGCCCCAATGATCATTTAGTTGATGTACGCGTTATCAGTTTCTGTCTAATTTTACTGTCTGTGGGAAGAGTGTACCTTCTGGACTAATGGCAATAAATATATTTTTCACAACACTGCTCGGAAATATGGCCATGCCCATGGCCAAACTGCATTTATAAAGACAGACCAAGAATGTTTTTGTCGGCGTGTTTGCTGATTGCTCGAGAACATTATTGTCCAACTTTAAGAACCAATGAAAATCAATCAATCAATTTTTGTGTCATAGCTCCTTAAAATGAAAAATTGAAATAGACCAATAAGAACACACCATTTTGTGTCGTAAAATATTAGGTGTATTTTTGCTAAAAGATACACAGACTAAAAACTATCTCACTGCTTTTTTAAAATGTAATTCAATCTTGGCCCCTAATCTCGACCCACTAGAGATGAAATTACATGGGAGATATGGCGAAACAAATACAATTTTATATTGAGTTGAAATCTTCATCTCGCATGTTAGTTTATTAATCTCGAGTGCCCTGAGAATAGGAGTACAGATTTAAAAAAAAGTTATCTATGGTAAAATTGGCGGTGATGTCACATTAACATGAATTAAAATTTGAGTTTTGAATATGAATTTTTATTTTATTTCCTCTCAGTAGTTGTGAGAAGCACTATGTCTGCCTCGGTAGAAAGTGCAATTTATGGACTCGTACACTAGAGGGCCTCAACTACGTTTCGGCCCTCGCGCACTTTCTATCCTCTGCAACAATGTACTATAACTATCTTTTAGATTTGTGGGTGGTAGGACCTCGTGTAGTCAGTCTTAATCTGTACTACCGTCTCACCCACTTACTTGTCACCATGCGTGTGTTTCGTCTCGTCGTACATTCATTGAATATCTACCCGCTTACTAATAAACGTTGAGTAACGGTGGTATTAGTATGAGCATAACGTATCTAAATATAAAATATCATTGCGTGTGAAGGAATAGTAATAACAGCATTGTTTGATTGCTGTCAAAATTATCCATATTCAGAAACTTTATGGTTGTGCAATGTGTCAGGATTGACTATTTATCAGCCGGGTACTAAATGAACATAATTTCATAGCTTATGTAAAAAATAAACTCTTTTTAGGGCGCCGTACAAATATTGTAAAAAACGGAACTCTTATAGGATCACTCGTGCGTCTGTCTGTTTGTCCGTCTGTCACAGCCAATTTGCTCCGAAACTAGTGGACCGATTGAGTTGAAATTTGGTACACATTATGTAAATTGATGATGACAAACACAGATGTGCATTTTTTTTAAAAATAAGGGTCATTTTCGAGGGACACGTTAGGAAATGTAATAAAAAAGTTTTGCATACTGTGTCATAATATCAAATGAAATGGTTCGTTATGAGAATCTCGAATATATTTTTGTTATTATTGTAAAATAAATAGTTGTGATTTTATTCATGAAAGAAAACTGAAATTGACCATCCCCCCCCCCTGATCTCCGAAACAAATGAGCCTAAAATTTAAAAAAATATATTAAAATATAGTTTATTGCTTGTAGATTACAGGAAAACCTATAAGAAGTGTACAAAAAATATTAAAAAAATTACGTATGTACCCCTCTTCACGCGAGTTTCACTCGAACTTTTTCATACAAATTTATTCGGTACGCGATGTATAACAAGTTAACAAGTGATATCACTGAATACGGTAAACATTAAAATAGAAATCAAACTAAGAGAATGCAAATGTCTATGCGTCTTATGTCCCACTTACCATTAGATAGCTTGTGTGCTCGTTTCTCTTCTCCATCTGTCCAAAAGTGTTCTATTTGTGTTCTTCATACCATAAAAAGTCCCTAAGTACTTCAACTTTTAAAACAACATAAGGGCTCTTTAATTTATCTCTGTACACGTTTTTTTCTGTATACGAGCGAACTTTTCTATGGCAAAGCTGTTAAAACTTGTTTGTTCTTCACTTATTGTTTACAGGCGGTAAACAAGTCGTGATATGATTACTTAAAACGCTTTTAGCATTTAATGTAGATAGAAAAAATGTTACAGTAGACGTAATGGGAAAAAGAGGGTCGTGTAAAAATAATAGTACTTAGATGCTTTAAATTTATGGGACTAGGTAAATTAGTGAAAATTATTTATTTATTACTAATTACTAAACATAATAGTACCTATTCTAAAATTTAAATACTAACAAAAACTATCAAAACTTTAACCTGTAAATGTTTTTTGTGATTACGGTAACAAATTCTTGATCGATCTGAAATTTCAGTAAAAAGAAAAAGTAAAGTTAAAAATTATTAAGTAATGTAGCGGCATAAGCAACAACGGTAGTAAACGAGGCGCGCGGGCTCGAATACTATCCCGCTCGCACACTCACTACCTATCTCGCTCGGCTGACCGACCGACCCGAGCGCATACGAAGGCGGCGCTCGAAGGGTATATAAGCTGCGCACAGCCGTCCTATTATTCATTCCTTAGCTAGCGGTCTAGCTTGAGAGACGGCCTCTGCTATCCTCAAGTGACACCGACGAGTGGGTACAGGGAGATAACGCCTATGCGATCCTCCCTTAAGCTCATATTGTATGTTTTCACTTACCTAGGATATTCGACTAGATATAGTTCCATCTCTGTTTTCATAAGTTACTGAATAAACCTACTGATTGTCAACTTGGCGTCTCATTCACCTTACAGTAATAATTAAATTTTACAAAGTTACCTAATCCCATAAACTTAAAGCCTCTAAGCCAAAAATACATAGAAAACATTCAAGAATTAGTAGAAACAAATACAGACTCTTGCTTACCACACAAAAATATTTGCCCATACCGGGAATATAACCCAGAGCTTCACAGATTCTAATTCGATAATTTATCATAATATTTTCCTCTATCAATTTTTTTACACAAGCTTTATTCCTCTTCTAATAAAACTTTGATGTTTTCTTGTAGTTTTCATGCACAATTATTCCGCCAAAGAACAATTAAACTAAAAGTACTTTTTACAGCATCCAAGGCACTTGTAACTAAAAATTGTCTTTGTCGTTAAACTTGCATCGTTATAAATTTTCAAAGTGCTTTAAAGAACCTTTATAATCCTAAACTGTTAATGAAGGTAATTCATTACACTAAGCTACGCTATTAAAGTTTTGCCTTAAGGCTAGCGTACACAATGAGCGAGTTGTGATGTAAACGGGTTGAAATTTCCAATTGGGATCTCCTATGTACCTATTTTATTAACCGACTTCAAAAAAAGGAGGAGGTTCTCAATTCGTCTGTATTTTTTTTATTTTTAATGTTTGTTACCTCAGAACTTTCGACTGGGTGAACCGATTTTGAAGATTCTTATTGTATTTGAAAGCTGGTGCTTCCAGATTGGTCCCATTTTTTCAAAATGAAGATCTGATGGTGGAATCCATGACGAATCGACGGAACTCTTCAAAATTTATAGCCACACCTATGGCGATTTTGGTATTTTTCATTGTAACTCGTGTATTTGGTCTTGGAAAGCACTATTTGGTGAAGTGGAACTGATGATGAAGACCACAGATGGCCACCGGAACTCGGTGGCCATCTGTGGTCAAACGGTATATATTTCGAGGGTGGTGACAACATATTTCGATTAAGATAGTTTAGCGACTATGACGAAGCATATTTAGGTTTAAATATATGACTATGACTTTCCCACGGCGTTGCTTGCGGCGAGATTGAAATGTTCTATTGTTTCTTGAGAAATGGGAGATTAACAGCATAATTATGATCAGTAAAAAGTATAAAATAAAAATAAAGTTTAAAAAACAAAAACCCGCCTTCAAAAAGCAAAAAATAACTTCTTTAAAATGGTAGGTAAATAGGTCAGTCCAACTGAAGTCGGCGTCCAACAATATTTTAACCAAAAGCTGACTTCAGACATATCATAAGTCCTCTATTATGCGTCCAAATGACCAGCATTACCTGTGGTAGTAGGTGACAGCGATGACAGCTGTTAATTTTGGAAGATGTTCCAAAATCTCATTACCTTACCATATTCGATAACGTAATTTCAAATTACGATACGGCTGTCATCGCTGTCACCTACTACCACAGGTAAGGTAATGCTGGTCATTTGCCTCTCGGCTTCTGAACGTATCTTAGAGTACTTATAATATGTGTGTAGATAAAATATTGTACGCGGCTCTGCGTAATTAGCATTATATCACTCGTGTGATCTATTATGAAACTCCCGTTGCGGCTCGTTTCATAAACCACACTCATTTTGTAATGCCTGTCATTATGCAACCGTCACGTAAACTACTGTAACGTAGACCCACCGAGTTTTGACACATTAGACTGGTCTCCATAAGGATCTAAAGCCAGTGCAAAAAAACGTACAGCCAGCAACAAAAGTATCATTCGAATTCATCATATCATTCATTTGCTGAAAGCGCCTACCGCGTATTGTTTTAATCAAGTACTTTGTTGTACTAAGAGTCTCTGAGCTAAACCGCGGCCACACATGCAACTGTCAGCTTTAAAATCCTCGTAAGTATACTTTTTTAGGGTTCCGTACAAAAAATGAAAAAACGGAACCCTTATAGGATCACTCGTGCGTCTGTCTGTTTGTCCGCCTGTCACAGTCAATTTGCTCCGAAACTACTGGACCGATTGAGTGGAAATTTGGTACACATAAATGTAAATTGATGACCCAAACACAGATGGGCAAAGTTTTTTTTTTTAAGTAAATGTCATTTTATGGGGACCAATTAGGAAATTTTAAAATTTGTGTCAATATCAAAGGGCTCGTTATGAGGATCTCGAATATATTTTTGTTATTATTTTAAAATAAATCGTTTTGATTTTATTTATGAAAGAACACGAAAATTGACCATTCCCCCCTCCCCCTGATCTCCGAAACGAATGAACCTAAAATTTTGAAAAAAAAAAATTACAAAATATAGTTCATTGCTTGTAGATTACAGGAAAACCTATAAGAATTCTATCCCTCTCCACGCGAGTTCAACTCGTACTTGGCCGGTTTTTTAAAAACCAGTCTGTTACAAAACGTGGCTGCTCTTTTCAAATACTGCTATTCTGCTGACAATACCATTTCAATGCTGTTCAGAAGGCACGTGTCGCGTCGTTCGAGCTGCTCACGTCGCATCTCGCTGCTTAGTCGCGAAGAGTTTTATTTCGTCACGTCAATCTGATATCTTCAGACTCTAATGTGTAAGAGAGATTGTATTTGGAATGCTAATTTGCCTATCTGTTGCATACGAAAATGCATTTTCCAAAATGCACCTAAGTAACTTTGATGTGTAAGTACCAATTTTTTACATGATTGTGTTTAGGATCTCTGTTTAGTACCTATTGATCAATGAAAAGTCCAAAGCAATATCGTTAGTCAAATAGTGAAATAAATTTGGCAAGAGAGTTTATAGCCTTTTTTATCTCCTAAACCGAATATGAAATATCATCTCAATAGATTAACTCGTCGCATTTCTTTAGAAATAGAAAAAACGTATCGAATTGACTCAAGTTTCTGTCTAGTAAGTCTTTTTTTCTATCTTTTTACATAAATAAATTGACACAGACAACGATAGATTTATTTATATTTAGAAAAAAATACTTAAATAAATAGAAATCATCCAAGACTCAGGAACAAATACTCGCCCTTACTGGGTTTGAACCCAGGACTGCTAGCTTCGTAGGCAGGGTCACTACCAACTAGGCCAACGTTTCGTCAATAGTCGACTAATTACAGTGCGATAGCTCTAAAAAGGAGCTTCGGGTTTATACTTATCTCTCACTCGCTCTCATACCCTCTTATTAAGATTGAGTGAGAGAGAAGTACAAACCGGAAGCACCTTGTGCTCACAGACTGTATATACATTTATCTAGACTCATATCATAAGTCCTCTATTATGCGTTCAAAACCCGTAGGCAATGACCAGCATTACCTGTGGTAGTAGGTGACAGCGACGACAGCTGTTAATTTTGGAAGATGTTCCAAATTTGGATCTCATTACCTTACAATATTCGGTAACGTAATTTCAAAATTACATTACAGCTGTCATCGCTGTCACCTACTACCACAGGTAAGGTAATGCTGGTCATTAGCCTTTTGGCTTCCGAACTCATGTTAGAGTACTTATAATATGTGTGTAGATAAAGTATTGTACGAGACTCTGCGTAATTAGCATTACGCAACCGTCACGTAAACTACTATTAATATATTGGCGTTAACTTCTCTAGACAGGGGTTCTATTCTACCCTGTAAAACCTTATTGCCTCCGACATTTTATCGTATCATTTATTAGCCGCCATTACTGTCAAGTAAATAATAGCTATTATAACGTTGACCTTACAATAACATGTTAAAATCAACATTGTTTTAGACTAAAACAGAGCCTGGAAACTATGTTCAACAAAAATTTTAAACCCTCCTGAACTCTAGGAAAAAAATACATTGTAAACTTCTCTCAAATGCAATGAAAACGGGTCACTTTCTATGGTAATTCAATACAAAGTGACCCGTTTTCATTGCTCTTGACTATATTTGAAAGCAGAAAATCTTCGATATTCTGACGTTGCGAATTTTTCCAATGTTAGGTGATGTTTGCATATTCCATCCTTCCTCCATCCAATATTTGAGGTTACTAGTAAACCAATACGCGTAGGTTATGTTTACATTTGCATGTTTTAACATAGTGGAATAGAGAGATGAGAAGTCGCTATTTGTAACCTAAACTCTAGGCTAGGTATACCAATAAAGAATAAAAATTCATCTAATCTAAAGCTTGATTTCTTCTTACGCTGACATCGGTCGCTGACGTCGGTCCAGCGTACCGTCGGTCGCGTATGCGAAAGAAAAGTCCCGCAGTGCGAAACCGATCGCTGTACGGAAAAGTTTCTGCTCGCCTTCGCTGCGCACGTGCGTACAGCCAACCGGTCAGCGTCGCACTGAGCGCGTGCATATTGGTGTATAGCGCGTCAGCGTACCGACGTACGCGGCGTTGACGAGCGAGACCGACGCTCGCCATCAGCGGCGCGTAGCAATAAATCTGCCGCGGATGTCAGCGTCGCGGTCATAGATCATGGTGTATATTCGTACGCTCGACCGACGTCAGCGACCGACATTAGCGTGGGAGGAAATCAAGCCTAAGATCAACGGTTCGAAGTAGACATCAGGGGCCTTAATATGGCTGCGTTTCTCGCGTGATAGTTTGGATAAGGCATCCGTCGCTTTCTGACACGTAAATATGTAAATAATGTTTATTTAATTGTGCCAAATGGTCGATGCTGGATACTGGCTAAGTAGGTATATTTATTTTAAATATTATGTTTCTGTAAGGTATTTTGCATGTAGTTTTTGTATTTATTCTGTCACTATCTATAAGTATTTGTTTGGTAGTATATATTTATGTATTACCTAGACTATTTATTCGTTTAGCGTACCGTCCGTCTGTCACACTCGGAGCTGGCTGAAAATCAGCGCTGCAGGTGGTTAACACCTCAGCATTATGCTGAGCCAGTGTCCGATTCACTGCCGCGAAGACACACTCACTACTCTTTATTGCTGTTTTCTGTTTTAACTTTTTTTTTCTGTGTGTCTTATGTGTATAGAGAATAAATGTATTTTTCTTTCTTTTCTTTCTAAATAAGTACGAGAGTGACGGATGATTTATCCACATTTGACGCGCGATAATAGACGCAGCCATACTAGGCCCGCAGAAGTAGGTTTCTTTACAAATGAATTTCATAATACTTTGATATTTAATTGACCTAAATCTTGAATTAAATTAGCCCTATATTGCCTATAATTTCAATTTGTCTCATTCTTGTAATGCCCGAAATTTATAATGATCCAAAGCTGCTGATTTCCAAAATACCTGAATTCTGATACGACTGAATCTTAGACTGACTTAAAACAAAACATCTGAGAGGCAAAACGTCCGTCTCAAAATGTCAAATAATTAATTAATTACAGTATAGAATAAATAGAATATAATAATTTATTCGGCTAGTAAATAAAAACAAAAAACGTAAAACACATACACTTGAAAAAAAAAACATATTTACAACAAAACAGCCGAAACGAAGACTATGTAATTTTTGATTTTGAGATTCAGTTGTTACAAATTTAAGCCATATTAGGGATCCGGAGTATAGAAAAAAACATCAGGTGTGTCGGTATTTAGTCATTTTGAAATCTAGACGTATTGATATAGTGAAATTAAGTCGTTATGAAACTTTATCGACATTACAGTATTCAGCTTCTAGCTTTCGGCTGGCTATCGTTATCGCGCTTGCACTCGCAACTGACAGTATATTTGTCACTCGTGTGTCATAGAAAACGATTATTGCCGATCGCTATTGAGAAATCGGTTGCACTGTAGTTAGTTGTGGATGAAAAAAAACCGGTCAAGTGCGAGTCGGACTTTCATTCTTTAAATATTTTTATTTTTTAGTACATCCGCCGTAATCACACATATTCTAACAAAAAACCCACTATCTACTACGGTTCAAAATATACAGCTGTTTAAAGTTAGAACAGACGGACGGACAGCGGAGGCGTATTAATAGGGTTCCCTAAAAAAAATAGTTTAATAAAACGAAAGACACTTTTATACTTAAGAAACGAGAGTATTCAATAAATTTTTCATGACGTAGCATATTGAATCGCTGGATTACGTGAATTAAAAAAACTAGCAGATCACGCTGACCTTTATTTTCTTTTAAAAGAAAACAAAAGTAAGAAAGGGAATAAACCAATAAAGCTACTCAAAGTTATGACTTACGTAGAACTTAAGAACAAGATAATTTAAAATTTATTGATTGCTATTGAGAGAGATAAAAAACCCAGCCAAGTGCTACTCGTAGTTGAACTCGCGTGGAGAGGGTCCCGTACGATTTTGATACATTATAGTCTGGTTTATAAGTAGATTTTTTTTAGTGACAGTTTTATTTGAGACCATGTCAAATTACACTGAAAATGATTACACGGATCACAAAAAGTATCATCCAGCGCGTGAAAAACAGGAAAAAACAAAACATTCAAGTTTACTGATTGAACTAACAATATTAACAATGCTATACAAAACTCAATTTACTGTCAATATAGTAAAATATGGCCGCAAGCTTTAACTGTGTTTGGACCAGCGGCTCTATTCAAGACGGTATTAAAACGATATCGTAGTTTTCCTGTTATGGTATTGTTATGACGTCAGCCGCCATTACTGTCAAGAAAATAAGAGCTATCAAAACGTTGACAATACGATAATAGATCAAATACGATATTGTTTTTACCGTCTTGAATAGAGGTGCTGCACGAGTAACAATTACCGTTTTGCTCGTTAGGCTCACACAGTATGGTGCATATTAGTAGTGAAGGTACTCCCCATTTTTCGACGTGTTTCACAAATTATATGTTTTTGGATATATTTTTATTTGCTATCAACGTGGGTAACACGTTTAATAAATTAGAGAAATTATGAATTTTTGGAATTATTTGATTAAAAAAAATACAGTTTTGTTTAACGATATTACTCGTATTTGGTAACGCAGGGAACGATGTTGTACAGTGTGTGGCCTAGAATAGGGGATAATATTGAAAACAAAGGCTCTATAGACCGACGACGACGACGTGCTAGCCTAGTTGGTAGTAACCCTGCCTACGAAGCTAGCGGTCCTGGGTTCAAATCCCGGTAAGGGCAGATATTTGTGTGATGAGCACGAGTATTTGTTTCTGAGTCGTGGATGTTTTCTATGTATTTAAGTATATATTTCTCTATATAAGTATTTATATCGTTGTCTAGTACCCATAGTACAAGCCTAGAGCTTAGTTTGGGACTAGGTCAATTTGTGTGAGATCGTCCCGTGATATTTATTTATTTATTTATTTATTTTATAGGTCACCAGTACATATCAAATCTTTACTAAACAAAGTTAATCGGAAGTTCAATGCATTGCCAACAATGCAATAGTTCCGCTCAATCGTACTTATTCGAAGCTACTCGGAACGTCTCTTTGACAATTCCTCTGTACTACGACATTGACAACGTTAGCGATAAATAGGTCAGTCAACTTTTTTACCCACACTTTTATTTTACCGGATTTCAACAAACATGTTTGTTTTTAAATATAATATCACTGCTTATTTTCGTTTTTAATGATGTAGTCATTTTACTAGTTTATCAATCTATCTTTTTCAAATACCTACCCATATCTTAATTTCTAAAATGTGTGAAAATTGGGTAATTACGTGTCTACTGAGTTACTGTCCGCGAATTTGTGTGATAAATAGTGAATTGTCAACTGAGTTACCGCATTTTTATTACATACATTTTTAAACAATACATTATAATGTTATTTATGAAAGGAGTTAATGATATTACTACAATTTAAAAATAATTTCACTTAAAATAAGTTCCCAGATTTTATTTTATTTATTAAAATCTGAACGGTGGGCAACAGACAGAAATGTGTGGGTAAAAAAGTTGATTGACCCAAATATCGTTTTGCTATAATACACTGATTATGAATCGTAACTTTAAATTCTTATTGTTTGCAAGATATGGCTTTTGGTTAACTGGGATCTTTTCAGAGAAAATACTTATACCCTAGAAAGTGTCTGTTCTCAATATTATCCCCTATTTTAGGCCACACACTGTATATGAAAAATGTACATTTCCCCCATTACCAGTATTTTTCATTCATACGTTATTATTAACAGTCACCAGCGGGTCACATATGGTTGCGTTAATCGCGTGACAAAATGTGGATAAAGCGTCCGTCACTCTCGTACCTATACACGTGTCAAAAAGTGACGAAAGTTTTATCCACATTTTCCCAATGAAAGTATTAATATCGCAGAAGTAAAAGAGTACCTTAAAAGCTGATTCACCCTTTTTCGGTTGAACATACTGCTTTATTCTAGTGTACCCAGATTTCAAACTTACATGAAGCAGGGTCCAGAGATGTCGTGTGGCGGGTAGACGAGGATCGGCGGCGTGGAGGGCGGGGAGGGGGGGTTCTTGCGGCGAGACAGGATGAAGATGAGCCCGAACAGCAGCAGCAGCGCTAGCACTCCGCAAGAGACGCTCAGGCCCATAAACGCCGCTTCTGAAACAATAAAACAATTTCAAATTGAAAATTCAAAATACTCAGTAAATTGGCCACATGATTGGGATGTAATTCTAATGTAAATAATTGGTTATAATATACAGTGTGTTATCGGCATGCGGGCATTTATTAAAACTGCCGATAATACAAGTATGTTGCTTTAGCAATTGTTTGCAAGTATTATCAATTAAAAAATAATTAAAATAACCTCACAATTAATTTTCTTAGGTATTGTCCATGTTTAATGTAGTGCATGTGCTGCGTGTTCATCGTTATCAGTATCGCTGTTGCTTAGTACAAGGCATGTCGTGGTACGGGGGCAAGTCATAACAATCAAAGAATCCGTAGACTGTCCTTTACACTTGTCAAATTGCTGTGCTTTACATTGCCGGCAATTAAAATTTTGTTAGAAAGTTAACAAAGCCTGAAAATTTGTTTATTAATTAAATTAATGTCATGGTTACGTTACAGATTATACGTTATTTAAACCTCCTTTAAAAAAAGCCAGGGTGCTGGTAACACACTGTATACTCTGAACTACTTATGTCACCTGTGTGGCCATAGTACATTGTGCATCAAGGGTAGTATGAAGGGAATTACTAACGAGAGTATTAGAAGCCCGACGCCGAAGGCGGAGGGCTTTTAATGACTCGAGTTAGTAATCCCCTTACTGCCTGTGATACATACAATGGTTTTCATCACATTTGCGAGGAAAAAAAACAAAGAGAAAATTAAATAGTACATTTCTTTCGATTTGGCGGGTAACATATTGCCATGTATTACTTCAGCTGCATCTCTTAGTTCCGGTGGTGTATTGGTGATAATTAATCTCGTGTCCGAATCCTGGGATGAAGAAGCCATTTTCTTTTTTGTTTTGTACCTATCTATTTTAAAATAAAACACTTTAACTCTGCAAAATATAAAGAAATAACTTTTGACGAACGGGAACGTAAATGGAAACGATTTTTTTTTTGTGACCTCTACCACAGATAATAACTGCGTTTAGTTTCGACCTGGATTCGAGCCAGATTTAGCCAATTTGATAAAAATGTATAATTACTAAAATTAATGATAAATGTTGATATAATCTTGAAATAGGTATAAAAATAATGAAGTTTAATGAAGCGTATAGGTTTTGTGTAATGTAAGTTATAGCCTGGCCAAAAAGTCGAGCCAGTGGTGACAGCTGCAACTAAAAAAAATCCATACAAAATTGTTGCCATGTTTACGCATTTTACGTCAAAAATGTGACAGTTACGTAGAAAGTGGCGCCCTCATTTAATTTCTACTCTTTTTGGTCGCACTATAGTCTATAGCTAATTTTTAAAGATGAAATTAGAAACCGATTTAATTTTTGGCTGAAAATTAAACCTCCTTAGTCAGAAATGATGTACGAAAGAGTTGCAAATTTTAAAAAGAAAGTCATTACTCCCTAGGGATGACAAACTCGCCATAATTCCCGCGGGAACAATTTAGGCCATTGTCGAGCAAGTGTGATGAAAATTTTATTTACGTATCCGTTTAGCTGTTTATGCGCGATTAAAAACAAAACAACATCACAAGCCGAGGTATCTGCACGTAGCACATTTTTACCGTAGGAACAATGCTGCTACGGGCTACGGCGTAGCACTCGCCGCGTTATTGATTGGCAGGTGGATGTGATAAGTGTTGTAAGTGTAGTAAGTTCGTTAAGATAATATTAACCGATTCAGTGCGAGTCGGACTCATGCAGCCTTGTATCCATTTGAGCAGACTCAGGCCGAGCAGTCTCGACTTGAGGCAAACAGCCTCAGTTGACGCTGCTCGATCTGAAGCAAAGGTTCGAGGCACATTGCGGATAAGCTCAAAGCGAGTCGCCTCAGCTTGATCCGCAATGTGCGCAGTTTACACGGTCGTTTCCATCAAATGCACGGCTTGGACTGAGGCTCCTTTGAGCACGGCAAAAGAATCGACCAAATAAGGCTCGCCTCGCGGCGACGAATTTACCTAGTGTCGCGGCGTGCGTCAAGTTGAGACAGCGTCTCCACTTGCGCGGCCTCGGAGCGAGGCAGCTGCTCAACCCGAGGCTGCCTCTAGTGGATACGTGGCTGGTTCCGCCCAACTCACTATTGGCCGATTTTAACAATTTGTTGTTTTGGCGACGAAACAAAAACCAAATACCGTTTTTTGAGGGGACCGGACCCTATAATTTTACTTTTCAACAAAAAAAATATTTCTTTGCCCACCCAACACACAATTGGCCAATTTCATTAACAATCGTTTAGCTGTTTATGCGTGATTAAAAACAAAACAACATACAAGCCGAGGATTCTGCACGTAGCACATTTTTACCGTAGCAACAATGCTGCTACGGGCTACGGCGTAGCACTCGCCGCGTTATTGATTGGCAGTGGATGTGTTAAGTGTTGTAAGTGTAGTAAGTTCGTTAAGATAATATTAACCGATTCAGTGCGAGTCGGACTCATGCAGCCTTGTATCCATTTGAGCAGACTCAGGCCGAGCAGTCTCGACTTGAGGCAAACAGCCTCAGTTGACGCTGCTCGATCTGAAGCAAAGGTTCGAAGCACATTGCTGATAAGCTCGAAGCGAGTCGCCTCAGCTTGATCCACAATGTGCGCAGTTTACACGCTCGTCTCCATCAAATGCACGGCTCGGACTGAGGCTCCTTTGAGCACGGCAAAAGAACCGACAAAATATGGCTCGCCTCGCGGCGACGAATTTGCCTGGTATCGCGGCGTGCCTCAAGTTGAGGCAGCGTCTCCACTTGCGCGGCCTCGGAGCGAGGCAGCTGCTTAACCCGAGGCTGCCTCTAGTGCATACGCGGCTGATTCCGCCCAACTCACAACACTCAAAATACCTTTTTTTGAGAGGACCCTATAATTTTTCTTTTCGACAAAAAATACTTCTTTGCGGCGGTATGGCGGCCATTTGGAACCGTCGGGAAAGTATGGCATGGTGATTTCGTGAATGGCTACTTGACGATGATTAGCTGTGCATAAATTACCCTGGTACAAATGGTTGACTTCTTTTTTTTTATTAATGTGTTTTCGTCGGTATGGCGGGCTGTAAGTCACACCGGAGAAGTATGGCAGTCTACTTATATTTTCATCGACTATCGGAAAATACAAGAATTTTTGTATAACAAATCGTTCGACACTCGTAATTTATCCGACACGTTCGATTAACGCCAGCTTGGGCCGCCGGCACCAGCGCTATGACCATCATTTTCTTTTTCGTAATTACGTAATTAGACCCCTGAAGGGTCGCCTTACTCGATACAAACGACTGGTAATTGTGTGTCACTATTTCTCGGTCTATTTGGTTTTATAGTTCGCCGTTATAACACATCGACCGCCTTAAGGTACGGATCCCAAAAATATTAGATACATTTGTATGTTGATAATGTTGGCTGGTTCCTATAGTACAAACCTTGACTTGAGTTTCTTTTTTATCAATTTGTGTAATTTTGTACCCTAATATCAATTATTTATTTATTTTATTTATTCCTTTATTGCACCTTTATCCTTTAAAATAGTAGTCTTATTTTTTTTCATACAAATTATTTCGGCACGCAATGTATTCAAATAAAAAAGTCGTCTACTTTATGTTCATTGATTTATTGACGACGTTATTGTCAACTCAATATTTGCATTACATTGCTGGCCGGGAAAACTTTAAAAAAATCATAACGCTTAATTATTGAGAGTATTTGTTAAAATGTATTACTGTACCTCTTAATACTGCTTAAATCTATCGTATGTTAAAATTTAGGATCGTATGGAATACACACGCTGTATAACTAAATGCACTCTGCATCATATTTCCACTTATAGTGGTGGTGCAAGCCGAGCCGCAACATACGATACGCCATTATTATCACGGAACAGGATACGGTTCATTGGATTTCAGATAAACAACGACGCATCGTTAATCACTCCAAACCGCACTGTTACACGCAACAAATTATATTAGTATTCTCTACCAGTCATACATACATACATAAAATCACGCCTGTTTCCCAGAGGGGTATGCAGAGACCACTTCTGTCCACCTGCTACGATTCTGACAAATGTCTTTCGCTTCTTCCACATTCATACATCGAGTCATGCACGCACGTCGGTTTCGGGTACTGAAGATTCGGCCCTTTTCCAGTATTTCTCCGATTTCATTCGAAAAAGTACGCCTAGGGCGGCCTCATCCGAACCTTCCTCTCACTTTCGCTCTCTATATCTATTTCGTCAATCTTCTTTCATCCATCTTTTCCAAATGACTGAACCATCGAAGCCCTTTACCAGTCATTCAAATAATTATACAGAAACTTAAATATTGTTCACGTAGGTTAGGTTAGACTTGTAACCATCTCAAGATAACCTGGGATCAAGACGGGTTCAACAGAAAATAGCTTTCTATGAAACGAAAATTCTGCGACGTGATACGTTCTATGTAATGAGTGTCGGTGAAACAACGGTAAACCCATTGACATGTTACCGTATGTAACATCGTACCTGCATTACTCGGTTCTGAGTCCTGATTATTTCTAATTTGTTGCGTATATCTCATTTACTTGCAGACATGGTCAATTTTTTTGGATGTTTCTATTTCTGAAAATAGTTATAACGCATTTAAATTTAGTTCACAGTTCGACCGATAGATTTTTGGGACGCATATTTCTTATATACTTATATTAAAATCTACAGTGGAACGAACTTTGATAACACTCACCTGTATTTTTCCTTTCTGTTTCATGTGTTTGTAACAGTATTATTTTCTTCTTCTCTTTTCTTTAAGTGGCCAGTATTATTTTATATTTACAGCTAAATTTTCAACGATTTGTTTGTTTTCGTTCATTTGACAATATTGTTATCTTTGTTGTCTAGACAACGGGCAGAGACGATATCTTAGGTTTATATTGAACCATGGAGTTAAAACGATGGTTAACCATGGAATTAATGTATGGCATGTATAACTCTGAAATTTTATGAATTTAGAATTTGTAAATTAAAAAGCTAGATCACCAGGGTATATAAACGGCGGCTCGGACTAGAGCGAGCAGTTCTTCTTCAGCCTTAAAAGTGGAAACTTAAATCTCTGAAGTTAGGGTCAAGTCGGACCCCTAGAAGCCTCTATCTTCCTCATACTAATAGTCGACTTTGAGTGTGGCCAAGTCGGGCTCTACGCCTCAAGAATCCTTCTCCATCTACGAGGTTCCTGCTTTCCTCGGGGACCGCTACTCTGATCTTTCATTAACGTCTGGTACCTGGTCTTCCGAATTATCGGAAGACCACGTAACACGACACGTATTGTCATTACGGTAACTCTTATTTCTTCTTCTTTGTCGTTACACTCTTGGCAGAGTGGTCGTGGTCATCACTCCAGGTTTGGTAACCCGGTTAACTATTCGTCGCCATTATTCTTGGGTGGAGGCTTTCATGGTGCAAACGTGCAAGGGGTGGTGGACTGCTGCTTTCGCCTGGTCTGTCCACCTCATCGTAGATCTGCCGCGCGCCCGGGCACCCTCAACTCTACCCTGTACCACCAGGCGCTCAATAGAATATTCATCACGTCGAGATATATGCCCGAAGAAGTTAAGGATGCGGGCTTGCACCATAGAAGATAGACGCTGGTTTATGCCGAGTTCTGTGAGTATCGATATCGGTACAATGCTCACTCCAAGATACTCCGAGCATTCTTCGCCAGCACCACATTTCAAGAGCATCTATCCTCTTTTTCTCGCTTTCCCTCAGGGTCCAAGTCTCCGCACCGTAAAGAAATATGGGAAACACTAGTGCGTTGATCAGAAGGATTTTAGTGGCTTTCGTAAGCCTTTCGTTACGGTTTCTCCATATTTCCTCGGTTTGTCTATGACAGACCTCGTAACAGCCATACGTCGCTTGACCTCTTATTTACTTGACAGTAATGGTGGCCGAGTTGAAAACAATACGATAATACGTCAAAGGCAATATGGTTTTGTCGAGTAGAATAGGGACCTAGGGTGACGGCACCAATGATGGACATTTTTAGCTGACAGGCACTAGTAATGGACACTTCACTCTTAATTCAAATTTTATACGGTCCTAAAAAAACAAATGAATAACCGTTAACTAGTGTAAAATAAGAATCAAGTGTCCATTATTGGTGCCTTGTCCATTACTGGTTCCATCACCGTCATACAAAGTGAAGTTACTAAGAGCCAGCTGTCAACTTTTTGCTAACACGCTCTTTTGGATCTTTCACCTTCTTTATCTATATCTTCTTTACATAGAATAAAACAAAGTCGCTTTCCACGTCTATCTGTCTCTACATCTGTTACTTTCTCCTAAACCATGCAAAGGATTTTGATGCAGTTTCCACCATCAGTTAAATATTTTTTCACGAAAGGTTTTAATGTATAATACATTCTGTTTTATATACAGTCAACAGCATAAATAAGTGACCATTTATGTACCTTATCACTTTAACGTCGTGTATGAAATGTCGTACAAAATTATGAAACGATTGAAAGCGACAAGGTACATAAATGGTCACTTATTTATGCTGTTGACTGTACGTGTGTTACAGAAAACTCACACAAACCGAAGCGCTAGTAAATTCGAATCTGCCAACGTGGCGTGATCTAATCTTAATGTGATGAATATTTAATTCATTTAGCAGACGATACTTTTAGCCTAGGTCATAGTAATCCTGCTACGAAGCTAGCGGTCCCGGTTTTTA
This sequence comes from Acleris literana, assembly GCA_946894065.1. Lineage (NCBI taxonomy): Eukaryota > Metazoa > Arthropoda > Insecta > Lepidoptera > Tortricidae > Acleris > Acleris literana. The sequence continues at coordinate 16,328,505 of OX335684.1, read as the reverse complement.
ATACTGGTCAGGGCAGATATTCATTTGGAAATTTTATGTTGAAAAAACCTTTTTTTCTGGAACAGTTTTGGTCGCACCACAAGGATATTCAAGAAATATTCCCTAAAAATATCAAGAGCTACAGCGGTTTTGGCTGTGCGTTAATCAATTAGTCAGTCAATATCTTCCTTTATATACATAGAAAATACATAATATGCAAACGTTAGGGTTGACTATTTTTTCCCGTCATAACTATTGGGTAGGTTGGTAAGTCGGTAGATAATTTGCAATAAACCTAACGTTTGCATTTCTATAGGCTCAGGCTTTCGATAAGTATGTAATTGGTCTATTTAACAAGCAACAGCAATTTAAAAAAACGATCATTTTCAGTTTTTTTGTAAATCATATAAGGACTGGACTGAAATTTTTCAGTCAACCTATTCGCCATATATTACTTAGCATATTAAATTTGATATATAATAGTTTTTATCGAATAAACAGCCCGGTGAAGGTCGTCTCCTATTCGGATCCCCTACTATAAGACGTGTTGGTCAAATCTTTGACTTTGCGTGCTTTATTAACAACGTCGACCACTTGCCTTTGACAAATCCCGCAGCAATAGAATAATGTGGTAATAAACTTTGCAAAGCGGCAAGCGCTGTTTACTCACTTTGTCAAACTCGAGCGAAGTTTTAATGTATTTTAGAAAACGGAGCCACAAATTCAACTTCAATCTAAATAAAGGAACCTCGGATACTTTGTTAAATATATTTTAAAGTCCAAACTTTTAAGCCGATGTTGAAAGGTTGGGTTGATGTAATAGTTTGTTACAATGTTTTACTTTTGTAACGATAAAATATTTATTGTTCAGTAAAATTTCAATTCAATGAATTCAGAATTGTAAGTTTAGATTGTCCATTAAATTGAAACAGTTATATGGATGCTACATGAAGTAACTAAAGTGATATTTCATTGAAAATATTTACAGTTATTTATTTTTCAAGAAAGTTTCTACGAGATAGTAGTTAATTTAAAAAAACTGTGCATGAAACAGCTCATTATTAATTCAAAAGAGTGCTTTAAATATTCTTCTATAGTCGATTAGACGAAGAAATCTAAAATAGGTTAAGTTCATAAGATTATAATTATATTAAGTTTATTCTTTTGTTTCACTGATAAACTTCAAATATCAATTAAATTACTTTTAGGAAACTGCTCCACTAATATTTAAATCCAGATAACTTCATATTTAGAACACTAAAACCAACGCACATTAACCTTAACTAGGCATGTTCCAGACAAGTTAACAAACCCACCACAATGCCTCCACCTAGCCATACAAAGAACTTAAGAAAGCCCTTAAATTCAATGAAGTCATAACATGTCCCTAAAAGCTCTTCCACACATGTCGCTTAACGACTGTTCAGCGTTAAAGGCTTTCTGCAGAACAACTTTGACACTTCCCCCTGAACTGACATTATCTTTTATCCCTCTTCAAACTTTCTTATTTTATCCCGCCATTTTCAAGCCGGCTTAAGATCATACGTCAATGGAACTCGGTCCCTTGGCCGCGACGACGAGCGACGCGAGCGGGCCGAATGCAGTAATGATTTCTTTGCGAGAATATTTCTTGGGCGATAAGGAGTTCCACATTTCGAGATGGTAATGAAGAAAGATAGAAAAGGTCAAGGTTTTGAATATGTATAAGAACACTAGGAACGTTTTTATCTATGTAAATTTGGTGCGAGTTTGTATCAGTCGAAATAAAGAGCGTCGGTGGCTTTGGGGGTCGACTCGTGATTGTAAGGAACCGAGTTGGAACCCCCGCGGTCACCATGTACTAATGAGTTTTTTTAACTTAAGTACATTACCCGGTGCTCTTACGTTGAAGGAAAAACATCGCGAGAAAACCTGCACGTTTGAACAGCTGAGTGTGGTAGAGGGTAATTGCTCTGTGTAAGAGATCCTGTGCCTGTGTCTTGGTGTGCATTGGTTTGTGTCTGTGTAAGAGGGTAATCTATAAGATAAGATAAGATCAGTAGAGATAAGTTGCATCCTATCAAGTAACGAAATACACTATAATGATAGTCGGATTAATTTGATATTACCGACATGTAAAAGAGGGGTGTGTAATGTTTAGTATAGAAACAAATGGTCTAATTTTCATTTTACATAACACGAATTGCATAATTTCGATATCTATAATAAACCAACGATATAATAATCATGATGCATAAAACGAAAAAAATAAATTTCTAAAACTATAATGTTCATAAATTAAAACATAATTATTTCTAACGGCTTGCATTACTATTAATATGGTCACAGTTCTAACTTAACCTAACCTAGTTAGAAGAAATTGACTAAAAATTCATAATAACATGGTTTATAATAGTTTTAATAATTGAGTGTTATGTTATTCGATCGTATGGCTTATGAAATTATACAATTGGTTTTCCTGCTAAACATTCATTATGCTTTTCGTGGTTAGTTAAATGAAATTATACAAAACGTTTATAATTGAAGAGCACCCGTAAAAAAGTCCTCTTGAGGCCATTTACTGAGAAATTGTTATGACTTTTTGAATATGAAATTGGAAACAAGATTGGGATCGATGTAAGCAATGGATATGTAAGATACACTTTATTGTACAAAACACAGAAATTCAAATACAATATTTACCGAATAGGAACGTACAAAGGCGAACTTTAAGGGATCTCTTCCCTAACATAACCTAACCTTTGAGTGATTGACAATCTTTGGATTTTTGTTTTGTGTCCGTTTTGTAAAGGCTTTTTATTCTATCATATTTCAGACGTCACTGAATTTTGCATCCATATATTCATTACAAGTCAGACTATCTGATATCAAAAATAACTTACAAAGTCACACAGCTATTATAAGCTTGCCAAAACTAGAACTAGTAAAGAATATTAAACTTACTAAACTCTGATGAATGCTTACTTGCAGACCAATCAAGTACTTTAGCACTTTGTTAAGCTTTTATGACAATTTGGTTAAGTAGCGCTTACTGTCAAGCTAATAAGAGCTGCCAAAACTTCTACAATATGATTATATCGAAATAGGATGGGCTAATACAATCTGAAATAAAGGCCCTGGACAGTAGTAAGATGTCACTACCAATTCTAGTCAAATTCATATCATCATCATCATCATGTCAGCCGAAAGACGTCCACTCCTGGACATAGGCCTCCCCCAAGGCTCTCCACTCAGACCGGTCTTGTGCTTTTCGCATCCACCGCGTTCCCGCGATCTTTACAAGGTCGTCACTCCACCTTGTTGGAGGCCTACCTACAGCTCGTCTCCCGGTCCGCGGACGCCACTCAAGAACCTTCTGACCCCATCGGCCATCAGTCCTGCGAGCAATGTGCCCAGCCAACTGCCACTTAAGTTCGTCTTTGTTCCCATTCTAATTCATATAGTATTTAGAAATGTTAACAGTGATACTTCAGTCTTAGCTAACGTTAAATTGAGTCCCTGTAAGGCTAACTAGGATGATAATAAAATAAAAGATAAAAATATGTTTATTAAGTAAGTAGGCACGGGCACTTTTGCATGTCAAAAATCTATACAGACGACAAACGAACACACAGTCAACCTGGGGCCTGTTTTATAAAATTGCTTCCGCCATTATTAAAGTGCTCCGATATAAATACAACGTCACGTGACGCAGTGCGGCTTAAGCGCCATCGACAATAAGGTCCCTTTTCATAGATAACGTATAGTTGTTGTAGTGTAAAAGGCAATATGGTTATATTAAGTAGAGTCCCTGTACATAAATAATTCAAACAACGACGAATTAGTTTTGATGATGCCAATGTAAGTTTAGGTCATAATCATCGCAAGTCATAGCTTGTTTTTTTATAGAAACTGTTACTTTTTCAGGATTTTTATAAATCAAACCTAACCTAACCTAGCCTTGTCTACACGTTAGGTATTTCAGAACTTCTGAAAAGTTTACAGTTTCAGCGATATAAAAAATGATGATTATCAAAAATTATGTCAACAATTACATTATGAATAAATTACATTAAGTAAGAAACTGGGAATTTTTCAACAAAACTTGGCACAATATTAATACTAGATGTATGTAGCTATACAAAAAAAAATCAGCTCTTAAACATAAAAGGGCATTGTTTCTTCCCTTATCCTGCTACGGCCTTTATTCTTGTATTTTTACTTCATTTGTGTGTTGTTGTGAATAAATGTATTTTCTTTCTTTCTTTCTTTCTTTCTTTACACTAGCCGTAAAATGAACTGCATAGCCATATCATAATAACCCCCGAGGTCAGTATTTGGATTTTGTGCAGTCGAATACCGACATGTATTAGATTTGACCTTTAGCCTAACGTGCTGACGTCATACGTAGCGGTAAACTTTTCGAACGAAACGAAAGATAACTCGATTGGTACCGTATTGGGTATATTGGATATTTGCGGGTTTCCTTTAACGGTACGAGATTGAAAGGACAGGATAATTGTAAGTCCGTCTGTCCGTAATAGATAATTTACTCAATAGAATAAACCTAAAAAATACTTACGAGATTGCGTAAATACTTTATACTAGTTTTTACTTTTTACACGTCTGCCCCAAAAAAGGAGTGTAATGTTTTAAGGGTTCATGTTTGTATGTATGTATGTATGTAGCTATGTGAGTTTCTTTATTCCACTATAACTTCTAAATCCCTTGACCGATTTAGATGTGTGAGGTATCGTTAGAATCCTTACGTCATCCCGGGTGACATAGGATACCTAAACTGTTAAAATTGCAATAATAACAATGGCAAAATAACAATTATTAACATATGTAGGTATATCGTTTCATATAGTTATTAAATAGCTTAATTAGATTGAAACCTCCGATATGACAGGGACCCTTACTATCAGACCCGATAACGTTTAAACGACTTAACCGATTTTCATAATACCTAGCTAAAAACTATTCTGATTAAACAAGCCTTCTTTAAAAAAAAAACGCCTGGAAATGGGTCCATTTGTTTGGGGGTTACAATGCCCCAGACGCACAGATATACAGACACACGATACACAGACAGTATTTATTATTAAATAAAGTTATTTGATGCTATTTTAGATGTGTTTGAGTTTCAGTAAGTCTACTTAGTCGTGAAAGGTTTCCTTTTATGTTTGTTACATGTACTTTCATTTAACCTTGTAAGGCCCAGTGTGCGATAGAATGTACATGATCAAGGCAATTTAATTTGAACTGTGTTACAATGGTAATAAGGTTTATTTTCCTATCTTGATAAACTGAAAATGTCATTATCGAACAAACGTAATTGAACTTTATTGCCTTGATGGTAGATTCAAAGTCCCACTCACAAAAAACTCCGTGTTTGTAGTATGGTGGGCCTTACGAGGTTAAGATATTATTCTGATTTTTATCACTTGTAGTTTTGGCTATAGTAACTCTAACGAAAATAACACTTTACAAGTTTAATATTGCCTAAACGATGCCCAAAATCTAAAAAATAACAACATGTACATAATGATTTTCATTTGTCTGCCAAGGCAATATTACCGTCTGGAGGTTAAAATCTACGTTTGACATGTCATAATAGTCGGCGATTTAGTTTTCACTTTAGGGTGATTCCACGGGCGTTTCAACCGCCGTCAGTCCGCTGTCCTAAGTATTTAAGAAATAGGCGATAATATACTTAAAATTATAGAGTAGAAAAGAATAGAATAGAAACGGTTTATTCGGTGCTAAAATAAAATGAACATAAACAACAGCAAAACATTATAAAAAGTAGAGTAATACAAACTTAGAGTACTTAATCTAAAACTAACACCAAAAAGGTGGCCACTCAGCATGGTGTCAGGCTTACTAGCCTTGAAATTCGATCAATTGTGGCAAGAATTATGATAACAGTATAGCTCTGTGTGAATATTAGCTGCTTGGTGTAGCTCATTCTTTCAATATTTATGACAGCGGACTGACGGCGGTTGAAACGCCCGTGGAATCACCCTTTACAGTAATTATATCTGAGTAGCAAAATTTCCTAGGCACGAGTCAAATTACCAATCACCCTGTACTTATATCGGACATAACTTCTATAATAGTCGTTACCCCAAAGAGTATGAATCCGACGTTTACGGCCGTCGTTACGGCGTGAGAAATATGATATGATACGTCGTTAATATTTTTATGAGCGACATTAAATACGTAGGATTTTATAGGTTAATAATTTAACGAGGTTATACACAAATTTGATACTTAACTAGTAATAAAGTATACGTTTAATAATCGTAAATATAGTTGTTAACTAGGGCGATTTTGTGTCCTTTTAAAAGCATTTTTTTTTTGACAATGTTATTAAAAATTCAGCAACAAAAAAAAAGGAATTGTTTAACTATATCACTTCCAAATTTTCCAAAACTATGGAGAAATTATAATTTGCTGACATACAACACTTTTTTATGTGGGGTGTGATTCTCTCAACAACGACAGACGGACGGACGAACGAGTGATTGTCCAAGCGGCGAGTTTAAGTAGTCCCGTCAGAGTGAACAAAACATATTTTAGTGCGTGTATTCAATTTGGCAGCATGACTTTTCGAACGTAAAAGGCTGCCTAATTGACAATGCACACGCTAAAATGTGTTTTGTTCGCTCGGACGGGACAACTTAAACTCGCCGCTTCGATTCACTTGTCCGTCCGACCGACCGCCGTTTTTTGAGAGAATAACACCCCTGGGCACTATAAAAAATTTACTTAATTCTGTTCATGGCACTAATGCACCAAAGTAGCAGACTATTTAATTAATAAGTGGTTTAATGATTTTAGACGTGGTCAAATCTGATGCTCCAGTCTCTGGTCGCCCATTTAGAGTCACTACTGAGGATGTTGTTGAAAAAGTCCATATTATCGTACCTGACTGCCGCCCAGTGAAGGTGCGTGAAAAAGCTGACACATTATTATTATTTATTGAAAAAGCTGATATATTTCAAATAGAGAATTTTCATTTCGATTCCCCTCGAACAGAATCGATATTATTTCGGTTCTGAGATGCATTGCGCTAACTAACGATTCTATTCGTTTCATTTTTAAACCAATCGCGTCACTGGTAGATGAAGTGATACGAAAAGTCACGTGATCTGCCAGTGACGCGATTGGTTTAAAAACGAAACGAATAGAAACGTTAGTAGCGCAATGCATCTTGGCAGGGCTCTCTGTTCAAAGAGAAATACTCGTAACGGTAATTTCGCCCGCTAATTTGTCCGCACCGCCCACTACATTATTTTCTCGTCTTTCCTACCCTATTAGCTAGCTCTTTAGTTGTATTTCAGTAGTTCAGCTTGAAGTCGAGCCGGCCTTATCATTTTAAAACAACATAGTTGTCATGCTTTCCAACTGCAGGAAGAATCGAAAACCAAAAGTACCAGGTTAAACCCAGCGATCATAACCAGAGATCGGATCAAGGATGCAATTCCCCGGGGTTTAAGTCTGTTATTTTAACATAGATATGAAAGAATATGCCTTACAATCCCGCGAGTCGTTTTGTTACCTACCTTTCTGAAAAGGTAAAGAACTTTTAATTTTAAGTAGTTACATACATACATAATCTCACGCCTTCGTTCCCTGAGTGGGGTAGGCAGAGCTACAGAATTACAAACATCTCTAAAAACTTGTTGATAATTCTATAACCACAATTTGCACAATTAGGCTAAGATGTTTACCAGCGTATTAGTGACAGGTTGCAAGCCCATCGCCTAACAGTACTACAAGCCTTTATTCCCTTAGTCGTCTCTTACGACATCCACGGGAAGACATGGAGTGGCACTATTCTAACTCGGCAACCACACGAGTAAGTAGTTTACACTATAAAATTGACAAAATATGTAATAACAACAACAAAAAAATACAGTAACGCATAGATAAATAAATAAATATGCTATTGAGATGTAACTCGTTTATTTATACAATTACATTTCTGCTTAAGAGTAATTTTATATCTAAAATATTTTTTTAAGTATATGTAAAATAAATGACCTATTATTATAGATAGCGAACATTTTCATTTTGTTTATTTAGTTTAACCCTCGACAAAAGTTATTAATTATTAACAATAACCCATTTCCCAAAAACCCGGGAAATCCCGAGTCACATCCATGTTAAGCATAACGTTTGAGGTCCTTCACCCCAAATCTTAGATCCGGTCACTGATCATAACGCTCGCAAATCGATTCCGCTCCGAGCGAGCGTTTCCGAAGAACCTGGTTAAGAACATAATTAACCGGTATTTTTCGAACCGTTCCCAAGCCATCGCTTGGATACGATGAAGCATAATTATTATATTAAGGCCCAGTATGCAACAGGATGTCCATTACCAAGGCAATTTAATTTGAACTGTATTTCAATAGGAATAAAGTTTATTTTCTTTTCTTCATACATTGAAAATTGCATTTTCGAACAAACGTAATTGAACTTTATTGCCTTGATGGTAGATTCAAAGTCCCACTGACAAAAAACCGGCTGTTTGTAGTACGGTGGGCCTTAGGAGCTTAAAGGTCACAGCACACATATCAACTCGGAAAGGGATCAACGCAAAGTGAAACATTGAAAAGGGAACTTTGACCTGTGTTAATACGATACATTTTTCAGTGGACGACTGCTAGCTCGTGCCGAGGTGAGGCGTTGCCGTTCCGATGCCGATAAGTGTGCGTTGCAGTAGGGAGTTTCATACAAATGATACTGAACGGCTCGAGTTGATAGGGTGACGATCCCTTTCCGAGTTGATATGTGTGCTGTGACCTTAAGTGTGTGTCACTCACCTCTCCAGTTAACACCATTAACGATGGAAAAACCGGTGACAGTGCTGGTCGTCGGTGACTTCTCAAAGACTGGATTAGCTGGAGACGGCTCAAACTGGATCTCGGCGTATCTGTCGTTCGCTGGCTCCTCGTATTCCGGCTGGCTGGGATCGTAGTAATCCGTGGACTCAGACTGCTTTTCTGCGTTGTCCGACTCGTATTCTAAGGAAAGAAAGTTAAGTTAAGTAAGGAAATATTTTTAATTCTTCTGTTTTTTGGATGTACGAGTATGTACTGTTTTTTGGATGTTTTTTGGATGTATGTGTAGGTATGTACTATTTGTTATTTTCTGTTATTTTGTAAATTTGCCTATCCTCTTGCCTCTTGCCTATCCTTGTTTATTCTACTCCAATGCTAACTGGAGGAGATCCCATATGGGATAGGTTTGCCTATGTACATTATCTATATTGATGCAAAAAATATATATTAATTCCACGTTCGTTTCCTCGTGTGGTTGCCGAGTTAGAATAGTGCCACTCCATGTCTTCCCGTGGATGTCGTAAGAGACGACTAAGAGAATAAAGGGTTGTAGTACTGTTAGGCGATGGGCTTGCAACCTGTCACTAATACGCTGGTAAACATCTTAGCCTGATTGTGCAAATTGTGGTTATAGAATTATCAACAAGTTTTTAGAGATGTTTGTAATTCTGTAGCTCTGCCTACCCCACTCTGGGAACGAAGGCGTGAGATTATGTAAGAGAGTACATACATATGTACTCTCTTACACACTCAGCTGCAATGTGCAGGTTTCCTCACGATGTTTTTCCTTCGCCGTAAGAGTATCGGGTAATGTACTTAACTTACTTAACAAAAAACTTCTTACGACTTGAATCATAACGTCACTGTGACACAGTTCTATCGTGGGTCACGGTTCCATTGGGCTGATAGTACAGTCACCGAATAAAAAAAATTATTGAGCATACTTAGAACCTTGTCATTGTGAATGCCGTTGTGATTGTCATGTGTGTCATTTGATGTTCCGTTTGAAGTTTACTATGACAATGCACTAAAGTGCTTAAAATTTTCGTTGGGGTACCGCGGAGGTTCGAACATTCTGCCGTCCTACCAAAGAAGGCAGCGAAGTAAGTGCATAGTAATAGTATTAGCATTTTAATTTTAATATGGTTACCAATAGAGTTTATAATGGTTTAACAACTACATTGCATTTAGCCGCCTTTTTTGGTAGGACGACAGTATTCTACCTAGTAAAACAACATTTCTATGACCTTAGAGATAAATAGTTTAATAAAAAAACAACATGATTCGATTTTCCCCATGCGCCACGCGACCAACGCACTCTAGCAGTGACAGCTCACTGACACATGCGGTTGTCAGGCAGGAAGTGGTGCCAACCGCAGGGCGTTTATTGCAGTACGCCACAAATATTGCTTTTGACATGTTATAGTATTATTAACGTTAAGCACTAAAGCAGCAAGCAGTAAGTTAGTAATACTTTTTGCGTGAAGTGTTTATTACTATTTCGTAATAGTAGTTTATGTGGCTGGTGCATAATAAGAGGCATTAAAGCACGAGAGTCGAGCCGAAGGCGAGTTTCATAATAAGATCACACGAGTGTTTTAATGCCTAATTATGTATAGCCGCATACATAACTTTATCTACATGCATATCATAAAATTTCTATGATATGTTCAGATATGGCCTGTATTTTTATTAAGTTAGTGTTACTGTTAACTTGTTTGTAGTAACAAAGCTTAAAAAAAAAACTTTATTTGTAATGTACAGATATGGCTTGCATTTTCAAGTTAGTGGTACAGTATTACCAATACTTTAATGTTTAGGTACCGACACTTTAATGTAAACATTACGATGCACTATACTTTAATGTAAACATTAAGATGCAACCACGGATACAGGTTTCTTAATATAGGCGATTTGCTTATCGCTTCTGAACATATTGTAGGGAAGTTATGATATGGACGTAGATAAATATGTTATTTGCTTCGTTTTCTGTCTTTCTTTTTATGTGCAATACTTTTGTTACTTTCTGTATCATAATTTGCTTGACTTGTATAGACTGCCATTAGGCATTAAGCACGCCATTTGTACTATTTTTCGTGCATTAAAGGATAAATAAATAGATTTAAAAAATGGCGGCTGAGTTAAAAACAATACGGAATCGTAAAATGGGACATAAGAAACGCGAGGCGACTTTGATAATTTTTTGAATCATCGATTTTGTGCAGTATCTGAGTTATTATTTAGCACTTTCGCGACATCACTTTTGTATTATTCATATGCGAGCGCAAAATATTAGTAGATCAAGTATTTTACAGAAAAATTGGATTTAAAAACTGGTTTGCCCTTGCATCTCCGACACTCGTTTCATACAATGTTTTACTTCGCCTAATTTTCATTTCATCGACAAGCATTTACACATGCAGGAGTTATAATTTTTGGAGGCCACAGGTCTAACCTAACCTAACCTACGTAACCCATGCTTAATATAACCTAAAAACATTAAGGTTTCAGCAGAAATTAGATTTCGATCAAATTAATGTCGCTTTAACATGGAGATCCCTTAAAAACTACGAAACAAAGAACCACTATTTTTGACATGCTTCAGGGGTGACTTTTATATTGTGACTAGAGGACGCCCGCGACTTCGTTCGCGCGTAGAATTAGTTTCCCGCTACTCCCCCTATTTCACCCCATTAGGGGTTGAATTTCTAAAAATCCTTTCTTAGTGCTCACTTACATCATGAAAGGAACCCCTGTACCAAATTTCAAGTTTCTAGGTACAATAGTTTCGGCTGTGCGTTGATATCTAAGTCAGTCAGTCAGTTTTGCCTTTTATATATATAGATATAGACACAGGGGTAATCAAAGTAGGCCCATTTTAAGAAACGAGATTTGATGCCGCGTAATGTTTTTTTTTTTTTAAATCCCTTTGAACCGCATACAATCTCTTCGCATAATGTATCTTTTCGCATAACATCATTTTAGGCTGAAATTGCAGAATTTAATAAAAATCCATTATGCACAATGGGTTAGGTAAGGTTAGGTTAGTTTTTATAATAATTAATATAAAACCGTTTCTATTGTAAAAACAGTTTTCGGCCAAATTATTTTATGCGAAAAGATACATTATGCGTAAAAAAATGCGATCCAACAGTGAACCGTTTTTTTTTTCGACTAAGCCGTCCTTCATAGTCTGCCTCTAGCTTTTTTAAGTTACTCGGAATGTGGCACCAATAGATATTTAAAAAATATATTTTTCGATTATATGCGGGAGTTACAGAAGATTTATTTTTATTTATTTTCAAACTAACCCCATTTTACCAGAATAGAAGTAGAAGCACAGTAATATTTTGCTCTTTTATTCCCACACTGAAATAAATTGAAACAGAAATATTTCCACGACTAAACATTGGCCTCCTCTGTGATTACTTCTAATTCTCGCAACAAAAACTCTCGAACTTTTTGCTGACAGAATCAACTCTGACTTGTTTCTAACACTGACGAAACGAGTTTGTAATTACTCGTACTGTTTTTGTCAGTTTCGTGTATTTTATCTTTTTATTTTTTACTCTATTCGGTGTGACGTTCGAGGATAATTAAAAACGGCGAATATTTGGTGTTCAACAAGTGAATGTTAGGGTATAATATGTATATGCGCTTAATTGTGAATTGTTTGAGGGATTTATTTCTTTCCAGTACAAATGTATGATTCTCTTTGGCACTGAGCAATCTTTTCAGCACGTACAAAATCCAACATTGTTACATGAGTCATGTACTCGTCAAATTACGTTAAAACTTTACTTTAGGTAAGTAAGTTTATTACCCGACTGCGGCAAAGCCCAAAAGGAGTGGTACCTGTATGTATGTCCGACTCTATGTTCCCTCGGAACTACTAAACGGCTAAACCGATTTTAATAAATTATACGTGGTTAGATTCGTCTTAACCACTAGAGTATCATAGGCTATATTAAAATTGGGTGCGCTAAAGTTCATATAAAATTGCAACTCCGATTATTGGAACTCCTAATTTTTTTCTCATACCATTTTACATCATAATGATCACTCTTCATACTCTTCATAATATTTTTTAATACTAATGATCGGAACTTATACTCATCTGAACTTATACCGCCAATATTCATGGAACCGTACACTTTTCAGAATTTCTTAAATATCTTACGTGTAGATAAAATTAGGTTAGAACAATCCACAAAAAGTAACAGTTTAAAAAAAAATGCATTATGAGTTGCGATAATTATGACTTAAAAAAGTATGAACAAAAAAGTATGAGCAAAATTTTTCGAAGAAATGATGAGGATAGACACAAATCGTTATTTGTATAAAAAATCTAAAGACCAATTTTATATGAGCCAATATAGACCCATTAAAATTATTGGAAATCAAAATGGCGCATTTGAGGCGCCAAATTGCGCGGCATTAAAACTAACATTATGTTGACGACATTATTTAAACAGCAATTGGGTTATCAAAGCATGTTTTTTGTTAGACTCGTTTAACAATCAATTACAAGTGAGTTGATAAATATCAAACTCCAATATGTCCTTGAAATTTGGTATAGGAATTTAAAAATTAATCCGAACAAATTAAGTTTTAAATTCGTATACCTACCAAATTTCAAGGACATATTGGAGTTTGATATTTATCAACTCAAGTATGTTTATGAAGATTAAGCGCGTCGGAGTGTCAACCTTATGTTATTTTCATACAAGACAAACCTTATGTCCATCGAATTGGAATCTAAAGTATAACTTGCATGAACTAGGATAGACAGCTTTAGCTTCTGTGTCTTCTGTAGGTATACAACAATCATAATTCTGGGGACCTAGTGAAAAAGGGTATAAGTCCACTTAACTCGTAATAAATAAAAAAATTAAAACCCGCCTTCAAAAACGCAAAAAATAACTTCTTTTAAAATTGTAGGTACCTAATAGGTTAGTCCAACTGAAGTATTATTTTAAGTTATTTCAAGTACGCCGCAAGCAACGCCGCGGGAAAGTCATAGTCATATTTCAACAAGTAAATATTCTTCGTTGTAGTCGCTCAACTATCTTAATCGATATATCTTATCGCCACCCTTGAAATCAGTACCGTTGAGGAGTTCCGGAGGCCATCCATGGTCTTCATCATTAGTTCCACTTCACCAAATGATATTTTCTGTATGCAAATGCTGGACTTGTTACTAAAAATACTAAAATACGCTATATGTTTGCCTACAATATTTGAGGAGTTCCCTCAATTCCTCACTGATCCCCTCATCAGATTCAGATTTGGTGACAATGGGACCACCTCGAAAGTATACTCTATCAAACTAAGAAAGAATTTTTTAAATCAGTCAACAATTGACTGAGTAATCGGTGAACATACATAAAAAAATTGGTAAAAAAATACAGTGGTACGTACTACAAGTATTAACCCCTCTTTTTTTGAAGTCGGTTAAAAAGGGTATATACATAAACAGCGTGTACTAGACTTATACCCTTTTTCACTTGATCTTCTGGTGACTTATAACCTTTTTCACTAAGATTCCAGAATTAATCTTAAATAAGAGTAACGTATGTAACAGTGTGTCTGTGTATCTATTTGTCTGTTTGTGGACTCTTATAACTCGCAAATGGATGGACAGATTTATTTATTTTTTATTTTAAAGAAAGCCTTTTTTATCGGGATGGAAACCGTTATATGTTTGATGAAAATTGATTGATGTTTATCAGATGTTTATATATATTTTTATTTTCTTTCTATCTCACTGCTATGAAAATTACCTTAATTAAAAAAATTAAAAAGCAAGCTTTAAAAAACCCGACTTTTGTTGCTAACCAATTTTAAATCGTTATAAATCCTAAATTATCGTTCAAAGTGAAAAATGATTAAAGAAACCTAAATATTATTTTTAAATACCTATTCAACAATACCCCATTTGTCATAGTTCGTCCACTTTTTTTTTTCTTTTTTACAATATGGCGTCTAGTTGCCGCCATATTGATTTTTAAACAATGTCATATCTTTAGTGACACTCATGAGATTAGGACAAATCGATTCACATAAGAATCATCAAAATCGGTCCACGCGTTTAGTTTCTAGAACGCCACAAAGGAACAAACATACATATATAGGCTGTGAAACACAATACCCTCCGGCAGTCGGGTAAAAAGATGCTGCAATCTGATCTTGGCAATATTATACTGCTCTCCTAATCCAATAAGAAGTATCTCAGTCTAAACTCCTGTAGTAATATCAACCTTATTACTAACAAAAGAGAATTAAAACTGCTTTGTTCATTAAATTACTTAGTAAGCTTTTAATTTTAACCCCCGACGCATACAGAGGGGTGTTAGTGTTTGATGCCTACTCGTATCTCTACCAATTTGTTTGTCTATGGCATCGTAATTTCCAAACATACAAACCAATTTAGACGCGGTTTTTTGACGTGATAACGTCTTATAAATCGATGAACGCCGGCTGCACGCACGAAAAAGTGTCACGTTCCGCCTCATTGTCACGTTCCGCCTGAGCCGAGCGTGCAAGCGAGAGTGCGGAACAAGCGATAGAGAGGCACGATCGGCCTAAGCATTCGGCTTGTGTGTTTTCTTATGACGTTATCACGTAAAATTATCGTCCGTAAACCGACTTTACAGACAACCAATTTATATTTATTAAAAAACTTATTTATCTAGTTTGTTTCTTAGCCAGATTTGATGAAAATTTATTGTGAAGTTTAGGAGTTATCATGTCTAAAAGTAGGGGTCGCGCTTTTCACCTATTTAAAAAAGTTCACTAATGTTTGACCAAAAAACGTTTCACCAAATGATTCATTTCACAAACATATCATTTGACAAACCGCTTTTTTTTCCGAAACTGTAAATATTTCAGGATTTATAAAAAACAAACCTAATCTAACCTATAGGATTCTACACGATGTTCCTGAAGTAAATCCTGAAAAATTTACAGTTTCGGAAAAAATAGCGGTTTGTCATATGATTGTGAAATGAATCATTTGGTGAAACGTTTTCTGTTCTAACGACAGGACCCCATTTAAAAATATATTTATTCCATTTGTATTATTAAAAATCGTGCTTGAATAACAAATTAGATGAAAACGGTCTCGTTCAGAAAAGAAACTAC
Source organism: Acleris literana (assembly GCA_946894065.1). Taxonomy (NCBI): domain Eukaryota; kingdom Metazoa; phylum Arthropoda; class Insecta; order Lepidoptera; family Tortricidae; genus Acleris; species Acleris literana. Next base: position 16,312,552 of record OX335684.1, on the reverse strand, counting down.
ACTGCATTTATATTTTAACTCAATCCGAGCTCAAAGAAAACCTCTGCTCGCAGTTACTCAAATAAAATATTAAATGCGGAATACAGAAAATCCGGTTAAAGCGGTCCAGTGGGTTTTAGCCAAGCGATCGTCCAAACGATACGTCCTCTCGTTTATTAAAAGGTCTGGCTTTGAACGACGTTCCCATGCCTACCAGGGTACCATTAAGTAGATATAGGGATAGTTGGCAGCTTATTTACCTATAATGTTACTATTGCTGTCACGGAAGTAATAACATAATAATAATATTTTTAAATAAATACATGTAGTATTCTCATTAAGTAAAACCAATTTCCCCGTTAAAATACTGTTTATTTAACCGAAACCAAGTTATTTTCTAATTTAAAACTACATTTATAATATTGGCCTCGTGTGGTTGCCGAGTTAGAATAGTGCCACTCCATGTCTTCCCGTGGATGTCGTAAGAGACGACTAAGGGAATAAAGCCTTGTAGTACTGTTAGGTGATGGGCTTGCAACCTGTCACTAATACGCTGGTAAACATCTTAGCCTAATTGTGCAAATTGTGGTTATAGAATTATCAACAAGTTTTTAGAGTTGTTTTTAATTCTGTAGCTCTGCCTACCCCACTCTGGGAACGAAGGCGTGAGATTATGTATGTATGTATTTATAATATTGAACTCGTCTTTTGAGTAGCGCACAGCATAGCCATCACCATTCGTCCCTCTTTTTTTATTCACCCTTTCATTCATTTGTTCTTATTCGCTGACAGCCAATCATCACACTGACATCCTTCGGTTATCCATTCCGTTCATTCCTACATACATCAGAGGAAAATCTCGTACCAATTGGCATAGTTCCAAACTAAGCTCTAGGCTTCTAATATCGTTACTAGACAACGCAATAAGTACCTTAATAGAGAAATTAATGCTTACTGAATACACAGAAAACATCCAAGACTAAGTGAGTGACGACCTTGTAAAGATCGCGGGAACGCGGTGGATGCGAAAAGCACAAGATCGGTCTGAGTGGAGAGCCTTGGGGGAGGCCTATGTCCAGCAGTGGACGTCTTTCGGCTGACATGATGATGATCATGATCCAAGACTAAGAAACAAATACTCGCACTCGCACTCATCACACAAAATATTTGCCCGTACCAGGAATGGAACCCGGTACCGCTAGCTTCGTAGGCAGGGTCACTACCAACTAGGTCAACGCGTCGTCAATTATATTTACTCTATCGATAATTCGTTGTAAATAAATATTCACTTCCTTAACGTCATTACATTTTTATTGACTTGAGAAAGGGCTGTGGCAAATAGCTTGACAAAATAATTGATTAAAATTCTTATTACATGCCTGGGTCTCTATTCTACTGGGTAAAACCATATTGCTTTGGACATGTTATCGTGTTATCAACATAACGATAGCTCGTACTTCATCATCATCATCATCATCATCATCATTCTCCTGCCCTTATCCCAATTATTCGTGGTCGCCGCAACATATATTTTTCTTCCATACTTCTCTATTAGTCGTCATCTCGGTAGTCACTCCCTTTCTAGCCATATCATCTTTCACACAGTCCATCCATCGTTTCTTTGGTCTTCCCCTACTTTTATAGCCTTCCACATTCATACTCAAAACTTTCCTGACGATATTTTCCTCATTTCTCCGCAGCACATGCTCATACCATGACAACCGATTTCCACACAACTTTTCAGTCACCGGTGTCACTTTCAGACTTCCTCTTATATACTCATTTCTTATTCTATCCATTCGCGTATCACCACACATCCCTCTTAGCATCCTCATTTCATCTGCATGCAAATGCCTTTCATTCATCCTTACTTCATCATCATCATCATTTTTAATTTAATTTAGCTTACATCTGTAATGATTTTATTTGCGTTAGTTTTAAAATAGTTATTTATTACTTTAGTACCTTGTAATGTTACTTTTAAGTATTATTATATTTTATGATTAGAATAAATGACCATCTGCTGGAGTTTCTTGCGGCGCTTCTTCTCCGCAATGATGGTCTTGTCCAAAGCGCTAGTAGATTCACTCCATATTACCGACGTGTAAAAGAGCCCTCATGTGGCCAATTTACTGAATAAATATTTTGAATTTTGAATTTTGAATCATCAGCCTATATCAGTCCACAGCTGGACATAGGCCTCTTGCATAGCCTGCCACTGAGCTCGGTCTTCAGCTCTTCTGCTCCAGTTACCACCAGCTACCTTGCGAATATCATCGCTCCACCTGAGGGCGCCCTACTCCACGTTTGCCAATTCGTGGTCTCCACTATAGAACTCGTCATCCCCAACAGCCATCAACTCAGCTCTTACTTACTTGACAGTAATAGCGGCTGAGTTTAAAACAATACTAAAACGTGTCTAAAACAGTACTGTGGAATAGAGTTACTTACGGTCCATACCAATAGACTTGACTTATTTAGTAAACATTATTATAACCTCAAAATACTCTCTTTTCGCCTAAAATAATAATTTTGTCATAAAATAAACCATTCACATGTAAAATCATGAGAATGGTGTTCAAAATGTGGTCTCCAGTTGCTTTATTCAGCAGAAAACGGCCGTTTAAGCGAAAAAGGATGAACTTTGACATTTATAAAATTGATTACTAAACAAGACAAGTCAATTGGTATGGAGTTTAGATCGGATTAATGTTTACATGGTTCGCATAAAATCTTGTTAAAAAATGTGGTTTAAATATTGCCAAATTTTATACCATCTGTAATGATCATTATCCTATTATTATCTCAGCAGGGGCCTAATATGGCTGCGCTATCGCGTGACCAAATGTGAATAAAACATCCGTCACTTTCTGACACTTATAATTGACAACAATTCATTTGTGCTAAGGTAGTAAATTAAAATACCGTTTGTAGATTTTATACTGCCGATTACAGTAAAAATATTTTTGGATTTTTTTATGCAGTAGTTTATTTATATTAAGGAAAAACAGTAAAAAAAGTTGGATTGTGAATGTTAGGAATACACTTATAGTTCCCTTAGTCCGTTTATTACCATAGTAATTGAAAAAAATATACAACAGTCATGTCAAGTTTTATCTGTCTGACGGATTACTTGATTCTAACGACACGCTTTTGATTCTCGTAATACTATTGTTTTGATATAAGTTATTAAAAATGAAAGTGACTAACGGATTTGTAAAAGCGGATAGCCGCAATCTGCCCAAAGTCGACGAATTTATGTTGTTACAGTTGTTATTGTTGACAAGTGACATGACATGACAGTCAGTTCTGTTTCTGATTAAAGTTACTTTTTTCTATTTTATATCATACTAAGATCACGACATCATTATTCCTAACTTTGTATATATGGTCTTTTTAATGACTATTTCTTTAATAAATTATTAACGACGAATTTAACTTTAAAAAAGAAAAACCGAGAAACACGGGTAGTGTAATTTTTAATCAGCTATTATAAAAGCTAAAAAACAAAAATGCTTTTTTTTTGAAATGTTGTCAATTAGGGTTAGGATGTTGGTGGCATATTGTGGTTCTAGAATCCACGGAGTCGCTTTTTCCTAATTATTAATGTTTTTGACCTTCAGTACTATGGTCATATGTCAAAATGAACTACATTACATACTACATTTTTAGTTGGGTTATTCCATACCTACTAGGGGACACCGTTGATGTACGAAAACATATCGAAACTATTATGTGGTCATCTTGTACCGTCTTATATAAACATAAATAGGTGTTTTTTTTCCTTTTCTCCCTCTGTCTCTCTCGTAAGATTTTTGGCATGTTTTCCTGCTGAACTACGCATGTTATTTTTATAAGTATAATAAGTAATTTAATATTTATTGCTTTATATAATGCTAGACTAAGTAGTAACCATTGTAATATGTTTAAAAAATGACTGACTGCTGAGTTTCTTGCGGCGTTTCTTACTGAATAAATATCTTTATCTTTATCTTTATCTTTACTAATATTTGCTTGTTCGTAACACTTTCACAGCAGAGATATCCTCCACCGAAATTCATTTAAATTATTTTAGCGGTTTTAATGAATAAATGAATTATGAAATATTAAAAAAATACGTAAGATCAAAATCAAAGTGGTATGTATTATAATAAATAGAAAATAGCGACTCCATGGATTCTAAAATCACGATTTGCCACCAAAAGTCCTAACTCTACTTATAATATAAGCACGAGAGTGTCGGATGCTTTATCCACATTTTGTCACACGATAAACGCAACCATACATGGCCCACAGTGCTGCCCTTCCCCAAACATCTTCACTGTAATCGGCCCAATAGTATTCAGGTATTAAATATCTCTTAAATATTGTTAAAAAAATATTGAAAATAAATGAGTCTCTTCTTTAATTTAGCCTACCCTGGATACCACACTTGCCCTCCCACGTGAAATAGTTGATTTTAAATTTAAAATAAACGATTTCAAGTAGTCTCTTCCACATTATCTTCACCGTACTTGAGGTTACGCAAACCTAAGTTAAATTGATACGGGATTGTCCGATTTCTTGTAATAAATCACCAAGAGAGCACGTTAGAGGTTTGTTGTGGAGGTAAGTTACGAGTATTACTTCGCACTGGAGTAGCAACCCCGCTGTGGAAGCAGAATAAAGAAAACCTTGCAACCTTATTGAACCCCCCGAAACCCTTTCGGAAACTCTTCTTTAGTATAGTCCATTCGCTTAGATAGTGTCGCTACACTCACATTTACTTGTGGTTATTGTAATAAAATACGAATATATTTCGATGTAAACTGCCAAATTCACTTGCGGGTGTACGCCTCAAGTGAATTTGGTAGTTTGCTTCGAGTTATATTTGTATTTTATTACAATAACCACAAGTACGTGCGAGTGTAGCGTCACTATCTAAGCGAATGGACTATAAGCAAATTGATTTTATTTATTCTAGGCCAGCGGTTCTCAAACTCTTTTTACTGACGGAACCCTTTTAAAACGCTAACCCTGTTATTATTAAACGCAATAGCTAAAATATGCTTAAAAAGCGCTGTCCTTATCTGTCATTGTGACATTTGCGTCCGACAAATAGTAACAAAGCATACTTTAACTAAAATAGGTTTATAATGCGTTTATGAACAAGATGGTAAATAATGTAGGTACGCCTCTTAAAAAACCATTGGTGCCAATATTTTTTAAGTTAGGCAACTAGAATCTTTTTTGTTTGTTGCCCAATATGCAACCTAAATGTAAGTTTATTTTTCTACGGAGCCTTAGAGCGCACGAGTAGCTGTTCTAAGCCTATATTCAGCAGAAGACGTCTTTCGGCTGATAATGATGATAATGATAAAGGAAGCCTGCAGTTCGGCAAAAATATTTTATCCAAATGTATCGTTTCCCAACTTTGTCATTTGACATCCCAATGTTATATTTTTTTTTTCAGGATTTATTTCAGTACCATCGTGTAGAACGCTATAGGTGAGGTTAGGTTAGTTTTTATAAAATCCTGAAATATAAACGGTTACAGAAAACAAAGCGGGTTGGCAAATGAAACGGTTGAGAAACGATACATTTGGCAAACATATTTCGCCGAAACAAAAGTAACCCGATAATAAAGTATGTCGATTATCTAAAATTATTGGAATGATAGAGGTTAGTCTAAAATGCAAACAAGGCCATTCAAAACCATTGGCCTCATTTGAAGCTTACTTTGGCAAGTCATCTTTGATAGAGCTGTCGACTTACTTGGCCTTAAATGACTTACGACTTAAATGGCCGAACCCTGTATTCAAACCGCGGACAGATAAGGCTTCCTTCGGGTTAAAATTTGACATTTGTCCATAAAAAATGTGGCAAATAAATTTCAGCGGTTTGAATATAGGGTTCGGGCATTAAAGATAAGACGTTCCCTCCGTCCACTAGGATCTATTAATAGGATCCATTAAAGGAGTCAAGTGGACTATTTGTACATTCAAATCCATTAATGGAGCAGACTAGGCTTTATTGTACGCTTAAATCCATTTGGAGTCGTTTACACTTTTAATACGGTGGGGTGGGATCCATCAATGGATCTTAGTGCACTAACTATGTATATGAGTAGGATCTATATTGACTGACATAATTATTTTTAGTCATAATGTGCATGGTCATAATCATCGCAAGTCATAACGTGTTTTTTGAAGAAACTGTTACTTTTTCAGGATTTTTATAAATCAAACCTAACCTAACCTAGCCTTGTATACACGTTAGATATTTCAGAACTTCTGAAAAGTTTACAGTTTCAGCGATATAAAAAATTATGACTATAAAAAATTATGTCAACAATTACATTATGGCCAATAAAATTATGGGAAACTAAGGGCTCCCATACGAGTATCCATCAATGGATTTTATTAAACTTTTAATACTTTGGGATCCGTCAATTGATGGATACTCGTGGACATTGTAGTATACTTAATGGATACCGGTATATAAAAACTTCAATTGAATCCATTCATGAGTCTTTGTACACTTCATACTATATTTAAATCCATCTATGGATTCCAGCGTATTAAAAAGTTTAAACGATTCCAAACGGATTTAAGTGTACATTAAAGTCCACTCTACTCCATTAATGGATTTTAATGTACAAAAAGTCCACTTGATCCTTTAATGGATCCTATCATTGGATCCTAGTGGACAGAGGGAAGACGTATGTATGTATGTATATGTATGTATGTAAACACTTTATTGTACAAACAAAAGAAATAACAATTATAAAATAGACAACGACGACGACGACGACGTTATGTTTCTTCAAAACCTTTTCATTTTAATTTGTTTAATTTGAAAAATAAGATTTGTTTTTAACTTGTAGTTACTTTGGTCTTCGGTTTCAGCTCAACGAAATAAATCTTTATCTTCTTTACAAAGGTGAATGGGCAAAAATGTATGACCGCTGGCCTAGAAACCAGTAACAATAAGCACTATGTAATCGGATATCCTTTTTAATTCTACAACGATTTTGTGTAGCGGGAAACCTCAAAGAACTGTGAGTTTTTTTTTTCAATCTTGAACATCGGCACGCCTACATAGACGACTTTAGCATAATTACTATGAAATACCGCCGTCTTTGTATGGCGATAACTTACTTCACACAAAGATTTCGAACTACCTGCAATATGAATAGTTTTACAACTTAGAATTACCTATTTGGTGACATATCGCTTGTACTTATTGGTCATAATAGGCATAGGCCAATTTGCCCACCCTCCTTTATTCAAAGTCACTTTCCGCGTCCGTCTGTCTGTATATCCGCTAACTCCTCTTAAACCACACAACGGATTTTGAAGCGGTTTTCACCATTAGATAGTTTTTCACGAAATGTTTTTATGTATAATAAATTCTGATTTATGGTACGCGGGTGGAAAACTCACATCAACTGAAGCGAGGGTGGGGCGCTAGTTGAGTAATAATATATCGGACGAAATTACCTATCCATGTTGACTGAGTGAGCAACATTTATTAACGTCAGTTTTTGTTACCGAATAAATCATTATTAACCCCCCACCCAAAAATAGGGGTGTTATAAGATTGACCGCAATGTGTGTGTGTACTTATGTGTTTGTCTGGGGCACCGTAAGGTCTTAAACAAGTTAACTGATTTGAATAAATACATACATATATTAAATCACGCCTGTTTCCCAGAGGGGTAGGCAGAGACCACTTCTTTCCACCTGCTATGATCCTGACAAATCTCTTTCGCTTCTTCCACATTCATAAATCGAGTCATGCACGTACGTCGGTTTCGGGTACTTAAGATTCGGCCCTTTTCCAGTATTTCTCCGATTTGATTCGAAAAAGTACGCCTAGGGCGGCCCCTTCTGACCCTCCTACTCACTTCCTCTTTCGTCAATCTTCTTTCATCCATCTTTTCCAAATGACCGAACCATCGAAGCATACCCTTTTCAATCTTAGTCACCACACCTTCTTTTAGTCCACATTTCTCTCTGACCTTTTCATTCCTTACTCTATCAACCAGTTTCACGCCACACAAACTACGCAAAGAGCGCTTTTCAACAGCATTTATACGACTTTCATGCTTGTCCTTAATTTGAATACGGTTTTTTCTATTTGAAAGCAGGTTTTCTTTGCGGTGGTTGCTAAGGTCCCGTTTGAATGTCTACCTTCAGGTACGGAACCCTAATAAGAATTTAATTTTGAAATAATATAGGTACAAACAAAATGTAAGAGGAGCGTTGCTTTTAAAGGAGTTAGTGTTATACCCAAAATTGATTCTTTTGTTTGGTTGAATTCAACTGGGATTGTACACTGGACAACAAAGACATGTTGGACCTTATTCCATTGAAATAAAGTGCAAAAGTGGATACAGGTGCCAAACACTATGGTACGCTAACCTTAGATTAAATTTCGTTTACACGTCATAAAATAAGTAAGTTTAAAACATACGTCTTTCAATTTGATATTAGTTGCGAAATATTTTTTAAATTTATTTGAAGTTGTGTCAAAATTAATTAAACCGATTGGCCGATTTTTAACTGAAATTACTATAGTGCACGGCCGATAACAAGTCAATCCTGACACCTATCATTAAATTACTAGCTTCTGCTCGCGACTTCGTCCACGTGGAACAGTTACTTTGGGCTAACGAACTTTAACCGGCGACTTTGTTTACGTAGAAGGTGAATTTTTTTGCTGCGATGTTATTTTAAAACTGCAATATCTCCTAAGATATTCATTGAACTCGAAATGATGTAAAGGGCAATTTTGTTTTAAATTAAATATTTGTAATGAATAACGTATTTATTTAACGGATTAATTATATCACGTTTATAAAAACACCTTCTCAAATAATTCATTATTATATAACAATTTGGTTAGCATAAAACAGGTTATAGTGATTCAACCTTAAAAGATAGACATATGATGCCGCGGATTTTTTTTTTGAAATTTTAAAGGGGAACAATTTTGTTATACATGATTTTCGCGAAACTTTAACCGTTTACGCAGCGGAAGCTCTCAAAAGGAAAAAACAAATCCCGATTTAGAAACTATTCATTGGTGCTCCGCTACTATTGGTTTTAGCGTGATGATATATCTAATCTATCCCTTAACGTGACGATATGAGCTTATAGCCTTCCATGATAAATGGGCTATCTAACACTGAAAGAATTTTTCAAATCGGACCAGTAGTCCGTGAGATTAGCGCGTTCAAGCAAACAAACAAACTCTTCAGCTTTATAACCTCAAACCCAAGAATAGGTGATAAATTGTACTGCGATGACAGCTGTCAGTACTGACTTCTTATCGGCCGGGGATTATAGTATAGCATAGAGGTATTACGTTTTAGTCCTCAGGGTTGGCAAGCCATTTTAAATCTTAGTATTGCAGTCATTAGATAATAGTTTTGAGAATGCAACTGTCTATGGGTCACAGAACCCCTATTTCATTATCTTGACAATGACACGTGACAGGTGACAATTCGGTATACATTGCAAAGTTAACACGCCGATACATCGCTGGGTTTCATATAAGCTGCGCCACATACACTGAAATATCACCTGTCAGCCTGTCACCTGTCATTGTCAGTATGATGAAATAGGGGGCTGATGGTATGTGGGATCTGTGACCAATAGACAGTTGCATTCTGCAACTCGTTCTACATAATTAAAAGCGTCCAGACCAAAAACAAAGTAGCACGACACAAATTAATAAGGCGCACGTCGAAGCGCCGTTGACCAAGATAGTCTATTATTGCATAATCCACGCGCCATATTAGTTGTCTCCAGAGGGCTCTGCCAAGATGCATTGCGCTAACTAACGTTTCTATTCGTTTCGTTTTTAAACCAATCGCGTCACTGGTAGATCACGTGACTTTTCTTATCACGTGATCTACCAGTGACGCGATTGGTTTAAAAACGAATCGAATAGAAACGCTGGTTAGTGTAATGCATCTGTGCAGAGCCCTCTGCTGTATTTCCCAAATAGATGGATCGATATTGCAATTGAGATGGTTTATTGATAGTTTTGATGGAAATCCATTTGGTTCAGGAGTTATCAGCTTTGAAAGCGTGGATCGCAATTAGGGTAAAACGTTCAACAATTTGTAATAAAAATAGTTATTGAATTACCGCCTCCACTGAATCGAGATAAAGTTCACGTTGCCAGTAATTGGTAGAGTGCAACGTGCTAACAATAGGGTAGTTTCTCGTACGTGGGATTTTAAATAAAGGTTAAAAAATACCAATTTAGTGAAAACTAAAATAGTAGTCTGTTTTAAAGCTTAGAATTTTTGTTTCCTACTGTTTAATTTGACCGGATTTTCAATAGTTTTTTTTTTTTTAATCCTTTTGATTTTACTTTTTTTCATAAAACATCCCTAACTGTCCCTATAGGTTCTATAATAAGTATATAGATTTAAACTTTTTTAAAGTTAATTGATACAAAAAAAATGTATTATAATAATGGAAACAAAACTTTGGAAAAGAGACAGGTTACCCCTTGTTATATTTTCTGTTGCAATACTAACATATCCTAAACCTACCTCATTTGTGATACTTTTGTCTATAGGCGTAACGTGTTTTAGCCGAACTGCTAATTAGGCGTATCGCGAATTGGACAAACAGCTACTTAGGCTTACTGCGTTTGGGTCATATTGCGAAATAGGTAATATAAGTAATAGGTTAATATTGACTTAGACGGATAGCGAATTTCAAATGAAGTTTTGTCATAACGCGAATTAGTCAGACTACGTTTTAGGCAGACCCGGATCCAAGCAAATTAAGCCTTGATCAAAAGTTGTATTAAAAAAATATTTAAATCAAGGTACAATCGAGTTCATAAATATGTATAGGTACACTTTAGTACCTTGTCTATTTAATGTCATGTTTAAACTGCCACTTACGAATTGTCACAGCGATTAAAGTGGCAAGGTACCAAAGTGTGCACATATTTATGAACTCGACTGTACCTCAAACCTCAAGGGAAGCAAAACGGGAAGTTTTGCGTGTACGACGTAATAAGAAATCCACCAAAAGATATATCCACTATTTTTCAATAAGCTTTCAAACACCTGTATCAGTTTTCACTACACGTCACCTTTAGTTTAGCTGAAAACCGAATGTTTCGGCAAACAATGAACATTGTATTTGTCTCAACAAATATACATTGTATTTGTGTCGACGAATATATCCTTCGTACATCCACGTGTCTGGTTTGATAAATTGGTTGACGTCGTTATGTAGCGATTGTATCGAGAGATAGGGCGAGAGCTCGCTGTTTTTTGTTTACTTATATCGCTGAGTTATTACGTGTATGAGTAAATCCCGGGGTTTTCGGTGCGGGAATGTTTGACATTAGCCAAAGAGTAGGTACTGACATAAAAAACAGAATGTACTCTAGCAGGATTCTACCTAATGAATAATTAATTTAAAAAATATACATGCATGCGTAATAATATATATATAAAAAAGATCAGTCATTATCAACCTCTTCCGTTAAGTCCTAATGATTTATAAGTAAATAGCTCACACATACTTTACTACTGCAAGTAATTAATGTTATTTTTATTATTGTCTCATAAGGCTTTGTAGTAAAGCTAAAGTACACCTCCAACATGAGTCAAAATAAAATCGTATCATCGTGTGTGTATACAATTCGCAGAGAGGTAGTTGTTCATCAGGCAAAGTATGACTTTTCTCAGACTAACATATCTGAGGGCCCTGCAAAGATGCACTACGCTTACTAACGTTTCTATTCGATTCGTTTTTAAACCAATCGCATCACTGGGAGATGACGTGATACGAAAAGTCACGTTGTCTACCAGTGACGCGATTGGTTTAAAAACGAATCGAATAGAAACGTTAGTTAGAGTAGTGCATCTTTGCAGGGCCCTCTGTTTGTCTCTACTCTTTCTCAAATCATTCCCGCACCGAAAACCCCGAGGTATGTGTATGAGTGACTCGAGTGAAGCGAGCAATACGTTGAAGTTCTACGAGTAATAAAGCTGTCGTGACTGCTATGAGTTTTTTTTATACATCAGTATTCTTCTCGGAGAGTTTGTGAAACAAAATTTTCAGAATCTTAAAATGCATTTTTTCTGGTTCCTTTTTTACCTACAGGTTGAGTTAAGTTTGTTTTATTAACAATCAAGTTCAAACCAAAGCTTTTGAAAGTAAATGTAACTAATGTAACTATGTTAGGTAAATATGTATGGTTTAACTGAATAAATAATAATAAACTAAGATACGCTTGTTCCTGATTTTAGATTGCTGATTCCTTAAAGGGATAAGTTCGCGGTTCGTAAAGGATACCTTTTGTGTTTCTGCCTATTTTATTCTTTGTTATTTACGATAAGACCGCTTGTTGACTCACTATGTAAATTTTTTTTTGTATATCCGTTCTTAAATGTATTTGGTGTTCAATAAAGTGTTTTGTATTGTATTGTATTGTATTATAATGACTTTTATCTACACACATATCATAATTCCTCTATTATGCGTTCAAAACCCGAAGGAAATGACCAGCATTACTTGTGGTAACAGCGATGACAGCTGTTAATTTTCGAATATGTTCCAAATTTGGATCTGATTACCTTACAATATTCGATAACGTAATCTTAAAATTACGTTACAGCTATTATCGCTGTCACCTACTACCACAGGTAAGGTAATGCTGGTCATTTGCCTTTCGGCTTCTGAACCCATCTTAGAGTACTTATAATATGTGTGTAGATAATGTAATGTATGCGACTCTGCGCAATTGGCATTACGCAACCGTCACGTAAACTACTATTATGATTGAGATCCTAATAAATATTCTTTTAAATAAGCAACAGGCAGACAAAGAAAATGCGAAGCATATATAAATACAATGATGCAACGGCAACGTTGACGCAGTGACGTGTTAAGTCCTAACGCGTTTTTTTCGCCGACCGGTGAGTCACATCGAAATTAACGTCATGTAATTTTTTTTTACGATTGTGGTTTAGCTCAATTTACGCAACTTCATTTTATGTTTCACTTTGGTGGGGTCAATCGTTAATACTGCCGTCCTAAGCAAAAATGCAATAACTAAATTCCATAGCCAAAGCAGATTCAACTCTCTTCTTTTTGTAACTAGGTTGCAATTCCTACAAATGTTTTGTCTGAGATATCGCCATTATGCTTAGTAGGGCAGAATAGTAACAAATTTTCTTAACCTTGTAAGGCCCAGTGTGCAATAGGATGTCCATAATCAAGGCAATTTAATTTGAACTGTGTTGCTATAAGAATAAGGTTTATTTTCCTATGTTCATAAACTGAAAATGGCATTATCGGTCAATCGTAATTGAACTTTATTGCCTTGATGTTAGGTTCAAAGTCCCACTGACAAAATACTCCCTGTTTGCAGTATGGTGGGCCTTACAAGGTTAAAGGCATATAATAATAATGAATATTTAATTATAATTGTTTTTGCAAGCCCCTGAATAATTAACGTTGGCTTAAGTGACTGACTATAATGAAAGATTTTAAATCGCGTTTAAATTCTTAAAAGATTTTCTTCGAAAATACCAAAAGCTTTCTGTCCATTTATATTCAGTAATTACATTAAAATTCTTAATAATTTTTTTTAAAAACAAAGCCAGCTTTAGATACCGGGCTGCATTTTTTATATGTTAGAGAATTTCTCCACCAATTTTAAACAGTTTTTTTTTTTATAGCAAGGAGAAGGCACTACTGCACTCAGGCCACCTGATGGTAAGTGGGATCTGAGACCTATAGACATTTGAAATCTCAAGACTACTATCTCAAAACTGCAATCCTAACACTACAAATGCGTTGCCAACCCTGAGTATAATAATTCACCGGTTGTCTTATCCCCACACCGGAACACAGCAATGCGAACACTACTGCTGCCGGACGGAGCCTGCACAAGGTCCTACCACCATTATTGATTGTTCATGGGATTGATGAATACAAGTGTTTTTTTAAAATTTGATAATTACCTATACCAGGATACTGCTCCTCCGTGAGAACTTCCACAGGGTCGAGTGGAGGGGCATACCAGGGTCTCCGGGAGTAAACCTTCTTGGTGCTCACTACCCGTGCCTCCTCATTCCTGGAGCCTGTTAGGGGTCGGCTTAGCATTTCTTATCATCTGATGATACCTGATGACAAAAAATATTTTAGTCAGATTTAAAATATTGTTTTTCTACTCGCGTACCATACATCGCTAATGTTAATATCGTTAATGGTATCAAAATACCACCTTTAAGCGTAACCGAAGTGTGTGTGTGTGTGTGTGTGTGTGTGTGTGTGTGTGTGCGTGTGTGTGTGTGTGTGTGTGCCATGGTATTACATTCCTTTAATAATTATTATAGCATTGTTATTACCATAGCTACGCGCATGAACAATGTCAGTGGTGATTTTTGGTGATCAACTGACATCTAATTTTTTTTATTGTACATATCAATAACTATTTGTACAATAATTTAAAATATTTTTTTTTAAAGAAATAATAATTATGAAAAGATCAATAAAATTAATTGATTCGACTGTTTTGCAATATGGCAGTATGGCGGTACCAGAAATGGCGTTTGGTGAATAAATTTGACATTCCGATTCTCACACTTTATTCTTTAAAGTATAAAAAAAAACTCAAAATTTTGAAAATGAATTTATTAAGCTTAACAAACAGCATAAAAACAAAGAAACGATAAATAATATGAATCAACAAGACTATAATGACGTACGACGCCATTGTTTTTCTACATGGTCGCTTTCAATTGCGAAAACGCTAGAAAGAACTAAACTAATTAAGATGATCTTGCAGTTTCCTTGTTAAACTTGTAGAAAAATTTATGTATTCAATGGTACATAGTTGGCTCTTAAAGTACCTACTCGTACCTGTAATTAGAGCGCTCTCAAGATCGCTCTAACCTAGGCACTCGTACCTTAAGAAGCTTCATTATGTACCAGTTACATAAATATCTATTATTACACACCTCAGACAACTACTGAAACAATATTTTTTGAGACCCAAAGACATTTGAATTTTTAAGACTACAATCTCAAGACTGCAATCCTAAGACTCCAAATGCATTGCCAACCCTGAGGACTAAGATGGAATGTCTCTTTGCTAGTAATTACACAAAATAATACTATTAGTATTTTAGAATAGAAGAATAGAATAGAAAATATTTATTTAACGCATAAAAAAGCGGCCAAGTGCGAATCGGACTCGCCCATGAAGGGTTCCGTTAAAGGTAAATTGCGGTTTACGATTTATGACGTATTAAAAAAAAATAGTAACTAGATCTCGTTCAAACCAATTTTCGGTGGAAGTTTGCATTTAATGTACATCATATTTTTTTTTTAGTTTTATCATTCTCTTATTTTAGAAGTTACCGGGGGGGGGGCACACATTTTACCACTTTGGAAGTGTCTTTCGTGCAAACTATTCAGTTTAGAAACCTCAATATCATTTTTAAAGACCTATCCATAGATACCCCACACGTATGGTTTGATGAAAAAAATAATTGAGTTTCAGTTCTACGTATGGGGAACCCCCAAAATTTATTGTTTTTTGTCTATTTTTGCTTTTTGGCTACGGAACCCTAAAAAGACGATAGAGAAATATAAAGTATAAAGAAGACATTTTGTTGAATAGGATCCCTCTCAGCAATGTGCAGCAGTGAAACTGCGGCGTTAATTTTCAGAGAGACCCAGACTTAAAACTTACCTAAGTAACTAATACTTAAAAGTAACAGTGAAACAAAAAACGGGTAATGGTAAACATGTAACAGTTAATATAACAAACACTTTACATGGTATATCACAACAGCCGGTTTTATTACTGCATACCGATCCCTCCCAGGCCATGTTAATAATAGAAGAGACGTCCAAAAAGATAGGTTAAGGCAACTAGGTGCTCAGTAATAAATGTAATAAATATGTGAGCTCCTCCTCATCTTTAGGTAAAGGGAGCGTCACGATGGTCGAACTTAGGTGTAGGCGAGGATAGTCGGGCTAGGAGAACCAAACGCCTTTTCTTGATGTTTCACAATGTCTCGTTTAATTATCAAAATACAGTCAGTTAATAAGAAATCCGCCTGACGACGTTCCAGGGGCACAGGGTGCCAAGGCCAAATGCAAAACTATCACGCTCGCGGCGTACCATGTTTCACGACCCAGCTTCACCAGCGAAGTCTAGAACAAGAGTGTCAAACATGGCGACACACGTCCGGGATCCTACTCATAACACAACAGTAGTGCTAATGGATACTCCGTTCCTTTCACTCGCCCATCGTACTGAAGTCGAGGGAAAGTGACGGAGCAAGCGTAACGTTCGAACTATGAAAGTAGAGGCCCAGTGCCCGAGTTACGCCAGAGTGAGCAGGACCATAACATAACTAAACAGTATGTCCACTCGCTCTCATCCACAAGCGCCGTCAATTTTTTTTTTTTTTTAAGATTCATTTAATACATAATTAGCAATATAAGATTCAATAAAGCCTTTAAATAAACAATAATAAAACCAATCGGTATTTATATCCTTTTTTTAAGAATGGAAAGAAAACCTTCTCTAACATGGTTTTAAGGGGTGGTATAACGTAAATGGAAAATATAGTTTCAGACTACTTTACTACTTTTTTTATACTGTCGTCGATATAGATACGTTAAAAGTTAACACCCTATCTCAGTACTTTCGCTAAATATTTAAAGCCCAATCATTCCCATAACAAAAATGAATCTAACGACACTTCATAGGTTAAAATCCATCAAGCAGTTTAGGCTCCAGAGCGTGCCAAAGTAATTACTAATACATACATGCCTACACTCGAAAAACATAAGCCTCCTGACGCAATCGAGTAAAAAACACTGAAACACGGCTGGTATTGGAGTTTTTTCCGCAGACGTAACGTGGAAAATTCCAATTCTTTTAGATAAATCCCTCCTTGTTTTTTTAACTTATATTGGTCCAAAACAGCTGTGTCGGTTTTGGGTTAGCCGGGAAATGCTGCGAAGAAACCGTTCGTTTACAAGATCGCTCAGGCATATCCAATATAGGTCAAGGTTCACATGTGTACAGCTAATTCACTCCCGCATTGCGTATTTATTCGTGTTAGACATAAACAAATAGATGACGATTGCAACCGACGTTTAATCACATACACGTGCCGTGACGCGCGTGCGTTAATTTGGTTTTAAATAATTGATGTGTTGGCTTTACTACTCCTGAAGATTACATCCTTCAAGTGGATTCGTTAGATCTTTTTCACTTCTCATGCTCTTAAAATAATACTTTAGTCTCTGCACATCGGGACTAAAGCTCCTTATTAATCTCTAGCGATTAAAGTAACCTTTTTTAATTTACTTTGGAAACCCCTAAACAGCCAATCAGTGTTTGTGAATGGAGGATTATTGCCTTTATTGCCATTTTCAGTGATTGTGTATGGACCATTTTTAGGCAATGGAAATAACCTCAAAATGACAACTGTGCAAAAATATTTGAAAAAACGATTTAATTTCGTGAAACACGAATAATAATTACAAATATGAATCTATTTAATTATATTAAGGATGAATTCATTTTATTATGCATTGTGCAATTAGTATTAAAATAGTTTTCAAGTTTGAACCGGTTGGCTAAATATGCAAGCATTTAAAGCGGCACTGTACAAAAAAATAATAAAGGAAAAGAAAAACCGCGGAACGAATTACCTAGTAAGAAACTTTCTTATTTAATCAATATTGTAGTTTTGTATAGAACGTCGTCAGTGCCGAATTGAACAAGCACGGGGTACGTAGCAAATTCTATAAGGAGACCCCGGTTTGCTTTAGGTTACAGGTTGTGGCGGGCTCGTTTCTGCAACTGGGCGACTTAGATATGCGCCTATTTTGTGTGGGGGTTGGTTTTAGGTTATTCTGCTGGAGAATATCGGTTGGATTATTCATCCTATCGTCAACCCTGATGGATATGAGTACACGCATACTGATGTAAGTACCAAAACAGGAGAATAGCGGCCTTTACACGTAAAGATCGGACCGCGGGAAACGCCACGCGCCATTCCAATCTTCGCTCCGAACCGTACATTTTTACTATTTTACTTACTATTACAGTTGCATTTACACGTACGGTTCGGCAAGAAGATTGGAATGACGCGTGGCGTTTCCCGCGGTCCGAACTCTACGTGTACAGGCCGCTTTTTTAGAGGTCGGACGTGGGTGCGCGGGGCCACCCAATACGCTAGGCCCGTAGCATTTGCTACTCTTTCTACGTAGCTAATCCGGCACTGAACGTCGTTTTTTTTCCTCGCATTCAAAGTGAAAAGTAGAGTGTTTAACGCGAGACTAAACAACCATAATGACACTCGAACTATAGCCACTCTCGCTCGCTCGCTCGCTCGCGTGGCTAAATATCTCTTGTCATTATGGCTTGTTTTAGTCCTTTGTTGAACAATCTACTATTTTAGGGTTTCCTAGTCAGCAAAGAACTTATTTTATGCCATGTTTGTCTGTCTGTCCGTCCGTCTGCGAAACTCTGAGAATCTTGGTACTAGAAAGCTGTAATTTTGCATGATTAAAATGTTAATGACAGAGTACTTATTTAACTAAAACCTGTTTTTTTTTTCGTGTACATTTAAAACTAGGATGATTTTCTACACGTCTAATTGTTTTGTGCGGGATGTCTATGGGTGGCTTTAAGAGATGAAAGTAGTCAATTAGTATTTGACGTTATAATTTTTTCCTCAAAAATGTTTTTACTTTCCTCATAATCGAAATGAAAAGTAGAGTGTTTAACTCGGGTGAAAGTATCAATTGCACCCTCAAACTATAGGCGCACTCGCTAGCGCTCGTCCAGCCCAAGATATTTTCATTTCGATTATGAGGAAAGTAAAAACATTTTTGAGGAAAAAACTACAACGTCAAATACTAGGAGTGCATAAACATTAAAAGTAACCTACAGGGCTGTAGGGCTGTGCATTGCTGTGACGTGTGGGAGACAACCGCGCTGTATCGTGTGCGCCAACGCTCACCCGCCTACCAGTCTAGGGAATGCAAATTAACCGGTTATTAACCGGTTTTGCATGAAAATAACTGGTTAAAATCTGTTAAAACCGGTTATTTGCATTCCCTAGCACCGTCCTACGTAATCGCCTGCGATCTAAGTTGCGTTATACACCTCCATATTCCGCTACGCTCCTGGTACTTTATTTACCATGGCTCAGTACAAACTTAGCCTTTTTTTAAATATCTTTACTATAGAGAGGCTGTATAGGTTTCTGCTACTGCACAGGTCTATTTACATAGTTCTTTTTTCAAATTGCTTTTCTTCTCTAGGATGGACATGTATCACTTTCAACCCGCTTCTAAGATAAACAATAGCCTACTTTCAGAGTATGAGACATTAAAAAAACGAAACAGCGGGCCTTTCGCGTAAACATACTCGCAATCACAATCGTTTTCATTTTGAAAATCGAAGGCTTGTCTGCATACAAAATAAAACCAAAATGTTTGTTTTGGAGCCGATCGCGATTGCGAGTGAGTTAGAAGAAGAAGAAGAAATACATTTTACGTGTTACGCGAAAGGCCTGCAGGACTCCGTTTGCGAAATATTCAGTTTTAAAATGGTATATTTTGTACGAGTCAAATGCAGTTTATCAATCGGGCCATATAGGATTATAAAAGCTTTACTACTAAGACTAAGATATAAATAATACTATATGCTATTAATGGCAGCGGTTGGTAAAAGGCGAAAAGAATATTTAGAATTTTCACAGCAAAGAGGCTACAAAAATATGTGTTTCTATCGTAGTATCACCTCCTGTTTTCCTGCAAAGTTTCCTTGTCGCAGCCTAAGCAAATGCCCTTCATAAATAAACATGAAAAAGAAAGGCTGAAAAGTGAAACACTATAATTTCTCAAGGTGCCCGCGTAATGAAAATAAATGCCCGTAATTTTTATGAAAAGTCCGCTTTCTTCAAAGGAATTTAGCATTAAAAGGTTTCATGAATCACTATCGGTGTCGAATAAATTTAAATTTGCTAATTTAGCGTTTGTTTAAGAGTCTTGAAGATTTTTAGGGTTAGGTTAGTCTTTCTAGCTCGTTTATAAAACAGGGTGGAGGGATACAGCAGAGTCAGTAGATTCAGAGAGCACATACAAACAAGAGTTTATGAGGTAAATAATATATTGCAAGTGACAGTACAGAAACATAAACAAGCCGTTACTAAGACTATATTCTAATCGGTGTTAGATATGTCGTAATTATGATTTCTAATAGCCAGCATACGCATATGCAACCTCCAATAGTTTAAACATAAAACTTTTGTTACAAACGTGTTTTGTCCAACTGCGGAGTAACTTGTAGTTATATCCGATTTTTTCATTAAGTAAACAACCATGATATCACTTTAACGGTTGGTTATATCAATGAATATGATAAAAACCGGGCAAGAGCATTATAGACCATGCTCAGTGTATGGTATTAAAAGCCTAAACCGATGTTGCTAAAAACACAAAAATCTATGTCGAAATACATCAAGTATAAACTACTTTTTCTAATTAAAGTTATTTGGTAATGATTTTTAGTAGATATAGACACGTTAGTCGTGTCATTCTCATAAACAAATTTAACTAAGTCTACTAAGACGTATTTTCTTTTTAAATTCATTATAATAATTGTGATTTCATTTATGATACCTAAGCATAACACGAGCGAAAATAACGACTTTCGAGTTCAACACTTCTTAAACCCTCGCCCAAGTCTAAAACTGATAATTGCATGTATTGTAGCATTACCGCTACAAATCGCGTTGGTTCGCGTTATTTATTGTTTATTTATTTCGCCTTTTTCGTTTCTCAGCCTTTTTGGTATTGCGGACTTGTTCATTGACCGGTTAGAGTTTGTAATTTCTACTGACAGTTTTGAATTTTGAATTCGTTTTTGTTAGATCCGTTCCTTGTTATGGGAATGTCATTCATTCTCGTACTCTTGCCTTGATACACCAGAAATGTTGAATAATCTCTAGTCATCCCAAGTGTCTCTATAACTGAAGCCAGCTTCGAGTGCCGCGTCCGGCCGTTAAGTTACGTGAAGACCTTAGCTATTACGCCGTAGTCCCAATGGTGGGCTGAACGTTTTAGTGCTGTTGTCTTCTGTGTGTCCGGATAGCGGGTGAGTTGGTTTTTGTTGCCGAACAAGTCTTCACAGTCCTCCAATCTAAGGAAGCCTTTCTTCCGTCCTTTTCGTTCAATTTTGTGAGTAAAGGTGTCCTTTGCAGCACCTCCGCTTACCCCATATCTTCCGACACATCGCCCCGACTGAAGATTTGGACGACTGGATTCAGCGTGTGGTTCGCCGTCAAGTTCGCTGGCAACGGGTCGTCGTCTGCGGCAGCGCCCGCAGGTTTTACCCGCTGCGACAGTTGCGACGAACGCAGGGTGGTTACATCTTCACACGGCGACAAGCAACGGCGGATATTCGCAGGACAGTTACTATTTCGTTGATTTTTATTTTATTAAATTCTAATCCGAGTCCGCGAACTCACCCCTAACCTACCTAAGGTTATTCATTCGGTTTCATTTTGGCAATAAATGTTATTAGATCCCTAGACCTTTTTTACCGATCAAAACCATAATTTGTTATCCCTGTTTCATAATACTTCGAACATATCAGTTTTAATCATGAAGCGCTTCTTGCATTTTAACAGATTCTTGTTGTTTTAGTTCGAATCAGAATTACCTTTAAATTGAATACAAGTTTTGGCCAGACCGTGTTCTAAGGTGGTCTTTCACCCTTTATTAGGCAATGTGTTTTAAACTAGAAAAACTTTATTAATGTGACAATCCGCAGACCGTTTCGTGTTAAATTGTTTTGATACTTAAGCTAAGTTCCGTATCAGCCTAGTGATCTTGTTTTTATAGTTACATTGTAAGTAGTTTGTTTTAATTTTATCATTGTGTGTTCTCCTTATTATATAACCTTGTTGAATTTCTTTCGGTTTTATTTTACTTATACAGGTCCAAATTTACGTGCTGATGGTTTTATCGCAACCATCCCGTGTAGTGTTCCGTACCTTTTATTTTTATGGAGCGCTACAAAATGGCGCCCGAAGGTAAGTGATTTTTTTCTATATTTTCTTGTTTTGGTGATAACATTATTATTATTTTTTTTTGTGTCGTCAGTGGAAGAATTGGTCATTCTGTCCAATAATTTTTTCCTTAACTACTAATCCGTTATGTTGTGTTTTAGATCTGCACACCCGTCGACCTTTTTGCTGTTGTGAGGCTTTGGCTGCGCCTTGCATCTTTTCACCGAGGATTCAAACTTAATCCCTGGGAGTCTGTTTCTTGTTCTGATCTGTAATTTATATTGAATTTAAAAAAAAAAAAATAGTGTGAAAACCATCCCATTTTAAAAACTGTGTTTTATTGATTGCTAATAAAGATACTTGGTGTTTTTATTCCCTTCCCTTTCTGATGTTAGCTTGTAAGACATAGGGAACAAACACGGTAAGTCGCTTTGATTTTCTTCTACCATACCTTACGTTGTTTGTTCACAGGGGCTTCCAATCGTGTTAGAGTTCTAATCTTTTGATCGTTTTGTGTTTGTTGTTTTTCTCCCTCCGTGTAATCTTTAGAATGGAGTTCTCTGATTCAGCTATGGTGACGCCGCAGCGTTTGACCCCACCAGCTCTTCCTGTTAAGAACCCTGATGAGTTTTATGATTCACAAGATGCCATTGAGCCCACGCCTTTGACATGTCCGATGAGTCGACGTTGTTCCAAACAGGAGTCCCTCCTCAAGTGGAACATTAAGTTTGATGGTGAAGCCTGTGTTAGGGAGTTTTTCCAACACGTTGAAGAGGAACAAGAGGCTCGAGACGTTCCGCTAGACTACGTTGTGCGTCGGTTTCATGAACTTCTTTCGGACAGTGCACTTAAATATTTTAGATCAATAAGGTGTCCCGGCTTGACGTATCATCAGGTTAAGGGGGCGTTCCTTCGCACTTTTGATGTCATTGATTATGACTTCAAAATCGAACGTGAATTGCGTCAATTGCGTCAGAAACCAACCCAGACGGCGAGGGATTTTATAATCTCTGCCCGCGACCTGAACTCCAAACTACGTGTTCCGGTTCCCGAAGCGGATTTGTTCACCATCGTGAAGTACGGCTTACATCCACGCTATCACCCTTGCTTAGCAACGAATTTATTGACTGATCTTGACGCGCTATTACATATTACAGCTAATTTCGAGGCTTTCCAGCTCCAGCATAGGGTTTGTGCAGTCTGTTCCTCTACCAATGTCGAAATCGCCCAAAGCTCAGGTCAGGTCATCAATATCGCGCTTGTCCTGTTGTGCCTGGTCCTTTATGTTTTAGTTGCAAGCGTCCAGGTGTCATCACACGCGATTGTGCGAATTGTAATCCTCCAAAAAACGCGTAAATGGTGACGCACGCACACCCAATGTGTCACCAGTTATTGTTACTAATTCGCCAGACAGTCGATTATTCTTAGAGATTACTTTGGCAAAGTCCCGTATAAAGGCCCTTTTAGATAGCGGTGCTCAAGTTTCTTTGGTAGATGTTTTTTTGTTAAATAAGTTGGAAATCCCTTTTAGTACCGGCTTACGCCCGACAGTTATTTCTGCAGATAGTTCTCCTATTGAGATACTTGGTGGTGTTGACCTGCCTATTTTTTTTAGAGGCGGCTGGGTTCAACACCCTTGTTTAGTTAGTAGGAATTTGCCTACTCAATTGATTTTAGGTATTCAATTTTGGAACCAATACGGCCTTACTGCTTTAATTACGGACGCTTTTCATGGCAAATATTCTGACAATCTTTTTGTACCTTCGGTTCAGAATAACGTTATACCCGAGGTTGCTTCTAATGAGACACGTTACGTTCATCCTCGTTGGACATTATCACCTGATCAGGAAACTAGGTTGCAGTCGGTCATCGAACAGTTCAGCGATATCTCGTCAGATCAAAAAGGTCTAGGTTGTACCTCATGGTTGTCCCATAAGATCGTAACTGAAGGCTCACCAATAAGGCAGAGATATTATCCGCTATCACCCGTGAAGTTGAAGATACTTAATGAGGAGATTGACAAGATGCTAGAGATGGGTGTTATTCGTCCTTCCAAGTCACCATGGGCGAGCCCTGTTGTTATGGTTACCAAGAAAGATGGCTCCGTTCGGTTCTGCGTTGATAGTCGCAAACTTAATAGCGTTACCATTCGCGATTCGTATCCGTTACCTCGTATACAGGATATCCTTGATAACCTACGCGGAGCGAGATTTATCACGACCCTCGACTTCCGGAGTGCCTTTTGGCAGATACCTTTAGCCGATAACGCTAGTTGTCAGAAGACAGCATTTATTGTTCCTCAACGCGGACTTTTTGAATTTACTCGGATGCCGTTCGGACTTACCAACGCTGCTTCTGAGATGCAACGTCTTACCGATCTAATCGTTAATTTCGAATATACGTCGGATTCTGATGACTTTGTCTTCGGGTATGTCGATGATCTGATCCTCGTTTCCAAGGATTTTGAGAGTCACCTACGTCTCATTATTAAGGTCCACGATCGTCTTAAAGATGCCGGTCTGACAGTCAGCTTAAAAAAATGCGAGTTCTGTAAACCTGAACTAAAATATCTGGGTTGTATCGTAAACGAACGCGGTCTGCAAACCGATCCGAAGAAACTCGATGCTATTAACGAATTTCCTGTTCCGACAACAGCAAAAACTCTCCGAGGCTTTATCGGAATGGCGTCTTATTACCGTCGATTTGTGGATAATTTTTCAGCTATCATCGCTCCATTGACTGCCCTCATTGGTAAAAGGAAGGGTAAAGATCCTATCGAGTGGAATGATGCCGCCAACTCGGCATTTCTTCAGCTGAAGTCGGCTCTGATGAAGTCACCTGTCATGTCATGTCCTGATTTCACGCGTCCTTTTGTTCTTCAGTGTGACGCAAGTTCGATGGCTTTAGGGTCTGTGCTTGTCCAGGAGATCGATGGTGTAGAGCATCCTATAGCATATTATTCACGTCTGTTTTCCAAGGCAGAAAGGAACTATAGCACCACTGAGCGAGAACTTCTCGCTGTGCTCGATTCTATTAAACACTTTCGTGGTTATCTTGACGGGGTTGATTTTACTATTGTCACAGATCATATCGCCTTAAAGTGGTTAATGACGTTAGATAATCCAAGTGGGAGGTTAGCTCGATGGGCGACAATCATTTCCCAGTTCAATTTCAAAATTGTTCATAGACGCGGTGTTCTTAATGTTGTTCCCGACGCACTTTCCAGAGCGCAGGTTGGCGTTATTTCTTTTAGCCGTGGTGGTATTCCGACCACCGATCCTTGGTATGAACGTATCTATAATGGTGTTCAAACGTCCCCCCAGATCTTTCCCGCGTATTGTATACGTGATGGCATGCTTCTTCGGAAAATGGCATTAGACGTTCCGTTAAGAGATAACGCTTGGCGTATTGTTCTTCCAGCAGAGAAGACTAGGGAAGCTATCCTCGAGATTCATAACAACTTCCCTAATGTACATCCAGGGGTGATGAAAACCTATAGTAAACTCAGGGAGGTTTATTATTGGCCGTCGATGTATCGTACGGTTACGACTGTACTTTCTGATTGTCAAGTTTGTAAGGCGTATAAAATTGCTAATGGCACACCACATGGTCTCAGGTTATATCCTAGATCAGTTAACGCACCACTGGACTTGCTCTCTATCGATCTTATTGGTCCCTTACCCCCTGCATATTATGGTTTCCGTTATATTCTAACTATGGTCGATGTTTTCACAAAGTTTGTTTGGCTAGTTCCCCTCAAAACCGTCAGTGCTCTGAATGTATCGAAAGCTCTGGAGTCGGAAGTTTTTCTTCGGTATGGTACACCCCAAAATATCCTTTGCGATAATGCAACTGTTTTCCGCAGCACGGAATTTTCGCGTTTTCTGTCTGGTTATCGAATTCCTGGTCCAATCTTTACCCCGTATTATTCACCCCAGGCTAATGTGGTAGAGAGATACAACCAAAGTGTAATTACTACTCTGAGTATCCTGATGGTCGATGACGATCGTAACTGGGCGAAGTTACTACCTAAGGTTGCGCTATACTTAAACTCGTGTATAAATCTTGCTACTTCTTATACGCCCAACTTCCTTATGTATGGCCGTGAAGTACTATCCACGCATGAGCGTTATAATGTTCAGACTGTGGACCCAGGTGTGGAAAACAGTCGGAACGAACGCGCTACATCGCTGGAAACTCTTCAGGAGGTCTATGCCAAGGTTTCGGACGCAATGTCTCTGGCCTTTCAACGTAACGCTGTTAGGTACAATCGCAACAGAGTTACGGTTCGATATAACGTCGGCGATGTCGTCTGGAGACGAAATTTTGCCCGGGCCGGTCAGGACGAATTCCTCGGAGGAAAATTCGCACCGCGTTTTATTAAGTGTACTGTCGAACGTATTATTTCCCCACAGGTGTTGGTACTTAAGGATGTGAATTCACCTCACAGTGGTAACTATCACGTTAAGGATATCCTTAAGTAATTGTTTTTGTCATTTTCGTTTATTTTATATTTTTCCTCTTTCCTCCTCCTTTTTCTCCCTCTTCTCTCAAAATTTCCCAAAATTCTAAAGGTTCCATTGTGATCAACGTATTCCCCCTTTTGGTTTTTTTGTTTCGGTGTTCTATTCCACATTTATTTTTATAATAATTTACGTACGATGATCGTTTATCTTTCCCTAATTTTCCCCTGATTCCCCTCCGCGGAATCCAGTCGGAGTCGGAATTTTCCTTTCCGTGTTCATTTTTTTCGGTCTGACTATACATATTGTTATTCAAAGTTCGAAGTTTGTTAATCACCTATCACTTTGTTCACGTTAGGCATTTGTTTGCCATCGTATCAACTATAGTGCAATAACAGGTCTTGATACTTGTGGGTTTTTCTCGCGCTAATTTCCAAGACGGAATTGTTTCGTTGGGCTATCTTACTGGGTTAACGGTTAGTTAGTTTGCGCGAACTAGCTAATCTGTGATTTTGGTATCATGGCGGTTCGGTTGGTATGTAAACTTCGTGCACTGGTATGCCTTAGTTTGGGAGCTAGTGTCTTGGAATTTTCGGTTGGAGTACTTATCCCGATCGTAATACTTTTTCGGACTATTCGTTTTGCCTTTATGTTTTTGGTTGGTCGTTCTGATAGGCTTATTGGTGTATATTGTGGTGGTTGATTCGTATAATCCTTAGTTTTTAGTGTTAGGATAATTTGATTCAATTTTCGTCGCGGATATTTGTTAGGGTTTCTAGATGGAATTTGTAGTAGGTTATTTCTTGTCTTTGCGTAGATTTGTAATAATGGTCTGTTAAACACATTTTCTGCAGTTTTTGTTGGCTGACTGTACTAGGTGTAAGTTAGTTATAGAGGTGCCTTTTTCCAGCAGGCTGTTTTATTAATAAAATAGTTTTAATGTGTTAGGCTAGATGTTTTAGGGTAGGTGACTGCAGTTAGTCAGAATTAGTCCTAGTTTAGTCAGTCTAGTATCAAGATCGTTTCGGTTCAACTATACTAAGTGAGCGATCTTTGGTGTTCAGGTGTGATTTTCGTCGCGTCTGTAGTTTTGTTTTTCGTTTTAGGTTAACCTTATCAAGGTCGACTTTGACATAATATGCTGTTTGTGTTTAACCTTTATATTTTAAAGTGTGTTTTTGGTGTTTCGTGTTCGTTGTTTAGGGTTGTCACATTTGGAAATTTTAGGGTTGTCACTTCAATATTATTTTAGGGTTGTCACATTTGGAAATTTTAGGGTTGTCACTTCGATATTACTTTAGGGTTGTCACTTTTGGAAATTTTAGGGATGTTACTTCAATATTATTTTAGGGTTGTCAATTTTTTGTTTTTTTGTTCTAGTGAGGGGATAATTGTAGCATTACCGCTACAAATCGCGTTGGTTCGCGTTATTTATTGTTTATTTATTTCGCCTTTTTCGTTTCTCAGCCTTTTTGGTATTGCGGACTTGTTCATTGACCGGTTAGAGTTTGTAATTTCTACTGACAGTTTTGAATTTTGAATTCGTTTTTGTTAGATCCGTTCCTTGTTATGGGAATGTCATTCATTCTCGTACTCTTGCCTTGATACACCAGAAATGTTGAATAATCTCTAGTCATCCCAAGTGTCTCTATAACTGAAGCCAGCTTCGAGTGCCGCGTCCGGCCGTTAAGTTACGTGAAGACCTTAGCTATTACGCCGTAGTCCCAATGGTGGGCTGAACGTTTTAGTGCTGTTGTCTTCTGTGTGTCCGGATAGCGGGTGAGTTGGTTTTTGTTGCCGAACAAGTCTTCACAGTCCTCCAATCTAAGGAAGCCTTTCTTCCGTCCTTTTCGTTCAATTTTGTGAGTAAAGGTGTCCTTTGCAGCACCTCCGCTTACCCCATATCTTCCGACACATCGCCCCGACTGAAGATTTGGACGACTGGATTCAGCGTGTGGTTCGCCGTCAAGTTCGCTGGCAACGGGTCGTCGTCTGCGGCAGCGCCCGCAGGTTTTACCCGCTGCGACAGTTGCGACGAACGCAGGGTGGTTACATCTTCACACGGCGACAAGCAACGGCGGATATTCGCAGGACAGTTACTATTTCGTTGATTTTTATTTTATTAAATTCTAATCCGAGTCCGCGAACTCACCCCTAACCTACCTAAGGTTATTCATTCGGTTTCATTTTGGCAATAAATGTTATTAGATCCCTAGACCTTTTTTTACCGATCAAAACCATAATTTGTTATCCCTGTTTCATAATACTTCGAACATATCAGTTTTAATCATGAAGCGCTTCTTGCATTTTAACAGATTCTTGTTGTTTTAGTTCGAATCAGAATTACCTTTAAATTGAATACAAGTTTTGGCCAGACCGTGTTCTAAGGTGGTCTTTCACCCTTTATTAGGCAATGTGTTTTAAACTAGAAAAACTTTATTAATGTGACAATCCGCAGACCGTTTCGTGTTAAATTGTTTTGATACTTAAGCTAAGTTCCGTATCAGCCTAGTGATCTTGTTTTTATAGTTACATTGTAAGTAGTTTGTTTTAATTTTATCATTGTGTGTTCTCCTTATTATATAACCTTGTTGAATTTCTTTCGGTTTTATTTTACTTATACAGGTCCAAATTTACGTGCTGATGGTTTTATCGCAACCATCCCGTGTAGTGTTCCGTACCTTTTATTTTTATGGAGCGCTACAGTATATACTGATTTTTAAAAGTTATTCACTTGATGTTATAATGATAAACAAATAACTTTTTGTATTTTTTTACATATTCATTGTATTTTTTATATTTTTATTTTGTACAATAAAGTACAGTTACATATATACATACATACTTTACACACATGTGTGAGACATACACGACTTTTTTAAAGGTTTTCTTTTACAAAGTGGTTTGGGTAAAAGTGTGGTCATTTGTAAAAGTCAAACATTTTCAAGGTGAACGGCCATTCGTAAAAGTGGTAAGTTATGATAGAACTATTCAAAATAAACATATTTTGTTATGTAATGTAACTCTTAAGTGCATCGCAGCTGAGATATTTAAAATATTCATACCTGGGCGTACTTTTAGTACTAAAACTGAATACTTAAATCTTTAATATCTCCGCATATTATATATTATTTAACGCCATAAATTATTTGTATCTATGTGTAATTAGAGGTACTCTAAATAACTATCTGAAAATCATTCGTGGCCGCTGAAAAACAAAATGACAATTTGTTCATACACACTTACCCAATGCCCGGGTTATTAAAATAAAATAATTATAACTTAATAGCACCAAGAGTGTCCGAGTTAAACCTCGGACAGACGGTCAGACGGATATGGTGAAACTATAAGGGTTCTTTGTTGACTACGGGACCCTAAAAATTGTCAATCACATCTAGAATACTATTTGTCCTTCCTAAATAATAACTTATCATTAATAATTTCACGTAACGAGCAGCAACCATCAACCCTAATTGTTAATTCGCGGACGAAGTCACATTGGATAGCTAACATGATAATGATAGTCAGTTAGTTTGTTACCTTTCATTCATAAACGTTACAATGAACCTATTTGTTAAAGTATGCTTTGTCACTTTCCGTCAAATCCAAATGTAATAATGAAGGTAAGGACAAACCATATCTTAAGCATACTTTTGTTATCGTGGGTTTATAAAAACAAAAAACTCGTTAGTCATAAAAGCACAATAAGCCTATTTTAGTTAAAGTATTCTTTGTCACTTTCTGTCAAATACTCATGTCGCAATGGCAGATAAGGAAAAAGTATATTTTAGGCGTACTTTAGATATTGCTATAAGGGAAAACACCTGTTTATTTTAATATAATATTTGAAAAAACATCTGCATAAAATATGGAGCATGTATGTGGATGGCATGGTGGTCGTGTATGAAAATGAAAAAAAACTCTTTAGTGTTGCTATCATGGTGATTATTCATGGAAATTGTTGTGTGTGAAGCCGCCTTAATAGCATAGACTGCAGCATCTGGTTATGTTATTATTGAACTAGAGCTGTCATTGTTTTTAGGTTAAGATCATACATTCATACTACTCGTACTGCTCCCCTGTCAAATTCACAGCGTGCCGGACGCAAATCAAATCATTTTGTGATTCTTAAAGCTTAAGTTTTTGGATTAAATTCATACGTCAACAATCCCTGGGTGTCTAGATTTTCGCTTCGAACCCGTACCTAGAACTCCCAGGCCAGCCCAGAAACATCATCAACAGCGATCCCGCCGGCTAGGGTCAGCCGGTGGTATTGTCTACAGTGATGATGTTTTCGGCAAGAGTGATGCTTCGCGAGCTTCAAAAAACTACAGAATTAGATGGTGCAGGTCTATTGTACCCTTCGATAGCTTCATCATTCCAGTCCGTAGTCGTCCACTACTGAACATAGGCCTCCCTCTTTGATTTCCAGCGAGAACGATCCAATGTAGCCTTCATCCACCCACCTATTTCCTACCACCTTTATTAGGTCATCTGTCCATCGTGTAGGCGGTCGTCCTATGCTGCACTTGCCAGTTTGTGGTCTCCACTCAAGAACCTTTCTGCCCTAACGGCCGTCAGATCTTCGAGGTATGCCCTGCCCATTGCCACTTCAGCCTACGTCTACTAGCTACGTCTCTGACCTTAGTTCTTCTGCGGATCTGCTCATTTCTGATTCCATCACGCAGAGAAACGCCGAGCATTGCCCTCTCTAATCGCTTGCGTAGCCAATCTTTAAAACTACTAATCTAGTATCTAGTTGGTGTTGCCAACAGCAAGGTTCCTGTCCTACGCTTGCTTTATCCAGTTGTTTCCCGAAAAACATTACGATAACAGTGTTTTTATACTTCTGTGAAAATATTGCCATTCCAAACATGTGTCTAAAACAAATAGGAATAATGAATGATCAAAAAGTTTCCCTGGTTTGTTTATTTGAACAACAAAATACGAACGCGAAACCCTTGTTTATAGAAAGCCAAGAAATCGTTTCATGCTGGAAACTGGATTCTCTCAAGCAACTCGCTTCCATTCCTCGATGGAGTATTAATTACTTAATTGTTGGCGTACTTTAGTTAACCCATCAGAGCGTTATGTTTAAGTGCGTAAATTAAGAGCATTGTGATGCTGAAAATTTCCATACAAAATGCGGTACTGTTTCGTTCCCCTAAACCTATTCCGATTTTTACGATTAAGGTCAATATGGTATTACCCAGTAGAATAGAGACTCTGTGCACTCACTGGAACTTTAGGCAGAGTTGGACTCTAAAAGCACACTTTCTGAACATTTATCAACCTCTTCATGCACTTACAGACGTCAATTTGGTGCCTTTAAGAAGCAGAGGAGGATTGTGGATTATGAGGCGATGCTGGAATCGCGTAGCTGTCAAAAAATACAAACGAATTTAGCTCCGAAAGGTAACGTTTCTCACTCCCTCAATCAAGTCCGATTAACATGATTTTCTAAAAGGAAAATACACAGAAGTACCTAGTTTTATATAATATCTAGAAAATATTCAATAATCGTAAAAATCGGAATAGGTTTAGGGGAACAAAACATTACCGCATTTTGTATTGAAATTTTTAGCTTCACAATGCTCTTAATTTACGCACTAAAACATAAAAAACGCTCTGACGGGTCAACTAAAGTACGCCATCATATCAGCCTGTTGCAGTCCACTGCTGGACATAGGTCTCCCCCAAGGAGCGCCACAGCGCGCGATCTCCCGCCCTTTGCATCCAGTCACTGCCAGCTGCCTTCTTCAGGTCATCGGTCCATCTAGCAGGGGGGCGTCCTACACTACGTTTGCCTAAGCGTGGTCTCCATTCGAGAACCTTCCTGCTCCACCTCTCTTCGGTTCTGCGACAGACATGGACAGCCCACTGCCACTTCAGCTTAAGTAAAGTACGCCAAGAATTAAATAAATAATACTCCATCGAGGAATGGAAGCGAGTTGTTTGAGAGAATCCAGCAGGCCTTTCGCGTAACTCACTCGCAATCGCGATCGACTTCAAAACAAAACAATTGGTTTCATTTTGTATGCAGACAAGCCTTCGATTATCAAAATGAAAACGATTGTGATTGCGAGTGTGTTTACGCTAAAGGCCTGCGGTTTCCAGCATGAAACGATTTCTTGGCTTTCTATAAACAAGGGTTTCGCGTTCGTATTTTGTTGTTCAAATAAACAAACCAGGGAAACTTTTTGATCATTCATTATTCCTGTTTGTTTTAGACACGTGTTTGAAATGGCATTGTTTTCACAGAAGTATAAAAACACTGTTATCTCAATATTTTTCGGGAAACAACTGGATAAGCCAAGCGTAGGACAAGAACCTTGCTGTTGGCAACACCAACTAGATACTAGATTAGAAGTAGTTTTAAAGATTGGCTACGCAAGCAATAAGAGAGGGTGGCTATAGTTCGAGTGTCATTATGGTTGTTTAGTCTCGCGTTAAATACTCTACTTTTCACCTCGAATGCGAGGAAAAAAACGACGTTCTATACCATCTTATAATACTGATTATAAAAAAGTTTCTTACCGTTCCGCGGTTTTTTTTTTTTTTGTAAAGTGGCACTTTAAATGCTTGCATGTTTAGCCAACAGATTCAAACTTGAAAACTATTTTAAAAGTACCTAATTGGACCATGCATAATAAAATGAATTCCTCCTTAATTTAATTAAATAGATTCATATTCGTAATCATTAATCGTGTTTCAGGAAATGAAATCGTTTTTTTTTTAATTATTGCAGAGTTGTAATTTTGAGGTCATTTCCATGCCCCAAAAATTGCCCTTACACAATAACTGAAAATGGTGATCCTCCATTCAAAAACACCGTGATTGGTTGTTTAGGGATTACCAAAGTAAAAAAAAACTTTAATCCCTAGAGATTAATAAGGAGCTTTAGTCCCGATGTGCAAAAACTAAAGTGACATTTTAAGAGCAGACAAGTGAAAGTAAATAAAAGTGAGATGTTTGAGCGAATAACACTCCATGGTATTTATAATCAAACCTTTTTACTCGGAGAGTCAGTAAATACGCATTAGTTTTACTGGAGCCCATTCGGTCAGAAGTTTTATTGTTATGCCCTCTCGGTTGAAACCTGAGCTAAGTAATAGATATATTTGTTTTATACATCAGGGTTTAAGAGTATTTCGTTGTTATCTTTTTTGCAAGGAATTTTAGAACTAATACTTTAAAGAGTCGAATAGTATAAGAGTTGTATTCACTTGTATATAGTGTTGTAGCCTTTGGATACGTAAGTATAAAGGAGATTGACAAGTTTGGACCAAATGCTCCCCCGAAGTGAAAACACCTCTAACGTGTTCCTTTCGGTACTATCTATTAGGAAAAATACATATTTTCAAAATTGGTTCATGAGAAAATAAAAATCTTTTGATTTGTCATTTTTACTTTGCACTTTTGGTTTTATAAGGTTTTTCTGTGAGTGATTATCAAATGGACCCTTTGACAACCAACAACGCCTACTGTGGTCACACTCTTCAAGCCCACAACGCCATTGTCGACTGCATGCAATGTTGTTCATGCATTCATCAACATAAAGCGATCTTGAAGATTGCTGAAGAAGAAGGCTGTTGTGCGCACGTTATATGCCGAATTTGGTTTTTAGGGTGGGCTAGGCACCAAGGCAACTTTTAGGTGCCCTGCTCTATTCCTCGATAGAATTATTATCAACGACGATGACGACAATAAGAGAGTAATGTACTATTAAATTGATTCTATTGATGATTAAGTTCTCACCAAATTTTTTATGACTCATGACTCCCGGGTTAGATCTTGAAGCGCTTTTATGTACAGTCTAGTGTTAGCCTATGGAACATAATAGTAGGAGATCCGAATAGGAGACGATTTGGACCGGGCTGTTTATTCGATAAAAAGTACCACATATCATAAGTCCTCTATTATGCGGCAATGACCAGCATTACCTGTGGTAGTAGGTGACAGCGATGACAGCTGATAATTTTGGAAGATGTTCCAAATTTGGATCTCATTACCTTACAATATT
The DNA here is from genome assembly GCA_946894065.1 of Acleris literana. NCBI lineage: Eukaryota > Metazoa > Arthropoda > Insecta > Lepidoptera > Tortricidae > Acleris > Acleris literana. Next base: position 16,278,003 of record OX335684.1, on the reverse strand, counting down.
CGATAACGTAATTTCAAAATTACGTTACAGCTGTTCACCTGCTACCACAGGTAAGGTAATGCTGGTCATTTGCCTTTCGGCTTCTGAACCCATCTTAGAGTACTTATAATATGTGTGTAGATAAAGTATTGTACGAGACTATGCGTAATTAGCATTACGCAACCGGCACGTAAACTACTATTATGTTATACTATGTAAAGATAAAGATTATTATTTCACTGGTTGTGTGTGTCTTTATCCCTAAACTGGAAAACAATAACAAAACCTACAAACTTTGTTGTAGCGATCCAGATGGACCCTGCATATTTGAATAAGGGGTGTCTATATCGGATGGCATAATGATTGTTTGTCGTAACTATTGTTTGATCGAAAACGGTTTTTACAATAAAACCGTATTTTTTTAATTGTTATAAAAACTAACCTAACATAACTTAACTGAACTACACAATAAATGTCTATTTTATAATATCAGTCTAAAAGGGTGTTAGACCAAATGATTTTCGACCAAACATTCGTTAGGACAAACAATCATTATGCCATACGACGGGCTCCTGGTTTGTACTTGTCTCTCACTCGTTCTCATACGCTCTTATTAAGAGCGAGTGAGAGGGAAGTACAAACCCTAAGCACCTTCTAAGTGCGCACAGACTGTATATTAATTCACTGAGTGTCGTTAAGACTGTTTTAAGAATATCTACAGTATACTATATTTTAATTTGATGGTGATTTTTACTATGTACGTATGTAAACTCTAATTACACAAAAATATAAAAAGTACAAAGGCGAAATTATCCTAAATGAGATCTCTTCCAGCTAACCCTGGAGTACATGAGAAAGGACAATGCATGATTTTGGACACATACAAGTTTTGCACAAAAGGTAACAAAAAGAGATGATAATACTTTTCAATAAATGAATATGAAACAAATAATAAATACATAAACTACTTAATATAAACTGACATACTAATACTTTTTATTTGTTTCTGTAATAATCTTATTTGCCATCTTATCCATTCATATGGTTTTAAATTATATTTCTGTTTAACGAGTACTTTATCTTACTTTATGATCCAAGTTAGAAACTTTTTTAATTTATTTGGACGTCTTTGGAACGTTTTACGGTTTATTTTCTTCAGTTTCTGCATAAAATTAGAATATGGTGTAGGTTAAAATTCTTTTTATTAGCGTAGATCAGAAAAAGTAATTTTCCAGGCATAAAGAATGTTGCAAGGGCGAACTTAACTAATTCGGTACCTAACTCAACATTTTACGAGGATTCAAATATTTTTTTTAAATGAACCGGTGTTTCTAGAAATATCATTTTGATGCGAGACTTACTTAACTGTACACTTTAGAAATATCAATATTACACTCATTTATTAAAAATAGAGGACGCCCGCAACTTCGTAAGCGTAGAATAAGGTTCTCGCTGCTCCCTCTACTTCTTCCCCTAGGGTGCCCAAGGAATACTTCCTTCAAATTTTAAGTCCCTAGGTCCAATCAAAGGATTCAATATTTCTATTCAGAGGAGATCGACTATCTTTGTATGGAAGTTGGACCAAGTTCTGCCCAGAATGAACACATAGTGCATTATGGTCTAAGATCCGAATAGGAGAATAGATAAAGTCACTTCCCGCCGTCTGCCCTTTTTATGTACGCTTAAATCGAAAATCTAATTCAAGCCCAAAATCTGACAGTTCCCATCTTGATTATTTCGTTATTTTTAACATTATTTCATAAAAATATGAACGAGAACTCGTGTAACCAGTCATATTAGGGTAAGTTTTATTGATAAAAATACCTACACTTAAACCAAAATGCAGTAATCACAGCGAATGTGCGCCCGTTGACGTTAGGATTTTGGTCTTTACTTAGGTTTTCGAGTATAGATAATATTTCAGACTAGCTGACTTTAATGTGGCTTTCATCAATATACAGGGTGTACAATCCAAATGGGTCAGTATGGAGAAGTCGGAAACTATGAGAGATAGCGAGATCTGTTCTTAGGAACCATGACGTCGATTTTAGATTGAATAATAATTACATTCAAACTTTTTTATTAACTCTCATACATAACCGGGAATCGAACCTGGTCAAAATCAATGTGTATAAATAGTAATGTGTGTGTGTAGATAATTGATGATCAATTCATATTATTCGCGACTTTTTGCAAATTAATAAAACTGTGGGCATTTTAGTCTAATTTACTGTCAGTTGTGTTTACACAAGATTTCATAGCCAAATTTGGTCCTTTTTACTTAACGCGGTTACAAAAATATTGACCAAGTTCGATTCCCGGTTATGTATGAGAGTTAATAAAAAAGTTTAAATGTAATTATTATTCAATCTAAAATCGACTTCATGGTTCCTAAGAACAGATCTCGCTATCTCTCATAGTTTCCGACTTCACCATACTGACCCATTTGGATTGTACACCCTTTATAGAGTGATTCAAAAGGAAGGGTATAATGTATAATAAATTCTGGATTATGTGCCGGTGTTACAGAAAACTCACACAAAGCGAAGCGAGGGCGAGTCGCTAGTAATATATATTTGGCAAATACTCACTACACACATTACAACAAAAATACATATTCTGCCCTCGTGCGGAGAAAAGGCACAAGTGCAATTAATTCATAGAAGCATATTAAACTCTCAAAAGTTATAATAAGGTTGGAAGTGCAATACAATTCATATAGTGGATCTGCCTTTTTTCCGTAGCAGGGCAGTATTGTACCGTCTGTTATCTTTGGGTATGAATATCATATAACATGGTAAAATAGGGAATATGCATGGATTTTTTAAATCGGATTTCTCAACAAAATATGGTAATACCGTAAAAGAGATCACCAAAAGTGAAATTAAAATTAAAATCGGTCAAAAAATACGGATGATACAAGCATTTTAACCTGCTAATTGGACAGAGAGATCCGAAGTGCACCGGTGACGTCATTGTGCAGTTCGGCCATATCCACGTAAAATTCTGTTTTGCTAGAAAGAGATTAATAATAATAAATATCAAGGGACGATCTCACACAAATTGACCTAGTCCCAAACTAAGCTCTAGGCTTGTACTATGGGTACTAGACAACGATATAAATACTTATATAGAGAAATATATACTTAAATAAATAGAAAACATCCAAGACTCGGGAACAAATACTCGTGCTCATCACACAAATATCTGCCCTTACCGGGATTTGAACCCAGGACCGCTAGCTTCGGAGGCAGAGTCACTACCAACTAGGCTAGCACGTCGTCAAATATAAATAGGAACAAATCTTTGTTGTCTTGTATCTTGATTATTTTTATAGCTATTCAAAAAATGATTTTTTTCACCTGTTTGTTACATGAATCAGCTTTTATTGAAGCTGTAAAAAAAAGCATATTCCCTATTACCCTTCCGTAACCAATTAGGATTATGAATTAAGATTATTCACCTAAATACACATCGCTCCAAAATTGGTCGCAGCTAGTTAAAAGCATGAATATGAAATTTTAACCACGGATAGGATGTAATCATTTTCAGATGTGGAGGGAAATCTGATCCGTCGGGGGTGAGGGGGGTAAGTACGTAGGTATCTCGAGCATTGTTTTTTTTTACTGTTCCGTTAATGCTACTAGGGCTTGTTTGGTATTGTTTTCGTATAAAACAGATACCTGTCCATATTTATTGTATAATACGTATAAATCCATCAAAAAAAAACGAAAGAGTTTTGTCAGGATTTTAGCAGGTGGAAAGAAGTGGTCTCTGCCTGCATTAATGTAATGTAATGTAAAAACCAAAAACTAACGTTTCCGCTTTTTTGTAAATAACGTCATAACTTTTCAAAATCTTGATTAATTAATTAATTTATTTATTTATTTAATATTAAAAATCAGACAACATAATGGTCCAAAAATTTGTTAGTAACATAGCTTACATGAACTATATCAGTACCTCAAAAAAAACAAAAGAAAAGGCTACATAAGGCTCCGTTTTTCGGTCATAAGACGATTGAAATGCCGCATGACGGAGAATTCGTATGAACCTACTATGTTCTTTAGGATGGGGTTGGAGCTAACACGCAATATGCAAAGAAGTGAGGCAGAACTTTTTAGCATAATTGCATAAAAGTCGTCAGTGCGAGCTTGCGCGAACATGCCTGACGCACTAATAAAATTTAAAAAATTGTAATAACGGTTACTTAGTATTCTTTAAAAAAAAACAATTGTCTGAAACTTATTCTACAGAAACTTTAAGTCCCCTGCCTTACCGGGACGCCATGGCGACGTCGCCGGCCACCGTAGCCAAACAATTAATATTGAAAAGTAGACGGCCTCACTCACTTGGCGACGGTTTCGCTACGTTTATTTGTATGGGATACGTGGCCAGCGACGTTGCCATGGCGTCCCGGTAAGGCAGGGGACTAACTCACAGCGCATAATTAAGGTAAGGACACCTATTACCGCTCCCCCCAAAATCGGCACCCATTACCGCGGTGTTTTTAAAACTGCGTTTTATGAACCACACGATTTACTCACTAAGAAACTTATTTTACACGAGCAAAGCTCAGTTTTTAGACTACCGGTTTTTTTGGCGCTAGTATTTATGCATCAAATAAACAACTCGCAAACCGCCACTATCCGCGACGCCGGCGCAGGAGCAGGTTGTGCCATAGAAACGCGGGACGCCACACGTAAGCCAACTCACATTTTATTTAGTGATTTGCGTAATAGCTTTAATGACTAGCCTAATGCTAAGATCGTTAAATTATTTATTATTGTTTTCTTTACGACTTCCAAATGCTATTTTTGTGTGTTTTTGTCTGGAAATACGTTACAATTAGAATATTAAATACCGCGGTAATCAGTTTCGTTTTTTGCTATGGCTCCTAAATCCGAGGTATACCACGGTAATAGCTAAAATGGTACTTTAGGTTCAATGGTCTTTATTTTATATATCTGCCGTCGGTTATTTACTTTTTTAGTGTTATAAAAAAACTTTATCTATCTAAGCAGTTAAAGAGCAATTTCCGTGGTATGAAAAATACTAATAAAGGCCTTATTTTTTGTTAAAAACTAGTGCACTATACTACTTGTTTCCATAGAAAGCCCTAAATGTTTGAGTCGTTTAAATATAAAGATATATTTAAAGATATTCTTATTAGTTTCATCAGTTTAGTTTTATTAGATGGTTAAAATGTTAAGTATTTATTTGTTTAACCAACGTCACGATAATTTTATTTTTTTATGGGTCGTAATTAGGTTTTATAGTACCGTGAATTTATCCTATTACTGAGGGTAAGAAAAGATAACCCTCGGTAATAGGATGTATGGGAACCTAGTTCCGAGGTATTTAGGTTTTTTATGGGTCGGAGTTAGGATCCCATACTATCTCCTATTACCGTGTGACATTAAATGAAATAACAATGTTAGGGTACCGTAGTCCGGATTCCTTAATAAAATTAAGATTTTTTTGATAGTGTTGGAAACAGTTGTACTAACTGATGGTACAACGCTAAATTGGTAGACTGGGTTTTATGTTAGTCGGTCGAAAACTGGGATAATAATACTAGGCGTATGTTTATTTTGTATTTCAAAAATTTCGGTAAAACTTGCTCTTTTTATTGTTTTAATTTATGTTTTGAAGTCAGCGGCATCCATAATGTACTTACATTATGAACACAAGTACTAATTATTTTAAACTCACTGTCAAACGTGGATATTTATAGCTACATACGAGAGAGTATATCGTTACTACTTAAGAAAAACTCGTATCTGATATTTCGAGATGTATAAGTTTGAACCTAATTCTTTACTAATGTGGTTTTTCTTGTTAAGAATCAAACAATAAAATAGTTATTTTTTACATGACAAGCCTGTTAGTTAGCCAATTTGGGGTAAAACAATGTTGAATAATCCGCTTCCAGGTATCGCATTGATTTGACATTTTTATATACATAAATATGTAAATCTGATGACAATACAGTCATCTTGTACTTATCGAAATTGTTATATTGTATTTAGCAGAGATGGGCTTTATATTGTATTAAACAAATGTGTTAAATATTAAATGTACGGAACCAAAAATACTTTAATCATCTACCCTCGGTAATAGGAACCTCATCCGCGGTAATAGGGTCAAAGCCCGTCCAATACCTCGGTAATAGGAGAATCCGTCTTTTTGTGTTTAATATTTATTTCATCCCATATAATCACCTAAAAAAAGCCCAAAAAGGTGCAAATTACAAAGTTCAATCTCCACACTTATAAAAAAAAACATTTTGGTCGTTAGGGTGTCTTGATACCCTTCATTTCTGGCTCTTATTAAACTACCTTAACTCCCACGGTAATAGGTGCCGTCACCTTATGGCCATATATGGAGCAAGCAATAAGTACTTAACTCCTACACAAACACATACCCATTTGAAAAGAGGTGGCTACTGATTGCTTACGGTTCTCTTCGAGAAAAACAGAAAAACAGAAGTAAATGAAATGTATTTTTAGGAAAGGAAAGTATTAAATACGCTAAGAAACGTGACTCCGTACAAGATACACTTCAAAAGGAAAATGCTTGTAGAATAAAGTGCTTAGGAATAACATTAATAATGTATATGTAATTTAAAACCTTGGAGTCTTCTTAAAACTGGATCCCGTGTGTTATAAAATAGAATGAGATATTTATGACAACTCTTGCACAATTGGCTCTTAGTATAATTTGAAGCCACTATAAGTTCTTTATCATTTATAGTGCGACCAAAAAGAGTAGAAATTAAATGAGGGCGCCACTTTCTACGTAACTGTCACATTTTTGACGTAAAATGCGTAAACATGGCAACAATTTTGTATGGAATTTTTTTAGTTGCAGCTGTCACCACTGGCTCGACTTTTTGGCCAGGCTATATTGTTAGTCAAATATATATTTTATCTACACTCATATCATAAACCCTCTATGATGCGTTCAGAAACCGCAAATTATGACCAGCATAATAATCAACTCTGTTGTTAGAGCAATTTTTTATCTGCGGCAGTAATCTTATGGATACATAAGAACATCAATTTCAATGTTCTTATGACATTCAAATTTCGAACATCTCTGAAAAACAAAGAAATTTGATTTGACCGCTATTCTAATATCAGTCGAGATGACGTTTAGTTCGAAATGAATTGTCAATTTGGATACAAAATTGGACAATGTCGCACGTAAGCAAGATATCGAACGATATCATAGTTGGAGCTGACTCTAGTTTGTCTCTGAATTAAAAAAAAACTATGACAGCTGCCAGAAAACTTTTCAATCTTTTCATTACCGCCATTACCGGTTAAAATTTAATATGCGGCTCCTGAATGCATCATGGAGGCTTATGATATGTGGGTAGATAAAGTAGTGTATTTAACTGTACATAATTAGGCATTAAACACTTGTGTGAAACCCACACTCGTGTTTAATGCCCTTCATTATGTACAGTCACATAATCTACTATTATTGTACGGTCATGAGTTATACAGATCTTTATAACATTTGCGATAAGCCGCATTCACATTTGTCTGATGTGTTATGTCGTGATGTGTTGTATCATGGTGGTTACTGTTTGTATCAATATACAGAACAGCCCTGCCCCCCCCCCCCCCCCTCCACATCATCCATTCTGACGCAGTCTGGGATGGCTTGTGATGTGACACAATTCAAGCCATCACAACACACTGCGTCAGACAAATGTGAAATTTCAATGTATTAAGCCGATGCGGTTCTGACGCGTCACGACACAATACATCAGACAAATTAATATAAATGCGGCTTTCCGTTCTTCATTTTCTAAAATTGTTCAGGATATAAAGATTAAATCTGAATTGTAAATTAAAATATTTCAATGAAATATTACAAAGAAGTTGAAAAACAAACCTTATAAAAAAGTCTTAGGACCGAATTGATAAACTGATCTCGAGTGTAATTCTCGTCTTAAGTCTCGTCAAAGATGACAGTTTTCTATGAATTGACGTTTACTTTGACATATCTTGGGCCGGACATCACAGAAAAGATGAGTTAATTTATATCATATATATAAATATTTTTATATTTTGTATAAAGTATTGTTATTTTATTACTATACTTAAATATTTATTATGAAATGAAACAAATATCCAGAATAATAAATAAAAGAGGATAATCTCCATACTAATTTACCTCGTCCTGAACTAAGTTCTACGCTTATATGATTGGGAGTAGGTAACTATAAATATACTTATATATTTTGTATAGATTGATGAATATTTCGATGTTTTTTACGTAAGTACAGTCACAACTCGGGAATGTTAAGCTACTTGCTACTCTTCGTAATTTAGCCGAGTAATACATACTGGATACACGAGTATAACCGACTAAACTAGGTTTGCATTACGCGGCCAAAATACAAACTGTGGCAAGTGGCTCAACAATCCCGTGTGGTGACTGTACAGTCAAGGAATTTAATTTGTTAACCACCTTAGGTCCAAAGTCAATCTGACATTCTACAGCAATAAGGTTGTGTTTCCTATCAATTATAAATGACTTGGCATCTCTAATGACACTGACATCTTCAAGCAGATTTTCTTTGAAATGGGTAGCAAATTAACTTCCGTGACCGTACATAAAAACATCCATAACTCAAAACAAATAGCGTTACACAAACGGAAAACCGAAAACTTTGTCTTAGAGTCTTATCAGTTAGCAACAGCGTTTGAAATTGGAAGCAAGCACTAAACAAAAGAAGAAACAAAAGGCCTTTTAAAATAAAACAGTAACTCGAATAAGACTAACTCGATTCAACCGGAGATGTTCCAGCAATCGCTGTCGCAGCCGAGATTAGACGAGTAAAAAGAAACGCTGTCGGTCGCTGATAAGAAATAGAAAGGAACAAATGGAACTGGGAAAGTAACTAGGGAGTTGAAGCACAATAAGGTTTGACTCAACAAATTTTAATTAAGATCTAAAATTAAATTTCTATTGTTTCTGGCGTTAGAATTTTCGCCTAACCAAAATAGAACGCTGTCTTTTACAATACGTAAAATTTAACTTTGTAGAATATAGGTACTGTTTTTGTTTCATGAATTCGCTTGCGTTGATTTTCTGAGATAACAATGTAGCTTTTGTCACTCAGAAATAATTTAGAATTCAAATCCAGAATGACCTTTATACAAACTCAAATCTTACAAACAATTTCTTCAATTTAGAATATGTACCTTAATAACGGCCAAGTGACGCAAAAGTTTACGCAACCGTGACGTAAGAGTAGCGTAATAATTTTCACCACGGTGACGTTAGGGTGAGTACGAGTATTCACCAAAGCTGTACAAGGTAGCTGTGCGAGGAAATCTACCAATAGTTAGGTGAGCTGCACTGAGCGAGGCTATGAAAATTAAGTAATACTATTGGTCGGTTATCTCGCATAGCTCTGGTGGATACTCACCCTAATAACGAGTTACGTAAAATAGAAATGCAAAATTAAGGATCGACCAAATCGTAGCTTGAAATACGCTGAAGCTGCGTTAATTGAGTTGCGTCACAATTGTAATAAGAAATGACATGGCGTTCTTTTACACGTGACGTGAGACCGGTAGGCGTAAAAGACGCGCTAAAAAGGTGACGCATTAGACGCGTCATTGCGTAAACGTTGCTTCAGCTTATTTTAAGCTGCGGTGGCGTAGAATTTTTTATACAGAACTAGTTTCTGCCCGCGACATTGTCCACGTAGAATTCGATTATCGTAATACCCTCGGGAAGTTTTAAATTTTCCGGGATGATAAGTAGCCTATATGTTAATCCAGGGTATAAGCTATCTCCACTCTAAATTTCATTCAATTCAGTCCAGCTGTTGCAGCGTGAAGGAGTAACCAACATACGCACGACACGAACTTTCGCATTTTTAATATTAGTGGGTATAAAATACCTACAGGCATACCCCCTTACTAATAAACTTTGAGTAACGGTGGTATAGCTATACAATGTTTTGTCCTTGTCTGTCAAATTCAAATGTCACAATGAGAGATAAGGACAAAGCCACCGTTACCCCCGGCTATACCACCGTTACTCAACGTTTATTAGTAAGGGGGATAGTGTTTAAAACGAACTATTGATCTCTCCTAGCTCGAAAAAGCGCGAAGCAACGGATGATTGATCATTCCAAACACCTCCTTCTATTATGTTTTTCACGCGCCTCACGTTTTAGGGTTCCATACCTGAAGGGTTTCAAACGGGACCCTATTACTAAGTAAGTAAGTAAGTCCGTGGGTCCGTCCAGCCGTCCGTATCCTAACTTTAAAAGAGCCTATCTTTTGAACCGTAAGGGATAGCGGATTGTAGTTTTTTTTTTTCAGAATTTGTCATTGCGGCAAATTTCCTAAATTTGGAAAATATATAAAAAGGGGTGTTGGATTCGCGCACCGAGGGTTCGCACCGCCGCTTACTATAGGTACAATCATATTTCTACTTGAATGTTATGTCTTTACCACATAATTGACTCATAACTAAACTGTTTTTTTTTCTTATTTAAGAGTAAGGCTCTTTCCCGTGTAGTGAAATTGGTGCAATGATTTCCTGGCGGAAAATTTTATAGTAAAAACCTATATTCAATAGAGCCAACTGCATACAACTAATTGAATTATTTGATTCAATAAATTGAATGTAGAAATTAAAAGCAGTCTTCGAATAACTAAATAACCTTACTTTTTTACTTACTTTCTTAAAAACGATTTACAATCTGTTTATTAAAATATGGTCGGGACATATAATTAAATAGCGATTTTAAACTAGAGATACCCTTCTTATGTTTATACATAAACCACCCCTAACAACGTTATTAACCCTTAATTTCAAAGACTTCGATACCATAAAATTACAAATTTCATTAAATATTTTGATTAATAGAAGTTTCAGGAGTACAGAAAAAATATTAAAAAAAATCTAGTTATTTTAGATTTTGAGAAAAACGATGTCGGTCACACCGGACATTGCCAAATATGCGGGATATTATTATATGTCCGCCGTGCCGGACAATGCCAAATTATTAGCTATAAAAGAAATACATAAAAAAGGAAGAAAATGTTAAAATAACGTTACTTAGGTATATTATTTATGTTGTATGAAACTATGAAAGCGTAATTGACAGTTTTGTGTGCGAACTTTGTAATACTTTTAATACCGTGGATATTATTCACTAAAATTAAATTTCGTGAGGTATATTTAGACATCTTCAAAGTCTCATGAGAAATGGATTTTGGGGGGATCTCAATAAATATTTAAGATTTCCAAATACTTTTTATAAATTTACGTGTTTTGCTGATGACGTTGGGGTCCCTTGATCGAGTTTTTCCCGTTGTGTTTGTCAGTGTAGGTAAAGATGGAAATGATAAAATAGACAGAATATTGTAATTTTTATTTGTTCAAAGAATCATCCATATCTTGCATGTTACTTCAAGACTGCATGCCGGATCGTAATTTTGTAAGTACCTCGTTATTAAATTAGGTAATATTTTAAATATCAAGGCATCATAATAGTGATGCCAAAGAAGCTTTTAGTAATGAAGCAAATTAACGCGCGACGAAATTTTTAGATCAAAAGGTTCTTTGGAAGTTAGTACCGTAGGATTATGTCCGCCGTTTTTACATATTGTATGTATAATTATAGTGTATTGTGCAAAGAAGTTAATCATACATAGATAATTAACTGAATCTCACGGAGGGATATTCTATGACTAATTTTCGTCAGCAGGAGCTTCACCTGACTCAGACGTTGCATGTCATTTGCGTAAAAAAATTGCAGAATGGTCCCACACCATTCACTGGTTTAAAGGAAATGAAAAATTTAACCTCAGATTTCAGTACACGCATACAAATATTCATATTTTGAAGATTTTTTTAAATCTTATTTGTAACTCATCAGTCTACAACTTTGGCAAAGTCCGCCACGGCGGACAACCAGTAATTTATATAAGTCTTTGAATGTATGGCGTTGTCCAGTGTGGCGGACAACACTTTCAAAGGAAGTTTGAAATAAGAAAAAGTAGTAAAATGCACTAGTATTACACCTTCATGTTTCAATAATATAATGTTGTTTATTGTTTTGATACAAACACGCATGCTTTTATAGTAAAAAACAAAAGATAAACGCATTAATTTTTCAATAAAAACAATTGACGCCCGACGTTGTGTCATTTAGTTGGACAACTCGCATGATTATGGATTTAATGCTTCAATATTATTTTTCTACCAAAAAACATTTATTTATCTACCGATTTTCATATAGCAAGAGATATAAATATGACGTAGTAAATTGATATATTTTTTTTTATGAGTTGTTCGTCCCACCAGACAAAACCAAATTAAGGGTTAATATCAAATTTACTTTCGCAGTTTCCATTGTAGCATGTAACCCTTAATTAGGTATCAAGCTAATTATAGCTTGTATTTGATTATATTCATCAGGGATTTTTTGCGGTGACAAATGACGCAAAATTTTACGCAACCGTGACGTAAAAGATGCGCAATAATTTCGCCACGGTGACGTAGTAGTCACGTAAAATAGAAGTACGAAGTCAAAATATGCTGAAACTGCGTAAATTGAGCTGGAAAATTGGAAAATGTAAAAACATACGTTCTTTTACACATGACTAAAACGACTAAATAATACGAGTATGGTCCGAAAAGGCAATTAAAGACAGAGTTGAAACTTTTTCCTACACGGGTTTGTTACCGCTACACACGAAACCTCCCTTGTAGTGTTTTTACATAAACCGCCCCTAACAACGTTATTAATATCAAATTTACTTTCACAAAGTTTCCATTTCACAAGATTCGTGTACCAAGTAAACCTTAATTAGGTATCTCGCTAATTATAGCTTGTACATTGAAACAACCCAGCTTCCAGGAAAACGGGAGATTTGACAAACATAACGCAAATTTTATGCCGTATGACGAAAGGAACATTCAACTTGTTTTTAAAAGGGGTTCTTTGAAAAAATATGCTAAAGAATTTTGTCTTGAAAATATTTTATTTTTTCATTATTTACATAGAAAAATTATAAACAAATTTCTGCTAATGGCTAAAGAACTTAAATGCCACGTGGTCTTTTCTACGTCACAGTCAGTCTTAGACTTCAAACAAGATGACGTCATTCCGACAACTAGTCCAAAGCAGACAAACAGACTTTGTTTCGTACTAATGTCTACCACATTCTACTTTTCTTATTTTCCTCAATCACCCAAAGGTTAGCTGAAAGAGATCCCTTAAAGGGATAAGTTCGCCTTTGTACATTCCAATTCTGTAAAGATTGTATTTGATTTGCTGTTTTTTGTACAATAAAGTGTTTACATACATACATTTACATACATACTTACATACAAACACTGATAAAAAAATAATTCAAATTAAATAATAATAAAAAAAATTGTATACTTTTGAGCTGGGCAGTCTTTTTTCCTATATCGGAGATGGCGCGATGACTTGGATGCTTTTCTGAAGGATTGGCCGATGATCGCCACAGAGAGAGGTCTTGAAATCATGGGAGGAGGCCTTTTCTCAGCAGTGAGACCCTATATCAGACTTATTAATAAATTTATTATACTTTTGAGATAAACTACTATAAGCATGTTTTTATCAGAATATTCATTCAAAGAATTCCTTTGCTTGCTCGATCGACCGTTTTAGTAGGAGATCCGAATAGGAGACGATTTTGACCGGGCTGTTTATTCGATAAAAAGTATTTTATACCAAATTTAATATGCTAAGTAATATAAGGTAGGCTGAAAAATTTCAGTCCAGTATATAATTAATAAAAAAAATAAAAATGAACTTCGTTTTAAAAAATTACACTAGCTTGTTTAATCGATAAAATTAATCGTTTAAATTACATACCAATCGAAAGAATGAAGCCTATAGAATATGCAAATGTTAGTTTGACCCTTTTTTTGTCGTCAAGCTATTGGGTAAGCAGGTATAAACAGGTAAGTCGGTACTAGTAATTTGCACCAAACCTAACGTTTGCATATTCTATAGACTTCTTACTTTCGATTAGTATGTAATTTGTCTATTAAACAAACATTTGCCATTTAAAAAAAAGTTCATTTTTTATTATTTTTTTAATGATATAAGTACTGGACTGAAATTTTTCAAGCTACCTATTCGCCACATATTATTTAGCGTATTAAATTTGATATAAAATACTTTTCATCGAATAAACAGCCCGGTGCAAATCTTCTCCTATTCGCATCTTAGACCTTTTAAGCAAACTGTGTATTCAAACACGAAATTGTATGTTTACTTTTGTACTTTATCTTTATTAGTTCTTGTGTGTACAAGACGCTTTTAAATGAGAGCACACTGTCATGTTTCTCGCCGGACAGCTATATCACACAATATTACTTTTATATATGTTGTCCGGCAGCATGAGCACGTCATGCTCGCTCAAAAGTCTTTGCTTACGGCGGCGTCGTTGATCGGGTCGCCACCTTCCCGAACACATGGTTGAGGGAGGCGATGGCTGTGATATGCGTCATACTCGTGAACGGGTGCTGTTTGTGGGGTTCGGTCTGTTCACGTCTGCAAGGACTTGTTGCTCAGTTAATTATTCCAGTTATGGCTTTTGACGTAGAGACCTCGTCGTGTTGTTCTCCTAGTCATTATTTTTAGTTTAATGTATTTGACATGTAATATTTTTAATTTTTACTTTTATTTGTAATGTTTTTAACTTTTGAATTTGTATTTTTTTTATTTGTGATAGTTCTAATAATTTATATTTGTTGCTTTATTACCTTGTAATGTAACTTACTTTAATGTATTATTGTATTTTATGTTTGAAAAAATGACCTTCTGCTGGAGTTTCTTGCGGCGCTTCTTCTCCGCAATGATGGTCTTGTCCGAAGCGCTAGTATATTCACTTTAAATATTACCGACGTGTAAAAGAGCCCGTATGTGGCCAATTTACTGAATAAATATTTTGATTTGATTTGACGGAGAGCCGAGATAAACACCTCAGTCTCTCTGTTCGTGATAGAGAAAAAGCTACTACAATTTCCCTAGTAATTATTTTAATGCCCAATTATGCCTACAGTCACATACATAACTTTATCTACATGCATATAATAAGTTTTCTACAATATGTCAATATGTGAGAAACCTGTATCTGACTTTACCTTGAATCTTTATGTGCCTGTATCTTAAGATGCAACTATAGCGATAACCGATACTTTAATAACATGTAATACTTTAATGTTAACATTAAAGTACGACCACAGATACGGGTTATTTAATATATGCCATTTGCTTATCGTTTTTGAATTTTCTCAACTGTTTATTACATGAATCAGCTTTTATTGAAGCTGTAAAAAAGTCACGAATACTCCCTATTACCGCCTTTCTTCGTGACTCTATGAAACAAAAGTGACAAATATACTGTCAGATGCGAGTACAAGTGTGACAGCGATAGGCAGCTGACGGCTATTATAACAGGAAAATTGTCCCCGTAAAAACAGAGAATTGTGTTATATACATTCGGAAGTTCTGAGTTTTTGCTGAGTTGTTTATAGTTTATACGATTTGTGCCGACGCAATTATGTAAAAAAAGCGGTCAAATGCGATTCGGACTCGCGCACGCAGGGTTCCGTACCACCACACAGTATGTATTATTCCGATTTCAAATCGAATCAGCGCGAGCCGAACTTACACGACCAAATTTTTGTGTTTGTTGTTTTTGGGTCATTATTTGAGCGTTTCAATCGCCTCACTTTTGAGGAAATATTTTTGAAGAACTGGGCGTATATTTTGATGCCGTTCTTGGATATTAGATGTCCGGTAAAATTAGATACATAACCAGAAATGAAATCGAAACTTGCAGCAACTTCTACAAAAATGTGACCATGAAAGTGATTCGGAACAAACGCCCAAATAACCCTTTCCCGCCTTAGCGCCTTTTCTTCAGGGTTTGGATCTACTATAAATATCGCTATCTATTACGGTTCATTAGATACAGCCGTTTAAAGTTAGGGAAGACAGACAGACGAACGGACGGACGGAAAGCGTAGGCTTAAATATGAATAGGGTTCTTTTGGGCGACCTTCGGGTACCAAACCGGGATATTTATATATATCAAAAGTTATTGTAAATAGGCAAACAATTATTATGGAAATGCCTAAACTATTTAAAACAAGATGTAACTAATTCTACGTGGGTAGTAGCTATACGCATGCGTACAGTTCAATACTAACTTACATTAATTGAGTTGACCTAACGAACCCCTCTCCTTTTAAGTGAAAACGACGCATGTACAATCTTAGCCTTAACAATTTCAACCCTTAAACGTGACTACTAAGGTCGCAAGTTACAGAAAAGCTATGTCAAATACACCTTTATTTAATGAAGACTAAACGTAAACTAAATAAAGGTTGGTTTGCGTAACTTGCAAACATGAAAGCCGTGTGGTTTGTGGACTGTTTTACCTGATCGTGGTGAAAGAGTAAAAGGAAGGTAATGATTTTAACCAGGGCCTCTATCCTAATAATTATGTAAAACGATATTGCCTTTGACATGTCCTTCCTTCTCGGTGCATTCTGTTCGTTTATGGAATAGTGTTCCAACCGATATCAGGCAATCACAATCTGTTGCTTCACTTAAATCTAGGCTAAAGAAATACTGGCTTGTTCGTGATCTAAGACCGTATGTCCTTTCTGCTTTTCATATTAATTTTATATTTATTTATTTAATTATGTACTTAATTATAATTATATAAGTATATATTCGTTTATTTATCCTATTTAATATATAGTACCTGGAAGACCGAGCGTCACTCGGGTTGAAAACGAAATTTCCCGAAGATGACAACTTGACTGATCGATTTTTCGCCCCCTTAAACCCCTATATTTAAAATTTCATCGAAATCGTTGGAGCCGTTTCCGAGATTCAGATTATATATATACACAAGAATTGCTCGTTTAAAGGTATTAGATACACCTAAGTATTTATTTGCTTTTATTATTTTTATCCTCTGTATCTTTAATTGTTGTACGTTTAGCCTTCCGTTGTTTTATTCATCTCTCAATCGCTCAAAGGTTAACTAGAAGAGATTAAAGGGATAAGTTCTCCTTTGTACATACTTTTTGTGTTTCTGTTTCTTTTTTTGTTTTGTTATTTTCTGTTTGTGCAACAAAGAGTTTACATACATACATACATACATGTTTCGATATTATTTTTAACTCAGACACCATTTTAGGTTAGGCGGCCTTTACACGGAAAGTTACGACTTACGTAAGTAGGGACGCAGCTATTGGTTAGAAGTAGATAGAAATATTTTATTCTCATTCTAACAGATAGCTGCGTCCCTACTTACGTAAGCCACACGAGCGTAATTTTGGTCGCGTAATTTCTGCTACAACCGGTTTCATACAAAACTCTGGTTTGGTTCACTCGGCGACGCAAAATCAGCTAGCCGTATGCAGCAAAAATTGCACGACCGAAATTACGCGACTCACAACTCGAAAAATTATATATACAGTGTGTAAATGGAATACGAGCAAACATTTTAACGACGATTAATATGCATCCTACCTCTAATTAACACAAAAACAAGTGGATCGTTAACATAAGTCACGCAATGTGGAAATAGCCCAATTAAACTGCATTTAACTGAGACTTCAATCTTCGTATACATTATACATTGCTGCTCGATGGAACCTTAAAAATTAATTGCGCTCTATGTATTAGAGTTATTAACGAAATTCCACATTTACATGACTTATAGAGCCATAACCTACGTCTAGTTTAAATGTTTGCTCGTATTCCATTTACACACTGTATTTGAATTTCTTCCAAGTATTAATTAAGGTTAAATTTCGAACCGACCTCTATATGTACAAAGTTTAAACAAAACAGTTCTGAGCCGAGATTGTAGCCATAGCGTAGCGTCAAGTTCTGTGACATCCAGGGCCTCTTTTCTAGGCGGTAAAATCAAAATCGTATTTAATCTGTGGTATTATTCTTAACTCGGCTACTGTCAAGTAAATAAGAGCTATCAAAACTTTGACAATACGATAACAGGTCAAAAACGATATGGTTTTTACCGCCTAGAATATAGGTCTAGGACAGGGAATATTGTCAGCGTTTTGACAGCTCTTATTTACTTAACAGTAATGGCGGCCGACTGAATAGCAGCTAGTTGTATATAACAGTAATAGGGATTACGACAGCTAAATAAATACAGACGATGTTGTGAGTATTTTAGGTTATTTTTACTTAGAGAAAGTGGTAATCGTTCTTATGTAATAAATACCAGCGAACCGCCGGCGCCCTCGCTTTGCTTCAGTGTATGATAGTTTTCTGTAACACCAACACCCGTACAAAAACCAGAATTTAGTATCAGATAAAAACCTTTGTGAATAATCTGACTCGTATCATAATCTTTTGCGTGATTTAGGAGGAATTAGCGGATAAACAGACAAAAAGACAGAACGACCGAGTGAAAAAATATTAGGATGTAGATGATCACACTAGAACAGCATATTTATATACAACTAGCTGATGCCCGCGACTCCGTCTGCATAGAAGTCATTAATTGCGAGTAAAAAGTAATTTATTATCAGGTTATAAGCTACCTCCATACCAAATTACATCGAAATCGGATTAGAAGTTTACCTGTAAAAGCGTAACAGACAGACAGAGTTACTTACTCTTCTACGTCTTGGATTAGATATAATTTTTCCCGCAATTTTCGTTGTTCCCAAGAGGACATTAATAATGAGAAAAAGCCAAAGGGAATATATATTCAAGTAAATAATCAGGTAGGTATCTACAATACCGCCTCAATAAAATTTTGCCCAAAGACTATATTTGGCAGAGAATTCCTTGAGGCCTTGTATGATTACTTAATCTTATGATTGTATTAAGTATTCTTATTAAGTATTAGTATGATTAAGTATTCTTTTTAGGCAATAAATTTAATAAATTAATGTACAGGGTGACTTTACATTGGTAATATAAAATATTTCATTGTTAATGACAAGTAGTGTATTACATTAACTCCGTTTTTTAATGAGTTTTCTAATAAAACGATAAACTATAAAGTTATTTTTCTAATAAAACGATTAGTTAAATTCCTTAAGTTTGGTTACCCTACATTTAATACCTAACTGTCATACCTTTCATTCGATGTTATCCATCAAATAAAACATAGTGGTAGGGTAACCGCATCGAGCCAAAAAAATAGGATATATTAGAACTCTGTGTAGTGAAATATTGATTTTGTATCATACTTTACCAATTCAAATTTTACCAATGTGAAGTCACCCGTTATAATAAATAAAGACTGAAGTTGTCAATAAATTAATAAACATACGTTCGAATACGTTACGTCACATAATAGACACTTAAATACGTTTAAATATGGATATTTTTACGGGTACAGGTGACTAACGGTCCCTCGGGCTACAAAACTACTTATATTTATAAATATGACGTGCGAGAACGTCATTTAATTTTACGCGATGGGTTTATTCGATTTTGCCAGTGACACTGCAATATGGCGTAACTAAAAAATAAATAAAGTGCAAAATACACCTTAGCGAGTAAGTCAGTACGGTACATTTTGCAACTTATTGACTTTGTTAGATATGTATTAAAGTATCACCGACGAATTGTCATGGGATTCAGCCATTGAGGCTAAGTTTCATTGGTCGATGGCGCGCATGCTTTTTGTGGTACAGTCAAGGACTTTAATTGTTATGCCACTATGGAACCCTGTCATAATGACAGCATCAAACCAAATGACAGAAATTACGCTTAAATGAATCATTAACGTTATGCGACAGGGTTCTATAGTGGCATAACAATTAACGTCCTTGACTGTACATTGCATCGCTGCAATAGCTCCCGGCCCAACAATGTTACCACTAATGGCCGGACGACGGATGCAAATTATGTCAAAATCATGTCGAACGATATACGTAATATGGATATGAGTGCAATTAGTTCAAAAAAGACAATATACAATACAATACAAATACTCTTTATTGAACACCAAAAAAACAAAACACGGAACAGTACATTTTAACTACACAACATCGTCTTATCGCTAAATAGCGATCTCTTCCAGACAACCTTGGACAGAGAAATAATAAAAGACAAAAATACATGGCAGGCGGTGTAAACTAATTCCAAAACAAACATAACACTAACACAATTAACACAACTTTTTTTGTTGTTGTAGTTAATAATCATGATTTTTTCTATATTACATATTTTCAGTCCATTCCTTTTATGGTTCACTATCCACTTCTATAGGGAGAATGACATCTCTACATCTACAGATGTAGGAGGTGCGTATACGTAAAGTGATACTTAATATTCTAATTGACAATTCATATGTGCTAAGGTAGGAAAATAAAATATCGTTTGTAAATTTTATATTGCTGATTACAGTAAAAATACTTTTGGGTTTTTTCATGCACTAGTTTTTTTTATATTCAGGAAAAACAGTAAAAAAAGTTGGATTGTGATTGTTAGAAATACACTTATAGTGCCCTTGGTCCATTTATTACCATAGGAATTGAAAAAAATATACAACTGTCATGTCCATTTTTCATCTGTCTGACGGATTATTTGATTCTAACGACACGCTTTCGATTCTCGTAATACTATTGTTTTGATATACGCTATTTAAAATGAAAATGACTAACGGATTTGTAAAAGCGGATAGCCGCAATCTGCCCAAAGTCGACGAATTTATGTTGTTACAGTTGGTTATGGTTGACAAGTGACATGACATGACAGTCAGTTCTGTTTCTGTTTAAAGTTACTTTTTTTATTTTATATCATGCTAAGATCACGACATCAGTATTCCTAACTTTGTATATACGGTCTTGTTAATGACTATTTCTTTAATAAATTATTAACGACGAATTTAAATTAAATAAAGAAAAACCGAGAAACACGGGTAGTCTAATTTTTAACCAGCTATTATAAACGCGAAAAATCAAAGATGCTTTTTTTTTTAAATGTTGTCAATTATGTAATATGGAGGATAGAGGTATTATACATATGATGTATAACAACACTGGATATATTTTTATATGTAAATATTACTCGAACTTTAACAATAGGCTTATCCATCTTATAGCTTTCGTCACCATATTGCATCCATCGTCCGCCCTTTAGTTAACATAACTCGTCAATGGATTGCTACAAGCTTGCGGGCTATTGCCCATTGAAACGGAGCCTTTAAGGCGATAATAGCATGGCTGCGGTGCTGCTGAACTACATAGCTGCATCTCTTTCAAATATACTATTTAATTGATAACAAAAAGAGACACACAATTATGACAGCTCCCCTTTAAGTTTATAAACAGATAAATCTGAAATAATCAAAACGAACTCTCCGCCCGACTAGTAAAAAGAACCCTATCGTCCCTTTAGTTTCTTAACTTCGTATCTGATCGAATAGTTACATAGGAAAGTGGTCTTTACTCTTTAGGGAACATGAGTGCTTTTCCTATCTAACTATTCGATCAGATACGAGTTTGAGAAAGTAAAGGGACGCTATATCCTTTCTCGGGCTACATAAGCTATCTCTATACCAAATTTCATCAAAATCGGTTGAACAGCGATCAGCCGTAAAAGCGTAAGAAACTAATTTCCTTTTCATTTGTATACAGTCGAGTTCATAAATATGTGTACACTTTAGTACTTTGTCGCTTTAATCGCTGGGACAAATCGTATGTATATGGCAGTTTAAACATGACATTAAAATTAAATAGACAAGGTATTAAAGTGTATACATATTTATGAACTCGACTGTAATATTAGTGTGGATTATTTAAGGGGATATAAAATGCAGGAGTTAAAATAAATGGCTATTGAGATATTTACGTCCATGTCGCGCCAACTCCCGTGATAGTCGGAGGCTCTGCGCTCGAAGTTGTTGACGACTATATTTACCTGGGACAAACGGTCCAGTTAGGTAGGTCCAACTTTGAGAAAGAGGTCACTCGTCGAATCCGACTCGGATGGGCAGCGTTCGGGAAGCTTCGTAGCACCTTTTCGTCCAAATTACCGCAGTGTCTGAAGTCAAAAGTCTTTGACCAGTGTGTGTTGACAGTGATGACTTACGGATCTGAGACGTGGGCGCTAACAATGGGCCTTATAAGGAAGCTCAAAGTCACTCAGAGGGCTATGGAGAGGGCTATGCTCGGGGTTTCTCTGCGTGATAGAATCAGAAATGATGATATCCGCAGTAGAACTAAGGTTACCGACATAGCCCGAAGAATAGCCAAACTTAAGTGGCAGTGGGCGGGGCACATTGCTCGCAGGACTGATGGCCGATGGGGTCAGAAGGTTCTTGAGTGGCGTCCGCGGACCGGGAGACGAGCTGTAGGTAGGCCTCCAACAAGATGGAGTGACGACCTTGTAAAGATCGCGGGAAAGCGGTGGATGCGAAAAGCACAAGATCAGTCTGAGTGGAGAGCCTTGGGGGAGGCCTATGTCCAGCAGTGGACGTCTTTCGGCTGACATGATGATGATGATGATGATGATGAGATATTTACAAAAAAAAATCAAATTCGCGTTCGAGGCATGTCAAAATGGATCTTACTGCAAAAAAGGGAAAGAAAAAAAAACTTTTAATTGAACCTGATTCTAATGTTTATTATTCTTAAAAAAATAATAATTATAAACCCATATTTATTTATAATTGTGTCAAAAGCGAAAACAATACACAATATAATTATATTATAACGTAACATTATACACGTAACAAAATTATCTTTTTTAAGTATTTTGTTTGCATTTAGCTGTAGTAGGCCTTTTTATACAACTTAGACCAATTTGAATGGACCCGACGCCTTATTTACTCGTTATGTTTACACATACGAGAAAACCTAATGTGTTACTTGCTATAAATTCTAAAGGTAAAACTTTCATGGATTCAATGCTAAAGGATTTTCGCACTGAGGGTTAAACCCACGCCAAAGGCAGGCAAAATCCGTTTACGCCTAAGGGTCACAAAGGGTACAAAATTTGATTAGGGTATTATTTTATTCTGTGCAGTTAAGTATTGAGTGATATTAAAAAGGCACAAAAAAACCTGACCCCAAAAAAAACTAAATATTCATCAAACGCGTGTTTTGTTGTTGTGCCGTGCCGTTCAGTATTTTTTCGTGGTGCGGTTTTTAGTTTTTACTGCGCAATTTAATATTTCATAGAGAACTTATTGAAAAACGACATAAACTAATATTAGCTATTCCTATTATACAGGGTGTTAGGCAGAAGGTTGGACAAACTTCAGGGACTAACTCTGTAGATCATACTCATCAACTTTTAGTATGGAACAAACATCCAAATCGCGAAGTTTGTCCAACCTTTTGCTTAACACCCTATATATTATATTATACAAATTATTAGGTATATATTCTAACATCAATACAAACTTTCTCATTCATTTAGTACCGTTTTTACCCATTTGTGATGTTAATTTTACGTAACAAGTATTTGAATTTTAAAAAAAACGATTAACAATTTTAATAGGTAGAGTAATTTTTCTCGTATTTACAAAATACTTAGTAAATACGAAACAAAATACTGTACCTATTGAAATTGTTTTAAATTGGATTTACTTTGAATGTTTCTAACACGAGACAAATTACGCAGTCGGCTTGGAAAGTAAATTCGTGAGTTCGTGACTACTTTTGCCGCGAGTAAAAATACTGACTTCCAATTATTTCTTTATTCAAAAAGTTACATTACAAACACGTACGAATTATGTCAAAAACATAAAACAATTCAAACAGTACATTAAAAAAGAAATCACTTTAGAACGTCGGAGTTTTTCTATTATCGTGTAAAGACAGTGAAGTTAACAATGTATTTTAAATTTCTGGGGACCTAGTGAAAAGGGAGCTCAGTCTTCTGAGGTTCAAGTGAAAAAGGGTATATGTCTAGTAGTTTCCGCATATGACTTACACCCTTTTTTATTACGAGCAAAGTTGACTTAAGCCCTTTTTCACTAGGATCCCAAATTTCTGCTAGCATTTCAAATACAGGGGCTCTATTCTACTTTGATAAGCCATGTAGCTTTTGACATGTTATCGCATTGTTTATAATTCGACTTATAACAATAATTTTGCTTATTACTGATGATTCATTATTAATCACCAACAATAACCCCTTTATTGGCATACATAATAAATTTACTACCTCAATACCATCTACGCCTTCTCATCAAACCTTAGACGAAATGGAATTTCTCCTGAAATTGCTGTTATCGTGTTATAATGTTCATTATTAAACGTACAAGCTATTATAATACTGTTACACCACGTCCATCGTATTAAGTAGGTATTTCAAAGCATGGATTTGATGAATTTTACCATAATATGGTTTTGGTATTACAGAACTATTCAGTGTGAATGTTAATAATTAATTGAATATAAAATAGCTATTTATAGCCGAAGACGGTTATGGTAATTAAAATTTATTAACCAACTTAATTAAATATTTTGGGAATCGATCTTGTGATAAAGTTTACGTAGGGATAGCTTTTGCCCGTGACTCTGTCCGCGTAGAAGCGTCATGCACAGTCATAGAAAGAAAAGATGTCCCTTTTGTTCCTGTAGTATACACGCGCTGACGTCACTCTGTTCCCAACCTTACTGGAGAGGTGCTGTGCATCTGTGTACTACGTCACCGGTGAAGATACAAATCTCTATTATCATCTATACAATGTCAGAGCCTTCTACAGTTCCCAAAAGTTAAGAACTCTAAGGGCTATTTTTTAATATTAAATATATTCGCCTGTTCCGAGCCAGGATTAGTTTTGGCCTGCATCAAAGTTATATGAATCGTACACTCCCATGACGTGTACTATTAGGAACAGAAGGGACAGTTGAACCTTAATCTATGTACAGAAGTGTGTGTGTTGAAACTAAAGTGAATGACCCATTAGTCGATTATCGCTGGGCCCTCGGGAAAAAATATGACGTCACAGAGCCTATGATATGCAGAACACTAAGACAAAGCCGACGACTTATTTGTCAAAATATAATGGGTAGAGACCTACGAGGGAACAGATGACCATACAAATACACATACTGTTAAAATCATAACCCTTTTTCGCGTCACCAATCAATCGAATATAAAAAAGGTAATATTGTGTTAAAGATATTTTTACTGCAGTAAGGAGTTTTTTTTAATAATTAAAATTATACTTTATTCATATACACAATTACACGACGCAATCAAATTATTTAGGACGGTTAAAAATATATACAATAAAATATACCTAAAATTAACTACACTAATCTAATAAACCGCTGCCAGTGGGCATCGTTCCCAAAATGCTGGCAGCATTGCCACGTTGAATTGCAATGCTTAATCTTTGTGCCAAATAAAGGCCAGCATTTTGGTCACGAGATGTGTCGACCAGGCGCTTGGAAAGATCTTTAAAAAAATTATGAGCTCCTGGTCCCCACGGTCCTAAAGTTTCAACCCCAAAAGGCTCAAATACGTAGCTTCTATACGAGCTGACTGTACTTGCGCCTTTTCAGGGTCTCCGCTGATTCTGCCGCGGATCCAGCCTTAATTCTCGATCCAGGAAGGTGTGACGGCGCAAGGGTGTCCACGCAAGTAGCATCCCACACCAATGGCCGTCCCAACTTCGACGGAATAAGGGTCATCCCATCAGGTCTTTTACCATCGTCACGCATGAGACCATTTGGTTCCAAAATGGCCGCACAGTTGGCGCTGGTAAAAGCCCGGCGGATAATGTCATGAAGGCTGGAGTGACGGGAGAATCTGCCAGCGCTTCTCGCGCAGGACAAGCCGTGGTGACCAAGCCGGTCGACGCTAGCTCCACACTGGCAACGGTGAGGAGCACAACATTGCGCACCCAAGCGGAGTGAAGTTGCAATTCTGAAAGTAGATGAATCTAAAAGAGTTCTAGTGTTTGACGATGGGAGCGCCTGTAGCCATAAACCCGATTCCCATACTCCAACCGCTAGGAGACGGGCACGATCTGCGTAGCTGTTGCACGTTTCTAAGAGTTGATTCCGTACTTGCTCGCAGATCGGTCCATCCCACAACCTCTGAGAAGAAGGAGTTTTGGGGAGCTCGGTATTCGGGCAGGCTACAAGCCATGCATCTCTGGCCTGTTCAAAATGAGGGATGTTAAAATTGGAAATTGAAGCTGAAAGAATTTTCTGAATTAAATTTTGAGTGCTATGTACTGAGGACAGAAACGCTGGCAGAGCGACACCAGAGACGGACCTGATGCCTAAACCACCGAATCGCACTGGAAGTGAGGCCTGTAACCACTCTCGCTCATCTAAATTTATGTTTAAAATCGAAGCCAAAGTGTTTTTTATTATGTTGTCAATTCTCTGTAATAGCTCTGTATGCTTCCAAAGTTGACAGCAAAGAGTATAATACGTAAATTTCGGGACGAAAAGACAAAATCGAATAATTGTAAAAGCTATGTGTGTATTAATTTTTGATAAACAGTCTGAACATTGCAAGAAATTTTGAATTTTTTCTTCAAAAAAAATGGGATGAAGATTCATCGAGGATAGGAGAGCCCAGCAAACGAAGTGAAGATTTGTCTACCATTTTTAAATTTGGGGCAAGACGATTGAACTTTTGTAATATGAAGTCTTTTGCAAGAATTCCGCCCGAAAGAAAAAGTTCACATTTAGAAAAATTTAGTTCCAGACCGATTGCATTAAACTCTCTCTTTGTGTTAAAGTAAAATAAAGATAGTAAGGAAAATGTATAAAAGTATAAAGATAAATGTT
Source organism: Acleris literana (assembly GCA_946894065.1). NCBI lineage: Eukaryota > Metazoa > Arthropoda > Insecta > Lepidoptera > Tortricidae > Acleris > Acleris literana. The sequence continues at coordinate 16,251,222 of OX335684.1, read as the reverse complement.
TTTACAGTGTTCAAGATTATTTGAAATTTAATGTTAGTGTATTGTGACACGTATTTTTATTTGAATGGTATTTCTTTTTGACATATTAAGTAGGTTTAAAATGAACAAAATATTTGCACGCTTGCATGCGGGCTGAATACACTGTGAACATTATTTTGTAACACCTTAATTTATTACTGTATTCTAGCAAATAAACTTATTTGATTTGATCTGATTTGATTTGATTTGATTTGATTTGAAAGAAAGAACTTTAACATTCGAATTAAGCACTACCTCAATAACAAGGTGAAATTATTACACGTTGTTGTTGAGCTCATATCTTAATAATTTTAACCTCGTAAGGCCCACGTCAAATTTCATTAGTTCGAAAAAGAATCTTATGTCAGTCAACTAAAGTCAAAAGTCACTTTGACAGATGTCCTAAATTTAGGACATCGGGCCTTACGAGGATATAGAAACGAGATGGGCTAAAATCGAATTGGAGTACAGATACTAACATGGTTAATACCGGCGCACGGCAGTCACAAACCAAAGGCACAATGTGGCGCCTATTCTATATGAAAATCATGATGCCTGGCACTGTAGTATTTCGACTGTCTACCCACGACCTGCGATTAGTTACATGGCATTTGCGTCATTTCACGCCAACACGCGGGTAGTTTTTTAATCCTCTTGCAGCGTGAAAGGTCATTGCATGCACTTCTATTATACACAAAAAAATACCTTAAACAAACAGTAAAGCAAAAAACACTTAGAGAACTGATAACGATAAGTATCATCAAGTGATTGAAAAACAGTAATAGACAAAACATTCACGTTTACTGACTGAACGTTACTATTTAATTATTTTACAATATTAACAATGCTTTACATAATTAATTTACTGTCAAGAGAGAAGGCGAACGGGCACAAAGGCTACCTGAGGGCCCCGCCAAGATGCATTGCGCTAACTAACGTTTCTATTCGTTTCGTGTTACTCCTTGTGTCCTACCGGCAAGCATAGCTGCCGGCCCCAAAAAGCAACGTAGCCCACCGGCAAGCATAGCTGCCGGGTGGTTTCCGGTACACCATGATTCGATTTTCTGTCCTTAGTCTCTCACATTAATACATAAATTCCCATGAATTGTATGTTAATGGATTCAGTGTGAAATTAGCTATAAACCAACATCAACCAATCATAACACTTAAACGGAAAAAATCTAAATATGGTCAGGTGAACTCATGGTGAACTTCAGTCTTCTTTATCCAATCGTTACGTGAGTGCATGTGTAGTAATATATCTTTTTAATTTATGTAATGTACTGTATTTTTTCATACATTTTTTATAGAATATAACAAAGAGAAACAGAAAATTATAAAAATATATACGTTTGTGTAGTATTTTTTTAGATATGAGTGTTTTTAGGAAACTGTCTCAGTTTAACTTTTCTCTGAAATCAATAGGGAATATGCATGGATTTTTTTAATAGCATTTCTCAACAAAATATGAAAATACCGTAAAAAAGATCACCAAAAGTGAAATTAAAATTAAAATCGGTCAAGTAAAACGGGTGATACAAGCATTTTAAAATGCTAATTAGACAGAGAAATCCGAAGTGCACCGGTGACGTCATCGTGCAGTACGGCCATATAAACTCCACGTAAAATTCTGTTTTGCTAGAAAAAGATAGGAACAAATCTTTGTTAGCTTATATCTTGGTTATTTTTATACCTATTCAAAAAATGATTTTTCTCACCTGTTTGTTACATGAATCAACTTTTATAGAAGCTGTAAAAAAAAAACTTGCATTTTCCCTATTGGCTGCATACACTGGATTATGAATTATTCCGTTTAATTTTGGACGTAATTGGGTAAGTTATATTTTCACCTTTCTAAAAATGTACATTTCTATGTATAAAAAGTGTACGAGTAAAGTACGGTGGGTGTCTTTAAAACCCGTGGGTTACGCTGCTTTTTGACCTCGCGTAGCGTGGGACACAAGGGGCCAATCGCGTCACTGATAGATCTCGTGACTTTTCGTATCACGTCATCTACCAGTGACGCGATTGGTTTAAAAACGAATCGAATAGAAACACTAGTTAGCGCAATGCATCTTGGCAGGGCCCTCTGATGGTAAGTGAGATCTATGACCCATAGACATTTCCATTCTCAAGACTAAGTTACGAGTTGCGTTGCGATAAGATAGTAATAGCGATCCAGATAGAACTTGTACAAGGTTCTAGCACCACTCTAGTTTAACTCGAGTAAAATAGGGCCCCAGTATCATTACCATGAGTTACAATTACTAAACTCGCTAGCGAGTCGAATGCTCTGTCCCTCGCACTCAATAAGAATACTGCGAGATGTCCGAGGAACAGAGCATTCGACTCGCTAACGAGTACGTGAATTGTAACTCATGGTAAGGGTACAGTTACCTATCATCATCATCATCATCATCATCATCATCATCATCATCATCATCATCATCATCATCATTATCAGCCGCAAGACGTCCACTGCTGGACAAAGGCCTTCCACAACGATCGGTCCTCTGCTGCTGCCATCCACCTGTTTTCTGCGACCTTTATCAGATCGTCGGTCCACCTTGTGAACTTCCGACACTTCGTCTTCCGGTTCGCGATCGCCACTCTAGAACCTTCTCGCTCCAACGGCCATCGGTTCTACGAGCAATGTGCCTCGCCCACTGCCACTTAACTACTTTGCCAGTTACCTATAGGACAACCTAAATTGAAATACTATTTCTAACTCAGTCTGATACCGGAGTTAACAGCGTAACAGTTATTTTAAACTGTCTAGACAGTAGTCCAATTTAGAAACTAAGTTCGGGCTACGGCTTCTAGTTTATTTTGTCTCAAACTAGGAATAGCATTTTGTTGTAAAAGGTGAGGTGACAGTCGATCTCTGGAACGAAGTATAGTCAAGAGCAAAGAAAACAGATCACTTTGTATATAATTTCCATAGAAAGCGACCCGTTCTCATTATTGTACTCGTAGTTCGCTCACTCGATTGACCGTTCGACATAGCGCTGTGTTTTAAAAAAGAATCAACCCCCCTGGTAAGACTAACAGTAAAACTACTAGAGGCATATCTTCTTCATCTTAAGGGGTGACAACGGATTTGCAGTCTTCAGATTACAATCTGAACGCTGTAAAATTGCAAATGTAAATGAGCATCAAAGTGTTGCCCATGTATATTAGAACTTAATTTCTGGATAAAAATACTTGTTTTTTTTTTAAAAACCACTTCAAAACCCTCTGGTAAGGGTACTACATAACTCATAAATCCGAATCGATAAAAAATCCGTTCCGAACGCAATGTTTTGATAGAAGACTTGATTTTTTGATATCCCTTATAAAAGTTATAAATCAAACCTATCCTAATTTACGTGCAGTAATTGAATTATGCATTTAATGAAAATTCGGACAAATGAATATTCAGAATGAAATATTTCGTAGTATTTGTGTGTTCCCGCCTGGTAAGCTTGTGACCCTTCTGGTGGCCTGAGCGCTCGAATACCCTTCTCCATGCCTTAAAAAAACAACTAAATGTAAAAAATAACCAGAAACAGGATTCAATTCCAATTTTTCAGATTTAGGTTATTTAATAAAGTATGAGAGAAAACCAACCGCTCCAAATTGTCGGTTTAAACCAACACATATCTAAATTGGATGTAGAAATGCGAAACAATCCAATTGGCAAAGCAGACGTTTGAATTTGAGCTGTATTGCTCACATAACATTTTCTACAATTTGGTATATGCTTGATTTTTTATTTATTTAACCGAGTATAACAGTAGGAACCTACATGTATAAATGTAGTTATTTGAATCAAAATCAGAGAAGGATTTGTTACGCACAACACAGTAGTGTTACATAATTATATTGTTACATAATTATAATTACACATACAACAAAAACTACAAAAGTCTCAAATAGTACATTGTTGTAGAGGTTAAAAAGTAAGCAATAGATGGACGAGTTAGTTCGAGGGCTGACGCGTAGCGAAGGCCTGCTCATTCAATGTACAACTATTGATTGTTTTGGGGACCAAGAGCCGACTATCTTTCGCCAAATTTCCGAGCTGTGGCGTGAAAAGTTAATTTTATGGCAAAAGGCTTAGAACTCAATATATGCTGTGAGACGATAACCCATAATTTTATCGAATTGCATTTAATCAATTGTATCCTTTAATTGAAATTCATTTCATGGAGCGCTATTTTCTGCTATTATTATGATGTTTTCATGATGTCTTAAACATTAATTAGGTAGGTAAATAAAATAATTAACTCATTCAGCGAGAAATGCCTTTCGATAAAATTAAAATTCTAACTAAAACTGTGGTCAAGTAAAATAAGACAAGTTAGCAATCAAGAACATGCGTCCTCATTAATTTCAAATCAAGACTCGTGGAAAGCACTCTAAATTCAAAAGAATATCAGCCTGGTTGTCTTGAAATTGAGGCATTTTGCGTAACTAAACAAGTTTTTAATTTATCATTAAAAGTAAAAGGAATAAGTTTGCAATGTGAAGCTCGATATTAACAAGATTAAACCGAGAACTGGGGTTTTATTCTACTTTATCTCTTCACGTATTGCTATCGTATGGTTTAGTGTGCGTTGGACTCGCGCACCGAGGGTTCCGTATTTCAGATAATTTGGTTGGAAAATGCAGACTGAGGCCTTTCATATGACACCCCGTTTATGATAATCAAATCACTTTCATTTTTCAACCCCCCATTCTAGCCCCTTTTCAAATATTTAGAAAAATAATTTAATACTTTTTTTTGCTAAAAACAGATGCGGGCAAGCAAGTTATACAACTATGCCAAGTTTCAAGTTGATAGCTTCTATAACTTCTGAGAAAAACTGCTGTGACATTCAGACAGACAGACACAAAATTCTCACCATAAGGGTTCCTTTTTTACCATTTTGGTACGGAACCCTAAAAGAGCGATGATAAGCTTTCAAAAGCAATTAATAGTTGGTTAATAACGAAACTGTGCAATAAACCCTGATTATTAATTGTATTTTCTTTCATATACTAAAAGAAATAGGAGAGAACATTACTTTATGAGATAAAGATTTTATTTGCTTGGCATAGTTATTCGTCTAAAAATTTGAACTATGAAAATTTTAAGAAACATCTTTCTCTTCTCTTCAAATCACGCAAAGGCTGGAAGTATTTGAATGAAATTTGAGACGATCCAAACTCGATGTAAAATAATTAAGGTTCATTAATTAAATTACGAGTTATTTATGCGATAAAATTTGAGGACACCCTAGAAAATCGAGATCAAAGATAAAAATACGCTTACTAACGAAATACCTATTTACCCACTTGATTGCTTGTGCAAATTTGATCGACCTTATTTATAAGCAAATAAGGGCTATCACTGGCAACTCTGGATACACAAAGCACGTGAGTGGTTACTCCATTTCGAAAAGATCCAACGTGTAACGAATAGTGAAAAAGGTTATGAAATGAAAATGAGACAGCTGACCCTTTTGTAACTAGATAGCGAGCAACACAAAACGGAATCTTCGGGTATTAATAATAATAATAATAATAATCATTTATTCATAAAACAGTATGCTTACATGTTTCTTAGGTAATAGAGCTTATATCATTTCACAATACATTTTTCGACCACCGCTGCCAAACTAGGTAGTAACCTGAGGGCCCTGCAAAGATGCACTACGCTAACTAACGTTTCTATTCGATTCGTTTTTAAACCAATCGCGTCACTGGGAGATGACGTGATACGAAAAGTCACGTGGTCTACCAGCGACGCGATTGGTTTAAAAACGAATCGAATAGAAACGTTAGTTAGCGCAATGCATCTTTGCAGGGCCCTCTGTATTTCAGCAGACAGCGCTCTTCCCCAGGGAGTTCATATGAGAGTTATATATCGAGTAGTAAGCTAAGTTAGCAGTGATATGAAAAATAACAATTTACATAAATTAAAAATTAGAACGGATAACGACGACGTTATCTAAGCCTGTAGATAGAGTTTCAATTTCGTAGGCTTATTAATTTAAATAGATTTGCAATACATGTCAGGTCAGGCGGGGCTATTCCGCCTCATGCGTATTTTTTTTTTCACTGGATTGCTATGTTTTAAAGCTATTTTTACACCGTTTTATAGTAAGTGCCTAAAAGTTTTAGAACTTTTTATTCCTTTCTGACGCATTTACTCATTTTTATTATTATTACCCGACTGCCGGAGAGTAATGTGTTTCACAGCGTATATATGCATGTTTGTTCCTTTGTGTCACTATAAAAACTAAACCCGTTGTCCGATTTTGATGATTCTTATGTCAACCGATTTGTCTTAATCTGGTGAGTGTTACTGAAGATATGACAGTAATCAAAATTCAATATGGCGGCAACCAGACGCCATATTGTGACAAATTAAAAAAAGAAAGTCGACCAAGTATAACAAGTAGGGTATCATTGAATAGGGATTTAAAAATCATCTTTAGGTTTGTTGCATCATTTTTCATTTTGAATGATCATTTAGGATTTATAACGATTTAAAGTTGGTTAGCAACAGTCGGGTTTTGAAAGATTGCTTTTTTTGTCATTATCATTTTATTATATTTTATAATAAAATTTTAATTAAATTAAAAGGACGAGAACGGTACAATAGTCTGGAATCCGGTTCGCACTTAGTGTTTTTTTTAAACTCATTTATCGAATATGTAAGCTACCCACCAAAAATACCGCACGTTCGCAAAAATATCCTTATATCCTGCGGTAAAGTGCTCTAAGCTTAATTAACCTCAGGTGTCAAGCTGCTCTTCCCTTATCAGTTTGGAAAAAAATAACAATTTAATAAATAAAAGCCGCCGACCGATTTTTTTTTATTAAATTCTATAATAATAAATAAAAATATTGCTCTATTAATTGTATAATATTAAACAATATTTTTTTAATGCTGCTCATTTAAATTACAATGTTTTTACTCATGCTACAAAAAGACGGGTGCTATCCCAAGGAACAAAATAACTGACGTAACAACGTTTTATTAATTCTTAAAGTCGTAGCAATTAGTCTTATAATTGCTATATATACGTATTAATGACGCTGTTTGGGTGCAAATTATACGTCTTTTAAGTTGTTTAACTGTTAAAATTTCACATGTTCAATTCGATTTTCGAATTTGAACTGTTATTTAAGTTAAATACTTGTTTGATCAGTACTCAGTACTCAATTAATTGTTAAAATTCGAAAAAGGAATTTTAAATTTGAGACATTTTCTTGATATTTTACCATTAGTTACGATTCTTAACGATTAGATAGATTAACTACTGATCAAACAAAAGGTCTTAAGGTCGTCAGGAACTGACTTTGAGTGCAGATGTAAAGCATGAATGTTAACAATGTCGTAAAAAAAAAACTATGGTAGAGCTAAGACTTCTGCTAATATTTTTTTATTAAAATAACGCGAAGTAAAATTTAATCAAGCTTAGCGTAAGCAGCTTAGTGCTCAACTGAAGCCTTGTTTTTTTCCTTGAACCAAGATTTTTCTAAAACCTGAGGTGATTATTAAAAAAAACCTGGTTACAAGTTATATTATAAACTAGCTTTTGCCTTCGTATCCGTCTGCGTAGAAAAATGTAATATAGCATTATGTTGGTGAAATCATTTTCAAAATTGGTCTAGTAGTTTTTGAATTTATTAATTAAAAGCAAAAAGACAAACCTATTTTCCCTATAATGTAGCGTTGATTGTAGTTGTATTTCTAATAAAGCGTTCTGTAAAATGGTTGAGTTATAATTTTTAATTACTCAAAACAGTTAAATGAACGATAAAAAATAACTGTGTTTCAAAGTAACATATTTTTTGTTGGAAATTATGTTTTGGAACTTAGCGTAATATTTAAAACCAACAAGAGAATGATTTTTTTTTAAATTATTAAATTCAAGTTCAAATTAAACAAATAAATAATGATGAATAAATATTCAACAGATCTAAATAGGTCTGTTTTTGTATAGCACTTTTCATTATCATTTTTTCTGCAGATGTGCTCTCTTAATTTACTGTACAGAACAAAAATAACTTTCCTTAAGCGTTTAATAATAAGTATAACAGAAAAAATATGTACAGTCTACAGCATAAATAAGTGATCATTTATGTACCTTGTCACTTTAACGTCGTCTTTGAAATGTCATACAAAATTGTGAAACGATTGAAAGCGACAAGGTACATAAATGATCACTTATTTATGCTGTTGACTGTACACGCACGTTAATACCCGCCCCACCGCACCCGCCGGATATGTGGCCGGATGGAAATGACGTATAGATTAAAATACGGTTACCTGCCCACTCAATTTTTAGATTACAGTGTGATTAGGAAATGTTATACTATCTTTTGAAGATGGCATATTAAAAATCACTGACAACGTTACAAGATAATTGTACTATCTAGGACATTAAAAGTAAAAAACTCGGGTCATTGATTAGATATATTAAACATGAGTCAAGTTTAGTCAATTTAAGTACGAGTAATTTGATTTTTTTTAGATCCCCAACTGATCAATCAGCATCTGATTTTGGAAAAATATTTTCACCGATCACTTGTAAAAAGAATCCAACATAAACACATTTAAACAACGCATAAATACATATTTAATAAAGAAACCTTACTACAGTGTCCAGGAGTTCCTAAATGAAAATTAACTTTTTTTTCTTATATTTTTAATAGTGGAATACTTTAAGATTAGCTGACTTGTTATTTTGTAATTATTTACTTTATCATATTTATATTACGCCAATATTATTATTTCTTGTATGTTCCTTATTTTTATTCTCTAACATGTACATACTTATATTAGATTATATTGTAGCAGGCGATAGATTAGGTTATTTCTAAGTTGATGTTATAATATTGTTTAATAGTTACGACTCTACCTACCTAAATTATAAAATTGTGCATCCATTGCTATCCCCCTACGGGGTTTACGTTGATGCTAGACTTACTTACTTTAAGACCTTATTATGTACCTACAATGTAAAACGCAATAAAAAAAAAAAATTTGAATTTGTGCCTCCAACTTTGACACTGGCAGAATTGTCCCACTGGACCATCTATCAAAGAATTGACCTTGAGTTTAAGTTAATTCATAATTAATGATGATTAAATGATTACCACACTCAAGTTTAATACACAATATACAAACATAGTTCACAGCACACTTTACACAGCAAAACGGAAGTAAATTTCCATGCAAACTTCCTGTTGACAGACCTATTTATTAATAATGAATCTACAGGTAGGATAGCCACTTACCTCTCGTTAGAATTCAACACAGGTACACACCTAGTTGAGGGGGATTACAGTTTCAATCTATACACTCTAGACACACATAATATACATGCTTTACTACTTTTCCATATATGCTTACATCACTCGGTGGGTATACTTGGGGGGAATACGCGCGGACTTTTTCGGGCAGTCAGCAATGGCGCTCGGCGCTCAAAGGTACCGCCAGGCAACTGACCAAACGCGCGGAGAAACTTGGAGACAGTTAATGCGCATGTGCGTACATGAAGTTGCACGTACAGGCATTTGACATTTACAGGGTTGAGGGGTTATAATTGAAGTATAATGAGGAAATAGTCCTTTTGCTGGAATAAACTGTTAAAAAAAATCCACTGTGTAATGAAAATGATCCTTAATTTAATGTGTACTTTATGTAGCACAGAGGTTTTTTGTACATTTTTAATTACGTCTTTATAATGTACATTATTTAAAGGCACTCTTTTACGAGACCATGTAACACCACAGCAGGTGTGTGGTGCATAATGTCTATTATAACATCGGCCGATCGCCATTTCTGTTAGCCAACGAGCTCTCTTTTCAAAGCATTAACGTATTTTTAACCGAGTCCTTAAGTTGCCCGTCAGAGCATTCAGTAAGTATATTTACTATGCATGAAAATAAAAATGTTTATTCAGTAAAACTTAACTTAAGGCAAAGCAATGGTTTTGGGTTCTGCGCTAGGATTCCCTGTGTTGCAGGGCCTAATTTGAATCAGTTGCAACAGGCATAGTTCATTTGCGGATATTGCAGATCAATTCCTATATAACTACTAATTCAGTCTTAACCTTAATAATTTATTAAATACACAAATCTATGTATGTAAATGTACAGAACACAGAGATTCAAATACAGAATTCGACTATGACTACCTATGTCTTCCGTGACTACAAGTGCGTTAAAAACTTCATTTCGTAATTTAATTAACCAGTTATTTTAACATACGATTGCTCGTAGAACAGTACATTCCAGAATGCTCAATGTTGACGTGCATCACCCAATGTGGACTGACGAGGTGGTAAAGGCCGGCAGTTAATTTCGCTCGCTAATTTGTTCGCACCGCCATCGTTTCTCGTCTTTCCTACCCTATTAGCTAGCTCTTTAGTTACATTTTCACTTGCTCAGCTTAAAGTCAAGCCGGCGACGCCATCGCCAGAATCAAAAAAACTAAAATACCAGGTTAATCCAAGTGATTATAAACGCTCGCAAATCGATTCCGCTCCGAGCGTGTGTTTACGAAAAGCCTGGTTAAGAACCACAATTAACCAGTGTTTTTCTAACCGTTCTAAGCCCTGCTTACCTGCCTAAAGTACACTAGTACGTGAATCATTACCCTTACTAGCTCGGCTAGAGGTATGTAGGTGCCGGTAGTTGTGGTTAGCGCGTCTGTAAAGCTTGTGGCGAAACTAATTATACGTTTGCGATTTCTGTGTTCCCGTTGTGTGGGTGAGGTCTGCGTCATTCGTTGGTCGAATGCAACTTTTGCACGCTATGTTTATTTTCAAATAATTCTATTTGTATTTTGGTTGAAAGTACATTTCATTTACTTTGTTGTGTAAGATAACGGCAGTTTGTGTATGGAAGACATAATAATGATAATGATTATGCCTGGTATGACTGAATGAAAAAAATGGAATGCCTAGTGTACGTGCGCGCTTGCGTGAATATGTATGTGTGATTTGGATGGGTTTTTTTTTAATTTGAAAGCAGGTTTTCTAGTAGTGGTTCTTAGCTATGTTTCATCAAAATCGGATGGGCCGTTTAGGAGATATTAGATTTAAAACGAGAGATAATCATTATATCGGGGTTTTTACCTATCTCAGAGTTATCTATTTGAACTATGGCACGGTTCTACAGCCAATGTGCCCCCCTCACTGCCGCACTTAAGTATTGCAATTCGGTGAGGTATATCAGTAATTTTAGTTCTCCTGCGGATCTCCTCATTCCTGATTCGATCTTGCAAGGAGACACTCAGCATAGCTCTTTCCATCGCCCTTTGAGGTCGCGGGAAACCGCTGGATGACATCAGCAGAGGACTGATTGTTGTGGAAAACCTTATAGAAGGCCTTTGTCCAGAAGTGGATGTCTTGCGGCTGATGATGATGATGATGATGACTATGGCACGGAGTAGGCTGGTTCAACCTACATATACGCTGGTTTGTTAGGAAGAGCGCCTACTGTACTGTAGGTACTATACTCGTAATTATATTCTGTAGTACCGGTTTTCTCGTAAGCATGACTAATTTTGACATAGAAAGCCCATAAGAAGCAAATTCGCGAAATACTCGTATTTCATTTCAGTCTTTATTTCATTTTATACTAAGTGCCAACCAATAAATATGTAACGTCAAGCAATTCCCACATAAATCAACACGAAATTACACTTTTTACAAAGCGAAGCTGAAATATTCACACTTGAATAAGCAGAAAACGCGAGTGAACGGTGAAAAAGCCAAATAATGGTATTCGTAAAAAGCCAATAACTTGGAAACTGTTCAATAAAGTAAAGTAAATTAAAGGGTTCAAACAATACAACATTAAATTTATGTTTTATTGTAAAGTTTTTTTTGTAAGTCCGAGTTGAATTCTCGTCTTTTGTTGTAGTTTAAACGTGACAAATGAAAGCACATTATCTTGATAATTAAATTGCCTTTTTAACCCCCGACGCAAAAAGAGGAATGTTATAAGTTTGACCGCTGTGCGTGTGTGTGTGTCTGTTTCTCTGTCTGTGGCACCGTAGCTCTTAACCGGGTGAACCGATTTGAATGTTGTTTTTTTTATTCGAAAGCTGTTTTTTTTGCGGTGATTCTTAGCTAGGCTTATTAATGAAATATCCTGGACTTAAACCCTTTTTCACTTGATCTTCAGGAGAGTTATACCCTTTTTACTAGGACCCCAGAATAATGTCGCTGGTCTCTCAGTCCTCAGCTCCTCTTTTGTTAGTGACTGCTAAGTTAAGCATATTTTATCCAGCACCCCTCCCCTTCCCACCCTCTCCTAGAATATCAAAACGAAGTCCTGAGGAGTAACAAATAGTTATCTCGTCTTAAATTAGCTTCCATTTGCCTTTGGTTGACTTTATCAACATTACTCTGCCCTTTACTACTATGAATAAAGTGACAGAAAGAAACCTGAGTGCATTTTCGTGTCTCATTTCTTATGATATTTTTAGTTTTATATGACGGTAACGTTAAGGTAAAAGTATCTACAAAGTATCTGTAAATCACTTAACATTTTCTGCACAGTGTAAATCGCACTGCTAGATCAAAACAGTAGTAACTGAAAATACAACTGTATCTAAAAATCAACTTTAATACAACTTCTATGAACTCGAAACAAAACTAGCAAGGATTTTGAGTTGATACTGTTTTTATCTAGCAGTGCGATATATTAACAGTAGTTCGTCTTCCAACGAAGGTATATCGCGCGGTTTGCATGTGTGCGTGCCTCGACTTTACGCGCCGCGAGCCACCACAAGCAAACTCAACAGGACGGATCAAGCCGGTTCAGTCGGGGCCGCGTCATCGCTGCGTTTAGTTGCATGAGTATTAAGTAAGGAGCGATGCGCATCATCGCCTCAGCAGCAATAGGTACCAGAAACTTCCAAAGGGCTGGAAACAAACTACTTTCATATTTATACTATGGTTTCTGTCTTGGTTTTAGTGGTAAAAGCTTCTTAATTAGACCAACATTTTTAATTATAAGGGTACACTGGGTACACATCAATTATAATTCAGACTTTAAATATACAAAGTCTAGGCTAGATGGGTATCTTGGGAGACCAGATAAATTTTAATTATATGCTAAGTACTACAACCTTTGCTTTTCAGACGAAGACGCACTTGGCCTAATGGTAGTGACCCTGCTTACGAAGCTAGCGGTCCTGGGTTCGATTACAGGTATGCGCAAATATTTTTTGCGAGCGCAGGTATTTACCCGGCTGCCGAAAAAGGAGAGTAATGTGTTTCACAGCCTATATATGTATGTTTATTCCTTTGTATCACTATAAAAACTAAACCCGTTGTCCGATTTTGATGATTCTTATGTCAATCGATTTATCTTAATCTGGTGAGTGTCGCTGAAGATATTATTATGACAGTAATCAAAATTCAATATGGCGGCAACCAGACGCCATATTGTGCAAATTAAAAAAAAAAGTCGACCAAATATGACAAGTGGGGTATCATTGAATAGAAATTCAAAAATCATCTATTGCTTTCTTTTATCATTTTTTATTTTGAATGATCGTTTAGGATTTATAACCATTTAAAGTTGGTTAGCAACAGTCGGGTTGCTTTTTGTTAAAGTTATTGTTTATGAGCCTTGAATATTTTCTATGTATTTATCTATATTTTATTTATCGTTGTCCAGTACCCATAGTGCTAGTTTAGAGCTAAGTTTGGGACTAGGTCAATTATTTATTATTTATTTATAACATAAACCCTAGTGGAAAAACCCACTTGTTTGATTAATAGAACTTGCTGAGAGTAGAACTAGTCGAAATAGACTGGTGTGTGGTGGTAGAGGTCTATTCAACAGACCTAAGTCTGAAGTATTTTTAAAGAGTAAGGCTTGATTTACATTAATCCAGCAAAAGCATGCCATTAGAAGTACATTGCGTCGTTACAATAGCTCTCGCCTCAAACGTGATAACCAACTCGTCAATATACTGGAAAATTTCACTCTACCCTTTTTGTGCAGATATGCACACACACTAAAACACACATACACACACACACAAACACACACACACACAAACGAACATCGCGTGATTATTTCTATCTACAGATCGAAAATTGATTGAAAATCATTTGTACGATACAAAATTATATAGTTGTGTATTTAATTAATTTAATTTGTACCTACTATATAATATTATCTTTATATTAATCAATAAATAAAAAAAAAACAATATCTCTAAACAATGTTAATTTGATGGAAGAGCGGAATTTCCTACCACAAGCAAATTTTTAGCTTAAATGGAGATTCCATAGTACTAACTATGTAAACGTTAAGAAGATGGTACTGAAATAAATATTTTTCATTTTCATTTTAATTTTTTCACTGGCATTTTGCTGGACCAATGTAAATCAGCCATAACTCATTTCGCAACTTTGCTACCCGACTGCCGAGGGAGGAGGGGTATGTGTTTATCAGCCTATATATTTATGTATGTATGTATGTTCCTTTCTGGCGGTCTAGAAACTAAACGCGTGGGCCGTTTTTGATGATTCTTATGTCGCATGAGACGCATGGGTAAGATATGACAACAACCAAAATTCAATATGACGGCAACCAAAAAAGAAAAAAAAAGTATATGAACTAAAACAAGTGGGGTATCATTGAATAGGTATTTAAAAATCATAATTAAGTTTCTTTCATAATTTTTCAATTTAAATGATCATTTAGGATTTATAACGATTCAATGTTCGTTAGTAATAGTTGGGTTTTTTGCTGTTCCCGTGCCCTCTTAAGAGACATATAATGCTAAAGTCGCTGTGTTCCGCGATCTGGGGGTAAAGGACAGAGCTATAGCAGTTATATAGCTCTGTCCTTTTCTCTCAGCGTAAACTAAACTGCATAGCTATGTCATAATAACCCCTGCCTCTAGGGTGTGATTGTCTTAAATACGCGGTCAGAGGAACGAACGAGTGAATATCGCAGCGGTGAGTTTAAGTAGTCCCGTCAGAGCGAACAAAACACATTTTAGCGCGTGCATTCTCAATTTGGCAGCCTTATACGTTCGATCTTATCGAGAGAAGCCATGCAGCCAAATTGGAAATGCACGCGCTAAAATGTGTTTGGTTCGCTCTGACGGGACTAGTTAAACTCGCTACTGCGACATTCTCTCGTTCGTTCATCCGACCGCATTTTTGAGATATTCACACCCCTGGATCTCGATAGCTATAACGCTTAAGGTCCTGTTTTTTTTGATTCATTGAACTTTATCATTTTTAACTTATACATTTTCGGAAAAATTAAGCGCTTGGGAAACAAAACTTTGGACTTGCGAGAGCATGCTACAAATAGCAACAGATATATTTAATACAATTCTCGGCAGCTTCATAAGGAATATCAATACCGGGCTATACAAGCCACAATAAAGGGAGTTTACATATAAGTTCTTTTTTTATAATTATTTGTTAGTGTTCGATGTGATCCTGATCTCGTGTGGTTGCCGAGTTAGAATAGTGCCACTCCCATGTCTTCCCGTGGATGTCGTAAGAGACGACTAAGGGAATAAAGGCTTGTAGTACTGTTAGGCGATGGGCTTGCAACCTGTCACTAATACGCTGGTAAACATCTTAGCCTAATTGTGCAAATTGTGGTTATAGAATTATCAACAAGTTTTTAGAGATGTTTGTAATTCTGTAGCTCTGCCTACCCCACTCTGGGAACGAAGGCGTGATATTATGTATGTATGTATGTTAGTGTTCGACTACTTAGCACCCTACATCTGTAGGTTAAGAGGACTGTTAATATTATGTTTGTCAAGTCAACCGTGAACACTAAGCTGTTTGTCAATGATCAATTTCACTTGAAAATCGTTTCTTAGAATTATGTTTGTGACTGTTTGTGTTTCTATAAATAAATAAATATTAAATAGCGGAGTTTAAACTTAAAAATAATTGCACACAATCCTTATAGTTAATTAACTCACTTGTAATTTATATAGTGTCCAAAAAAATTGTACAATTAAACACATATATTAATACAACAACAACAACATCAACATATCACTGGTAGATAAAAAACTGTATAATATTTTAAACAAACAAGTTTAATAAATAATCAAATTAGGATACAAGTATTTACATAAAAACGAAACAATAAAATACAAATACCTACTCTTTATTTAACACCAAAAAATAAACCATGTAACAGTACATTTTAGTTATAGGTATACAACAGGCGGTCTGACCGCTAAATAGCCATATCCAGACAACCTTGGATACAGAAACTATTTGCTTTAGAACTCAAACTAAACTACAATAAACACTTAAAGTATTTTCCAAATAAAGTCGACTTATGTAGGGCATTGTAGGGTGATGGCCAGTGATCGGAATAGGTAGAGTATATTTACCTAAAGTTCGCAAAAGGACATAATATAGAGTGGTTACAACTGGATGAAATATTAATTTACTTTTATTAAAATCGGGATTTCCGGTATTTTAATGCTAAATATACGTAATATTTACTCACGGTATGGGATATTTTGTTAGTTTGTGATAAAAGGGGCCTGTAACTTATTTCTTTTAAGTATCTATTTAATTAAAAGGTGAAGTATATCGACAGTGGAAAGGTAAAAATGCTTAAGCGCCACTTTGGCCGAAAATGAGTTATATATACAGTTTAATTTCATTTTTTTTTCTGCGTCGATCTGTCTAGGACCCACGTCGATCGGAGCACTTTTTTGGCGCTTAAGCAGGCTAATTTTTCACGTTTTTTTGAGAACGTGACAACTAAAGCGACGTTTATTTTGATGTTTTTCGTGTTGAAGCATGTTAGTCATTTAACCTTAGGTAAAATTTTGGTATGCAATCGTATTAGATTTTTTTTTATTCTTATCTTTAGTCGAGTTATTACTGTTAGCAATTTCAAATTATTGTGATACATTATTTTTTTTCGTATTAGCGTTTTTATCTTCATGCAATAATTTACTATTTGGCGCTTAAGCAAAAATGCTATTCCACGTTTTTAAAGAAAAATGTGTTTAAGCACAATCTAGGTCATCTCAATCTGTAGAATTAGGATGTTAGTAGAATATAAAATCAAAAAAAATACTATTTACTTTGATTTAGTGAAAGTAGACATATTTCATTTTAGACTGTTACACTGCTTAAGTCTTATTTCGGATTCAGTTTCTTATAAAAATATGGGTTTTCAGTACTAGTAAGAAAAAACTCGAAAAACATTTAAGAAAATACAAACTTCGCTCGAGTGTAAGCTCCCATTTATCGCATAAAACCTGTTGAATCGGGACACTCAGTCCATGGTGACGACGAGCGCGACAGTGATGATGTATATAATAAGTAAGTGCATATCTTGTGAACTTTGCGATGTCAAGCATCTTGTGTGATAATACTGATAATAATAATACGTATGTGGCCACAGCAGCAGCTAGTAGCGAGCTGTTGGTCCCGAGGGAAGGTCCTGTTCCTCACCTCACGCTTGCCTTCACCGGCCGGTTGGAGTGTACGATGACGAGGAATAGACTCTCACCTCTGGCTATCTTTTATTAGCCGGTCAGAGTGGAGTCGCAAGAGCGTCGTTTAAAGTCCAGATGCACCTTTTTGACCTTATCAACAGGAATTAATATTGCCTGTGTGGTACTACGTATTAAGGCTATTTTAGGAGACCCATTTCATTGACTTGGCGAGTCACTGTCTGTCATTTCAACCAAAGCAATTGGCATTGGCGTCATAGGTTTAGCAATAGCCTAGTTTACCAGTCCATCTCATTTAGTCTTACACTAACTGGTGACTGCCCGTGGGAGCATATATCTATAGTGTGAACTCAGGGGCAAATGCCAGTTATTGTCCCATCACTTTACTAAATTAATATTGACTAAAGGGCCTCTGCATGTTGGCTTCCGCTCCATGTACGCCTTGCAAAGTTTTCCTTCCCATACATACCTACGTATGTAGCTTTTAAATTTTATTATATTAAATTAAAAAAACGGAATTCAGTTCCGATCTTTCGAAGTAAATACAAGTAGAATGTTGGCTAGTGGGTATAAAATCAACTTTGTTGTGAACGTATCCCCTTATTTGCTATAAAATCAAACACTACCATTACATTTCCTCTTAATTAATTTGCTGTAAATTCAAATGTTATAAAAGTTAATTTCTAAAATCTTCGCTTAGCATAAATTTTATATACTTACCAAAGTCATTTCGTCTACTAATCATCAGCCATAAGATTTATTTAGTACCTATATTACCTTCAAATCTCGAGTATTTACTTGCTATAATCGAACCAACATAGCGAGAGGTTGTGGAAGGCGGAGGGCAATCCCCGCATTGAACCGGAGATAGGAGGGCAAGGCTCGCCATGAAAAATGAACCTTACCAAATTTTTTTGTAAGGTAGGTAGGTTTTTTAATATTATTTTGTTCTTCAGAGCACGAAATAGGAGCCGAAAGCCAAAAGGGCCTCGTCAAACACAAATATATAAAGAAAATAATAAGTATATGAGTGAGGTTTCATATTATCACTTTTAACCGTATTCATTATAGCGTGAAAATTGGCATTTGTTTGAGTTTTAGGTTTAAACGATTAAACATTGTGAATATTATAAAAAATAATGATAAAGGTTGTAATTGTATTGTATTATGAATATTAGACATATTAAAATTATAATTTCTAAAAGTTTTAGAATATGGCTTTTGTAACAAAAATTATAGCAAGTGATTTAAAAACATATGACTATTTAGAATATAATTCTATGTCATTTGAATTTATAGCAAATATGTTAGATCCTATTTTGAATGGTAGGTTCCAGGTAGACTGGTAATTCAGGCTGGTATAACTTAGATTCCTAGTGGACTGTTAATAATTATTTTTATAGTTAGCAGAAGGAATTCTATCGATTCAATAGATTTTTGATGATGTTTTAATTGCAATCTGCAAAAGAAATATGAAAAAGTTATTTTTCAACCGACTCCAAAAATTCGACACGTATCTGGGTCAATCAACTATTCTTTCTCACTAAAATTTTGCAAGTACCTAAGAGTTGCAGGTATCTAAAACTTCTACCAATAATAATGGTTTTATTTATGCAGCTATAAACTTTTCAGGATTCTTTAAAAGGTCATTGTATAGAACCCATTATGTTAGGTCAGGTTTATGTTATAACAATCCCGAAAAGTTTACGATTTCAGATAAAACACCATTTCATATTATGAACCATTATGTATCCCATTATTATTGAACTTTATATATTATGATACGTACCCGTTAAAAAACATTTTGGTACTTCTCTCTCTTAAATGACGTCACAGTCACTAAATATTAATGTATTAGTTAGAATTTAAGCTTTTAGTAGTCCGTGTTGAAACAAAAATGCTTGCTATAAACCATTTTATACTTGAATTATGAGTAAAATTAGGCAGTTAAGTGATATATAATTTATAAATAATAAATAATTAGTGACTTTAAGTAAATTCACCATCCAAGATAACAGTAATTATCATTCGTTAGATTTTTTACTTTACCAGTTTGTAGAAAGATGAAGTAATATAACGATACCTTTAGACTCAATTGGCGTAAACGCCAAAACTCAACTTTTCAGGAGAGCAAAAAAACTTTT
The DNA here is from genome assembly GCA_946894065.1 of Acleris literana. Taxonomy (NCBI): domain Eukaryota; kingdom Metazoa; phylum Arthropoda; class Insecta; order Lepidoptera; family Tortricidae; genus Acleris; species Acleris literana. The sequence continues at coordinate 16,231,587 of OX335684.1, read as the reverse complement.
TTTTCAAAATAATTTTTATCATTTCATTTTTGTTTTTTGAGTTATAAAGCTCAGTTTTGGACATAATAAATATAGTTTCAGGATAAAGAATATGATTAAGTAATATTTAAAGTAAACCCAGTATTTAAGAAAATGGAAGGCTTATACGCCCTAGAAAAATACTAAAAATGTTACTTACGCCCCAAAAAAATACCGTTTCTGTGATAGGTTTAGGGTGTAAAAGCCAGGAGGATTATTTTTTAACTGTAATAGGGTGTATAAGAGAAATTTTATGTAATTCCGCGAATGCTCAGGTTGTGGATTGAGCTCCCAGCGGTTGTTTTTCGAAGAGTTTACAATATGGGTTTCTTCAAAAAGGAATTAGTAAAAGGTTTTTGATAGGTCGGAGACCTAGAAATGATGGTTCAATGATGTAAACTTTCATAGGCTACGGTGGCCATCTTCTTTCTAGCGGGCCATAATACTAATATTTTGTACAAAGTAACACATACTTTACATTTAACTTAAGTGTTTATAAATACATATATTATAATCTTTTCGGAATATAATTATTCATTTAAATAAATAGGATGGTGAAATAAACACACGAAATATGAGTTAGGTACCGAAAATCTTTATTCCAATGACATTATAGTCAGCTAATCTTCATTTATTTAAGTAAGTGCTGTAATTTCATAGTCAACGTAAAAAAAGAATATTTTACGTCCTTTTGTTAATTCAAACAACCACTTACCTACACAACAGTACAATGTAACAGCTTTTCGGAGTGCGTTTCATTTCATCGTGTGTTTTACTATCAATCAACACCACATAACAAGTAAATAATAAAAAGTTTAAGGTTATTCACAAAACTAACTTCATTACGTATTACGGCACGCCCCGAGATCGATCGTTCAAGACGGCGGAAGGCATATCGTGGCGCACGCGTGCTCGCTCGGTTGGTGCCGGCCCCGGACTGATATCCATTCTCGGAATGGACCAGCGGGAAGGTTACTAAGGCGGCGCGACACGCCCAGTGCAATCCCTCTGGTAAGGGTCCCAGTGTTTGATAGTGCTACAACAGTTGTTGGCACCTTCAATCTTATATCATAAGAATAAATAATACCTAGACGTAGAAGCGAAACTCCTGGCGTCTCCGGAAGCGCACTCGGCACGTTAGATACCTACCGCCGGCACCTGAGGTGTTTAGTTAATATTTTAAAGGTTGTTTATAGACTCGTTTCCGTGTTATAGAGATGATTAATAGCCACATAAGCCATGTAATTTTCTGGAGATAATCTTAATATCATCAAAAAGTATTATTACCTAATTTAACGTAAATGTAAAAAACATATTTTGCAACAATGTTTCCACGTTGAAGTAAAACATAAATAACATTTCGTGACTAAACTTGTATACCACATTCATAAACCGATTAAAATATTTCGCAAGTGACAGCCCTAACTTTGGGCGCGGAAGACAGACGGGCGTAGCGGGGTGAAGGGAGAACTAGGTATTTAAAGCACGGCATTTGGGGCCTGGTCCAAGGAGATTCGCTCCTACGTGTAGTTATTATTTATTCTTATGCTTATATCGACAGAGGTAACAGATGAGTGTCTCTCTTATACACCCTATTATAGTTAAAAAATAGTCCACCTGGCTTTTACACCTCAAACCTATCACAGAAACAGTATTTTTTTGGGGCGTAAGTAACATTTTTAGTATTTTTCCACGGCGTATAAGCCTTCCGTTTTCTTAAATACTGGGTTTACTTTAAATAATACTTTTTTTTTAATGTTAGCTCTCCTGAAAAGTTGAGTTTTGGCATTTACGCCAATTGAGATTTAATGTTTTCTATTTCTGATCAGGTTATAAGAGGCAAAAATATTTCCACTTTATACGACTATTATAAAGTACGACCTTCAATTTAATTATTTGTGGCTCTTTTATATTGGGTCGTAAAAGCCACCTATTATTTTTTGCAGAAACAATAGGGTCGTATAAGCCACGTTAGACTTACATATATCATCATACATCCTTTTACTATAAAAACAATATCATTTACGACCTTGAAATGTAGAAAATAAAAAAATACAGCAAATACGCCCAAACAATTACAAAAATCATGTTTTTTGGGCCTAATATTCTGGGTCGTATTCGACTTTTTTTTGGGAATTTCTCAACTTTAACTACACAGATCGATAGAGAATGAAAAATTGAGTATAACTGCATTAAAAACTCATTTTGGCCAAAATGGCGTTTACGCCAATTGAGTCTAAAGGTATCGATAAGTAAATTTTGTATTTTCTAGACATAAAAAATATGTACCGTTAGTCATTTTTGTTTATAGTTAGTTGCGATTTAAGCATTTTTACCTGACTGAAATTTTTGGAACTAGCTACACAATTATTGCTTAAGCGACATCTATCTCTGTAACTAGAAGAACTAGGTCAGAACTTGTTTCATAAATAAATAGCTGGCATATTCTAACTTATACATTTTGATTTTCATGGAAATAGTCGTAAAACTTTTTGAGATATGATTTTTTTTCTCAAAAAAAAAACTTTAAACCTCATTTCTGTAAAGTTTCCAATATGGCGCTTAAGCATTTTTACCTTTCCACTGTCGATATTTACCTAAACTTCGTAGAACAGAGACATAAACTGGAGACTTTCTTGCGACTACATTTACTATAATAATAAATACCCGGTTGTAACCCCTCTATGTTATGTCCTTTTGCAAACTTTAGGTAATTATACTCTACCTATTCCGATCACTGGTGATGGCACCAGTGTTGGACACTAAGCTGAGAGACACTTAACTCTTAATTCAAAGATCCTACGGTCCTAAATTGATTGTTGCTAAAACAAATGAATAACCCTTATCTTCTCTAAAAAAAGAATCAAGTGGCCATTATTGGTCCTTGTCCATTACTGGTTCTATCACCGTATGAACTAAGACAATAAAACAATAATCATACAAAGCAATGTATACCTTCAGCATATTTCTAAATAAACGAGAGAAATAAGAACTCCGCAACACAGTCATTTTAAACTATCTGAAATCTAAATCTAATTAAAAAACTAAATAAAAGATAAAAACCAAAAACCCAGACATGATTAAAATCGATTTTCATCAAACATTAAACCACCAGTTAAACAAGCATTCTATAAAAATATCGGTTCATCCGTTTGCAAGCTACGCTGCCAAAGACAGATACCCGAAAACATAATACACACACAAACTCACACACACACACACACACATACACACACGCACGCACGCACGTTAAATAGAGGGCTATTTGCGTCGGGATTTACAAACGGACATGAAGACTTCCGAAACACAACCGTCCTCTTGCAGAGCCGTTCCCTAAAGAGAGTAACTGAGCACAAATAAATTCGTACAATGACCCGTCACTACTTATGCATCTCACTAGAGTAACTAACTACTCAAGTAAAATAAATATTTAGGCGAACCAGTTTGCCAATTTTAAATAAACGAACGTTCTATCAGTAAGGGAAGTGCTGCTCATATCGATAGTTTTTAAAGTTTTCGGCTTGTATTGTATTTTGTATGAAATTATTTAATATTTACCATAGATTTATGAAAATCTGATATTTTAGATTGAACGAGTAACGGACACAGCATTGATTGAGTCTATACTAACATCGATATTTACTCATTATTATCAAATTACATATCCGGCAACATTACATTTCAAACTAGTTTTCCTCAATAAAAACTACGATAGGAAAAATCATATTCAACGAATAGACCAACAATTTACTAATAACAAAAGAGAAACGGACAATAATTAAAAAAGAATAAGTTCGTACAATTATGTTGGCAATGAATATTTGAACCTCCAAATGCGTTTATTTTCTAATGAAAAAGAAGACTAACAAAAAAAACGATTTAACAATAGAATAACATAAAACACCGAGGAATTATAACACATCCATTGTGAATAACGTTTGGAGGGACGGTGGACTTGGGAAAGGTGGAGCGACGATCTTTACAAGGTGGCTGGCAAGAGCTGGATGAGAATGGCTGCAAATCGTGTTCAGTAGCGTACAATAAAAGAGGGCAATGCCAATCAGTGGTCTAGTATATAGGCCAAGGATGATGATGATTTGGACACTAGTAGAAGAGAAAAGGGATAAAGGAAGAGGCCGTGTTAAGTATATTTTTATCAACGATTTTCGATATCAGAAAAAAATCGATCTATTCGCTCCAAACTATCCGGCAATGACTCACACATTTACCACATGTCAGTTCCGTTCTTAGCGTATTTCTGTATCTAAATTTGTTTAGAAGAAATCGCTATTTAGTGATCAAACTGCCTGTCGTATAAAGTGTATTTGTATGGTATTGTATTATTCCTGACAATGCGCGTGATACGTGATTGCGCCAGTTCACTTGGAAATATTAACCAAATATTTTTCTTACATCTTCATCATTTAACATATTAATTGTAAGAGAAACAATTGAAATACTCGACAAATAATCAATTGACGTGCCATTTTAAAATCCTTATTAAACGGGTTTTATGATTTAGGACCACCTAAGAGCATATAAGAGTTGGAACCGCCCATCGACACCATATTCCGGGGAAAATAGATTGCCATATTTCGATTAGGGAAAATAAAACATTAGAAACTTATTGAAAAATGCTAAAATTAATCTTATTACTAAATAGGGTACTTATTGTCAACGTGCAAGTTCATATTTGATCTTATAATGTCGGCAGAGGGGAAATACAATAAGACAAGAACAATGTACAATACAGCTGTTTTTTGTACAAAAGATGCTTTGGATAAACATGTATCTATTGTCTGGTACTCTAGTAAAAATAATTTGATATTAGTGACACATCTATGTTTAATTTCAGGTTTTCAAGGATGATGATACTGGCTAATATAATTATAACTTTGAATAATAAGTAAATTACTTTTGAATATAGAAATTCGCCGTAAGTGTATTCGTGTAACTTCAGTCTTGTATTATTTTTGACTAGTATACCTAAGCATAAGAGCGTATGAGGGTGAGGAAAAGTGAAACAGCTTGTTTTAAGTGTTATTTCGCTGTACTAGTATGAGCTATGGAACGCTAGAATCTGGTAAAGGCTAGCATTTTTAAAACTTACGAGTATGGTAACGCTATTCTAGTGTTTTTGATGCACGGCCCATCAGTCAGCTCGCACACTGGGTGCTTGCCGTCTAATAAGGTGCTGTCATATGATATGTTGCGTCTTTTTAACTGGACAAGGATCTCATTCAGGCACGCGCATTGCCAAGGATTAGGGATGAATTTTAATACCCCTCTGTTACTACTCCAATGAACAAACGCAGGATAAATAGTAACAGGCAAATAAGTGAGTCTATTGCCGGAAAGGTTCAATGCAACAAATACAGTGTTAAAAAACGCATTCGCGGGCAGATATTCTATTAAATTTCCTGACAAATCTATAATTTCGAATCGGTGGTTATGGAACAATTTTTCAGGAATGTACTTAAGCTTGTTATTGTTTAAGTAGACCTTAGTTAACTTAGTTAATGGTTTAAATGTATCTTCGTGAATATGTTCTATTAAATTATGTGACATTGTAAGATTATGTACATTTTTAAGACGACTAAACGTTTCTGGGTCGTCTATTCGTTGAATATGGTTAAAACTCAGCAATAAATATTCTAAACTTTTAAGAACTGGTTGCGTTACTAAGAATGGTACGCGACGTAACGAGCAGTGCTCCAAGTTCAACCATATCAAGTCCCCGAGTCCCTGCAAGAGATCGAAAGGAGTGTCGTTCATGTCGTTATAAGAAAAATCCATCAGTCTTAATTTGCGGTTATTGTTGAATAAATGCATAGGTAGTTCTTTTCCTAGCAACGAATTCTTACCCAAAAAAAGCACTTCTAACTTATTAACCGGAACAAACAACGTAACATCCAATCGCGTAATGTTATTGGACTGTAATTTTATGCCATCTAAATTGGGAAGGTTACTAAAACTTCCTGGATCCAAGTTAGTTATGTTGCAGTTCTTTATATATAACGTATGTGCATCGAGGTCGCGGGTGTGTCTTGGGACAGTACGCTCGGGGTTGGTCGTCCGGCACTCTGGCCAGGTGATATCGGGGGCTGCCGTGATGAGCGGCCGCGCAGACAGAGCCGCGCACAGAGGCGCCAGCGCAGCGAGCCACAAGCACCACACAGCCGCGCGGACAGACATACCTGGAAAATATAACGCAGCACGATTAGCGCACTGAAGCGAAGCGCAAGCATGGTTTTGCTGACGGGATTTTTCTTGATAAAAAATAGATTATACAGAGGTTCATTGGCTGCGCGCGTACTTTTACTAGTCAAAAATATACGAGCGCTTCCTAAATGAAAACCACTGCTGAGTTAAATAGCCGTCTTTTACCCATTTAGTAAAACCCATTTATAAAAGGGGTGACAAAGTGTCGATTGATAACTACAGGCCGATAGCTCTGATACCAGTGATATCAAAAATAGTAGAAAAAGTAATGTATCGTAGATTGGTCGACTTTTTAAATAAACATGACGTATTGGCAAAGCAACAAAATGGATCCCAAAAAGGTAAATCCACCTCATTAGCGGCATTCAAGCTCGTTAGCGAGGTAACAAAAAATATAGACAAAAAAATATTAACAACAGCTATATTTTTCGATATGAGCAAAGCCTTTGATTTTGTTTCACATGACCTGCTTTTACATAAGTGCGAGGGTTATGGCATACGATGATTGGCTCATGACTGGATAAAAAGCTACTTAAATAAAAGACAACAGTAAGTATGTTGAAATATCAAATACAACTCAATCCGGGCATGAAATGGTATACAAGTCTAGCGTCAAACAAAATAATGTAGGGGTCCCCCAAGGCAGCATTTTGGGGCCGTTACTGTTTTTACTATATTTAAATGATCTGCCAAATGTCACAAACCATCACGTACCCTTTTTGCAGACGACATCTCAGTAGTTATCCCAAAACAAAAAAAAGAATCTTATATTGACGACATAAACAAAACCGTAAAGGACATTTTTAACTGGCTCAATGCAAATAACTTAAAAGTAAACATAGAAAAAACCACACACATGCAATTTTACATCAAAAATGGTACGAAAGAAGACCTAAACGTGTCTTACAACGGTGAAGTAATAAAAGAGTCAGAAAACGTTAAATTTCTCGGGACTATTTAGATAATAAGTGCACATGGAAAAAACACATAAATACAGTTTGCAGCAGAATAAACAGATTTGCGTATGCACTTTGGCGGCTTACTAGAATGACGAGTCAAAAAACCGCATTACTAGCATACCACGGCTTTGTTCATTCTAGTCTCCGCTATGGAATACTTATATGTGGAAACTCGGTTGATTTTAATAAGGCGTTTGTAGCGCAAAAACAATGCATTGGAGGGATATGTAACGTTCAACAGACAACATCTTGCAAACCGCTCTTTGAAAATTTGGGCCTCTTGACATTACCATGCATATACATATTAGAAATGGGTATTTTTGTCAAACTTAATCAAGATCTCTTTATTAATAATGAACAAATTTGCAACTTCAACACAAGATACCCTCACAGACTCATTTGCCCCAAAGCTAGAACTGCATTATATCGCAGAAACTGCTACTCAATGGCTATACGCATTTATAATAAGATCCTTAGTAATATTAAAGAATTGCCTGTAAATAGATTTAAAAATAAGTTATTTCATTGGTTGAAGGAAAAAATGTTCTATAGTATTAAGGATTATTTAGGATAAATAAAGTATGTAGTAACGACATCAGCAGTAAAATACATAGAGTAATTAGTTCATTCGACATTATAAATATATAGTTATAGGACATTTTTGCATGCCAGTTATGGTTAAACATGTGATTCTCTATTTATATATTGTATAACAACTTTTTTTGTAACCGTGTTTTAAAGCAAATAAATATTTTTAACTCAACAACCGCAGGCGTCGTCAAAAATCCTAGGAATTGTTAAACAAAATTTCACTGTTACACAGTTCTATGATGGGCCAGCATTCTATTTTGCCGATTATATCCGGTATCAGAACTAGGTAAAAAAAGATAAAAAATGCTTACCTCAAAGCAGTATAGGTACTTAATCACAAACTTTTAAAAATAAGATAAGAGATAGAAATTAAACAAATAATGCTACGATTGCATATTCATCTGACGTTTCTTAAGCAAATGTGCACAATAGTCTTGGTAGTTTGATTTAAATAGAGGCGGGGTCATGTTGATATTGACCCTTGTACGCACGACGTCGTTGCGTGTCGCCGATTGGGAATAAGGCACTTGTCCGTTGGAGAGGAAGCGATTAGCTTTCGACTATTTTCTCGCTCAAGAAACAAACAAAAGATTATAGATCCCGTGTCAATAAAAGAGACACATATATATCAATAGTTAATCGCTTTTTGTTCACACTGCTGGCGAGAACTCGCTCCAATTATAGTTTGTCGATACAAAATATATAGATCCCGGATTAATAAAAAAGATACATAATAGTTGTATAGTATAATAGTTGTAATAGTCCGGTATATAGTGGACTACCTTACAGGGCTGGATAGCTCAGCTCAGGAGTGTTGAAAATATGATAAATCATGTTTAATAAAAGTGGCACGGTAAACGAGATATCTCAACTTTTAATAATTTTGGAAATGCGGTACCCTGGTTCACCATTTTCGATTCCACGACCACCGTTTTTAGAATTTTTTCAGATTCGTTTGCTGTGAGAGGCAGCTGATTTAATTTGCTTTAAGACTCTAATAAGAAAATTAATAAATTATTGGCAGTTTATTAAATTTTTCAAGTCAAATTTTACGGTCAAGTATCTGAGTTTTTCTACCGGCAAGTTTGACATCGCTAAGTGTAAAAAAACCTGTAGTGCTGCTTTCTTAATAAAGTGCCTGTTTAATTCTATAATATATTCTAAAAAAATATTATAATTGAGATTATTGATTATAGCATTGAAGTTATTATTAAGTTTGTCCAAGATAGACTGAACTATCTAACGAACTAACTATCGAATTTTAATAAATTACTTTTGCTTCCGTTTAAAATGACGTTAACTGATTTTAAACGTTAATGTATGTATGTAAATGTTTTAAAAGACAGTTTGCCTGAATGTGAAATGCTACAACACTACGATAAAGGGTAATATAACGACAATAAGCTATTAGGTCGATAAAAAATTTGTCACATCATCAATATAGAATAAAAGATTATTGAAATGGAATTTGGGATTACAATCGTTATGGCAGAAATTATATGTTGTTGTATTTCACATTCATGTTGAAAGTGCCGCGTGCTGCAGTGTGCTAAGTCCCGCACTGCTGACGCCCTGCGCTCTACTCCTGACCTGCTTTTGGTGTGCCGCAACCTTAAAAGATAGAAGCAATACTTTAAAAATCTCACGTAGAAACTGATGAATCCTTAGAATTGGAATTAAGAGGTACTTATTTATTTATTTAAACTTAATACACAAAGTAGGTAATTATGTACTGCTGAATTTTACAAATTACCTGTACTGTAATGTAAAGTATCATAATCATAGATATAAATACATATAGATAACGCAAATGCATCTACTTCGTGTGTCCGAATCCCGACTTAAACCCCGACCAAGCGTCGGAGTTGGCCGTCGCTACTGACGTTCCGCGAGCCTGTTGTTGCAGCCGGTCGGCCGTGAAAATTAAGAAAATGCCTCGTTGCGTGATAATAAACTGCAATAGCCTAAAAAGCGACGACTTTGAATCGATTTGGCGCGGAAAACAGGAAATTCTCTTCTCTTGGTATGTCCCAGTTGGTAGCAAAAAGTGACACGGGTGGTTTTCATACATATTGAGGTGTTTCCGTTATCTATGTGTATTTATATCTGTGATCATAATATTATCGAAAAGAAACATAAAAAAAACAAAATGGGCCTTGAAAAATCTTCTTCCGCCGTCTTCTTTATTTAAAATTATTTCCGTATGCTTCTCTTTTACTCGTTGTATTATTTTTTCTTGGTCCCGTATAGATAAATATTTTGTCTATACGGCTTTACGCAACTTCTCAAATCGGGATTTTAAAATATTTATTTTTATCGCACTTGTTTTTAGTGAAGTTAAAGATAATAAGTCAAGCAGTGGGATCAAGGTTTTTTTTAATCTGCGCTGAACTGAACCTTATCAATTGTAAATATACCGAAGTTAAAAAGGTTAACTATAATTATCAGTTTTGAGGATATTTGACAGTTTGCTACAATGTTTTCATATTTACGCAATAAATACAATGGACACCAAAATTATCTTTAAGAGCCTAATTCAGAAAACGACCACCAAATTAAATGCCTCGGTAGACCAAATTAGTAAATGACTACCAAATCTAAGCTAGCAATATTACGAGCTCTCGCTGGGTTTCTGGTGAACATTTCTGCCATTGTCGGTGGTGAGTCCCACATAAACACCTTGGGATCCCCTGGACTCAAACAGGGCATGAGAACGGTTCGAAAAATACCGGTTAATTATGGTTCATAACCAGGTTTTTCGTAAACACTCGCTCGGAGCGGAATCAATTCGCAAACGTTCTTACCTGGTATTTTTGGTTTCGGATTCTTCCTGCAGTTGGTTGGCGTCACGACTAAAATGACAAGGCTGGCTTAACTTCAAGCTGACTAAATGAAAATGAAACTAAAGAGCTACTTAATAAAGTAGGAAATATTATTATGAGAAAACGATGGCGTTACGAACAAATTAGCGAGTGAAATTAACCGTTATTTCGAGTAGGAACAGTTTTATATTGCTCTTTTATCAGAACCGGAATAATATCGATCCTGTTTGAGCGGAATAAAAATTAAAATGCTCTGTTTGAAATATATGGCGTTTCTAATGAGCTGGTTAAAAAATGAAGCAGGTCTCCGAGCCCTGGATCCAGGTGGTATTTTCCCGTCATGAAAATAGGGTCTAAAATGCCTTACTAGTTATTGACAAGTCATAACCGCCGCCATGAACACTTGCAGATGCATATTATCGATAGGGTCGTCTCCTGAAAGTCTATCCGAGTATACCCAATAGCAAAAATACCACCGCTATTGCAACAGAACGATGACAAGATGCATTCTACAAACGTTATCGTTATTCAAAATGTACAGGATAGACATTAGCTACCTGAGGCCATTGCCAAGATGCATTACGCTAACTAGCGGTTCTATTCGTTTCGTTTTGAAACCAATCACGTCATCTACCAGTTGTCGCGACGGTGTCGTGGGTTTATGTAATTCAAGTGGTAGAGTAATAGAATAAGTAAATGTATGTGACACGCCGTCGTGATGGAAAGAAACAAAAGGTGTCCGAATCTTACCTTTTGTTTCCTATAGACAATGTGCTCTCTCCCTCTCTCCTTGCACCAGTTCCCTCGTCTGCTCCCTCAGCAGCCAGCTCTGCCTGCGAGGCCTTCTCGCACCACCTGTAGTTGTTAAAGGTGTTCTATGACATCACTGCTGTCACCAAGCATCTCTAGAAGCTTATTAGGCCAATGCCACACATACGTTAAGAGTGTTAGGTTACTACGTTGAAGGGAGACTACTATTCTAGTCCAAGGAGTGTCAAGTCTGTCAGTAATGATAGTATGCCCTCTCTTCCCCCAAAGCTGAGTACGGAGCCATGGGCACTCTGTTCGCCCATGGAACCCGATTTCCATCGCGGACACATGTGAGACCGGTCACCACCCTATAGCGACATTTCGCTCCTAAGCTCACGTCTTACCACCGCACAACGTGCGGCTGCGCTCTACCAGAACACTTTCCTACGCCACCATTGTGGACCCCAGCCCGGCGACATCCCATCCAAGGGATGTCCCGTCCGTGTATAATAAGTGTTCTGCCCATCTCCGTCCGCCATTACACCGTGTCCCCTCTCAGACACATACAATCCGCCATTGCGGACGCACTACCGGCAAAAACCGTAAATGGTCCTCCGGTACGCGTATACAGACTCCAACCGAGTCCAACACACCCCCTTTGATCACTAGAGGGTATAGACATGTCAAGAAATAGAGAGGAACGTAGGCTCAACCTACAGCGTTACAACAAGGGTTAATGTGAACTAGAGGGGATCGTTATTAGACTTGTGCAAGACGGTCAAGATATTCATACAGTACAACTAGCTGTTAAAACGTTTAGAAACTTAGACACGTAACCTTTGAAGATACTTAGAGATTGAGATACTTAGATACTTATATACTTAGATACTCCGATACATAGCCGCTAAAGATATTTGACTTCTAAAGACACTTAGCTTTAGGGAAACCAGCTCTGGTGGTTTCCCACTCCATCATGTGATCCCCAGCAACCTCACAGTATCACCAATCACTCAAATCACTATATCACATGTTATACCGGCAAAGCACGGTTAAAGATGGTTTCCGCGGGCCACGAGGCGGAAGCACTGAGTGATTGACGAAGCTCTTTTACCATAGAGCAGAATCATAGACATTAATAGTTTACTCACCACAGATGTTCTACCTTCCGGTTTGGGTTGCCAGTTTGTGAGATCGCTAAACGTCATCGCGATGCCCAGCATTCGCGACACCAGTAGTGACGCGATTGGTTTAAAAACGAATCGAATAGAAACGTTGTTAGCGTAGTGCATCTTAGGTAGGCCCTCAGGGCCTCTATTCAACACGGTCAAACAAAAAATCGTTTTTGAACTGTTATCGTATTGTCAACGTTTTGATAGCTCTTATTTACTTGACAGTAATGGCGGACGAGTTAAAAACAATACCATAACAGGTCAAATATGATTTGTATTTACCGCCTAGAATAGAGGCGCAGACGGTCGCGTCGAGAGCTTACAGTTATTTTCATTTTCATACATTTTGACAGTTTTCGAAAATCAATTACATTATAGTGTCGTAGATGGTGAAAAGCACACCACTTCCCAGTGCTACCTACATTGTTATCTATAACTATGATAACCAACATCATTATCCGTGCAACGAAACCCACTTCCACTTTAAAATAAGGCTAAACAATTATATATTTTTTCTCGAAAATGTCAGGAAATGTTGACATTACTATCTACATATTGAGACGCGAAGGACATAGTTTACTGACAGACCTCAAATTTAAAAAAAAAAAACATTGCGTGCTCGCTACACAAGCCCGCAATGTTGCATACAAATTCCATTACTATCTAGCTTGTAACTTTTTAAAAAGTGAAAAAGCCAATAATAAAATGAGGGCACAAGTCTTATACATCCAAATTTTATTCGAAACATAACTTTTTTATCTGTGTCTGGAATAGCTTATGTTTTTAAAAAAAAAACAACGCTTGCGATTCTCCTTGTTATAAACGAAAAGGCGGTAAAGAGTGATAGTTTTTTCACATGAAGTTTGTTTGTATGCAATTAAAAAAATGAGTTCAAGCGATGAAGATTTTACTCCAACACAAAAAAAAACTTGTGATTTTTGAGAAAAGCACTATATTTGCCTCGGCAGGAACAGCAATTGCGGGCTTCGTATTTTTAAACGGACTCGCAAGCTCGTCCGTTTAAAACAATACTCGGCCCGCAATTGCCTACTTCCATGCCTAGGCAATAATGTACTATTTATTACTATTGAAATTGTTATCATGTTTTTCATATATTATTTAACGCAGGCCTGAACTTTACCACCTAAACTTCGTTTTTAAAGTGTACATCAATGCTATTCAATGTTAAACCGTCCGTTTCCTAATTGAGCATAATAAATTCAGCTTTAATTGAGAAAAACAGTTCAGGTACTGTTTCATGTGTAAAGTTAAATGGGCGATCACTCTAAGGGTAAAGAGGTTAATTACCTACACGCCCCATAAAAGATAATGATTCCTTGATAATGTCCCATAAACTGATAATCCTGACAATTAAAGAAGCTCTATCTTTTCCTTTCGTTGACACTTAATTATATCACCTGAAAAGTAAGTAAAACTATAGTAAAAAAATATTATTATCTCCAGGCAGAAAGCAGCACGCTTTTCGTGATACATTGCTTCGCTGCAATAGCTCCCGGCTCAATAAGGTCAAAACAACTCGTCAATGGATTGCTACAAACATGCGGGCTATCGAACAATGAAATTGACTCTTAGAACTTTTATCCATTGAATGTGTACTAATACGAAAAGAAACTACTAGAGGCCGAAATTTTAAGCGGTAAAAACCATCGTCTTTGACCTGTTATCGTATGGTCGTGGTATAGTTTTGATAGCTCTTATTTACTTGTCACGATCATAATGGTTTTTTGGTCGGAGTGTATCCAAAGGCATATAATGATAAGATTAAAAGAGTACTTACTTATCGAAGGATAAAATAACAGGGATTAAAAGTTAAGTAGTTAGGTCATCGAGAGACTTAAATAGACGTTATACAGTGCAAAGTCTTGTTATAAATCTGCGACGGATCCAATAACTTATCAAGTTTTATGCCGAAGTCTAACGATACTTTGTCGATCGCCGTTGAGGATCCTACTAATATTATAAGCATTCCTGGGATAACTCGGGGCATCTATACGAAAGTGACGTAGCAAAATATTTTATCGACAAAAAATATATCGATGTTACTGCCAACATCTAAAAGTTATTCGACATAAATAAATATTGCTTATTTTCTCCTCATTAATAAATTTAAAAAAAAAACTAATTAAAACCATATTCGTCTGTATTAATGATTGCCTTCTAGATGAAAATATCCACAGTGGTCAACGGGGCATTCTTAAAATATTTATAATGACTCAAAGCCAATTTCTCATTCATATTGATTATTGAAATTTGCTCACCTTTTATAAGACTGTTTACTTTTTTCATGGTGGTTTACATAATTTACCTCGTATATTATTCTTACTCTAAGATATTAATGACACTGACAGTAAATTGTCGTTTTGATTGAAATGACATCCGCATAGTTTTATTATCTCTCTCTTTATAGTAATCGAGAATGTTCAATGTGCACATGTATTAATTTAATTATATCGACATCTTTTTCATCGATATCAAATCCCTAGAACTTGCCCCGAGTTATCCCAGTTATGATTAAAAGTAAATGCGAAAGTTTGTGTGTTAGTTTATTACGCTGTTATTCCTTTATGCTGTAACGGCTGGACGGATTTGGATGAAATTTAGTAAAAAAGATCACCTGAAGTGAAATTAAAATTAAAATCGGCCAAGAAATACGAATGATACAAGCATTTTAAACTGCTAATTAGACAGCAATTAGATAGAGAGATCTTATATGCACTGGGACATCCAAATATAAATTATTTTTAGCTAGACAGAGATAGGAACAAATCTTTGTTGGCTTATAATGTTGGTTATTTTTATTGCTTAAAAAAAACCTCAACTGTTTGCATAAATCAGCTTATATTGAAGCTGAGAAAAAATGCCATGAATATTCCCTATTATGCGTAACTTTGTGTTTTAAGGCGGACTTACCCTCCATCATTAATTAATTCTATTATTTACAAGTTTCTAAGTGTTTGGACTGTCTGTTTAAGGCAAATCGGCTGCCCTACGGAAAAAGAAAGTATCTGTATTTTTTTTCAAAATCAATCTTTTTACATTTTGGCACTTTTAGACAGTAACGGATGTTGCTACATTCTTGGAATCATCAAAAGAGCTTTAGTTTTAGAGATACAATTTTGCTAAAGAAACTAACTGCAGGCACTTGTCATAAATATCTACAGAAAAACAAAGCAAAACACAATAAATACAGTCATTGCATGTCGATTACTTTGTTTTTCTGTTGTGAATCGATTCACTTGGTTTTTTGTTTGGTAAAAATATTTATATCGAGACTGAGATAGCTAAAAAGAAATTAAATAGCATTACTTGATTTTTGTATTGTAAAATATTAACATTAACCGATTTATCTACGCAAAAACAAAGTAAACAAAATGATAAAGCAAAAGCAAAGTAATTTACTGATAGTTACTTTCATTACATTTTTATTTTAATGAAAATAGTATTTCGGAGGAAAGTCTTTACCGCGGCTACAGGTTATGGACATCAACCTGCTAGGCTATTGCCTAACGCACTTGCAATCGCAATAGCCCCTCCGAGGGCCCTGCCAAGATGCACTACGCTAACTAACGTTTGTATTCGTTTCGTTTTAAAACCAATCGCGTCACTGGTAGATGACGTGGTCGAATAGAAACGTTAGTTAGCGTAGTGCATCTTGTCTGAGCCCTCTGTTCAATCAAACCAATTATTTCATGGGTACGGGTCAATTCAATTATGCCGCCGTGCACGTCACAGTGCCGACATAATCGAATACATTTACTGATTAACCACATTACTGTGACAAGTGGATTACATGTCCATATATTGCTTATTGAAATGGTTTAGTTTGCAATTTTTGGTCCCGTAGGTACAAAAAATGAAAAATGGAACCCTTATGGAGCGTGCATCTGTCTGTCCGTCTGTCTGTCACAGCCAATTTGTTTCGAAACCACTGGACCGATTGAGTTGAAACTTGGTACACATTTGTAAATTGATGATCCAAACACAGATGAGCAAAGTAAATAAGTATTTTTTTTAAATAAGGGTTATTTTAGAGGGACAAATTAGGAAATTAAAAAACGAGTTTTGCGAACTTTACTGTGTCATATATCAATGCTCGTTATGAGGATCTCAAATATATTTTTGTTATTATTGTAAAATAAATACTTTTGATTTTATTCATGAAAGAAGACGAACATTGACCATCCCCCCCCCCTGATCTCCGACACTACTGAGCCTAAAATTAGGAAAAAAAAAACAAATATAGTTCATTGCTTGTAGATTACAGGAAAACCCATAAGAATTCTATAAAAAAAAAACGTATGTACGGAATCCTCTCCACGCGAGTTCAATTCGCACTTGGCCCGTTTTTTTTATTTCAATCCTTAAAGGCTCTTTCTTTGGTCGACGCTTGTATCAATACATTGAAGGGTTGTTTTAACATTTTCGAGCCGAGAGCTATTGTAGCGCAGCAATGTATCGCGAAAAGCATGCGAGCTGTACCGAAATGCGAAACTGATCCTTAAGCGCAGTTGTTTTGTTTTAAACAGATAAGAGTTCGCTAAGCAGATATCGTAAAACGTTCCATCGATTTGCTTAATTTTTTCGAGCTTAACATGTTTTTTGCCATCCTCATGCATTGTTCTCACCCAGTCAATCCAAGGTTAGCTGGAAAACATCCCTTAAAGGGATAAGTTTGCCTATGTACGTTATTTATTTTCATATAGGTAAGTGTTTCTTGTAAAACAATTTCAGTTTTTGCAATAAAGAGTTTACTTACTTACTTTTCATACAAAAGTTTATTGCTTTTTTAAGCGTGTCTACTAAACAAAATTTCTTAATATGTTTTGTTCATCTCGTAGTTTAAATTACTGTAAACAATAAATTCATACTTTCTCAATGTTATTGTCATATATAAAATGAAAAGCAAGTGTTAGTACAATTCCATAGTTATGTTATTTCATTTGCGTAATACAATCTTGTCACTAAGAACATAAAACAATAAAAAAAGAGTTTTTTTTTGTAGATAACCTTAAAATAGCAAAAAATAGTTTGTATGGAAAGTAAAGTGAAACGTTACCTCTTAATGGCTTTTATTAGGCAACAGCCGCATCCATTGACGAGTTGTCTCAACATTATTGAGCCAAGAGCTATTGTAGCGATGCAATGTACATCAATCATAAGGGCGAACATATTGATATTTCAGTCTCCCTCAACAGCCGGATATAATTATATGAAAATAAACAACTAACATTATGTAAAAATATATTTAGTTTATTAGAAAACATAGGCCTCCAAAAAGTGATATTTACATCAATTTGTAAGTAATTACAATGCGGCTTATATAAATAATTAAAGAATCTCACTATTATACACAAAACAGTATTATTTGGTCTATTTCCTGGTTTGTTATTTTCCTGTCCATACCCTGAAAACATTACACTCTATTTTTAGGCAGTCGTGTAATACTTAACGGAAAGTGTTTCAAAAACTTTTAGAGCACAAAATAGATAGGTACAGAAGTCAATCTACATACAAAGTGCGCTCAAGCAACGCACACATAGGCACTGCTCATGGACACGATATCTCGGACCGGCTGGGACCAGTGCGAGCGCGAGTGCCGTCCGCTTGGGACACGCGTCTGAGAATTTTTTGTGCAATAATGGAGCAAAAAAAAGGAGTTATTATAACTGTTCACAGGATGGTTGTTTAAATTCAACATTTCATTTTTTTAAGCTACCAGTGGTTTCAGAGGTTTAAGTAGGTATCTGCTTGTAGGTATTTCGATGGTTCGTTTTAACGTTACACAGAACAGTTAGGTAAGTAGGTAAGCTCCCCGCCCCGGCCCCCGACGAATATATCTAAGATCGATTTATATTTATATAATAGTTTCCTATTATGAATCAGTATAAACGAAGTACTTACTTAACTAAATTATTGTAAGGTAAATTCACGCCACCTTACGTAAGTTGAAAACATGTTTTTTTGTTTGTGTAGATATTGTGTTGTTTTTAGTGTCATTTGATATGTTTAGGTCTAAAACGGATACGGCAATGGAAATTTTGTAACTAGGGTAGGGTAATCCTTTAGAAGTTATTAGGGATTTTCGATAGTGAAAATACACAAACGTAAAATTGTGTATGTTTCTGCTCTGTAAACTTTTTGTATTGTAATAGTAGATAGGTTTATTGTTTTGTTACAACTAGATACGAGTGCCACTACCACGATAGTGTTTTGTGCATAAGCCATAGTTGACAACCCTAGAGCGATCGCCGAGCGTAGGTATGAAAAGTGAAGTAACATGTGATTTACTTCTGTACCTATCTGTTTTGTGTTTAAAGGTTTTATTTTTAGGATTCCGTAGCCAAATAGCAAAAAACGGAACCCTTATGGATTCGTCATGTCTGTTTGTCTGTCTGTCCGTCCGTATGTCACAGCCACTTTTTTCCGAAACTATAAGAACTATACTGATGAAACTTGGTAAGTAGATGTATTCTGTGAACCGAATTAAGATTTTCAGACAAAAATAGAAAAAAAAACAATAAATTTTGGGGGTTTCCCATACTCAGAACTGAAACTCAATTTTGTTTTTCATCAAACGTTTGGGGTGCTATGGATAGGTCATCAAAAATTATGTTGAGGTTTCTATTTAAAAAAAAAACTAAACTGAATAGTTTGCGCGAGAGACACTTCCAAATTGGTAAAGGTGTGTCCCCCATTTTATTGCCTATAGGAAATAGAAATTAAACCATTTTTTAATCTATGAAATTTAATATTTTTATGAAACAATTAACTTAAAGGAACTCAAATCAAAAATCAGTTACATTTACATACCGCCGTAGGTAGGTAGAACTAGCAAATTGGTTTGTTTATATTATTATAATAGGTATAGCGCGACGGACGAAGCGAAACGTTTCCGAGTTCACCCGAACTTAGCAAAATTCTACGATCGGCATTGCCGACTAGTCGGCCGATTAATCGGTAAATTGAAAACCGATTAGTCGGCCGACTGGCCATTCGGCAAAATCCGTAGTCGGCCCATCTCTAGAAAATAAAATTTATTCCTATTGCAACACAGTTTAAATTAAATTACCTTGATTATTTACATCGTAATGCATACTGGGCCTTACGAGGTTAACATACGCATACAAGTGGATTATCATAAAATACTGAATAAATTGCGACATCATCAGAGGTCGGAATAGGTAGTGCTTATTAACCTAAACTTGATGCATCTTCATTCAGTAATGTATTCCCACCTCACTCACGCATGAATGAACATGCGTCAAGTTTAGGTTAATAAGCACTACCTATTCCGACCTCTGGACATCATGCATTCAAACGATTCAGAGGCTACGTTCAAACCAAAATTAAGCGGTTAAAGCTGGGTCCTCATTTGTATCATTTCGTCGTATCGTATCTCCGTTGCGTTGCACCGACGCGTATCAATCAAGATCGCTAGTGTGGACGCAAAAACAGCACGATCATGCGGCGCGCCGTATCTGATCGCTCGGGATCGATGTTGATACGCGTTTATTTTATACCCCGCACACTCGCGATCGGATACACGTATCAAAATCGGTAAGTATGGACGTATTTTGATACTGTATCATGATACGAAGTTATAATTTGATACGCGATACGCCGTGATCGCTCTCCAGGCGGTTTTTTCCCGATCATCAAAGGGGATACGGACACGCACTTGACAAGATTGTGAGCGTCCACACTTAATGATACGGTGTTATGATACGATACGCTGCTACGCTACGGTTAGTATGGACGCATTTTTTCACGCGACGATGGTAGTGTATACGGTGTCCCCAAAGTGAGCGTCCATACCTTGGATACGGGAGCTCGATACGATACGCGTGATCGTGATCGGCAAAATTATACAAATGTGGACCCAGCTTTAGGTTGCATTTGACCAAACTGGATTAAACGCCGAATTTGTAAAGACTAATCTCGGAGTAAGTCTTATTGCAGTTTGGTGAAATGAGGCCTTAACCTACCTATTTATAACAAAAAATCCACCAAATGCGTTTCGGACTCGCAAAAAAAAAACCAATGGGTTTCGTAGGTACTATACTTGTATGATTTTATCATTTGTTTGTCGTTAGTGTCAAAAGAATTTGTCATTTTTTGAAAATTTTAACAAGTTTACTTATTAGACCAGCGTCGCTATTGCCTAACGCAATCGGTTTCAAAGCGGAACAATTGTTTTTATTTTGTACGTAGTTAAGCCTTCTATTTTCAAAATGAAAAAGATTGCGATTGCGAGTGCGTTAGGCCCCTGTTTATATTCCCGGTTAAGGAAGATTTTTTCCAAAAATCCTATATTGCAATATTTTTTTTAATAACTTTTAGTCTCCTTTGCGTAGAATTTGCAATTCCCTAAATTTAAGTTAGTTGCCGTCCATATGTTGTTCGTTTTTCCACTCTGTATATACATATAAAGCCCTCGATCACTGACTCATGAACGCCCAGCCAAAACACTTGGACGTAGAAAGCTGTTTTTTTTTCATAGGTGTTGTTTTTATGACGCAGACGAGGAGGGAAAGGATTCTTTAAAATTCTAAACTTAAGGGCTCATCCCGTTTTCAAAGAAAAGGGTTGAAAGTTTGTATGGAAGTCCGTCATTTTTGAAGATAGAAGCATAAAACTTTGTTTTTGTTCAAACAATTAGAGTTAAAGAAACACCGGTGGAAGGTGTTAAACGGGGGTTCAAAGTTTGTATGAATTTAAGATTGGGTTGATTTTTGAATTGGAAAATTTGCACCATTACTCTTAAATAAAAACTACGTCAGAAAGGATTTTCGGAAAATCGACCCCCAGCAAGATGAAATTTGGAAGCAGCGGGGATCTAATTTTACGCGTATGTACATAGTCCCGGCGTTCCTATAGTACATTTTATGACCTGGAAAAACATTGTGTTCTTACTTGTACAGTCAGAGAACAAAGAAATACGCTTTCACAAGTCCGCGGACTATGGCGGTTAAAAAAACATACCAGAATAAAAAATAATAAGCCTTTTTTTTTTCCTTATCAGTTTTTACCAAATAGGCTATTGCGTCGTCAATTTATCATTTGTTTTTAATTTATGAAGTCACTGGTTATCTCGTTTAATAAAAAACATAGCCACTAGCCAGAAATCACACCGATAGGGTCTAGTCAGTTAGCATCAATTAGTCAAGTTGAGAAACTTAAAAAATTATGCTAAAAACCATATCGTGCTTGACCCGAGGGGCTATTGCCTAACGAACTCGCAATCGCAATCGTTTTCATTTTAAAAATCGCAGGCTTGTCTGCATACAAATTGAAAACAATTGTGCCATTTTCAAGCCGATGGTGTTTGCGAGTGCGTTAGGCAATAACGACACAGGTTATGATATTGTTTTTAACTTGGGCAAAGCTTGGGCACCATAACGTACTGTCAAGTAAAACCCGCCAGAACTATCAAACGTTGACAATACGATAACATTATGGTTAGACATAGAGATTTTCCTGGCACGAATGCCGAGTGGTTAGTGTTTGACAAAATAATAACATCGACAATCCTGTTGTCGATAAGTACCACTTCAACGTCATAGAGTAGCTCACTAACTTACCGAAAAAAAATTGATCGTTTATTTCGAGAATCATGTAAGAAAAACTTTATGAAGGCCAGGCCGTAAACTTTTGTACAAGTTTAAAAATACGTGATTGATTTCTGTCATTTCCAGCTATTAGCAGATTCTTTTCTTAGGTGTAGATTGAAAAGACTGAAATTCACATATTAGCTCCCTACGTTAAAGATACATAAAATGTGTACTAATCTGATATCATATTTAAGTAAACAAGAAAAAGGATCCTTGATCCATCAGTGCAACACTAATAATACTTAATAAAAAAACTAAGATCGGTAATCATATTCAATAAGGTTGTTTTTGGAAAAAATATAGATTCTGTGAACTCCTGCGTTAATTTGAAAGACAATCTCGGCGTCGAAAGCTTTCGGGATTTAATTCAGTGCAAGGGAAGAAAGAAAACTACTAAGTGTTTCTTCATTATTCGCAAATTCACAAGAATGTAAATTATTAGATAATACATTGATTTGGTTTTGGTATTATTGTTGGTATATTTTCAAACTTGTCACATTGATATAAGCTACTTATATTATAAGATAATCAGAAGGAAGTCACTAGCGTTGCATCGTTCGTGACAGGAAAATCTCTATGTCTAAATTATCTAATCATGGTTCATGGTATCGCTATTCTAAAGATTTTATTGCAAGGGTAATCGAATATCACACACACTTTATGTTTGCCGTCTAATGTCGCGTTGTCATAGGCTATGCCGTGTCTTTTTAATTGGACGAGGATGTTATTCAGGCACGCACATCGCCAGGGGTTATGGAGAAATTTAAAGAAAGTTGACGCGTTTAGTGTAAATGCGGAATATAAATCATCCGGTAGAAAAGTGAGTTTATTCTTTGATAGATTCAACGAAGTAATGTTCGTGTCACGAAACGCATTTGCAGGAATATATTCAATTAAGTTATCTTCCAAATCGATAAATTGGAGAAACTGATGATGTTTAAACAATTTCTCGGGAAGGTAACTCAGTTTGTTCTTACGTAAAATAACTCTGTCTAACAGAGTTAAAGGTTTAAATATGTCTTCGTGTAGATCATTTATCTGGTTGGACATTAAGTCCAGAGAATTTAAACTTGCAATCCGTGTAAATGTGTCCGGATCGACAATTGTTTCGATACGATTGTAACTCAAATCTAGGTGATGTAATTTTTTTAGTACCGGTTGCGTTACTAATAACGGTACCCGTAAGAGTGAGCAGTTGTACATGTTCAAGGATTTTAAATCTCCAAGTCCCTGCAAAAGGTCAAATGGAGCGTCATTCATGTCGTTATGTGAAAAGTTAATTTGTTCCAATTTGCGGTTATTATGAAATAAATTATGGGGTAGTGTTTTTCCTTTCAATTTATTTCGATTAATAAAAATCGTTTTTAACTTAGTAAGAGGTTTTAACAGATTGGAATCTAATTGCGTAATATAATTCCAGCCTAAACGTAAATGAGCTAAATTAGGAAGGTTGCTAAAACTTCCTGGTTCTATGCTAGTTATGTTGCAATTCTGTAAGAATAACAGTTTGGCGTCGAGGTGGAGGGTTCCTCGCTGCACGGTGCGTTGGTTGTTGTCTTGCGGACACTCCGGCCAGCTGACGCGGTCTGCCTGCGCCCGCGCAGAAAGCGTGAGCGTCGCGAGCCCCAGCCACCATGCAGCACGTACAGTCATTCTCGTACCTGAAAAATAACACGCAGCGATATTAGCACCCGGTAAAAAAGGACCAGGCACTTGGTAGATTTTTTTTAGAGCTTTATTAAGGACTAGGTCAGTTTGTGTGAGATGTTTTAAAGTCTTATATTCTGAAGACTTTTGAGACAATATCCCTTAGTCTAGATTTTTTTTCTTTCAGTACGAAGAGTCAAAATTGTTCATAGAAAAACGAGAAATGGTTCAGTGGCTTAGAAAGTATGGATGTATTTTGAACGCGTAAATATTTTGGAATCATATTGTAATTCAATATACGTTATTAAATATAGGATATCAAGTTTTAGAATCACAAATATGGCTATTTAAAGCCAAGGGAGGCAAAGGTGTAACAGCAAGGTAGAGTTATTTGCCAGTATCACTAAAACTAGAAAAGTTAAAACAATATTTTGAACAGGTGAAGAAAGCGCTTCTTGTTCCGCGATATTTACGTCAAGTTCTGGGTTTAATATTATAAGCCCAATATTTAGATAGCTGGACGTTTATTTGACAAACTACCTTAAAAATATTTCGTCTGTTATCTATTCTAAATGAAAAAAAAATAGGTATCTATCTACATTAAGCGAACATGATTATTTCTGACCTCATTTATTATCATTAAGTAACAAACCAACCGAATCCTTGCAGTAATTAAATTGTAACATTAAATTTTACGTACCCTTACGTCGTCCATATCGAAACGCATAACATTTTACGGTAAGTGCCTCCTGAATACAAAATTGATTCAATAACGTAGACAGATTTTCCCTTGGGTGCTAAGCTAACGGGCGAAGCGTTTTCGAGAGCATTATATTCGACGGTTTCAGAAACGATTTACTACTCTCGTAGTATATTATTACCTTTTATACTAACGCACGTGTTATAAATTACAAAGAATATGAACGTGACTCGAAATTACTTTAGTCTATGATTTTTGGTATAATTACTGTGACTTTATATTGGAATGCAGGGTTATCAGGGTTAAGAATAACATGCTAAATAAGAATGTTCATGTTTTTAGACTGGTATCAAAAAGTCATAATAAATCTGAACCAATTTTAACAATCTTTCTACAAAAGCATACGCAGGGCCATGGCTGTCTCTTTTTCTTAACTTTAATTTGACATACTCGTAGCAAAAATGTTTAAAACTGTGTCTGTGGTTAAGGAAGTCTTCTAACTCTTATAATAATTAATCCATACTAAAGAAGGAATAGAGAAAGGATAGTCGCAGATATTGATTGTATGGGGAAAAAATCTCTAATATTAATATCCAGAGAGAAAACAGGGAGACCAGGGGCCGGAACCCCTTACTAATGAAGAGTTTTCAGTCGGGTTTTTTAACAGCTGGTTTTCAGATACCATTTCACTTTGGTAATTCTACTTAACCCCAAACCATAACCACAACCCATTGATAGGGTTTTAAAACTAAGCGGTTCCGACTGCATTTCAACTAAATTGGTCTTTAACTCAATATACATTCGACTTATTATTGAATGGATAATGATCGGCATGCGCGCGTCTTTGCCAGTTCGCACCGGAATCTTTGATGTCGACAGTTGGGCACATCACAAAGAGGGACGAAGGGGTTAAAATATAGGAAATAAAACCCCTTCGGTGGTATGGGTTAACCCATTAGAAAGGGTTGCCATTATACAAAGTTAAGCCGATCAAAGCTCAGCCAATCAAATGATTAATCACGAACGGGTAACCCCTTCGAAAGGATTATGCAAAGGAAAGGGTTTTCCGGTCCCAGGGTAGGACGTTAATACGGACTAGACGCCACCGCATATCGTTTGAAATGCAAATGGCAACGCCGCACACTTTGCACAGTTGCACTTTGATTACAAGCAGACGGCCCAGGTAATGAGAAATTGTGAATATTTTAAAGGGCGACGTTACGTGCCGCCACAAGTAAACACTGCTTAATGCGCTCTTGGTGTCAGCACCGGAATGGGATGTTTTTGCGTGGCGATGGATGGCTTTGTGTCGGGAGTGCTTAAAGTTTTGCGAGAAGACGGACAACAGGCCTTCTAGTGTTCCTCAACGAGGTATACCTCTAACTCTAGTTTTAGTTTTATTTTATATAAGTTTCACAGTGTATTAGTGTAAATCTGTAATGCTGTGTAAATAAACTTTTCAATAAATAAATAAATAAAAGTAATAGAGTCAAGAGCAATGAAAACAGGTATCTTTGTATTGTATTACCATAGAAAGCGACCCGTTTTAACTTCTCCTGAGTGTATAATACTATACTAGGTGTAGGTACGTCTCGTTTGAAGTCAACATGGTGTGTGTGGTGGAGGCATGCTATGAAAGCATTTGTAAGGAAATAACCTCCGATTAAATGGCGACTTTTCAAGCGGATCCTTGATGATTCTTAAATTTTGAATGGAAAGAGAACATTCTCAATGCTCTCAAATGTTTCCGGTAATATTCTCAGTAATTTCATGAGAAGATTTCTTAACTTCTGAAAATGTTCTGCAACTTTTACATTGCTACCCAAAGTTAATATAGTTTTATCGAGTCGAATAGAAACTTTGGAGTTTATTTCAAAGCATAAGTCTCGGCTTTAATATTTTTCTTGTTTCTTTATATACATAATAAATTATTTATCCATGATGAACTCAACCATTTCAATATTGATTTGATGAACCCGAATAAGCCCGGATGGGTGACGTCACTTCGATATTCTATTTCAGTACTACGTGACTGTAACGATGTCTGTCCATGACAACAAAGAGGGTACCTCACGTTTTAGTTCCGTGCTTTATTTACCGTTTATGTTCATGGTTGCGTCACAGTTTTATAATAGGTGCACAAATTTTAATATTTCTTGCGCTATTGTTAATCAATAACGCATATTGTGTTATTTTTACCCTAGCTTAAAAAATACTAGAGATATCGCCGATTCACTGATTCGACTAACTTAGCGATATTCATAGATCCTCTAATACAGGGGTGCGAGGAGAGGGGCTTGTTGCAAAAAGGTTTTTACTGTAAAGGTTTTTAAACAGTGATTTTCTAGTATGACTAAGAGCCCACATAAGTACGTAAAAATTAGATCAATTGCAAAAAAAAAACTGATTTTATTGTTGTAATTTATGTTATATTAACAATACAAAATCATACGTTAATATTTCTGCACTGATAAAAAAATTATCCTGTATACATGTCATAGAGGTATTCCACCAGGGTTGGCAACGGATTTGCAATCTTAGGATTGCAGTCTTGTGATTGTAGTCTTGAGAATGCAAATTCCTATGGGTCTCAGGTCCCACTTGTGTTCAGGTTGTATGTGTGCTCGTTTGCCTTCTTCTTGGCTTTGAAAAACTTTTTTCGTGTCGGATTATTCTTTAAAGTATGTTTTTGTCCCTAAAACTTAAGACAACTGTACATAAATACTAGGTGCTCTTGCCGTCCCCGGTTAATTCGAAATGGACCGAAGCGGTTTGATGCCATCATGTTAAAGATGAAGGTTCAAAAAGGCTACGAGCGAAGAGCGCCGCTTAAAATCGAAGTATCGGCAGCTTTCCCATTTTTCCCATTGAAAGTCTATGGGAACAGATTTTCGGTGATTATTTCTCCGTGGTATGACCGATTTTCAATTTTATTTTTTCTAAGCCATCTATGGCTAGCTAAATTTGATCCTGATATCTCTAATAGTTTGTGAGGAGTACGCGGACAAACGAAAATCCGAATCGGGGAAGAATAAGTTCTAATAATAAGGAGGAAGGGAATAAGTACCTTCTAAATATAGAGTAACGTTTGATATTTTTGCGGTTGGTGTGTCTGAATGCATAATAAAGTAATAATAACATTAACACTGACGCATTATATTTTGATATTAATATAAAATAAACAATGGCATAGTAACAACTATGTAATAAAATACTTCTCGATATCTGCCCAAGGGTCAACGGTAAGTTTAATGATCGATTACTTTCTTATAAACAAAATGACTTTTTAGATAACAATGATTAATGTTTATAATGTCAACTTAATTATACAATGATAAAATGCAACTTAGTATACAAAAACCGGTCAAGTGAGAGACGGACTCGCGCAACGAGGATTTCGTACCCCCACACAGTGGGTTAGGTAGAATTCAATTTCATTTCGACTTCGAATCGGATCAGCGCGAGCATATCTCACACTTATCATAATACCAAAGGACATCATAATGCTATATACAGAAATAATGCTATATTTTATTATAACTGGTCCACCTGAACATTTATTACCAGAGCTCGGAATAGGTAGAGCCTATTTACCTAAACTTCGCGGGAGGACGTAACTAAGAGTGGTTACAACCACCAAAAATATTTATTTCTTATTATTGAATGCGGGATTTCCCGGGATTGACTGTATTACTCTAAAGGTTTAATACTTTTAACTTTACTTATAAATCTTGCTATGTTGTAAATTATTTATTTATTCATCTTGAAATAACAATCAGTCATAAAACAATATAATATAGATCAAATTGAATCAAACGGAAGCCTGAAATTTGATCTTTTTAGTTGATTTAAATAGAATTATAATATTGTATAGAATGTATTCAACAAAAACAGATGTATCCGACACTTTAGCCGTGTTCTTACTACCTGCAGTTTGCGACCCTGATTTATAAGTAAAGTTAAATGTATTAAGCCTTTAGAGTAATACAATCAATCCCGGGAAATCCCGCATTTAATAAGGTAAATAGGCACTGCCTATTCCGAGCTCTGTTTATTACTATGGCACCAAAGCTGTATTACCAATATTCATGGTTTTATGAGGACCTTGTGTTAAGTTCAATTAGGGATTTCTTATAATTAAATTAAAAATTATGTGAATGCGCAATTGCGCATCTTCGTTTAATTCAATGATAAAGAATCACCATCGTCTGGAACAACAATAATATTCCCAAGCCATAAGCTGAGGGTGTTATTAACTGTTATTCCTGGAAAATGTATTGCATGGCTACTATGCACTAATAACATATAATGCACATGATATATAGATGAGTTTATAATGTGTAATTATAAAAATCCAAAATACACGCAATACACGATTCTCATGTCGAAAATAGGTTTGGAGCCACCGTATCTTATCAAAATAAGTTCAAATGTCAAGTTATGGTAAAACAATTAATTTGTTTTTGTTATTTTAATTCACCGCAACATTTTAAGAACTAAAATAAACCAAGGTCATTGGCCCTACAACTTAAGTGCAATAACAATAAATTCTCAGATAGACAAGTTCTAACATAATATAGCATTATCTCTCTTTGGCCGGAACTTACAAATTTGGACCAAAAATGTATGAAACCACGATGATGTCCTTTAATGCTTGTTAGTTTAACCATTTATACGATACGACTAAACTATTATAAAGAGTTTTTAGTAAAATCAATCATACCAAATTTGACGCTTGTAGGAAGAGAAGAAGAAACGTGTTACCGTTTTTGCGATTCAACACACGTTTCTTTAAAAAGGGTCCGCCTTTATTTTTTTATTTTTTTATTTGTTAGTAAGTCTGCCGTAATATTACATATCGACGCCCCCGAACAATAAGTCGGCAATGTGATATTATGTACATTTTATTGTTATGCAAAATTCGGAATCAGGGGGTCAGAATACATCATATATATTTTTTTCAGTTTTTTTTTAATGCAATTAAAGAAGATATTAAGAATGATGTGTTTATTGTAGGGAAACTGCAAAACCAAAATGTTACGAGAAAAGTGTCGCTACAGATCAATACAAATATATTTATTATTTTGATATTTGGTACGATGCGATAACCGGTTTATTGGCGTTAATATTTTTATGAAGTTTTTGGTAAACGATAATACCGTATTTAATTTAATAAACTTAACACGGCAATAGCTACTAACAAAGTTTTAAAGGGAAATAATTCGTTCGTAAATATTCGTAACAGGTACTTGCGTGTACTATTTAATACCAAATCAGATCATGTCACGAACTAATCTAATCTTAATCTATGCGGAAACTAAACTTATGAGTCTCAACCAATTATACTGTTTTAACACATGCATCTTAATACGAAAAATCATAAACAAAAAAATACGCTGTCAAACAACATTCGCAACTAATAGGCAGAAAGGGCGTCGGGCTCTTAGAAGCGCAGATAATTTACATGTACCTTTCCCCCGAACGAAGAGCTACGGTACTAAAAACATTACATTCGAAGGAGCACGGTTATATAATAACTTACCTAAAACTATAAAAGAGGCAGACTCATACGGTAATTTTAAAAGCAAACTTAAGACCTATGTCATCAATAATATCCCCATTATTTAACTTGAGTCAGAATCCGGCCCTCACTTCTTATCGCTAGATGTAATAACTGTGCGAGCGACGCACGCGTGTATTTTTTTTTGCTTAACAACATTCCACCCGTTATGCTTTTTGTTATTGGTGCAACAACTACCCACTTTTGTACTTGCTATACCCTATAATTAACTTTTACTTGTGAACCTTTTTTATTGTTTGTTACACATATAAGCGCTCACGGGCGTAATGTATAATTAAGGCATGTTAATAATTGTTTTCTCAATAAGTGAAATGTATATTCTTTGAGAAAAATAAATAAATCTTTAACCACAACCCAATATATCGTCTGTCTTTTTGCCGCTCAGCCATCATAAGGTACGTTTATCTCTGTCTTTGATTAAACATTAGAAAGTAATAGATACATGCCGCGCCCCTTCACGTGTCTGTTCTCGCACCGGCAACGCGTAATGTTTGTTTACATTTATAAACAGTTGCAAATTTCTATTGACCGAAAGTGACGTGTAATTATTGATTGGTGCGTCTGGTTAAAAAAAAATATGTTTGTGTTTACGTGTCAGTGACAAAATAAAACATAGTTTCTTACCTGTGAATCTATTGAGTGTGTTACCTACCAAAACGTGTAAATTAATTAATTATTAGGTGCTATGGAACCGACAAAATGCAAAGTTTTAAAATGTGCTGAAACTATGGCTAAAAATGGTGAAATCTGGATAACTAGGACCTGCAAATTTGTCTCACTTAAAGAGGTATTCTACTTACTCAGTGTCTCAGATATCCAGATACAGTACAACTTGGTTAAGTGGGACCAGGATAAATGAGAAACCTCCATAGCTGGAACTCATGTTGAGGTCCTGACACTCTAGCACTGAATTGAGACGGTGAGAGAATATTACCTCTTTTACTGAGACTATATTTTAAAGAATACTTTGCTACAATGTTTTCTTTTAATTTATAGGTAGACCTCTGTAACTGAGATAACGTCAATTTATTAGGTACCTGTCTAACTTGGACATTTTTGCAGATAAATTTCAGTTTTGTTTATTAATCCTTAGTTGACCCCCAAATTCCGCACTTAGTTAATTGTACCTAAATGACCTCCAGTTTGGTTTTGCTATCGTACGGATATTTATTTGAAAAATGCAGAAACGAAGGCTTGTAATGATAAAAACTAAAGTTAATATCCTTATATGAAAGTGGAAAGACACGCGATGAAGTTGGTCATGTCTTCTCGTTTTCATTGGAAAATGAAGATGATGACGAAATAACTTTGGAAGTAAATTTAGTAAAAAAAACTAGACGCGAAGCAGTATGACCAAAACTATAATGACAGATTTTTTTGATTGACGCATTTTGTATGCATTTTTGAACTGTTTATAATATTACGTACCTACTTGATTATTTTTGTTTATTAAGTACCTACCTTTTTTGATTATTGTTAAAAATTACAACTATAAAATATTTAAAAATATGTTATTTAATTTAATAATCGCGCTTGTCTAACTGAAATAACATCAATTCTCACCTGGAACCCTCTGTAAATGAGACAGACCGATAGAGTGAAACCTGGATAACTGCAGGGACTTACCCAGTGTCTCAGCTATCCAGGTATAAATAAATATCTGTCTCCTTTACAGAGGGTTCCACTTCCATATTGCTGTTATTACACTTCTGCATAAAAAAGGGAGACATAGGTAGCATAAACAACTACAGACCTATTAGCTTAACATCAAACATTTTCAAAGTATTCTCGAAGATAATTTTTAAAACGGATAGAAAAATCCCTGGATTCTAGTCAATCCATAGAATAAGCTGGCTTTCGACACGGCTTCTCAACCATAGATCATATTATACACACACTCAACCAAATTATAGAGAAATATAATGAATACGGGAAGAAAATATACATAGCCTTTATTGACTATACCAAGGCGTTTGAAAGCTTAGAATACAATGGCATACATCAAGCTTTGCTAGTACGGGGAACACGGGGAAAAAAAAAACCGTATCATCAAGGCGATATATTAACACCAACGCAGCCAAAATAAAGCTGGAAAAAGAAGGGAGAGAATTTAAACTTACAAGAGGAGTAAAACAGGGCTTTCTTTCCCCATAATTGTTTAATGCTGCGTTGGAAAGCATGTTCTGGAACATAAACTGGAATGGAAAAGGTATAAAAATTGAAAGTGAATCGATGATCAACTTAAAATTTGCCGATGATAGTGTTTTTATTTGCAGAAGATCCAAATACCCTTGAAGTAATGCTTAACAATCTGGCAACAGAGAGTAGGAAACTGGGGTTAACCATGAATGTATCAAAAACTAAAATACTAACGAACAGCAACAAACCGCCTATAAATGTCAGAAATTTCACAAAAGATTACATAGGAGACTAAATATACCTAGTGGAATTAATATCTTTGCAGGAAGATGTCCAAAATAATATAAAGAATATTAAAAAAATCCTGGAATAAATATTGGGCCTTAAAAGAAATTATGAAAAGCACAACCTGGGCCCTAACAAAGAAAAATGAACTTAAACTTGAGGTAGATATGTCAACATAATATGGATAGGAGCATATTACATAAGAAACGAATATATAAAATAAGAAATATGCATATTAGAAATCAAATTAGGGTGCGAGATGTAACAGTTAAAATACGCAAACTTAAATGGAAATGGGCTGGTCATATCCACTCTCTGGTCAAAAAAAGTAGCAGACTGGTCCCCAGAGATGGCAAGAGATCCAAAGGAAGGCCAAATTGCGATGGAGCAATAATTTAGACGCATTAATAGGACGAGCATGGAGTAGGACAAGAGACAGGAAAGAATGGAGAAGACTGGAGGAGGCCTTCATCCAAGGGGCGCGCTAACTAAAGAAAAAAGGGAAGGAAAGACATAAATATTCATATATGACAAGTTCCAGAAAGAATGAAAAAAGAGAGAATAACTAACAATTTATATCCTTTATTAGTGACAAGCATAACATAAAATTGACTAATCATAACTTGAATAGTGATAATGACATGTAAATAATTATAATTACAGCAAATAAAGGCTAATAATAATAATAATTATTATTTTCGATTATTTTAATTATTAAATCTTATTATACTTATTACTTATGATAGTTTTCTTTTACACTATGTTATTTTATTATTTCGATGTCATTCAGTATTGCACGTTTACTTGAATATGCAGGTTTTACATTCCCGAGAACAACAAAGCTATCATACAATGCCGTTATTTTGCCTGGTTTTAAATTACTATAAAAACCTTAGTAATGACATATTACGTTTAGCCCTTCAAGCAAAAAATATCGTTATAAATGTCCATGTTATGCAGTTACAAATCAAAACTTTTATAATATTTACCACAATAATCCAGTAAGTCACTATTACTGGGAATAAATTTTAACTCATTATCTGTAAAATGCATTTTCTCTCATTGCTTAATACTGAATGCGTATTATAAAGTATAATTGTATAAATTATATTCTTTAAAAAAATTGCTTTCGTTTGATATATCAATGTCTTTAGTACTCCCTCTGGTTGTAAAGATATTGAACAAAATCAGTAAATATTTTTTCCTGTAAAATTTACTTTTTGCGATTGCCGACTTATTGTCCGGGGGCGTCGATATCCTAAAAAACATTGGAAATAGAATAAGACTAGAAATAAAAAAAGTGCAGCAGTTCAAACATGGTGCGCATGCCACTGAGGTCACGACGGTCGCAAGTTCAAGATCAAAATAGACTTTGTTTCTTTTCAATTAAGTTGTAATTTGCATAGCATAGCAAACATGTTTGGCGTGTGAGTGACATTTTGTATTCAAAGGCGTTCAAAAGGTTAAAAGAGATGGCATGCGTTTTTTTTGTTTTGTTTTATTGTTTTTTGATAGGATATCCGTTAATAACCCATATTTTGAAACCGGTTACCGGTTCAAAAATACAACTATTTAAAGGACGCCCTAGGCAAACCTACTAAATGGGATTTCTTTAATGAAAGAAAGTAAGAATGCAATTCTTATACTACCCAGAAGGCACATCATCAATATATAAAATTAAAGAAAACACCTACAACGCTGGTGCGCCGTTGAGACATTTCGTACACAAAACCCATCAGAAGTCAACAAAATGGAATTTATAGAAAAATACATCATATTATACCTATTCATGCTTTACCGTTAGGGTTAAGACAACCGGTGAAATAACCAGGCGTTTCATGTTAGTCTTTAGGAATAACATTTGCGCTCTTAGGATCGCAAAAATCGCTATGCAATTGTCTATAGGTCACAGATCACCAGTGATCGGAATAGGTAGAGTATATTTACCTAAAGTTTGCAAAAGGACATAATATAGAGTGGTTACAACCGGATAAAATATTGATTTATCTTTATTGAATTCCGGATTTCCGGTATTTTTAATGCTAAATATACGTATTTACTCACGGTATGAGATATTTTATGTTAGTTTGTGATAAAAGGGGCCTGTAACTCATTTCTTTTAAGTATCTAATTAATAGGTTGAGCATATTTACCTAAACTTCGTAGAACAGAGACATAAACTGGAGACTTCCTTTCGACTACATTTACTAAGTACCAGAAAAATACCTAGTACCAGAATGCAATAAAAATAAATTAATATTTCACCCGGTTGTAACCACTCTATATTATGTCCTTTTGCAAACTTTAGGTAAATATACTCTACCTATTCCGATCACTGGTGATCTGTGACCTATAGACAATTGCATAGCGATTTTTGCGATCCTAAGAGCGCAAATGTTATTCCTAAAGACTAACATGAAACGCCTGGTTATTTCACCGGTTGTCTTAACCCTACACAGGAACACAACAATGCGAACACTGCTGCTTGGCGGTGTGTTAATGGATGAGATGGTGGTAGCAATCCGGACGGACCTTGCATAAGTTCCTACCACCACTGGAAAGTAATTTTATCTACACACATATCATAAGTACTCTATTATACGTTAAAAACCCATAGGCAATGACCAGCATTACCTGTGGTAGTAGGTGACAGATGTTAATTTTGGAAGATGTTCCAAATTTGGATCTTTACCTTACAATATTCGAGAACGTAATGTAATTACGTTACAGCTGTCATCGCTGTCACCTACTACCACAGGTAATGCTGGTCATTTGCCTTTCGGCTTCTGAACCCATCTTATGGCCATTTTAATAAACTCGTCTTGACTGAGGTGCCCATCTCGAGAGACGTCAAAGTAAACATCAACCCGTAGAAAGCTGTCAATTTTGACGTGTCTTATGATTGACATCTCAACCAAGATGATTTTATTAATACGGGCCTTAGAGTACTTATAATATGTGTGTAGATACAGTATTGTACGCGACTCTGCGTAATTAGCATTTCGCCACCGTCACGTAAACTACTATTAATATATTACATTAAAAAATATACTTCCAGAAATACCCGGATAGTTATGATTCATAAAGCCCATTCCCAATCAATACCCAATTAATTAAATATACCTCCTGCTGCCTAACTGTCCTGTTCATAAACGTACTATAAACCTATTTTAGTTAAGGTACACTTTGTCACTTTATTATAGATAAGGACGAAGCATATTTAAAGCATACTACAAACAGTAGAGAAAAAAACACATAGAGTAACTGATCACGAAAGGCATCATCAAGTGCTTGAAAACAGTACAAGACAAAACATTCACATTTACTAATTGAAGATAACTCTGCCCTGCTAATCCAATACGCAGTATCTCAGATAAAACTCCTATAGCAATATCAACCTTATTACTAACAGAAGAGAATTAAAACTGCTTTGGTTATTAAATTTGGGATACTACTTATTAGCAGGGCAGAACTAAGTATTTAATTTGTGAAGCAAAAAAATCCATAAAAAATGCGATAACGTTTTTCGTCTCTTAAACCTAGTCCGATTTTTCCCAGTTTTGAATATGTTGTAAATATTATGAAATACTACGTCTGTACGTTTTCATTTCCAAGAAAATATTTCTTGGAAAGAAACAAATAAAGAAAATAAAAATCGGAAACGTACAAACCTAGATTTTCATAACAACTATAATATATTCAAAAATCTTAAAAATTGGTGTTGATTTAGGCGGTTAAAAACGTTATCGCCCGGAGCTAAATTTGTATGGGAAAACTTTGGCTAAGCGATTTAAGCGTAGGCTCACGATTCTCTTAATTAATTTACATTCTTTACAATGCAACTCTTAAACACATTTCAATTTACTGTCAAGACAGTAGAATTCAGCAGCAAGCTTTAACTGTGTTTGACCAGTAACAATGACCGTTTCGATCCTTAGGCTCATATCGCACATGACAATCAATACCGTCTTAACTCGAAATGTGACGGTGTTGAAAAATTTATTCTAATTTCAAACTAGTACAAATAGTTATGCGCTACAATTTATTTTTGAGTTAATACGGTATTGAATGTCATGTGCGATATGTGTGGTGCAAAGCATTAAATGTTCATGTTTTTCCCGCTAAACAATTACTTTTTTCTAGTGATAAAAGTGAGGTTAACCTCGTAAGGCCCGGCGTGCAATAGGATGTATATAATCAAGGCAATTTAATTTGAACTGTGTTGCAATGAGAATAAGGTGTATTTTACTATCTTCATAAACTGAAAATGGAATTATCGAACAAACGTAATTGAACTTTATGGCCTTGACGGTAGATTCAAAGTCCCACTCACAAAAAACTTAGGGTTTACGAGGTTAATGTTTAGCTAACGACATGTTACGATGATACCAAACCAGTTATTCCTACAAACAAACAATTAAAAGCAGCAAGAAAACACAATTCGCGCAGGCGCGTTGTAAATAAAGGACAAAATTCTGGGGACCTAGTGAAAAAGGGTGTAGAGTTAACTCGGTATAAAAAACAATCTGTACATAAGCTCAGTATGCTAGACTTAAACCCTTTTTCACTTGATCTTCAAGAGACTTATACCCTTTTCACTGGGAATCCAGAATTATTTGCGATAGTACGATGCGATAAGTTACTTAAAATTATATAACACAGAAAATATTTCGCCAAAAAAAGTACACGCATTATTTTCAGTTAGTGTTACCTTAGAACAATAAAATAATGGGTACAATGCAAACACAGTTTAATAAACATACAGCAATTTAAAAATAACGACCCGACTCCAAATAAGTGAAAATTCTCCGATTTTTTGAAAAGTTTCCGACGACTGAATAACTCTTCTTCGTTTTTTTGAAGTCGGTTAAATAGCAAAATCACGCGGAACCTAGGATGTTTCAAGCTTGCCACAAACAACGTCGCGTGAAAATCATGTTCAGAAGTTTTCGAGACAAACAATCTTATTATTATATAGAAAGTAGGTACTACACATCCTCCTTTTTTAAGATTCTGAAGTCAAACTAAGAACCCTTATGTCCGTCTGACCACGGTTTGACTCAAAGACTTTTGGCACTACAAAGCTGATATTTCACATAGTTATACATTTTTTATAAAAATATTGAACTCGAAAAATCGGAGAAATACTGGAAAAGGGCCGAATCTTACGTACCCGAAACCGACGTGCATGCATTACTCGATGTATGAATTTGGAAAAGGGAAAGAGATTAGTCAGGATCGTA
This sequence comes from Acleris literana, assembly GCA_946894065.1. Taxonomy (NCBI): domain Eukaryota; kingdom Metazoa; phylum Arthropoda; class Insecta; order Lepidoptera; family Tortricidae; genus Acleris; species Acleris literana. The sequence continues at coordinate 16,193,829 of OX335684.1, read as the reverse complement.
GCAGGTGGAAAGAAGTGGTCTCTGCCTACCCCTCTGGGAAACAGGCGTGATTTAATGTATGTATGTCCTGAACTCGAAAAGTGTAAATTTCGCTAGAGCTGCGTGTTGAAATATTCAAAAAACACAATATTCAAGAAATAAATAACCAATTACTTACAGTGCTTTGCTTCGAGGTATCGGAGGCAACAATACGTCAAGATATAAATATGAACTGAGTGCAACAATGTTATTTGACCGCGTATTTTAATTGGTTACCTATTGTCATTCAACTTCATCAGTTTCGTCATCGAACGATATAGTTATTTTTCTAGTAAAAGTACCGACTTTGTTTCACCGCGATAACTTACCAGAGGTCAAGAGACCGGTGCGTCCTTTATTATACTTGATATTGAGAAAAACAACATAGTTGTTAGGTGAAATTATCGCTGAAGGGTATAAAAGAGGCTGGGAGATGGGAAGAGTCACAGTTGAGCATTTGCCGTGTCAGCTGCACGATGAGAGCGATCGTATTCTTGGTTCTCGGCCTAGCCGCTATGGCTATGGCTCGGCCTGAAGATGACCATGTGTTAGGTAAGCTGACGCACTTAATGAATTCTCCTCTATTTCGTTACTACTTAGTATATAATGTGAATGTGAATTATTCTACTTACAGTCACAATCGACAATATGGACATCAAACAAAAGCAAATGTTCATCCTTAAACTGCTGAACCATGTTACGGAACCCTGCATGTACAAGGAAATCAAAGACCTTGGCATAAACTTCAAGATTGAAGAAAATGTTGACTTATTCACCGTAAGTGCATATGTTATTAACATATTTCTTTATTTGATTACAAATTTACTAGACTATTAATATGTTGCATTTTTACTTTTTTTAGAAAAGTGATGTCGTCAAACGTTTCGTCAATTTGCTTAAGTTCGGCATGTTGCCACGTGGTGAGGTGTTCACCCTCCACATCGACCGTCAGCTGGACGAGGTTGTGACCATGTTCCACATGCTCTACTACGCCAAGGACTTCACTACTTTTATTAAGACCGCTTGCTGGATGCGCCTGCACATGAACGAGGGCATGTTCGTCTATGCTCTCACCGTTGCTTGCAGACATCGTGAGGACTGCAAGGGAATCATCCTGCCACCTCCTTACGAAATCTACCCCTTCTATTTCTTGCGCGGCGATGCTGAAAGCTCATCTACGGAAAGATCGACAAGCCAGATACCAACAAGATGCACGTTGAAGCCTACCGTTACCTGCTCATCATCATGAAATCGGTCCTTGGACTCAATGTCATGAAATCGGACAAGTGAGTATAAAATACTTTTTCATATTGACGTCAAACTTAAAACAATACCTATCATTGTTTGTCTGTTTAACTAGATTCTGACAAACATCTTTGTCAACAGGTACTTTGTTATGCCTACGGTACTGGACCAATATCAAACTGCTCTTCGTGATCCCGTATTCTACATGCTTCAAAAGCGTCTCGTCACCTTGGTGACTCTCTTCAAGAGGCGACTCCCTTGTTACACTAAAGAAGAGCTTCTGTTCCCCGGTGTTAAGATCGACAATATTGTGGTTGACAAGATGGTAACCTACTTTGATGACTATCTTATGGACATGACAAACGCTGTCACCTTGAGTGATGAAGAAATGAAGAAGACCAAGTCTGACATGGTCTTTATGGTTCGCAAACGCCGCTTGAATCACCAGCCCTTCACAGTCACACTAGAAATCATGTCCGACAAGGCTGCTGACTGTGTCGTGAAGCTATTCTTGGGACCTAAGGAGGACCATTTACACAGGCTGATTGACATCAACAAGAACCGTCTTAACTTTGTCGAACTTGACTCTTTCCTGTTCAGGCTGACCACTGGTAAGAACACTATTTCCAGAAAATCGATGGACATGCACAATCTTGTCCGCGACCGTATCATGACTCATGATTTGTGGAAGAAGATTGACACCATCACTGACATGCGTGACCTCCTCGTCAACGACCTTAAGAACTACATGACCGGATTCCCGACCAGGCTCTTGTTACCGAAGGGTACCGTTGGAGGTATGAAGATGATGCTATATTGCATTGTTACCCCCTTGAAAATGGTGGATAACATGGACATGACCCTTTTGGATACCACTAACAAGCTCCACATAGACTTCAGGTCAACTGTTCTTCTCGACAAGATGCCTCTTGGTTTCCCCTTCGACCGTCACATTGATGTTGCTAAGTTCTTTGTTCCTAACATGAAGTTTATCGACGTCACGATCTTCCACAAGAAGATGGTATGTGACATGAAGACGCGCTGGAACAAGTATGTGCTGAAACACTACGACATGTTGGACAGGACTCCCGTGGACATGGACAACTACTTCGTGGATACCGACATCAACACTAACATCCACCGCGACGCGAACATAGTCGATATCTAAATAACTTTGCTGAATATTTAGTATTAGACTAACTTATAGCAATTATTAATGGATATAATGATTGTAGCAGATGAAGAAGTTGTAAAATAAATAGCATTTTGTATAATTGTTATTTTCGTTTCTCTTTATTCGCTACTCTCCCAACAATTACTTATGATCACTAAGAATCATAGAAATTAAAACTGAAATAAAAAGCAAACAAGAGTAGTATGGATACTACTCTTGTTAGTGTTAAGGCAAATATGTTCCGAAACCATGAAAAACATGTTTTACCTACAACTTGAGTAGATATCCTTATTATTTGAGAAGACAGATTTGGCTATTTGTTGTTTGTAATAGTCCAAGCAAGGCTTTGAGGGAAAAAAAATGAAAATAATTCAATTTTACTCTTGTTTTAGTAAATTTTTAATGATCATTGAATATCTTCATTGCCACACAAAAAAAAATTTACAAGTCACCCATCAATAATTATAGTCACATCTCATTTATGCTCATGATTAATAAAATCCTTAACACTATAGAAACAGCAATTTAGAAGCCTTAAGGTTATAGAAAACTGTTTGCCTTCAAGTGCTATAATTTGGCCGGCAAGCTATTAAACATGAGAATGCACATATTGTATGCATTCTATTTATAAATGTCCGTCCTACAGCGCGGCTGATGCAGGAGATCCTTATATTGTGATCTATGATACATGAATACATAGCTGAATGACCAGTAAAGTGATCAGGAAATGTTTTGGCAAAATTGCAAATCTTCCAAATATACAGACAAGGCAAAGGTAAAATGTTCAGTTGTTTAAAAATAGGCTTACAACTACAGATTTGCCAAGAGTTTGTTATTGCTCGAACTCATTTTTTTTGTAATTTAAATACTCTTTCCACTTCTACAGAATTTCCCCATAATATGAGACCGTAAGCGAGAATAGATGACACGTGACCATGATATGCCATAAGAGCGGCTTCAACGGAAACACATCTTCTTACTCGTAGTTTCCTCAATGCAAATATGAAGCGATCTAACCTAAGACATATAGAGTTAATGTGATTTTTCCAATTCAAAAATGAATCTATGTTTAAACCTAAAATTTTTATACTTTTTACTTCTTGCAATGCAATGTCGTTAATATTACGATTAAATTGAGAAAGAGTTGCCCGATAAGAGTGAAATTGAATATACTGAGTTTTGTTAAAATTTAAAAGTAGGCCGTTATTACTTATCCAGTCCCTCACATCAATCAAGGCCTCATTTATATTTGACTCATATGTACACAGATTATCACCTTTAATTATGATTGTTGTATCGTCAGCAAAGAGTATGGATTTGGGCCCGGTAGCTTTTGGAAGGTCATTTATAAACAACAAAAACAACAATGGGCCCAAGTTACTACCCTGAGGCAATCCTGAAATAACACTGCGAAAAGATGACCTATAGACATTCTTATGAATTTTATTTTCAAATTCAACAATTTTAGTCATTTCCGTGCATTGCCTTCTGTCAGCTAAATAGGCTTTAAGCCAGTCATTTGCTATACCTCTAATTCCATATGCATCTAATTTTCGCAGAAGCCTCGAGTGGTCCACAAGATCAAATTCTTTGGTCATGTCAAGGAATATTGACATAACCGGCGATTTATTATTAATGGATTCGGTCACGTACTTAACAAATTCAAAATGGATAAGATAGGGACAATAGTAATAGGCCTGTAATTACCTTCGTCGCGAACCCCTTTTTTAAATATTGGCTTCACAATAGATAGCTTTAGTTGTTCAGGGAAGTATCCTTGATTAAAAGATAGGTTAATCACATGAGCAAGAGGGCGGCTAAGAAGTAAACCAGTTAACTTAAGTACTTTAGTTGAAACATTATCAATGCCACAAGCCTTGCTGTTGTTCAATGACATGATAAGTTTATAAACCTCATTCTCACTTACTGGCATTAAGAACATTGTGAATGGATTTTTTTCAACAACAATTTTCGATTTCCTGTTTTTAATTACATTTACATTATTTAATTCAATAAAAAAAATCATTCAAAATAGAAAAACTATCGTGCGGATTGGTAAATATCTTGTTGTTAATTTTTAAATGCTTTTTATCATTTCTATTTTCTAATTTTGATGTATGTGAGGCAATAATATTCCAGGTTGCTTTACATTTGTTCTTATTTGTTAGGATATATTTATAAATACTTATTTGTTGGGATTTATTTATACATTTTTTCAGTAATTTATCATATTTTTTAAATATGAGTTTATCTAATGTAGATTTTCCTGCCCTTTTTCTACTTTGAAGGAGCATTTGTCGTTTGACCAGACATGACCTACGAATACCTTTAGACATCCACTTAACCTTTCTTTGTCCATTTTCAATTTTAACTCTAATGACGGGAAAGCACAAATTATAAAACAGTCTTAATAAGTCGTAAAAGTTGTCAAACGCATCCTGAGCATTATCAGAACTTACTACATCATAGAAAGACAGAGACATCATGCTATCATGAAAGTTGTATAAGATTTGACCTTGTCGATATTTAAAATAATTGATTGGGCCCTATCGTGATCAGACCGATCAAGTCTATGGGTATCAGATTTCACTGGACGCAGATTACTGGCGATCTGGTCAATGCAAGTGTTAATCCGAGTCGGTGAATTTATATGCATTGCAAAATTATGGCTTCTCAATAAACTTGCAAGATCCTTCGTGCCTGAATTCTCCTTCAAAGTATCTATGTTCCAGTCTCCACAAATAACAATATTTTTCTTGTTGTACCTTAAAGTTATATGCATGCATAAGTAATAGGCATGTTTAAGTTTATGTAAAAATACACTTATAAGAGATTGTTTGTTGCGGAATCCGGTAAACAGTTATTATTATTAAATTAATGGCAGTTATCTCAACTCCACAACATTCAAAGTAGAAGTCAGTTGCTACCTTTGACATAAACTCCACCTGCTTCACTTCTAACGTCTTTCTAACCAATATTGCTGCTGTACCCCCTCTGTTTTTATCTCTACAGTATGATGAGCCAATTTAAAGTTATTTAATTTAATATTTTGTTCCGAACCTCGTTTAATAAATATTTCACTCAAACATAGGACATCAATATTGTGAATTTTATTTTAAAATTCATTCAGTGTTATTTCTAAAAAAAACAGTTTATTTAACAAACCACATATATTTTGATGCATAATCATAAATTTGTTTATATGCCCTTTTTGGTTCTCAGTTTGCCTCCCCTCGAAAAAACTGCACGGTATCCTGCCCGTCCCTAATAACAGTTTCGTTTGGTGTCAAAATATTAGATGAACTAACGCTGTCCTCCCCTATGAATGTCAACATTGTTCTCAAGTCATTAAAAATAGTTCTCATTCCTTTATTGTTTACACGTCCTGAATTATTGGAAAACATTACAAAGTCATAGCTTAAGTTACGATTTGAGTCAAAGCAGTGTGCATATTTATAATTACTTACATCCAAATACAACAGTTTGTTAAATATTTCAACCCTTCGGTTAAACATATTAGAATAATACCCGCAATTAAAGGTAACATTAGTATGACAATTATCTTTGAGACATTCTTTAATGTATGAAACAAGGTTTGTATAATTCTGGGATTTTTTAAAATCCTCATCTCCTATGAATATCACACAAAAGTCATCCATAGTATATTTTTTTAATTTGTCGTCCAAGTTTTTTAACAGAACCCTTAATCCAACGCCTGGGGACAGATAATGACATATTTCATAAGAACTGCCTAAACAAGAACTTGAAATATTCAACATTTTATTATGATGGTTTGAGCTCACTAAACAAATTTAACGTTTTTTATTTTCCAGTCCATCATTTTTGGTATTGTTGAAACCAGCCGCAGTTGATGGTGATGAAGGTCTTCTTACTGAGGCGTGCTCCTCCAAACTGCAGTCCACAAATTGCTTAGTCGGACTATTTTTTGCTCCATCCAAATCTAGATCATTGCTGTTTTGATTTTGTTCAATTTCACTACCATACATACATAATCTCACGCCTACGTTCCCAGAGTGGGGTAGGCAGAGCTTCAGAATTACAAACATCTCTAAAACTTGTTGATAATTCTATTCACTACCATTTAGTGTGAAATTTAATTTTGATTTTCCAAGGCCTTTTTTGCTCTTTTTACCTGAAGTGATTTTTATGTTTGACTGACATATGTGTGTCAATTTGTTTATTTTCTTTGTACATTCATATATAGTATTTTTTAAGGTATTATTTTCCAACAATAAATTTTCAATCTCTTGTTCTGCGCTCCGAAGTTTTTCTTGCAAGTCGCTTATTTTCTTGTTCATAATTTCAAGTTTATCGCTTACACTTTCAGATATTTCCGGGCAACTTCTATTTAGATTTACTATATTATTAATCAAAGATGATGATAATGATAACTCTGAGATATCATAATCCTCTGGGTCCGAAAGGGAGTCAAAAGAATTACTCGTCGGTATGTTTACCGTGGTTTTCTTTCGAAGCGTAACATTGCTGCTCGAGGGAGTCGGTGACACAATTTTAGTTGTAATTGGTTTACTTTGATTGCCGTTACATGTTTGACATGTCCATTTTGCTCTACGAGCAGAAGACATTAATGAAAGGTCATATACTTTGTTGCATAAATGGCACTTAAGATATTGCCTGTTCATTATTCTCTTTTTACATTTAGCGCATTTGATTACGCGTGTGTCCGCCATAGCTATCCTGTTATGTGTATTTATGCCACTTAACAGCAGAATATTAAGTAATTTCAGAACTTAATAAAACACCTTGGCTTATCACTTGCTAATAATAAAAGCTCTCACAGATATTCGAACTTACTACTTCGGATAAAACATAAACAAAAAAAGAAAAACATCCACGTACATGTACGGGAATCGATCTCGGTCGATCTCAATGTTCCCGCTAAGCCATCGTGTCATTATCGCTTGGCTTGAAAGTTTTCGTCATAATTATGCGCTTAGCTTAGTTAACCTTGAGTGTAAGTGACCTTCACGCCGCCGAATCGACACGAACCACACGGACTTAACCGAAGATGCACTTTCACTCACACCTTTGTCCTTGTGTTTGTAAAATTCAAATAACTTAACGTTTTTCTAATATCTGTTTTTGTTATTGTAGCTTAATTATGATTTTATTTTTAATAGTTTTATCACAGTATTTTTGATTTAACACTTATTTATTGAATTATACTAGTTTCATGCAAGTAATGATACGATTTAGTCACTTTCTGAATTATTATTTAAGGGATACACTTATACGTGACTGCTTTGCGCTAGCGGTACCGGACGGAGTTATGATAATTCGTGTAATTTAGCATATAAATGTTTTTTATTTAACTTTGATGCAAAATTCAAACAAAAATTACTACAGCGTTGTCAGCTTTTTTAACAGGAAAAAAACCCTAAAAGTGGGGAAATCTGTAGTAAAATACTACGCCGCTAGTTATGATACGGAACTCTGCTTATGCGAATCAAACTTGATTTATCACTAATAAGAAACTAACAGTGTTATCAAATTTTGGAAATCTGGTTTGACTTAGGTACTTCTAATTTGACAAATTGTCTTGAAATTTTACATAGGTACTTATGCAATTGCGATGGCAATTCAATAATTGGGTACTAGTGAGCTGTTATGATGATGGAAAGAGGTGGTATTAGAAACTCCTCGATGGCTAATTAAGGGGACTTAAAATTGGCAAATTGATGATTTACTTGGCAACCCTCAAGGGCGCCATCATTCACACACGTAAACGGACGGCCATTTTGCATGCTTCACTCATGATTAGACGAGGTTATGTCCCTATTTTTTTAGGAACGTGGTATTTATTCTATTCTACACTTTTATGCCAATTACCATGCGTGTTTATAATTTGTGGTAGCTTGCCTGAGCGCAATTCGTTTTCGTTAGTTCGAAAACAAATCTTATGTCAGTCAACTAAAGTTAAAAATCACTTTGACAGATGTCCTAAATTTAGGACATCGGGCCTTACGAGGTTAAAAGGCCATTGTATTACTAAGGTTAGGTTAGGTTTGTTTTTAACAATCGTAAAAAGATTACAGGTCAGAAAAAAACCATAATACATCATGACGATTATGTATTATGACCCTTTATTTATTTTGAACTGCATATATTATGATTACTTTATTTACATACATACATACATACATTAAATCACGCCTGTTTCCCAGAGGGGTAGGCAGAGACCACTTCTTTCCACCTGCTACGATCCTGACAAATCTCTTTCGCTTCTTCCACATTCATACATCGAGTCATTCATGCACGTCGGTTTCGGGTACTTAAGATCCGGCCCTTTTACAGTATTTCTCCGATTTGATTCGAAAAAGTACGCCTAGGGCGGCCCCTTCCGACCCTCCCACTCACTTTTGCTCCGTATATCTCTTTCGTCAATCTTCTTTCATCCATCCTTTCCAAATGACCGAGCCATTGAAGCATTACTTTACATCCAACTAATTATGATAGGTACCTAATAACATCAAATAATTTCAATGTGTACATTCAAGTGCCAAAATATGTATCGAAATAATCGAATTATAAATATTTCGAAGTTCTTATCACGCTGGAATAAGGTGCATTGGGACATATTTCTGGGTTCGATTTACGGTATTAGCAAATATTTTATGCGGTGAGATATTGATGATTTTCTATGCATTGTAGTATTTATTTCTTCCATAAAAGTATTTAAATCATTATCTAGTACCCATAGTACAAGCCTAGAGCTTAGTTTAGGTCTAGGTCAATTGGTGAGATATTGTCCCTTGATATTTATTTATTACACAACTGCCTTAAATAAGGAGTGTAATGTTTTCAGGGTTCATATAAGTATGTATGTAAGATTCTTTATTCTACCATAGCATCTAGAGGACTGAGCCAATTTAGATGTGTTTGGCATCGTTAGAATACTGTTACCATAACCTAAACTGCTAAAATCGAAATAACAACAACGGCAAAAAGTTAATAATTAACGTTGAGTTTTTAAAGCTTGCTTTTCACTTAGTTATTTTTTGGTATGTCGTTACCATGGAATAGAAAAAACACTGTAAGTGGCATGAGCTTCGCTTGGTATCAGACCCGTTGTCGCCAATACTCAAACTATCATAAAAACAACACGCCACCATGGAATATGTTTTTGGTGCGGCTATCGTTTTTACATTCCAAAAAAAAGTTTAAAAAAAACAAAAACCCGCCTTCAAAAAGCAAAAAATAACTTCTTTAAAATGGTAGGTAAATAGGTCAGTCCAACTGAAATCTGCTTTTGGTTAAAATATTGTTGGACTGACCTATTTACCTACCATTTTAAAGAAGTTATTTTTTGCTTTTTGAAGGCGGGTTTTTGTTTTTTTTAACTTTTTTTTTATTTTATACTTTTTAGTGATCATAATTATGCTGTTATTCTCCCATTTCTCAAGAAACAATAGAACATTTCAATCTCGCCGCAAGCAACGCCATGGGAAAGTCATAGTCATATATTTAAACCTAAATGTGCTTCGTCATAGTGGCTCAACTATCTTAATCGAAATATCTTGTCGCCACCCTCGAAATATATACCGTTTAGGAGTTCCGGTGGCCATCTGTGGTCTTCATCATCAGTTCCACTTCACCAAATAGTGCTTTCCAAGACCAAATACACGAGTTACAATGAAAAATACCAAAATCGCTATAGGTGTGCGTATACATTTTTAAGAGTTCCGTCGATTCCTCATGGATTCCACCATCAGATCTTCATTTTGAAAAAAATGGGACCAATCTGGAAGCACCAGCTTTCAAATAAAAAAAGAACCTTCAAAATCGGTTCACCCAGTCGAAAGTTCTGAGGTTCTCCTCCTTTTTTTGAAGTCGGTAAAAAAAAATAATGACGAATTGAGAACCTCCTCCTTTTTTTGAAGTCGGTTAAAAATAGCACAATAAGGCATGCTTCTGGATTTATTTCCTTTTTTAGAAATATCGAAATATCGAATTATGCGATCGCGGCAAAAGTATGGTAGGTTGCGCGGAACTCCGCATAACCATGCCACACGTTACAGGCCCACTTGACACTTCTACTGTTTTTTCTGTTCTGTGGTCGTTACCAATCACGATCCTTTGGAAGGCGTACATGGAGCCGAAACCAACACCTAGAGGCCCTTTAGACCATTTACTTAGTAAAGTGATGGGGCATCAACCGGCGATTGTCCCTGAGTTCACTCTGTAGAAGTATGCTCCCACGAACAACCAACGGTTTAAGTAGGACTACTTTAGAAGGATGAGATCATTAATATGAATGGTCTATATGAATTAAATTATATGGCTATTCAAAATCAAAATCAAAATATTTATTCAGTAAATTGGCCACATACGGGCTCTTTTACACGTCGGTAATATACAGTGAATCTACTAGCGCTTCGGACAAGACCATCATTGCGGAGAAGAAGCGCCGCAAGAAACTCCAGCAGAAGGTCATTTTTTCAAACATAAAATTTTATTTATTATTTGACGACGCGGTGGGCTAGTTGGTAGTGACCCTGCCTACGAAGTTACCGGTCCTGGGTTCAAATCTCGGTAAGGGCAGATATTTGTATGATGAGCGCGAATATTTGTTCCTGGGTCATGGATGTTTTCTATCTATTTAAGTATATATTTCTCTATATAAGTATTTTGTCTAGTACCCATAGTACAAGCCTAGAGCTTAGTTTGGGACTGGGTCAATTGGTGTCACATTGTCCCCTGATATTTATTTATTTATTAATGGTTTTATAACGGAGACCCACGTCAGACAAACTAAACTCGCCTTTGGTTTTAAATATAGCGTTACAACGAGTTTAGTTTTATCGGACTAAAAATAATAAAAAAAAAACGGCCAAGTCTAAGTCGGACGCATATGAAAGATTCCGTGAAAAAGATTCCGTGTATTTTTAGGTACCGTACAAAAATACGTTTTTTTAAATAATAATAGTCATTTTCGGGGGACAAATTAGGAAATTAAAAAAAAAGTTTTGCAAACCTTAGTGTGCTATATATCATAAATAAAAGGGTTCGTTATGACGATCTCAAATATATTTTTGTTATTATTGAAAAACAAATAGTTTTTATTTTATTCAAGAAAGAAGACAAAAACTGTCCATTTCCCCCCTGATCTCCGAAACTACTCAGTCAAACATTTTGAAAATAGTACATTACTGCACAGACCGGGAAATAGGCCGTTGCGGGACGAGTAGAGTTAGCGTGGCCGAGACGCAGTCGAGGCCGCGATATATACGAGTCCAGCAACCGCCCTTCCCGGTCTAGGCTTGTATAGTGCTTTTCTCCAAGATGTGAGGAAATTGAATACAATTTTTAATTATATTAAACACAGTCCCAACATTTCCTTGAAAAAAAGAACAGAAACGTACGATTTAGTATGACACTGAAATAAAGCATTAAATAAAATCACAAATTATTTAAACGTAATAAATTCAATTTGAATAAAATATAGTTTAAACTATAACATTTATTACGCGTTTATGTTATTTCAGCAATTTATTTTGTTTATGAACGCAATTTCTATTGAAAAAAAATGTCAGACTATTTGACACACTTTTAAATACGTTGTAAATGCTGTTTGAAAAGGCTTAACTTTTTAGTCTATGACATTTAAAAAGTAAAATATACAAGGAAGAATTTTGATTGCACGAGTGTTTGGCTGTTTGGAGATAGTTATCCTAGTCCAAACATGGTTTTAAAAAGTAAATCACCAGGTACGTAATGAAATTTCATATATTTTTCGCGGCCGCTGCCGTTGGTAAATAATAACTTTGTTTTTTTTTTTTAATTTTGCCTGGGCCTGGAACTTAGAACTTTGCGGGCTGATTTGACAACAGTAAGGTTAACATTTCCGAGAATGTGGGAGAAAAAATAGTAAATATAGTTCATTGCTTGTAGATTACAAGAAAACGTATAAGAATTCTATCAACAAAAAAATGTATGTACGGAACCCTCTCCACGCGAGTTCAACTCACACTTTTTATGATGAATTTATTTTTGGACCACTACCGATATGACTGCAAGAGACAAAGATACTCTATTTTAAACCAAAGAGAAGGCATACGAGCACACAGGCCACCGGACAAGTGGGTCTGAGACACATTTACATTATTATTGCGGCATTTTCACATAATTAGTATTATTTACAATAAATATCCTAACGTAGGTATACATAAAAGCAAAAAGTGCATTTGTAATAGGTACCTGGGCCATTCTTCTTTTCGTTGTACATAAGTTTTAGCCACGTTCTCACTAAACTATTTTTATTTCAAATAACGGTTAAGTGCTGCGTTTTCTAACTTGAAACTCGAAAAGGGACGTAAATAAGCTTATATTTAGAATTATCCTAATTCATAAAAAGTTATTAGTATTTGTACTATAAAGTGAGTAACGCAGTGGACGTTGACGTCCCCGCCCTTTCTATGGAAAAAGTGCAATTTACCACTGAGTTACCAAGATTCTTCAACGATGATTGAGTAATTTAAGAGTTGTTTTTTGAAAACCGTTAAGCTTAAACATTCTAAGTTAATGTTATTTATTTATACGCTTTTCATATTTTGGTATACTTTTTATCGGACGATAACAAAAGTGTACACTGAAAAGGTACGTTACGTACTACATTTTTACAGGCTGTATTTACAAAACAGCTGTCTTATAAACTCAAGTTAATCAATAACTAGCTTCTACCCGCGACTTCATCCGCGTAGATTTCAATTATGGTTATTTACTTGAGAACTTTTTAATTTTTGGGGATGAAAAGTAGTCTATGTGTTTATCCAGGGTATAAGCTGCCTTTATTTCAAATTTCATCCAAATCCGTTTAGCCATTGCAGCGCGAAGGAGTAACAAACTAACACACAAACACACATACATGAACTTTCACATTTATAATATTAGTAGGATTTTATGCCTGATATGTACCTAACTGAAACTGTAAATGCCAATCAGGCGTGAGGTTGCTGTAATTGACAAGCGTGTTTTGTGAAAGATCGATAATGGTTTGATCAATCAATCAATCAATCAATCAATCAATATCATTTATATGCAGAATACAATACATTAGATGTTACAGTCAATTTTAAATAATAATAATGTCCAGTGTATCCAGCTTGCAAGCAAGCGCGCAAATATTAATTTTATGCAATATAGAAATAACAAAATACATTTAAAATTACAAATAAGAGTGTTAAAATTTATAAAATATACTAAATGTCAAAGATCACAAATTATTACTCATTATTACATTTTATTAGATAGCTCGAGGAAGTCCTTAACACTATAAAAACACCTATCTAGGAGCCAGTTCGACGATTTGTTCTTAAATCTATTTCCGTGGAGTAGCTGTATGTCATCAGGTATGGCATTATAGATTTGAATGCACATGTTGTATACATTTTTGGTGTATATAGCTTTGTGACAAGCAGGTTTATAAAGGCGTTTCATAATTTTGGCCCTTGTATGCCGTTGGAAAACTTCACCACGCCGTTTAAACAATGAATGTTGCGAATTAACAAAAATACATATTTCCTGTATATACAGACACGGCAGTGGCAAAATATGGAGTCCCTTAAAAAGTGGAACACATGTTTCATCGACCTGAGCACCACAAATGACTCTGACACTGATCATTTAGAAAGGATGGATGAAAGAAGAGTTACGTAATACATACACTTACGAGCAAAACAATTGCATCACTTTGCATTTGTCCATCTTTGTAAAGCGGCTTTTCTTTCTGAAATATTTAAATAAAATAATGTTTCCATAATTTACATGTTGTTTACTTCTTGTAAAGCTTAGATTACAAGAAACATGAAGTCATTTAAATATTTCAGAAAGAAAAGTCGGTTTACAAAGATAATCGGTTGACATCAAATGCAAAGTGATGCTGTTTTGCTCGTAAGTGTAGGTATGGCGAGCGAGTGGAGATGACGGTAGGGGATACCCTAGACGCACATACAGTGACCCAATTCGCGATGTAATGATTATTCATTACAAAGACCAAATCAAAAGCACCCGAAACCGACGTAGGTCGTGCATAAAGAGGCGAGTTGGTAATAAAGCAAAAAAAACATAAAGATGTATCTTTGCCTTTCTCTGAGTTATCAATACAATCAATTTTTAAATTCTATATAATGTACTCCCATCAAAATGATCTAGTTCTTCGCTCTCAAGTGGTAAGACTTTTCAGACTTTTGAAAACACTGCTAGTATTATGTAGGTAGGTAGATCATACAATCAGTGAATGGTGTTATGCCAAAATATTTTTGGCCGAATGTACTTTTTCCAATTTGTCTTTTCCCAAATAGGAAATTTTTCCACCAGTTCTTGAATTACCTGAATGACAACTTTTACCTACTAGCAGCGATTTTGGAATAAAGAAATAAAAAAATTAGTACACATTTAATAATTACCTACCTATTTAAGAATTAAATATTCATAATTTATAAAGAATATTTCGCCTAGAAGCAGGCACCGAATGAAATATACCTATTAAAAGCAGTGTTTAAAAAACTTAAGTAGTAACGTAGAACATTTTTTTGATGGAAATTTTGCCATTAAATCCAAAAATAGTGTGTTTTGATTATCTACAGACTAATGTATAAAAATATATATCACCATGTATTTTGTACTTAATTATTTTTATTTTGTTTGTAATTTTGTATCTGGTTGAAATTTTTGTTTTACTGCTTTGTGAAGCTTTATTATAGTGTGTGATTGATAGAACAAAAGGATACACATAACAAGGACTTTACAACCAATAGTTTTAAAAATTCTAAAGTAAAACTAGGAAGGTTAGTCTTCGTTTAAGACAGGAATACTGTTTTTTTTCCTATTGACACTAGCTGCTGCTTCCATCAGGTCTCTAGCAATTTTTGACGACTTAAAAGTTCATATAAGTTATAAATTATCTTGCAGAAATAATCAAATCACATTACATTTATAGGTATAAAAAAAATCCTAGGGTTAGCATCATCGAACGATATTGTTATTTTTCTAGTAAAAGTTCATTGTTTCACGAAGATAACACTTACAATGTAACAAGGTCAGGGGACGTATAATACGTCCTTTCACAAATCATATCTTAAGAGAAAAACAACATAGTTGATAGGTGAAATTAACGTCGTACAGTATAAAAGGGGCTAGGAGATGCGAAGTGTCACAGTTGATCATCCGCCGTGTCAGCTGCACAATGAGGGCGATCGTATTCCTGGTGCTCGGCCTAGCCGCTACGGCTATGGCTGTTTCTGAAGTAGACGACCACGCAATCGGTAAGCTGACATAGGTACCTCGAACAAATCCCCTTCTATTTCTAATAATTGATACTAAATTCTATTCTTTTACAGTCTCAATGGACGTCAAACAAAAGCAAATATTCATCCTCAAACTGCTGAACCATGTAATGGAACCCTGCATGTACAAGGAAATCAAAGACATCGGGTTAAACTTCAAGATTGAAGACAATGTTAACTTATTCACCGTGAGTGCATCAATGTTATATACTTATTTATTTGATAAACATTTAACTGGACTATTAATACGTTACTTTTTCTAGAAAACTGATGTCGTCAAACGTTTCGTCAATTTGCTTAAGTTCGGCATGTTGCCACGTGGTGAGGTGTTCACCCTCCACATCGACCGCCAGCTGGACGAGGTTGTGACCATGTTCCACATGCTCTTCTACGCCAAGGACTTCACTACCTTCATCAAAACTGCTTGCTGGATGCGCCTGCACATGAACGAGGGCATGTTCGTCTACGCTATTACCGTCGCTTGCAGACATCGTGAGGACTGCAAGGGAATCATCCTCCCGCCTCCTTACGAAATCTACCCCTTCTACTTCTTGCGCGCTGATGTTATTAAAAAAGCTTACATGTTAAAGATGAAGAAGGGTCTCTTGGACCAGAAACTGTGCGATTTCTACGGCATCAAGAAGACTGATAAGGAAGTATACATTATCGACGAGAACATCTACGACAAACGCATGTATCTCAACGATGAAGACAAGCTCCGATACTTTACTGAAGACATTGACCTCAACACCTACTACTACTATTTCCACGTTGACTATCCATTCTGGATGAAAGACAGCATTTTTGACAAGTTCAAGGTCAGGCGGTTTGAACTAACCCTTTACATGTATCAGCAAATTCTTGCCAGATATTACTTGGAAAGATTGTCCAACGGTTTAGGAGAAATCAAAACTTTGTCGTGGAACAAGTCCATCAAGAAGGGATACTGGCCTTGGATGAAACTTCACAACGGTGTTCAACTGCCCAACCGGTTTAACAACTATGTTGTCGTCCGTGACGATAATTTGGATGTGGTCCGCATGGCCGAAGCGTATGAAATGATCATCAAGGAAGCCATCATCAAGGGATACATTGAAGTAAGTTTCAATAGGACATATGTATTTATTTAGTTTGATTTAGTTTAAGGTTAACTTTAATACTTTATTAATTATTCTACATTCAACTTGATTTTTTAACCAACAGCTCAATGGCATGAGGTTGGAACTGACCAAGACTGATGATATCGAAACTCTTGGAAAGCTCATCTACGGGAAGATCGACAAGCCAGATACCAACAAGATGCACGTTGAAGCCTACCGTTACCTGCTCATCATCATGAAATCGGTCCTTGGACTCAATGTCATGAAATCGGACAAGTGAGTATAAAATACTTTTTCATATTGACTTCAAACTTAAAACAATACCTTTCATTGTTTGTCTGTTTAACTAGATTCTGACAAACATATTTGTCAACAGGTACTTTGTAATACCTACGGTTCTGGACCAATACCAAACCGCCCTACGTGACCCTGTTTTCTACATGCTTCAAAAACGTCTTGTCTACTTGGTAACTCTGTTTAAGAAGCGACTCCCTTGTTATACCAAGGAGGAGCTTCTGTTCCCCGGTGTCAAGATTGACAATATTGTAGTTAACAAGCTTGTTACCTACTTCGATGACTATCTTATGGATATGACAAACGCTGTTACCTTAACTGAAGAAGAAATGAAGAAGACCAAGTCTGATATGGTCTTTATGGTTCGCAAACGCCGCATGAATCACCAGCCCTTCACAGTCAATCTAGAGATCTCATCTGACAAGTCTGCTGACTGTGTTGTGAGGATATTCTTGGGACCTAAGGAGGACAATTTACACAGACTAATTGACATCAACAAGAACCGTCTGAACTTTGTCGAGCTGGACTCTTTCCTGTTCAGGCTGAACATTGGTAAGAACACTATTTCCAGAAAATCGATGGACATGCACAATCTTGTTCGTGACCGTATGTTGACTCGTGACTTATGGAAGAAGTTTGACACCATCAACGATATGCGTGATCTTCTATTTACCGACCTTAAGAACTACATGACCGGATTCCCGACCAGGCTGTTGTTGCCTAAGGGTACCGTTGGAGGTATGAAGATGATGCTTTACTGCATTGTTACCCCCTTGAAAATGGTGGATAACATGGACATGACCCTTTTGGATACCACCAACAAGCTCCACAAGGACTTCAGGTCAACCGTACTTCTCGACAAGATGCCCCTTGGTTTCCCCTTCGACCGTCACATTGATGTTGCCAAGTTCTTTGTTCCTAACATGAAGTTTATTGACGTCAAAATCTTCCACAAGAAGCTGGTATGTGACATGAAGACGCGCTGGAACAAGTATGTGCTGAAGAACTACGACATGTTGGACAGGACTCCCGTGGACATGGAGAACTACTTCGTGGACGCTGACATCAACACTAACGTCCGCCACGACGCGAACATAGTCGATATATAAATAATCTAGCTGAATTTTTGTAATAACGGCTGACTTAAAGCAACACCTAATGGATATGATGATTGTAGCAGATGAAGACGTACAATAAATAGCACTTTTGAAAATTGTATTACGTGTTTGTTTTTTATATACTTTCAACTTACCCTACCATTATTGATTTCAACTACCTAGAAATATTTTATTTATAACATTCTTTTGAATAACTTATACAATAGCGAACGCACCTATGAAACTTATAATTTTTGAAAACATAAATCTTTAAAACTACTGGTATAAAAAGTAATTATCTCTTTTAATCGTTACGTACTTAATATCTTTATTAATCGAATTGGCCGGTAATTCTGAATTATAAAATTGACGTTCTAGGCCATTCTTTGTATTCAGTTGAAAAGTGTTTAATTTAGGATGAACTTGACTATTGAATATTATAGTATCATTTTATAATCTCCAAAAAAGTACCGGACAGTTAATTTTAGCTTCAAATGTCAAAAAAGGAGTTTCAATGTCAGTATTCAGTTGTGGCGGTCCACCGCGATATTCCGCAGTGAAATACTGAAATAGAACAAATCAACAGTAAAAGCTGTACATCTTTCAATCGGCCATCTTCCCTCTCCACAGGGAGACCCCAGTATTCAGTGACTTACTGACATACTGACAGTCAATGCACAGGCTAAAACACTGAAACTCGGACTAGAAATAAAGAGGGAAAGTTCCTTAGGTACCCTATAGGGGTGCACGAAAGAGAATCCGCCCTTAACGGGAAGAAAAGGAGGAATGGCGGGAAACGAATCTTAAGCCGACGAAGTCGCGAGGGTGTACTAGTACAGTCAAGGACTTTTATTGTTATGCCACTATGGAACCCTGTCATAATGACAGCGTCTATCCACATGACCGAAATTATGCTTTAATAAATTTTTAACGTTATACGACAGGGTTCCATAGTGGCATAACAATTAAAGTCCATGACTGTACAGTCGTTTACAGAGAGATGCATCCACTTCTTCACATTATGACATGGTAATAAGGTCCAAAATTGGATACATCTCTTTGTAGTTGACTGTACCACCAATGACATTACCGGTTCCAATTTTTCTAAATATAACAAGGAAATAGAAGCAAATACTTCGATTTCTGACATGAAAAAATCTCAATCTTTACCAAGCCAATGTTTGTCAGTTTCCTGAAGCAAATAGGTACGTGGATTTATTTACTCAATAGGTAGTTTATTGTCTATTTGTGTTTATTTATTGGGGGAAAGCGGTGGATGCGAAAAGCACAAGATCGGTCTGAGTGGAGAGCCTTGGGGGAGGCCTATGTCCAGCAGTGGACGTCTTTCGGCTGACATGATGATGATGAAGATGATTGGTCTTTATGTGTAGCGCCAGCCACATTATTTTTATTGAATGTAACAAAGTTATTAATACAAAACACTTATTTTTACATTTTTATCCTTCATATAAATTGCAGAAGATTTGCATTCACTTTCTAATTTTGACTTTTTTGACGCAGACGAACTTTTTGTACAAAATAACGGTTATTTATTCTAATCGGGGCC
This sequence comes from Acleris literana, assembly GCA_946894065.1. NCBI lineage: Eukaryota > Metazoa > Arthropoda > Insecta > Lepidoptera > Tortricidae > Acleris > Acleris literana. The sequence goes on along the minus strand of OX335684.1, from coordinate 16,174,009 downwards.
TATAACTGGGGTCCTAGTGAAAAACAGAGTTCTCTTGAAGATCAAGTGAAAAAGGATATAAGTCTGGTATACTCTGTTTATGTATCTACCATTTTTTATTACGAGTTAAGTCGACTTATATATGACCGACGATACTTATATATACGACCCTTTTTCACTAGGACTCGGACTCGGTAAAACTTGCCTTTTACATGTTATCGTATCTTTTCTAGCTCCGTAGCCATTACTGACAAGCAAGTAAGAGCTATTGTAAGTTTGACAATGCGATAAAATGACAAAGACAATATAATAATAATAAATATTTCAGGCAACGAGGCCCATAGTTACAAATACCTTATAGATTAACATACATAACAATATAAAACTTAAAACTGACACCAAGGTGACAGAACAGCGGGTATCTGTTTTGCCAAAATTGGCGTGATGGTCGCTGCCGGTAGGTTGCCCCGAAACCGCCGGAATACGACACCTTTCGGCCAGAAGTCAGGACACTCGACGGTTCCCAGCATAAACCGCGGCACGCGCACTACAAACGAACTGAAGTGCACGTAGCGAAGCGACCGCAGCTGGAACACCGTCAGGCTGCATCCAACCTTCTGACGGAGCCAAGTAGAGTAGACGCCCAGGCGGCCTAATATGGCTGCGTTTATCGCGTGACAATGTTTAGATAAGGCATCCGTCACCTTCTGACCCGTAAATAAGAACGAGAGTGACGGATGCTTTATCCACATTTGACACGCGATTATAGACGCAGCCATGCTACTAGGCCTGGATTTCTATTCAACACGATAAAACCTATATCGTTTTTGACCTGTTATCGTATTGTCAACGTTTTGACAGCTCTTATTTACTTGACAGTAATGGCGGCCGAGTTAAAAACAATACCACAACAGGGGGCCTAATATGGCTGCGTTCATCGCGTGACAAAGTGTGGATAAGGCATCCGTCACCTTCTGACACGTAAATAAGTTCGAGAGTGACGGGTGCTTTATCCGCATTTGACATGCGATATAGACGCAGCTATACTAGGCCCGCAGGTCCATAACGATTTTACCGCCTGTATAAACTCTTTTTGTACCAAAAAAAACCTACGTCAAAAAATACAAAAAACACTTGTATTTACAAAAGTACAAGGGCAAGCTTGTCGGTTTAAGGGATATCTACCAGCTTACCTTTAGATTAATCAAAGAAGTACCTTAGCGAGTGACAAACTTAATGTCACCAAAAAATAGGAAATGATTCATTATCATTATTATTTGTACGTCGTTACTAATCACTGGACTATGGGAGTCCCGGACCTTTGGAAGGCGTACATGGAGAGGAAACCAACACGCAGAGGCCCTTTAGACAAAGGGCATTGGGTAAATTTTTTTGAAGAATATTGTCTTTTTTTTTTCAGCGGCCACGGATGTTTCTTACATAGTTATTTAGAGGACCTCTAAATACATATAGATATATATAATTTATGGCGTTAAATAATATCGGAGCGGAGATTTTAAAGATTTAAGTGTTCAGTTTTCAGTACAAAAGTACGCCTAAGCATGAATATTTAAATATCTCAGCTCCGATGCACTTAAGAGTATTACGTTACATAATAAAATATGTTTTCATCACACTTGCTCGTAAATGGTGTTATTCCATGCCTATATACAGAAGGACAATGGCCTAAATTGTTCCCGCGGGAATTATGGCGAGTTTGTCATCCCTAGGGAGTAATGACTTTCTTTTTAAAATTTGCAACTCTTTCGTACATCATTTCTGACTAAGGAGGTTTAATTTTCAGCCAAAAATTAAATCGGTTTCTAATTTCATCTTTAAAAATTAGCTATAGACTAACTTACATTACACAAAACCTATACGCTTCATTAAACTTCATTATTTTTATACCTATTTCAAGTTTATATCAACATTTATCATTAATTTTAGTAATTATACATTTTTATCAAATTGGCTAAATCTGGCTCGAATCCAGGTCGAAACTAAACGCAGTTATTATCTGTGGTAGAGGTCACAAAAAAAAAATCGTTTCCATTTACGTTCCCGTTCGTCAAAAGTTATTTCTTTATATTTTGCAGAGTTAAAGTGTTTTATTTTAAAATAGATAGGTACAAAACAAAAAAGAAAATGGCTTCTTCATCCCAGGATTCGGACACAAGATTAATTATCACCAATACACCACCGGAACTAAGAGATGCGGCTGAAGTAATACATGGCAATATGTTACCCGCCAAATCGAAAGAAATGTACTATTTAATTTTCTCTTTGTTTTTTTTCCTCGCAAATGTGATGAAAACCATTGTGTGTATCACAGGCAGTAAGGGGATTACTAACTCGAGTCATTAAAAGCCCTCCGCCTTCGGCGTCGGGCTTCTAACACTCTCGTTAGTAATTCCCTTCATACTACCCTTGATGCACAATGTACTATTATTTTCGATAATCCTGTCATAATTTACCACTTTTACGAATGGCCGCTCACCTTGAAAATGTATGAATTTTACAAATGACAACACTTTTACCCAAACCCCTTTAATTTAAGTAAACTGATGGGACACCAACTGGCGATTGTCCCTGAGTTCGAACTATAGAAGTATGCTCAAACGGACAACCAATAAATTATTACTATTTTAACGATAAAACCGCCTGTCGACTCAATTTGTAAGTTTTATATGTATGTGGTGTTTCACTGGTGTTCAATAAAGAATATTTGTTTTTCTTTAGTAGTGTGGGTGTGTATTAGTAGTAAATATTCAAACGATATCGCACTTTTTAGTATTTAATGTATGTTTATTTTATAGAAATAGATCGTATTTCTCTTAATTCTAAGTATATCTATCACTTTTAGCCTCATCGTGGAAAAGGAGCCCTCAGTGAGACACTTATGCTAAATAAATAATAATATTTAACTAACATTTCATTAATAATAAGACACTATGCACTATGCAGCTGAATTGCTCAGTTTTTATTATTGAATTTCAATATAAGCGCCATCTGGCGAGCAGTAGCAAAACTAAAATGCTAAATACAGAGCGCTAAAGCTAAATGCGGCAGGCTGCTGATTCCAATCTCTTTGTTTCATCTACTATGCGCTAGATGTCGCATTATTAAGCATATTTTCTCAATGTGATTAGTATCCCCCTTACTAATAAACGTTAAGTAACGTTGGTATAGCTATACAATGTTTTGTCCTTATCTGTCATTGGGACATTTGAATTTGACAGATAAGGATAAAACATTGTATAGCACCACCACCACCACCGTCACTCGAAGTTTATTAGTAAGGATGTATATCTATTGTATTTATCTCATTTATCTATATAATTAAAAAAGAGAATTAGCCATTATGAAGGTAAAGAATCAAAGGCAAGTTAATAACACCACACCAGCGCAACAGCATTCTGAACATGGTTGCTGAACGGCCTGACTGCCCCTTAGTGCGACACTGGGTAGCAGTAGCCATAGGAATAAAATAATTATATTTGTTAATTTATGAATATTTGATAATTACTAATACAGAATACGATTTGATGCTTACTAACAACATATGGAACTGGATTCCGAAATAAATTTGAAATAAATAAATAAAATAATACTACGATTTATTTCTTTGTTTTTTTTTGGATAGGGAATTGAAGAGAGGTTTCAGGGAGGCTTTTGCGCAGCGGTAGGAGTTAGGACAGTGCGGAAATGGTAAAATAATATAAGATTAAATAAGAAACAGATTTTTGTAGACATTACCTATATAATTGAAGTTGAATTTTGTGGGTTAATTTACCAATATGTCTCATTATTACATTTGATAATATATAGTTTCTTCCGTTTTTAAGTTTAACAGTCGCAAGGAAATATGACCAAGTTTAATATATCCAAAGAACAGACAAATAAGCGTTATAGGTATTGCGATCCAGTACCTTTACCATGAGTTACAATTACCGCAGGGCTCGGAAACATTATTTAAAATAACGTTTTTAAAACTTTTTGAACGGTTCTTTATACAACATTTTGTTCGGAACGAAAACGAAACGGAAACGCTTTTAACAACCGGTTTAATCCACAGGACGCGCCGCACCCCCCGCGTGCAGCGACAAGCATGAAATTATTCGTAATGTTCGTTCGTAGCTTCGTACCTAATACGGAAACCCCAGAAAACGGAAAAAACGTTTAAAAACGTTTTATTAATCAAAAACAATTAAAATTTTGATCCTGATTAAAAACGTTTTCCATAACGTTCCGTTCGAACGAAACAAATCGTTTCTTAGGTATTAAAGACGAAACCGTTTCGGAAAATATAACGTTATCCGAGCCCTGAATTAACTTACTCTGTCCCTCGCACTCTATAAGAATACTGCAAAGTCAGCGAGGGACAGAACATTCGACTCGCTAGCGAGTAGGTTACTTGTAACTCATGGTACACTACCGATTTTATCATATGTGCCCTCTTAAGAAAGTGTGTAATGTTTAGGGTTCCGTCCGAAGGGTAGCCCAACGGAACCCTATAATATGCCTACGCTGTCCGTCCGTCCGTCCATCCTAACTATAAGAGCTATCTTATGAACTTTAATTGAAAAGAAATTGAACTAACACAGGGGGTCCCGATACATGAAACGTTTTTTAAATATTTTTTTATTTTTATCTACACACATATCATAAGTCCTCTATTATGCGTTCAAAATCCGTAGGCAATGACCAGCATTACCTGTGGTAGTAGGTGACAGCGATGACAGCTGTTCATTTTGGAAGATGTTCCAAATTTGGATCTCATTACCTTACAATATTCGATAACGTAATTTCAAAATTACATTATAGTTGTCATCGCTGTCACTGTCACCTATTACCACAGGTAACGCTGGTCATTTGCCTTTCGGCTTCTGAACCCATCTTAGAGTACTTATAATATGTGTGTAGATAAAGTATTGTACGCGACTCTGCGTAATTGGCATTACAACACTCGTGTGATCTATTATGAAACTCGCCTCGAGGCTCGTTTCATAAACCACACTCATGTTCTAATGCCTGTAATTACGCAACCGTCACGTAAACTCTTATTGTTGTATCGGTAAAACACAAACCATGCAAGCGCCAAATTTGGTATGATTTGGTACAAACCTTGAAGAAAAATAACAAACAAAAAAATTGGTCAAGTGTGAGTTGGGCTCGAAATCGAATTACCTACTGTGTGGCTAGGGAATGCAAATAACCGGTTATAACCGGTTTTAACCGGTTTTAACCGGTTATTTTCGTACAAAAATGACAAATAACCGGTTAAATTGCATTCCCTATGTGCGGCGCTACGCAACCCTCGGTGCGCGATTCCGACTCGCACTTGACCGGTTTTATATTTTATTTAGGTGCTCGATCTGTTGAAGCAAGCTCTCTACCTACGTCATTAAAATATTGTTTAAGTTATTTGTTTACCAAAGTTTATCTTTGCACGAGATGACATTGATCGTGAATGTCACCGCCGAAAGTCTGCGCCGGGCGTTGCCACCCGTCTTTATCTCGGGTTAATAGCTGTCAAATGTAATGCGAAATTTATAAACACTATGATAACAAATCGACCGTCACAACAACTTCAATGATATGTTTATGGTGATTATGCCCCACAGAAACAGTGTTGCCCCTTGCTATTTAAAGCTCTAATTAAAAAACCGGCCAAGTGCGAGTTGGACTCACTCACGAAGGGTTCCGTTCCATTATTTATAAATCATTAGCAGAAAACGGCAAAAAAAAAACACCTTTGTTGTACGGGAGCCCCCCTTAAATATTTATTTTATTCTGTTTTTAGTATTTGTTGTTATAGCGGCAACAGAAATACATCTTCTGTGAAAATTTCAACTGTCTAACTATCACGGTGCATGAGTTACAGCCTGGTGACAGACAGACGGACAGACGGACAGACAGACGGACAGCGGAGTCTTAGTAATAGGGTCCCGTTTTTAACCTTTGGGCACGTAACTCTAAAAAAGGGTTGACATATTTCTTTTTTCAGGGTTCCGTAGTCAACAAGGAACCCTTATAATTTCGCAATATCTGTCTGTCCACGCTCTTTTTTAACCGACTTCAAAAAAGGAGGAGGTTATACGTTCCACTGTATGTATTTTTTTTTTTTTTATGTATGTTCACCGATTACTCCGTCAATTGTCGACCGATCTCAAAATTTTTTTTTTGGTTTGATAGAGTATACTTCCGAGGTGGTCCCATTGTCACCAAATCTGTTTCTGATGAGGGGATCAGTGAGGAATTGAGGGAACTCCTCAAATATTGTAGGCAAACATATAGCGATTTTAGTATTTTTAGTAACAAGTCCAGCATTTGCATTCAGAAAGTATCATTTGGTGTAGTGGAACTGATGATGAAGACCACAGATGGCCACCGGAACTCCTCAATGGTACCGATTTCAAGGGTGGCGATAAGATATCTCGATTAAGATAGTTGAGCGACTACCTACAACGAATAATATTTACTTGTTGAAATATGACTATGACTTTCCCGCGGCGTTGCTTGCGGCGCGCTTGATATAAGTTAAAGTTTCATTTCAACTAAGAAGTGGGACTACGTAACAGCGTATTATGATCACTAAAAAGTATAAAATAAAATAAATGTTTTAAAAAACAAAAAACCGCCTTCAAAAACGCAAAAAATAACTTCTTTAAAATTGTAGGCACCTAATAGGTTAGTCCAACTGAAGTCGGCGACCACAACATTTTCAACAAAAAGCCGACATCAGTTGGACTAACCTATTAGGTGCCTACAATTTTAAAGAAGTTATTTTTTGCGTTTTTGAAGGCGGTTTTTTGTTTTTTAAAACATTTATTTTATAATCTGATAACATTTGACCATAGTTATGCAGAAAGAGACCAGAGCCATTTTTTCGCAAAATGAGTTAGATATGCCATCGTGAACTAGATTTTTCAAACTATATTCTGGTGAAAGCGACATATTTTTAGCACGTCATTCCATTGAATTATACAATTATGTATAAAACGACCAGTATCAAAATTTTCGTTCTACAATGTCGAAAGCAGCCAAAGTACTTGATTTAGTCTGTTTTTTCCATTAAAAGGCTATATTTTTAGTCTGCAGAACACAGCCAAATATTATCGGTCAACTAGTCGGATTATACAATAAACAAAGGTATCAAGTGAGCACAGAGTCTTGTTTTTCGTTCTACCCCATGTTTGGTCGTTTTCGCAGTGCCCGTACAGTATTTTTTTTATAACCTGTAGTAGAAAAATAATTTTAATGAGTGTTTTACTTATTACAATCAGCATATAGCTCTTTCTATTCAAATAGTAGAATCCAGTAAGTCTAAGTCGACTGGGGTAATAGATGATTACGATCTACATATAGCTTTTTTTTATAAAAATACAAGAATGCAATATTGTATTCAGCATAAGTCAGCCAGAGTACCTAATGGTCGTTTTCATTGAATTATGATCGAAAGGGGGATAGGTCTACAGAAAACGACCAACTACATTGTTTTTCAAAAAAAAGCTACGAAAACTCCGATTAATTTGTATAAAATTCACTTAATAAATTGCATTCAATTATATTCTACCAATTTTGGTTATTTCTTTTTAATAAAACATAATAGAAACCAATAAAAAAAAAAAATACCTAAGAACGGCTGTATCTCGAAACCGGTTTTTTATTCTTGGTCTCTTTCTGCACAACTATGGTCATTTTGTTCTATAAAGCTGTTATTTGGCATCGTTTCACATATTATAAATTACGCTGACAGGTATAAAATAAAATATTGAAAATGATTTTTTTCGTTATCTACTTCCTGTACGTGTAAAGCATTCATTGCCCTAGAACTTGACATAAATATTAAGTAACAAGAAAGCTCCATAATTTAGTGTTAACTTTTCTATATGTTATTTATTTAAAAAAAATAAAAAAAAAAAAAAAAAAAAAAAAATTAAATTAGTTATTAAGCTTTTAATGACACTGGTAAAGAACGCTACCTTCCGATCCACCTTTGCCTCCCTTGGCTTAAAATAGCTATAACTTGTGATTCTAAAACATTATATCCATTACTTAATAACATAGCAATGCATTTATTTTTACATAGTATATAATAAGGTCACTTCTGCTGTCTGTTCGCTTACATCTTTTAAACTACCTACTCAATTAATCCAATTTTCAGCAATAGATAGAGGGAATCAAGAGGATTTTTTAAAGTATATAATCAAATCTGATTTATGTACAGGTGTTACAGAAAACCCACATAAACCGAAGCAAAGCGAAGGCGGGTTACTAGTTCAAAATAAATTCCTACTTTCAAAGCCACTAAAGTATTTCTCTACTCTGGACTAAGGTGGCGTGTTTTGTCAAAAGTTGGCGGAGTTACTCGACATGTCGAAACCGTGCAACAATTACTTCTTAATTATAACAAAAAATAAAGTTACAGCTGTTTTTCTTCCAAGCGACCTAATTTTTCTTTCTCTCAAAGTTCTGATCGATGTAAACAAGGTTATTTGATGCAATTTGACCAAAACAGGTAAAAATGCAATAAATTCTAAGAAGGGATTGTTCATCTTGGGTCAAAATAGGGTGACTAATTCGCGAGAAGTCGCGAGTGTCCTCTAGTATAGTTATGTAATTCTCTAGCAGAAAATAGAGTCATACACATTACAATTGTCTCTCTTAAAGCCGTCACTGATTTAGGATACTATTAAGTCAACGCAATCATTTGGCACCATATTTAAACGATCACTGTTGTGCCAAAACGATGTTTTAAGCGCGTGAAAAGTTTCGGCATCATTAAATTAGATTAATGTAGTGGGTTACTAAAGTTTTGTAGGAAAATCACAAACGAATTAGGAAAAAGCTTTAACAATTCGTGTATCTCGTAAGCAGTTCCTATGTTCTTCCCTCGATATTCCATTGGCTTGTTCCGAGCCGATGGCGCAGTTTGTTAGGTTGGCCGTTCCTTTTGTGACTAAGAATTTTCCTAGAGCGGGGACTCCCAATCTCCTAGCACCTCCTGGAGCAGGCACCGTGTCCCACAAAAAATTCCTACCACGCGAGCACTGACGTTGCTTAACTCACTTCTGCACCTGAGTTCGATTTGTTTGCGAGTCGATGCCGAAGTTCATGAGTGTCTGAGGTATTGCGAGACGATGGATGGCAGCGGCATTTGTTTTTGAAAGTATGTTTATTTATGTTTTCTCTAAGCTAGTTTTAGTGTAATTTTTAATGAATTGCACAGCGTCTTGGTGTTAACTGTACAGGTAGCACAAGTTATATTTTCTCGCTTGTCGCTCAGTGCGTCTCTATCGTTACTGACAAGATAGAATGCGAGATCCGAGCGACAAACAAGTCGCGGGCAACTTGTGCTAGCCATGCTGTAAGAATGTAAAATATTGCTTGAAAAAAAAATTGGGCTTATGAATTGCAAGGAGTATGTCAAAACGAGGCAAGCGAACGGCGAATAATTATTGAGTCGTTAAAATTCTCCCATGCATCCAATCTCCATGAGGACACCAGGATACATACCTTTCCACCCTTCTTCTTGTGTTTCGCCACAGTCAAATAAAAAAACGAACCAAAATCCGCATCTTGTAAAGCCACGATACCAAACATAAAACAAAAATCAAATCGTTACAAAAATATTATTGTAAACAATGACGGAAATTATCCAGTGTTTTATCTAATTTCAGACAAGTCCTTGACCGTCGTTGGGAGTGTGACCGTTTGAACTGACGTTATCGCGGTGGCGTTGACTCATATTGAACGTCTTATTCAACGGTTAAAGACATCTATTAGAACATCCTGTTGTTAAATGCAAGAGGAACGAAAGGACAGGGACAGAATTGGGACACCCCGTATTATTAAATGTTTGGAATACTAAACTAACATAGCATTGGTTATAATGTTATAGCCATTGCTATGTTAGTTTAGTATTTCAGTCCAACACGGTGAAACTTATAAGCAATAATTCCACCTTCAAAATACCTTTCAAATGAAACAGGAATGAAATAGGATGTAGGTAAACTTTCTCAAATAAAAGTTAACCTTTAGGAATGTAGACAATCAACAAGTAAATACACTGGCTCGCTTTTAATATAGTTTGGCCAGTAATGTCTGGAAAACAAACATTTTGGTTGATAACTTTGCCTGAGAGTGAAAAATTCTAAACAACACTCAGAAATAGAATCAATTAAAAAAACCATTTAATATGTATTCTACTAAAACAATAATTATCATTGTGATTAAACATTATTTTGTAAGTAGATACTAATACTTACTAGAATTTATTTTTCAAAATACACCTTATTTTTTATTTTAAAGCAATTATTCCGTAACTATTCTTTATACTTAAAAAAAGGAATTAAGTGTAATTGAAACAGATAACCAAGTAAAGTTATTGATCTATGAATCATAGGGTAATTATAATTGAAATGTCGCAACTTTACTTATCTTACGATATATCCTTGCGTCAAAACATGCAAGCATTCAACTAATACATTATCTCCAAATGAAGTCTATGAACTTTTAGAAAATAACAGTATAAATAATGAAGAATTGCATAGAAAATATCAGTGTTTTAGTAAACATGAAGACGTTAACAGTATCATTGCTAGTCGCGTTAGTAGCAGGAGCCTTTGGGTACCTTATTAAAGTCCCCGAGGTCCAACAACCAGTGAGAACAGGTGAGTAAAAAGTATTTTTAATGCCATTTTTTTTCCAGTACTAGGTATCTGACATTTTGGAAATTTCGTCGATGATATACCAGGTCACTTCAAATTGGTATTACAAAATCAATGTTTGTATGTGTTACAAAATGTTTTACCCACTTCTTCACTAAACTAAACCTATCTCCTAAGTCTCATATCGCTAATTCATTTAAAAGATTTTTTCGAAGTATTTGTTATCCTACCACTATATTTAAATTAGATTGGTAATATCGAGTGAAGGTATGGCAGTTAGGTATTAAATGTAGCTATTATTTGTCTGCAAACTTTAGGACTTTCATTATTAGTTTTATTAGAAAATTTACAATAATTATTGTAGACTAATTTAAACAAATTAGTTAATGTAATACACTATTTATCATTAACTAAGCCACAATCCAATGTGTTGTATGACCAATTTGAAGTTACCTTGTATAGGGAACTGTCCAATTTTTCCTTTTTTTTTTTCATATGAAAGAAAAACAAAGCTAAGGTTTATTTGAGAAACTGCTATGTGGAGATTGAAAAATCAGGCCTTAGTTATTTAAACAGACGTTCGTTGTTTAGGCTACCAAAAAAAATATTATTACTCATTTTAATATTTGCAGTTGTTCCTTTGGGATGGCTTCATGTACAAAAGCTGTTACTTCCATTATTTGAAAATGTGTGCGAAGACAGCATAAATCCAGCAATCGTCCATATTTCTCAGGAATTTAGCATGGATGTCATTATACCCCTTTACGTGGTAAGAATATCTTTCATTGCAATCATTATTTGTTCATTTTTCTTACTAAAAATATTTTTGGTCCCCGAATGAATCCCTAATCTTCATTTGTCCTCAAGCATCGTTTTTTGGAATTTTCGTTAATCTGAAAGCTAAGTATTGTTATAAAACAATCCTAACCTAACCGCAGGAATTTTTGGAAAACTTAAAAAGTTGTCTGGCTCAGCTGAAAACTAGTTAAGAAAAAATTACGATTCAGACAAACGATGCAATAAGACAAAAGTTGTTAGGGATTCCGAGGGACACCCAATATTTTTTATAAAATCCGATTATAGTAAAATAATTGTTATTATTTACAGAATCAAGAAAGCATCACCAATTTAAAAAATATGTATTTAAGTAACAATCAGTTACCTAAAGGAGAAATATTTTCAGAGTTAAACCAAGATCATATGTTAGAATTAAAGACACTTTTTGACGTGCTTTACAACGCTCCTAATTTTGATACATTTTACAAAGTATCAGCTTGGGCTCGCCAGAATGTCAACTGTGGTCTGTTTGTCAACGCCATCTATTGGGCAATTTTGGAAAGAAGCGACACAAGAAAGATAACAGTTCCCGGTCCATATGAATTGCTACCGAATTACTTTATCCACCGTGACATTATTATCAAAGCATCATCCATCCTGGCTGGAGAAGATGTAACTCCTAGTGAAAACATCCTTTATGAGGGTAATTCATACACATTAAAAGCCAATTACACTGGAAATATTGACGCTGATGACGAATCTAAACTAGCATATTTTCATGAAGATATTGGTTTAAATTCCTATTATTTCATGAAGAGACTGCAGTTCATGAGTTGGTCACTAGACGAACAAGATGTGGGTAATTATCACGGAGAGATAATGTATCATTTTATGAAGAATTTAGTTGCTCGCTATAATCTAGAGCGATATTCTAATGGGTTGATGTTTTTGGAGGCTATTGATTGGGAAACTGACAGTGTTTGTCATTATGATCCAATGTTAGTTTTTTCTAATGGCAATGCATTTAGTCAACGGCTTGGAACTATCGATTTGTCAGACCCCGTTTATCAAGTTCTGCAAAATATTGATGATAACGTTATGTCGATGGTTAATTCATTGGTAAGTTAGCATAAATTACTATTCCGAATATAAATTTATTAAATTGTTTAGTTAAATTATGTTTATAACGTTACTATGTATTTGTGGATACAGGTGCAGAAAGGATATACCAAATCGCAAATACTCAACAATATAATGTCACTTTTGATGTCCGGCGTAAACAGTTACGAAGCTGAAGCTTGCAGATATTTTGGGAAAGGTGAAACAGTTGAGAACAGGTAAAATTTTTAAAACCACGAAATCAAACCACTCCATCATCGTTGATTAATTTATCCTAATATATGATTTATTTCTTTTTAGGTGGCGATCAGTGTTAGTGCATCGCATGACGTCCTTGAGAGATCCCATATTTTGGAAAATAAACAAAAAAATTGTTAACATAGTAGACAAAGTACTTAAATCCTTACCTGGCTATGCAAAAAATGAACTTTATTTTCCTGGAGTACAAATCCAAAACGTAGAGGTTAAAAAGATTAATACGATGTTCGGGCCTTTTAAGCTAGATGTAACTAACGCATTAAAAACCTCGACTGCAACTCCATTATTCCAAGTCAATATAGTTCAAAGTAGACTGAGTCACAAACCGTTTACAGTCAAACTAAATATCACGTCCCTTGCTAACCAAAAAGGATTAGTGAAATTATATTTAGGACCAAAAATTTTACCAGGAGAATTCAACATGAAGAAGAATTTATTCATGTTACTGGATAGCTTTGAAGTTAACCTTAAAATTGGCAGTAATGTCATATCCAAGACGTCTAATTCTATTGAAAACATTTCTGATGATTTTACACCACTTAACGATCTTCGTAATTTGGTTGAAGATGCTGAATATGGCTTTGATGTTCTACCACCGAAAACTGTTGAAACATTAACAGGTTTCCCTGCCCGATTAATTCTGCCAAAAGGAACGCCAGAAGGGTTGCCAATGCAACTACTTGCTTTTGTGGCACCTTTTACTAAAGTAACAGCCGCAGGAATAAGCTTAGTACCAAAAACGGAGTACAACAACGCAGTATCATCTCCGGGGTATCCATTTGACTTGGACTTTGATGATAAGACATTTTTTGCGTTACCAAATGTGTTGGTAAAGGATGTCCTTCTCACTCATAAAGAAGATGGTGGAGCCAAAAAAGGTCCTAATGCGTCGACCGGTGGAAAGAAATGGGGTGGAGAAGACACATCGTTTTCCTATGGCCCAAGCCGGGAACCAGTTTACAACTTAAAGAAAAGTCAATTTGGAGCAAAAAAAGATTATAGAACTACAACAAGCCAGAACAGTAATATTGAAGAGGACACTACAGTTACAACCCTTAAATCAGAAAGCGATAAACTGGAGAATAAAGAACATCTTAACACTGTTTCAGACCAAAATGTAGATTATGATAGTTTCGGCGACAATTCTGAACCCAGAATAATTTTTTCACCGTTACCTTATTAGTTATGCTATTGTATAGCAGAATGCGCTTGAAAAAAGATATGCGAACTTCATTTATTATTTATATTTACATAAAGCAAATACATCATTTACGCATTGTGCGCTTGGTGTTAGGTGGTTCATTATGTTTGAAAATAAAGACTTTATTTATTTTTAATAAATATAATTTAAATAATTAATTATAATGTTTCCTTTTATTTTGGTTTTAAGATTATAATTTCAGCTTTCTTATTACAAGGCGCGTTGTATGGCCTTTATTCCACATCGAATAAGCCCATATTGATCTGATATCGTAAGCATATTGTTTGGCGTTATAACGTCAACAATACGATTACGATATAGAAGCAAGATGGACTAAACCAAAGTAGAAGTGTCGAAACCTGTCAAGTTTCAGAGGCATAGAAAGGGATAGATATATGCAAATGCTATGGCTTTGTCCCTTTCACTGCATGGATTTTGGCAGAATTTTACATGGACTCTGACCAGTTTCAAATGATCACATGTCGGTAAAGTTCGGATTTACTCGTAGATGTATGGATGTGCTTTTTTTAATTTGAGTTACTTCTTCAAAAATAATTATCCGCTGCCGCAACTTTTTTAAATTATGACATTAATTATAATAACACCAAATATCTTGCTAGTATTTGCGAAGTCTTTAAGTTATAGGATTTCAGTGTTAAAAATTATGGTACTAACTTTATTTTAATTTTCTGGTATTATGAAAATGGATTTTGTGAAGGTGGGATGAGAAACCGGCTATATTTGATGAAAACTTTCTTGAAGTTTTATATCGTTTATAGAAAGACTTACACTTTCCCCAGTTTCATTTAAAATAATTTTATTACGTATAAAATTTCATGAATCGTCAAAAAAACCCAGAAGCCAGTAGTAATGCACATTATTGCTATTTTACGCAGTTTTCTGTCATTATTACTGGAAACGTTCCAAATATTCTTCACCGCCGCTACGCTTTCCCTATTTTCATCTCTGAAAATTTAAAAACCATCGCTCACTTCTGTGACACGAGCTCAAATACAAATAGAAATACATTTACAGTCGATTACAAGGTTTCTGTAAAGAAGAAACTTCTTTGATACCGTATTATATTATAAGTTTTGAGTATTAGGAAATGACTATGAAGCTACACACATCAAAAATATTTAAGGATAAAAATAACCCAACGTTATTGTGATATTTTTGATCCTTAGATATTTTATTCAGAATAATAAAGTTCAGGAAAGATAGGAGTATTCCTGGCTCAAAAAGAAAAATATGTTAGATAATGTTTCGAAAAAACAACAAATTTCATTTTATCCTACTAATATTATTAATGCAAAAGTTCGTGTGTTTGTTTGTTACTCCTTCACGCTGCAACAGCTGGAGGTATTTAGATTGAATGCAGATAGCTTATACTCTGGATTAACAAAATATACATTGCATCCCGGAAAACTTAAATTTCCTATATGAATAACGGTAATCGAAATCTACGCGGACGAAGTTGCGGGCAAAAGCTAGTAATAAATAAAAATCACATAAAACTTCTAGTGTTAATATAGTAAGTATAAGGCGTTCTTCAAGTTCTGGTCTACAGTATCTATCTAAACATTTTTTTACGTTCACGCCTTTCATCGTATCCAAATAAAACTTTACGGCAAGTTGTTATAATAAAACTTCATATTTATTTACACATGTCAAGCTTCAACTGAATCATAATTCCTTGTAGATTGTAGTTTATTGCTTGGGCTATAAATCATTGTTAAATATACTGCACATCTGCCAAACGCTGGCTAAATCCGAAGGAATTTCATTATCATGTGAAGTCGGATGTACTAGTAAAAAGTAATTGGGAATAGGTATAATCATAAACAATCTCAATCAGTTAATCTATATGAGATCCTTTATCTATATATATCCATTTGACCAAGAGTCAAACGAAATGTATCATTTTACAAAATTTCATTTCACAAAAACGGGTTTGTGCTAACATATTACCTACATAGTTTACATGAGCTTATTAAATAATTTAGGTTTGGTTAGACTTTTCACCAAATAAAATTAAAAAGAATGCGCGGGAAGTATTTTCTTACGAAATGAAAGTTTGTGTAATGATATAGTTTACCAAATGATGTTTTGTAAAACATTAGTGACCCAGTCTATATAGATGATAATACTAAAATATTCAGTCAAGTTTTTAAAGCATTCTTTAAATTCCTTTCTTCTTTATTAGCTCACAATAATTTGTAAAAGAGGCAGATCGACATTTAACTCGAAACGTATCAATAACCTAACCATTTTATTTTTCGATACTGCTGCCTTTATCATCGTTTTCGATCCTGTTAACGATTGCGACACCGAGATGATTTAGTGGAACAGTTATTTTACATACTCATTTGTTTTAATTGTCCTTAAATTTAGCATAACTCCGCGAAAAAGTAATACGGGAACACCTTAAGAGGATTAGGCGCCGCTAAAATCGCGTGGCTGTAAAAAAAAATCCATACAAAACTAGCTCCGGGCGAAAACGTTTCTCACCCCCTAAATCAAGTCCGATTTTCACGATTTTTGAATATGTTGTAGTTATTATAAAGACCTAGGTCTGTACGTTTCGGTTTTTTATTTATTAAATTTGTTTCGTTCTAAGAAATATTTTCTTGGAAAAGAAAACGTACAAACATAGTTTTTCATGATATCTACGACATATTCAAAAATCGTAAAAATCGGAAGAGGTTTAAGGGGAGAGAAACGTTTTCGCATTTTGTATGGAGATTTTTAGCTTCACAATCCTCTTAAAATTCTTGCCAAATATTCATTTTTCCAAAGGCTATATTATACTGGAGCTATTTTTAACGTAGGTTAGGTTAGGTTCAATTTATTAGGGCTATCAAAAATTTTGTCTTCTAACAAAACATTGCATTCGGGATTTTGATCAATTTGGAATTGTGACTCTTCGGAATGATGTAGTGTACCCAGGTAATACATCTGCTGGCTACATATCACTATTGAATTCTGCAAGGAAAACTGCCAGTTCTATGCCAAAATAAAGTTATATTTCCACTTCATTGACGATGGTGATTCAGAGCCCAATGCCGCGAGTGATCCCAACGTTGCTTTTGGCTATGACATCCAATTATTTTGGTCAGGGAATTTAAATCACTCCAAATTGCTCACACGTCAGATACGGATAAGCAAGCATATTAATGAGGAGTCGTTAAAACTGGATTATTAACGTATTGCATGAATTTATTCCAGGAAGCTGCACTTAACTAATCCAGTTATTTGAGGTTTAAAGTAAACAAGTCATCTTTGACTAATATAAATTCAACCGGGCATATAGCACAGGTAACATTCGATAAATAAAATTATGCATTGACGAAATATAATTCGATTTAGCGCTTTTCAGACGTAGTACAGATTATCCCGCTAATCCCACGAATTTTATAAATGCAAAAGTTTGTGTGTGCGCGTGTTAGGTTGTAACTCCTTCACGCTGCAACGACTTGACAGATTTGGATTAAATTTGGAATGGACATACCTTATACTCTGGATTAGCATATATGCTACTTTTCATCCCAGAAAAGGTCATTAATAATCGAAATCTACGTGGACAAAGTCGCGGGCAGAAGCCTAGTCTTTCATAAAACCGTACTTTTCCTGATTACACTTATTGTAACATCCAAAATATAACAAAACTAATTTCGGAAAGTACGTATATACTAGAATTATGTGAAATCTTTAACAAAAATACCGGAATATTCGGAATCATTTGAGAACTTTAAAAATATAGGTACTTTGTCCATAAAAATATTAAGAATATTCTAAGAAGTTCTTATCTTATCTTATCTTATCTTACAGATGGGTCCTTTCGGATACACTTCGACCCTTTAAGGATCTTTTGTGCAATTACCCTCTTACACACTCAGCTGTTCGAATGTGCAGGTTTCCTCACGATGTTTTTCCTTCACCGTAAGAGCATCGGGTAATGCACTTAAGTTAGAAAAACTCATTGGTACATGGTGACCGCGGGGGTTCGAACTCGGTACCTTACGATCACGAGTCGACCCTCTAAGCCACTAGGCCACCGACGCTCTTCAAAGAAGTTACTCAGAATGTCTCATAACAAAATTTCACAATTTGGTAAGGTTTTCGTCGGTAAATTTAAGCGTATCTATTATGATCGTGTTTATTGATGTGGATTAAAGCGGATAAAACGTTTGCCACTTTCTGACTAGTTTGTAAGTGCAAGAGAGACGAATGCTTTATCCACCTCAATAAAGGCGACCATAATCATGTGACTTTATGTTCGAGGAAATAAATTGTTTAAAAAACAGTAATTACATGTCGCATTATTCACCGACGAACACACACATTTACCTGATTCCATCAAGCAAGCTCGACCTAATTCCTTTCGAACTCCTCGTCGTCTATCCTCACAACCAACGACCTGGGATTAACAAGAGGAATGTTCAAATACCAATCCTATACGTATGATAATAAACAGCGCGTCCACGTGCAATGTTTACTTGCTGATGATACACCCAATGAAAATAGACAATTACTGCCATTGAATAATCTTACAACTACGCGATGTTCATTCCTGCAGTGTTATGTGGCTTTTGTTAGCTATCAATCAATTTATTCATCATCAGCCTATATTAGTCCACTGCTGGACATAGGCCTCCCTTAATGAGGGCCATAGCACCCTGTCTTCAGCTTGCCGCATCCAGCATCTGCGTGCAGTGTTTCGCAGAGCGTCATCCCACCTGGCCTGAGGGCGTCCTACACTATGTTTGCCGAGACGCGGTCTCCACTCAAGAACACGTTTACCCCAGCGGTCGTCGGTTCTTCGCGAGATATGGCCGGCCCACTGCCACTTCAGCTTGCTGATTCTTTGAGCTATGTCGATAACTTTGGTTCTCTGTCAGATGTATTCGTTACGAATCCTATATAAATTTATTAGCATAACTTTTTTATTGAGAAAACATATGCTGATAGCTGATACCTCACGGCACAACCGATTTTAATCAAACGTACCTAAGAACCACCCCAATAATACCAGCAGCCAAAGTCCGGCAGCGCACTTGCGATTCCTCTAGTGTTGCGGGTGTTTATAGGTCACGATGTTCATTTACTATCAGATGACTCGCTTGCCTGTCTGCCACCTTTTTCACATAAAAAAGCTTTCTGTAAAAAACTCGGGCAAAAGCGTGTGCAAATGCTCAGTGTAGGGATGTGTACTACAACCTTCTCGGCGTAATTTTAATGTATATTCGTAGGTAACTATGTCAATTTACAGCTTTCAAGTACCAAGGAGTCTCTGAGCTAAACCGCGGACAGACGGACATACTTACAAAAATGGCAAAATCCGGGAGCTACGATGGCACAGACAGATACACAGTTACACAAATACATTATCATACATAATCCCCCCCCTCTGTTTGCGTAGGGGTTATAAATAGACAAATACTGCGATTGAATAATCCTCCAACTACGCGATGTTCATTCAGGAAGCGTAATTTGGCTTCGGTTAGCTATCAATCACTTTAAGAGTACATTAACAGAATAACTTACAAAAACATTATGTATCCACGTGTTTATTATTTTGATTTGTAGTTATTATTTTATATTATTGCTGTTTCTTTTAACACAGTTAATTGTTTAATTATAATATTTTATCACATTATTAAATTATGTAAATAACATTTTTGTGTAATTTATTGTATTTATGAAAGACATTACAGTTTTAAAATCTAAAAAAAAACATATTTTTAGATTTTTTATCTAAAATAAAAGTTAAAATTATAATTAAAAGTAAGCAAAAACCGCAGTTTCTGTTTATCAGACACTTTTGTCACTCTTTCACTTTAGCTTCACGAGAATTAGAAATAGGATTATAATAATAACTTATTATAGATTAATCATCTCAATCATTAATCGGACAGTAAAGACAGTACAAAACGACGAATAATTAAAAAAAATCACAGGCATTAAAAAACACAAATAAAATTTAACTCGCACAAGTTTGCGTTAATTACCATCCGGTGATTAATTCAACGCTGACCTAATTCCTATTCCCGTCTCACGAATTCAGTCCGATTTAGTTTTTCTTATTGTGGCATTCGAGAGAATACAAAAATTATAGTCGATCACCGACATTCTATATCTGCGCGGACGCAGCGTATAACCCGTTTCACGCGCCAGTGGTGGCCAATCGTTGACGCGTTACTCGCCATTGTATTATTATAGTCATTATACGTTTTCTGGCCGAATAATACTTATATAAACGGATCTAAAGTACTTTTTATATTCAAAAGATGAGAAGGCAAGACTTACTCTCCAAAAAATTCATGGGATATCAAGAACACTTTCAAAAAACAGTTTACATTTTTGCCGTAAAGATCGAAGTGTCATTTTACGTGGAAGATGTTTTAAAATGTGTTAAGCGTTCGGGTGGAGTCGGCTAGACTCGCATAAGATCGTATGAGAGCAAGTGGGCCCTTTTTCAAATAGTCTAACTTACTACTTAGTACTTTGAATCTCCAAATCAAAACAGCTGACTTTAACTGATTTCTACAAGTTCATACTTTTGAATCTCACCGGTGAAATACTTACGCCAATCTAATACAACTGCCTTCCATTCCTAAACGAAATCACCGCGTGACTCAATTTTTAAATAACGAACCATCGCTGAGATTCAAAAGTCGAATTCCACGTTCAAAATATCTGAAGCCAGTTTTCAGCGCGTCATGACGTCGCGACGCGTTTTCTCTTAGCTTGTTTAGCATCGGCGCTCGCATCAAAGGAATTTCCTGTTAACTAAGGAAACGCTGCAATATATTAGCTCGTTGGCTCTGGAATGCTTTACACTTGGCATGTTGGGTGTGCTTCGATCGGTTACAATCAAGGACTTGGGCAGTTTACGTTTGGCATGATTGTGTGTTGATTCAATAAACACGCGGATTCTGATAATCGTTTGCAGTTTTCGAATAGATCCTCAGTTTTTAGTGTTTGAAGTTTGTTTGCAAATCGAGATGCAGACGGCCATTTTGAGCTTTGTCTAAGAAAGTATTTGTTAACATGTAAGTTAAGTGGGACCTGACTCATAGACTAGGTAACGGTTGCAAAAATATGTTTATGTCTTTGGAATTACTTCTTACGTCAATTCTACATAATACTTGTTCATTTGCATTTGTTGACGGTCGGAGAATGCAATTTGTCTTACCACACTGCTGTACAGTCATCGTAATAATACAATATTAGACTTAAAAATATCTGACACGCTCTTATGCCTTGTTGTCTTGTTAGATATTTTTGAACAAAATATTTGTTTTTTTTTGTCACTGTACTAAATAAGATCTATTTTGTTTGTGTGAGTTAATTTGACAAGTCATTTCAGCGGTACAGTTTAATTCATAATGAATAAATAAATATTCCGAAATTCCCAAAAATGGCAATTTCATTTCTGAAGCTATAATATTCTTAGTGGCTATGTTAACATGGTTTTGAATAGGAAATATAAAAAATAAATAATGGTCTATTTTTGTTCAACTGTGTTTTAAAGCTTTTAAGCTTTGCTTTGTAAATATAGCCTTGTTTTCATCAGTGATACTCGTACTAAACACTACTATTTTAAACTACGCAAACATCACCAAAAACATGTTGTTTTACATTTCCACGCATTTAAACCACAGCGTAAATTTACACTGCAACCAGTCAATAAACACGTCATAATCCCCGCCCGATAGAGACAGAAGCTGATGAGTTTTTACTTATTTTCGTATTCCAGAGTTTCTACGTTTGAGGGGATCCTCTATAAATAGGGGTGCCACACGGAGCGGAATCCAGTGTAACAACACTCGCACTCGGATTCGGTTCTTGTTACAAAAGGCTACCAACACTAATCTACAATGGTGAGAACACAGTTTTAAACGTATTGTCTAGTGATGTGATGTTTTGTGAGCACGTGGCTTAAGTTAGTTCGACAACTGTGAAAAGTGTTAATTTTAATTGCGGAAAATTTACATCGTCATCAGACGCTTCAGTTAAATCAAGGAAAAGTTCATTTAGAATTGTGATAGTGACCCAATCAACACTAACCTTTCTTTTAATCTTATCTTTATTAATAAACTCTTCTTTTCTTCAATAGGACGGTGATGATGACCAGAAGATGGCGATGCTTCGCAAAGCCTTCCAAATGTTTGACACCACCAAGTCGGGATACATTGACGTCCTCAAGATCTCGACCATCTTGAACACCATGGGTCAGCTCTTCGATGACTCTGAGCTGCAGGAACTCATCGTTGAAAACGACCCAGAAAGTAAATACTCCTTTAACATTTTACCAACTCCTTACAAAAAATATCTAGTTTGTTTTTAATGCAACCTTTTTGCGCTTAAACTGCAAAAACTTTATTACTTAATGGATTTTCTCCTTGCTACTTTAGGGTAGAGTCGAGTTATTATAGAAATAAATCCATGGATATCACATGTGATTGGAATTGTTCGATTAAAGAATATTTTGAAGTACCTGGGGTTATTCCCACGTGCTTCTGTCAAGTCCTCATTGAATTTTAATTACGCATTAAGTCGTTTTCTATGACTTCAAATATCCGAAAGTGACAAAGGTGTTCTAATGGGATAATGAGTACTAATGAACGTTTGTGCATCTGGGTGTATAAGGAAAAAACGATGAAAGTGTTTGAAAATTTTAAAATTATGAACGCAATGTACTTCTAGATGAAAAAAAAATCAGAGTCCACATTTGATAAACCAAAAATACAATGTGGATGGCGACCATTACATTTTACATTTATATTTAAAAGTAGCTTTTGCCCGCCATTTCATCTGCTTGGAATTCGTATGTCGATGCTCTGAGATTTGGACCCGATTACCATTGCATAAATAATTATAATTAAAATGATAGATACTAAAAAAAAACTTAAGTCAAATATAACAGACACCTTCAATTTAATGCAGATAATAAAATTAAACACTTATCAGAGACTATAAAAAAGTACGACGTATTTTTTTAAAAGGAACAATCTCTAACTAAAAAGTCTTCCTTAAGACGCATCCGTAACGATCCTCCATCGAAGTGGTTCCCGGTTTAGAACCAAATAGTTTGCATTGGCGCCCAAATCCAGCGCTCGGCGGCACGTGTGACGCTCGTCGCACCTCTCGGACGTTTCGAAATACTTTACACGTCGCGGGAACTAACGGAGCTATTTCCGTACGACTCTCTTCAAGATCTTCCTCTAAATCATCGCTCGCCTTGGGTTACTTTTATCACCGATGTTTTTAAGTGACAGGATTTGTAGATATGCAGTGTCAGAAAAGTATTTTTCTGATTTTATTTTGAGAATTATCTTTCGGTTGATTAACATTTGGGTCTGTGATAGTGCAGTGAAATTTAGGGTTTATTATAAAAAAAACAATAAGTTATTACAACAGATTATTTACATCAGTTTTTGGTAGCATGTTATTGCATTATCTATCGAGTATCAAGTTCTGAGCTCTGCGTAAAATTTCAAGTCTTTACTTGAGCGGCAAGTTTTCAAAATCAATTGCAAATGCAGTCTCGCACATATACTCGTAAATAAACACACAGACAAAAATACAAGCTGATAAAAAAACGGTTCAAAACCAGAATATTACTTTCATTTTCCAAATCACGTAGGTATTTTACGTTGCCTTTCCTAAGTTTCTTCTGCTATCTACAACTTTTGGCAATTCACAGGCTCTGGCAAAATCAACTTTGATGGCTTCTGCAACATCGCATCCCACTTCCTGGAGGAGGAAGATGCTGAGGCTATGCAACAGGAACTGAAGGAAGCCTTCAGGTTAGTAGTTCTGAGAAACTTGACTCAAGTCCCAGCGGCTCAAGTTTGGGTCAATTATTTCTATAAATGAATGTTTTCTATCTTCCCTGAAAGTTAAATTGAGATTAAGAATAATTAATCTAGTTTTATTATATTAATTTAGTTTAAAAACACTTTCAGAGGTTTGCCTCTGCCTTGCTTAAACAATGAACGCATCCAGAAGTAACAAGGGACATAAGCTATTAGTATACTAGCTTACTTGCAGTAATAAACTCCTTCATGATTCATTCAAACCCAAAACTTATTAAGTTCACGTCATACATAAACATTATGCTACGCGTATTGTTTTACTTCTCGTAATTCAGATAATTTATTTCTTCTGCTGCTTTGTGATATGTTTTGTTTCAATCTAAATTGTCCCTGAAAAGTTGTTGTTTTGCGAAATTATATACGTCATGAGAGTCATGACAATATTCAAAAATTACTAAATTTTTTTTACATTCAGTAAAACCATTTCTTTTGACAAGTATCGTATTATTTTTAAATCGACCACCATTACTGTCAAGTTAATAAATAAAAGCTATCAAAACGTTGATATTTAATACGATATCATGTCAACGGACGTATTATTAAGCAGTATTTTAATTTCATCGAAAGGCAGTTCTCGCCGCATGAGTTTTTTTTTTGGTGGGTAGTCTCAATTGTAACATAACCTACGTTATTAATAAAATATCCTGAAAACGTCACGGTTTCAGCAGAAAATTGACGGTTTCAGCAGAAAATAGCGTTCAATGAAATTAAATTATATTATAGGCGACAATCGATGAAGTGAAATTCGATAAAATGTTTGCCGTCAAAAGCAATATTGTTTTACCGCGTACAATAGAACCTGGTTTTTATTAATAATTCCATTTTTAATAAATCTTTTTGGCATATTCCAGATTGTACGACCGTGAAGGTAACGGTTACATCACCACTTCAACCCTCAAGGAGATCCTGGCCGCCCTCGACGACAAGCTCAACAGCTCCGACCTCGATGGCATCATCGCTGAAATTGACACTGACGGCTCCGGAACCGTCGATTTCGATGGTAAGTACTTTATTAACTTATGTTGTTTTACGTCCGTCTGTCAGAACGTGTTTTAGGGTTTTGAAATTTACTAACATGAAGCAACTTTTAAAAACGTGACTGCACTTTGTGATATTTTACCCCACTGCCGAAGAAGGAAGATAAGTTTTCGACCTTATATGAATGATTTTGGTTCCCTTGTAAAGACTGAATGGATATCAAATGAGATGTCGTTAGATTCGTGTTTGTGTCGCGGGTGTCACTGGGTAGTTTTTTATAAATTTGAAATTGGCGATGGTAAAAATGTATATTGACGACATTATCAAAATAGTAGTTGGTTTTTAAAGCTTGCTTTTTGTAAGACTTGTTGTCTATAACTATTTTCTTTATACACATCTCGTTTATATTTTTAAAGTAACAATAAAAACTAATGTAAACATACCTTGTTTAGGGGCTGTATTGTCAAAGTTATGATAGCTCTTATTTACTTCACAGTAATGGCAGCCGAGTAAAAAATAATGATAACAATATCAATAGCAATAATGTCTTACCGAGTAGAATAGAGCCCTAGCAAGAAAACAAAAAAACCATACAATTTGCACTTAATCCAATCACTTACCTGATCTTGACGTTCAAAATGTATATTAAACTTATGACAGCTCAATTTAGGGTTAGTTGGCCAATTCCCCGAAATTATTTTCAAATGACCATACATTTTAAATATATTCTTCCTTCTGCCTTCAAAGATAGCGCTTAAAAAGACAATCTGGTGTACACTTATGATATCAAATAAGTTATTATCTTTAACATTAGATAATCAAAAGTTTTATACACCGTTAATTATAGAAAGTTCTAAAGATATTGTCATAACTTTTTATACTGAAAATTGACCATTATTTTTAGTTGGCTTCGATTGCCAATGGTTAATATAGCAAGTCTAGTCATAGCCCTTTGAGACCGAACTTAGCATGAAATGCAGAATTATATTGAATCTTCTTCCCAACAGACATTGTCCCGTATTGTTTTGTTTTTAAGGTTTAAATGAATTTGTGTTTTACCCATTTTTGAGTCAATGATATTCAACTCATACGATCGCATCATTTTGTGCTGTATCTCCACTAATGTTATAATTATGTTTCTAAATAGGATATTTTCTCTTTTACAGAATTCATGGAGATGATGACAGGAGACTAAATAAGCAACTTCCATAGTATTATCGTTATGTTTAGTTGTTATTATTAAATTATTATGGAGTCACCAGGACTTCAGCACTAGTACAAAACTAAATGCGGTATTAGCATGATTCTTGAGGAAAAAGTTAACATCATCTATCTTATAGATAGTAAGTTTTTATACAGTCTACAAAAAGTAGGCCAGGATCTAAGTGCGTTCTAAGGAATTATTTCCGGAATAATTCACAAGCAACGTACTTACAATTTTTAAGAGACATTATGATATTTATGATAATATTTTAAAACTTGACATATAAGTATCTTTTAAATAAATTAGTTTCTGTAAAAATAGTTCTCTTATTTCTATTCCCTTTCCCTCCTTAACAAAGCGACCTTTAAATTTTAATTTCAGTGAAAGTATTTAGGATCTAGGATATTATACACGTTTATATGGAATGGATAAGGTAAAAATTAGTCCACCTGATGGCAAAGAGGAATCTGGGACCCATAAATAAGAAGAAATTAATAAATATCGTAGGACAATCTCACGCAAATTGACATGGTCGTAAACAAACGTCTAGGCTTGTACAATGGGTACTAGGAAACGATAAACGTATGTACATTTATAGAGAAATTAATACTTAGAAAATATCCAAGACTCAAAAACAATCTCTCATCACACAATTATTGCCCTGACGGGGAATCGAACCAAAGACCGCTAGCTTCATGAGCAGGATCCTTACCAACTAGGCTAACAATGAGTTCATCGTCTAAACAATCAATCAAGGTCAATCTTAAAACTAACTAAACTTAAAGCAAACCCAACATTGCAAATTTAAAATGCGTTTCCAACCCTGGGAACAAAGTTGGATTGCCTTACTAGTAATTACATTAATATTATGTAAAAAGGGTTTTTTGTCATTATCGTTTTAGAATGTTATTTGAAACCTCAAAGGAGCGAAATTAGTAATTTAAATACGGTAGTTCAAGTAAGTGCAGTAAAGGAAAATGATTCCTTAACCACTTTGGACTATGTCAAAGTGACGTAATCAATCATAACGTCAGAGAGTCCAAAGTGGTCTAGGAATCAATTTCCTTGACTGTACCTACATACTGTTTTTTTTTAAATAATGTAGTTAAAGAAAGTAATAACCGAATATTTTAAATGAACTTTAGTACATAAAATTCAGCTTAATCCCTCCCTATTTCAATGTGTCACTACAAACACAGGCAGGAAGTCCTTAGGTCTCGCTGCTAAAACTTTATTGTGTGTTAGTAATATGTATAAAAACAAAATGTTTGCTTAATAGTGCTACTTATATTCAGTAGAAGTGGATGTCCCCTATGAAAGACGCGAAAGAACTACAAGATAACTGCCATTATAATGTCCGCACTTACAAAATGGTCCGAGCCCAGATTGGCTATTAAGTTTAAAAATACCTCTTCAATTGGCAGGTGTTATGTCTATTACATAAGCCGTAGAATATTCCGTTCACACCGCCAGTAATGCATGAACGTGCAGAATTGCCCCTTGTTTGACTAATTTTAGCCTTCCCACTGGCACAATTGGACAATTTTTCAATTGCACTTAGTTTTCTGTGATGCGTGTACAGTGGGTTACGAGAATCAGAATGTTATTCTTACCTGGATACTCTATTTTGTCTTTGGCTTATTGCTATTGTATTATTAACATCAATATTGTTGTCATCATCATATTGTTGGCAGTGGATGCAAAGGTCGGGAGATCCTTGGGGGAGGCCTATGTCCAGCAGTGGACTGCAACAGGCTATGATGATGATGATGATGATTGTTAATGATGATGATCATAGTAGGTAGTTTTTATCATTTTGACAGTGAAAGCGGCTGAGTCGTTAACAATTCTATTGCAATAGGGGTTACTATGCCAGCTAGTTTCATCCTAGACATCATCATCATTTTACCATACGGTGCGATAGAGGTAAATCGCTGGTCAACTCAGAAAAAAAGAAGCAGAAATTCAACAAATCAATACAAATAAAACAAATGAACACGACCATCGACCAATATTTACAACATAACTCAAAGAATACCTCTAATTACTATGAGATTTTTGATTCTATTAGCAAAGTTTTGATATTCGACTGTAAACTTTATCATTGTTAAGTAACGTTACACTTCTTTCACGGACTGTACGAGGAAAATTACGCCTATTAAAATGATCGCAAGGATCTCAATTGAACCAACAGTAAGACCCGTTACCCATCCCCGCTACATATAAGCCATGTCAACTATTGCAGTGTTTAGTTGCATTCAAAAGCTCATAGTGAGCTGGTTAAAAGAAGAAGGGAAAATGTTTCTCTGGATTTTATTTCTCGTTTCTCCTGCTGCGTCTGCCCCAGCTGACGAGTACCGGGCTATTGTCAACGAAGCAGGTTTGTTAAGCAAGCATTTTACCAAACACCGCCATGATCGTCTTTTTATGTTCACCCTCGTAAGGCCTAACGTCCTAAATTTAAGACATTTGTCAAAGTTACTTTTGACTTTAGTTGACCAACCCAAGATTCTTTTTCGAACTAACGAAACTTGACAAATTTTGTAAAAAATCTGACACGTTTTCTTGCAGAATTACGCATGATATTCTATATCCATAATTTTATGTAAAGCTAGATTGAGTATTATCATTGTAATAAGTAATATGTTTAAAAAATACTAATTGTAGAGTTTGTTTGCAGCTCTTCTCAACCAGTGGTCTGCTCTTAGGAAGCGCTGGTTGATTTAGTCGTGCAAAAGTGATTGTGCGGTCAACATATTAAATAATCATCTTTCCATAGTAGTTAATGTCATTATCATCAGTGTGAGCCGAAAGCTCTTTATTGATTAAATAGTCATCATTAAACTCAGTAGCATCAGTTAGTGTTTCTATCATTATTTTTATGCTCGGATTTTAAAATTGCTACAAGCACTTAAATTAAAATGGAAATGTATCATATTTTTATAAAATTTACAGATTATCTTGATGCATCTTCTCTAAAGCAAATTGTACCATCTGGCTTCTCGCCCCCAAAATCTGACTTTTTCATCTTACCGTCAATGACAGATTTTATTGACAAGGTGAGTACGTGGTCAAATTTTCATGTCTTCTTTTTAGTTTCCAAGTTATTACTTATTTTTATATATTTAATAACCCAATTCTACCGTCTAATGTGCCAAAAGCTGTGGGTTAGAATCCCGATAGGTCAAAGCGTCTTCGTTCCCAAGTGATAGGTTGTATACATTTAGAACAATATTTTTTCCTCTTCATATCCATAAATACAGTGGCGTGGTTAGCCAAGTTGGTAGTGATCCAGGGTAACGGCCACTGATCAGTCCCAGGTCCGATCCCGAGAACGTGAAATAATTCTGTCATGAAAATGAATTATCTTGAATGTTTTTTTTATGTTAGATAAGTTTAATAATCGATATAACTACCTGTGTTTTATGTTCACAGTTCCCATAGAATGTATAAGCCTAGATCTTTATTAGAGACCGTTTATTTTCTTTCTTCTTTTTTCCTAGGACCTACCTAGTTCCAAGCGGATGCTCGAGGTTCTAAAGAAAGGCCATACAGCCCTGGGATTGACATTCAACATTTACGATGATAACCATCTAGAAGCCGCTGTTGCGGTATTCCAGATGTTGCTAAATGTAGATGACAGTAAATTTGAAATTGTTAAGACGTGGGCGAGGGTATTCATAAACGCAGACATGTTCGATTACGCCACAAGATTAGCTTCGCTCTATGGCAATAAGTTCAAGAACGAAGAATTACTTCCACCTTTTATTCGAAAACCTAACCATTTCGTGAACGGTGAAGCTATGTGGAAATCAATGCATCTAAAACTAGGTCACGGAGAATTTAATGAGGATGACGCAAATCTTAACCAATATTATAGATCTGGTAACGTGTTGACAGTGAATACTAACTATTCTGGATGGAATTTACCACAAAACGGCTGTGATCAGGAAATCAATTATTTTAAGGAAGACATCGCTTTAAATAGTTATTATTATGGAGTACATTTGTTGCACCCATTTTGGATGAATAATGATGAATTGGATCAATTCAATCCACGACACGCAGAGCAATATTATTTTACACATAAGCAACTAATGGCGCGTTATCAATTGGAAAAAGAACACCTTAAAGATGTATCCAAAGATTCTAATTGTGATATAAAATTAAACATTTATAACTCTTACCTTTTGCATGACTACGGTCTACCTTTTCCGATCAAGTCATCAGTTAAAGGCGAATGGAATGAGCAGAGAGCTCATTTAAAGTCAATTGATATTGCAATTAGAGAATGTATTGCTAGAGGACTCTTAGTGGTAAGACACAGTTTCTTCAAATCGTGTAATACATAAATTATTATTGAAATAGCATCTTTGCTAGATAAACTACAACTTAATCTTTTCCAGGATAACGGAACAGCAGTGCCTATGGAGGGAGAACACAGTATAGATGTATTATCAAAATTAATACGGGCTAACCTGGATTCCCCAAAGACAGCAAAAATAGTGAGATCAATCTATGGTTATGGCGGCAATGGATATCCCGTTGACAAGTAAGTCAGAATGATTGAGCTGTTGGATCGAAATAAATTAACGGAATCAATGTCAGTTTTTTATCAATCTATTGTTATGGTGGCAACGGATATTTCATTGACAAGTATGTCAAAATGTTTGAGCTCTTGGAAAGAAATAAAATTATCGTAATCAATATCGGTTTTTTTTATTACTGTTTGTATATTTATACTGTAGAAAGTTTACTTTTTTTGTTCCAGGTATAACCCAGCCCCATCGCTGCTACATTTTCCGCACACATCATTAAGGGATCAGACTTATTGGCATCTCCTACAATGTCTACTAAATTATTATACAGAATACAGACAAACACTAGAACCATATAGCTTAGCCAATTATGATTCTAAAAACTTCCGCATAGTTGACAATAGTTTTACTAATATCAAAACATATTTTGATTACTTTAAGTTTAGTTTGAATAAAGGTTTAGGTGGGGGTGATTTTCGTTCTCCTCTAGTTTTCACTGCAAGACAAAGAAGGCTGACGCATTTACCTTTTACACTTAATTTCACTGTCGACTCTACAAGTGAAAAGGATGCCGTTGTAAGACTTTTCCTTGGACCTCAATGCGATTTCTACTCATGCTGGAAAAATTACCACCAATTTTTTGAGCTCGACGTTTTCAAAACCCAATTCAAATTTGGATTGAACACCGTTAGTTGGTCCTCCGAAGAATCAAAAAGGTTTTCATCTGACGATTTTTATAACATGGACACTTCGAAAAAACCTAGTAACAAATACAGTATATTTAAATTTCCTAAGAATTTAGTGATTCCAAGAGGTTTGGAACAAGGGTTGAATCTTACACTTTTTGTTATGGTAACGGAAGTGAATGATATACATGACAATGTCACCCCAGATAGCAACTCTTACATGAGAGTGCTCAACGAAGTCGACCAGAAGCCGTTAGGATTCCCCTTCCACCAACAAGCTATAATAGGGGATCAGTGTACAACGAACTGCAAGTTCTACAACATTACAGTGTATCATGAGGCCCGTCCTGTCGATGCCAGTGGATATTTTTCAACCAATTTGTACTGATAGTACAAAATTACAACTTTATGGAACCTCATTTAAGAGTATTTTTTTTACTGCTCAAACAGTGTTTGAAATAATAAAGTTTGAAATATAAAAAATACAAGTATTTTTCTGAACTATCCCAATAGATATTAGTACATGGTATCACAGTACTATTGTACCACAGTATCACAGTACCATCAGAAATGATGATATCCGCAGTAGAACTAAGGTTACCGACATAGCCCGAGGAATAACCAAACTTAAGTGGCAGTGGGCGGGGCACATTGCTCGCAGGACTGATGGCCGATGGGGTCAGAAGTTTCTTGAGTGGCGTCCGCGGACCGGGAGACGAGCTGTAGGTAGGCCTCCAACAATATGGAGTGACGACCTAGTAAAGCTCGCGGAAACGCGGTGGATGCTAAAAGCACGAGACCGGTCTGAGTGGGGAGCCTTGGGGAGGCCTATGTCCAGCAGTGGACGTCTTTCGGCTGACATGTTGATGATGATAATGATCACAGTACCATTAACTAACTAAAAACCGGACAATGTGTTGAATTCGCGTGGAAAGGATTTTGTACGATTATTGTAGGTTTATCTGTAAGAACTATTTTCTGTATTATTTCAATTTTAGGCTCATTAGTTTCGGAGATTAGGTCCCCCTTAATGATCAATTTCTATCAATGTTCGTAAATAACTTTCCAACTTTATATTGAGATTTAAAACTGTACATATTCAAGGCCACAACAACAACAACAAGCACTGTTATTAGATTTGACACATGGTGCTGTTTGTAAAACTTTTTTTTTTTTGCTCTCCAAAATAATCATTACTTTACATTACACGTCCGTATTTGGGTCACAGAAATTCATACTACCAAATTTCAACTTAATCGGTTCAGTAGCTCCGGGGCACATTGGCTGTGATAGATGGACAGATAGACAGATACACAGACAAACGAGTAATTCAATAAAGGTTCAAAGCGATTTTCGCTCAAGAAGTTTTGGAAATTTTGTTTATAATAAATAAGTAGTTAAGGAATATCAAATATTCCTCGTTTTCGACCTTATTCATATGAGAGTAATCGTTCATCTGGAAGAACGAGTAGTAGGTACAGTATCAAAGACTTAAATTTGTGACCTACCTAAGGCCCAAAGTCTCTGACATTCTACAGCAATAATTATAATTGACGACTTCAAGCACAGTATTCTTTAAATGGGTCTCAAATTTATATTTGTGATCTACGTGGACAGTGAGCCGTGGTTTCACCTGACGGTTCCAACGGAAGACCAAGCTGAGTTTGATAGCAACATTACGCTGAGTTGGGACCATTTCGTGGATAGAAGTCCAGTAAGAGTGACGATTTCTTTCCTCATTCGGTTGATGAACACGGAGATCTTGTGCGTCGATAGAAATCTGCCCTTCTTCTTTCTGTACGTGAAAATTGTTAAAGTACTTCTTGTTCTGAAAAAAAAGAAATGTAATATGTTATATAAATGACACTCGCCTTTGCTTTGCCATGGTTTATGCGATTTTTATGAACACCTACCTGCCAACTTTCCGTGAAAAATTATTTAAGTAATAGTGTAAACGGCATGAGAAGTTAGAAGATATACAGACAGACCAAAAGAGATACAGACGCGGAAAGCGACTTTTTTTTATACTACGTAATACGGTCACGGAAGTTAATTTGCTACCCATTTCGAAGAAAATCTGCTTAAAGATGTCATTGTACATAGAGCTGCCAAGTCATTTGTAATTGATAGGAAACTCAACCTTATTGCTGTAGAATGTCTGATTGACTTTGGACCTAAGGTGGGTCACGAATTAAATTCCTTGACTGTACTAATAATAAAAAATATCAGAAGACAATCTTACACAAACAAGCCTAGTCCCAGCAACAAGCTCTAGGCTTGTACATTCAACAGCATAAATAAGTGATCATTTATGTACCTTGTCGCTTTCAATCGTTTCACAATTTTGTATGACATTTCAAACACGACGTTAAAGTGACAAGGTACATAAATGATCACTTATTTATGCTGTTGACTGTACTATGGGTACTACTAGACAACAATAAACTTAGAAAAATAAATACTTAAACACTTGCCCCCTTACTAATAATGGTTGTATAGTGATGGTATAGCTATACAATTTTTTGTCCTTATTTGTCAAATTCAATGTCACAATGACAGATAAGGACCAAACATTGTA
This sequence comes from Acleris literana, assembly GCA_946894065.1. Classification (NCBI taxonomy): domain Eukaryota; kingdom Metazoa; phylum Arthropoda; class Insecta; order Lepidoptera; family Tortricidae; genus Acleris; species Acleris literana. Next base: position 16,140,134 of record OX335684.1, on the reverse strand, counting down.
TAGCTATACCACCATCATACAACCATTATTAGTAAGGCGGATAAAAAACATCCAACTCTCAGGAACGGGTCCATATTATTGGCACATCTAATTATTTTCACTCATAACGATTTGTAAGTCATAATTATCGCAACTCCAAACGTATTTTTTTCACTAACAGTTACTTTTTCAGGATTTTTATAAATCAAACCTAACCTAACCTAGTCTTTACACTTTGAATATTTCAGAACTTCTGATTAAAATATATTTTTGTCTGTGAAAATTAATTTGACACTTTGCTAACAAGTATTTAAGGGCGAGAGTGAATAAATTATAGCCAATGTTATCCACAGTAAAAAACGCGAAGCTTCTGTCCGCGACTTCGTCCGCGTAGATTTCGATTATTGTTATTCCCTCGAGAACTTTTACATTTTCCGGGATAAAAACTATCGTATGTCCACTTCCAGAACCTAACCTATGAGTGCCAAGTTTCATTCAGCGGTTGAAACGTATATGAGTAAGAAACATGCAAACATCCAAACTTTAACATTTAATTATAGAATTCAACATTAATACAATTAAAAATTAAAACTAAACGTATTTAAATTAAAATTAAACTAAGCTACTCAAACATTAAAGCTATAAATTCAATCTCTCTGTCTCTGTCCAATTGTGGAATGGGCTTCCAATGTGCTTGAGGCAATCTAGATCTGTCGGTTCATTGAAAGAAAGGTTAAAGAAGTTGTGGCTTTATCAACAAGATCAGTCTGAGTGTTGATTCATACCTCTGTTGTAGGTTTTAGCTGCTGTTTACGTAGGTATGTGGTAGTATATATTAGTATATTCTATTATCTATTTATGTATTTTATTAAAGAAGATACATATTTCATTTTCTTCCTCTTTCTCTGTTGTATGTACTATTTGTTATTTCCTTTAATTTTGTCAATTTGTCTATCCTTCTGTATTGTCCTTGCTTATTCTAATCCAGGGTTAACTGAAGGAGATCCCATATGGGATAAGTTCGCCTATGTACAATATATGTATTGATGCAAACATGTCTTGTAATTGTTTATGTGCAATAAAGAGTTTACATACATACTTACATAAATAATAATCACCACTATAAAAACATCACCAGCAGGTCCGCTCGCAGCATGGTCCCCATGACACTGGCTGCATTACCTCTCTGGATAGCTAGGCCAATCCTTTGGGAGAGGTAAGCACCAGCTCTAGGATCTCCGGAGGATACTATGAGCCGAGAGGACAGGGCCTTCATAAAGCTTTTAACGTACTTTTCTTTTAGCTTTTATAATATTAGGTTTTAGTTATATGGCAAATTTAAAGTTTTTACGCTATTATTTCAATAACTCATTCATGAACTTTTTTTCCTCAAATAAATTGTATGTATGGTGATTGGAACAGCTACCCCGTGCCCGTTCTTAGTACTAAAAATTCGTACTACGAATTTTGAAGTTTACTTTCGTTTCGTTATCCAGTAGTCAAGGTAAACTACATGTAAAATAATTAATGAGCGGCTGACGGATGCAACTTACCTCAAAATAACGTCGAACGATATCCGTAATATGTATATCTCTACTGATTTATGAGCATTCCTCAAAATTTTTGCCACTTTGCAATTGCAATAATTATGGAAAGTTCCTTTTGTGTTACCTATACTTATTCATAGGTTTTTGGAAACACAAAAGGAACTTTCCATACAAACATTTTGGGACACATTAGAATATTATTTAATTATTGCATAGTTTGATGTTCTCTACCTACCTTCCATTTTTATTTTTTTGGAGATATCACTTATGTGGCAAAAAAGTTGAGAAATGCTATTATAACAAAAATTGCATTATATTTTCATACATATAAATAGTACTCGAATTTTAATAAAAGTTTTATCCATTTTATGCTTTCGTCACCATATTGCATCGGTTAGCCGCCCTTTAAAATTAAAAACGGGAACGTCTATGGGTTAGTGCTCCGGATAGATCTTGTAACAAGGCCTCTATTCCACTCGGTAAAACCATATTGCATTTGTCATGTTCAGAGGGCGGAATTTTGTGGATTTTTGGTAATAAATAAATAAAGCTAGGCTTCGAAAAATATAAATTGTCGATAATCGTAAAAATTCAACGTTTCAACTCTATTGACGTTTGATTTTTGCCATGAAAATTTCGCCCTCTGGTCATGTTATCGTATTGTCAACGTTAAGATAGCTCTTATTTACTTGACAGTTATGGCGGCTGAGTTAAAAACAATACGATATCATGTCGAGGGCAATACGGTTTTGTCCAGTAGGATAGGGGCCCAGTATACGCTTTCGAAAATAAAGGCAATTCGAGAACTTGACGTCTGATTCTAAATGTCAAACTGACTGTACGCTGTATGTCAGTCACTTAGTAATATAACAGAAATATAACAGTTCTATAAAATTACTATAATTATATCTTATTCATTCACCAACGCACAAAAGTGTGCTTATAATAAGCTTTGTCTATCCTTTATTGTGACATTCGAATTTAACACATAGAGAAGAATCATACTTTAACTAAAATAGGTTTATTGGATGTTTATGAATAAGGGGGTTAAGCATTGCAAAATAATGTAACTTACGGTAAACTTTGTTGCCTTCAACATCGTACTCAGATCCGACTCTGCACCTCTCTTTTTGTTTCATGTGTTGCTCAATGCCTTCTATGATAACACTAAACTTGTACTTGGCGTTCAGTGGCTGTCTCACTGAAAATGAAAAAAAATATCTTAGCATATGTAAAACTAAAATAAGTATCTTTTACACGTTATTGTACAAAAAACAATATATTTCATATAAAAAAGATGTACAAGGCGAACTTATTCATTTCAGGGATCTCTTCCAGTTAACCCTTTAGAGATTGAGCAAAGTGACTTAACAGAGGCTTATAAAACTGGGGGCACAAACTTTGGAAAACTGTTAACCCCATAGGTACATCGACATAGGTCGCGGTCAGTTTTCTAACACCGCAAATAAGTTTGTATTCGCAAAAACCCCATAATTATCTCCGAAAAATATCGATGAAAAATATCCGTATAATAAACCTACTCACAAACTTGAGAATCGGTTGAGAAATGCGTACTTTAGAGGAAAACATCCGAACGAACAAAAAGACATCAAATACACATCGGACGTACGAAAGCCTTTTTGGCCAAGCTGAAACAAGAACGCTTCGCTCGGTCAATCATGTTTTGCTGCGGCTGTCATAAGAATCTAGAAATCAACAATAACAAAAACAGAAACGTCTGTTACGAAATTCTAAACTATATTAAAGCGAAAAAAATTCGTCGGTCTTAGGTAGGATTCGAACCTACTTCTCCTCTGGCTCTCCGGGCCGATGCAGGCGCATTACCAATTATGCCACCAAGACCCTACTTAAGGTCCACGAAATTAGTAATCGCTTGCTTTTTCATACTCGGAGGGTATGCTGACGTCATCAATCGTTATTTATTAACAACAATATTATTTAGAAACTTCAGACTCAAGATCTCTCAAGTTTTGAAACTACGCACAAAATAATTAGTAGTGCTAGGACCTTGTGCATTCGTCCGGATCGCTACCACCATCCTACCCTTTAACCAACCGCTGAGCAGCAGTTTCCACATTATTGTGTTCAATATCGTCCTTTTACTTTCTCAACCTCGTATCTGATCGAATAGTTAGATACAAAAGTAGTCTTTATTCAATGGGCAACATGAGTGATTTTCCTGTGTAACTCTTCGATCAGATACGAGGTTGAGAAAGTAAAGGGACGATATGTGCCGTATTGGGATAAGACAACTGATAACCAGACATAGGAATTTAGGGGGCAAAATTTTACGACAGGTAGGGAGTTCCTATATCGATAAACTCAACTATCGGTGCTTTTTCCATATACTAGTGATCGCCCCCAGCATTGTACGTATTTTATTGGAAGTATTGTTCGGAAGACAGTGTAACACAGCATATAATTTTATATAGTTAAACGTTAAATAACTACTCCATTATAAAAAAAAAAAAATTAAAAGGTCATTTAGCCACCTGAAATGGATTTATCAGCCAAGACGGACACGTTTAACGTCCGAAAATTTGGAACAATAGTAGATGGAACGGATAGTTTATTTTAATAATAGTAGATGGGCCAGTAATGAAGAAAAAAATAATGATGAGTAAAGTTTCAAAATCGTTTTGAAAAATGTTGAACGGAATTACGTTATTATTTTGTTTAATATTTACACTTTTAATAAAAAAATGTTTTTACACGCAAAACTTGGAGTGATCACTAGTATATAAACCAAGCATCGATAATTGAGTTTATCGATATAGGAACTCCCTACCTGACATACAATTTTGCCCCCTGGATTCCTATGTCTGCTGATAACATTACTAGCATAGAGACATTCCATCTTGGTCCTCAGGGTTGGCAATGCATTTAGAGTCTTAAGAATTGAAATGTTTTCGGGTTTAAGATTCCACTTACCATCAGGTGGCCTGTGTGTTCGTTTACTTTCTCTTAAATAAAAAGTCACCGTCAAAGTTACCTACGAATATTATTAAATCTCTCAATCTTTTAAGGCGGTCACCCATCCTATTTCGTAAGGCTCTTGTAGTTGTATAATGTTGCTGATTGGTCAATTTAAAACGAGTACAGTAATTTCCATGATATCTTTCGTATTCTTTACCATTCCTTTAGCGTTTATATTGCTTGATCATAAGGACTCTCGGTGCGCATGTCTGACTTCCAGATTCGTGACTATTTGTTGTCTTGCCTTCTACGTTGCATTACGAAATAATGGTGTTCAATCATTTTCATAAACAGACATTTCCGTTGGCCAGTAGGTTGTCTGGTTGATTTCAGGCATTGCAAATACAATTTATACTTAAAAAAAGGCTATCTATTTATTCAAGTCGCAATGTGTTTAATGAACAAATAATCACCAAAGATGCCACTCAAGAAATTTACCTAGAGAAACCAGGGGAGTTGCCATGACATACTAAAGCAGTTCAGTTTAGGTCAAGAGAAAGGAACAGAGCTATAGCAGTTATACAGCTCTGTCGCTTTCTCTCAACCTCAACTGAACTGCTTTATGGCCCGTTAATTCAGCAGTAGTTAACTAAACTAATTGTTAAAATTTGAAAAAGGAATCGAAAATTTGACACATTTCCTTGAGATTTAAGCATTACGATTATTAACGGTTTTTACCAATTAGTTCAACTACTGATCAAAAACAGGCCCTTACTACATATGTCATGGTAACCCACCAGCCTTTTGATTCAAAGATCGAAAATCACCCGATTACGTCTCAAAATCATAGGACTTGCCAGACCTAGCAACTGCAATCTTCGTATTTCCTTACGGTCTTAACTGTGGCCTTATCTACCTTAGCGGTTAACAGCTTATCGCTTTTGCGAAAGTTTACGGAGGTACCAAGAATCCTTGATAATGATGTTTTTAATAACTGATTAATGATGATACCCTTTGCCATGGTGCAATGTTTGTTACTGAAAGACATTCAAAAATGGTACCTACTTGACGTGGTCTCCCGGTGCAGTAATATCCAAGGTCAATACAATTCCTTCTTAAACAAAAAAATTGAAACTTATTTTTTACTTGTTTAGAAAAAACGATGTCAATTGTGTTTATATACTACAGTGCCTGGCCGATAAGAAAAAAATCCTGACACATTGCACGCACAACCATGGAGTTTATGAACATTGACATTGTTGACAGCAGTGAAAAATGCTAAACTTATTTGTTGCGTGTGTATAGTAACAACGGCATTGTTTTTCTGCTGTCCACATTATCAATATTCAGAAACTTCATGATTGTGTAATCTGACAAGATTTACTTCTTAATATCATTGCAAAAAAATTAAAACCCGCTAAAAGGTGCCGGCCACGCGTAGTATAGGGTTACGTTTATAACTTGGTAGACTAATAGTTGTTAATTTATAAAGGCTAATTAGCCGTGATGTTTTTGAAACCTACTCAACCGTGTTTTTTTTAGCTGGTAGGGTGGGGGTACACTTGACTCTAAAAACACTATCTTATAAAATTAACACTTTAGTGGTCATCTTACTAATTTAAATATTTTAAGCTTTAAGGTCATACTACAACGCCCCAGCATCAGAGTAACACCACAGCCTCAACTCGAAGTGACATATTGAAACATGAAGTTCGATCTTTCAGTTGACGACGCGAACCCCGCGCCACGTCATTTTTTTTTACAATAACTTCAAAATGTATCGTACTATCCTTGTAATAATTATAAATCAAAGCTCACTTTTCTATAATTATTATATTATTAAATTTGTATATGATTAAATTTAACATCCTTTGGTGAATTTGGTATTCTTATTTACTTATTATTCCGTACCGCATAAGTTCTAGGTAAGGTTAGGTTAGAACTGTGGCCGCAACAGAAAGATACTGGAGAAAATTACAATAGTAAAAAATGACTAAGTCATTATTTACTAAACAAGAAATTGCCAACACATTGATTTGCAATGATTTGATTGATTGATTTGATTTTCAATGTGCAAGAAGTTGTTATGCCAATAATCATCAATATTGTATGGGAACTGCCGAACTGATCAATTAATGATACATTAAATTTAGTAAAACCAATCAGAAACATTAACATAATTTACCTACGCCTTAATTTAAATAAGATCAAAAAGTTGTCCAAATTACATTTCGCATACATCCTAGACGGAGTTATGACAGGCAACGTCCGGAAAAACTATCAACTTTCTGGTGTTTGTTATCAGTTATAATAATGTGTACCCATTTTCATGTCAATAAGATTTCTAATTTGCTAATTACTGAATATACACCAGGGCAGCACATTACTTACTTGCCTTTTTTGGGCAACCGATGGACATTCTTACATTACATTGTTTACATTTTGCATACGGAATGAAAGAAATGCAATGACAATATTTGACAAATAAGAGATACTTAAGTAAAGTGCAGCCAACAAACTTAATTACTGCCAAATACAATGTTTAGTAATGTAAATTAGCGCCTCTAAAAATTTCCAATGGCCGTTTTTAAATTTAGCTCTAAAATTTAAAAACGGCCTATTCATTAATTTATTCAAAATCGGTTTTAATTTGACTGTTAACTATTCTTAGGCGTTACCAGTTTGATCTTATGGTAAGGAGTAACCATCCACGCCATCAATAAATAATCCATTTAAAATCAGGATAATGTTAACACCCGTGAGGGATACTATCTGGAAAGTCGAATTATGAATATACGTAGTTGATTTTATATTGAGGGACGTGGTAAAATATTTAAAATAGTGACTATAAAAACACAAAAAAACAACGTCGTTTAAAAATAAATAAAAAGTTTATTTAAAAAATCATAAATATTTCATATTTTATTATACCTATGGTAAAAAGTATTTCTATGTAAGGGCGCTTAATCTTCTATTTAAGGTTTCTGAAAAGAACTTGGAGATGATATTAAGATTAATTCAAAAATAACTCAGACTAGTGTACTTGTTTGTTTTCGACGAACACATCTTAGTGATGAACCACGTTGTTGAAGTTGTAGTATCCCTTGACATTGTAGTCGTTGGCGTACTCCTCTCCCTCGTGGTAGATGAACACATCCTCGTGGAAGAAGTTGGGCTGTTTGAAGTACGTGTCGAAAACGGGGCGGTCGAACGGATAGGAGAACGGTTTATAGTCAGGGAAGTATTTGGAGTAGGCTTGCAGTTCCGCGGGCAGAGGCGTGTACGGGTACACAACAACGTACAGCTGGAAGGGGAATCCACCCTTAGTACCCTTAGGCAGCATCATCCTGTTTGGTGTGTAGAAGAAGTTCTCAGACATGTCCAGAGGAACCTTCCCCTGCTCAAGTGTCTTGATGACAGAAGTTACAGGAATAGAGTCTTCCTTGTAGAACAGGAATTCACTGGAGGGACGCTCAATCTTGTTTTGTCCAGGGGTGAGCTTGTGGTGGAACCAGTCCAGCTCAACAAAGTTCATCCAGTTGTCCTCAATGCTGAGAGGGTAGCCCTTGCTGTCGTACTTGGGACCCAAGAAGAATTTGACGACGGCATCAGTAGCAACGTCAGATTTGACATCAACGGTCACAGTGAACGGCTTGTGGTTGAGACGAGGCTGGCGAACCTTGAAGCCCTTCTCCACGTTAGCAGTGAACTCTTCCTTGCTGTAGAAAATGTCGTTGCTGATTTCGAAGTCGAAGAAATCAAAATAGGTCACCAGCTTGTCGACGTGGACGCTGTTAATCTTGACACCCTCGAAGTGAAGCTGGCTGTAGGAGTAGGGCTCCAGGTACAATTCTTTGTATTGGATGATGTAGTTCAGAATCTTAGCATAGAATTGGTAGAAGACAGGGTCACGCAACGAGGTCTGGAACAGCTCCAGAGAGCTTGGGAACACGGTGTACCTGCAAAAAAGCATACAGTTAGTGCCTTATTTTAAAACACTTAATTAAAACAATTCGAAATAGGTTATTTTTAATTCTAAAAATAAGCAAGACATTCTTACTTGTCAACTGCCTCAGGTGTACCAGCAAGAAGGTGAAGACCGACGGTTTCATAGTATTGTTCGTAGTTCCTTGGGGATCTCTCGTATAGATCGACGTTGGTGAACCAGTAGTTGCCTACGAAGTTGATAGCCTTCGGGTCCTTTAAGTCAATCTCCTTGTTGTACTAAAATGTAAAATTGTACGATATAATTTAATGTAGGTACATAACAAGAAAAAGTCGTTTTGCTTATTAATAAGTATGAGATACTTACAGCCTTGAACTGACCCTGTTCCAAATAGTACAGGAAAGAGCTTTCGAAACTCTTAAGGAACTGAATGTATTCTTCATTTTCGTATTTGTTGATTTGATAGTAATCGTTCCTCTGGAAGAACGGATAGTAGGTAGACAGTTGGCAAGTGTAACCAGTCTTGATGGGCTTGTCCCATGAGAATTCAGGGATTTCTCCCAACCCGTTGGACAGACGGTGCAGATAGTACTTTGTAATCAGTTGCTTGTAAGTAAAGTACATGAGTTCTCCGCGGAACTCCTTGATGCCGTCAAATACACCTTCGCTAAACCAGAAGGGGTAGAGTGACTGGAAAAAGTAGTAGAATGAGTTCATGCCGATATCTTCGGTGAAGTAGGCCAGCTTTTGCTCTTCGCTACCGGTGAACCAGGGGCTGGAGTAGTTGGAGTAGTACACGTAGTAGTCATTTTCCTGAACAATGCCGAATTGTTTAGCGTATGTAGGATCCGAAATGCCGTTTTGCATTTTGGTTTGGTAGGCCTTGAGGAAAGTGTCCGTGTTCACGAAGTACTGCGGGAACATCTCGTAGGGTGCGGGGAGAACCAGGCTCTGGGTGTCTTTACGCTGGTACACAGCGATGTAGTAGGCGTAGAGGAATTGACCGTCGTTGAAGTGAACGCGGGCGTAGGCAGCAGTCTTGTAGAAGGTTTCGAAGTCCTTCGCGTAGAAGAAGAGCTTGAACAGAGCGATGGCTTCCTCCCTCATCCTGTCGTAGAAGACAGAGAAAGTCTTGTGTTTCGGCATGAAACCGCCTCTGTAGAACATCAAGAACTCTTCGACGGCTGGCCTGTTCTGTAAGTTAATAAATTAACCAGTCAATAGAAGTAATTTATAAAAGTATGCAGTACTGACCACGTCCAAAAACCAAAAGTGTTGTGTTCTTACGGTATATTTCTCCAGGTTAGCTTCAACGTCGTATTCTTTGCCGATTTTGTACCACTCAGCATCTTCTTTGATTTGTCCAATGCTTTCCAAAAGGTGCAATACTTTCGCTTGACGCTCAACAAATTCAGCGTCAACTAAAACAACAAACCACCATTTTAATTTAGAACGCGTTCGTGTATAACACATTATAGACATGCCTAATTTGTGAACTTAAATAAATTCGTTAAATACCCGTAACTCGTGATGGTCATTAAGTAAACGCCAAAAATAAACTTTCGTTTTATTTTGTATATTAATACAACCGTCTGAATTTTACTTACTCACAGTAAAATAAAAAAACGAGTTGACACTATATTGCTGTTTTATTGGTACCATAGATTTTAATATTAAAGGTAGGTACAACAGAGGCTTTTGGGTCTTGTTTTTACTTAGAAACACAAGCTTGTAAATTTACCAATAAAAATGTACAGAAAACTCTTCCAGATGGAGAAACTATAAGTTTCCATACAGGTTCTAAAAATAGAAAAATAAAAAACTGAGTTATATTATGCTAATGCGAGTTAATTACGCAAATTGTTGTATTTAGATAAACCATAGTTGATTGAAGATCTAACAATCTTATCACAGAAGTTCAAAACCTGAAAAGGTTTGCTCCAAGCAAATGGCTTTATATGACTATTAAGGATCAACAAAAGTGTTATTAAAATGGAAAGAGATACTAAAAAAATCTCACCAGGTTTGTACTGGACAGGGTATGTCGGTGGGACGGTCCCGGCGACCAGGGCCACCAGGGCGGCTAAGAACACGACAGTCTTCATTGTTCCTCTGCACAACCTCAACTGTGCTTGACGACGCCAGGTGCGGGTGTTTTATACTAATCAGTTATCACTGCACTCCGGGGTTAATATAAACATGAACAGATTATAATATAATTCGGACACGTGCATGTCAAACTGGTGAAAAGTATTGCGTAATTCTAAGATTATTTTACCACTCATATCCATAGGGACGTATTACGTATGCCCGTAGGAACTGATTTCAATGTCTATGATGATGCTTTAACTATTTTATGAGATAGGTAATAATTTTCAGGTTGAAAAAATATTGTTTCCGAAATATTTTGAGCAATATTTTGTAGAAACAGTGAAATAAGTTTCACCAGAACCGACATACAGTGGACTAAGTTTTTAGGTGGATACAAAAATAAAACAATGGTACTGAAAAAAACGACGATCTGGTGAAGATCGCGGGAAGCCGATGGATACGAGTAGGACAAAACCGGCCGTCGTCGTGAAGATCCTTCGGGAAGGCCTCGTCCAGCAGTGGACGTCTTTCGGCTGATATGATGATGATGAGTTCTGTTTGACTTCTTTCACTATGCCTTTAACCACTTATATGCATAAAACTGGTAAAATACAATACTTGGGAGTCTCAATTTGCACTTGTAATAATAAATCCTTGAATGCATCGTTGCGCCGTTATTATTTTGCCTTTATCTTAACTTTTTATGTTATCAGAGGTCGGTTTACGATCAATAGGTCACAAAACTTCGTGTACCTACAGAATTAATAACTTTGCTTTGGATTTATGTAAGGTAATAATTAAAATGTAGAGCGAACTCTTTTTTTTTTTCCACAGGCCTCGCACACCAAGGGTTCCATTCCGCCGCAGGGTAGGTACTATTATATTCGGTTTTGAATTCGTTTTCGAATCGAATCAATTTAGCACCATCAATTCCCAACAATCCCATCACACTACAATGGATAAAGGGGCACAGTAACTCACGTGGTAACGACGCAGCCGACGAGCTGGCGAGGAAGGGCTCAGAGATGGTAGCAGTGGGTCCTGAGCCCATATTGCCTCTCCCGTTCGGATGGCTGCGTAACAAACTGCGACGCTTAACCAAGGTAGAACACCAACGGTACTGGAGCAACCTAAGCACCTGCAGGCAGGCCAAAGAAGCCCTCCCGACAATAAATCCCGGATTGTCAAGGAAACTACGGAAGTTGAAAAGGACTCAACTTAGACTCATATCTGGGGCAATAACCGGCCATGCCCTATTCAACAAACACTTACACACTTTAGGTGTTACAGACAGCCCCCTGTGCAGAGCCTGCATGACAGCGGAAGAAACCGCTGCCCACGTCATCATGGAGTGCTCAGAGGTGGCAACATACCGGGCGCGACACCTCGGACTGGTACCGAGGTCGCTACCAGAAGTCGTCGGCAACGTCAAGGGTCTGCTAGGCTTCCTGGTGGAACTGGGTTGGCAGGAGTAGTGTCACCAACCCTCTCACGCAAAATAGGCGCACATTTAAGTCGTCGAGTTGCGGAAAACAGCCCGCCACAACCTATAACCTATATATAGCACCATCAATTCCCATATCATCCATGTAGCCAGCATTAATAAAACCGTCGCTAATACCTGCTCTGCTGATCTGCTTTTATGTATAGCTACCTGCATCTCTGAGATACTAATTGTTAAAAACCGGTCAAGTGCGAGTCGGACTCGCGCATCGAGGGTGTCGTACCGCCGCGCAGTAAGTTCCAATATGAATTTGACTTGACTAGTCGACGTCATAAATATGTTTACACTTTAGTGCCTTGTCTATTTAACATCATGTTTAAACTGCCATATGAAATTGTCATAGCTGATAACGTGACACGGTACTAAAGTGTAAACATTGACATCGACTGACCATATTTTAGTATAATTGTGTTTTTCTAAAGGTGTACTACAGTGTGTTACCGGCATGAAGGCTTTCCTTGATATAGAGTAACAATGGGCAACTCCTTAATGTACCTACATGTTTATTTTAATTAAACAAGAAAAAATAGTACACACTTGTTTTCTAACAAAAAATAAATTGCAAGCAATGTACACTGTGCGTTAAAGTAATACAGCAGCAGCCCGATATTTGACGTTTGACTTGTTTTGCCCCTGTACCAATGTGTGCCTTGTACCAAGTAATAACGATACTGATTACAATACTTACACATAGCTCCAACACGTTGATGGTAGTTAAAATCTACGAAGTTAAATTGCAGCGTTACGTTAGTTAATTCCGACTTAATTATACCTGCAAATAATTACTTATACAACATATTATCGTTACGTTTCTTGTATAGAGACTCCCTTTATTATTTCACTTTTTTTTAGTAAGGAATTAATAGTACATTATTGCCTAGGCATGGAAGTAGGCAATTGCGGGCCGAGTATTGAATTAAACGGACGAGCTTGCGAGTCCGTTTAAAAATACGAAGCCTGCAATTGCTGTTCCTGCCGAGGCAAATATAGAGTTTTTCTCAAAAATCGCAAGAAAAAAATTGTGTTGGAGTCAAATCTTCATCGCTTGAACTCATTTCTTGAATTGCATACAAACAGAAACTTCATGTGAAAAAATCATCACTCCTTACCGCCTTTTTGTTTATGACAAGGAGTAAAACGCAATTCTTGTTTTTAAAAAAACATAAGCTATTCCAGGCACAAATAAAAAAGTTATGTTTCGAGTAAAATTTGGATGTATAAGACTTGTGCCCTCATTTTATTATGGCCCTTTTCACTTTTTAAAAAGTTACAAGGTAGATAGTAATGGAATTTGTATGGAACATTGCGGGCTTGTGTAGCAAGCACGCAATGTTTTTTTTTTTTTAATTTGAGAACTGTCAGTAAACTATGTACTTCGCGTCTCAATATGTAGATAGGAATGTCAACATTTCCGGACATTTTTGAGAAAAAACAATTTTTTTACTTTTAATTCGTGTGCGTTATTTAATTTCAATATCTTGCAGGGCTTTTGAAGATACCTGTGAATAAAATATGAGTAAAACTGCCACAATAAAGCGATAGCGGCCGGTTTATCCTACTAATAATATAAAATGGGAAAGTTTGTTGGTTTGTGTCTCCTTCATGACAGCTGGACAGATTTGGATGACATGTGAAAAGGATATTTATTTACCATAAAAATACATTATATTTTATACATGTACCCCATTAACACATCCAAAAGTTCCCAAACCAATAATTATGAAGTCGCGGGCAGAAGCTAGTGCATAATATTAGTGAGATTTATTCGTGTGGTTGCCGAGTTAGAATAGTGCCACTCCATGTCTTCCCGTGGATGTCGTAAGAGACGACTAAGGGAATAAAGGCTTGTAGTACTGTTAGGCGATGGGCTTGCAACCTGTCACTAATACGCTGGTAAACATCTTAGCCTAATTGTGCAAATTGTGGTTATAGAATTATCAACAAGTTTTTAGAGATGTTTGTAATTCTGTAGCTCTGCCTACCCCACTCTGGGAACGAAGGCGTGAGATTATGTATGTATGTATGTATTTATTAGCTAGTATCAAGAAACACACAGTTGGACTATTAACGCTGTCTATATGTTGAATTTTTTTTACTGATTTCGTTAATTAAGCAGTTGAACTTGATTTTAGGAAGACGTTTACTTTGCACTTTAAAAAGGGTTTCTTCTATTTTTAAACGCTCTATAACGAATATATCGTTAAAATATGCATCGTACTTATCTGTCATTGTGACATTGCATCTGACAGAAAGTGTTAAAGCATATTTTTGTACTAAAATAGGTTTGTAGTACTTTTGTGAATAAGGGGTTAGATTTGCAAAATAGTGTTTACCAAATTTTTTTTTTGTAGGGTTTGCCCAGTGGCACTGTTGTTTTTTTTTCAGAAACCCGTTTACTTTGCACTACCCAAAGTGCATAAAGTACAGAATGCAAATTAAAAAAGTGATTTTCAGGAGCCCTGATGATGAAGACCCGAGATACGTAATGATACAATTCGTGTTAAGGAATATGTATAAGACAATAAATGTTCCGTAAAAATAAAATTGTTTTAATTCCATAAAAAAAACTAAATTTATAAAAAGAATAGTACTTTACTGTAAAGACCAGTAAGTGAGCCTTCCTGGACGAGTATGAGGTAAAAGCCTTACATACGAATCCAGGAATGCTCTTAATGGTCGAAGCATGTACAATGCTTTCTTCAAAAATAGAACAAGTAGAATGTATTTAAAAAAAAGTTAAATAAATTAACGTACTTTTTGTAAATTTACCCACAATTGCACAAAAAACACCAAACGATAAACAGATTTTTCTCAACACCAACACGGCAACACCAAGTTAGTGACGAACTCTTTTTTTACTAAAAGGACCATGTTCTAGTATCAAACTGCCAACGTCTGTAGAGCTGAATGTTCAAGTTTTCATGTAGTATAAATATGAGTATTTTAACTATAAAGCAATTGAAAATGTTTTTTATTTTATTTATTTAGGCAACATACAGTCAGTATAATGGTGCTTTTTGCAAAAATCCTAATGCAATCAAAATAGTTCTCACTTTCATATTTTTTTTGTTTCATGTGACCTGCTCTTGCTTGCCTTGGTAGCCTTTTTGAAGGCTATCACAGGTCTGTACCTATAGTTCCAAATTCAAATAATATGATATGTTGTGGAATTTCCATACTTACTTACTGGACACTTATTGATCTCAAATTCGAAATTCTTCAACTTTACTGGACACTCTGGATAGTCGTCCAGGAACTTCAACCTACTTACTGGTGTTATGGCAAGATTAAGATTTTTGAGAAAAATATATATCAGTCGCCAGGACATTAATTATATGAAAATTAAACGTATCATCAATATTAATATACAGGGTGGCCGGAACATAGACGTCAAAAAAAATATATTTTGGTACCTCGTGTCTTGGGGTATCCGAATCACCCCGATGTATGTTCCGCGATTTTTAGTATTTTCAGAGATATTGATCATTTTAATCAGATTTTTTGTAATTTTTCCTTACGGCCATGTTATGAAAAACCCTTGAGTTCATGTACTATTTTAATAGTTTTTCATTGGTTTCTTACATTGATAGAATAATTATGAACTTGATGTTTTTAAGCTTTTTTTTCATGATGACTTTTTGTGTAATCACACAAAGTTACTTTCTTCATACCTACTAATTGTACCCCATGTTTGTTTTTCAGCTAGTATGGACAAACAAACTTTGTGTGATTACACAAAAAGTAGTGGGCCACCCTGTATATGCAAAAGCTTAACAGCATCTTTAATTTTTGAGAATTCAAATGATCCCAGGGGAAGACCGGGGACGCTGGTTGTACACCTAGCAACATGCTGAGCTGGGATCATTTCAGGTCATCTTGCTATGTATCAGCCGCATATGTTTGATTATTTTCTTAAGTTTTTTTATTTTAGATGTCTGAATAAAAACATCTTTCATTCTTTTCTTTCATTATTGTGTTCTGGTGTAAGGATAAGACAACTGGATAAATTACTATCATAAGAGCTTTATATTATCATAGTTCTCAGGGTTGGCAAGACATTTGCAGTCTCGACATTGTAGTTTTGAGAATTCAAATATCTATGGGTCTTAGATCCCACTTACCAATCAGGAGGTCTGTGTGCTCGTTTGTCTCATCCTTGACACTTATAATATAAGTAGGATTCCATTCCAATAAGATGCAAAAAGTAACAGATCTTTGATATGTAGCTACGAGTTGTGGACTTTCAAGTGACGAGAGTATTATTTTCTCGAAAACCGGCGACACATCTGCGATTCCTCTTCTGCTGTGCTGCCCTGCTTAGACAGATAGGGATATATCGAACAAAACTCCTGTAGCAAGTAGAACTTTATTACTAACGGATTAGGGTTGAATCTGTTTTGGCTATTGAATTTTAGATACGCTTTCTGGCTTATGAGGACAGTGTGGCGGTGGTGAACAGGCTGGCTTCGTGAAGGGGAAAGGTACCCGCGAGCAGATTCTGAACGTACGCCAGATAATCGAGAAATCTCGGGAATTCAACAAGCCTATTTACATCTGCTTTGTGGATTTCTCGAAGGCGTTTGACTCCGTAAAATGGCCGAAACTCTTTAGCACGCTCTTAGATATGGGTACCCCAAAACACCTGGTGACACTGCTTCGACACATTTACGAAAACGGGACAGCTTCAGTAAGAGCAGACGAGGTCCTTTCTAGCAATTTCCACCTGAGTGCGGGAGTTCGACGGTCGACCAAATAAAAACCGCTGTCGACGGTCCTCTACCCGAATGTACCAGGAGGGCGGCAATTCGCGAAGAATGGCGTTGCATTGTGAATCAGGCCACAAAATCAACGTGACGACCACGACCAGTCTGACAAGAGTGTTACGCCAAAAAAGAAGTGGCGGTGGTTAACTTTCCATCACGTGAACCACAGACTCGTTAGCCTCGTCTAGCATATACAAACCTTATTATGAACTTTTATGCTCATGGCATAAGGACCAGAGTTAAACATGTTTCATTTTAAAGAAGGTAGGATTATTTTATGCCTGAAACGTTAATTGCTCCGTGATTGTTCAGGTAACCTATCGATGTTTCGAAAAACTTTTGTCCGCTTTTTCGTTTGTCCGATACTTTCATTTTTCTGAAAATATTTTTTCCTCTGAACTGTTCAAAATGTTTAAAGAGATTGTAGGTAAGGTTAGTTTTACAACAATACAGAAAAGTTAAACGGTTTCAGAGAAAAAAGATTTTGGACAAACGAAACGCGGACAAAAGTTTTTCGAACTTAAGATAGGTAAACTATTGTTCATTCAGGAATGTGTCTGTGGAAGTGAAAGGTGTGAAAGGTATCTGTAATAATAAAAATTGTTAGCTAGACGTTTTAAAAGCCTTCTTATATGTTGTACTAGTTATAAGCCGTCAAGTTATCAGTCTCAGAAATTAGTCAACGACTTAAATTTAAACTTAAACTTTTTTAAACTTGTAGTAGCCTGGTTGGTTTATAGTGTAGTGTGTAGTGTTACTATAGGGTCGAGGACTATCTAACAGATAAAAATGCTTGGCCTGAACTAAACACCTAAATAACTTAATAATAACGTAGTCTAAAATATGTAAACACTGTATATTGTCTAAGTTTTGTAATTGTATAATATCATAAGCTAGGTATTTATATATAAAAACGACTGACTGTTGAGTTTCTTGCGGCGTTTCTTCTCAGCAGTGGTCTCTTGCGAAGCGCTGGTAGATTTTTGACGTGTAAAAGTGCCCGTGCGACCTACTTACTGAATAAACATCTTTTATATTTTTTTTATCAGCTATTACTTTTTAGTGTAAAAGGTATGGATGATTATATTTCGTAAATCTGTATAGGTTTTACATAATATTATATTTTTTTTTAATGAGCCATAAGCATAGCTATAATTGTTTATATTGTATTGTTGCAAAATAAAAGACGAAAAATTGAAGTCTAAAAAACCTCAATCTTTTAACGCACTTGCAATCGTAACCGACTTCAAAGGGAACAATTGTTTTCATTTAAAAAGACTCGCCTTCAGATTGTCAAAATAAAAACTATTGCGATTGCGAGTGCGTTAGGCAATAAGGCTGCTGGTTACTAGATTAAGGATTTAAAAAACCGGCTTGGATATTATTTATGCACACATAAATATCGTCCCCTTACTGCAAAAACCGACTAACTTAACTGTATGAAGTATACTTGCTGAAGCACACTTTAGTTAATGGAAATACTCAAAATAATTACAAAGTTGAAGAAAAAAAGAAAGAATAAAAATTTATTCGTGACATACAAATGACTGACATAGACAAAATACCTGTTGTCACAAAATTGGCTATACCTATCAAGGTAACTATTTATTATGCAACTTTTTTAGGTCTCATTTAAAGGTGGTTTATTCATCTGTTACATTTTCTGAAGTTCTCATGAATATTCACGTCAGATTTCTAAAGTCAAGCAGAATTTAAATAAAAATCATGTCTAAATAAAATACGTTTATTTCAATATAAATAAATATCACTTCGTCTTCTTTCATTTACAGGTAACATGGTAGCATTCTACTGAAGGTCTTATCTTGTCCTTTTATAGCTAACTTTTTCAATTCTTTGGTAAAAATTGTGCTTAATAATTACATAACCTAGCATATTCTACACCGTTTAGTGATGAACCACGTTGTTGAAGTTGTAGTATCCCTTAACATTGTAGTCGTTGGCGTACTCCTCTCCCTCGTGGTAGATGAACACATCCTCGTGGAAGAAGTTGGGCTGCTTGAAGTACGTCTCGAAGACGGGGCGGTCGAACGGGTAGGAGAACGGTTTATAGTCAGGGAAGTATTTGGAGTAGGCTTGCAGTTCCGCGGGCAGAGGCGTGTACGGGTACACGACAACGTACAGCTGGAAGGCGAATCCACCCTTAGTACCCTTAGGCAGCATCATCCTGTTTGGTGTGTAGAAGAAGTTCTCAGACATGTCCAGAGGAACCTTCCCCTGCTCAAGTGTCTTGATGACAGAAGTTACAGGAATAGAGTCTTCCTTATAGAACAGGAATTCACTGGAGGGACGCTCAATCTTGTTTTGTCCAGGGGTGAGCTTGTGGTGGAACCAGTCCAGCTCAACAAAGTTCATCCAGTTGTCCTCAATGCTGAGAGGGTAGCCCTTGCTGTCGTACTTGGGACCCAAGAAGAATTTGACAACGGCATCAGTAGCAACGTCAGATTTGACATCAACAGTCACAGTGAACGGCTTGTGGTTGAGACGAGGCTGGCGAACCTTGAAGCCCTTCTCCACGTTAGCAGTGAACTCTTCCTTGCTGTAGAAAATATCGTTGCTGATTTCGAAGTCGAAGAAATCAAAATAGGTCACCAGCTTGTCGACGTGGACGCTGTTAATCTTGACACCCTCGAAGTGAAGCTGGCTGTAGGAGTAGGGCTCCAGGTACAATTCTTTGTATTGGATGATGTAGTTCAGAATCTTAGCATAGAATTGGTAGAAGACAGGGTCACGCAACGAGGTCTGGAACAGCTCCAGGGAGCTTGGGAACACGGTGTACCTGCCAAAAAGCATACAGTTAGTGCCTTATTTTAAAACACTTAATTAAAACAATTCGAAATAGGTTATTTTTAATTATAAAATTAAGAAAGACATTCTTACTTGTCAACTGCCTCAGGTGTACCAGCAAGAAGGTGAAGACCGACGGTTTCATAGTATTGTTCGTAGTTCCTTGGGGATCTCTCGTATAGATCGACGTTGGTGAACCAGTAGTTGCCTACGAAGTTGATAGCCTTCGGGTCCTTTAAGTCAATCTCCTTGTTGTACTAAAATGTAAAATTGTACGATATAATTTAATGTAGGTACATAACAAGAAAAAATCGTTTTGCTTATTAATAAGTATGAGATACTTACAGCCTTGAACTGACCCTGTTCCAAGTAGTACAGGAAAGAGCTTTCGAAACTCTTAAGGAACTGAATGAATTCTTCATTTTCGTATTTGTTGATTTGATAGTAATCGTTCCTCTGGAAGAACGGATAGTAGGTAGACAGTTGGCAAGTGTAACCAGTCTTGATGGGCTTGTCCCATGAGAATTCAGGGATTTCTCCCAACCCGTTGGACAGACGGTGCAGATAGTACTTTGTAATCAGTTGCTTGTAAGTAAAGTACATGAGTTCTCCGCGGAACTCCTTGATGCCGTCAAATACACCTTCGCTAAACCAGAAGGGGTAGAGTGACTGGAAAAAGTAGTAGAATGAGTTCATGCCGATATCTTCGGTGAAGTAGGCAAGCTTTTGCTCTTCGCTACCGGTGAACCAGGGGCTGGAGTAGTTGGAGTAGTACACGTAGTAGTCATTTTCCTGAACAATGCCGAATTGTTTAGCGTATGTAGGATCCGAAATGCCGTTTTGCATTTTGGTATGGTAGGCCTTGAGGAAAGTGTCCGTGTTCACGAAGTACTGCGGGAACATCTCGTAGGGTGCGGGGAGAACCAGGCTCTGGGTGTCTTTACGCTGGTACACAGCGATGTAGTAGGCGTAGAGGAATTGACCGTCGTTGAAGTGAACGCGGGCGTAGGCAGCAGTCTTGTAGAAGGTTTCGAAGTCCTTCGCGTAGAAGAAGAGCTTGAACAGAGCAATGGCTTCCTCCCTCATCCTGTCGAAGAAGACAGAGAAAGTCTTGTGTTTCGGCATGAAACCGCCTCTGTAGAACATCAAGAACTCTTCGACGGCTGGCCTGTTCTGTAAGTTAATAAATTAACTAGTCAATAGAAGTAATTTATAACAGTATGTAGTACTGACCACGTCTAAAAACCAAAAGTGTTGTGTTCTTACGGTATATTTCTCAAGGTTAGCTTCAACGTCGTATTCTTTGCCGATTTTGTACCACTCAGCATCTTCTTTGATTTGTCCAATGCTTTCCAAAAGGTGCAATACTTTCGCTTGACGCTCAACGAATTCAGCGTCCACTAAAACAACATACCACCATTTCAATTTAGAACGCGTTCGTGTATAACACATTATAGACATGCCTAATTTGTGAACTCAAATAAATTCGTTAAATACCCGTAACTCGTGATGGTCATTAAGTAAACGCCAAAAACAAACTTTCATTATATTTTGTATATTAATACTTGTAAATTCCAATTTTACCAATAAAAATGTAAAGGAAATACTTTCGGAGGAAAAACTTCCATATAGGTTCTAATTAGTAAAACAGAAGAATAAAAAACTGAGTTATATTATGCTAATAGTAAATTAGGCAAATTGTTGTATATAGATAAACCATAATTGATTGAAGATCTAACATTCTTATCACAGAAGTTCAAAACCTGAAAAGGTTTGCTCTAAGCAAATGGCCTTTATGACTATAAAGGTTCAACAAAAGTGGTATTAAAATGGAAAGAGATACTAAAAAATTCTCACCAGGTTTGTACTGGACAGGGTATGTCGGTGGGACGGTCCCGGCGACCAGGGCCACCAGAGCGGCTAAGAACACGACAGTCTTCATTGTTCCTCTGCACAACCACAACTGTGCTTGACGACGCCAGGTGCGGGTGTTTTATACTAATCAGTTATCACTGCACTCCGGGGTTAATATAAACATGAACAGATTATAATATAATTCGGACACGTGTGTCAAACTGGTGAAAAGTATTCCGTAATTCTAAGATTATTTTACCCCTGATAGATCCATAGGTACGTATTACGAATGCTCTTAAGAACTGATTGCAATTTCTATGATGATGATTGATTGATTGATTGATTTTTTTATTGATAAACATGATATTTTACTGATGCTTTAACTATTTATGGGATAATAATTTTAAGGTTGAAAAATTATTGATTCCAAAATATTTTGAGCAATATTTTATAGAAACAGTGAAATAACAACGTTTCACCAGAACCGACATAAAGTGGATTAAGTTTTTAGGTGGATACCAAAATAATTCAATGGTACTGAAAAAACGACGATCTGGCCGTCGTGAAGATCCTACGGGAAGGCCTATGTCCAGCATTAGACGCGTTTTGGCTGATATGATGTTGTTGACTTCTGTTTGACTTCTTTCACTATGCCTTTAACCATTTATATGCTTAAAACTGGTAAAATACATTACTTGGGTGTCCCAATTTGCACTTGTAATAATAAATTTATCCTTGAATGCATCGTTGCGCCGTTATTATTTTTATGTTATCTTAACTTTTTATGTTTCTTTTAACGTTTCTTGTATAGAGACGCCCTTTATTATTTCACTTTTTTTCAGTAAGGAATTAAAAACTATTTTTTTACTTATAATTCGTGTGCGTTATATAATTTCAATATCTTGCAGGGCTTTTGAAGATACCTGTGAATAAAATATGAGTAAAACTGCCATAATAAAGCGATAGCGGCCGGTTTATCCTACTAATAATATAAAATGCGAAAGTTTGTTGGTTTGTGTCTCCTTCATGACAGCTGGACAGATTTTGATGACATTTGAAAAGGATATTTATTTACCATAAAAATACTACTACATTACTACAGAGGCCGGGACAAAAGGGGTTGCCGGCCGAAGACATATAGACGGCCGAGCAAAGCGAGGCCGGATAGGTCTGAGGCGGGCAACCCTAATTTCCCGCCGAGGTATGTATAGTGCTTTTCTCAAACATCAAACATAATAATAATTCATTAAAAAATTAAAACTAAGATTACAAAGTCAAATTACTAGGAGTGCATAAACATTAAAAGGAATCTACAGTGCTCAGTCATCCGCGCTGTGTCGTGTGCGCCCGCCTGCCCGCCGGTGCCCCGCAGCGCACCGCCCGCCTGCGATCTAAGTTGCGCTACGCACCCCTAATAACCTTTGTTCTCCTAGTACTTTAGATAAACATGCAAATGCTTTGGTTCGATGCACGGCATAGTATATTAAAAAAAACAGCTATCTAGCCTGTTCATAAACACAGCCGCCATGTTAACACAAAAAAAAAAGTTTATTGTTTTTATTATACACGATTCCACTATGCAGTGGCAGAATGTCATGATGCCTGTGCCACAAATTTATGTGGAATGGAAATTAAAAAAGAGGACTTTGCAGGCCTAGGCCTGCAAGATTTGTATGAAATTCCATTATCGATCTTTTGTCCTAGCCGCACCTAAAACGTCGTACTTCGCAGCCTATTATGAGGCACATAACGTCAACATTCCATTGCATGTTTGAGAAAATTATATTTTTCTCAAAAATGTCAGGAAATGTTGACATTCCTATTTACATATTGAGACGCGAAGTACATAGTTTACTGACAGTTCTCAAATTTAAAAAAAAGAAAACATTGCGTGCTCGCTACACAAGCCCGCAATGTTGCATACAAATTCCATTACTATCTAGCTTGTAACTTTTTTTAAAGTGAAAAGTGCCATAATAAAATGAGGGCACAAGTCTTATACATCCAAATTTTACTCGAAACATAACTTTTTTATTTGTGCCTGAAATAGCTTATGTTTTTTTTTAAAACAACAATTGCGGTTCTCCTTGTCATAAACAAAAAGGCGGTAAGGAGTGATGGTTTTTTCACATGAAGTTTCTGTTTGTATGCAATTCAAAAAATGAGTTCAAACGATGAAGATTTGGCTCCAACACAAATTTTTTCTTGCGATTTTTGAGAAAAGCACTATATTTGCCTCGGCAGGAACAGCAATTGCGGGCTTCGTATTTTTAAACGGACTCGCAAGCTCGTCCGTTTAATCCAATACTCGGCCCGCAATTGCCTACTTCCATGCCTAGGCAATAATGTACTATTATAGCCTAGAGATGGATGAGGTGGTTTTTATTTTAAAAAAAAAGGTTAATTTCAAAGGAAATACAAAGAAAAAATGTTTTTTGCTCTTGTCACAATTTGAATAAGACATCTAGGTACGTCTTTCAGTTTCCCTTATTACTGTTCACTCGCTATCAATTTTACTTTCAAATTAAACACTGCACGGCATACTTGAAAACTATTTAATAATAAATACGGGGTTAGCTTAATGATTCTCGGGGAACAAAACGCTTGCGCCATTTAGTGGAAGTAACAGCGCCATCTAACTGAAATTAATAACTTTTCTCAAAAATTGTTGAAAATGTTGACATTACTATCTACATATTGAGACGCGAAGGACAAAGTTTACTGACAGATCTCAAATTAAAAAAAAAAAACATTGCGTGCTCGCTACACAAGCCCGCAATGTTGCATACAAATTCCATTACTATGTCCGCAATGTTGCATACAAGTCTTATACATTGAAATTTTATTTGAAACATAACTTTTTTATCTGTGTCTGGAATAGCTTATGTTTTTTTTAAAAACAAAGCTTGCGATTTTCCTTGTCATAATCAAAAAGGCGGTAAAGAGTGATAGTTTTTTCACATGAAGTTTGTTTGTATGCAATTAAAAAAATGAGTTCAAGCGATGAAGATTTTACTCCAACACAAAAAAAAACATGCAATTTTTGAGAAAAGCACTATATTTGCCTCGGCAGGAACAGCAATTGCGGGCTTCGTATTTTTAAACGGACTCGCAAGCTCGTCCGTTTAAAACAATACTCGGCCCGCAATTGCCTACTTCCATGCCTAGGCAATAATGTACTATTGTACATGTACCCCATTAACACATCCAAAAGTTCCCAAACTAATAATTATGAAGTCGCTAGTGCATAATATTAGTGAGATTTATTAGCTAGTATCAAGGAACACACAGTTGGACTATTAACGCTGTCTATGTGTTGTTTTTTTTTTACTGATTTCGTTAATTAAGCAGTTGAACTTGATTTTAGGAAGACGTTTACTTTGCACTTTAAAAAGGGTTTCTTCTATTTTTAAACGCGCTATAACGAAAATATCGTTAAAATATGCATCGTACTTATCTGTCATTGTGACATTGCATCTGACAGAAAGTGTTAAAGCATATTTTTGTACTAAAATAGGTTTGTAGTACTTTTGTGAATAAGGGGTTAGATTTGCAAAATAGTGTTGACCAAATATTTTTTTTGTAGAGTTTGCCACTAAGGCACTGTTGTTTTTTTTTTCAGAAACCCGTTTACTTTGCACTACCCAAACTGCATAAAGTACAGAATGCAAATTAAAAAAGTGATTTTCAGGAGCCCTGATGATGAAGACTCGAGATACGTAATGATACATTTCGTGTTAAGGAATATCAAATGTTTAAGATAATAAATGTTCCGTAAAAATAAAATTGTTTTAATTCCATAAAAAAAACTAAATTTATAAAAAGAATAGTACTTTACTGTAAAGACCAGTAAGTGAGCCTTCCTGGACGAGTATGAGGTAAAAGCCTTACATACGAATCCAGGAATGCTCTTAATGGTCGAAGCATGTACAATGCTTTCTTCAAAAATAGAACAAGTAGAATGTATTTAAAAAAAAGTTAAATAAATTAACGTACTTTTTGTAAATTTACCCACAATTGCACAAAAAACACCAATAGATAAACAGATTTTTCTCCCTCTGTGTTACAGTATTAATCCTGGCAACACCAAGTTAGTGACGAACTCTTTTTTTACTAAAAGGACCATGTTCTAGTATCAAACTGCCAACGTCTGTAGAGCTGAATGTTCAAGTTTTCATGTAGTATAAATATGAGTATTTTAACTATAAAGCAATTGAAAATGTTTTTTATTTTATTTATTTAGGCAACATACAGTCAGTATAATGGTGCTTTTTGCAAAAATCCTAATGCAATCAAAATAGTTTTCACTTTCATATTTTTTTTGTTTCATGTGACCTGCTCTTGCTTGCCTTGGTAGCCTTTTTGAAGGCTATCACAGGTCTGTACCTATAGTTCCAAATTCAAATAATATGATATGTTGTGGAATTTCCATACTTACTTACTGGACACTTATTGATCTCAAATTCGAAATTCTTCAACTTTACTGGACACTTTGGATAGTCGTCCAGGAACTTCAACCTACTTACTGGTGTTATGGCAAGATTAAGATTTTTGAGAAAAATATATATCAGTCGCCAGGACATTAATTATATGAAAATTAAACGTATCATCAATATTAATATACAGGGTGGCCGGAACATAGACGTCAAAAAAAATATATTTTGGTACCTCGTGTCGTGGGGTATCCGAATCACCCCGATGTATGTTCCGCGATTTTTATTATTTTCAGAGATATTGATCATTTTAATCAGATTTTTTGTAATTTTTCCTTACGGCCATGTTATGAAAAACCCTTGAGTTCATGTACTATTTTAATAGTTTTTCATTGGTTTCTTACATTGATAGAATAATTATTTTCATGATGCTTTTTTTTCATGATGACTTTTTGTGTAATCACACAAAGTTACTTTCTTCATACTAATTGTACCCCATGTTTGTTTTTCAGCTAGTATGCACAAACAAACTTTGTGTGATTACACAAAAAGTAGTGGGCCACCCTGTATATGCAAAAGCTTAACAGCATCTTTAATTTTTGAGAATTCAAATGATCCCAGGGGAAGACCGGGGACGCTGGTTGTACACCTAGCAACATGCTGAGCTGGGATCATTTCAGGTCATCTTGCTATGTATCAGCCGCATATGTTTGATTATTTTCTTAAGTTTTTTTATTTTAGATGTCTGAATAAAAAAATCTTTCATTCTTTTCTTTCATTATTGTGTTCTGGTGTAAGGATAAGACAACTGGATAAATTACTATCATAAGAGCTTTATATTATCATAGTTCTCAGGGTTGGCAAGACATTTGCAGTCTCGACATTGTAGTTTTGAGAATTCAAATATCTATGGGTCTTAGATCCCACTTAGCAATCAGTAGGTCTGTGTGCTCGTTTGTCTCATCCTTGACACTTATAATATAAGTAGGATTCCATTCCAATAAGATGCAAAAAGTAACAGATCTTTGATATGTAGCTACGAGTTGCGGACTTTCAAGTGACGAGAGTATTATTTTCTCGAAAACCGGCGACACATCTGCGATTCCTCTTCTGCTGTGCTGCCCTGCTTAGACAGATAGGGATATATCGAACAAAACTCCTGTAGCAAGTAGAACCTTAATACTAACGGATTAGGGTTGAATCTGTTTTGGCTATTGAATTTAAGATACGCTTTCTGGCTTATGAGGACAATGTGGCGGTGGTGAACAGGCTGGCTTCGTGAAGGGGAAAGGTACCCGCGAGCAGATTCTGAACGTACGCCAGATAATCGAGAAATCTCGGGAATTCAACAAGCCTATTTACATCTGCTTTGTGGATTTCTCGAAGGCGTTTGACTCCGTAAAATGGCCGAAACTCTTTAGCACGCTCTTAGATATGGGTACCCCAAAACACCTGGTGACACTGCTTCGACACCTTTACGAAAACGGGACAGCTTCAGTAAGAGCAGACGAGGTCCTTTCTAGCAATTTCCACCCGAGTGCGGGAGTTCGACGGTCGACCAAATAAAAACCGCCGTCGACGGTCCTCTACACGAATGTACCATGAGGGCGGCAGTTCGCGAAGACTGGCGTTGCATTGTGAATCAGGCCACAAAATCAACGTGACGACCACGACCATTCTGACAAGAGTGTTACGCCAAAGAAGAAGAAGTGGCGGTGGTTAACTTTCCATCACGTGAACCACAGACTCGTTAGCCTCGTCTAGCATATGCAAACCTTATTATGAACTTTTATGCTCATGGCATAAGGACCAGAGTTATACATGTATCATTTTAAAGAAGGTAGGATTATTTTATGCCTGAAACGTTAATTGCTCCGTGATTGTTCAGGTAACCTATCGATGTTTCGAAAAACTTTTGTCCGCTTTTTCGTTTGTCCGACACTTTCATTTTTCCGAAAATATTTTTTCCTCTGAACTGTTCAATATGTTTAAAGAGATTGTAGGTAAGGTTAGTTTTACAACAATACAGAAAAGTTAAACGGTTTCAGAGAAAAAAGATTTTGGACAAACGAAAAGCGGACAAAAGTTTTTCGAACTTAAGATAGGTAAACTATTGTTCATTCAGGAATGTGTCTGTGGAAGTGAAAGGTGTGAAAGGTATCTGTAATAATAAACATTGTTAGCTAGACGTTTTAAAAGCCTTCTTATATGTTGTACTAGTTATAAGCCGTTTAGTTATCAGTCTCAGAAATTAGTCAACGACTTAAATTTAAACTTAAACTTTTTTAAACTTGTAGTAGCCTGGTTGGTTTATAGTGTTGTGTGTAGTGTTACTATAGGGTCGAGGACTATGTAACAGATAAAAATGCTTGGCCTGAACTAAACACCTAAATAACTTAATAAAAACGTAGTCTAAAATATGTAAACACTGTATATTGTCTAAGTTTTGTAATTGTATAATATCATAAGCTAGGTATTTATATATAAAAACGACTGACTGTTGAATTTCTTGCGGCGTTTCTTCTCAGCAGTGGTCTCTTGCGAAGCGCTGGTAGATTTTAGACGTGTAAAAGTGCCCGTGCGACCTACTTACTGAATAAACATCTTTTATATATTTTTATCAGGTATTACTTTTTAGTGTAAAAGGTATGAATGATTATATTTCGTAAATCTGTATAGGTTTTACATAATATTTAAATATTTTTTTAATGAGCCATAAGCATAGCTATAATTGTTTATATTGTATTGTTGCAAAATAAAAGACGAAAAATTGAAGTCTAAAAAACCTCAATCTTTTAACGCACTTGCAATCGTAACCGACTTCAAAGGGAACAATTGTTTTCATTTAAAAAGACTCGCCTTCAGATTGTCAAAATAAAAACTATTGCGATTGCGAGTGCGTTAGGCAATAAGCCTGCTGGTTACTAGATTAAGGATTTAAAAAACCGGCTTGGATATTATTTATGCATACATAAATATCGTCCCGTTACTGCAAAACCGACTAACTTAACTGTATGAAGTATACTTACTGAAGCACACTTTAGTTAATGGAAATACTCAAAGCAATTACAAAGTTGAAGAAAAAAGTAAAGAATAAAAAACTTTTATTCGTGACAAATAAATTACTGACATAGACAAAATACCGGTTGTCACAAAATTGGCTATACCTATCATGGAAACTATTTATTATGCAACTTTATTTAGGTCTAATTTAAAGGTGGTTTATTCATCTGTTACATTTTCTGAAGTTCTCGTGAATATTCACGTCAGATTTCTAAAGTCAAGCAGAATTTAAATAAAAATCATGTTTAAATAAAATACGTTTATTTCAATATAAATAAATATCACTTCGTCTTCTTTCATTTACAGGTAGCATGGTAGCATTCTACTGAAGGTCTTATCTTGTCCTTGTATAGCTAACTTTTTCAATTCTTTGGTAAAGATTGTGCTTAATAATTACATAACCTAGCATATTCTACACGGTTTAGTGATGAACAACGTTGTCGAAGTTGTAGTATCCCTTAACATTGTAGTCGTTGGCGTACTCCTCTCCCTCGTGGTAGATGAACACATCCTCGTGGAAGAAGTTGGGCTGCTTGAAGTACGTCTCGAAGACGGGGCGGTCGAACGGATAGGAGAACGGTTTATAGTCAGGGAAGTATTTGGAGTAGGCTTGAAGTTCCGCGGGCAGAGGCGTGTACGGGTACACGACAACGTACAGCTGGAAGGGGAATCCACCCTTAGTACCCTTAGGCAGCATCATTCTGTTTGGTGTGTAGAAGAAGTTCTCAGACATGTCTAGAGGAACCTTCCCCTGCTCAAGCATCTTGAAGACAGAAGTTACAGGAACAGAGTCTTCCTTGTAGAACAGGAATTCACTGGAGGGACGCTCAATCTTGTTTTGTCCAGGGGTGAGCTTGTGGTGGAACCAGTCCAGCTCAACAAAGTTCATCCAGTTGTCCTCAATGCTGAGAGGGTAGCCCTTGCTGTCGTACTTGGGACCCAAGAAGAATTTGACGACGGCATCAGTAGCAACGTCAGATTTGACATCAACGGTCACAGTGAACGGCTTGTGGTTGAGACGAGGCTGGCGAACCTTGAAGCCCTTCTCCACGTTAGCAGTGAACTCTTCCTTGCTGTAGAAAATGTCGTTGCTGATTTCGAAGTCGAAGAAATCAAAATAGGTCACCAGCTTGTCGACGTGGACGCTGTTAATCTTGACACCCTCGAAGTGAAGCTGGCTGTAGGAGTAGGGCTCCAGGTACAATTCTTTGTATTGGATGATGTAGTTCAGAATCTTAGCATAGAATTGGTAGAAGACAGGGTCACGCAACGAGGTCTGGAACAGCTCCAGGGAGCTTGGAAACACGGTGTACCTGCAAAAAAGCATACAGTTAGTGCCTTATTATTAACACTTTATTAAAATAATTCTTTTTGATTCTAAAAATAAGCAAGACATTCTTACTTGTCAACTGCCTCAGGTGTACCAGCAAGAAGGTGAAGACCGACGGTTTCATAGTATTGTTCGTAGTGCCTTGGGGATCTCTCGTACAGATCGACGTTGGTGAACCAGTAGTTACCTACGAAGTTGATAGCCTTCGGGTCCTTTAAGTCAATCTCCTGGTTGTACTAAAACGTAAAATTGTACGATATTATTTAATGTAGGTACATGAAAGAAAAAAATCGTTATGATTATTAATAAGTATGTGATACTTACAGCCTTGAACTGACCCTGTTCCAAGTGGTACAGGAAAGCGCTTTCGAAACTCTTAAGGAACTGAATGTATTCCTCATTTTCGTATTTGTTGATTTGATAGTAATCGTTCCTCTGGAAGAACGGATAGTAGGTAGACAGTTGGCAAGTGTAACCAGTCTTGATGGGTTTGTCCCATGAGAATTCAGGGATTTCTCCCAACCCGTTGGACAGACGGTGCAGATAGTACTTGGTGATCAACTGTTTGTAAGTAAAGTACAGCAGTTCTCCTCGGAACTCCTTGATGCCGTCAAATACACCTTCGCTGAACCAGAAGGGGTAGAGCGACTGGAAGAAGTAGTAGAATGAGTTCATGCCGATATCTTCGGTGAAGTAGGCCAGCTTTTGCTCTTCGCTACCAGTGAACCAGGGGCTGGAGTAGTTGGAATAGAACACGTAATCGTTACCCTCAAGCGTAACGCCGAACTGTGCAGCGTATTTAGGATCCGTAAAACCGTTTTGCATTTTGATACGGTAGGCCTTGAGGAAAGTGTCAGTGTTCACGAAGTACTGCGGGAACATCTCGTAGGGTGCCGGGAGAACCAGGCTCTGGGTGTCTTTGCGCTGGTACACAGCGGTGTAGAAAGCGTAGAGGAATTGACCTTCATTGAAGTGAACGCGGGCGTAGGCAGCAGTCTTGTAGAAGGTTTCGAAGTCCTTCGCGTAGAAGAAGAGCTTGAACAGGGCGATAGCTTCGTCCCTCATCCTGTCATAGAAGACAGAGAAGGTATGGTATTTCGGCATGAAACCGCCTCTATAGAACATCAAAAACTCTTCGACGGCTGGCTTGTTCTGTAAGTTAACAAATTAACTGGTCAATAGAAATAGTTTATGAAAGTATGCAGTACTGACCACGTCCAAAAACCAATAGTGTTGTGTTCTTACGGTATATTTCTCCAGGTTAGCTTCAACGTCGTATTCTTTGCCGATTTTGTACCACTCAGCATCTTCTTTGATTTGTTTAATGCTTTCCAAAAGATTCAATACTTTTACTTGTCGCTCAACGAATTCAGCGTCAACTGAGAAAAAAATAACAATTCAATTAACTGTACCAACTTGAACCCCATATTATTACGATGGAGTTTCAGCATTTCTGTAACATTTTTATTACAGGATTACATTGTAAGGTTAGGTACTAAGCATTTAAACTTGTGAACTATTTACCTTTTGTACATTTTTAATTCAGTAAGGTTAGTTGCATTTTGATTCAGTAAGGTTAGTTGCATTTTGAAAGTTGTTAAGAAATCTGAAACTATTATGGAATTGCGAATATGGAGACAAGTACTCCAGAAACATTGGTGGCCACCAAAAAATAGAATACTGCGACGAAAAGTCCTTTTTTATGAAATGAGAATTTGTAAAATAATAGAATTGCTAAATGATAATGGTATAACTTAAGTTTTCGGCGTGAATTTAGCATCATGTCAAAAATGATATTGAATCTTATTGAATGATCCTAATTAACAGATAATGACTCGTAACATTTTGTTTTTAATCTTAAAAGTTACTTGTTTCTTTCTAAGTTTTCGATCACGGGAAA
This sequence comes from Acleris literana, assembly GCA_946894065.1. Taxonomy (NCBI): domain Eukaryota; kingdom Metazoa; phylum Arthropoda; class Insecta; order Lepidoptera; family Tortricidae; genus Acleris; species Acleris literana. The sequence continues at coordinate 16,107,982 of OX335684.1, read as the reverse complement.
AAGGTACATTTTCAATGACATTTAACCCGCAAGATCGAATCATTATGTGCTGTAATGTAAGGGGTGCATAGCCTAAACTATTATACCCAAAACAATGATGAGACTTGGAATAATTACAAGATCCACTTATCAGAAAGAGGTTGTAACGGAGTGTAGAGCAAAGTCGCAAGTAAAAGCTATATTATTGTGCATTATTTAATATTTGGGGAAGGTATATGTCCGGCTGTGGTGTTTTTAGCTGACATGATGATGGTAATAATGATGATGATGAAACAGTATTCTTACCAGGTTTGTATTGGACGGTGTGTGTAGGCGGGACGGTCCCGGCGACCAGGGCCACCAGGGCGGCTAAGAACACGACAGTCTTCATTGTTCCTCTGCACAACCTCAACTGTGCTTGACGACGCCAGGTGCGGGGGTTTTATACTAACCGGTTATCACTTCAGTTGCTAGAACGATTATTTTAAATTTATACTTAATCAAAGAGGTCATACCCTTCACACTGACAGTGAAATGGGAGATAATGCAATTCGGAATGCAGATAAGAAATGTGTCTGTGTGTCTTTAGAGCAACCCATTCTTAAACTTGATTTTTTTCCGATGTGATAGTGAAAAGACGTTTGTGTAACTTTGTCGGGAGATTTTCAGATTTTGTTCCATAGAGTTCAAATCTGACTGAGGGTTAGTTGGTGGTTTAGGCAGTAGTGGAAAAAATAGAAACATTTAATGCGTAAATCCTGCATCTGACATTTGAATTGTGCAAGAGTACTTGTATGTGTAGGTATACGGTTTCCAGGTTATGGGTACAAAATTGAATGATGAAACGTGTTGTTGTTAAAACTCCTTGAACTATTCTTTTCCACACACATTGGTGGTTCCTTTGCTTACATAATTATTAAATACGAATTATCTATACAGGGCGTCCCAAGACTATTGGACATGAAGGGAAAGTACCTTAAATATCGTAGATAAGATGTTTTCCTGAAATAAGACTTTATGTTATTTTTAAAAGTTAGTAATACTGCATTCAAAGATATTCTAAAAATTATTTGCTTCGTCTGGGAATCGAACCGACTTAAATGTAAAAAAAAAACACCCGTATTTTTATGATTCCAATCGAAAGAATGAACAAAAAATAATAATTCTTCTTAAGAAACATAGTATTTTAAAAGAAAGGAACAACGTGAAATTAATCATTTTAATCAAATTAAAAACATACATGAAACTGCCAAAGTCAGTTAACTATTTTTTGTAAATATTTTAATTGTATGCTCAAAATTTGATCCCTCTTGTCTTATGCAAATCGCCAATTTTTTTTAATAAATCAGCTGCCTGTTGGTTGTCTTATCATTATTATTATGGTGAATCCTCGATATGATATGGCTCAATTCTGTTTGTAATTCGCCCACGTTGTCGTATTGCTTTTTGTACAGCAAATCTTTCACGTACCTATCACCAAAAGAAGTAATCTAACGGTGAAGTAATGCACGTGCACCTATAATAAGAAAAACTGTGCCAGTAAGTCGTTTATTAAGTGGGTACTTATTTGCGAATAATCAATGCTATCTATGGAATAATAATATCGCTATTTTTCGGACGTCGTCGTCGGTCATAAATAATTTTCTTGAAATTTGAATCAAACATTTTACGGTGTTCCTTTCTTTTAAGATAGTTACTTAAAAAGAATTATTATTTTTTGTTCATTCTTTCGATTGGCATCATAAAAATACGGGTGTTTATTTTTTACATTTAAGTCGGTTCGATTACCAGACGAAGCAAGTAATTTTTAGAATATCTTTGAATGCAATAGTACTAACTTTTAAAAATAACATAAAGTCTTCTTTCAGCAAAATATCCTATCTACGATATTTAAGGTAGGTACTTTGCTTTCATGTCCCATAGTCTTGGGACGCCCTGTATAACTACTTTGTACAAACATTATATATTTTTTAGCTTTTTAAGCATGAGGATGCTATGTTTGTGCTGCATAAATATTTTTTGTTTCTGATTTTCTTTCTTGTTAGAAATCAGTTATGCCTGCTTACAGCAAATATGCCCGATCCATATAAAAAAAATATGGCTTAGAGTATTATTACTTATTCTGATATCAGTACCACCCCCAGTGTCACTTTTTTCTGCAAAATGGATACTCGTAAAGACTCTATAGTCCAGTCCATATTTGATAATGTCGTCTATATAAGTTGTTAACCATAATATTATTATTACGTTTACTTTAAATACTGCTAATATTAACTTTAACTATCAACTTTTTACACCCTTTACAAAGAAAAACTTACTTTTTTTAAAGTTTAAATTAAATATAAACAAAAAAGATGACAAGCTACTGAATGAAGAATATTTTATTTACGATACAAAAATATTGTTATGTATAAAATTAAATAACACAATAACCTAGTAGGTACTATTTTAATTAAATTTGTAGCCTATAACATAATTTTCTTACAATTTATTTCGAATATAAAGTGGAGTCGAGTTAATTTTTAGGGTTCCGTACCTCAAAAGGAAAAAAGAACCCTTATAGGATCACTCGTGCGTCTGTCAGTCTGTCCGTCTGTCACAGCCGATTTGCTCCAAACTGGATCGATCGAGTTGAAATTTGGTACACATATGTAAGTCACTGACCCAAAGGCGGACGCGTAACGTAAATAAATGATTTTTTGACAAGGGGGCCACCTTTGGGGGGTAAATTAGGAAATTAAAAATAAAAGTTTTGCAAACCTTATTGTGTGACATGTCAAATGAAAGGGCCTGTTGTGAGCATCTCAAATGGTCGATTTTTGCGTATTTTCTTAAATAACTTCAAAACTGTTTATGTTAAAGTTATAAAACAAATATATTTGAGATGCTCACAATAAGGCCTTTCATTTGATTAGTCACATAATAAGGTTTGCGAAACATTTTTTTTCTAATTTATCCCCCAAAGTAGCCCCCTTGTTCAAAATTCATTTATTTACGTTACGCATCAGTCTTTAAGCCACCGACTTACATATTTGTACCAAATTTCAACTCAATCGGTCCAGTAGTTTTGGAGCAAATCTGGTATGACAGATGGACAGATGGACAGACAGTCTAACAGACAGGCATATGGTGTGGAGAAGGAACCCTCTCCACGCGAGTCGAACTCGCACTTGGCCGGTATTTCCTGTTTTTTACCTGATTGCCTAAGAAATAGATTGGTTTATACATGGTGTCATTGCGTCATTGGATATAATTTAACCTTCATTCTGCTATTCGGATCAGTTAAGGAATACAAGGACCTTGAACTTGAAGGAGCGCCCACGCGACGCGTAAAATACGGTGACGTTGCGTAAACAAAAGAACGGTACCCTTACCATGAGTTACAATTACCGTACACGCTAACTAGCAGGCGAATGCTCTGTCCCTCGCAGACGTCGCAAGTATTAATATAGAGTGCAAGGGACAGAGCATTCGACTCGCTAGCGAGTACGGTAATTGTAACTCATGGTAAGGGTACGGGTCATATAATAACATGGCGCCAATTTTGAGATACCGTAATTTAGGCACCGTTGAGCTCCGGTGTAGTCGCAGCCTTAATTGCGTTCTTTTTTTGTGTAGCTATGGCGTTTGTAATACAAAAACCGGTCAAGTGCTGTTATAAAGCAAAAGAAAATACTTCATTTGTTATGAACTTCTTTTTCTATGCAATAAGGTATATTTTGGCAAGCCTAAATTTTAATATAAATGTTTAAAGTTTATTGATATTTTCCCAAAATTGTAAACTTCTTTTTATTTTTCGCGTAATTTTTCAGATTTTAAGGTTCATGAACTTCGAAGATAAGGGGGGGGCGGTATTTTTTTGGCTATAAATAAAAAAGTACGTCATGGAAAATAATAAAAAAATAGTTTTGAAATTTGCAGATTGAGCTCTTTCATATGACACCCCGTTAATTTGCTATAATCAAATCACTTTCATTTTCAACCCCACATTCTAGACCCCTTTTCAAATATTAAGAAAAAAACATATTGTTTTTACTAAAAACAGATGCGGGCAAGCAAATACAACTAAGCTTGTCATTTGTAAAATTCATACATTGTCAAGGTGAGCGGCCATTCGTAAAAGTGGAATATAATGATAGATTTATTCAAAATAAACATATTTTGCTATATAATATAATACTCTTAAGTGCATCGGAGCCGAGATATTTAAATATTCATACTTAGGCGTACTTTTGTACTAAAAACTGAATACTTAAATCTTTAAAATCTCCGCTCCGATATTATTTAACGCCATAAATTATATATATATATATCTATGTGTATTTAGAGGTCCTCTAAATAACTATGTAAAAATCATCCGTGGCCGCTGAAAAAAAAAATTTCAATATTCTTCAAACAAATTTACCCAATGCCCTTTCAAGGTGAAATTCAGATAGCTTCTATAGTTTGACCATAAGGGTTCCTTTCTACTACTGTACTTTCTTTGTATTTTATTGATGTTTTTTATTTATTGTTATTTTTATCTAAGAAAGTCATTAAATACCTACCGACTAGCTTCCTCGTTCTACACGCTACGTATTTGATGAATTTGAATCTGCTACGATTCTCATCGTAGCGCATGAGTGGGATCCGTAGCTTATACGAATTGTTGCGCGTTCTTTTCGTTGCGTTGTCCACGCGGGCCTAGTTAGTAATGACCTTCCCTACGAAGCTAGCGGTCCTGGGTTCAAATTCCGGTAAAGGGTGACATTGGCGTGATGAGCAGTGATCGGAATAGGTAGAGTATATTTACCTAAAGTTCACAAAAGGACGTAATATAGAGTGGTTACAACGGGGTGAAATATTAATTTATTTTTATTGAATTCCGGATTTCCGGTATTTTTCTGGTACTAGTAAATGTAGTCGCAACGAATTCTCCACTTTATGACTTTGTTCTACGAAGTTTAGGTAAATATACTCCACCTATTACATAATTAGATATAAGGAATGAGTTACAGGCCCCTTTTATCACAAACTAACATAAAATATCCCATACCGTGAGTAAATATTACCTACGTATATTTAGCATTAAAAATACCGGACATCCGTAATTCAATAAAAATAAAATTTATATTTCACCCGGTTGTAACCACTCTATATTATGTCTTTGTGCGAACTTTAGGTAAATATACTCTACCTATTCCGATCACTGGTGACGAGCGTGAATATTTTGTTCCTGAGTCATGGATGTTTTTTCATGTATTTAAGAATATATTTCGCTATAAAATTATTTAAATATCGTTGTCTAGTACTCATAGTAGTAGACTAGATCAATTAATGTGTCATTGTCCCCTCATATTTATTTGATTTTATAATTCTGGAGGGTTATTATGACATAGGCAACAGGGCCTCTATTCAACACGGTATATTTTTTTTGCTATCGTATCGTCAACGTTGTTACCTCTTATTTACTTGACAGTAATGGCGGTCAAATTAAAAACAATACGGTTACATATCAAAAGCAATAATGTTTTATGGTGAAGAATAGAGACCCAGTTCAGTTTACGCTGAGAGAAAAGGACGGACATATACAATTGATATAGCCATGTCGTTTACGCTCGCCATAAAATGAACAGCATAGCTGCGAGTATGTCACAGGAGGGTTTATGTAATTACGCAACAGAACTCAACAATAATTTCGGGCAGTTGCATAATGAGATTAAAGGCTGATAAAAGGTCGGTTTTATAGCATCAGGGTCAACTAGGTATGTAGGATGTTGGTTTTAATTGCTGTGTACGTACGTGGTAGTATTTATCATAATATACTTATCTATGTATGCATTTTATTAAAGCAGTTTTTTTTTATAGTTTCTGTTACTCGGATGTTTGTAATCATTGATTATTTCTGATTTTGTTAATTGCTTTTGCATTGTCCTTATTCTACGCCGAAATCATGTGGAAGTCATCTATTATGGGATAAGTTGGTCTATGACTCTATGTACATTTACTACGAAAATATATCTTGTATGTATGTATGTATGTATGTAGGTATGTAAACACTTTATTGTACAAAAAACAGAAAATCAAATACAATATTTACAGAATTGGAATGTACAAAGGCGAACTTATCCCTTTAAGGGATCTCTTCCAGCTAACCTTTGGGTGATTGAGGAAAATAAGAAAAGTAGAATGTGGTAGACATTAGTAGGTACAAAAAAAAGTTTACAGAACCTGCGTGAACTAAATTTAGATCTAGAAATACTAACAGAGACATATAAAAGTAATAAAAATAAATATCAAAATAATTAAATACACAGACTTACATATATATTGTAAACGTACATACAATATATATACATTTATACTTATATAATAAAGACAAAGGACAGGATAAAATTATAAGGAGTCAAGCCAGTATGTGCTCAACTTTCCTTGTAGAGATATGCGACCGATTGCGATTGCTAGTAATTGTTTTTGTGTAATAACTAGTTTACATACATACTTACATACAATGTTGGAATGAATAAAGTATTTTACCGAAGTATATGTATGACGGAGCATCGTTTGAGAACCAGAACGAATTACTAGGCAATATTTTTTTGTTGTTTTCGTCGCCCGTCATCTGTCATATAAATGAAATAGAAAATTTACCCGGGCTACGCCCCGGGTACGGACAGCTAATATTATACAGGGTGGGCCAGTGGTAAGTTCTCTTTACGTCTCAACCTCTTTCATGAAAAAAAAACCTAGACTAACGAGAAAGGTATCATTGCCAAAAGTATTTTTTTAATTTTTAAACAAAATGGTGCCTTACACGAGAAAGCATCTAGCATTTTGCATCCGAGCATTTTTTTATCGTGACCATGCAAGTTCTGCGAGAAATGTTTCCCCTAAAATTGATATCGAGGCGAGGTTTATATTGCTTGGCCTCCAAGAAACCCTGACTTAACTCCAGCAGACTTCTTTTTACTTACTTGAAGAGTAAAGTGTACTCGAATAATCCGTCCACCACATCAGAGTTAAAGGAGAACATTCGTCAAGAAATCGAAACAATATCTCCGCTAATTTTAAAAAAGGTTTTTTCAAAATTTACAAACAAGGCTAGAATAGTGCCGCTAACGCAACTGGAGACATCTCGAAGATTTAATTTTTAGCCACATTATTCCATTAATCTCAACGGAACCTTGCATACGAAACTCTAAAAAAAACTGAATTAAGAATCTCCTTCTTTTTAAGGTCCCTTACCCAAAGAGTGAAAACGGGGCCCTATAACAAAGCCTACGCGGTCTATCCGTCCGTCCGTCTGTCTGTCAGCGCAGCCAAGCTAGATACTTCATTTTTTTACAGACTGTGTAATTCTAGTGCCATTACAGTGTGTTACCGGCATGAGGGCTTTCCTTGCTATAGAGTAACAACGGGCAACTCTGTAGCTCTATGTTTATTTTAATTAAAACAAGAAAAAAAAGTGCACACTTGTTTTCTAACAAAAAAAAATTGCAAGCAATGTATACTGTACACTGTGCAATTTAAACACTGTGCATTTAAAGTTAATTTGTAAAGTACCAACACTACCGCTGCAGCTGGGCCTCTGCACCAAAATTCAGGATCGAATACGCTTAGTCCTGTCCTTTTCTCTCGCTTTGGTTACGAATGGAGAAAGAGTGTGACGGAGCCCTTCAATTCTTCGGTCAAGCGTGAGCATGCGCTACGTTTCACTGCTCCTGCGCTTTGGCATATGGACTATGGCTCGGATCATTCGATACTTTTCGGCAAGTAAAATTATATTATTTAAGGATTCATGAAATATCTTTAGAATTATCTTTTGGATTGTTTTAGATTTGTTTTGATTTCTAAATTGTTAAAACAGTGAACGAGCGTTACCGTCAAAGCTGACAAATTCAAGGAGTATTAATAACTCTATGTTTTGCCCCTGTACCAATGTATGCCTTGTACCAAGTAATAACCAGAGATCGGAATAGGTAGAGCTAATTTGTCTAAACTTGACGCATATTCATTCATGCGTGAGAGAGATGGGAATACATTATTGAATGAACATGCATCAAGTTTAGGCAAATTAGCTCTACCTATTCCCGATCTCTGGTAATAACGATACTGATTACGATACTTACACTTAGCTAAAATACGTTGATGGTAGTTAAATTCTACGAAGTTAAGTCCCCTGCCTCACCGGGACGCCATGGTGACGTCGCTGGCCAACATAATTATCCCATACAAATTAACGTAGCCAAACCGTCGCCAAGTGAGTGAGGCCGTCTACTTTTCAATATGAATTGTTTGGCTACGGTGGCCGGCGACGTCGCCATGGCGTCCCGGTGAGGCAGGGAACTAAATTGCAGCGTTACGATAGTTAACTTCGACTTAATTATAGACCTAATAATAGCACCAACACTCTCCTGAAGGTGCTCGCTAAAAGGATAAACGTAAACCCTAACGAACTTTTAAAATTTTACTAACTTATTTTATAAGTTTATAAGTCTATGTTACTAAAATTATGTGATGTGATTATGGATATTCTTTGTCCGAAATAAATATTTTCATTTCATATTTCATATCATTATACCTGCAAATAATATACTTAAACAACATTATTATCGTTTGTTTTTTTTTATTTTATTCAGAAAATTTTAGTTAAAGAAAAAGCCCTAATGCCATTAACACACTGTATAACATTTTTATTATTAAACTGTCCTATATAAGAACAGGTTTTTTATGGCAGGATAACATAGTGAATATCTTTGACAATAACCTTCGCCAGTAATCTTGACCGAGACCTTGAAATACAAACACTGTTTTTTACATATTTTAATCGCATGTGTCGGTAACCTCTGACATTAATTAAATCGCTTGCTGCTGCAATAATCTTTTTTATATAATAAATGCAGGTATTCAATGACAAATCTGACATTAAACAAACCAGATTATGCGTTGGCCTAGTTGACACGAAGCCCTGCCTACGAAGTTAGCGGTCCCGGGCTCAAATCCCGGTAGGGGAGATATAATGTGTGTTGAGCGCTAATATTTGTTCCTGAGTTCTATTTTCTATTCCTGTTTTCTATGTATTTAAGTATATATTTCTCTATGTAAGTATTTATATCGTTGCCTAGTACCCATAGTACAAGCCTAGAGCTTAGTTTGGGACTAGGTCAAGCGGTGTGATATTGGGGAGCCCTTTGTTTCCCATAATTGTATTGGTCATAATGTAATTGTTGACATAATTTTTGATAGTCATAATTTTTTATATCACTGAAACTGTAAACTTTTCAGAAGTTCTGAAATAACTAACGTGTAGACAAGGCTAGGTTAGGTTAGGTTTATTTTTATAAAAATCCTGAAAAAGTAACAGTTTCTTTAAAAAAAAAACACGTTATGACTTGCGATGATTATGACCTAAATCACATTATGACTAAAAATAATTATGTCAGTCAAAATAGACCCGTGACATTGTCCCCTGATATTTATTTTGTTTGATTTTTTATTTTATGTCCAGTAAGGGAAAGTTTTTTTTTGTATGGCATGGAGAACGTGAACGAAAACAGACCACGTGATGATCAATGAGGTCTGTGACCCATAGACATCTTAAGACTGCAAATGCGTTGCCAATCCTGAGAAACACGATGGAATGCCTCTATGCTAGTAATATCATCGGTTGTGTAAACTCCGCACCGGAACACAGCAATGCAAACACTGCTGCTTGGTGATAGGTTAAAGGATAAGATGATGATAGCGATCCAGACGGATCTTGCACAAGTTCTTACGACCACTAACACTAAGTTGAGCACTTACAATTCAATAAATCTTAAGGTTTTTTCAAAGACGTAAGTACAACGGGTTTTTTTTTTAGAAGTAGACTCATAGTTATACCTATTTAAGGACTCAAATTAAAATTACTTCACATATAAAATAAATAAGGCTTGTTCAACACTTACTAATTATATTATTGATATGTAAGCTGTCAAATAAATTGAAACCCCATCACTATGTTACGAAAAATTTGTGGCGAATAATGATAAATTAGACTAAATTGCCCTTTAGCCACTCACTTGCTTCTGGTAACAAGAGCTACCAACTTCGTACGTCTCAAAATGGCTTTAGGTAACAGGAGTAACCAAGCGACGTTTCTGAGATTTATATTTTTTAATCTGTAAAGCGCCCGTTGGATGTGGCCTAAATTGTTTTTAAAGCAAAGACAATTAACATGGCAATATTTAAAAAAAAAATACAGCCAATAGACTAGCACTTAAATATTTTTTATCTACATTACTTTGCAAGGTGTACGAATCGTGAGCTATGACCGTGAGTTGCCGAAAAAGTTCAGTGTTTTAAAAATGCTGTAAGTACTCAATTTAATATATTTCTATTAGTATTATATATCAAACTATTCAGTATTTATTGGATTATTAGATTAAAACTATATTTTAATCCTATTTCACATATACACACAATAAACAGAAAATCACACTTTAAAATAGTTTAACGGTAGTAGTTTGTCGTGGTTGGCGGATTTAACGGCCTATATTACTAAGATTATTAAATATTTACTACATAACTTATAGTAATAAAATGGAATAAGTATTAAGCTTCATATATAAACATTAAAATGTTAAAAAAATACTGTGTAATACACAGGATTGGCTACCGAACATGTGATGACAAATTGTAATTACAAATATGTAACTGTTGTTACCAAAAGCCATTCCGGTATATTTTAAGATTTACGCACAAAATCGACTGAAATATACATTATATTTAAATAATATTAGTGTTTTATGCTATTTATGACTATATTTTGGTGCCTTTGCATCTTAATTGTTTATAAAAAAATGATGATATAATCGCATTATGTCGCGGCTCTTTGCATAATTTTGCATAATCTTTAAAGTGAATAAAAAAAATGATATGATATCGCTTTAGATTTTTACAAAAAAATAGATTCCTACTTTAAATAATCAACTTTTAACAATGTGTCAACTTTGTGTTTCTTTTAAATTATTTTTAGTATAATTATATCCCGTTAAAGAGTAGCAGGACTGATTCTATGTCTTTTCAGCTTTACTGTGTAAAAAAATAATAGCAATACCTTCAGTAAAAGCAAAGTTACCATTTTTTTATTAATCATGATTATGCGCGGGCGTGGGTACGAAAAGTCGAGAGCCATCTAGGCAAGGTTTTGTTGGAACCGCAAGCAAAAAGCAAGAAGTAAAAAGGTAAACGAAGATTCTAACAGAATTCCTTGATTGCGAATGTTATTTGTAATCTTACACACCGAAGTTTCTAACACGGGGATTAGCAGATACTATAAGTTTATTAACCTTTAAAAAATAAAATATAAATACTACATTCAATAACACATTTATTTTAAAAATAAATAAATACATAGGTAAAAGCTATTTAACATGTAACAGTTTTAAGATATACATTCTATAAAGACTTTTTCTCTGCGCTCGATGAACTTAACCATTTAGACAGGAACCACATTGTTGAAACCGTAGTATCCCTTGACATTGTAGTCGTTGGCGTACTCCTCTCCCTCGTGGTAGATGAACACATCCTTATAGAAGAAGTTGGGCTGCTTGAAGTACGTCTCGAAGACGGGGCGGTCGAACGGATAGGAGAAAGGCTTGTTATCAGGAATGTATTTGGCGTAGGCAGCCATTTCCGTGGGCAGGGGGGTGTACGGGTACACGACAACGTACAGCTGGAAGGGGAATCCACCCTTAGTACCCTTAGGCAGCATCATCCTGTTTGGTGTGTAGAAGAAGTTCTCAGACATGTCCAGAGGAACCTGTCCTTGCTCAAGCATCTTTAAGACTGAAGCTACAGGGATGGAGTCTTCCTTGTAGACAATGAAATCATTAGAAGTACGTTCGATCTTGTTCTGTCCAGCGGTGAGGTTGTAGTGGAACCAGTCCAGCTCAACGAAGTTCATCCAGTTGTCCTCAATGCTGAGAGGGTAGCCCTTGCTGTCGAACTTGGGTCCCAAGAAGAATTTGACGACAGCGTTGGTAGCGACGTCAGATTTCACATCAACAGTAACAGTGAACGGCTGGTGGTTAAGACGAGGCTGGCGAACCCTGTAGCCCATCTCTTGTGTGTCGGATTGGAACTCCTCCACGCTGTAGAAGATGTCGTTTTGTATATCGAAGTCAAAGAATTCGAAGAAGGTGGCCAGTTTGTCGACCGTGACATCGTTAACCTTGACACCCTCGAAGTGGAGCTGGCTGTAGGTGTAGGGAGCCAAGTACTCTTTGTATTGCATAATGTAGTTCAGAACGTAGGCGTAGAACTGGTAGAAGACAGGGTCGCGCAGAGAGGTCTGGTAGAGCTCCAGCGCACTCGGGAATACGGTGTACCTGTAAATTGTAAACGTTGTAATTATACTTCTCAACACGCATAATTATGATGTAACATCATCATTAAATTTAAGAGCCAGGCTCTTGTCGGTGGAGTAATTGCCACTTTTCTCTATCCTGTGCCAGCCTTTTCACCTCCTGATACGACACGACATTCGCCTTCCGTCTTATTTGGTTAAAGTATGTGAGCCTAGGTCTTCCTCTTCCTCTTTTTCCTTCGACTTTACCCTCCAAAATGTTCAAAAAGAAAAGAGGTTGAAAGCGTTTGAGATGTGGTGTTGGCGAAGGATGGAAAAAATTAGCTGGACGGAAAAGAAAACCAACGAAGAAGTTTTGAAGATGGTGAACGAGAAAAGACATATTTTAAAAACTATAGAATGTAGAAGAGGAAAGATGATGGGCCACTTGATGCGGCACGATAGTTTCTTTTTATGATGTAACACTCAATGAAATTAAAGTAAAAGGGTTATTCTTACTTGTCAACTGGCTCAGGAGTACCAGCAAGAAGATGACGGGCAATGATTTCATAGTAACGTTCGTAGTTCCTAGGGGACTTCTCGTACAGATCGACGTTGGTGAACCAGTAGTTGCCAACGAAGTTGATGGCCTGAGAGTTGTGGAAGTCAACCTCCTGGTTGTACTAAAACAGAAAATAAACGAACGTTATTTGTTGTACTTGATAGAACGTAAAACAACAAACAACATTAAACAATAGACACTTACAGCCTTGAAGTGGCCCTGTTCCAAGTAGTACAGGAAAGAGCTTTCGAAACTCTTAAGGAACTGAATGTATTCTTCATTTTCGTATTTGTTAATTTCGTAGTAATCGTTCCTTTGGAAGAAGGGATAGTAGGTAGACAGTTGGCAAGTGTAACCAGTCTTGATGGGCTTGTCCCATGAGAATTTAGGGATTTCTCCTAACCCGTTGGTGAGACGGTTCAGATAGTATTGAGCGATCAGCTGTTTGTATGTGAAGTAGATAAGTTCTCCGCGGAACTCCTTGATGCTGTCGAATTCACCTTCGCTGAACCAGAAGGGGTAGAGCGACTGGAAGAAGTAGTAGAATGAGTTCATGCCGATATCTTCGGTGAAGTAGGCCAGCTTTTGCTCTTCACTACCGGTGAACCAGGGGCTGGAGTAGTTGGAGTAGTACACGTAGTAGTCATTTTCCTGAACAATGCCGAATTGTTTGACGTATGTGGGATCCGAAATGCCGTTTTGCATTTTGGTGCGGTAGGCCTTGAGGAAAGTGTCAGTGTTCACGAAGTACTGCGGGAACATCTCGTAGGGTGCGGGGAGAACCAGGTTCTGGGTGTCTGGGCGCTGGTAGACAGCGATGTAGTATGCGTAGAGGAATTGACCGTCGTTGAAGTGAACGCGGGCGTAGGCAGCAGTCTTGTAGAAGGTTTCGAAGTCCTTCGCGTAGAAGAAGAGCTTGAACAGAGCGATAGCTTCCTCCCTCATCCTGTCATAGAAGACAGAGAAGGTCTTGTGTTTCGGCATGAAACCGCTTCTATAGAACATCAAGAACTCTTCGACGGCTGGCTTGTTCTGGAAATATATAAATTACTGATCAGTGGTTTATCCCACAAACATTAATACTAGTATACAAACCAGGATAGTTATGTATTATGTTACTTACGGTGTAGTTTTCCACGTTAGCTTCAATGTCGTATTCATGGCCGATTTTGTACCAGTCAGCATCTTTCCTGACCTGTCCAATGCTCTCCACAAGGTACAAGACCTTTTTTTGACGCGTAACGAAGTCAGCGTCAACTGAAAAAGGATTTTAATTAGTTATATATCAGACGGTAATCATTAGAAGATTCGTTTTAATTTAAAAAAATGGGTAAGTGCGAGTCTGACTCGAGCACCGAGGTTTCCGCACCGTACTTGTATACTTAATATAATTATAAGAAACCTAAAAAAAATTTGCTGCTGCTTGCTGTCTTCATACTTTAGCAGCGCCATCTCTCTTGAATTTATATAATATTCTGTAGGTACTTCACAAACCTTAGCACTAAGTTTACCCTGTGTGTGACTGTTTTTTCTTTTCTAAAAACCTATAAGTGTCAGAGCAATTTTTTTTCCTGTAATATTTCATTATTTTGTATATACCTAATCTTTTTGTAGCGAATTTAATCTTCAGTAATTTCTTAAATAAAATGGGAGAGCATGGTAATTCCCTTTTGTGTGTTACGTTAATTACAAATATATTTATATCAAAAGTCATCAATTTGAAAAATAAAATTAAATATTGTTATCCTATTCAACTTAAGACCTTTTGTAACTCTGTTTATTCGCTGCCAACAGTTCTAATGATGAGACCTACTACAACTCCTAAACGAAAACTTAAGGACTGAGTGCAAATAAACTGTGACAAATTTTCAGTATTATACAGAAATAATCCAGAGTAAATATTCAGAATAGTATTCCAAAAATGGTTTTAGCTAGTTTATTAATAACTCCAAAACTAAAATAATAGCAGTAGCCCTAGAAGCAGTCAAATCAAGTGGCGCATGTAGGCTTAAGTAACGTTAAACTAGCTGTCATACTACGGCACGGTAGACCACCCACGGTACAGGGGGTAAGATGATCTTGGCTTTTCGGCAAGACTTATTAGCCTGTTGACGACCAAAGAGGACAATATAATTTTGGTGGTATCAAAGGTGAAGAATGAGAAATAAAGTAAAATGAGCCACTTATATAGTCGTCTTTACGCAGTACTGCAATATTACGGACGCCGGTGGTGTCATAACTTTTATTTTCAAAGCTAAGCTTAAAAAGTTAAAATAAAAACTAACCGCCTAAATTAATTTTAATGAACTCGTACAAAAAGTATTGTTCACAATAGTGTCATATTCAAGCTTTTTGATCTCGTACCTTACTTAGGCCACTCAGCAAGCTTTCCCAGCCTAAACACGGTACTCGACTAAAAAGCTCTCTATTATAACACGATTGTGAAAACTACTATATAATAATATCCAAGACTAAGGAATAAATACTATCATCACAAGAATAGTGGCCCTTACCGGGAATCGAACCAGAGACTGCTATCTTCTTAGGCAGGATTACTACCGACTAGGCTAAGCGTGTTGTAATGAATATTTCAATATACTTATATTGGCGTAGGTACGTAAATAAATTTAAAGGTAACAATAATTTAAAGGCAACTTTTTCAGGGCCTTTATTCTAGGCGGAAAAAATCATAATGTCTTTGACGGACGTGTTATGGTATTGTTTGTACCGCCTAGTTGTAATATAGGCCCAGGCTTAAATTGAGAAATAATTGGTGTTATTACAAAAACTTAAGCAACCGTTGAACACTTGTTAGTAAATATGAATCCATAGAAATATGTCACTTTAGACTTGTTTAACTTATTTTCAAACTTATTTAAATTTTACCAGCAATTAAAATACGGTAATAAAAAAAACCGGTCTGAGTGGAGAGCCTTGGGGGAGGCCTATGTCCAGCAGTGGACGTCTTTCGGCTGACATGATGATGAATAAAAAAAAAACAAGGTTAAATAGAATTATACGTTTGGATATGCTTATCTCAATAAATTACGCAAATTGTCATAACTCGCAAAACAATTGATTGAGGACATAACTAGATGAGTGTTTTTGCAAAAGTATGAAACCTAAAAGGATGTACTCTTAGCAGATGGACTCGATGGTCAAACGGGAAATAATGGAGAGAGATACTACAGTTTTCTTACCAGGTTTGGTCTGGACGGGGTGGGTCGGGGGGACGGTCCCGGCCGCGGCCAGGGCCACCAGAGCGGCTAAGAATACGACAGTCTTCATTGTTCTTCTGCGCAACCTGAACTGTGCCGATCGACGCCAGGTGCGGGGTTTTATACTAATCGGTGGTCTTATCGCTCCATGGAGACAAGCAGTTGTTTTGAGCAGTTTTTTATCTAGAGATGTGCCGAATACACGTTCAGCCGGATACTAATGTTTTCCCGTATTATTTGGTTCAATTTTAAACATTCATGAGCCGCATGTTGAAAACAATTTGGTACAGGTTTGCGTGGCAACCGCAAGTTGACAGTCAAGTACATTAGTGTCTTGATTTAGATTTTCGTCGGCATCATCGTTTGTTGTGATAATTAATAAAATAACGATTAGAACAGTACTGTGCAAGGCTAAGTATTTTCGAAATTAGTGGACATAAACGTTAAAGATCTCAAGTAGATCCCACTATCCCACTAATATCTTAAATGCGAAAGTTTGCGTGTGTGTGTTATTTGGTTACTCCTTCATGCTACAACGGCTGAAAGGATTTGGATGAAATTTGGAAAAAAGTTACCTTATACCCTGGATAAACGTATAAGTTTTTTTTTAGGAAATTTTAACATTCCCGAGGCAATAACAATAATCGAGATCCCCCGCAACACTGGATGGCCAAATTACTAATTCTACGAGGACGACGTTACGTGCAGTACCTAGTTTTGATTGAATTGGAATTGTAAATGAATGTTACTTGCACATTACATGTGACTAATCAGACAAATATTGAAAAGATGCCTATAAATAATTCGCTAAATAATTGGTAATTGTAATAAACAAACATATAATAAATAATGCCGAATGTGCGGAATTCCGAATAATTACAGAATACTTGGGGCATCTCTAGTTCTTATCAGCCGCGACCTTTCACATTGACATCATAATGGATGATAGTGATAGCGGTCATTTTTTTGGAGGAAGATATTTTATAAAATATGGTCTATATTATAAGCCCTAAATTCTTTCGTCCTATTTTTATACCTTATACCATTGGTCATAATGATTGTTTTAAGTGCTCAGTCACGCTATCATTATGCAATCGGCACATTCGGCTTATAGGGTTGTAGTAGGATGTGCTATTATTCTAAATTTGAAGTAGAAATATTTAAGGCGAGGGATCAGCTTTGAATTAATTCTAAAACTTATAAGGGGAAGAAGCGACGGGTAATCAACATCAGAGTGTATGATTTTGAAGAGACAGACCAATTCGTTGGATTTACGACGTGAGGCTAATGATGGCAGTTTTTTTTAACCCTATACTTGACATTGTGCATTTTTATGCACATTACTCTTTTAAAAAATCTAGAGAGGAAATTAAGGACTTAGCAATTATTTTTAACGCGCATTATTTTAACTGATATTCCAATAAGTCGGAGTAATATTATTTTGTACTGCTAGGTTAATCCATTTTGACAGTAGCACGCAAAATAACGGACCGAAAACCTGCGTTTACGCATCGTTTCATAAAAATAATTAATTTTATAATTTTTTTGCTTCCATGATGCTAATTTATCGTTATTACGGTATAAGTAAGTATATTTCCAATTCACAATAGCAATCTTGGTATATCAAAACAACATAACAATGGCCTCTAACGTAGGATTTATGCATATGTATCTATAAATGCACAAAACCAGCTACACCATTAAGTAATGTTCATCCTGCTATGTATCTTTAAAGATACATTACCCGGTACGCTATATTTTAGCTATGTATCTTTATGGATACACAGCCAATTTCCGGATTAACAAAACCTAATTTTAATCCTATTTTTGTTGGTATACACTGTTAGTTATGCTTTATATTTCAAAATTTGGTGTCTTAATACCTAGCTGGTACCATTGTCAACCTATGTTCAGAGTGTTTTACTGTTAAATTTGCAACCAGGGTGGTGATTCTCTCAACAAGCAAAGGTGATCGCTCGCTCGAGTGAAGGTCCAAGCGTCGAGTTTAAGTAGTCCCGACAGAGCGAACAAAACACATTTTAGCGCGTGTATTCAATTTGGCAGCATGACTTCACCAACGTATAAGGCTCCCTAATTGACAATGCACGCGCTAAAATGTGTTTTGTTCGGTCGGACGGGACTACTTAAACTCGCCGCTTTTATTCGCTCGTCCGTTCGACCGGCCGCCGTTTTTTGAGAGAATAACACACCAGGTGTCTGAAAACATTCATATCGATAATGCTTTCACGTTTTTCGAATCATACTGTTATAAAAGAGCCTATTTTTGTCGCCATTAAATTTTAGAAAGCCTAGTCTAACCCTAGACTTATCCTAATCTTGCACTAATCTCATACGGGTCTTCTTTTACCGTTTCGGAAAGCCTATGTAGCATCCATTGACATAAATGTTTATTCTTGTCAAAATGTTCCTATGAGGTGGAAAAAACACCAACGAACTAACTGCCCCGCTTTTTAATGGTCTTGAATGCGGTTTTTTGATCTGCTCGCGCTAGCATTTCAGTCATCCGTATCATTTACTGCGCCGACTGCAGTTGGTCGACGGCCACTTCTGTCTGTCACCTTCAAGGCTAGCTTTGAACCTTTTGAACTAATTAGACCATCTAAAAATATTTTCCGAAGAAGGCTAGAGTGTTCTTTATCTAATCTTCAACGGTGAAACCATAACACTTTAGAAAAAAAAAAAATTTAAGTCATGTATAGATCGTTAACGCAAATGTCTTTGTTTACGCTGCAGCGAAGCAGACAAAAAGCGGAAAAATGCACCAAAAAGTTATATTCCCTCATAATTACTGAAAATTATACATAGATCTATCTTTTAGGAATAATTTGTGAAATAAGTTATTCACATGATTGTGTTAATTTAAATTTCGCGTTTCAATGCTTTTATTGTGACCTACGTGGTTTATTTAGTCGTAGGTCTAAGAATCGGAAATAAGAAATACCAAAATCTAATAAAGTTGGAGCACTTTAAAGTAGTAATTATGTTTTTTTTTCATTTCTTAGTTAATAGGTCCTACAAAAATTAATTACTGATATTAATATTTAATCTAACGTTACTTATGGCTTTAATAAGGTTATAAAAATAAAGCAAAAGCTCAAAATTTCACATTGAATACAGATTTTTGTTACGTTAACTGCTGAGCAAGTCAAATAATAGTTTTTCTCTTTTAAATAGGCCTATTTTCATTTATTTATTTTTGATAAGTAATATTAAAAATATTTTTTTGAGTACTCATTTTATGACGGTGTGTCTCCCTGGATACGTATACTTTTCTATGTACATTTGTGACGACATGGCGGTGTGCATTTAAAGATACATTCAATTAAACACAAATTTAAAACGATGGATTTTTTATATTATTTTTTCAGACATCTTCAGACCCCAAAAAACACGATTCATAAAAAAAACCAACAACATTTCAGAAAAAAATGTCTTGCCAAGTATAGGGTTAAGTCTACTTGCTTACGATCGAACCTCTTGGCTAAGATGAAGTCTACAGCAAATTAAGTTTAAGAATTTTTTCGGCAATGCTTCAATTCTGTCACTATGCACTGCATAGTACAGATACCAAATACCCGATCCATATTCAGCGATGCTTCTCACTAGTGAAAAAATGTAATTGTTAAAGGTTTCGATAGATGCCCCTTAATGCCTACATGCTGACTTCTATTTTCAAAGTAAGATTTTATCCATCTGAGTAAAGAATGATGGGCAAAAATGTATGGAACCCAGCCGAATCACCAATAGAATTATAACTTATGTAGGGTTATTGATCCCACTATTTGCTGTAATTGTCATTATGACGACTAGACTGTGAAGGCTGGGAGAATCGAGATATTTTTTTAACCCCCGACGAAAAAAGGGTCGGTATTATAAGTTTGACGTGTAAGTGTATTTGTTTAAACGGGGTAATCTCTGAATACACCCGTCGGATTGGAATAAATCTTTTTGTACATGATAGCCAGTTTCATGAGGAATAGTTTAGTGTAAATAATCGGTCAAGCGTGAGTCGGATATACGCGAAAAAGCATTGCAACGCATGCGGGGCACAGCTATAAACGTTGTGTGTGTGTGAATATTTGCAGGCTGATAACTCTATTCACCGGGGTTTTTGTAGTTTGCCCCCGTATTAGAAAATGAAGCTTATGTGATTGCGAGTGCGTTAGGCAATAGCCCCTCTGGCCCTGATGGTATCCCTCCGTCTTTTATATGAAACTGATAACACAAAGTTAGCCTGCCTCTTTGTAATCTATTCAACAAATCAAATCAATCGGGTGTATTTCCCAATCTTTGCAAATAGCTCACGTAATTCCCAGTAACAAATCAGGCGATAAGAACCGAATTGTGGAAACTAAAGACCTGTATTTTGTCTACTTTTGGGAAAATACACATTATATTCTCACTTTGTTTTTGTAGCAAATAGATCTACTGTAAGTAACTTATTATACAAAAACTTTAAAAAAAAACGCAAAAAAAAAAGGCGCAGACAAACGCGATATATTATATGTACTTCTCTAAAGCCTTCGACAAAGTCAATCTCTCTATTTTCTGTCATAAGCATGACGACGCGCTGGCCTAGTTGGTAGTGACCCTGTCTACGAAGCTAGCGGTCCTGAGTTCAAATCCCGGTAACGGCAGATATTTGTGTGATGAGCGCGAATATATGTTCCTGAGTCAGGGATATTTTCTATGTATTTAAGTATATATTTCTCTATATAAGGACTTTATTTACATCCAACTAACCTACAGAATTCAACATTAATACAATTAAAAAAACAACGTATTTAAATTTAAATTAAACTAAGCTACTCAAATATTAAAGATATAAATAATAATCACCACTACTTTGCAAATAGCGTCATTCCCATTAACAAATCAGGCGATAAGAACCGAATTGTGGAAATTATAGACCTTAGCTAGATCAAAACTTTTTATTTTTCGATTCTTTCGGTATTGTATTGTATTTTATTGGATACATATTTTACATATCCCTGCCTACTGAGGAGCTTCAAGGCACAGTCAAGTACACAGGTCTATCAGAAAGTCGTCAGAGCCACTTCTAATAGCTTCTGCTTTCCACTGTCACAAGATATACCAACGAACATACGTGTAAAGGTAGGACTGCTTTTAGAAGTTTTCTTAGTGCAGGGGGCTTTGCCATCGCCCCCTTCGCCTTCCGTTTTGTTCTGCCTATGAACGCTGTTTAATTAACCTTGCCAAATTTACATACCGAGGGGTTTTAAGCACCAGCGAAACCAAATGCATTGTTATTTTATTCAATGCCTTAAATTAGTGTGTCTAGCG
This sequence comes from Acleris literana, assembly GCA_946894065.1. Lineage (NCBI taxonomy): Eukaryota > Metazoa > Arthropoda > Insecta > Lepidoptera > Tortricidae > Acleris > Acleris literana. The sequence continues at coordinate 16,086,591 of OX335684.1, read as the reverse complement.
CGTGCGGTTTTTTGCATAAAAACTTTTAGCATTATTTCATTATTACTACGTTCGAAAAGCACAATAAATGTTTAGCATAAAAACCAATTGCATAATTTTGTTTTGGTGTTGTCGGTCCGAGGCGGGATGCTGGCGCATAGGTTCGCGCGTTGCAGTGCTCAAGTGAAGCTGACTTTATTTAGAGCGTACTGTCAAAGTTTCTATACGTGCGGCCTGTGGGCTAGTTTCAGGCTGAGGCCCTACAATACCCTGCGAATCCAATATAATAACATTTTCAGGATGCTGTTTGGGCTTCCTCGATTCTGCAGCGCCTCTGGGATGTTTGCCGGAGCTAGCGTAGAGGACTTTTATGCAATAGTACGTAAGAAGACGGCCTCTGTGGTGAGGCAGATGAGGGGGAGCACAAATAGCATACTGGAAACGATAGCAGGGAGGTGGGATTCGGATATTCTCCGCCGATACACCGGCCTTCATGTCTTAAGACTGAAATAGTTTATGTAACTTTTTAATATTAATGTACTAACGTAGTTTTTTAAGTATTTTTGTAACTAACAACCTATGGATCTCGAGAAATCTGTTTTTTTTTTTTTTTTTTTTTTTTTTATAATTTTATAAGGTATACGGTAAATAACATAACATTCTTATATCATGTTTATCATTATCTTGTTCTAATACTTACATTTTAAGTCAATTTCTTCTTACTATGTTAGGATAGGTTAGAACCTTGCCATCCATTATTAGTAAGAAGTAACTAGTGACCAAATAATAATTTGTCTTTTTTTCAACCTATAGACCATAAAGAAATTATGCATTTCGTGGTAATGCATAATAATTGCTATATAATTGGATTCTTGTACAGATCTAAATTATGCAATTCGTGTTATACAAAATGAAAATTAGTTCTTTAGTTCTATGCAAGTATAAATCAGATTAGTTATTAATACACTTAGGTCATATAAAATTATAGCTCATGAAAATTAGGCCCTTATTATTACACTTTATGGCATAACAGTCATTACGGCAAATGTGTACCCCAAGAAAGCTACTATTTCTTCCTATGGAGACACAACAATATAATCTACACCGGTAATTTTAACATGTCACATATTTGATCGGCATCATCATCATGATTAGGGAATGCAAATAACTGGTTATAACCGGTTTTAACCGGTTATTTTCATACAAAAACGGTTAATAACCGGTTAAATTGCATTCCCTAATCATGATTTACTGTCATTAGGTACAAATGGAAAATCGTCCACGTGAAATAACCATTCTGAAGTTGGGTCAAAAGTAATATAGTATTTAAAGTGAATTTAGTCAAAATGTAATTGTGCTGAAAAGTATTTATGACCAAATTTATAATCGTTGTAAATTAATTAAGTCCCAATGGAATTTCGTCCATTATAAATTATGAGCTAAATGAAATACGCACAAGTGAATGTAGTCTAATATGAATGAAGACCATATAAATTTAATATAAATTGTACATATTTCAGGTAGGACGTATTTACAATTGGTCATATTTCTGAGTGCACGTAAATACAAATAGACGTAATTTTTTCGACCAATATCATATTGGACAATTTTACTATGAGACATGATTCCATTTTAGACGTTATTCAGGATGGACAATTTTCCTTTTGTACCTAATGACAGTAAATCCATCATCATTAAAATATTTCTCATTCGTCCAACTACATTTATGACGGTGACAGTAAACTTGGGACTTGAAATTTGGAGGGAAGATTCCTCGGATATTTTAGGGGAGCATTTAAGAAGGGATTTTAAGAAATTCATCCCCTAAGAGGTTAAAAGGTTAGCGATAAACTAATTATGCATACGAAGTCGGCCTTATAATTTTGTTACTATTCTTGTATGTATGTAAATACTTTATTGTACAAACGGGAAAATAACAAACAACAAAATAGACAGAAACACAACAATGAAAGGGACTACTACTATTGTGTTACCGTCCTTGAAAAACAATTACCATTTTACTTTGTAATAAATTCCTAATCTATGATAAAATATTGCCATTTGCGTGTGTTAAAAACAAGCGAGTCAGGTAAACTTCAGAAATGGTAAAGATTTGTAAGTAGTTTTGGTAACAAAAACATTAGAATTATCTTAATATCTTTAAAGTTTGTTTTTAAACTATTAAAAACGAAACTTACTTTTAGAACTTACTGTATAGGTATTGAAAGTTAAAAAAAGCATTGCCGATTGAAATATCAATAAATGAATATAGTAACGAAACGGAAACCAGCATGAGCTCAAGCCCAAGCCAATCTATATATATAAAAGGCAAACCTGACTCACTGACTTATATATCATCGCACAGCCGAAACTACTGTACTTAGAAACTTGAAATTTGGTACAGGGTTTCCTTTCCTGATGTAAATGAGCACTAAGAAAGGATTTTCCGAAAGTAGACCCCCAACGGAAAGAAATAGGGAGAGTAGCGGGAAACTAATTCTACGCGTCCGAAGTCGCGGGCGTCCTCTAGTATTTTATAAAACTCTTGCTAAATTAAGACACCTAACTAAGAGAACTAAAAATGTTCTAACATTTTCTAACATCCAAGTTCAACAAGTGTCTTAGTGTACATTTGACAACAGGTTTTTTTTAAAGTTGTTCTAAAAAAATTATGGTTATAGAAGTTTGTCTCAAAACATTTTTTTAAATATTTTTTATTATTCATTTACAGAGAAAAAATATTGAATATCATCAGTGTTTGCTATGTATGGCTTTGGACTAGTGTAATTTTATTTGTTACCGTGATACGTAGTACTAGCCGTGACGTAGAAATGATCAAGTGGCGTTTAAGCTCTTCAGCCATGAGCATTTTTTTTTCTTAGTGTGTACATAGTGGACAAAAAAAAGTGTGCTATTCAGAAAACCTTTAAAAAAACTGTTGTCAATTAAAAAAAACGTCTTTTTAGGGTTCCATAGTCAAACTAGGAACCCTTATAGTTTCGCCATGTCGTTCATCCGTCCGTCCTTACGCAGCCTAGCTTATAAACTCTTAGTACTAGAAAACCGTAATTTGGCAAAAAATATACATAATAGCCATGCCAACAAAGTAGTAAAGTAAAACATTGATTTATTTATTTATTTATTGTACCTCCCCACACGTTACGTGGGGATGTATTTTTTTTCTCGTCTACTCCATTCTGTGGGGTATCGTTGGATAGGTCTTTCAAAAATATTGGGGGCTGCAATAACTATTTTTCGATTAAGGGATTCGTTTATGAAATATTAAGCTTTAAAGCGCAAATTTTTGTTAAAGTCAAGTGTCCCCTCCGCCGTACAGCCAAAACTTATACAAAAAATCTGAAAAATATCTTCGATGAAAGCGCATATAACAAATTTAAAAGAAAAACTATCACGACTATGTAGACTTTATTGGTTCCTGAGATACAAGTGACTAAAGTGTTTATACCTACTAAAATTCTGGGGTCCTAGTGAAAAAGAGTACAAGTCGAGTTAACTCGTAATAAAAAAGGTCATGAACTGAGTATAAGTACTAGACTTAAACCCTTTTTCACTTGATCTTCAGAAGACTTATACCCTTTTTCACTAGGACCCCAGAATTATCTAAGACAGTACCAAATAACTTTAAATAGAGAATTAGTTCATACTTGTTGTTTTTTGAGTTCGTTTTTGTGAATAACGGCTTTGGAACCCTACACTGAGCATGGTTAGACATTCTCTTGCCCGGTTTTATTAACTATGTTATTTGTGACACAAGTAGGGTATGTATGGTAATAATTATCTTTTTAAGAAATAAAATTCAAACATTATGATTATTAAATAGGATATTTATTTTTAAAATAAATATATACAAAGATACAAGTTAGTGCACATGTAACGGTACTAACATGAACATTCTAAAAAGCTTTTCTCTCTCCTCTAAATCCTGTTATCCGTTTAGAGCGGAACCACGTTGTTGAAGCCGTAGTATCCCTTGACATTGTAGTCGTTGACGAACTCCTCTCCCTCGTGGTAGATGAACACATCCTTATAGAAGAAGTTGGGCTGCTTGAAGTACGTCTCGAAGACGGGGCGGTCGAAAGGATAGGAGAAAGGCTTGTTATCAGGAATGTATTTGGCGTAGGCAGCCATTTCCGTGGGCAGGGGGGTGTACGGGTACACGACAACGTACAGCTGGAAGGGGAATCCACCCTTAGTACCCTTAGGCAGCATCATCCTGTTTGGTGTATAGAAGAAGTTCTCAGACATGTCCAGAGGAACCTGTCCTTGCTCAAGCATCTTGAAGACTGAAGATACAGGGATGGAGTCTTCCTTGTAGAAAATGAAATCATTAGAAGTACGTTCGATCTTGTTCTGTCCAACGGTGAGGTTGTAGTGGAACCAGTCCAGCTCAACGAAGTTCATCCAGTTGTCCTCAATGCTGAGAGGGTAGCCCTTGCTGTCGAACTTGGGACCCAAGAAGAATTTGACGACGGCGTTGGTAGCGACGTCAGATTTCACATCAACGGTAACAGTGAACGGCTGGTGGTTGAGACGAGGCTGGCGAACCTTAAAGGCCTTCTCTGTGTTGGATTGGAACTCCTCCACGCTGTAGAAGATGTCGTTTCCGATATCGAAATCAAAGAAATCGAAGAAGGTGGCCAGTTTGTCGACCTTGACATCGTTAACCTTGACACCCTCGAAGTGGAGCTGGCTGTAGGTGTAGGGAGCCAAGTACTCTTTGTATTGCACAATGTAGTTCAGAACGTAGGCGTAGAACTGGTAGAAGACAGGGTCGCGCAGAGAGGTCTGGTAGAGCTCCAGCGCACTCGGGAATACGGTGTACCTGTAAATTATAAAAAGTTGTAATTATATTTCACAACACGCATTATGATGTAACACTCAATGAAATTAAAATAAAAAGGTTATTCTTACTTGTCAACTGGCTCAGGAGTACCAGCAAGAAGATGACGGGCAACGATTTCATAGTAGCGTTCGTAGTTCCTAGGGGACTTCTCGTACAGATCGACGTTGGTGAACCAGTAGTTGCCAACGAAGTTGATGGCCTGAGAGTTGTGGAAGTCGACCTCCTGGTTGTACTAAAACAGAAAATAAACGAACTTTATTTGTTGTCCTTGATAGAACGTAAAACAATAAACAATATTAAACAATAGACACTTACAGCCTTGAAGTGGCCTTGTTCCAAGTAGTACAAGAAAGAGCTTTCGAAACTCTTAAGGAACTGAATGTATTCTTCATTTTCGTATTTGTTAATTTCGTAGTAATCGTTCCTCTGGAAGAAGGGATAGTAGGTAGACAGTTGGCAAGTGTAACCAGTCTTGATGGGCTTGTCCCATGAGAATTTCGGGATTTCTCCTAACCCGTTGGTGAGACGGTTCAGATAGTATTGAGCGATCAGCTGTTTGTATGTGAAGTAGATAAGTTCTCCGCGGAACTCCTTGATGCTGTCGAATTCACCCTCGCTGAACCAGAAGGGGTAGAGCGACTGGAAGAAGTAGTAGAATGAGTTCATGCCGATATCTTCGGTGAAGTAGGCCAGCTTTTGCTCTTCACTACCGGTGAACCAGGGGCTGGAGTAGTTGGAGTAGTACACGTAGTAGTCATTTTCCTGAACAATGCCGAATTGTTTGACGTATGTGGGATCCGTAATGCCGTTTTGCATTTTGGTGCGGTAGGCCTTGAGGAAAGTGTCAGTGTTCACGAAGTACTGCGGGAACATCTCGTAGGGTGCGGGGAGAACCAGGTTCTGGGTGTCTGGGCGCTGGTAGACAGCGATGTAGTATGCGTAGAGGAATTGACCGTCGTTGAAGTGAACGCGGGCGTAGGCAGCAGTCTTGTAGAAGGTTTCGAAGTCCTTCGCGTAGAAGAAGAGCTTGAACAGAGCAATAGCTTCCTCCCTCATCCTGTCATAGAAGACAGAGAAGGTCTTGTGTTTCGGCATGAAACCGCTTCTATAGAACATCAAGAACTCTTCGACGGCTGGCTTGTTCTGGAAATATATAAATTACTGATCAGTGGTTTATCCTTTATAAATAAATACTATTACACCAACCAGGATAGTTACGCATTTTGTAACTTACGGTGTAGTTTTCCACGTTAGCTTCAATATCGTATTCATGGCCGATTTTGTACCAGTCAGCATCTTTCCTGATCTGTCCAATGCTTTCCAAAAGGAACAAGACCTTTTTTTGACGCGCAACGAAGTCAGCGTCAACTGAAAATAAAGGATTTTAAATTAGGCTTTTATTTCGGGTATCAGGCAACAATAAACATACCTTTAAAGAGAAATACATAATTATATACCTACATAGAAATCGAGTAAGACCCAGTAACGAATTGTTGCGATTATCACATTAGCCATAATATACATTTTCATGGGCAAATATGTCCCGGAATGGATCGCGAATCTGATTTAATCCTTGACGGGCAAGTAGAAATTGGTCATTTTTAATAGTATAAAGAAGGAAAAATAGTACATAGGCCTGTGTTATGGCTCGTATGGTAAGGATGGCCCTGATCGTGGGTCTGGATAAATATTTACGATCACAAAACATCACACGTGTTGCCAACCATAAGGACCTTGGTAAAATGGCTTTATCCTAGACATTTGAGATTGTGCTCTTCAAAAAAATAAAATAACTGGAGATGATCTCATAAAAAAATCGCTAGTCCCGAACTAAGCAAAACTAGGCTTGTTCTATAGGTACTAGATAAACGTAACATTCAAGACTCAGAAACAAATAATCGCGCTCATCACAAAAAATGCCCTTTCTAGTCCAACCCTGCTAGCTCCGCATGTAAAGTCAAAACGAGCTATGCTAAGCTAGTCGTTACTATCGTAATTTTCTTACCAGGTTTGGTCTGGACGGGGTGGGTCGGGGGGACGGTCCCGGCCGCGGCCAGGGCCACCAGAGCGGCTAAGAATACGACAGTCTTCATTGTTCCTCTGCGCAACCTGAACTGTGCCGGACGACGCCAGGTGCGGGGTTTTATACTAATCGCTGGTCTTATCGCTCCATGGAGACACAAGCGATTGTTTTGAGCTGTTATAATCAGCCGCGACCTTTCACATTGACAAGTAAATGGGTGATAGTGAGAGTGGAAATTTTTGGCATACAGATGTTACGTACTGTGAAGTAACACATACCTATCAACCAAATGATGTTTTAACTTAATCACTTTTTGTTAACTACAATACAAAGTAGGAACAACAAGGGAACTTACATTACACGAATACTTAAAGCAATTAATATCAATAGGCCAAACAAATGATTGAATGTTCTGTGACGAGTACACAAAATGAATGTTTCTAGTCTCTTTTTTTTAAATATTAAATCTCATTTTCAAAAAAGTGACTGGATATGTTTTTTTTGGAGACTTTATACATCTCCTATGGATGTTTATTTCTTAAATTTAATTTTAATTTGACATTTGGAGACTCTTTACATCTCCGTAATTGTATTATTGACCGTGGAGACTTTCTACATCTCCTTACCTATGTCTATTTTTAATTTTTATTTGAACTTTGGAGACTTTACATTTCCAATTTAAATTGAATATACTTTGAGTCTCATAATTGCTCCTGGGACCTGTACATCCCTGTGACATTTAAATTATTTAGCTTAAGTTTATCATAGTAATAAGTTACTCATATAAAAAAAAGACTTCCTGTTGAGTTTCTTGCGGCGTTTCTTCTCAACAGAGTCCCTTGGAAGCGCTGGTAGACTCAGACATGTAAAAGTGCCTACAGGGCTTACTTACAGAATAAATGAATTTGAATTTGAATTTGAATTTGAATTTGAATTTGAATTTTCAAAATGTAGAGATCGCAGGTGTTACTTTTATTTGTTCGCTTAAAAAACCTGTACCTACCTAACCAAAAATATACTTATGAAATTACAATGATTCCTAACCATTAAATCGCGTTTCTTTCCATGTACCCTTCATTATGATAACAATGAGACGTTACCTTCTTTTTCTAATAATAGTGATTGAATCAATAGTCTACGGGCCCTAATATGGATGCGTTTATCGCGTGACAAAGTTTAGATAAAGCATCCGTCACCTTCTGACACGTAAATAAGTACGAGAGTGACGGATGCTTTATCCACATTAAAATTTGACACGCGATATAGACGCAGCCATACCAGGGCCGCTTGAGCACCATTCCACTCAGTAAAACCATATTGCCTCTGACATGTTATGGTATTGTTCGTTACTCCGCCGTGATACTTTCAGAGTTAAATATTACGTAAATAAACATCTCACGTGAATTTTTACACAGATTTTTAAAGCTTTTTGATTCCTTTTATTTTTCGCGTCAAATATAAATTATCTTTAGATCAGGATTTTTTGGCACAATCTTTTGGGTTTCATTTTTGGCTATTTATTTATTTATTTATTTCAAATTTATTTCAGAATCCAGTTCCATATGTTGTTAGTAAGCATCAAATCTTATTCTATATTAGTAATTATCAAATATTAACAAATTAACAAATATATTATTTTATTCCTATGGCTACTGCTACCCAGTGTCGCACTAAGGGGCAGTCAGGCCGTTCAGCAACAATGTTCAGAATGCTGTTGTGGCTGTTACGAAGGCGTTGAAGCAAAAAGTACGTTACAGAAAATTATAAATAAAATAGTTTTGAAATGTGAAGATTAAGCCCTTTCATATGACTCCATTATACTCAAATCACTTTTATTTTTCAACCCCCATTCTAGACCCCTTTTCAAATATTTAGATAAATAATTTCATATTGTTGTACCAGCAAGTTATACAACTATGCCAAACTTCAAGATGATAGCTTCCATCGTTTCAGAGAAAACCTGCTGTGGCATACAGACAGACAGACAGACACCGAAGTCTCAACATAAGGGTTCCTTTTTTACCATTTTGGTACGGAACCCAAAGCGAAGCTAAAAGGGTTCATAGTTTGACTACGGAACCTTAAAAATGACGCTGTCTGTACACATACTTTTGTACGACTGTACTTTATTGTACAGTTCCCTTCTGCTTATCGAGATTGAACTAGCGAGTCCAAACAAAAATTATAAAATTGACCAATTATGATTAGGTATCGTAAAAATACCAGTTTTTATTTAAATTTTGGCATTTGTTTCGAAATCACAGACAGACACTAAAATTTTATTTATTGGTTGGTATAGATTTATTTTAGTGTTTGGTCACCTGTTGCGGCATGACATGTATATTAAGATGATAATTGATGGCAAAATAAAAGGAAAAAGGAAAAATGGGGGACCAATTTAAAGAAAAAGTGGGCGTTGTGCCTTGCGCGCGTTAAAGGGCAAGTCGGAATAGGGAAAAGTGGAAATTACTACACCAACCAGACCATAGCTAAATATGCCTTTATGATGAGAAAGGTACCCTCTCCGAACTGCGAGGTGTGTCAAGTTCCTCAAGATGCTCAACATAATTATTTTAATGGGATGTGTTCGGAATGAAGCAGAAAGAACGGCATTGTTCACTACTCTTAAGGCAAATAGATCCGTTGTTGGTGTATTGCAAAGCATTTTGGCTTTTCCAGGCTCGGTAGAAGCTAAGCTATTATATAGATTCACACAAAACTCGATTAAATTAGTTTTTTTTTAATTTAAACTGATTATTTCATTTGATTACATTACATTATTTTTAAACTTGACTACTAATTTTAAATAAATAAATAGAAGGTCCAACACACCCAAAAATTCGTTATTGCAATTACAGGACGCCCTGTAAAACAAAATAATTATTTAGTAAGCCACACGGGCATTTTTAAACGTGAAAAATCTATCAGAGCGGCAGCGCTTTCACGAGCATACCACCGCTGGAAAGAAGCGGGGCAAAAAACTCAACAGTCAGTATGTTTTTAAATATATCTTGCATATTTGACCAGTAAAACGTGTCAAAACTGAGAACTAAAGAAAACAGTGAGATTAGATAGTGCTTAGTTAAGTTAGTCTAAGTTGATGCAATTGTTGATTAAGCAACGATGGGGCTGACATAGTCCGTCAAAGCGACTCAAAGTTCCTAAAAATAAATGTTTTTTTTTTTAAAGGCCATTGCTCTTAAATATAATTTCTGCTGCCCGCGACTTCGTCCGCGTAGAAATCGTTAATAAAGCGGTCAAAAAGAACCCTATGTCTTTCCTCGGGGTTTCAGCTATCTTCAATTCTAAACTGTTCAGTGGTTTAGCTGTGAAAGCGTAACAGACAGATAGACAAACACACAGAGAGTTGCTGTCGCATTTATAATATTACGATGGAATATTTTTAGATAGAATTCAAAATTAAAATTGCATTTTGTTGACACGCTGGCCTAGTTGGTAGTGACCCTGCCAACGAAGGTAGAGGTCCTGGGTTCAAATTCCGGTAAGGGCATACATGTGTGATTTGTGTGAACATTTGTTCCTGAGTCATGGATGTTTTCTATGTATTTAAGTATATATTTCTCTATATAAGTATTTATATCGTCGTCTAGTACCCATAGTACAAGCCTAGAGCTTACTTTTGGATTAGATCAATTGGTGTGACATTGTCCCATGATATTTATTATACTTATTTAATGTATATCTTTGTCAAGAACAATCTCCTAAGTTCCGAGTTTTGACACGTGTTCCTGCTCGACTATGCAAGATATTTTGATGGTTGCGAAAAGCACAAGACCGGTCTGAGTGGAGAGCCTTGGGGGAGGCCTATGTCCAGCAGTGGACGTCTTTCGGCTGATGATGATGATAGTTCTAGTTTAATGCTTGACTAGGCATTATCATTGTCAAAAGTTATATTTAAAAAAATACTGACTATTTAGTTTTTTGTGCCGCTTCTTTTCAATGGTGGTCTGCTTGTGAAAGCGCTAGTAGATATTTGACGTGTAAAAATAGCCGTGCAGTCTACCAGTTTTATTTCATACAGGACATGCTGTAATTAGAGATCCAAAATCAATCTGTACAAAGATGAGCCTTAGCTCTATCTAAACTCCTTAACATAGTGTAAGAAATAAAAGTCTTACGTTTTTCTACATAATCGCTACTTAACATTTCTTATTTATTTTGCACCCTGATTTATTTCTATGGTTTCTTGTCTATTGTAGACGATTAGCGCAATTATGGTTATTCAGCTAACTATCATTTTTTCTCATGGAAAGGAGAAGGCACGCGAACACTCAGGCCGTCTGATGGTAAGTGGGATCTGAGACCCATAGACATTTGAAATCACAAGACTACAATCACAATACTGCAATCTTAAGACTTCAAATGCGTTGCCAACCCTGAGGACTAAGATGGAATACCTCTATTCTAGTAATTTCACCGGTTGTCTTATCCTCACACCGGAACACAGCAATGTGAACACTGCTGCTTGGCGGTGGGTTAATGGATAAGATGGCGGTAGTGATCCAGACGCACCCCGTACAAGGTCCTACCACCACTAAAGTCTTATGATATTATATTAAAATTACTCAAAGTCAATTCGTGAAGAGTTTGTAAGGGTTTTATTGATACCGTCATGTTGACTTTAACAATACGTAACGCCATTCGTATTATGCAATATAGGTATAAACGAATTAAAAACATCGAGAACTTTTTAATTTATTTACCTAGACAAAAACACGGCGTAATCTTGGGTCAGGCAATGTCATTCTGCGGTGCATCGCATGATGTCATTTTTGTTTTCGCGGCGATTGATAAAACACTTGATATTATAGTCATAAGCCAATTATTTAAGTTGCAACAACATACCTATATTAAATAATGATGGCCTGACTTTGTTTCCATGGAAGTTGAGACTGGTCTAAGATCCGAATAGGAGACGATTTGCACCGGGCTGTTTATTCGATGAAAAGTATTTTATATCAAATTTAATACGCTAAATAATATGTGGCGAATAGGTAGGCTGAAAAATTTAACCCAGTACTTATATCATTAAAAAAAATCTAAAAAATGAACTTTTTTTTTAAATTGTAAGAAGTAAGAAGTCTATAGAATATGCAAACGTTAGGTTTGGTGCAAATTAATAGTACCGACTTACCTGTTTATACCTGCCTACTGTAGCGCTCCATAAAAATAAAGGGTACGGAACACTACACGGGATGGTTGTGATAAAACCATCAGCACGTAAATTTGGACCTGTATAAGTAAAATAAAACCGAACGAAATTCCACAAGGTTATATAATAAGGAGAACACACAATGATTAAAATAAAACAAACTACTTACAATGTAACTATAAAAACAAGATCACTAGGCTGATACGGAACTTAGCTTAAGTATCAAAACAATTTAACACGAAACGGTCTGCGGATTGTCACATTAATAAAGTTTTTCTAGTTTAAAACACATTGCCTAATAAAGGGTGAAAGACCACCTTAGAACACGGTCAGGCCAAAACTTGTATTCAATTTATAGGTAATTCTGATTTGAACTAAAACAACATGTATCTGTTAAAATGCAAGAAGCGCTTCATGATTAAAACTGATATGTTCGAAGTATTATGAAACAGGGATAACAAATTGTGGTTTTGATCGGTAAAAAAAAGGTCTAGGGATCTAATAACATTTATAGCCAAAATGAAACCGAATGAATAACCTTAGGTAGGTTAGGGGTGAGTTCGCGGACTCGGATTAGAATTTAAAAAAATAAAAATCAACGAAATAGTAACTATCCTGTGAACTTCCGTCGTCGCTTGCCGCCGTGTGAAGATGTAACCACACTGCGTTCGTCGCAACTGTCGCAGCGGGAAAAGCCTGCGGGCGCTGCCGCAGACGACAACCCGTTGCCAGCGAACTCGATGGCGAACCACACGCTGAATCCAGTCGTCCAAATCTTCAGTCGGGGCGATGAGTCGGAAGATATGGGGTAGGCGGAGGTGCTGCAAAGGACACCTTTACTCACAAAATTGAACGAAAAGGACGGAAGAAAGGCTTCCTTAGGATGGAGGGCTGTGAAGACTTGTTCGGCAACAAAAACCAACTCACCCGCTATCCGGACCCACAGAAGACAACAGCACTAACACGTTCGGCCCACAATTGAGACTACGGCGTAATAGCTAAGGTCTTCACGTAACATTACGACCGGACGCGGCACTCGAAGCTGGCTTCAGTTATAGAGAAACTTGGGATGACTAGAGATTATCCAATTTTTCTGGTGTATCAAGGCAAGAGTACGAGAATGAATCACAGTCCCATAACAAGGAACGGATCTAACAAAAACGAATTCAAAATTCAAAACTGTCAGTAGAAATTACAAACTCTAACCGGTCAATGAACAAGTCCGCAATACCAAAAAGGCTGAGAAACGAAAAAGGCGAAATAAATAAACAATAAATAACACGAACCAACGCGATTTGTAGCGGTAATGCTACACTACCCAATAGTTTGACGGGAAAAAAATAGTCAAACTAACGTTTACATATTCTATAGGCTTCATACTTTCGATTGGTATGTAATATGTCTATTAAACAAGCTATTGCAATTTTTTAAAACAAGGTTAATTTTTAAATTTATAATTAATTATATACTGGACTGAAATTTTTCAGCCTACCTATTCGCCATATATTACTTAGCATATTAAATTTGGTATAAAATACTTTTTATCGAATAAACAGCCCGGTGCAAATCGTCTCCTATTTGGATCTTCTACTAGACGGGTGTGTACGTAATGTAGGTGAAGCGACAAACGCAAGGACGGCGGAGGCGGCGCGGCGCGGCGCGTTCCCATACAAAAAACGCCTCCGACACGCTTTTTAGGGTTTCGTACCCGAAGGGTAGCCCAACGGAACCCTATTAATATGCCTATATTTCTTTTGTATCGTAAAAACGGTAAAACATTCAAGGGTCGGTATGATAATACAAACTCTAAAGAAAAACGTCATACTTTAAAATGGTCAAGTATTAGTTGCACTCGCGCTGATTCGATTCGAAATCGAATTTCTTATTTTCGAATTCCTACTGTGCGGCGGTACGAAAACTCTCCGTGCGCGGGTGCGACTCGCACTTGGCCGGTTTTTCAGTATGTGAGCGCGCTGTACCGCAGTGCATTTCCGGTGGCCCGGCGCATCTTCCCAGGACCACGAAAATCGCTGCTTTGCAGCAGAGGCGACCGAGAAGAGGAAAATATTTAAAGGGAAGTAATTAAATGGTCAGTCGTTATTAAAATTGATTCGCAATAAAAAAACAATTAACATATTTGGGCAGCGTACAAAGATTTGGCTGGCAATAAATTAAAATCGGGCTACAACTCATGTTCAGCAAACAAATTACAAACGGGTAACATTTTAACCAATATCAATCTGCTTTTTTTATCATAATGTCTGCCTAATAAGCAGTCGAGCGGCAAAATAATTACTTGGGCAGCAAGATTTTACAATTGGTCAGCAGAGAAAACATGTCTGTAGGCAGTTTAATTGAGAGGTGTGCATATTAAAATAATGATAATCTATATAAATAAGTGGATTGCGTTTAGTTTGAAAAATCAGCAGTGTTCGTTATTGTGGGCGGAGCGAATTCAGACCACGTGACGCGAGCACCCAAGCCTTGGTATTTTTAAGGCTAGTAGTAATTACAAGTTTTGACACACAAATGTATAAATCACAATCACACCCTAGATTAACCAAAATTTGTATCATAAATATGAGGTAGGTTAGGTTAGGTTCCATCAGGCCAGGAGGACCAGAACAACCCAGAAATAGGAGCTCCGCGAGAGCAGAGCTCCGTCAACTCTATTAATGTTTGATGGTGGGTTTGGCATATGTTCTCTTCTTCGAGTCTCTTATAAGAAGTAGACTCGAAGCGGCATCGATCATATGGAACCCCTATGCACGCACTTAGTCCTTACTCATAGAAAAAGTTCAGAAAACTTTTTTAAGGTTTTTGTATAAAAGAATCTAAGGTTATTACCCTTTTTTTATACCCCACCAAGTTTTTGCTAGGTACACTTGGCTTTAATTCCCTGGAAGTGAGGCAAAATAACAACCTACTGATTGCGGCCTGCAGCGTACTGCGCGGTGATACGGATTGTTCCGAATTGGTGGCGCAGTTTGTTAGGTTGGCCGTTCCTTTTGTGCCTAAGAATTTTCTTAGAGCGCGGACTTCCAATCTCCTAGCACCACCTGGAGCACGCACCGTGTCCCACAAAAATTCCCCGACCACGCGAGCACTGACGCTGCTTAACTAACTTCTGTCATCAGCACCTGAGTGCGATTTGTTTACGAGTCGATGGCGAAGTGTATGTCGTGAGTGCTTGAGGTATTGCGAGGCGATGGATGGCAGTGGCATTTGTTTTTAAAAGTCTGTGTATTAATTTTTATGTATTTGTTTTTTCTCTAAGCTAGTTTTATTGAATTGTACAGCGTCTTGGTGTTAACTGTAAGGCTGTAAAATATTGTTTGAAAATAAATAATAATACGTGCGTTGCCGGCACGGCAGTAAATTTGCCCCCTTTTTTTGATGGACAAAATGAAATATTTTGCTTACCTACTGATTGCTTACCCAAAATTTGATTAACCGTAGGTTGCTAAATGCAGCTCAAATATAATTTGCTGACCAAAATACCTAATTTAGAGCAGTTCAGTATATCATTTATTGCAGACAGATTTATAAATGTTTGCTAACCATAAGTTGCTTACCAAGTAGCTATTTTGGCTCACCAAATACATATTTCTGTTCACCACTGATCGATTTTTTAAATGATACCCATATTAAAATAGCGACGACACCAAATACTATTTTGTTCCGCGTTTTGTTTCGGTCCGCGGGGTTGCAGTGTCCACAAGCTTTTTACAGAGCAACCCAAACACGTCTTGGTCGATGAGACGGATGACCAAACAGCTAGCAGCTTCCTCGTTCACTTATTATTAGCTTCAGAGGGCTCAGACAAGATGCACTACGCTAACTAACGTTTCTATTCGATTCGTTTTTAAACCAATCGCGTCACCGGTAGACCACGTGACTTTTCGTATAACGTCATCTTCCAGTGACGAGATTGGTTTAAAAACGAATCGAATAGAAACGTTTGTTAGCGTAGTGCATCTTGTCTGGGCCCTCTGGTACTGATTAGATAATGTTTTAATTTAATACACAATCATCAACATATACTTATGTAGATATCTAGTAGGAGTAATTTCCATTATTCTCTCAAATCACTATAAACTGAAACATTCGTTTTCAACAGACACAAATAGTACATACATTTAAACCTTGGTTTATTAGTTAACGATTAGTGTAATTAAAAAATCTTTAGAAAATGAAATTGATTAAGAACTTTTTGATTGGTTGTCAAATTTAAAAAGTCACATTTGTAGGTAATTGTTTTGGAAAAACGCAAGCGTCCGTATGAATTATAATTTTATCTACACTCATATCATAAGTCCTCTATTATGCGTTCAAAACCCGTAGGCAATGACCAGCACTACCTGTGGTAGTAGGTGCCAGCGATGAAAGCTGTTAATTTTGGAAGATTTTCTAAATTTGGATCTCATTACCTTACAATATTCGATAACGTAATTTCAAAATTACGTTACATCTGTCATCGCTGTCACCTACTACCATAGGTAAGGTAATGCTGGTCATTTGCCTTTCGGCTTCTGAACCCATCTTAGAGTAGGTACTTATAATATGTGCGTAGATAAAGTACTTTACGAGACTCTGCGTAATTAGCATTACGCACCCGTCACGTAAACTACTATTATTAAATCAGAAAAATTTCATCAAAAATATATCCTTCCAAACTCATTGTATGGTTCTCTCTCCAAAAACTACTTATAGGTAGAGTCTGTCAATGAGTTAAGGCACCCCTTTATTTGTAAGGAAAGTATAATCGATGGTATGCAACATTGTATTGTACGAGGGGCGGCTGATAAGTAATCTCCTTGGTCAGAAATATATACAAAAATAATGCTGGCTGGTATGGATTTATATTCGTTTGTTATTCTATTTTCAAAATGTATTACATTCATTTGTTTATTGCATCACGTTTATTTGTCTCCTACAATTGTTTCAAACATGTCGGTAGAAAAAGTGAAAATGGATAAAATCGAGCAGCGTGCGGTGATTAAGTTTTTGACTAAAGAAGGGAATACGCCTTCGGAGATCAGACAGCGTATGTTACGTGTGTTTGGCAGTTTGTGTTCTTCCGAATTTGTTATAAAGTTTTGGTCAAAGCAGTTTAAGTTAGGTCGTGAGAGTCTGGAAGATGATCCTCGTAGCGGAAGACCAGTTTCGGCCGTCACCGATGAAAATGTAGCCAGGGTGAAAAAAATTATATTAGAGGACCGACGAGTGAAGCAGTGGGAGATAGCTAGAGATGTGGGCGTCAGTAAAGAGCGAGTCAATGAAATAATTCATGGGCATTTGAACATGTCCAAGGTTAGTGCACGTTGGGTCCCCAGAATGTTGACTGCATTTGACATGGAGAGGCGTGTCAAATGTTGCGAAGAGTTTTTGGAGATGAGTCGAGGGAAAGAGGAAGAAATAATTTCTAGAATTGTAACATGTGATGAGACTTGGATTCGACAATGGGACCCGGAAAGTAAGCAAGAGTCGTTACAGTGGAAATTTAAGGATGAGAAGCCGCCTCGGAAATTCAAGGTCTGTCCATCGGCAGGTAAACTTATGGCTACAATCTTTTGGGACACAGAAGGGATTTTGCTCATAGATTATTTACCGAAGAAAACTACAATGAATGCTGATTATTACTCAAACTTACTATACCAACTAAGAGAGACAATAAAAGAAAAACGGCGAGGTAAACTAAACAAAGGTATTCTGATTTTGCACGATAACGCACCAGTGCATACCGCCCGCACAACGAAGCTAGCAATTAAAGACAATGGCTTCGAAATCATTGACCACCCCCCTTATAGTCCAGATTTAGCCCCCTGTGACTATTTCTGTTTAGACTTCTCAAGAAAGACCTCAGGGGACGAAGGTTTATGACCGATGACGAAATGAAGGCGGCGGTTACTGACTTTTTTGACGACAAACCGAAAGATTTTTTTTTTAATGGTTTAAATTCAATATTTGAAAAATTTAATAAGTGCATTTTACTAGCAGGGGACTATATAGAAAAATAAAAAAAAATTAGCCACGACAGTCTTTTGTTTCATTGTTAGGTAGATTACTTTTCAGCCGCCCCTCGTATGTGCCGATATACGAGTATATTAGATATAGACAGATGGCGCTGTTGGTCATGTAAACATCGGCTCTATACTATTTTAATCATTAATATGGTTTTTCGTATAAACCTTCCGTTAGAAAGTATTAATAAATACTCATTTTAACTGAATTAACAAGTGAGAGTGTTATCTAGCTATGGTGCAACGGAAAACCAAAACAGTACGTAGAGAAATATAGTGCTTCAACAAAATATTGAAAACAAAGTGCCAGTGCGGTAAATCTGCATGTTGTGCGTAATATGAATGGAAAATTGACATGTAAACATTTTGTGCGCTCTAGTGACATTATCAATTTGAAGCAAAGTGTATAAAACTCATATATTAATTGATATGACTTTATAAATGTGTTTGAAGGTAGACACTACTTACTATATGGGTAGTTACAATAATACATTCTAACGGCCTAACGCTCTAAATAACTGATAAACAATTTCATCCCTCAACGTTAAGTACGCGGTGGACTAATTAGGCGGCGCTTGACTAAACTTAGTGCTGCGCAACGGTGTCGTGGGTTCGAGCCTCGTCGGCGGTTGAACTCTTTTGTATCTTTTTCTATATAAAATACATTGAAACATTTTTTTTTTGTATTTCTTAATTTATTTTACATTTTATTTTTTATTTTAATTATTATTGATTTACTCACACTTGGGCACTATGGAGAAGGAAATAGAACACATCACTTTTCGCAAACCACTGGCAAAATCTAAATCTGTACAAGATATTTCCTCTATGCAATTAGAAGAATCCATAGTGAACTCGACTATGCTAAATAGTACCATGATAAGCTTACCATACGCCTCATCAGTCATGGACTCATCCGTGTTAGTGGATCTCAAGCAGCAAATAGAGGAAATTCGAGGTAAACTGGAGATAGCACATGAAGAGATAACAAACCTGAATTCTGAAAATACGAGTCTTAAACAACAATTGGAGGAAAGCAACAAAAGGGTTAATTTACTTAAAGAAATTACTGTAGGAACTAGTTCAAGCACAAAAAAGATAACATCAACACCGTGGCGAAAATCGTTTACTCCGACTTACAGAAAAATTAATCACATTAATATGAGATTGACAAGGGTGTCTCCTTTGCACTATGATAGAAGTGTGTGTGTCGACAGATCTCCGCCGAAACACTCTGGTGATAAATACGACATCAATCAATTATTACCGGTCCCAATGACCACATCTTTTAGTGTTAATACTAATGTCACGCCTCCTATTAAGTTTCAAAATGTAACAATGGATTCCGGCAAATTAAAGAACATTTATAAACCAGTTACTTCAACACATAGCTTCAACAGCCTCCCGATAGATGGCGTTAGTGTCAAATAGCCAAAAATCTGCATACTGGGAGATCAACAAGTACGCTATCTTACGAAGGAGATGAACATAAGCAGACGCGACAAATGGAACGACATCTACACTATCTCGGGGATGATCAAGCCGCATGCGACGAGTTCTCAACTTCTGGGCAGCTGCGAAGAATTAGGCAAAAGCCTTAGCGACGAAGATTTCGTTATTCTGAGCTTTGGTTCTAATGATAAAAATCCATATGAATTGTTAACAACAATGTGTAATGCTCTGTATAATTTAAAACATTGTAATGTATTTGTAACTAATGTTAGAAATAATCCATATTTAAATGAAAAGCTTTTGAACTACCAAATAAAATTAATAACAATGAACTACCCCAAATGTCAGTTTATAGAATTTGAAGTAAATAGATTCCGCTCTCCATTTTATAAATTTAAGCATCTAGATGTAATCAAACAATTGTGTTTTAAAATCAACATAGAAATAGATTCTATAGATTACGAAAAAATGTTCATAAAAAACTTTAAACACATTATGTTTGCTCAAGGTCACAAAAGTATGTTACCTCACGTTAGTCCTAAGAACTTATCACCTAAAATCAGTAATGCAATCCGTAATGAAGTGGGTGATATAGATAAGGAGACCCCCACAAAGGGAGCAGGTGCCTGTTTTTTTCGAAGCCCCAGCAAATAAATCATTAATATCAGTTTTCCATCAGAATATAGCAGGCATACTGCATAAACGAGATATTTTTGAAATTGCCATTAATGAACTTGACCGACAGAAAAATAAAATTGATATAATTTGCCTCTCTGAAACCTTCATTAAAAGAGGTTCTGAATCTAACCTTATATTAAAACAATTTAATTTAGCGTCATCATTTTCCAGAAAAAACCAACGTAGGGGGGGCACTTGTATTTTGGTTAGAAACACATTTGATTGCACACCTATAGACAATTTAATTAATCCGATTGAATACCATTTTGAATTTTGTGCAACAAAGATAAACTCCCTAAATGTTGTTGTTGTATGTATATATAGAACACCCTCTTCTGACATCCAATTTTTTTTTAAGAATCTGGAAGAACTGCTTGTTCAAATAACATCTAAAAAACGAATTAAAAATATAATCTTATGTGGTGACTGGAATATCGATATGATAAAAGACAATAAAAATACAAAGCAACTTAAATCCATTCTTATTGGCCATAACATTGTTAATCATATTAATAAACCTACAAGAAAGCTATCCTGCTTGGATTTAATTGCAAGTAATCTTCCAGATGTAAAAAATGACATACATAACTTAGCATTATCAGATCACGAAACAGCGCAAACTATATCCTTTGAAATCTTACCTTCAGCCAGGGCAAATGGGAGACGTTCATACTGGTTTGAATTTAAAAGAGATATGTCCGAAGAGAACAAAGCCAAATTCAAGGAATGTATGTCTTCCCTATCCTTTACTGAAGTAACGTCAGAAACAGATACTAATCGGGCTTTTAACTTGTTTCATGACACCGTAACTCTGTTTTATAATCTATGCTTCCCTACTTTAAGAGTTAAGATGCTCAATAAACCTGTTAAAAATAGATGGATGACAAATGGATTGAAACGTTGCTGTGTAAAGAAAAGAAGTTTATATCTGTGGTATATTATTTCTAAATCCAATAAGAAAGTCAACAAAAAAAACTACATTTCATACACGAAAATATTGAAAAAATGCATATCTATAGCTCAGCAAACCGTAAATACAAGATACATCTCTCATGCAAACAACACTTGCAGAGCTACTTGGGACGTGATTAAACAGGACTCCAACAACAAACAAACCAAAAAAGAAATTCAAAATATACTACATTTAAATAGGCTTTATACCGATCCTGAACAAATAGCTAATCTTTTTAACGAATATTTTGTGGAGATAAATAATAAAAACCATACGTCAAACCTACCGTCTCAAAACTTAATCTGTAATAACTTAAAAACGATTTATTTGAGCCCTACTCACCCAATGGATGTTTTTAAGGTATTAAAGTCCCTCAACAATACTAATTCGGTTGGTTTTGATGGTCTTAACATTAAAATACTGAAATCATGTTCCGAGTATTTATCACCACCTTTAAGCCATATCATAAATCTGTCTTTTCAAGAAGGTACATTTCCAAGTCGTCTGAAATTCTCAATTATAAAGCCAATTTATAAAAAAGGCGATGAGAAAGACTTGAAAAACTATCGTCCTATAACATTAATTCCGGTCCTATCAAAAATACTTGAAAAAGTTTTTTTTAATAAGCTTTATAACTTTATCGAGTCTCAAAGTGTTTTATCATCTCAACAATTTGGCTTTAGAAAAAGACATTCAACCGCTTTGGCTTGTTTTTCGTTAACTAAAACTATTACGGAATGCCTTAATAACAAGACACCAATTTTATCAATCTTTCTGGACATGAGCAAAGCCTTTGACCATGTGTGTCATAATACCCTTGTGAGGAAAATTGCCAACTATGGCATTAGGGGTAAAGCTCTAGAATGGATAGAAAGTTACTTACATGGTAGGCAACACTGTGTTGAGATAAGTCGACTTAATGACACTAAAAGGGAATCATACAGATCGTGTTATTTGCAAAATGATTATGGTGTGCCACAAGGCAGCGTTTTGGGTCCACTTCTTTTTCTTTTGTACATAAACGACTTACCAAAGGCAGTAAATACAGATTGTATCTTATTTGCGGATGACACCACCCTATTAATTAAATGTAAAGATAAAGCAAACATGGAAAAAGAAGCAAACAAATGTCTTGAGTCAGTTGTTAAATGGCTTGAGCAAAATAAACTAAGCATAAATTTAAGCAAAACTAAATGTATACAGTTTCAAACATATAATAGCAAACCGTTAACCCTAAATGTTATGTATAAAGGCGAACATATTGAGGAAGTAGATGACTCTGTATTTCTGGGTATTTCAATGGACAAATATTGCAATTGGAAATCTCATGTAGAAAATATATGTTTGAAACTAGACAGATTTTCTTTCGCCCTAAGTCGGTTGAGAAATGTAGTAAATAAACAAACTGCATTGTTAGCTTATAATGGTTATGTGTCGTATGGCATCATACTATGGGGCAATTCGGTAGATGCTGGAATGGTGTTTAGAGTTCAAAAAAAATGCATTCGGGCTGTTTGTGGAGCTAATTATATTGAAAGCTGCAAACCACACTTTAAAGATTGTAAAATTTTATCACTTCCAAGCCTTTACATATTTGAGATATGTGTATTTGTAATGAAGCATTCCTACCTGTTTAGAAAAAATTGTGATGTGTTTTCTAGAGCAGGAAGATATAGCAATAAGTTATATGTGCCTTACCAAAAGCTAAAAGTATGCAGAATAAACTCTTACTGTATGGCGATTCGGATTTTCAACCATTTACCAGATTCATATAAAGACATGATTTTAAATTCTTTCAAAAGTAGGCTATTTCATTTACTTCTTAAGAAATGTTACTACTCGGTGAATGATTACCTCAGTGATAAGGATCTATTATAAATACACGGAGTGCTTTGTATCCTTAATTTAAACATATTATATTTATATTTCTGTGATACTCTAACAGCTATTATTATTATTTAATTGAAAATTCACATTATTTCTTTGACATATTAATTAAGCCGCATTATTATTTTAATTACTAGATATTTACACGCCGTCTAATGGCAGAATATGTTGGAACTCCTTATATCTTGTACCATCATATGTTATGTACCCATGTTCTTGTGAATAAATGATTTATTATTATTATTATTATTATTATTATTATTTCTTTTAGACGGCAGAATAGGTCAAAAAATAAGTGTAACATTCCAAATACAGACTTTTTTTTCATTCTCGAAACGCCGAAAACTTGACCCTACACTTTTTGGCTGGGAACAATATTTAATGAGATATGGAGGGAAAAATGATTCCCCAAGGGCTATTGTTGGATTTGCATAGTAAGTCGGCCCTTACATCAAATGGGCTCGGGTTTTGTTTGTGAGTACCTCTTATAGTGAAAATTATTTATGCTGAGTATCAACATCTTAATTGTGACAGTTCTCGACTTATGATTACTTTTTTTTTTAGTTCCACCCCCACCCATCACTACTTTCAGTATATGGTTTAAAACACCATTCTCTACAACTATGCCAAAATTCGCTTATACACGAGTTTTTTCCTCTAAGGGCAGTTTTTGGTCTTCGTTGCTTAGGCTATAATCGATTATCACTTTTTTGTACAATTTAAATAATGGTATTATTATAATTTTTAATTAACTTATTGACAACAAATGTTGGAATACTATTATATTATTAATTCAGAAACATGCGAGGAGTAACTTATTATTATTTAGTATTTCTCAATTTAACGTAGTTATTTTTGTCGTTGTCTAGTACTAGTACAAAAGTAGATCAATTTGTGTGAGATGTCACCTGTTGTAATATTTATTTATTTATGAGTTCTAAACCAGTGATAAAATACACGATGAAGAAATTACTTAACAAACCACTGAATCGAAATGCCGAATTAGGAAAATACAATTTAAAATAATAATTTGGATAATTGGTGTTTTGTCCCGTGAGGTTGCCGGGTTAGAATAGTGCCAATCCATGTCTTCCCGTGGATGTCGTAAGAGGCGACTTAGGGAATAAAGGCTTGTAGTACTGTTAGGCGATGGGTTTGCAACCTGTCACTAATACACTGGTAAACATCTTAGCCTGATTATGCAAAATGTAGTTACAGAATTATCAACAAGGTTTTATAAAGATAAAGAGACATTTATTCGCAACAATACAAAATACCTAATCAAAAATAGTCAATTGTAGTTGTTGGTAATTTTGTACCTCTGCCTACCCCACTTTGGGAATGAACGCGTGAGTTTATGTATGTATGTGTATTATTTCTAAGTAAAATGTAGGCCTAATTATTAATAGCGGAGATTACTTACCATTTTGATAACCAGCTTGCTTGGTTCCAGCTTCAAATTAGTGAGAACGAGATAAGTTGTGATTCTAATACAAATTCAGATCACTCTATCCCATTGCTTAGACAAGCAATTTCATTTTATTTCCTTTTCTCCACTCATCCTCTTTTTTCTAAACTTCTGCTTCATGACCAAAATACCAATGGTTTAGTCACCGATCTCTTCCATAATTATGACCACAATATTGGACACTTTAGACTTTCTTCTTTATCTCTACATAGTATTAAACGAAGTCGCTCCTGCTGCCGTCTGTACGCTTAGATCTTCCAAAGTACGTAATGGATTTTAATGCGGTTTACATCGATTGATAGCGTGATTCAAGAAAGGTTTTATGTAATTCTGAATTATGTACGGGTGTTACAGAAAACTCACATAAACAGAAGCGAAGCGAGGGCGGGTCGCTAGTTTTAAATAAAGAAAACTTCCCGATTTAATGGCGACCGCTAATTACCGAGCTGACAAACCTAGCTCAGACCCATACTAATTAAACTAGCTATCTACATAAATAAACAACGTCCAAATCAGTCCATGCGTTTGGGAGTTACGATGTCACAAACAGACACTACACATTTAACTTGACACCCACATTTAGTCTATGGTTAAAAAATAAACTTATTTATGTCATAGAGAAGGCAAATGAGAACACAGGCCACCTGATCGTAAGTGAAAATCCATAGACATGTTGCATTCTCAAAGCTTCACTCTTCAGACGGCAATCCTAAGATCGCATATGCATTTCACGTCGCACAATCCTGAGGACTAAAATGGAATGTCTCTATGGTAGTAATTTCACTGGTTGTCTTATCCCCAAATTGGAACACAACATTGCAAACACTGCTGATTAGTGGTAGATTAAAGAATAAGATGATGGTAGTAATCCGGACGGATCCTACCATCACTAAAACCACATCACAACTCACTTTTTACTTAGGCAAAACGCTAGAATACCGCGGTACGTTTCATATTAATAGTTAAAATCACCAATTAATTACTAATCAATAAGTAGACTAGTTTCCGAAGACTGAGTGCTGGAAATCTCTGCATAACTATTTATTGATACTAGGAATGATGCAATTGTATGCAGCTGTGTCTATTAGCAGTGGAAAAGGTCAGCTTTCTTTATTATAGATACCTTTATCGGACAAAAGCGGCACTTTCTCAGTGTAATAGTAAGCCGTTGTAAGAGTGATAAAACGTACAACGTCATAATTGTTGATTGGTACAATGGAAGTTCCTTCATCGGGACAACAGAACTGATAAAGATCCTTTAGAATAAAGCTCGAGTCATAGCCCTTAGGGTGAAGCCAGACGAGCGTAATTTTTTGAGTTGTGTCGCGTAATTTCTAGTACATTCGGTTTCATACAAAACTACTGCTTGGTTCACACGGGGACGAAAAATGAGTTGAACTTTTGTATGAAGCAGAAATTATGCGACCGAAATTATGCGACTCACAACTAAAAATTACGCTCCTTTGGCACAACACTAAGGGTCGAGAAGTTAGAAAGTACCGATAATATAAGGGTCATACACAGATTTAGGTTACCGTCTTTCCTGTGGACATACCCAAAGTTAACGTTGTTAAGGCCTAATTTTCTGGCTGAACCCGCATCCGCGTAAACGGCGTCACGTCTAATTTAGTCTTAGAAAATGAATACATAAGTTATATGCACACAAGCCTTTAACTTTTGACCACAGGAGAGAACTTTTTTTTTGCGAATGTGTATTACCCATAAATATATATTCCTGCTAATAGCTGGAATATTATATGTGACTAGAGGATGCTCGCTACTTCATACGCGTAGAATCAGTTTCCGCTACTCCCCCTATTTCCTCCCGTTGAAGGTCGATTTTCGGAAAATCCTTTCTTAGTGCTCACTTACATCATGAAAGGAACCCCTGTACCAAATTTAAAGTTTCTAGGTACAGTAGTTTCGGCTGTGCGTTGATATGTCAGTCAGTTAGGTTTGCCTTTTATATATATAGATCGATAGATAAATGGGAGCGCTTTGTTTCACATAATTATTTTTAGTCCGAATGTATTGTTATTCATAATTATCGCAAGTCATGCAGTGTTTTTTACTGAAACGGTTTTTACATACATACAAACATGAAATCACGCAGTTTCCCAGAGGGGTAGGCAGAGACCACTTCTTTCCACCTGCTACGATCCTGACAAATCTCTTTCGCTTCTTCCACATTCATACATCGAGTCATGCATGCGCGTCGGTTTTGGGTACTTAAGATCCGGGCCTTTTCCAGTATTTCTCCGATTTTATTCGAAAAAGTACGCCTAGAGCGGCCCCTTCCGACCCTCCCACTCACTTTTGCTCCGTATATCTCTTTCGTCAATCTTCTTTCATCCATCCTCTCCAAATGACCGAACCATCGAAGCATGCCCTTTTCATTCATCTTAGTCACTACGAGGGGCGGCTGAAAAGTAATCTACCTAACAATGAAACAAAAGACTGTCGTGGCTAATTTTTTTTTATTTTTCTATATAGTCCCCTGCTAGTAAAATGCACTTATTAAATTTTTCAAATATTGAATTTAAACCATTAAAAAAAAAATCTTTCGGTTTGTCGTCAAAAAAGTCAGTAACCGCAGCCTTCATTTCGTCATCGGTCATAAACCTTCGTCCCCTGAGGTCTTTCTTGAGAAGTCTAAACAGAAAATAGTCACAGGGGGCTAAATCTGGACTATAAGGGGGGTGGTCAATGGTTTCGAAGCCATTGTCTTTAATTGCTAGCTTCGTTGTGCGGGCGGTATGCACTGGTGCGTTATCGTGCAAAATCAGAATACCTTTGTTTAGTTTACCTCGCCGTTTTTCTTTTATTGTCTCTCTTAGTTGGTATAGTAAGTTTGAGTAATAATCAGCATTCATTGTAGTTTTCTTCGGTAAATAATCTATGAGCAAAATCCCTTCTGTGTCCCAAAAGATTGTAGCCATAAGTTTACCTGCCGATGGACAGACCTTGAATTTCCGAGGCGGCTTCTCATCCTTAAATTTCCACTGTAACGACTCTTGCTTACTTTCCGGGTCCCATTGTCGAATCCAAGTCTCATCACATGTTACAATTCTAGAAATTATTTCTTCCTCTTTCCCTCGACTCATCTCCAAAAACTCTTCGCAACATTTGACACGCCTCTCCATGTCAAATGCAGTCAACATTCTGGGGACCCAACGTGCACTAACCTTGGACATGTTCAAATGCTCATGAATTATTTCATTGACTCGCTCTTTACTGACGCCCACATCTCTAGCTATCTCCCACTGCTTCACTCGTCGGTCCTCTAATATAATTTTTTTCACCCTGGCTACATTTTCATCGGTGACGGCCGAAACTGGTCTTCCGCTACGAGGATCATCTTCCAGACTCTCACGACCTAACTTAAACTGCTTTGACCAAAACTTTATAACAAATTCGGAAGAACACAAACTGCCAAACACACGTAACATACGCTGTCTGATCTCCGAAGGCGTATTCCCTTCTTTAGTCAAAAACTTAATCACCGCACGCTGCTCGATTTTATCCATTTTCACTTTTTCTACCGACATGTTTGTAACAATTGTAGGAGACAAATAAACGTGATGCAATAAACAAATGAATGTAATACATTTTGAAAATAGAATAACAAACGAATATAAATCCATACCAGCCAGCATTATTTTTGTATATATTTCTGACCAAGGAGATTACTTATCAGCCGCCCCTCGTACATCTTCTTTTAGTCCACATTTCTCTCTGATCTTTTCATTCCTTACTCTATCAATCAGTTTCACACCACACATACTACGCAAAGAGAGCATTTCAACTGCATTTATACGACTTTCATGATTTTTATTTCAGGATTTTTGAAATAACTAGCTGGTAAATGAGGCTAGGTTAGGTTAGATTTATTTTATAAAAACCCTGAAATAAAAACCGTTAAATGAAAATCACTTGATGACTTGCGATGATTATGAATAATATATTAGAATTAAAAAAAAATGTGAGCCAATATGGACCCATTTGTGTTATTATATATGCATTGGAGTACGTGTTTTCTCCTTATAAATATTGAATAAATAAATATGTATATGTATATCGGGAGACAACCGTGTATGTCAATCGTTGTCTAGTTATAATAATACAAATCTAGAGCTTATATTTGAACCCTATATAGGATATAATTTAGCGGTGGTTCCGCGGCTGACTTGTTCACACCAAAGAACGTTCATGTCCGTCTTTAAATAAGGGCACTACAGACTAACAGCCTGTCAGTTCATCATACAAGAGCACAGTCAAGTTTCTTTTAGGATTTCATAGATTAATTTACTGCACGTTCAGAACAATAGTGACCTAATTCAAAATTTCACCTTACAAACTTCAAGTCATAAATGTATTGTTATAGTGACATAACTCGAAATTTAAAATTTCTAAATTAGGTCACTATTGTTCTGAAGGTGCGTCAGTCCTCGGTGCCTTAAGAAAAGTTCTATCGTGTTATTTTGTAATGTGATATTTTAAGGGTTCCGTACAAGAAGGGTAGCCACGGGACCCTATTGATATGGCTATGCTGTCCGTAGTGTCCGTCCGAACTTACTTTAAAGAACTGTATCTTTTAAAACTTAATAGATAGTGAGTTTTTTTTTTTCAGAATATGTGTTATTATGGCGGTTTTTCTTCAACGCGTCTTTATATTTGCTGTATCGTAAAAACGGTAACATTCAAGCTTGAATCAAGCGTCAACCAGAAAATCAACAAATACTAAAGAATGGTCAAACGTGAGTTGGGCGCTGATTTGATTCGAAATCGATGGGTCCATATTGACACATAAAATTGGTCTTTAGATTTTTTATACAAATAACGATTTGTATCTATACTCATCATTTCTCCGAAAAATTTTGCTCATACTTTTTTGTTCATACTTTTTAAGTCATAATTGTCGAAATTCAAAATGCATTTTTCAAGAAACTGTTACTTTTTGAGGATTGTTATAAATCTAACCTAACCTAACCTAATTTGATCTACAAGTAAGATATTTAAGAAATTCTGAACGGTTCCATGAATATTGGCGTTATGAATTCAGACGAGTTTGAGTTCCGATCATTAGTATTAAAAAATATTATGAAGAGTATGAAGAGTGATCATTATGATGTGAAATAATATGAGAAAAAAAATCGGAGTTCCAATAATCGGAGTTGCAATTTTATATGAACTTTCATTATCATCATCATCATCATCAGCCCACATCAGTCCACTGCTGGACATAGGCCTCTTCCATAGCCTGCCACTGAGCTCGGTCTTCAGCTTTTCTTCTCCAGTTACCACCAGCTACTTTGCGAATATCATAACTCCACCTAGTCCGAGGGCGCCCTACATAACATCAGACATATGAACTTTGGCGCACCCAAATCCAAATATACCTACTGTGCGGCGGTAAGTAACCCTCGGTACGCGAGTCCGACTCGGACTTGACCGGTTTTTTATCAGATTAAAGACGGGATCACTGCCATATGGGATCCCCTTGGAACGCATAATTTTTTTACGCATATTTACTTTTCGCATAATTTTTTTTTCGCGTAACTACCTTTTAGACTGACATTGCAGAATTTAGTAAACGTCTATTTTGTAGATTAGGTTAGGATAGGTTAGGTTAGTTTTTTATAATAATTAAAATAAAACTGTTTCTATTGTAAAAACCGTTTTAGGTCAAACGATTTTATGCGTAAAGATACGTTATGCGTAAAAAATTATGCGATCCAATAGAGATCCTTGCCATATACCTGATGGGAAGTAATCACCACTGCCCATGAACACCAGCACTGCCCTACTTAGCTAATAAGCAATATCCGAAATTTACTAACCTAAGCAGTTTTAATTCTCTTCTGTTAGTAATAAGGTTGATATTGCTACAGGAGTTTTATGTGAGATACTGCGTATTGGATTAGTAGGGCAGAGTAACTGAAGAAGAGCTATTGGTCCGTTTCCGAACGTTTAGGGAAGATAAAGTTCTATTCTTAACTGGTTGGAAATACCGGCGAATGATTCCATAGTTTCACCGTACGAAACAAGAAGTGCCTAGTGAAAAGCACGGTGGAAGAACACCATTTATCAAGGCTGATGTTGATGGAATGGAAGCTGTGTGGTTGCCGGCTTAGAATAGTACCACTCCATGTCTTCCCGTGGATGTCGTAAGAGTCGACTAAGGGAATAAAGGCTTGTAGTTCTGTTAGGCGATGGGCTTGCAACCTGTCACTAATACACTGGTAAACATCTTAGCCTGATTATGCAAAATGTGGTTACAGAATTATCAACAAGCTTTTAGAGTTGTTGGCAATTCTGTAGCTCTGCCTACCCCAAACTGGGAATAAAGGCGTGAGTTTATGTATGTATGTATGTTGATGGAATCTGAACTATTTGGATGCATGTGTTCTGCAAAGTTTTACCACAGCTTATCCCATTTCTCAAAACATTTAGGATATAAAACTGTTCCTGATCTTTGCAATATGCACTAAAAGTGAAAACAAATGTTCAAAGGCGAAGTGAAAGTCCATCAACTGACATAGTCATGTCGTTGAAGTGACGAGAGTCATCCACCGAGGGGAGTTTTAGGTATACAACAGGGTGTCTGGTATATAGTGGACTACCTTACAGGGCTGGATAGCTCAGCTCAGGAGTGTTGAAAATATTATAATTCACGTATGTATGTATGGATGTAAACCCTTTATTGTACAAAACAAAAACAATACAATGAAGATTTTAAAAAAAGTACAAAGGCGAACTTATCCCTTTAGGGATGTCTTCCAGCTAACCCTTGAAAGATTGAGAGAAGTGAAGGTTGTGCATCGAGTAGGCAAGTGTACAACTTTATTTAGGAAAAGAGCATAAAAATGAAAGGAGGTAATAAAACCTAACTATAAAAAATAAATACAATCAAATATCTTCATAAATAGATATAGAAATATACTATATT
This sequence comes from Acleris literana, assembly GCA_946894065.1. Lineage (NCBI taxonomy): Eukaryota > Metazoa > Arthropoda > Insecta > Lepidoptera > Tortricidae > Acleris > Acleris literana. The sequence continues at coordinate 16,055,143 of OX335684.1, read as the reverse complement.
TATACATCTATATACATACTTAAACTTACATAAACTGAATATAAACTACACTTATGTAGAGGACAATTGGTTCAAAATTCACGTTCACGTAAATTGTCTTTTAAAACATTTAAAACCAGTCAACTTGATTTTAAACAGAAGCAAAGGTCGTTTTTTATATTCGATAGTTTGATAGAACTCAGTCTTTGTTGGACAAACTTAATAAAAAAAATTTGCTTTAATCAATAATCTCAAACGTGACACTATTTTAGAATCTGGTGCGATGTCAAACTTGGCGGAAGAAAAACTCAGATTTCAAAACTTAAAAATTAACTTGATTTTTTTTAAACTGCTAATCATTTATTAATTTAGTTAAAAGGGTTTTAAAGCAAATTTAATCAGTTTTCTTTCACAGCACGAAACTGAAAAATTCTAATAACTATAGTCGTGGCATCGAAAATGGTGAACTAGGGTATCGCATTTCCGAAATTTTGAAATGTTGAGATATCTCGTTTCCCGTACGACTTTTACAACATGAATTATTATATTTTCAACAGTCTTAAACTGAGCTATCCAGCCCAGTAAAGTAGTCCACTATATACCGGACACCCTGTAGACCTTCAAAGCTAGGGGAAGATGTACCTAATAACAAAATGGCTGAATTTGTGGAAGTATGATAATACAAAGCCGATAATGATGAACTCTGTTTGAACTAAAGAAAGATCGTGGAATCTCAACCGTAAGAGATAAATAATTTCATCACATATTTTTACTGAATCTTGTTATTTCACGTGCCTAATTAGCATTATTATTTTATATTATTTTTCAGTAGTCAATCGTATTTAAAAAAAAAAGCATATCTGAAAAAAACATCTCATGTAAACCTTTTGATAACCTGCCCGCACCGATAATTGGTGTTTAATATTTCTTCTTGATAAGTTGTTATCTAAACTTTTGTCGCCGGATCTTGTGAAATATTAAAAAACACTTTTTTCGAGACAGGGTTCCGCTATAAATGGAGCGTTGTTTTCAGGGTTCCGTTGTCAAACTAGTTAGGGTTCCGTAGCCAAACTAGTAAGCCTTATAGTTTCGCCATGTCCGCCCGTTCGTCCGCAGCCTAGCTCAGAGACTCTTAGTCCTAGAAAGCTGTAATTTGGCATGAATATACGTATTAGTCACGCCAACAAAGTGGTAAAATAAAATCTAAAAAGCATTTTTTTTTTTAGTGTACCTCCCCTACACGTAACCTGGGGATGATTTTTTTTTCTCGTCTACCCCATAGTGTGTGGTGTCGTTGGATAGGTCTTTTAATATTGCGGGTTTGTGGAAACCATTTCTCGATTAAGGGATCCGTTTATGAAATATTAAGCTTTAAAGCGCTAATTTAATAGAGTCAAGTCTCCCTCCCCTCCCGCCTACAGCCAAAACTACAAATACTATAAATCTGAAAAATATCTTAGATGAAAGCACATAATTATAACGAATTTTAAATAAAAACTATCACGACTAAGTAGACTTGATTGGATCCTGAGATACAGGCGACTAAAATGTTTATACCTATTAAAATCATCTAGGGCAGCACCAAATAACTTTAAATAGAGAATTAGTTCATACTTGTTGTTTTTTGAGATGGTTTATGTGTAGTAGCTTCAGCTTCGGCTTCAGAACCCTACACTAAGCATGGTCAGACATGCTCTTCCCCGGTTTTTAGATTTTTTTATGTTATAGGAGGCAAACGAGCAGAAGGATCGCCTGACGGTAAGCGATTACCGTCACCCATAGACACCTGCAGCACCAGAGGAGTAGCAGGTGCGTTGCCGGCCTTTCAAATCAGAGTACGCTCTTTTTACAACATTACATTACATTTACATTACACATTACATTACACGTTACATTTTGGTTCCGATTCGGATTGTGTTTTCTATTTGTAATATCTGATAACTTAAATTTACAAACGGTACCAAAATCGCTACTTATGTATTTACATATAATATTAAAAATTGAGGAGTTCCCTCAATTCCTTCCTAATTCCCCTCATCAGATACCGACTTAGTCACAAGGTAAGGTTAACAGGTATTCCAAATGAGAGAACGCTGATCCAAATTATCCCCTTTATTTTTAGGGTTCCGTACCCAAAGGGTAAAAACGGGACCCTATTACTAAGACTCCGCTGTCCGTCTGTCTGTCCGTCTGTCTAGTCACCAGGCTGTATCTCATGAACCGTGATAGCTAGACAGTTGAAATTTTCACAGATGATGTATTTCTGTTGCCGCTATAACAACAAATACTAAAAACAGAATAAAATATATATTTAAGGGGAGCTCCCATAAAACAAACGTGATATTTTTGCCGTTTTTTGCTCGATATTAATAACGGCAACAGGTAGACGCTTGAAATATTCGAAGAATATTTAGTTGTATACTCACTTAAAAATAAATAATCAAATTAAAATAAAATAAATAATTTAGGGGCTCCCATACAATAAACGTGATTTTTTTATACATAATGATACGGAACCCTTCGTGCGCCAGTCCGACTCGCACTTGGCCGGTTTTTTTACTTATATAATTGGCTCACCAAAGCAAGTCATAATACGAATAAGGACTATTTTGAAAACAGGCCACACTTGATTCCCGTAATTCTAACTCTTTATTAAGTAACCTTGTTACAGCTTACCCTAAATAAATCCTAGTTTTTGTATGTGGTCTCGCAAACTTACACGTATTTACAATCTCAAGATTTTTTTAAACGTTTTTTAAAGCATCAAGTAACAATTTTACAGGTCTAAACTGGCAACACTGTTTAAATGGCTGGTCGTCATTGGTCGAGGATGTGTCAAATGGAAACTTGTAACCTGTAAATTGTAATTTGTAGCTTTATAAAACAGGCCCCAGGACTAATATGGAATGCTTAAATGATAGTACATTTACCTGCTGTGTCACCCTGACACTGATTTACAACAGTACAAACACTGTAACTAGGTAGCCAGAGATAATAATGATAGTAGCGATGTGGATAGACCAGGAGAAGTCAATTGGCTTGGACTCCAAGAAGAATAAATTAATATCACTTAGCAAGTTTATAAATTTACAGTAGCTGAGGCCTCCCTTTAGGCTTACAAAGTCTGCGATGGGACGCCTTGTTGTGCGCGTGTGTGTGCGTGAGTATGTGTGTGTGTTCTATTGTCACTGTTCTGATAATCGCTCAGTCTCATTATATATTTTCTTGAAGCCATTTTCGTATGATTGTTTTACAATGATGGTAAATGGTAACATTGGTAACATAAATATCTAAATGTCTAGGTATTTAATCTAAAAAAAAAACAGATTTTCAAAGTAGAACCCTAAAAAGATTTTCTGTATTCTTTATCAACATTTAAGTCCAAGGCTGGTACTTGTTTTTAGAAGTTAATTGGATACTATTATTTAAGTATATTTTTGAACGCATATTATTACGTTATCACCTATGCGATAAAAATGACCTTCTGCATTTCAAGTGCATATCATTTGAACAGCTCTTGTATACGTGAGCTGATCGAGAAGGTATTCTGGCGTATGTAAATTCGGATACTGTACCAGTTGTTGCATTATTTGAATATCTGTTTTAGAAATAGTCGTGGTTACGATAAATAAATAACCACTAAATAGATAAAAAACTAGTTTAATTTAAATGTAAAAATAGTTGCAGTTAAGGAACTAATTTCTTCCAATTTACGAGTTTTTTTAACTTAGTTTTATTTAATTAACTTGCACTGTTCGTATGCGAGTATGTAACTTGTCCGCTTCAAATCTGCAAGTCAATTTTAAACCAGTACCCGTTGGGAATGGGCTAAAATTTGAACTACATATGCAAATCCCAAGACAATGCAATAGTTGACGTACGTACAGTCAGCATCAAATATATAGACACAGTAAAACTTTCAATAATATGTAAACACGACTCTGCTGCGAGGGAATAAGGGTGTATATTTATTTCTGAAACCTTGTTAACGTATATATATTTATGACGCTGACCGTACGTAGTTAGTAGTGACTAGGGCATGCAATATCGCAAGGTTTTCAATCCCGGTATTGAGTTTCGATATTGAAATCTCAATACTGGAATACCGGTATTAATTCCGGGATTGGGTTTTTTATTATTTCAGGTTATAAAATGCCCCACGCATGCTGATTTTGAATAGGTAAATTAAAAAAAACAACATTTGCCATTCGTGTTTTTAATTACAAATAATAAATAGGCTTTTAATCACAGTTTCAATCACTCCTCGTTTTCTTATATGATACGAGTTGTCTTAGCCGGACAATACAGAGAGAAAGAGAGAGGTAAATACAGGAAGGTTCTCGGGTACAACACATTCCTTTGTCTAACAACTAATTTACTACCTGCTCGAGGTCTCAAATGGCAAGTATGGCAACGCAAGAGCTTATTTTAAATAAAACAAAGATACATTTTTGTCTTCAATCAATCCCGGAATTACGATACTGAAACGCTCAATCCCGGAATTGAAATATCAGAAAAAATCGTCCGAGATCCCGGAATTACGAGATTCCGGAATACCGGGATGCATGCCATAGTAGTGACCCTGCCTTCGAAGCTAGCGGTCCTGGGTTCAAATCCCGGTAAGGGCAGATATTTGTATGTAGGTATTTATGTATGTACTTTATTGTAAAAACGGGAAAATAACAAACAACAAAATAGACAGAAACACAAAAGATATGTACAAAGGCGAACTTATCCCTTTAAGGGTTCTCTTCCAGTTAACCTTTGAGCGATTGGGAAATGCTTGAAATAATAAATAGCCAAACGTACAACATTGAAAGGGACTAGATGTTTTATAATTACGTTAATATTAAATAACCAATTTAAAGTACTAAGAATAAATAAATATGAGCTTGATCTTAGTTAAATAATGTAATACAATGCCAAATATATGGATGGATATATATTTATATAAATATGTGATGATGAGCGCAAAGATTTGTTCCTGAGTCATGGATGTTTTCTATGTATTTAAGTATATATGTCTCTATATAAGTATTTATATCGTTGTCTAATACCCATAGTACAGTCAACAGCATAAATAAGTGATCATTTATTTACCTTATCACTTTAACGTCAAATGTCATACAAAATTGTGAAACGATTGAAAGCGACAAGGTACATAAATGATCACTTATTTATGCTGTTGACTTGTAAGGTCTTAATTCTAACTTGTCTTATATAGTAAACAACTTTCTAACCTCAAAATGTATCTTTTTTGGCTAAAACAGCTTTTTTAAACAAAATTAAGCAATCACAGACAATACATTAGCCAAGTCATGTCCATAATGTTTATTCAGTTTACTTTATTTACGATAAAAGAGCTGTTTTAGCCAAAAAAGGGTCATTTTGAGGTTAGAAAGTTGTTTACTATATCGTCGCTGGAAAGGCAAAACTACTAACATCCAAAAGGGTCATTTCGAGAAAAAGCATTTTTAATGTTTTTTTTGTCTTTACAATGTCATAACTTTTTTTCTTTTGAATGAAAATGGAGGCTGTAAAGGGTGACATATCATGTTTTTTTTTTATCTGCACGATTCATTTATCGTATTGTACGTGTGTTCAGTATTTACGGAGTTACGTGTCGCTTTAGCATTAATGCTCTCAATCCTAAAAAAATGCTGGTAAGATAAAATTACTAACCTCCACATTAAAGTTTTAGGTAAGGAGTCAATAAATACTAAGGACTTGTCTCCTTTTACTTACTCTCGAGAAAAAAATACTTACATGTATAAAAAATATGTTAATCATAAGCGGAAATGACTTATTGTCAAAAATACTTTGCAAAGCCATAAAGCAAATAGGAATTTAGCATTTAAGATAAGTTAAATTTCAAATGTATGTTACTTAAAGGGCAGAATGATCAATTAACCATCCTGATGATTTACCTTTTGTAGGACTTTTTTCTTGTTTCAGCCTTAACAATATTACTTACGCATGAATGTCAGTTGAAATTAATAGACCAAGAAATAAATAAAACATGAATTACTTTGAAATTCCCTTGAGATAGGTTCCTTGCCACCTTTACCTATTAACAACTGGTGTCACCTTTCTGCTCCACAAGTCCCGTAGTACCGCGGATCCAAAGAACTACCTACCGACCCATTACATGCTTGCCTACCATCTACAAGCTCCTTACATCCATTTTGAGCACAAAATTAAATGTACATTTTATTGCAAATAATGTTTTGGCCTCTGCTCAAAACGGATGTAAGGTTGGGTCCCGGGGTAGGTACTAAGGAGCTCCTCCTCATAGACATAACGATTTGTCAGCTAGTCAGGCATAGCAAGGCGGCCCTTTTGGCTGCTTGGATTGACTACAAGAAGGCTTACGACTCGGTGCCTCACTCATGGCTCGAAAGGATCTTAGAGTTGTATAAAGTTGATGCAACTTTGAGGTCCTTTTTAGGTGTGTGTATGAGGCAGTGGGTCACAGTCCTTCGTCAACCAGGTGGTCGAGAAGTCCCCTTTGATTCGCCTAAGGATTGAAAGAGGCATCTTCCAGGGTGACAGTAGTCCTTTGTGGTTTTGCCTAGCCTTGAATCCTCTCAGATCTTTCCTGACGGATTCTGGGCTTGGATTGACTTCGTAGAGAAGCTGAAGTCATGTCTCACTGTTTGCATCGAAGCGCCAAGATCTTATCGCATTATTGAAAATCACACAAGAGTTCAGTAATGCGATCAAGATGGAATTCGGTGTAGATAAGTGTGCGGTCGAATTTGCAGCTTTCTGTGACAGTAGTCCTTTGTGGTTTTGCCTAGCCTTGAATCCTCTCAGATCTTTGCTGACGGATTCTGGGCTTGGCTATTGACTTCGTAGAGAAGCTGAAGTCATTTTTCACTGTTTGTATCGAAGCGCCAAGATCTTATCGCATTATTGAAAATCACACAAGAGTTCAGTAATGCGATCAAGATGGAATTCGGTGTAGATAAGTGTGCGGTCGAATTTGCAGCTTTCTGAGACGATGACTCTCAGATCTCTCTCCGAAATTGAAACCTACAAATATCTTGGTATGTCACAGTCTTTGGGTATTGTGGACGGCAATGTCAAGCAGTCAGTGAAAGAGCGCTTCTTCTGCCGCTTGACAAAAGTTCTTAGCAGTCTTTTGTCGGGTGGCAATAAGGTGCGCGCCTTCAATGGCTGGGTGATACCACTGCTCACATATTTCTTTGGCATACTAAGGTGGACTCAGACTGAGCTGAACGCCCTGGGTAGGAGGGTCCGTCTACTGCTTAAATCAAATCGCATGTTGCACCCACGCTCATCTGTTATGAGATTGTACATCCCGAGGAAATGTGGTGGTCGAGGCATTTTAAATGCTAAGAATCTCCACAACCGCGAGGTGTGCAATCTCAGGGATTATTTCCTTAGCAATGAGTGTGGGATGCATCGAGATGTGGTTGCATTAGACAAGAGCCTCACGCCTCTCTCCTTGGCAAACGAGAACTGGCACAGACCAACGGTGTTGAGCACTGAAGACCGCAAGAAGGTGTGGAAGAGCAACGAGCTACACGGACGCTTCTACGGGGCCCTAACAAGACCCGAGGTAGACTTTTTAGCGTCCGTGAACTGGCTGCGATTTGGTGACCTCTTTGGGGAAACCGAAGGTTTTGTCTGTGCAATTGCTGGCATGGTCATAATGACGAATAATTACCGGAAATATATTCTGAGGGATGGCACGGTCGACATTTGTCGAGCATGCCGTTGCCCGGCGAGTCCCTCAGTCATATAATTTCCGGTTGTTCGCATTTGGCCAACGGCGAGTACTTGCACAGATACGAGTATCACCTCGTGGCCAGGATCATCCATCAGCAACTTGCTCTTCAATATGGTCTTGTTGAGTCTGAAGTGCCGTACTATAAGTACACACCGGCGCCAGTTCTCGAAAATGGTCGTGCTACGCTCTATTGGGATCGATCTGTCATCACGGACAGGACTATTGTCGCCAATAAGCCTGATATCGTATTGACAGATCGATCTCAACGACGGGCAGTGCTCGTCGACGTCACCATCCCGCATGACGAGAACCTCGTGAAGGCCGATAAGGACAAGCAAGTACCTTGACTTGTCTCACGAGGTGACCGCCATGTGGGATATTGAGTCGATGATCATTGTCCCGATAGTTGTTTCGGCAAACGGTCATATAGCGAAGAGGCTCGACCAACACCTCAGGAGACTCTCGCTAGATGTCTGGACCAACGGCCAGATCAAGCATACATTATCGTATGAGAAAAAATAAGAAATTGTGTACCTATTTAATTAATTTTAGAATGTTGTACGTTCTTAATAAATAAATATCAGGATTATCTACGGAACTTGGCACCCATTTAAATCTCAATTCTTATGTCGGTGAAGGCGATAACCATGCATCGCATATTCTTAAAATATTGAACTTGGCTCCCATTTTCACATTTATGTTTTTGACGGGACATCATTATTTTTTATCAAATAAATAGGTATGCGTTTCCATAAATAAATAAATAGTATTAATATTAAATAAATTGGCATTAAATAATATTCATTAAATCCCAACCCATGAAATTATTAAATTATTGAGTAAGTAGGTAGTTCTGGTGAATCTGTGATCTTCATTAATTATCATCAGTTCTACTTCACCAAATGGTGCTTTTCAAGAGCAAATGTACGAGTTACCATATGCTATTTATACATACAAAATACCCAAATCGCTATAGGTGTACCTAAAATATTTGAAGATTTCCCTCAATTTCTCCAGGACCCCATCATCAGATTCTAACCTGATGACAGTAAGCCTACTCCAGAAGTATGCCCTATCAAACCAAAAACGAATTTTCCAGATCGGTTAATAAATGACGGAGTTCTGAGGTAACTAGCATAAATAATAATTATAAACTGGCGCGCATAATGTCAAAAGATATTGTTTTGACATTGATTGCGCGTCTAATACGCTTGATGTCACCCGAAAACAATTTGAGAAATAGACTAAAGGTCGAATTTGTTACAAATTTATGAATCGCATAACGCCTTACCTATACTTTTCTAATTTATTTTATAACTTAATAATTACTAATATCTCGTAATATTCTTTAAGTATGTAGTTCAAAGTTTCTTAACAGATGTAACAGATAGAAGTCCCGCATTGAAATATACTAATATCCTTTTTACTTTGTTTATTGAGTAAGGTAAAAATACTAAAGCGCCACAATCGTCGATTCCTGCTATAAGATTATTTACTAACAAACATGACTTCACATGATTTCAAAAGAGAAAAAATACTAAATTACTACAACTGACGGTTATTGCGTAAACGTTATTGACTAAAATACATTTCATTTAGTATGTACTACAAGCGAAATTTACATAATCACCACCGAGTATCCTCAGTTATGTTATCTAAAATTACTAATAAAGCTTGAAACGGCTAGATACAGCAAGCACAATACTTAACCGCCAACTATTCAAAAATATGTCTAAATGAGGCGGATGTTAGTAAAAAATCCTAAGAAATTATTGAAATTTTGACCCAATTTTCACTACTAAAGCGCCAAAAACATGCTCCGATCGCTACGAGACCCAGACCAAACGACGCAGAAAAAAAAAAGCAGTCGTACTGTATATATAACTCATTTTGACCAAAATGGCGCTTTAGTAGTTTTGCCTTTCCAGCGACGATATAAGACAAGTAAGGATGAACAGACCTTATATTTTTTAGTGATCATAACAATGCTGTTATGTAATCCCAAACCTCAATTAAAAAGAAACTTGATACTTATATTAAATTTCAAGCTCGCCGCAGGAAAGTCATAGTGTATATTATTTAAACAAATTAAATGTATTTCGTCATACTCTCTCAATATATTAATCCAGATATCTTATCGCCAGCCTTGAACTAGGTACCATTGAAGAGTTCCAGTGCCCGTCTGCGGTCTTCATCATCAGTTCCAAGTCATCAATGAATGCTGGATTTGTTACTGAAAATAGGTACCAAAATACGTCTTTATTTATGGCTATAATAATATTTGAGCAGTTTCAATCTCCGTACGCATCCCCTCATCAAATACCGACTTGGTCACAATAGGACTAGGTACCTCAGGAGTAGGTATACCCAATCAAAAAACAAAATATTTTCAAAATCAGTTCACAATTGACAGAGTAATCGCGTAACAAACACAAAAAAAACGCTTTGAGAACTTCCGCTTTTTTTTGAAGTTGGATAAAAAATACACCCGATTTAGTTCTTATATTGGATAAATAAGGAATGAATAACATTGCAATATAATAATGGAATATAATCCACTACCACGAAAAATCGGAAGTTTTAAAATCAACCCACGTTCACTAGTGCCACCTATGGTTAGCTTTTGCCAACAGTTGTACCTAAAAGCTCCACAGCCAGCGCCATCTATTACGCAGTAGCAATACTAACACCGTCGTAAGTCGGAATGTTAGAGTTCAATCATAAGCAGCAACCCTGCCATCTGTTGGTGTAATTGTTAACCAACTTAATAACGTTTCTTGCTAAGAGATGGCGCCTGAAGTCTAAAGGCTGAATTGATCTTTTACCAAAGATTTTCTTAGAAAAATTGCGTTTCTTTGAGATTTAGTTCGATTTTGAGAAATATAAAAAAGCCTATTTCACTATTTGACCGGATAGCTAGAATACATTTGATAGTCAATCCGAGGGTTCAGTTTAGGTACCGTTTCTTAGGCGCGATTTTTAGGGTTCCGTAGTCAAACTAGGATCCTTATAGTTTCGCCATGTCCGTCCGTCCGCCCATCCGTCCGCAGCCTAGCTCAGACATTTTTAGAACTAGAAAGCTGAAATTTGGCATTAATATACATATTAGTCACGCCAAAGAAGTGGTAAATAAAAAATTTAAAAAAAATTTTTAGAGTCAAGTGTCCCCGCCCCCCTAAAGCCAAAACTGCATATACTAAAAATCTGAAAAATATCTTCGATGAAAGCACATATAACGAATTTTAAAGGAAAATAAAGAGCATGGTCAGATATGCTCTTGCCCGGTTTTTGAACAGTATTTTACTGAATTTACTGAGTTAATAGTTAAAAATCTTATCCGATTGTTAAATCTGAACCAAATGTTTCACATTTTCGATTCGATTTCCGAATGTTTACCATTAGTTCAGTTACCTAATGATCAAATGAAAAATCGGCTTTTGGGCGGTTTTCATAAAACGTGTACATAGTTAAGGGCTAAAATTAAGATACGGTAACTTTAGTCAGTTGAGTCACGAAAATTAACTATACCGTTATAAAACAAATGATGGTATCTCAGGCAAAACTCCTGTAGTAAATACGACCATATTACTAACGGCTGAAGCTTGAATCTGCTGGCTTTGAGGGCAATATATAAATGAATGATTAATTTTCGTGAGTCACCTGACTAAAATTACAGTTTCTTAATTTTAGTCCTTAACTATGTAGACTTTTTTTGAAAACCGCCTTTTTATTGATACAAAATTTAACAAAAACTGATACATACCTTATTTTACATAAATATATGTGCAGTTTGACCTTTATTCCAATTTGCAGATGTGCTTAAATTTTGCTTCTATATCAATATCTGATAGCAAAAGTTAAGGTATCATTTTAAGAGTTAGAGGCAAATATAATAAAGAAACTAAACTAAACGGTGGCTTAATTTTATAAGTAGGTACCTTTATTTTAAAGGATAGATGTAGATGATATAGTAACAAGGTTTATTATAGTTTAGTTCTGCCAAAAGTCTATAACTCGTGGGTGTACATCTTAGAGTGTATATTTTTTTGTTATGTACCTATACTGCTTTTCTTTTGTTGTAATTAAAACTTACCTGGTGTGCTGACCTATGGGTAAAAAATATATAATTATGTTTTATAATCCGACACATTTAGAAAGTCCGCATGTTTTAAACACCTCAAATAATTATAAACTCAAGGAGTATGGAGAAAATTTTCCAACATCTTTTTTTCTGGTAGCAATATTTATCGGTCTTTTTTTTGCCGAAGACTTTTTCGCAGCAGAAATAATTTCCAAGTCTGTATTTATCTGAATAGTTATATCATTTCCACAGAGTCGACGGAGCTCCGCTAGTGCGGAGCTTATACTTCTGGATGGTTTGGCCCTTGCTGCAAAATTAACATACCTAACCTAAACCTACTTACTTACCTATTTCGGCCTAATTTCAATGGGGAAATTTTGCGAGTGAGAAAAATCCAGGATGGAAAATATGCGACCAGGGTTAAATAAATAATGGGGAAAAATGCAATTGGGTAAAATTACGAATGGGAAAAATTGCTACCAGAAATAATCTAGTTTGGGAAACAGATTGATACACCCCTTAAACACATTTTAAGGTTATATTTTGTACCTGTCAAATAGGACCTTTTAGAACGTGACGATTATAGTTAGATTTATGGCTTAAAAAAAACCTATTGATGTGATCACAGATTTAAAACCACAGTATTTAGAAACCAGACCACAGTATTTAGGAACAGTTTCAGCTAAATTTTAGAGTGAGTCGATCATGGTGCCGATTTCACTCTGAACAGAGCCCTTACTTAAGGAGGAAGGTTCTCAATTCAACTGTATTTTTTTCCAACTATTATTGCCAAGCTTTATAGGGTTAGAATCGGATGGAGTAGCAAGTGATGCTAGGACCTTGTGGAGGGTCCGTCCGGAGCGCTACCACCATCTTATCCATTAACCCACCACCCAGCAACTGTTTTCGCATTGATGTATTGGTAAGACAACCGGTGAAATTACTATCATAGAAGCAATCCATCTTAGTCCTCAGGGTTGGCAACGCATTTGAAGTCTTAGGATTGTAGTCCTGAGAATTCAAATGTCTATGGGTCTCAGATCCCACTTACCATCAGGTGGCCTGATGCCCTGGCCTTGCCATAAAAAAAGCTATTGCTCATCAAATCAGTCTTTTTAGGGTTCCGTACCAAAATCGTTAAAAAGGAACCCTTATGGTGAGACTTCGTTGTCTGGCTGTCTGCCTGTCTGTCTGTCTGTCTGTCTATATGTCACAGCAGGTTTTCTCAGCAACTACAAATGCTATCAACGTGAAATTTGGTATAGTTATATAACTTGCTTGCCCGCATCTGATTTTAGTAAAAAATATGAAATTAAATTTATTAATCGAAGTTGAAAAATTAAAGTGGTTCGATTATAGCAAATGGGATGTCATATACTTTTTGATTCGACGATTTGACAGTTCCCCCCCTAATCTCCGAAGTTTATACTTCAAAAATCTGAAAAAAATCTGACGTAGAGATGACGTACTTATATTTTATGGGTAAAATAAAATGAAGTGCTATATACAGTTTTTGAGAAATAACCAAATAACTTTGCAAATCTGAATTAAAATTAGGTTAAGTTTAGGGTAGTCAAAATGGACTTTATTGCGTAGAAAATAAAGTTCATGGCAAAATTAGTATTTTATTTTGCGGTTACCAAGCATATTATCTTAAATACGGAACCCTCGGTGCAGGATGCACCTCATACACCTACAGCGTATTATCATGATTATGTACTCATCATCTTGCCCTTTTCCCAATTTTTTGGAATCGGCGCAACAAATCCTTGTCAGCCGCCATCTCATTATTCATTATGGTCTATGATCCGAATAGGAGACGACCTTCACCTAGCTGTTTATTCGATAAAAAGTATTTTATATCAAATTTAATGTGCTAAGTAATATATTTATAATAGGTTGACTGGAAACATTCAGTCAAGTCCTTATATGATTTAAAAAAAACCTGAAAATGAACTTTTTTTTAAATTGCTATTGCTTGTTTAATAGTACAATTACGTACTAATCGAAAGTATGAAGCCTATAGAATATGCGAACGTTAGGTTTAGTGCAAATTATTAGTACCGACTTACCTACCTGCCTAATCGTTAAGATGGGAAAAAATAGTGAACCTTACGTTTGCATATTCTATAGGCTTCATACTTTCGATTAGTATGTAATTGGTGTATTAAACAAGCAATAGCAATTTAAAAAAAAGTTCATTTTCACTTTTTTTTTAATCATATAAGGACTGGACTGAAATTTTCCAGTCAACCCATTATAAATATATTACTTAGCATATTAAATTTGATATAAAATACTTTTTATCGAATAAACAGCTAGGTGAAGGTCGTCTCCTATTCGGATTCCCTACTATTATAATATGTAGGTGCTATCATTATGTATTACTCGAGATCTGGATTTAAGGAAAGGAAAACCATGTAAGTGATATTATCTGTTTATTTCATATTCGTATATTATTACAGTGCACTGGTTATATGTGAGAGATCGTCATAGCTGATAGATAGATACTTAAAGTCGTTAGGTAATATTTATTTTGTCGGCATGGTGGGTTTATATGTATTAGTTATACATCAATACATACAAAAATTAGTTATCATACACATATTGTATTTTGTGGTACTTATTGGTGAGTAATATAAATAAATAAAATAACTTATAACATATATCTTGATTCATATTTATACTACGAGTATATCCAATCAACTACATACATATTACTATATAAATACATCAAATACATATAATACAATAAATAACTAGTCACTCGCGCACTTGTACATAGAAACAGAAAAAAACAAGATTTTGCTAGCTATATCTATTCGTTGCTCAGATGCTCAATTGTCTTTGAAACAGCTGAGAGTGAAGTCGCAGTGAAGACCATTTATAGGGTGTGGGGCACAATGATCTCGGGAGTAAGCTTGTGGTGAATCAGGACATCCTCAACCCAGAAGTTGTCCAAAGCGTCGACCTGCCACTGGTATACAGGACGGTTCACAGGGAAGCCGAGAGGGTCGGCGGTCATGTGGCGAGCGCCAGACCCGATACCTGGGGATACCACGCTGTCGAAACCAGTTCCATATTGGAGCGTGGGTGCATGGTACTCCGAGATGTAAGTCAAGAGGATGAAAGGCATGCCACCAACGCGACCTGTAGAATAAATTCGAATTAAAATCACTTCTAAAGATTCCCTACAGACTTGTAGGTATATAAATGATTCGTCTATCGGAACACCAAACAATGCTCTGACGCAAAGATAAACTGGATTGAGAGACAAACTTAACTTCGCTGTTGGAAAACTTTTGTCTCCATAGATCGACATAAGTCGCCGTCAGAATACCAACTGTAAATAAGTTTATAATTTCATGATACTTTTCATTACACTACATAACTCCGAAGTCATAATTCCGAATTGATCAGAATCCCGAATTTTTATAATTCCGAATGTAAAGTTTTGATAAAAGCCTTTGTATGGATTCCCTTCGTTCGAAGTATCAATATATAAGGTAAAAACGGCCGTTTCTTTCCGTTGACTCAGAAGTTTGAATTTTTTGCAGCTTCAACGGATTGTAGGCTTGAGTATTTGATGTTAATTTCAAGTTAAAGAGTTCTTGCATTGCACAAAGAAGAAAAACTCGACAGACAGACGGATAATGAAGTAATCCTATAAGGGTTCCTGTTATCCTTTTAAGGAATCCTAAAAATCAAGTATAAAGTGAAATACAAACCCTTAGGTAGTAGCAGACGTTGTGGGAAACCTTCGATGTTCTGAGACTGGTCGAGGAGGAACTGGCCCTTTCCGTGGAGAGCATTGTCAGCCTTCTGGAAGACATCATGGGCGCTGGCCCAATCGTCTATGGTGAACAGGTTGTTCGTGGAGTCGCGCGTGATCACGTGCTCACCTTGAGGCACTGTAAATGCAAACATTAATGAGTTCTTGAAATGAAAATAATACTATACATACACCATGAAGTCTTCACTTACAGTCATAAGTGAACTGGTCGAGAAGCAAGAAGTTCTCGGTTTGGTGGTTCAGCGGGATCTCGAAGCCGTTGCTGTCGTATTTGGGAGCCAGGAAGAACCTGACAACAACGGTCTTGGCAACTTCGCTCTTGACGCTCACCTTGATCTTGAACACCTTGTGGTTCAAACGAGGATATTGAACCAGAACACTGACGTCATCAGCCACGACCTTCCCTGTTAGTAAAAAGCTTTTATTAGTATGATATAATACTATAATACTATAGTGTATATAATATACATTGAAACGTACTTTCGAATTCGTTCAAGTAAAGTTCGTTGGTGACATTCACGTAAGTGTACTCGAAGTAAGTAGACAGTTTGTCAGTCTCCACTTTGCTGATCTTTACAGTGGGAAGAGCCAACTCAGGGAGCGTGTAGGGAGGAAGTTTCTCCTGCCATAAGGAGAACAGATGAAGCACACGTTTCCAGATCATGTAAAAAGCGGGGTCACGGAGAGCGGTCTGGTAGTTTTCCAGAGCAGAGGGAACAACCAGAGGAGTCCAGCCGCTAAACAAAAAAATTACGATATTTAAAAAAATATCCTGAATGTAAAATAATGAGCACTCCTTGATTCTCTATGCTTACTAGGCATGGTAGCTGGTGGTGTGTTGTACATTGGAGTTTCCGAGAAGAGATTTCCAAATGCTGATGAAGTCCTTGTAGTAATAGCCGTTGGGGGAGTCAGCGTTGGCTTCGATCAAGCGTCCAAGCAAATCGATCGATTCAGGTGTACGCAGACTGATGTGTTCGCCTTTTTCCTGAAAGTCGTTAAATTTATAATTATATTTTTTTCAATACAGACACGTCACAAAACACACAACACATCACATCAAACCACATCATCATATGAAAAATAATTCAAATCCATCTCTTAATCTCAATAAATAGAATATCAATATTATAATATTACAACTTACGTTGACAAAGTATCCAACTTCGATGGCATCACGGATACGGCGTTCAATGTCGTTTATGGCACGAGATTCATGTACGAATTCATTTTGTTGCAGGTGGAAGTGGTTAGGCCTGACCGGGTATTGGATCCCGTTGTGATACGAGAGCCCAGATGTGTAGCCTTGTTCGACAATGCCGTGGATCTCAAGATCAGGAATCTCACCAAGACCGTTCGAGAGTCTCTCCATGTAGTAACGAGCCAGGAGCTGCTTGTGCCAGAACCAGAACCATTCACCGCGGCGGTCCTTCGCCAGGGGGCAAGTCTCGCTTCCCAGCCAAGGTGGGTAAGCCACGTGTTTGTTGTAGTAGAGAGTGTTCAGAGCATAATCATGAGTGAAGTAGAACACAGAAGCGTCTTTGTTGTAGTAAGGCCAGGCGGTCTCGTTCCATCGGATAACAACATTCTCGTCCCAAATGTAAGTCGAGGGGTAGTACTCGACTAATTTGATTCCGTGAGTGTTTATTCTATGGGCAATGTTTATGACCTGTCCATTGTTGAAGAACGAGGGGAATATCTCGTAGAGTGGGGGGACAACGAATCCTTGAGTGTCCGCGCGGTGGACAATGGCGGTGGTAAGCACGTAAACGTACATATACTCGTTGACACGGTCCCTCAGGTACACGGCAGTGTTGAAGAAAGTGGTGTAATCCTTAGCGGAGAACAGCACGTAGAACATGTACTCAGCCTCAAACTTGTGGACGAACTCATGAAGGGAGAAAGGCACTCCGCGGGGAAGGAGACCCGCCTTTATTACGTCGACGTACACCCTAACGGCAGACGCATTCTGAAAATAGAAGAAGGCATGGAGTGAGAAGTGGTTGGGGGCTCCTATCCAAGGAGTGTCTAGTAGGTACACCTTTAAGCGCCAGCTTAAGTGCTATTTGTTGACACTCCAGAAACCTTAGCCCTCCTCCAACACTAACACACATTGATATTTCAAACTTGTTGCTATTAAAATTGCCCTTTAATTCATTTTTAGTTTTAGCAAGGCTGTAAATCAGTATTTATGTGTGCGTTTTATTATTATTGTTATTTCCCATTCATTTTTCCATTACTATTATTATATGAGGAGGCCTAGGTCTAGTAGTGGACGCCTTTTGGCTGACATGATGATGATGATGATGATTATTATATCAGTAATTTACACGTGTAAAGTATGAGTATGTTTGTTCAGCGTTTCGTGAGTCACTGACGGTATTGGCTGAAAATCAGCGCTGTGTAAGTGTCTGACACCTCATCATTTTGCTGAAACCAGTGTCCGTTTCTCTGCCGCGAGGACACACATTGTGTGCTATCTCAGTTGCATTCACTGATTTTTTAAATAATTTTTATATTATTTTGTGTGTCTTATGGTTAGTGAGTAAATGTCTTCCTTCTTCTTCTTCTTGGTTTAAAATATTATTATTAGTTAAGATAGCAAATCTATTTTTAACATACGCTGTAGTTTTCGACGTGCGCTTCGATGGTCCAGGTGCTGGCAATGGTCTTAAGCGGCGCGAATTGAAGGGGCTCGTGGATGTGGTAAAACAGCGATGACAAGTCCACTTGCTTTTGCAGGAAAGCCTGGTCAGCTGAAACGAATTCAAAACCGTTAATGGTAATTTCCATCAGAAATAAAGTATTTTTTGGAGAATTCTTGAAGTAAGAATTCTCGAAAAGTAGCCTTACCGATACAAGAAAATCATGGCAAAAAATGAAGAATTTGATTAGTGTTAAAAATGTATCCAAAATTAAATGAAGTGGAGAAATGAAGAACTTAATTAAATTATGCTATAAATACTCTACAACAAAAGCTTATAAAAATGAAACAATATTATGAAAATAAAGTAATTGTAGCTTATTTAATATAGTTATTTTTTATAATGGACTAAATAAATAAACAAACCTCGGAGTATAAATTAAAAAAAATGCTGTCGATTTGACCGATCAGAAGTTATATGATTTGCGAAAGCAGCATTCGTTATGTTTATGAAAAACTCCCAAAAATCGTTCAATTGATTTTTTTGGAACCAACAAACAAAATCTATTAAAAATTGTGTTTAATGCATGGCAATGCTATATTGTAACTAAAGGCATTGGGTAAGTTTGAATGAATATAATCGTCATTTTTTTTCAGCGGCCATTTATGATTTTCTTATAATGGTTTAGAGGACCTCGAAATTTGATATATTTAATTTTATACGTGTAATAATATCGGAGCCAAAATATTTTGGTTTTTTGATACCTAAAGTACGTCCAGATATGAATATTTTAATTTCTCGGCTCCGGCACATTTAAGACTTACATTACAAAACAAAATGACGTTTATTTCATAGAGATAAATGATCGTAGCAGGTGGAAAGAAATGGTCTCTGTCCCTCTGGGAAACAGGCGTGATTTAATGTATGTATGTATGTACAAAATGGTCACTCACCAAAAAAAAACAGTTTTACAAAGGACAATACTTTTTTACCCAAACCCTTGGAAATTTAAGGTGATGTAAACTAATTTTAGAAAGAAAGCAAGTAAGAAAATCATTTATTCGTGACATACATAACAAAGAACCGAGGGCTTATTGCCTAACGCACTCGTAATCGCAATCGTTTTCATTTTGACAGTCCGAAGGCGAGTCTGCATACAAAACGTAAACAATTGTTCCACTTTGAAGCCGATTGCGACTACAAGTGCGTTAGGCAATAGCGACGCAGATTAGAACATCAATGCATCAGGTAGATAGAAAGTGTAGGCAGAAGCAATATGAAGTAACTTACCCGGTTTGTGGGGCCATGTCTTCTTCGGGGCCAGGTCGCAGGTTGCCCCAGCGACCAGGAGCGCTAAGCCCAAGGCACACAACACTTGACGAGCCATGTTAGCCAGTGCCGAATGCATCACCTGCAACCCCTTATATACCAAAGCTTTACTGATAGCAGGGAATTAAGATATGCGATATCAAAGGTCAGGACGAGTTTGGGTCACCGTGATCGATTTCGCGAAATCAGTTGCTATATGACTAAGGTTGACCGTGAATTAAAGGCACTTTAAATTATTATATTGATCTTATTGACAATTATAATTTACTATGATCTGCTATTATTTTATATTATTATGACTGATAAGAGCCGCTAATGCATTGAGAGCGGGAGCGGTGCGGCACATTCTCACACAAAAGACACTTCCACCACGCTCTGGAAACGCCTGTTTAGTCTGGAAACGAGCTCTCAGCACGATTGTGGCTTAAATGAGACCTTCATACAGCAGGGAGGAGAGAGAGAGAGAGAGAGAGAGAGAGCAAAAATAAGGGCCCTATTCTACTAACAAAAACTATTATTGCTTTTGCCATGTTCATGTATTGTCAACGTTACGATTTCGCTTATTTACTTGACAGTAATGGTGGCTGAGTTAAATATAATACGATAACATGTCAAAAGCAATATGGTTTTACCGAGTGGAATAGTGAGTCTCTATGAATTCGGCGGTCTTCTCGCTTCATCAGCAGTTTGAGTGCTTAAGCGTTGGGACTCAACTAGAGTAGGAGCAAATGTTTGACTTAAAATCGACCGATGAGTGGAACGCGATGGTGAAGTGATACGTAATGACTGCTCTACACAATGGCCCATCATGGACCAACGTAGGGACGGAGTGATGCGTAAGAGTGAGATGTAAGAATATGTTGCTCGCTCTAAGGTGTAGATGCGTCCCTAACGTTGGCCCATGATGGGCCATCGTGTGGAAGGGCCATAAGGCTTCTACTTACCAAAGACCAGCTGTGCAGCAGTCGGACTGACAGAACTGAGAATGAGACAGTTATACGTCTCTCATTCTAACGGATAGCTGCGTCCAGCTCGGCCTGTCAGACCTCAGACTGTTTGTTTGTTGGAAGATTTTTTCATGGCAAAGTTAAGGTAAACGTAAACACAGGCCGCCTGATGGCAAGTGAGACCGATAGACATTTGCATTCTCGAGATTACATTCTTCAGACTGCAATCCCAAGCCTGATAAGGCGTTGCCAACACTGATGACTAAGATGGAATTCGTCAATGCTGGTAATTTCCATAGTTGTCTAATTAACACACCAGAACACAAAAATGCGAACACTGCTGCGGTATGTTAAAGGATAAATGGATGTAGAGATCCGGACGGACTGACGGTAGGAGAAGGGCCTTTATAAACCTGTACATCTGTTTATTACATCTGTAATGATTTTTTTCTCAAAAATGTCCGGAAATGTTGACATTCCTATCTACATATTGAGACGCGAAGTACATAGTTTATTGACAGTTATCAAATTAAAAAAAAAAACATTACGTGCTCGCTACACAAGCCCGCAATGTTGCATACAAATTCCATTACTATCTAGCTTGTAACTTTTTAAAAAGTGAGAAGGGCCGTAATAAAATGAGGGCACAAGTCTTATACAACCAAATTTTATTCGAAACAACTTTTTTATTTGTGCCTGGAATAGCTTATGTTTTGTTTTAAAACAAAAATTGCGTTTCTCCTTGTCATACGAGTACACAAAAAGGCGGTAAGGAGTGATGGTTTTTTCACATGAAGTTTCTGTTTGTATGCAATTCAAAAAATGAGTTCAAGCGATGAAGATTTGACTCCAACACAATTTTTTGCTTGCGATTTTTGAGAAAAGCACTATATTTGCCGCTAGCAATTGCGGGCTTCGTATTTTTAAACGGACTCGCAAGCTCGTCCGTTTAATCCAGTACTCGGCCCGCAATTGCCTACTTCCATGCCTAGGCAATAATGTACTATATTTGTGTTGGTTTTAAAATAACTATTTATTACTTTATTACCTTGCAATGTTACTTTTAAGTATTATTGTATTTTATGATTGGAAAAAATGACCTTCTGCTGGAGTTTCTTGCTGCGCTTCATCTCCGCAATGATGGTCTTGTCCGAAGCGCTGGTAGATTCACTCCATATTGTCGACGTGGAAAGAGCCCTCAATTGGCCAATTTACTGAATAAATATTTTGAATTTTGAATTTATGAACTGGAACTCTGACATGCTTTTTGCGGAGTAGGCGAGGGAACTACAATGCCATTTGGAGGACGGGGGCACGTAATGCGTAATGGCCATATAGCAATCTCGTGACAATGAGACAATTGGAGCACCTCGGCTGCAAAGTACGTAATATTTTTCACGACGCAGTTAAAGCGGTTCCGCACTAAGTCCGATCCGAATCCGATCCGAACCCGTGAAATTAAGGTTCTATAGAGAAATCGGATGCCAGATGGCTTCCGTCATCCAATTCCTCTATAGATCCGTGTTTTCACGGGTTCGGATCGGATTCGGATCGGACATAGTGCAGAACTGCTCTTAGCCTATTTGGTAGTGACGCTGCCTACGAAGCTCGAGGTCTGGGGTTCGATTCCTGGTCAGGGTAAATATTTGTTTGATGAGCGCGAGATAGTCTTTGGAATTTTCTATATTATTAAATATTTTCAAGGCTAGAGCTTAGTTTGGGACTAGGTGAATTTGTGCGAGATTGTTCGCCGTTTTTTTTATATACCTTCCAAGTTCCACCAAGTGAACAGGATAAAAAATTAAACTGATGTGAGAAGTTCTCGGAAATTCCTAAGAATATTCTTGAATTTTGTATGCAAAGAGAACATTCTCAATGCTCTCAAATGTTTCCGATAATATTCTCAGTAATTTCTTGAGAAGATTTCTTAACTTCTGAGAATATTCTGCAACTTTTACATTGCTACCTAAGTACATAAAATGTCAGAGAAATCAATTTTATTTTGTACCATGCTGTGTTACCACAAGACGGCTTATTTAAATGCTAAATTAGATAAAACTATGGTTCATGCCTCATAGTTAGTTGAACAACTAATAATAAAAAAAGGAAAGATACAATAATTTACCTAAATTTAAAAAAGTAAAAATATCCCAAAAAATATGTTCGTCCCTATTCTTTTGGATACAGTACTTTTTTACATCTAGCAACACTTTATCTATCTTACTGATTCCCGTAAACAAAAATTACGACAAGCGGTTTTACCACTCAAAAGCGATCTCTTCCAGACAGCCTTGGACAGAGAAATAACTAACTCAAATACATGGCAGGCGGTGTAAACTGAAAATTAAGGGTAACTGGTTGAAATACGAATACATTTCGTTTTCTCACTAAAGCTGTAGGTACCTATCTGATAAGAGTAGTAAAGTCAACGCATTTAAAAGTACATTTTGCGCATGATAAATTTAAGAACAATAACACAGATAACTATATGTAAACAAGACTATTATAAATTATTTAACATATGCAAAATCCTACCGGCAACCCTTAGACACAAGTCATCATCATCATCATGTCAGCCGAAAGACGTCCACTGCTGGACATAGGCCTCCCCCAAGGCTCTCCACTCAGACCGGTCTTGTGCTTTTCGTATCCACCGCGTTCCCGCGATCTTTACAAGGTCGTCACTCCATCTTGTTGGAGGCCTACCTACAGCTCGTCTCCCGGTCCGCGGACGCCACTCAAGAACCTTCTGACCCCATCGGCCATCAGTCCTGCGAGCAATGTGCCCCGCCCACTTACACACAAGACACAAGTACTTACTGGCAGTTAATCAACATGGCAATCAAGAGATTAACTTATCGCAATTGAGCCAAAAACATGGCGCCAGGTCAGTAGCCGCCGGTAAATATGCTGTGCCCAGAGTGAGCAATTACTATGGGGACAGGCTTATTGAGAAGCGCTTGCCTTACATCCTCAACAGCCTACCTGTGGCCCTGAGACGAGCCTAACAAAAATAGGTTTAAGAGAGCCTTACTTAAGCATTACCTTAGTATTATTTATTAGTAACTAATTGTTTATTCGTTATTAATACGACTAAGACTAAACTAAGACTCGAGGATCCCACAGTCAAACTGTGGAAACAGTTTTGCGGGACATTGTAATACAACTAAGTTTGTAAGCATGTTACAATAAATAAATAAATAATAAATAAATAAATTTCAACTTGCACAGTGATAACCTTCTGAATTAGAATTTTGACAGTTTCGAAAATGGTTAGTCGTAACAGCGGGCGCGCGCGTAACTTGATTTGCGTCACGTCTCTCTCTAAAAGCCACGTGTCAGTTATTTTAAGCCCAATGTTAGCTAAGGCACTATTGCTTTTTCCCGCGACTTCGGCCGCTTTGACCGTCCCACGGGAACATTGTAGGTATTTTTAACCGACTTCAAAAAAAGGAGGAGGTTCTCAATTCGTCGGGATATTTTTTTTTTTTTTTTTTATGTATGTTCCCCGATTACTCGAAGACCACTGGACCGATTTGAAAAATTTTTTCGTTGTTCGACTGGGTATACTTTCTAGTTGGTCCCATTGTCACCACGTCAGGATCTGATGATGGGATCATGGAGAAATCAAGAGAACTCCTCAAATATTATAGGCACCCTATAGCGATTTTGGTATTTTTCACTGTAACTCATGCATTTGCTTTTGAAAAGTACTATATGGTGAAGTGAAACTGATGATGAAGACCACAGATGGCCACCGGAACTCCTTAACGGTACCTATTTCAAGGGTGGCGATAAGATATTTCGATAAAGGAAGTTGAGCGAGTATGACGAAGCACATTTAGGTTTAAATATGACTATGACATTCCCGCGGCGTTGTCTGCGTCGAGCTTGAAATGTTCTATAGTTTCTTATTAATATTTAGAAGTGGAGCTACGTAACAGCATAAATAGGATCACTAAAAAGTATAAAATAAAATAAATGTTTAAAAAAACAAAAAACCGCCTTCAAAAAGCAAAAAATAACTTCTTTAAAATGGTAGGTTATAGGTCAGTCCAACTGAAGTCGGCGTCCAACAATATTTTAACCAAAAGCAGACTTCAGTTGGACTGACCTAATTACCTACCATTTTAAAGAAGTTATTTTTTGCTTTTTGAAGGCGGTTTTTTTTCGGATAAAAGGTAGCTCCGGGCGATAACGTTTTTCGCCTCTTAAATCAAGTCCGATTTCCACGATTTTTGAATACGTTGTAGTTGGGTCCATATTGGCTCACCTAATTATTTTTACTCATAACGACTCATAAGTCCTAATTATCGCAACTCCTAACGTATTTATTTCAGCAACTGTTACATTTTCAGGATTTTTATAAATCAAACCTAACCTAACCTAGTCTTATCTACACATTGAATATTTCAGAACTTCTGAAAAGTTTACGGTTTCAGCGGTATAAAAATTTCATTTTCGGAGTTCCGATAATAGGAGTTGCAATTTTAGTTGAACTTTGGCGCTCCCGTTGTAGTTATTATGAAAAACTAGATTTTTACGTTTCCATTTATATGTTTTTTATTTTGTTTCTTTCCTAGGAATATTTTCTTGAAAAAGAATATGTACCGACGTAGCTTTTCATAATATCTACTACATATATTCAAAAATCGTGGCAATCGGACTTGATTTAGTATGGAAATTTTCAGCCTCACAATACAATATTAATATAAATATATATTGCACAAATAAATAAATACATGAAGATAAGCACAAAACAAAACAGATAACGTAATTAGAAAATGAGTCCATATTGACTCATCTAATTATTTTTACTCATAACGTGTTGTAAGTCATAATTATCGCAACTCCTAACGTAATTTTTTCAGCGACTGTTACTTTTTCAGGATTTTTATAAATCAAACCTAACCTAACCTAGTCTATCTACACATTGAATATTTCAGAACTTGTGAAAACTATACGGTTCCAGCGGTATAAAAAATTCATTTTCGGAGTGCCAATAATCGGAGTTGCAATTTTATATGAACTTTGGCGCTCCCTTAGAAAATAGATAATGTCAATTCTACCACAGAAATTCGCACCAAATATTCGAAGTACGGTTCTGTCAGTGAAACGACGCGAATACATAATCCCATTATGTATATACATATAATGTATATCTATGTTAGTTAGGATGCGGAGATTAATCCGACGCGATGCTATCTACTCCTTTGACTAGTAAACCCACATGCACTTTGACTGGCTTTGCAATCCCTGCGATGCAATTCCGTTAAGCTAATACTCTATTGAAGCGAGAACATGACTGCATACAAAACAAAGCATATACTAGTGGGTAACCTACCTACTCGTAGTAACCTACCTACGTATTACGATGTAATTACTATTGGGAAAAATTGGGAACGGAAAAGATGCGAATAGTAAAAATCACCGAACATTAAATAACGCTTTACAAAAAATAGCTTACATGAAGAAAAGCGAATAAGAAAATTGGCTACTACTTTTCATACAAAAATTTCAAATATTAGCATAGATTTAAAAAATTGTCTTTAAAATTTATCAGAGTGCGGCAGTAAGAAATGCTTAACCTAATTGTTAGCGCTCTTAAGACGTTCGCCCAGTGTTAGGTTTGGTTTTTCGAATCAAGAACCGAAACCAAGATAACATATTCACCAGGTAATAGATTGCGATACGCCCAAAAACAGAGTGTTATTAGACAAAAACCTTTAAAAACTGCCAACTCAAACGGGATCCGAAATACCAGCAATTAATTTAATTTAGTATAAAAATCAGTAGGCAAGCACGACGCTATGACAGGGCGCATATATCACCGGACTCCGCGCCTCTCGCACGTCCAAAGTTTGGACATATGAGTTATTTATAGGGCAAAAAAGAAATTACCAGGATGCCCACACATTTGTTCAACCCAAGGTGGTTGATTCGAATGCCGCAAAAAATGTGCCCCTGGGGTATACCGCTACTTTCATTAAAAAACTTGACCAGTAGAAATTTAGCTTTGAGGGAATGCCGTATGTGGATCTCTTTAATGATTAAACGGTATTTCCGCTTAAAACTAAATTAAAACTTTAAAAACATTTACTACCTACGCTGAAATAATAGACTCAGTCATAGGCACTCGTGCTTTTCTATATTAAACCTGAGGGCTCAGACAAGATGCACTACGCTAACTAACGTTTCTATTCGATTCGTTTTTAAACCAATCGCGTCACTGGAAGATGACGTGACTTTTCTTATCACGTCATCTTCCAGTGACGCGATTGGTTTAAAAAGGAATCGAATAGAAACGTTAGTTAGCGTAGTGCATCTTGTCTGAGCCCTCTGTACAGTGTACAGCTTGTACTCCAAAGACCATCACCATCAGTCATGTTGCCATGCACTGTTCAGGAGGTATTTATAAATAAATAATAAATAATTAAATATCAGGGGACAATGTCACACCAATTGACCTAGGCCCAAACTAAGCTCTAGGCTAGTACTATGGGTACTAGACAACGATATAAATACCTATATAGAGAAATATATACTTAAATACATAGATAACATGCATGAGTCAGGAACAAATATTCTCGCTCATCACACAAATATCTGCCCTTACCGGGATTGGAACCCAGAACCGCGAGCTTCGTAAGCAGGGTCACTACCAACTAGGCCAGCGCGTCGTCAAATCATATTTAGCTGCATTATACGAGTGTATATTTATATTATTAAGTAACTGTTTCTTGTGGTATGTGACCGTTCATGTCTAGGTTGGAGTAAGCGCCCTCATCCTACTTATTTTTATATAACACCTGGTGTGTTATTCTCTCAAAAAAACGGCGGCCGGTCGAACGGACGAGCGAATAAAAGCGGCGAGTTTAAGTAGTCCCGTCCGACCGAACAAAACACATTTTAGCGCGTGCATTGTCAATTAGGGAGCCATATACGTTCGTGAAGTCATGGTGCCAAATTGAATACATGCGCTAAAATGTGTTTTGTTCGCTCTGTCGGGACTACTTAAACTCGCCGCTTGGACCTTCACTCGAGCGAACGATCACCTTTGCTTGTTGAGAGAATCACCACCCTGGCTTCACTGAAAACCAGCGTGACGAAACATTTCCCAACGTTTTAGCACATTCGCTGAGATAAGATCATTAACCATGTCTATTAACTTATTTTTATAAAGGGGTTTGGGTAAAAGTGTTGTCATTTGTAAAATTCATACATTTTCAAGGTGAGCGGCCATTCTTAAAAGTGGTAAATCATGATAGAATTATTAAAAATAAACATAATCTCGGCATATATTTAAATATTCATACTTGGGCGTACTTTTGTACTTCAAACTGAATACTTAAATCTTTAAAATCTCCGATCCGATATTATTTAACGCCATAAATTATATATATATATATATGTGTATTTAGAGGTCCTCTAAATAACTATGTAAAAATCATCCGTGGCCGCTGAAAAAAAAATGACAATATTCTTCAAACAAATTTACCCAATGCCCTTTGTACTTAAAAGTAAAATGCCTGCCAAATAACCTTTTTTTTTTTTGTTTTTCTTCTTCTTTTACTTTTGGTGCGTCGCGCCTTCATTTACTGAAGATAAGCATTCAGCTCTGAATCTGGTATTGTCCAGAGCGAGTTTAAACATTTTTTTCACTGATTTGATGCCAGCCTATTTCCTGACGTTCTGAAGCAATGGTATCTTGCGCTTCCCTGCTCTCTGCTTCTTGGCTGTCTTTCCTATCATGATGGTTTAACGTAATAGTTTTAAAAGCGTTAAGATAGTTAATTTGTTTATTAGTTATTTACATAAACATAAAATGTTTTTTTATTTTATTTAGGATTATGGCCACATTACATACTCAATTTCTTACTCGTCTGATCAGTTGATTTTCAAATATGTGTTAACAAGAAAATGTTAGGTGACCATAATTTTAGTATAAATCAGGGAAACAATATTATTTAAATAAAATGCTAAACTTTAATTGTTTCAAAATCCACAGCACTATATTAATAGAATCTAAATAATTAACTAAAATAGAAATTTAAATTAAATGTCATAACAATATCAGTCAACAGGAAAACGCATGTCTTCAAAATAAGAAAACTCCTACGAACAGGAAATTTATTTGATCTCTCAACTTTATCGCACCAACGCTGTTCACAGTATAATAAGATGTGTATTACGTCTCTTCATTGAGACAAAGTTCCGCGGTGGTAGAAAGTCGCAAACCACTTTTGTCACTTTGAAATGTAACGGCTCATACACTTGGTACCTATACTCTTACCTCCAGATCGCGATTGATGATTTAATTTTATATCAGGATATTATATTCAGCTTAATGGACAGTGTATAAAGGTTTTATCTGGATTCCATTAGCATAGTATAAATGAAAAAAAAATAGGTAGTCAAAAAATCTTAAGTTTAGGTATAACAATGGTTTTGGGCCCTGCACTAGGGTTTACTGCGTTACTTGTTTCAAAGTTTCATAGCAAAATGTGATGTAAAATAAAAACGATGTTAATAATTACTTTCATCTTACGTAATTTACGTGTCTCTTTAGATAAAACGCCTTATTTTAAAGGAAGGCCTAGGGTACATTATTTAGCTAACATCTTGCCCTTATTTATTTATTTAATCTTAGTACTTTAAATTGGTTATTTAACATAAACGAGTAATAGTGCTGGTTTTGCGGCGGAATCAGCGGAGACCCTCAAAAGGCGCAAATACAGTCAACTTGATAGAAGTTATATATTTGAGCCTTTTGGGGTCGAAACTTTATGACCGTGGGGACCAGGAGCTCACCGTATTTTAAAGACCTTTCAAAGCGTCTGGTCGACGCAACTCGTGACCAAAATGCTGGCCTGTACTTGGCCCAAAGATTAAGCATTGCCATTCACCGTGGCAATGCTGCCAGCATTTTGGGAACAATGCCCACTGGTAGCGGTTTGTTAGTTTAGTGTAGTTTAGGTAAGTTCGTTCGTTTGTTCTTATTTTAAGTATGTATCTAATAAAAATATTAATTAATATACATTAACGTCATTATGAAACATGTAGTCCCTTTCACTGTTGTACGTTTGGCTATTTGTTACTCCAAACATTTCCCAATCGCTCAAAGATTTACTGGAAGAGATCGCTTAAAGAGATAAGTTCGCCGTTGCACATACCTTTTGTTTTTCTGTCTATTTTGTTGTTTTTTATTTTCCCGTTTGTACAATAAAGTATTACATATATACATACACAATTTATCACAGAAACATACCATTCCTCACACCGAAGCCAATTACATTTCTGTTCTTATTTTTAATGTTTTTTACTAACAAGTTTTTAATTTAATTAAGTATATTTAATATAACGTGCTCAACTATAAACATATCTCGTTAAACTCTATTATTTCCAGTACAATAACAACAGATTTCCCGGCGAGTAATGTCTGTTTAATATTCATATATTTGTTTTCGACGCCGTCTCGCTCTGACACTTTACCGATGGTTGTATCAATTATTCCATGCATGGCCACGCATTCATTGAACCCTGCACTTACTGTTACAGCAATGGTTCCCAACCTTTTTTTGTAATGGTATGGACAAGGCAAACAAGGACAAATGCGATGTGTCGATGGTAAGTGGGAACTGTGTCCCATAGATGTTTGCATTCTCAAGAGTACAATCTTAAGACAGCGAATGTGTTCTCAACCCTGAGGACTAAGATGTAATGCCTCTTTGTTAGTTATTTCACTGGATCGGTTTTATTTCACACCGTGGACAATTTTTATAGTTTTCTTTTTATTTGCCACAAGATTCCACACAATCGTCATCAAATTGCCATATAATCTTTGATATACCTATATGTTAGATTTCATAGTGTTTTCTAATAATTTATCTAATTTAATTGTATGAAATGGCTTTTTCATACCAAAACTCTTTAAAAAACTTGAAGACAGTTGCAATAGTTGAGCATTATAAAGTAGCTAATTTTAACGATGCATGTTTTTGCTCATCCCATTCATAGCAACTTGCTTTAAAATCTCTATTAGTGGAACCTTTTTCATTACATAATTTTGCTTGGATCAATGTTTGGGAACCACTGACTACAGTGTGTTTTGTCAATAACTAGATCCTCGTTTATTTGACATGCTTTTAGAAACGTGCCACTGGAAATTTCATAAATTTTTAGCAGAGGCGGTTCGAGCCTTTAATATTTCGTGTGCCACGTTGCGACCGCTTATAAAGGTCACCGGGTTCCTGTTTAAATGATTAGCTCACATAAAACCTAGCAAAAACCTATCAATTTATTTGTTTATAAAACATAGGTAGGTAACATACATACATAAATTAAATCACGCCTGTTTCCCAGAGGGGTATCCAGAGACCACTTCTTTCCACCTGCTACGATCCTGACAAATCTCTTTCGCTTCTTCCACATTCATACATGTCATGTCATGCATGCGCGTCGGTTTCGGGTACCTACTTAAGATCCGGCCCTTTTCCAGTATTTCTCCGATTTGATTCGAAAAAGTACGCCTAGGGCGGCCCCTTCCGACCCTCCCACTCACTTTTGCTCTGTATATCTCTTTCATCCATCCTTTCTAAATGACCGAACCATCGAAGCATGTCCTTTTCGATCTTAGTCACTAGGTAGGTAACAATAATGGTAAAATCGTAAAATTAGGTAAGTATCAATAGTATTTGTGTATGCCTAATACACAATTATGACAGCATGCATCATGAATTACATAAACTAGTTCTACATAAATAGTACTGAGTATATTAAAGTTAATTCATAATTTCACCTCAGAGCTAAGCTCTTGCCGGTGGAGTAATTGCCACTTTTATCTGTTTTCTGTCAGCTTTTTCACCTAATACGACGCCACATTGGCCTTCTGTCTTATTTGGCTGAAGTAACTAAGTCTATGCCTTCCTCTTCCTCTTTTTCCCTCAACTTTGAACTACAACGACGACGCCGACGACGAGCTGAAGGTAGGCCTTCAACAAGATGGAGTGACGACCTAGTAAAGATCGCGGGAACGTGGTGGATGCAAAAAGCACAAGACCGGTCTGAGTGGAGAGCCTTGGGGGAGGCCTATGTCCAGCAGTGGACGTCTTTCGGCTGACATGATGATGATGATGATGATGATTGAACTACAAAATGTTCATAAGCTGTCGTGTTGTATCGACTTTGTACTATTAATTATTATTTTTCGGAATTTAAAGTATTCTAATAATAAGGAAACGGATTGTCCGCGTGCTGAATTTCATTCAAAATAGTGAAGGAAGTACTATTAGCCCAACGCAACTCTGACTTACCATAGAACTGTGTCACAATGACATTAAAAAACTATTTGATTAACACTTCTTACTACTTGTATCATAACATCACTGTGACACAGTTCTATGGTGGGTCAGGGATTCATTGGGCTACATTAAAAGTATCTAAACAACTTCATTTTTTAGGTAAGTAATATTGGTACAATATGAGAAGGTAACATGGTTAAAATAAAATTTAATAATAAACAAGTCAAATTTATTGATAATAAAATATATTCATTGTCATCATAACAATTAAAAGTCATCGACTAACTTATCCCAATAACCATTTCTTTCTTCAAAACTAACGTTTTCTATCACATTCAAGAAAACAATTCCATGAAGTACTCTCACTGCTCTGCGGCGGCGGTTCAACACTCTCAATATCAATTGAAACGACAAAACCTTTATCCAATAGCGAAACAAACATTTGTGAACAATCACCTGATAATCTTCTTACGGACGAGATTACCGAACAGACAAACAACAACCTGCTAAATATTTTGTCAAAAACCTGTCATAACTGGTGGTCTTATCCCCCTTGGGTTATTGTCATTGTTGAGTTTTGTCACTTTCTTTTTCTATAGTTTGTTTGGGACTTAGCGAAATTAGAATGTCAACATGACGCTCTCAGAATGGATTATCCATGTTAACAAAAGAATAACGTTGTAGCGTTGCTTTGCAAAAAACTGAAGATCCTTTTGAGTAGGTATAATTTTTAAAACCGTTAAGCTATAGGGCGCTCTTTGATTGATTTTGCGGGGACCATGGTAATAAATTTGCACTTGGTATTATTCGTTTTTATAGCAAACATAATTAAGGATAAAGAGTAATAATATTTTATTGCCATCGTTTAACCTTGGATACATTTTACGGTACTTCAAACATGCCTTCTTAGTGAGAAGGTCCCAAAACCAAATTTATACGACCAATGCCGAGAAACCGATGCTGTCCCATATAAAAGAAAAACACACTTTTGATGTGTTTAAAACTGTCTGATAACATAAATAAATGTCTAATAACTATTGTGATCACGTTAAGATGTTTAAAATCTTTACACAACTTAAGAGTTACTTGGAGAGCGATACTCGCGATATTTAGAAGTTTGTTTCCATATGACTAAGCTGCCGCCATTAACTAAAAAACAAAATCTTGCCATCGAAGCAAAATACATCTCAATAGTACGAGATATCTCTGTTTATTTATTTTATTTATTTATTTATTAGATACACCAACGACATATTTACAGGGTTTAGATTATTTTGTTACAGAGGATTAAGGTGGGAGCCCTTTGTTTCCCATAATTTTATTTGTCATAATGTAATTGTTGACATAATTTTTGATAGTCATAATTTTTTATATCGCTGAAACTGTAAACTTTTCAGAAGTTCTGAATTATCTAACGTGTAGATAAGGCTAGATTAGGTTAGGTTTGATTAATAAAAATTCTGAAAAAGTAACAGTTTCTTTAAAAAAACACGTTATGACTTGCGATGATTATGACCTAAAGCACATTATGACTAAAAATAATTATGTCAGTCAATATAGACCCGATTAAGGTAGTGTAAATGTGTCACTTGGTATATACAACGTTTGCGAAATTATAATTCACTTAGACTTAAAAAGAAACACAATTTGGAACATAAAATGTAAACTAACTTAACTAAAATTATTTTTTGCATAGTATTAAAAATATCTTAAAAGTAGTCTCTATTGTTCCAAACCATGTGCCACTTAATACAGTTAACAAAAATATTACAAGTTTTTAATACTACTAGCAAAATCTTCTCGTACCAAAGTTATAAAACATTTAAAAATAACTCTGTATTATCGGCATGCGTGATGACCACCTGACTCGATATTATTAAATATTATTCTTTAACACTTTAGTTTTTTGCACAATTCAAACTAGAGTTCATAATAAAATTGTTCAATTCGAATCGTGTCGACCACACATAAAGATTGCCTATAAACCTAACGGAGCCGACCAAAGAGTTCGTGCTATATGACCATAATACCAAGAAATGGTTTATAACCCGAATTAACTATTATAAAGGAAAGAATCGCATCCACAATTAAACGAGAATAATCGTTTATCTTGAGCGGTCACCTTAAAACAAAAACATTCGTTGCAAGTTCGAGTCACATTGGAAAGTGATAACGAGTAGGTACCCATTAATTTGTTAACAATCATTTTACGTATCGTTTCAACTTCGCTGCAATAATGATCAGTATTATAATTAACTGACCTGTGAACCGGCCGGGCCGGTGGCACCGGAACGTCAGTGTAAGTTCAACCCCCTGTATATAAAATTGAAATTCATTCAAAATACATAATTATAGTGGCCACATTTGAACTTGTAAGAAGTGTCAAACAATAGTAGTTTACGTGACGGTTGCGTAATGACAGGCATTATAACTTAAGTGTGGTTTATGAAACGAGCCGCAAGGCGAGTTTCATAATAGATCACACGAGTGTTGTAATGCCAACTACGCAAAGGCACGTACCATACTTTATCTACACACATAATTATTATAACTACTCTAAGATGGGTTCAGAAGCCGAAAGGCAAATGAACAGCATTACCTGTGGTAGTAGGTGACAGCGATGACAGCTGTAAAGTAATTTCATTACGTTATCGAATATTGTAAAGTAATGGGATCCAAATTTGGAAAATCTTCCAAAATTAACAGCTGTCATCGCTGTCACCTACTACCACAGGTAATACTGTAGAGGACTTATGATTTGTGTGTAGATAAATGGTTTTATAATGTCACTGTGACACCATTCTATGGTGGGTCAGAGTTCCATTAGGCTGTCTGTACACTGTACTATCAGACCAATCTAACCCTGACCCACCATTAGTACTGTTTCACAGTGAAGTTATCATTCAAGTCGTAAGAAGTGTCAAAGAAATAGGTTTATAATGTCACGTGGGTGGTTCAATGGTGGGTCAGAGTTCCATTGGCCTGGTAGTACCTAACTGAAATTAAGAAACCACTGAGAAAAATATTAACAAATCAATAGAAAGAACATTCTTTAAATCTGACAAAATAATGTGGAATAGTAAGCCTATTCCTCCAAGTGGGTTTTTAAACATATGACGTATCACAAAGAAGCGAGTTGTTCAAGAGAATATGATATACTCTGCGTCCCTACTGACTTGAGTGCTCGTGCAAATTTAATCGACCTTATTTATGGGCAAATAACGGCTATCACTGGCAGCTCTGGCTGCCAAAAGCACGTGAGTGGCTACAAACCTAAGCCACTTTACTAGGAGATAAATGGATCCACGAGGCTGTAATCTCCACGTGTCTCCGCACTAGTGTTAATTAATTAAGGCTTCTCGAAGAAAATCGATGCGGATAAAATATCATACTACAAAGACTATGCTAACTGAGCTATTTCGAGATGATCCTTTAATAAACATGGCGTAAACACATTATTGGATACTGATGCTAGGCTATTGAAAATATACAAATTAATTGACAGGTGTTATGTCATGTCCCGTTGTAAGTGGAGTTTGGGACAAAAAAGAACTTTTTGGTCTCAATTGCACTTACATAACTTCCACTTGCGCTTTGAATGGTTTCTACAACCAAGAATGTCATTATAAGACCAATTTTTTTTATTAAAATTATAAATGTTGCAACATTGTAACCTTGTGGCAATCCTTAGGGGAGGCAGCAGTAGACTGAAATGATGATGATAAATTATTAATTTTTGACGCCTTTATTGTATAAATTTAGCTTAAGTGATTTTTATGTTCAGACGTGAAGTGTAATAGTTATTTATAGCGCTAATTGAAACGATTTCACTTCAATATACAGCTCTCTTAGTGAGATTTGTTTCAGGATGTAGACTAATTTTAAGATATCCGTTGTTTTTTTTCCCAATAAATAAAATAAAATAAAATAAAATAAAATATAAGCAGTTAACCGCCAAGTCCCTCTAACTGACAGTTAGCTTCTCATGTTCAACCGGCCCCCATCAGACCGCGACGGACGCATCACACCTATGCCGCTGGCATCAAACGCACCGTCCCCCATCGCCCCCCATCCTCCACTTCCATCCCCACCACCGCCTTCACACGAGCCGCCTCGATGATACTCCCATGAGAACTAAAAACGCGACTGAAGTGACATATAAACATACTGGAAGGGACTTGAGCGTGGTTTTAAGGTGGATCAGTATTCATAAAACCGGGCAAGTGATATTTGATATCTAAAATGCGGCATAAATGCAAAACATTTTGGGTGCTACGGAACCCGTTGACCTATACAATACGTAATAATCTATACTTCTAAAACCAGTGTACCAGAAGGTGAGTCACCCTGGGTCTATAGCATGATGCGCATCCTAGTGCATCAAGGTGCAGCTGCAAGCCAGGGGAGAGCTACTCCTGAGCTCCTGACAGTCATGGTCATGGATTTTTTTCAAATAGTTGCGGTAGCAGTCATTTCGGAGATATATAATATTACATTATATTATATTATATTACTCGTATATTCTATTGTAGCACAATATTAGTATAAAGACATTGATATACAGGATGCCTTAGAGCTCGGGGGCTAAGTCCCAAACGAAATTCCTTACGTTTTACAATCTAAAAATACTTGGTAGGTAAATTTCTCATTTTTTATAGTTTCATATCAAATAAATAGTAGTATTTTCAATGAACTTTGTCTTTGAAAATACTATTTATTTTAGTTTCTTGGCACTTATACTAAGAAACACGCTTGATAGTATCCTACCATTCAAATTTACTAATTATTAGGAAAGTTTAATCACGTATAATTCACTGATAATTAAATTATTTCCAAAGTCGTAAAACAAAAGAAATAGTATTTGACAAGTATAATTGATACCTACATAAAGGCACTCGGTAGCTGCAAGTGCTCCCCATATTTTCCAAAGCCACATCCAGCACCCATAACCTATGCACATCATACTAACACAGCCTTTTTCACATTTTATTGATTCGGAATATCTAATGGGTTGATTGATTTCTTTATTACCCGCGGCTCTCGTTGGACTATTGGCTGAGCTTTGATTGGGATAATTGCCCGGTTGATGAGGTTCACGCATTGTCCAGGACTTGTTTTGACACCTGGTTAAGTGCCATGAGAACAAATTGTTAGATTCGTGAGACTGACGGTGTTTGTCGTTAAAATGTATATAAACCTTTTTTTAGCTTCCTTTAAAATCAATTTACATTTAGGCAGTATTTAAGTCAGTTAAAAAATTCGTTGTTTATGGTTTTGTATCACTCAGTTCAGAAATATGTAACAATGAGGTATAAATATTAACCAGCTGAGTTCACCAGCATTACTTAGAAATGAAAGTTCAAAGAACGTTCATTTTATCCCTCTCTTTCGATTGATGAATAACAAAGGATTAAAAAGGATACATGTGACTGCAAAAGTTTTGAATTTAGTACTTCGGATTAAAAGGCCTAGTACCCAAAAATCAAAAGGAAACGGGACATCAAAGGGTGCACACCGCGACTGCAACATCGTCTCACGACAAAAAAACAAAAAACAAAAAACCTTCAAAATTGTGAATGTAAACCTATCCAAATAGTAGACTGTGTAACATATCTTGGTGTAAAAGTTGATGCCACATTCTCCTGGTATCAACATATAAGCTACATTAGTAACAAATTAAGAACCCTTCTTGGTAAATTTTACCACTTAAGTTATAAGGTCCCTAGCAATATATTAAAATGTCTGTATTATGCGATAGTAGATTCTGTGTTGGGCTATGCGCTGGACTGCTATGGACTCACATTTTAAATTTTACGTATGCAAACTAGAGGCATTACAATTACGATTCCTAAAATTAATGGTTAGTAAAAAAACAAAAGCTAAATGTAAAGGAGATTATACTAAGTTATTTAAAATCTGTCAAATATTACCAGTAAGCTTAAAACATAAATACCTTCTTGCAGTTAACAACCATGGCACTCTAGCGCATGTCCCTACACCCATTGAGCATACTCATGCTACTAGGTCGGTGTCCGCGGGTAAGTTTGAGGTCCCCCGTGTCTCCAACTATTTTGGAGACAGACCGTTAAAAAAAAGACTGCCTTACCTCCTAAATAGCCTACCCGCGTGCATCCGTCATGAATCAAATAAATTTAAGTTTAAGAAAGAGCTCAAAAAATATTTACTACAGACACTTGAATGACAACTGCTTTCATAAGCAATTGTCACTCAGGTGTGTATCATATTTATATTATAACCATTTGTACCTATAGTCACTTACCTTATTTATTACTTACTTAGCTAAACAGAGACTCCTGCCTGCAGACCAACTGTGAAAACCGTTTTGCGGGAATATTGTTATATAATTACTTTTGTACCGTGCCTAATAATATAATAAATAAATAATAATAATAATAATAAAATGAAATAACTTATATTTACTAAGAAAGCACCACATTCGCACTGCTAGATCAAAACAGTAGTAACTCAAAATACAACTGTATTTTAAAATCAACTCTAATACAACTTCTATGAAGTTGAAACAAAACTAGCAAGGATTTTGAGTTGATACTGTTTTGATCTAGCAGTGCATATGAAAAGAAACATGTACCAGAGTTGAGACATAAATAATAAACAACTGTTAAATCAAAAATCAGCGTTAAAATCAGGGATTTGAAGATTCAATTATACCATGATTCGAAAAAGGTGTCATGTCATAGAATAGAACAAAACACCAAAATATTGGAGTCGTACAGTTACCTCCATCAAGGAAAGGTTAACTGAAAAAGTTCCACTAAAGGGATAAGTTGGCCATTGTACATGTTAATACTAAGTTTAAGTACAAATTTAAGTTTAAGTGAAATGAAGAGTTTACATAAGTACAGTCGTTCTGTATACAAAGATTCAGATCTTCAAACAATACCAACTTTAGCATGTGTGCCCTCTTAACGCCAGCCTTTACCCCAAACAATGTAGTCTCAATGTCCACTCACCCTCCGGCAGGTTATAAAACGCGGCCCAACTCCAACAAAGACATCAAGTGCTCCACAATAGTTCACAATTCATCTCAAATTATACGTGTAAACCCTAACCTGTCCACGTGTTTCAAAACATGATACTCCTCTCTCAACGGCGTATTCAAAATTCTGCTTTCCGCGAATTTTGCTCGAGGCCCGGCTCCAAAACGCCAGTTTACGTGAAGGCAAGCCGATTTATTTAAATTTATTTCAACGTATCCTGGTAACAGTTAGGATTGGGTAAGTCAAGCACAACAAAGTGTTGAAATGTTCGCAATGTTGTTTGATGTCAATAACGAAGGGATGTAACAATTTCTTATTTAGCCCTAGCCTTTTACGACGCCAACGTCGACATTGAGCTTGTTAACTCCGTGTCCACCTTGTTACGGCCAGAAATAAGTAAGTGTCCTTTTCATTATGTGTGTGTTAAGTTCATTATATGTTAAGCTAAATATTAGTTATTAAGTAAAAATGTTACCAACAAAATATGGATCAGTTTTTAGGGCTGAAATAAATTATTTTGATTTGTTTCATTTTATTTTATAATACGAGCAAAAAGTTAATCCTGAAATTGCACAACCATGAATTTTCTGAATATTGATAATGTTGACTGAATCAAAACAATGCTAAACTTATTTGTTGCTTGTGAAGGAATTAATATTCCTAACAGCATTTTGGGATCACTTATTATCTGTTAAGTACTTTAATTTTCTATCCTCAAGGAAAAAAATAAATTTCGGAAATAAATAATCAACCTGTATTTTAACTCAGCTATTTTTGTACATTCAGCCAAAAATGTGATCTACCACTCTACGGTTGAAGTTCATTTATACATCATGACACAACAAGTTCCATTTTCCCTTGCAATACTATTATGACAGTGATTAGTGTCAACCTTAGCGATAATTAGATCTCACAGAAACTTTTGTCAAAACTGTGGGGATAGACAAGTTGCCATCGAATACGAACGCTAGCGTTAGGTGATCACCTGTGATGACAATGACTCAGTTGACAGTTTCTTCGCATAGTTACCGCCCTTGGATGACGACGTTTATATTGTGATAGTGCTCGTGTTGAATTCGACCTGTCAAGATAGTACCGCGTAACGACCGTAGTCGTCAAAACGATCACTATATAATTAGCGCGAGTGATAGTGATCACATTACAGCGTGTCAGTTGTAACGAGTGATATATCACGTGACTATCTTACGTCAATTCCATACATTTTTCAAAGCAACAGGTGATCACCTAACGCTAGCGTTTGTATTCGATGGCAACTTGTCTAGCCCCACTGGTAGACCACTTTCTTGGCCGACCGTACAAAAGTAATTTTAATCATGATAGATATTTGATGCCTGGTATAAAAATGCATTTACACGAGCAATTTTTCACAGCAGTTAAAGTCAGCAACAAAAGCTGTCTTACTCTTATTCTGTGTGATAAAACGGAATGCCAATATATTGCCGGCTCCAAATTGCCGAAAACAGTTTCGCGACTACACCTGAACGTGTTTAAAACATGTAACAACATATTTTAGTTCGTTTTCTTTGTCGCATGTATCAGTATTGGGTATATATTTTCCAAAGTACTCATATATCGTTCGGGATTGGATTTTTACTATGGAATTGACACTTTATAGATACCTTTCTCACAAAGGCAATGATATTATTGGTAATGTCTTTCTCATGATTAAATATAGGGCCTCTATTCTGCTCAGTAAAACGATATTTCTTTTAACGTATTTTCGAATCGTCAACGTTACTCTCTCTCTCTCTCTCTCTTGCTCTTGTCGGTGGAGTAATTTCCAATCTTCTTTCTTCTCTGCCAGCTCCTTGACCTTTTTATATGACACGACATGCACCTTCTCCTTGATTTGGCCCATGTAGCTTCTTGGTCTTCCTCTACCTCTCCTGCCTTCAGTCTTCCCCTCTATAATGTTTTTGATCAGCATGTCGTGCCTCAATGAATGGCCAATCATCCCTCCTTACAACGTTACAATAGCTCTTATTTACTTATACAATATGATAACATTTCAAAGGCAATATGGTTTTACCCAGGGAATAGAGACCTCGAGTTCCAAAAGTAACTGAACGAGCGCAGCGTTATTTAACATTAGTTAAATTTATATTGCTGTGGTATTGTACTTAGTTATTCTTGGACGTCAACAAAGAGTTGTTTTTGACGACTTTCCGTAATAGAATAAGTGGGTAAACACCATTACATTTCCCACATATTCTATTACGGAAATTCGTCAAGAACTACTCTTCGGTAACGCCCAAGAAATATTTTTGTAATGTCAGTCCGAAAGTCAAAAAACAATTTCAAATACTGAGTAAGCGTGAGAGGGTCGAAAAAGTTTGCTGTATTATTTGCGCACTTAAGGAACATGATTTTGCCATTGCCTCTTTTCCGACGACTCGGGAAACTTTGTTCTATTCTGAGGTGAAACAAAGGTTTTTAGACTATAAGATTCATGTTGCTATGATTTATTATTGACACTTTATCGATATAAAGTGTCAATAATAAATCATTTCAACTTGTTGTTTTTTTATGAACCACAAAAATCTGCAAAATGAAAAGAAAATAGTCAAAAGAATAGAAAACAACATTACGCTTTAAAACCCTGAGGTTACCGCAACCCTTGCATTAAAAGCAAATTTTTAATTTTGTAGTTTAGTCTTATAGTTTGTTTTATTTCCCTTGTATTTGACCGTACCTCTTCATTTTTTTTAATTAATTTACTTTCTATAATCTATGGTATTCAGGACAATAGTTTTATTATTATGTATGTATGTAACATAAAGTGTAATGTATATAGTTATCCTTCGTAAGTCAAAGTGCGCTGTCCCCAACAACCCGCCTGCACTCAAAAAAATGAGAGCCAACATAGAGAGATTTTCACTTAGTTGACAAAAAAATATTACAATAGTTAAGATATTAATTATATCAACCAAAGCTGATAGTTAACGACAGCAATTTCTTTAGTGATTCAACTAACATCATAGTTGATGTATCTAACGTCTTAGTTGGTGTATCTATCGTCTTGTTAGGCTCGTATGGGATCAAGACGCTTATGCACAACAATCACAATCTTGTTACAAGCGACCAATTATTTTTAGTGTGGCTCTCCTGAAAATCAGCCAGGTAATGACATTCTCATGCCAACCATTTTGCTGAGTGAGACCATTTCGGCACACATCATCCTCATTGTAATTTGATAAGAAGTCGTTTTGTTACGTTATTGTATCTTTCCTATTATCTACAGTCGACGTCAAAGATATGTTTACACTTTAGCACCTTGTCACTTTATCCGCTATGAAAATTTCATATGGCAGTTTAAACATGACGTTAAATAGTCAAGGTATTAAAGTGTAAACATATTTATGACGTCGTATAGCGATCGGCAATCATCGTTTTTCTATGACACAAGAGTGACAAATAAACATAATACAGTCAGTTGCGAGTGCAAGTGTGATAGCGATAGCCAGCCGAAAGCTATTAAGAAGCTGGGAATACTGTATTGATGCGTTTGTCGAATAAACGTTTTTCTATTGTATTCTATTCTAATTTATAAAAGTTGTACGTTTTACCTACAGCTTGTCTCCCAGACGGTGAGAGACTGGGAGACGAGCTGTAGGGGGATCCCCTTGGATCGCATAATTTCTTTTAGACTATTATTGTTTCGTATAATTGATTTGTCATAATTTGTATTGGCATAATAGTACTGTCGCATAATAATATTTTGGCCTAATACTTTTTTGGCATATAACGCTATTAGAATAATTTCAGTTGGACTACTTTGTATTAGACTAATACACATTATGCATATTATTGTTTGGGCTAATAATTATTTGTTATATATGTCATTAACCATAATTTCAGTTTTCTAAATGAATAAAATACAGTTTCGTTGTTACATAGTAGGTAAGGTTAAATTAGATCACGTTAGGTACATTAGGTTGTGTTAGGTTAGTATGATATCCAGGCGCGAAGCGCCCAAGCAACGCAGAATAGGAGGTCCGCGAAGCGGACCTCCATCGACCTCGCCTTAGTTCCTAAATATATATAACCACAAAACCAAAACTAACCTTTTCTCGTAGTACGTCTACGAATTTCGCCATAGCAATTGTATTGCTATGTGCCATTTGTACATGACTGTTTTTTAGGACCATATTGTTATGCATTTTGTAATGATGCCAATTTATTATTATGACTCTTTGTATTTATGCTATTTGACGTTAGTCTTCATGACGATTACGCTTTTTGTATTTATGCTTTTTAATTTTATGCGTAAAGATGATTATGCACATCGCTATTTCGGCTAAAAGCAATTATGCGTAACAATATTATTACAAATAATTTTATGCCATCCAATAGAGAACCGCTGTAGGTAGGCCTCCAACAAGATGGAGTGACGACCTTGTAAAGATCGCGGGAACGCGATGGATGAGAAAAGCACAAGACCGGTCTGAGTGGAGAGCCTTGGGGGAGGCCTATGTCCAGCAGTGGACGTCTTTCGGCTGACATGATGATGATGATGATGATGATGGTACGTTTTAACCCCTGACGCAAAAAGAGGGGTATTATACGATGAACGCCTATCGTCTCTCGCTATGTCTGTCTATGTGGTAGTCCCTAAACAGATGGGGCAATTTTAAACGTTTTTTTTACTGCGATGGTTCTTAGTCATGTGTGATAAAAATTAGGACCTTTTTTCTACTAGATAAAACAATATTGCCTTAGACATGTTATCGTATTGTTTTTAACTCGGCCGCCATTGCTGTCAAGTAAATAAGAGCTATCGTAACGTTGACAATACGATAACATGCCAAGAGTAATATAATTTTAGTAGATGGTAATCTAGAATAGAGCCCAGGCATAGGCATCAAAACACCGGAAGCCGAAACAGAGGAAGACCACCAGCCAGATGTTCGGACGATATTCAGAAGACGGCAGGGCCGACTTGGACTAGAATCGCCGCATCAAGGACTTCATGGAAATCCATAGAAGAGGCATGTTCAGTAGAGGACGAGTATATGCTGAGAAGAAGAGAAGATAGGCATCAAAACTTATGAGATCTCACTTTTTTGGTAGAAAAGTAAACATTACTAAAATTCATTCAAATCTCCACAGAAAAAGACAATTGGTCGCTTATAACAAGATTGCGATTGTTGTGCATAAGCGTCTTAATCCCATACGAGCCTAACAAGACGATAGATACATCAACTAAGACGTTAGATACATCAACTAAGACGTTAGATACATCAACTAAGATGTTAGTTGAATCACTAAAGAAATTGCTGTTTGATACTATCAGCTTTGGTTGATATAAGTAATATCTTAACTATTGTATTCATTTTTTGTCAACTAAATGAAAATCTCTCTTTGTTGGCTCAAATTTTTTTGAGTGTCATTTGTAAGTAGTCACCGTCGCCAATAAACATCAGCAATGCCAGGGGCACAGCGAAGTTGTTGCCTTTCAGTTAATACTCTTTTTAAGCCGCGTTTAAAGGAGGACATGCCGTAGTGCTGAGGAAACACCGTGGAGGGAAGCTCATTCCATAGTTTCAAGGTACGAGGAAGAAAGGATCTTTAGAAACGGACTGTGGTCACAAGGTTATAATGATTCGGTTTGGTAACCGGAATGAATCTGATTTTGTATTTAAACATAAATTTGCCATTATATCTTAAATTTGTAATGGTACATAAATAAAAAGCATTTATCAACAAATTTCACCGCAAACCGAAAGTAGGTCAATTTTTGCAGTAACGCTTATTTACAAATCCAACATTTCTCCAACTGTTTCCCAAAAACGTTTTCACGTGAAAGAAAGTGAGGAAATGGATATTTTTGTCACGATTTGTCTACGGATGTTAACACCTGATGTCACAGCTGCGCAAGATTCGCCGCAGTGGCGGAGACAACCGATTATTGCCGAGTGCTGCCGAGGTCAGCCGAGGTCGGTGGTTTACCGTTGCAGCTTTCAGGTGCTTCAGTTTTCCTTTAAATTGAGCCGTATCTAATAACCACAGCAAACGTAGTTTTTTATTTAGATTTAACTGTATTTTTGGATTGAGAGGGTTCTGTTTGTTGATAAATAGTGTTAACACA
This sequence comes from Acleris literana, assembly GCA_946894065.1. NCBI lineage: Eukaryota > Metazoa > Arthropoda > Insecta > Lepidoptera > Tortricidae > Acleris > Acleris literana. The sequence continues at coordinate 16,010,185 of OX335684.1, read as the reverse complement.
GATTTCAAGACGCTCTAGACTGTTCGTTGTAAGTACTCAAAGCATTGTACACTCTATTTGTAAACAGATTAAATTTAAAATGCTTGTACTACGAGTATTATTACACAGTTTTCCGTCTTTTTGGTATAACGGCAGCATCAACTGGAAAACAAAGTGTTAGCAAGCATTCCACACTCAAAAAAATGAGAGCCAACAAAGAGAAATTTTCACTTAGTTGACAAAAAATGATTAAAATAGTTAAGATATTAGTTATATCAACCAAAGCTGATAGTTAACTACAGCAATTTCTTTAGTGATTCAACTAACATCTTAGTTGATGTGTCTAACGTCTTAGTTGGTGTATCTATCGTCTTGTTAGGCTCGTATGGGATCAAGACGCTTATGCACAACAATCACAATCTTGTTACAAGCGACCAATTATTATTTTCAGTGCACAAGTTGGATCGATTATTTGGTAAAGATCACGGGAGCTGGACATAGGCCTTTCCCAAGGATTGAGAAAGGCCTATGTCCAGCTGTGGATGTTATTCCACTCATAATACGATAATGCCCGCCTTTCACTGCGAGCGGAGCGGGCTCCATACGGACTCCGTTTAGCATACAACGGTGACTTCAAGAGGTTTGCTCGCGGTGGAAACACTTGAAAGTCACCGTTGTAAGCTAAAACGAGTCCGTACGGAGCCCGCTCCGCTCGCAGTGGAAGGCGGGCATAAGATATAAGTCGTTATTTTTGCCAAAATCTTTTTTTTTTGCTAACCTTTTCTTTACCACTTTACAACTATTATTATACTACCTGTGCTCAATTTTGACATATAACAAGGATTTCAAAACCAGCATGTTTTTGGGTAACAGTTTAAGGAAAATAAATACGTTGTTACGCAACATGATCGTTTTGAAGCTGCAAGAATAATTATGTACCTATTTTAAAGATACAGTAAAATTACAAAAAAAAACACCCTGTTCTCTAGCATAATACCTACACTTCAAACAAACATTATTATTAATACTAGTCGACAATGTCTTATACACCACCACAGCCTGAACATTTAACAAAAGCCACACACCTAACAAGCATCCATCACAATGAATTAACAAAACTGTAGCACAATCAGTAATTAATAGCCCATATTTATCGGACGGCATAAATACCATCATCGTGTTCTATCACGAGGCAACACAAAATAAAACACTCAAGTAGACCTCCAGGTGCGAGTGCATAAATATGCTGTTCAGACGACCCGCTGGCTCGCTCCAACCCGCTGTCATATTAACTGTTACATTAAATTACGACCTCGAAACTGATCAACCATTCAAACTTATTACGAGCACCAAACTCAAAACAAAACACACCCTGTATCTCAAAAACAAAAGACCACATTTAAACGCGCCGTATAGCAACTATAGGCTGTTTCAAACGCGAGCCGTAAAAGCCGGCAACGTACCGCGCATCGCACATTGATTTCGGCTCTTTCGAAAAGGCTTTTTTGTCGATTTGTTTGTTTTAATAATATTTTATCCGATGTGATGGAACGGACGCATTTGTCAAAGGTGTGTGAAATATAGGGGGTCCTAAACTACGGCCTGGACGAACTCCTGGCTAATTAATTAGTGGTATGTTAATGAAGGGATTATACGAACTAATGAGTTTTCACTATGCATATTTAATAAGCTTATTTTGACGATGATGAATTTGTAGTCAGGCGCTGGTTAGAAAGTCACAGGTATGGTATTTTATTCATAATTAATTTTGTTATGAACATCGTTGAAACACAATGATTAGTAGTATTAGTATTTTTCTTGTACTGTACCAAGAGAATTACGTACTGTTGTTGGTGGCACACACAATTATAACTAATAAATATAAATAAATAAATATCAGGGGACAATGTCACACCAATTTGTCCTAGTCCCAAACTAAGCTGTAGGCTTGTACTTTGCGTACTAGACAACGATATAAATACTTATATAGAGAAATATATACTTAAATACATAGAACCATCCATGACTCAGGAACAGATATTCGCGCTCATCACACAAATATCTGCCCTTACCGGGATTTGAACCCAGGACCGCTAGCTTCGTAGGCAGGGACACTACCAACTAGGCCAGTGCATCGTCAAACTTAGCATAAGTCAGCCTAAATAAACACAATATACAGGGGGATCTAATTCTACTCGATGAAAAAAAATCGCTTTTGACATCACGTTATCGTATTGTTTTTATCTCGGCCGCCATTACTATCAAGTAAATAAGAGCTAACGTTGACAATACGATGTCAAAAGCAATATAATATAGTTTTATAGATTAGAATAGAGCCCCTGGTTGATTGTAAATTCAACCTATTCCTTGAAAGAAGTCCTAATTAGAGGTCAGTTACAACCAATTAAGCCCCATCAAGAACAATTTATTTAAAGACGAAAAATGATGTCGAATTTTCTGTTACCCTGTACTGTAAATATAAAAATACAATAATACAAATTGTTCGTTTCAAAATGTAGAACATTGTTATTTTGTATAGGTGAGTACAATTATTTTTGTTTTATTTATTTTTATAGTAAGCCCACTTTCGTACTTGTATTTCAGTAATAATAGTAGCAGTTTATTATTTGTGTAATTTAAATTAATGTAGGTCTTTAAGTAAAATAAAGTGTTTAACTCGCGTTTTTTGTATTTTGAGTTGAGTGTAAGATGTTTCATTTGACTATGAAACATAATCCATAACAAAACAATAAACGATAACGCACTCATAATTATTGTATTTCTCTATATAAATAAGTTTATCGTTGTCTACAACGCATTTTGCAAGCCTAGAGCAATTTAGAACTAGGTCAATTGTGTATCATTGTTCCTTGATGTTTATTATAATTATTTATTTATGAATATCATTTCTTAACATAAAATCAATCACCATGTACATAGAACAAAACTAAACTACACTACACACTACTCCCGAATATTAACATCACTTCACACGTAAAAGCAGCGTGTCGAATACGTTTCGGCGACGCTTCGTTACGTGTCGTTTGGCTAACGACCAGTAATAGCCGAGTGTCATTAACTGTATTAACCCTAGTCGTCCGTAATTCGAATGGCGAATATCGCAAGTCACTCTCAACTCACGCGCCGGGTTTTGGGACAATCGCCCCTATTATGATGGAGATTAAGCTGACGCAGAGGGGTAAGATCCTTGTAGGATGATTCTTATAACACTGACTTCAATTTCCTTTCGATCATTGTTGGATAATTGTTATACCACTGACTTTCAATTTGTCGAAGTATTAATTGGTGAGCTTAGTGTTCCCTATGAGCATTATTAACGTTTAAAATTCTGTCTAAAATATTCTATAAAAAATTTGCTCCGGGCGGTAAAGTTTCTCACCCCATAAATCAAGTCCGATTTCAAAGGTTTTTTCAATCTGTTATAGTTATGGCGAAAAACTAGGTTTGTTCGTTTCTGTTTATGGTCATTTTCAGCCTCACAATCCTCTTGAGTGCGTGAATTTTTAATTAGACCGCCGGGTTTCTTTGATAAAACAGTTAAGCCAAATATTAAATGTCAGGGGCTCTATTCGACTCAGTAAAACAGAGGGCTCAGACAAGATGCACTACGCTAACTAACGTTTCTATTCGATTCTTTTTTAAACCAATCGCGTCACTAGTAGACCACGTGACTTTTCGTATCACGTCATCTTCCAGAGACGCGATTGGTTTAAAAACGAATCGAATAGAAGCGTTAGTTAGCGTAGTGCATCTTGTCTGAGCCCTCAGTATTGTTTTTGACGTGGTATTATTTTCAACTCGGTCGCCATTACTGCCATGTAAATAAAAGCTACCGTAAAGTTGACTATACCATAAAATGTCAAATTGTTTTACCGTGTGTGTCTTGGTAGCATGATTTCCTCGTTTGTTTGCTCTAATCCAGGAAACGATTAAAAAATGTGTATTATATGTACACTGATCTGTTAAAATGGTCCTTGAGTGTTTTAGGCAGAATACGGTAACATCAACAAACTTCGCAGTCTCATCAATAACTACTCTGATGAAGCCACTTCCCGATTATGAGATACGATACAAGAGTCGGCGCCTCTGATGTCTTTCTCAACAAAAGGACTTAGTGAAATTAGTAATTCCTATTGTTTATTTAGAATAACAACGGATAACGGTGTTTGTTTTACAAAAAAGCGTTTAGGATTTTGGCTGGGCGAGCATTAATACTGGCATATAACTATTACTTGGTAAAAAATATTGAAGGTGCTTTTCCACCCGCGAGGCGAGCCGAGGCAGCGCGAATATTTAAATTTGTATTAAAAAGCGTTTCCAATCCACAGAAGATGCGCAGGAAGGGTATTTTTTTTAATTCATATTTCGCGCCGCCTCGTCTTACCTCGCTTCGCAGGTGGAAGAGCACCTTAATACGTTAACAAGTACAGTCGCAGTTTTTGAGAAAAATATAATTATGATGCCAATATTAGATAAACTACCGCCAAACAGCAGTGTTCACATTATTGTGTTCTAGAGTAGGGATCAAAAAACCTGTAAAATAACTGGCTTGGAGGCATTCCATCTTAGTCCACAGGGTCGGCAACGCATTTGCAGTTTTAGAATTGCAGTCTTGAGATTGTAGTCTTGAGAATGCATAATATATATATAGTGTGTTACCGGCATGCGGGCGTTTATTAAAACTGCCGATATTAGCAATTGTTTGCAAGTATTATCAATTAAAAAATGATTAAAATAACTTCACAATTAATTTTCTTAGATGCTATCCATTTTTAATGTAGTGCATGTGCTGCGTGTTCATCGTTATCAGTATCGCTGTTGCTTAGTACAAGGCATGTCGTGGTACGGGGGCAACTCATAATAATCAAAGTATCCGTCGACTGCCATTTAACACTTGTCAAATTGCTGTGCTTTACATTGCTGGCAATTAAAATTTTGTTAGAAAGTTAACAAAGCCTGAATATTTGTTTATTAATTAAATTAATGTCATGGTTACGTTACAGATATACGTTATTTTAACCTCCTTTAAAAAAAGCCAGGGTGCTGGTAACACACTGTATATAGAATAGAATAGAATAGAAACATTCAACGATCACAAGAAAAAAAACAGAATAAATGGAACATATCGATACCTTTAGACTCAATTGGCGTAAACGCCAAAACTCAACTTTTCAGGAGAGCAAAAAAACTTTTTTTTCAAAATTATTTTTATCATTTCATTTTTGTTTTTTGAGTTATAAAGCTCAGTTTTGGACATAATAAATATAGTTTCAGGATAAAGAATATGATTAAGTAATATTTAAAGTAAACCCAGTATTTAAGAAAATGGAAGGCTTATACGCCCTAGAAAAATACTAAAAATGTTACTTACGCCCCAAAAAAATACCGTTTCTGTGATAGGTTTAGGGTGTAAAAGCCAGGAGGATTATTTTTTAACCGTAATAGGGTGTATAAGAGAAATTTTATGTAATTCCGCGAACGCTCAGGTTGTGGATTGAGCTCCCAGCGGTTGTTTTTCGAAGAGTTTACAATATGGGAATTAGTAAAAGGTTTTTGGTAGGTCGGAGACCTAGAAATGATGGTTCAATGATGTAAACTTTCATAGGCTACGGTGGCCATCTTCTTTCTAGCGGGCCATAATACTAATATTTTGTACAAAGTAACACATACTTTACATTTAACTTAAGTGTTTATAAATACATATATTATAATCTTTTCGGAATATAATTATTATATGAGTTAGGTACCAAAAATCTTTATTCCAATGACATTACAGTCAGCTAATCTTCATTTATTTAATAATTAGTTAAGCACTTGTATTTATAATCACATGTATGCCTCTCTTACTATCGTATAACTTGTATTTATTCGCACGCGGCACGTGTATTGCTAGGGTTGTCACACGCCTAGAATACATCAATGAGGGCTAAAATGTTTTAGATCACCAGATGTCGCTCGCTCGCTTGTGGCGATCGTTATAAGGTCGTATCGACGTGTTTTTAACAGACTTCAAAATAAAGGACGTTCTCCATTCGTCGGATTATTTCTATATGTATGTTCCGTTAACAACGTGTTTAATATAATAACAGTACCTATATATAAATATAGTATAAACGATTGTAACATCGTCGAAATATCGGGCGGGACATCAAAAACCCAAATCGTGGTTATACTAAGTAGGTATTGTAATTTCATAGTCAACGTAAAAAAAGAATATTTTACGTCCTTTTGTTAATTCAAACAACCACTTACCTACACAACAGTACAATGTAACAGCTTTTCGGAGTGCGTTTCATTTCATCGTGTGTTTTACTATCAATCAACACCACATAACAAGTAAATAATTAAAGTTTAAGGTTATTCACAAAACTAACTTCATTACGTATTACGGCACGCCCCGAGATAGATCATTCAAGACGGCGGAAGGCATATCGTGGCGCACGCGTGCTCGCTCGGTCGGTGCCGGCCCCGGACTGATATCCATTCTCAGAATGGACCAGCGGGAAGGTTACAAAGGCGGTGCGACACGCCCAGTGCAATCCCTCTGGTAAGGGTCCCAGTGTTTGATAGTGCTACAACAGTTGTTGGCACCTTCAATCTTATATCATAAGAATAAATAATACCTAGACGTAGAAGCGAAACTCCTGGCGTCTCCGGAAGCGCACTCGGCGCGTTAGATACCTACCGCCGGCACCTGAGGTGTTTAGTTAATATTTTAAAGGTTGTTTATAGACTCGTTTCCGTGTTTTATAGATGATTAATAGCCACATAAGCCATGTAATTTTCTGGAGATAATCTTAATATCATCAAAAAGTATTATTACCTAATTTAACGTAAATGTAAAAAACATATTTTGCAACAATGTTTCCACGTTGAAGTAAAACATAAATAACATTTCGTGACTAAACTTGTATACCACATTCATAAACCGATTAAAATATTCCGCAAGTGACAGCCCTAACTTTGGGCGCGGAAGACAGCCGGGCGTAGCGGGGTGAAGGGAGAACTAGGTATTTAAAGCACGGCATTTGGGGTCTGGTCCAAGGAGATTCGCACCTACGTGTAGTTATTATTTATTCTTATGCTTATATCGACAGAGGTAACAGATGAGTGTCTCTCTTATACACCCTATTACAGTTAAAAAATAGTCCACCTGGCTTTTACACCCCAAACCTATCACAGAAACAGTATTTTTTTGGGGCGTAAGTAACATTTTTAGTATTTTTCCACGGCGTATAAGCCTTCCGTTTTCTTAAATACTGGATTTACTTTAAATAATACTTTTTTTTTAATGTTAGCTCTCCTGAAAAGTTGAGTTTTGGCATTTACGCCAATTGAGATTTAATGTTTTCTATTTCTGATCAGGTTATAAGAGGCAAAAATATATCCACTTTATACGACTATTATAAAGTACGACCTTCAATTTAATTATTTGTGGCTCTTTTATATTGGGTCGTAAAAGCCACCTATTATTTTTTGCAGAAACAATAGGGTCGTATAAGCCACGTTAGACTTACATATATCATCATACATCCTTTTACTATAAAAACAATATCATTTACGACCTTGAAATGTAGAAAATAAAAAAATACAACAAATATGCCCAAACAATTACAAAAATCATGTTTTTTGGGCCTAATATTCTGGGTCGTATTCGACTTTTTTTTGGGAATTTCTCAACTTTAACTACACAGATCGATAGAGAATGAAAAATTGAGTAAAACTCATTTTGGCCAAAATGGCGTTTACGCCAATTGAGTCTAAAGGTATCGATATAACAAAGAATGGCAACACAGAAAACCAAATTAAACAAGAGAAGAACAGGAATTTAGAAAAAAAATTGTAGCATAATGTTGCCATGGGTGATTCTGTGACGTCGAAATTGACGCCACTCAGCACTATGTCACGGCATGAACCGCGACGCTGATTTTATATGTCGTTCTCACTTCTCCACGCCATAAAAAAAATGGGTCGGACCAGAAACACTTACCAGGGTATGGCACACTAAAGCAGTTTATTTTAGGTTGAGAGAAAGGGACAGAGACAGAGATAACTGCTATAGCTGTATAAATTATAGCATAATGAAACCGATACTAGTCGCTTGCACAATTCTAACTCATTGCAGTTGTAAACGGTAGGTGTCCGTAGTTATAATTCCACCAAAAACATAAAAGTAAAAATAGGACACCCATAAGCTAAAAAGCATCTAAAAAGATGCCAAGTGTGGCACTACATTGCTCTTAAGAATTCTAAGCACAACTAGCATATTATGACTTCCTAAACATGCATAATCGTGAATCTATTATCGAAAGGGTTAGTTGCGACCCAGATGGCTCGGCACGTCCCGCCGATAAGGCTGTGGGGTCGAAACAACCGCTCATTACCTTCAATTAGGGACATATTATATTCACTTAGGTCTGTCACGAGAATGACGACACGACGTCTAAGTGAATGTTCCGTGCGATAGCCGGAACGTTTGGAATTGACGAACTGTATTCTGTGATGGAAAATAATAATAATCTATAATATATTAAGACGCGGTGGCTTAGTTGGTAGTGACCCAGCCTACAAAGCTAGCGGTCCTGGGTTCAAATCCTGGTAAGGGCAGATATTTGTGTGATGAGCTCGAAATTTGTTCCTGAGTCAGGGATGTTTTCTATGTATTTAAGTATATATTTCTCTATATAAGTATTTATATCGTTGACTAGTACCCATATTACAAGCCTAGCTTAGTTTGAAACTAGGTCAATTGGTGTGACATTGTCCCCTGATATTTATTAAACAAGAAACTGACTGGCTGACTGATCGACCAACGCACAACCGAAATCAAGGGAAGCAAAGGTGTACCGCAAGGTACTGTTCTGTGCCCGTATCATTAAAACCTTAATAACTCCTAAACTGATTAACATATCGAAAAGTTAAAACTATGTCCTGAACCAGTTAAGAAAGTGCTTTCTATATATATTAACTACGTCAAGTTCTGGGATACCTTGTATATAAAAGAAGAAACTGACTGGATGACTGATCGATCAACGCACAGCCGAAACCGCTGGACCCAGGGACTTAAAACATGGAGGGAATATACCACGAATATCCTAGAGGTGCATTAAGAAAAGATTTTTGAAAAATTAACCCCATAAGGGGTTAAAAGAGGGAGAGTAGGTGGAAACTAAATATACGGGTACGAAGTCGCAAGCGTCCTCTAAGTACAAAAATCTGGGGACAATCTTATACAAATTGAACCAGTCCCAAACTATATTCTAGGCTTGTACATGGGTTCTCTAGAAAATGATATGGCTAATATGCATACTTAAATACATAGAAAATATTTAAGACTATATTTAATACTCGCGCTCATCAGTCATCACACAAATATACATTTTCCTCACTGAGAATCAAACCCGGGACCACTAGCGTCGTCAAATATAGGTTAGTTGATACAGACGGACAGACCTGAAAAGTGATATTTTTTATACTATGTAAAGAACAGATGAGTGTTTTATTTCTCATATTGTCACTCTAAAAATGTGTTAAAATTGGTTGATTTCCAGAATATCTTATTCGCTTATGACGTAACATACTCGTTGTTATCTAAACTTCAGTGACAAAATAACCTTTTTTTTACTTCAATTAATAAAAATATTTTAAATTAATCTGTTATTCAAAAATGTTTGACTAATCAGGTACTAACAAAATTAACAAAAACATTCCGCGTAGATATAAACCATCGCTTTAGTCGTCTTTCGTTAACAGCATTTACGACTACATGGAAAACACAATGAGTTACTTTCTCCACTGATTTAGTGCGTACGTATACTTTTACACACGAACCGCCAGTGCCCGGCTCTCTTACTTCCATACAACACCACTTTGATGTTTGAGTTGTGGGCAATGAATTGGTAACCCCAACATTCTTACAGCGAGTCCTATAGAGCAAGCGATAATTTTTATCGGAGTATTGTTGGCAGTCGTTCGGTTCAGAGGGAACAGTGCCCAATAAACTACGGGAAAACTGCTTGAAAATTAGTCTCACCTATTTGACGCTTCCTTGGGCAGATTTCAAAGAGCCCAACTGTCCTTCTTAGTTGTAACAGCGCATCTGCCACTTAAAGTCACAACGAATTCAGCTCTTCAAGATACAGAATAAGATTCAGGTTCTAATAGAAGTTTTGGTGAGGATAAGTCATGTTTCTAATAGTGTGGCCATCGTCAGTCCAGACCACCAGGATAAAGCGTAAAATCGTAAACTCGCCGATATGTTATTGGTAACCGTCGAAGAGTTGCCGGCAGTCTTTGTCAGGATTGGTAAGATGACGTGGCGAAGCTTGACAAGTTAAGAAAAGTCTGCACTAAGTACTTTATGCACGTGTGTACAGTAAAACGACGGTTAAGTATTATTAGTATACGGCTGTCTTTCACATTTCTTGTCTTAACGACATCTGTCTGTGTATTTGTTACGCCAGAGAGAGTGTGCAAGCATTTTTTTTTAAATCAAAAATGGTTTTGCGTCTGACCTCAGTCTCAGATGTTAAGTGACGACGAGGTCGAGGGTGGTACACGCTTACCCAGAAAAAACTGCCGCGTAATATTAATATTCTGGTTTTCTTTACCATGAGATCATTTAGGAGACCAACAGGAAGGAATTGGTTCGAAATGAATCATTGTCTTTTTGTCACTAGGTTTTATGACGAGTCACTTTTTAAAGTCAGTGATATAATTTATTTTTATCACTGGAGACTCACAAAAGGCGCAAATATAGTCAACTTGATCAAAGTTGCGTATTTTAGCCTTTTGGGGTCAAAACTTTAAGATCGAGGGGACCAGGAGCACGGCATATTTTTATAGATCTTTTAAAGCGCCTGGTCGACGCAACTCTAAGCTAAAAATATTAAGCAAATATCTTGCCATTTAACACGTATCTATTAGCTTCCATCATAATTCATACTAATATTATAAATGTGAAAGTGTGTATGTTTGTCCGTCTTTCACGCTTCAACCACTGAACGGATCGAGATGAAACTTGGCACACGTATTGGTTAGGTCCTGGAATAGGACAAGGATAGTTTTTATCCCGGAAAATTGGACAGTTCCCGAGGGAGCAGCGATAAACGACTTCTACGCGGACGGAGTCGCGGGCTAAAGCTAGTGCGTATATATATCTAAAAGACTATCAATGCTGCTTGTTGTTTTTCAAACAATCTTTAAAAATCAGTAATTATTACTTTACTGAAAATTATCAAAAGCAAAAGAATTAGACATCATCGATTACTGCACAGATATAACCTCGTAAGGCCCACCATACTACAAACAGGGAGTTTTTTGTGAGTGGGACTTTGAATCTATCCTCAAGGTAATAAAGTTCAATTACGTTTGTTCGATAATGACATTTTCAGTTTATCAAGATAGGAAAATAAACCTTATTACCATTGTAACACAGTTCAAATTAAATTGCATTGATCATTATACATACATTATATTGCACACTGGGCCTTACGAGGATAAATACACATAGATAACGCAAATGCATCTACTTCGCGTGTCCGAATCCGGAGTTAAACCCCGACCAACCGTCGGGGTTGGCCGTCGCTACTGACGTCCCGCGCGCCTGTTGTTGCAGCCGGTCAGCCGTTATTAAGAAAATGCCTCGTTGCGTGTATTTATATCTGTGGGTTACTGTTTGAAATTGCATAAATTCAAGCGCCTGAAATAATCATCAAACATTGTTATTTGCAATTATGATATTTAACTCTTAACTTGAATTGTGTCGCAATACTTGCAACAATCAATAAATATATAAATTCTTATCTGGGGACAATCTGATACACATTTACCTAGTCCCAAACTAAGCTCGTATTATGGGTACTAGGCAACGATAAACATACTTTCATAAATAAATAAATACTCATATGCATCGAAATCATCCAAGATTCTGAACAAAAAATCTTGCTCACACAAATATTTGCCTATATCGGGAATCGAACCCGGAATCGCTAGCTTCGTAGGCAGGGTCAACTAACTAGGCTGCCTGAGTATGAGCATTTGTAGCAATAATTATATTATTAACCTCTATTCTAAAAAGAACGTTATTTACCTTACAACAGTACTTCATTCCTAGTGCCAATAATTCTCCAAGCTATTCAGAAACAAATTTTTAATCAAATCGCCTTATTAGTTACCAGTTAACATCGTACATACCAATTACCGCTGCGAATTTCATTTGTGTAGATTGTGTAAGTTGTGTACCTAGCCCGCTAGCGATTGCGTCGGTACATAATTATATGTTACTTTTATTAATTCACTGAGAATAACCCAGTAGTGTGTTTTTTTTAAATATTTCTTTATACATGAATATGACAGTCTGGCAGTCTTTTATCTGGATTGTGAAATACAATATTTCAGCAGACCCCAGTAACAATAATTTAGTCATCATTTCCAAAAGCTTTTTCATTTCGACATCATCATCATTTCAAATAGGTGTATTTGTCCATTATTGAACATAAAAAGATAAAAAAAGTCAACACGTTTAATCATTAAGTAGGCCACACGGGCACTTACACGCCAAAAATTTACCAGCGCTTTGCAAGAGACCGCTACTGAGAAGAAACGCCACAAGAAAGTCAACAGTCAGTCGTTTTTTTAAATTTTGCTTACGATATTATACAATTATAAAATTCGCATTACATAAAACGATGAATCTAATAATATATACTATATTCTACCCTAAATTTCCTCCGTTGATTCCTATTTTATGGAAATAAATAACATTTGAATTTGAATTTGAATCATCGTACTTCTATCATCACCAAACTAAGTTCCAGTCGACGACAAAGATAGAGCTATAGAGTCGTGAACCTCTGTCTCTCTTACGCCTGAAACTTGTCAGCTCACAAGACTGCCTCTGGGTAGTAAAACTAACACTGATTGAACAAGTCAGGAAACTTTATAAAGCACAACACTATAATAGATTGCGTCAATATGCAAACAAATAGTACCGGAGTTTATGTCCAAATCGATTCAAATACCTTAACGGTATATCGATCAGTGGCCCTAGCAAATATGAATTCTGCAAACGTTATCGTATACGATTGCTAATATGACTTTTATTCCTTCCTATTCAACATAATGCCTTTGGTTATGATTTTTAATTGTCAAAGAATAACGTCATGATGACAGATGAAAAATGTCGCTAGTTTTTTTTTGATGCAAGTTCAAGTTTATTTGCCATGTTCATGTATAAAAGATTTACTATAAAATAAAAACTTGATCTTGAGGCAGGGTATTGGAATCTGTTATTTTTTTTAGTTTTAATCTGTTGTCATTTGTGACACTTCTTGACGTTTTGATCTTGTCCTGTGTTATTATATTTTTAAGTATTTGTAATTCCTCCTAAAAGTCGGGCTCTTGTCAATATAGTATTGATGACTAAGTTAATAAGTTGTTTTTTTTTTAGAGCTTTTTTGTATTGTAACTGAATAACATATTTAGAGGTTATGGCTTTGTTGTATTCAGGGGTTGTGGCAGATTTGAATACTAGTGTTCTGATCACTAGAGCAATGCTATATGCTGAACCATGACGTATTTGTACTGCAGCGAAGCACACGCGTGATTGAGGTTGTACCTAGTTTGTAAGTTCACTCGATATTGTTTCTTTTCCACTTATGAAAAATTGTGTGAGTGTGATGGAAGCATGAAATAATCGTTTTGCCTATACAGGGTGACTGCGGGGTCGTGAAACAAATGATCACCTCTGTGTTCTACCAATATCGAGTATCAGCGCTGGTAGAACACAGAGCGCGCAGGCCTAGTTGGTAGTGACCCTGCCTACGAAGCTAGCGGTCCTGGGTTCAAATCCCGGTAAGGGCAGATATTTGCGTGATGAGCGCGAATATTTGTTCCTGAGTCATGGATGTTTTCTGTGTATTTTAGTGTATATTTCTCTATGTAAGTATTTATATCGTTGTCTAGTACCCATAGTACAAGCCTAGAGCTTAGTTTGGGACTAGGTTAAGGTAATTGTCCCAGTGGACGACAATGTCTCAATGTATGACAGTTTCGCAGTTAATTTGAAAGAATAAGAAAAGTTACATTCAAATAACTCAAAAACCGTTTTCAATGTATATCTACAAAAGGCATCTATCAATTACGTTTAAAAAAAATAATTGATCACTCATAATTTCGCAATTTGGTGACAGTATGTTCTAACAGGTGATCCGCGTCGGTCGTGCGTCGATGTTACTACGCATTTGGTTAAGAGATCAAGTGATTCAAGTGAACTTAGTTACTGAATTATTGGATTTTGTTGGTAATTATTGATTATAACTATTAGATAACAGTATGAACTATATATTTTGTGTACTTTAAAATAGTGTATCCCATTAATTAAATTGTTTTGTGGCATGTCAAACATTGGCACAGAATTTTAACGTTTAGTAGTGAATGACACCCCATGTCATACACTCGCTAAAATTAATATTTTTTTAAACGTAATTTCAACCACATGGTAAGGTTTGAGAGCATAGTGGTGTAGTACTCTGTTAATATCAAGTTTCTATTTAGTGTTTGAGTAATGTTTGACATGGGTGTCGAACACTACTCAAATAATGTTTTAATGAAAAACCCAATATTTGACAGTCGTTTATTAAGGTATCAAACACTAGGCCATTACTAATGTCATACATTGGTTACAGATATTTTGCAAAGTAAAAATGCCGCCACGATCCTTACGTTACACGGACGATGATGTATTGAAGGCGGTTGACGAAGTATCTAGAGGGACTTCTATTGCATTCTGTTTTCGGTATTAACTAGGTATAGACATTATTAAACAGTTGAAGAGTTATGAAGCTAACTAAAACGCTATGTCAAATACTGGTACTTAGACCTCATTTTGTCATAGTCAATTATTGGGAAATTTGAGAATTTAGCTGTTATTCACTGGTACAATTTTAGAGGTTGAGAAAAACTTAAATATTTTATTAAAGCAATATGGAATACCTTTTTTTATGTTGTCTAAAATATTAAACACAAACCCGTTCATGTCATAAAACCTTTAAGTAGTCAATATAACTAGTATTTAAGCTTTTTTTTTACAAAACATGTGATTTTCTATCTAAAAGCGTCGACCACTGGGACACTTACCTTAATTGGTGTGATATTGTCCCATGATATTTATTTATTTATTTTTTTATTAACGAATATGAACAACTTTCACTATGGGACCAACTCTGAAATCACGAAAAAAAAGTCAGCTGTTTCATAGAAAAGTTCAATACGTACTCGACCAAAATGTATGAAGCAGCTGATTTTTTTTTCCTGATTCAGAGTTGGTAGAACATAGAGGTGATCATTTGTATCACGACCCCGCAGTCACCCTGTATATCTCATCGAAAATATATAGGATTGACGCAGGCTGCCGGATGATCACGTTGAGCTCTTATGTCAATTCCATACATATTATCCGTTTTTGAAAATCGTTTACGGATGTTTTATTTATTTTGCGTAGGGCCACAGCTCTTTCTATTAAATTAATCAAAACTACTCAACACAGTACAGTTTACTACACAAAAAGTATTATGTTATATTTAAGCATGTTATATAAATTATTTCCGATAGTTTAGATATTTCGGTACGTTTCGTGTGTAACGTACATTGCATGAATTCACACAGATCCGATAAAACGGTACCGAATACCGAAATCCATACGGTACTTGACCGATAATTGTCGTTTCCAATTACACCGATCGATCGCACAGCACAATCAATTGCATGCCCATTGCCCCACCGGACAATTAAAAAAAAAACTCTATCATAAATTCACAGAAACCGACCAAAATATTATTTCCCACGGCTTCCAAAATCACCAAAATGTTATACCTATTCTTATTATGGTCAACGATGAATCAGTATGGTTATACGTTTTTAGTTTTTATTCGACAATTTAAATAATTTGCATGTTTCCCACCGAATAATTTACAGATGTTTTTTTTATTGTCTCTGACGATTTCCTTACTAACATTAGACTAGAGAACCTACCTAAGGTATCCGAAAAATATTCTTTCTAAATTTCAAGGCCCTATTTTAGTGATTTAGGTGTGGCGTTCTTTGTCAGTTAGTCAGTCAGTCACGACAGAGTACAGACTGTTATTTTATGATGTATACTTTTACCTTCTGCTAAAGTTTCTCGCGGTACTTCTTCTCCGCAATGATAGTCTTTTCCGAAGCGCTTGTAGATTCGCTTCTTGATCGAAGTTAAAAGAGCCGTGTAATATTCCAATTTACAAAGCAAATATTTTGAATTTTGATTTTTTTAATTGTAACTAGTAGGAAGGTGTTGTATATGTAATTTTTTTTATGGCAACGATAAGGCACGCGAGCATTCAAGCCACCTGATGGTAAGAGGAACCTGAGACCTATAGAAATTTGAAATCACAAGACTACAATCTCAAGACTGCAATCCTAAGACTTCAAATGCGCTGCCAACCCTGAAGAGCAAGATGGAATGTCTCTATGCTAGTAATTTCACCGGTTGTCTTATCCCCACACCGGAACACAGTAATGCGAATACTGCTGCTTGGCGGTGGGTTAATGATTATTAATCAGTTTGGGTTATTAATTAGTGCTACCTAAATTTGCATGTTTCAACCCGTCATTACAGCTAGCATTAAAATGATCATTATAATGGATATGATCATAATGGTCATTATAATGATCAAAAGGTTCTGATGAATCTTAGAAGTTTCCAAATTAACCACCACAGCGCCAGAGGCTAGGAAACTAATTTCATGGTCGTAACTGTAAAAAGCTGATCGATCAAACGAGAACATCTGCTGAAAATTGTTAAAACTTATAAAAAGGCACTCATCGTGTAACTTAAATAGGAGCTATCCATTCAACGCGGCAACAATGGGGCTTCCTTCATTGGCACACTGGCGGTTGATTACAGCTTCGGTACGGTGAGCAGGGAAAACAAATTAATTAAGTGAAAATTATATAACTAGGTACTTTAAGTACAGTTACGAACGTTAATTTCTGAACCGTTTAAAAAAAATGGGCTTTCCTGTGTGATTTTATCTCTTATTTACTAATTCTTGTTCTTTATACTTTTTAATATTCGATCCTCTTATTTTTAGCCTAAGCTATTATTAAGTATAGATTTTATTAAGTTTTTAGTTATTCAAATGTGTGTCTAGTCAACAGTTCATTATTATTTGCATAAGTATATAAGAACCTACTACGCAGAGGAAAGTAACCCTTACACTGCTACCCACGTAACCTCGTATGCGAAAGTACTAAGGTGCCTGAGTTAACTTTTTTTTCAAACATGCTACTTAAAAAATACCAACTTAGTACTTTATACATTGTATTAACGCATTCACTGCCAGTACTGTTTTTTGAACTTTCGCCAGGTGCCACATCTTTTGTTTTATACGGAGCTTGCCTACTGTAAGAACGCACATATGCGTTGAGGGCACTGGGTGGAAGTCACGGTGACGCATATATGCGTCGGTGGCAGTGAATGCGTTAACCACTAATCACTAATGAAGAAGTTTTGACTAGGGTAAAAGAAAAGAGGGAAATCATTCACGCAATAGATAAAAGAAAAGGAACAATGTTGGGACACATATTTAGACACAATAGCTTTATAATTAACATAATGGAAGGGCAAATGGAAGGAAGACGAGGCCCGGGAAGACCGAGAACCAATTATGTCAGAGAGATTCAAGAAAGAGTAGGAGCAAGCGGATACCAAGGGATGTAGAACCTTGCACAAATTAGAAATAAGTGGAGAGAATTACACCGACATGAGCTACGCTCTTAAATTTAATGATGATGATTAAGGTTAAGAAATTCGTATGTTTAATAACTAATACATTTTACAGCTTGATTCTGCCGACCATACCACCCATACACGTATATGACGAGCATAACTAGTTAATTTCCTTTGTGACAAAGGCCGTCTCGCCGGGATGGGTGCGTGAAAATCGCGATACGTCACGGAGAGCCACGCACCGCCGCCGGGTGCTGTGTGGGACTGCCCTTAGCTAGGCAAAAACCGTCGGAGGCAATTGACTTTAATAATCGCCATATCGTCGGTCTAGATGTGACAACTCGTATATGCAAAGTGAGAAACTTTTCAGGAGAGACCAAAAACTGCTTTTTAGTTACGAGGTCCCACCTTAACAAAGTTGTTCCATGATAATATTACCAAGGTTTCACGTAGATCTTACGAGGTTACACCAGTTGAATGCTTGTTACGAGGTGTCACTTCTAGTCGTTTTTTTCCGTCAAAATCAATTATAACGCAGGAGACATTTACGAGTTAACACCGGAAATACTATTTGAAACTTTCTGCATCAAAATCTCATTTTACCAAAAAAAAATAGTTACGAGGTGTCACATCTAGACCGACGATATTTGGGTTTATAGGTAAGGTTTTGGGGTAGGTATAGTCTGTTTAGGCTTAGACTTAAGTCACTTAAGATGTATTTATTTTATACAGTTTAAAAAATATTTGGTTGATTCTTACAAGATTGTGGTTTAAATAAAATTTGACAATACTCTTTATTTATAACTCCTGCCCGCGACTTCGTCCGCGTAGATTTCCATTATGGTTATTCCCTCAGGAACTTATAAATTTTCCGGAATGAAAAGTAGCTTATGTACAGGGCTATTTTCATTTCAAATTCAAAATTCAAATTCGAAACATTTATTTGACAAAAACACATAAAAGACATGGTAAAAAAAAACAAGATTGGAGCAAGCAAAAGAGAGCCTTCCAAATTTTATTCAAATCCGAAGAAGTAACAAACTAACACACACACAACTTTCGCATTTATAATATAAGTAGCAAGTAGGATATATAAGTAGGATAGGTACAAAATATTAAATGTCATGTTAAATATTATTTAATACAATGTCTGATTACTGATTACCTATTTACACTAACAACACAATCAAATATATTAAATAAATCGGTGGCTAGGATTACTATAACAGTAAAACTCATTCCTGTCATAGAATAGAACGCAAGCTGTTAGACACCTGCCAGGCGATCGCGTCGAGAGCTTATGTCAATTCTATACATTTTGACAGTTTTCGAAAATCATCTACGTTAGCGTTATGCATCTTGTCTAAAGCATTTAGAAGTTGGAACTTGAAATTAAGTAAAAATATCTTGAACTTAAATAACATATACAAACCTTTTGGATTTAGGTAGTACGTTAAATAGCAACAGAAATTTAAAATTGCAGATTAGGGTAAAAATCAATGAAATGCCACACGATTCCAAATCACTTAATACATGCATTGTACATGTACATGTATACATGCATATTATACGCCCAAAAAATAATACTATCTGATAGCTATGTCTAGTTAGTAGCTATCCACAGAACTAGTCAAAGGCTTAGTTTGTGACTAAGTTAATTAGTATGAGTAGGTCCCCTTACATTTATTATTTACTTATTAATAGTGAAGCCGCCGCGACGTCTGCGCCGGACCTCCTGCGCATGCGTTCCCGGAATAAGCCGCGATTAATAGCGACACAAACTATTTCCGGTAAACCGAAACAAATCATAATTACTCCTCCGGGTTTGCTCGTTTGCCTCCCCTTTGATGTTTTTATTTAAAATCCCGGTTACGGCTAACTTAAAACAAATAGGACGACTCACGACCGATTATACGTTTGCGTTAAAACGATTCGAGACGGTGATAGCTTTCCTGAATTTCGCGTGCGACCGCTCACTGTGTGGTCTAGCTTATTTGTTTTGGGGATCACTGTTTTTGTGTTTCGCCAGTCATAATAGTAATTTGGGGGCGGTGAGGTATCAGCTACAATTAATGTATTTGGTTTAATGATATGTCTTTTAAGGTAGAACATGGGAATCGGTTTTCGGTCGTCTGATAGCAAGATAATAAAAGATAAAAACGAAAACGTATCTATTTTCTACCATTATTACATTTGAAAGCTTTAACATGTTAGGAGCACACAATGGTAAGAGCATTATAGATGGTTCTAGCCAATTTGAATTGCCTTTAATAGGCGTATCGTATCATAGAAGATTTAAGTGCAATATATCAAAAAATTACAAGACACATAATCTTACAAGCAACTCTAACAAATTAAAACTAAAGATTACTCATAACTTTAAGACCGGAGAATAATTAAAAAAAATCACACAATTTAATCTGTATTTTTTTTTAATACCCATTTGATCAAACATGGCCTATTATATCCCCTCGCGCGTATTTTGGGAGCAGACAGCGTACAGGCGAGCGCAGATGCGACATCCGTCGGTCCCACGTGGAAATCGATTTTCCACGCTACGGCAGCTGGCGCGAGCGACAACTATAAACCAAACGCCATTCACACTTGAATATGATACCCTAGTACTTTATCCCAGTGTGAGAGGTTTCATTTTTGCTTGAGTTTTAGTTTGAAAGCGTGTTGTATTAAAATTTGTTTCGGTATTATGTACTATGAACGTCAAAAGTTCCTTTGTTGATACTTTTAATGTTTCGCACATTGTTGTCGGACCCACCGCGTTTGATCCGATTGGTTAGGTTATTTATGATTATTAGAATAGCGTGCCGATGGCGAGTAATTAATTTTTAACGTTCAATTCTTTATTGTAATGTAGCTAAATTGATGATGGTAATGTATTTGATATTAATGCGCGGGAATTTGGTTCGGATTTATTCGTGCCGGTTGTACTAATTAATTGGTATTTCGTTGTTTAATTGAATCTGTCCACATTTGTGAAATATTTTTGATTTGTTTTTTAAAGCAGAATCTTGTCATAGAGTCTCTAAGCACCTTGATTTTTAATGTAATTGTTGTTTCTTTTTAATATTTATCAGCGTTCAATTTCAAGTTTCATGTGCCGTGTTTTATAAAACATAAGTTAAATAAAAGATTAATTTACCTTTTACGCATTTCTAAGCTAATAAAATCTCATGTACATTCACTTTTTAAAACTTTTAAAATTAGCTATTAAAATTTTCCAATAAGTTCTAACAAGTCTAATTTATAGTTGCGAACTAGTAAGACAGGCTGTTTTACTAAAAAAAACCTTAACAAAGTCTTTAAGTAATAATTGAAGTCAACCGGGGCAAATGCATCTATGGTACCACATAACGAATACACGAGTATAAAACTTTGTTAATGTATCATTTTAAAAAAACATAAATACTGCCTAACGTAGAATCTCCTCGTCGATCGGATGTCTGTTAAAAAGAAAGGGATGATTTAAAACTATGCATGTTTTTATAGTAGGTAGTTAAAAAACTATTAAAATTTAAAACAGGACAAATTTGTTTAATAACATATTTCTTCAGTCTTTAATAGACGCATGTATCCCAAAGACGCATTCCCCACAGTCTTTTATAGTAACCAAAAACATGTTTTATATTACAGGCTCTTAATTTCCAAGCAAAGAGAGTCAAGTCTTGTTCCAGACAAATGATTAATCTATAATAAAGAATACCCTAATCTTATTACTAAAACTAGCCAGCACTACCAAAGGTTTTAATAAGAAAAATTAATAGTTGGTCGCGGCACGTGGCGTCTCTATTACTTCAAATTTCCTCGACGAACTTCCATTAAACTTTCGTATAGATTAAGGTATAACATAAAAATCGTCGTAAAAATCTCCGTACCGCCCGGTACGAGATTATTCGCTACGACACATTAAATACCGTTGAAATAACCCAATAAAGATTTTAATAAAACTGAAATATTTTAAAATGTTTGATTTTTTTGCATTTTAATTACTTATTATTTGTTTATTAATAATTTACAAAGTTTTTACGCTTTGAAGTTAAAAATAAAACTTGAAAAAGTTACAGGTCAAATAAGTTTCAAAGACAAACATATATTGTCAAAAAACATGTCTATAAAATCTAAATTGAATAAAGGTCAGTAAACTTATTCTTCAAATGGCTTTTTTATGGCCATTCGTTTTAAAAATAACACTATATTTAAAAAGCTACCATTTTAATTATTTTTCAAGCATCTTGAAACGAATTGAAACAAAGTTAATAAACGTACTCCAATCTCAATACCGTACTTAATGTCAAGTACAAACTTGAGACAAACAATTAACTCAGATATTGTTTCTCCCTAGTTCTTTATTGATCATTATACAATTACAATCGCTCTGAGTTTGTTTATTGGCATTTGTAGATACAAAACTTTGTCCCACTGCGTCCAATTGATTAATCATGAAGCTGCAAGAATTTTAATTAAACTTCGATATACTTCGAAGAAAAAAGAAACCCGCGGTTGATTGACGACCCGTTCACTGCAGAAAGACGGATAGCAACCGTACATCTCAAACGTCCAAGTTTGATTGGTGATCCCCATGTGTAAAACTGGTAGCCTGCTAACAAAGATCTCCACATAATAGCATGCGCTTACAGCATTCTTCTCCACTCAATTTTAGTTGTAATGAGAACTCACTATCCATCATTGTCCATGCAAGGTCGCCCATAGAAAACAATACAAAAGACTTCGACGAAATGAATAGGAAACTAGTAAAAATGTCGTTTACCGTTTATTATTTGAGTTTCGACGTCGTTAACAATTGAAATAGATAACTGAATTTGTTGTTACAAAACATACCTACCGTTTCTTTTCGGACGTGCTCGTAAAATACAAATCAGTTGCCATAGAGAAGATGCTTAACGCTAACGTAAACTATTTTAGCTGGACGCGACCGTCTGACAGCTTAATTACTTTTGTAACGATTACGTTCGGCGAATGCCTAGGCCTCTAGGGCCACAGAAGTATAATCACGGTATGAATAGGTTCGTCAGTTTTCGACTCTATTTCAATGCGTTTAAGGCCCTTTCATACCGTGACTATACCTAAGGCTCAGTTTTTACCAAGGTGACGATGCGAGCGACGAGGTTGTCAACTGTCAAGTGAAAAACACGACAAAATTTACCACTGTTTTAAAAAAAAATAACGCACCCTAACTACTACTAAAACGATGTTAAAATGTGCTCCGTTCTTATTTTACAGCTGATTCATTTAAAGGTTTCTAGAATATGCCATATAGGCCTTGACCCGGCGTTTATAAAATGACACTACAGAATTTCAAACAAACTAATTACCGTGATCACTCCAAGCCCGCATTTACGAGCGACATTTCGTTCCAATCCGATTAAAGGCGAGACTATCGATTGTCCACGTAGAATTAGGCCCGAGTTAATTAGGCATATGACACGAATTCTCCGGTTACTCGTATCACAACGGAACAAACGAGGCATGGCATTATGATATGACGCGCGTTAGGCGCGCGGTGCTCTATGCCATGTGACCACTCAATCCAACGTGGGTATTCTTATTCGCAACAAAGCCGAGCTCCCTTTTTCGAGCTAGTTTTTTTATGATCGATTCTACCGTCGACTACAACGAGATGTATCCACTTTTTCGCCTTATTGCATTGTAATGAGGTCAAAAACTGGAAACATCTCGTTGTAGTCGACTATACTTTCCCTAATTTGATTCCATGCTAATAATACGCACTGTGACGTTGTTTGTGGTGGTTGGTGGTTGGCTCTCTTACACAAATAACTGTTCAATTCGTTAACGAAATATTTACCGAAAAATTTGCTGGTAGTCACGTAAGGCACCATCGCTTTGGCCAAGCTTCTTCGACGATGAAACCTACCAAATTAAAAATACACGCAATAAAATGATAATGATTCTCTGAAGGGACAATTTAGACTCGGCGGTTTTCCGTCGACTAATGAAAACAGACGAAGCCTTGCCAAAATTCAACCGCTTTTAACTTTTCTGTTTTCTATCGACTTGAAATATATCGAATTCACATAAGCGTTTGACGCGACCTGTCATCACCGTGCGTCAATCCTATTAATTTTGTCGATTTTCGAAAATCGCTACTTAGCGTTATGCATCTTGACTAGAGACTGTTAAAGAGATACCCCTAGCTAGTTTTTGATTAACCAACGTCCCAAACCCTAGTCCCCGCGTAATACTTACGTGCACAGGGGTCTTGTTACACCAGTTTCGACAAGCAAAGTCCCCTTTACTGCGAGAAGAATACCACCATTGAATACCTGAAGCTAATCAGCATTTCTACACCCATTTTTAACACTTAATTTTACACGTATCTTACCATTATGCGTCCGATTTTACGGAGCATGTTCATTCTTGTGGAGGAAATTGCAGCCGTGCTAATTCAATTAAAAGCTTTGACAATGTTGGTTCTTGGGCTGTTTTTTGTCTTTTCTGTAATTTAGCACGGTCAATTACTGTTGAAGATTAGATCTTATCAATTTTCGTTTTTATATGCCTCATTGAAGTTAAATTTGACCTTATATTTGCAAATAAAAATCTAACTTTAAAGCGAATTTTTTTTGCGTTAAAGCTTTATATTTTGATAGATCTTTGTGTTAAAAAGTGTGTGAAAGAGAAAATCAAAGAAAAAATATGGCGCTTTGAAAATTAAGGCAATTTCATCTTATATGTCGTATTTTTTAGCGTTAGCCTGAAAGCAATATTATTAATCTAGTTAATTTAATGTGCGATGGCAAAAGCTACAAAATTAATGTACCGCCCTTGGAAAAAAGGGCGTATTTTTCATGGAATCGCTTATGTATTAGGGACCTTATTTCTAAAGACATAGGGTTTAATTTTTGTGATGTGTATAAGAAACATAGTTACGTTTTTTCATTATATTAAAGCAAATCATTGTTTGACCAATTTAATAACGATAATAGTCGTAAGAGTATAATGAACTGTTTTTATCTACCTACCTACCTAGTAGAAATAAATTTTACCACACTATTTCTTTATTGCAGTGGCCTATTGTATTATTTACCATTGTAGATTAGAGAGTTCTAAGCACCTAACAGAAATAAGAGATTATTATTAGATTTAATTTATGACATAAAAAAAAGAAGTTCGAAACAAATTTACTATGTACAGTCGCCCAATATAAATATTGAGCATACTTAGAACCTTGTCATTGTCATTGTCATGTGTGTCATTTGATGTTCTGTTTGAAGTTTACTATGACAACGCACTAAAGTGCTTAACATTTTCGTTGGGGTACAGTCAATAGCATAAATAAGTGATCATTTATGTACCTTGTCGCTTTAACGTCGTGTTTGAAATGTCATACAGAATTGTGAAACGATTGAAAGCGACAAGGTACATAAATGATCACTTATTTATGCTGTTGACTACTGTACGCTATCAGTCCAATGGAACCTGACCCACCATGGAACGGTGTCGCAGTGACATTATAAAACAATTTGTTTGACACTTGTTATGACTTGAATCAAAACGTCACTGCGACACAGTTGTATGGTGGGTCAGGGTTCTATTGGGCTGGCAGGATTGTGAGGCTGAAAATTTTCATACAAAATGCGATACGCATACATAAATGGGCATAATTGTATAATGGTTTTATTCCTAAAACTTTTCAGGATTTTTAAAAAGACAAGGTTTTTCAATTTTATCCCATTAGGTTAAGTTACATTTGTTTTATTACAATTCTGAAAAGTTTACGGTGTCACAAAAAAACCATTATATTATTATATTATGATACGTACCCACAATAAAGAGTTTGTTCCTGAACCCAGTACATAAATACAAACATTATTTCTATGTCTATTTCAAAAACAACTCGTATCTATTTATTAAACGAAAGATCTCAACCGCGAGACGGATCCAAGCCGTCTCAGACCCGTATCATTTTTCTTACAAAGCATTTGCCATTCAGAATAATAAAAGTTTAGCTTCTTGTAAAACAGAGAGTCCATTAATCAAAGAGGATCAGTACCATTTATGGAGATACAACCCGGTGGGTACCCTTATTGAGTACCTACAGACGAGGCGGGTACATGTTGATAATGAGTAGGTAAATAAACGGTTTTTGCAGTATTTAAAAAATATACATCTAGGATCACAAAAATAGTACATTGTTGCAGAGGATAGAAAGTACGCGATTTTTGGATGAGTCATATATTGCACTTTCTACCGAGCACTAAGCAGACTTAGTGCTTTTCACAACTACTGAGAGGAAATAAAATAAAAATTCATATTCAAAACTCAAATTTTAATTCATGTTAATGTGACATCACCGCCAATTTTACCATAGATAACTTTTTTTTTAATCTGGACCCCTATTCTCGTGGCACTCGAGATTAATAAACTATAATGCGAGATGAAGATGTCAACTTCATATAAAATTGTATTTGTTTCGCCATATCTCCCATGGAATTTCATCTCTAGTGGTTCGAGATTAGGGGCCAAGTTTGAATTACATTTAAATAAAAGCAGTGACATAGTTTTTAGTCTGTGTATCTTTTAACAAAAATACACCTAATATTTTACGACACAAAACGGAGTGTTCTGATTGGTCGATTTCAATTTTTCATTTTAAGGAGCTATGACAAAAAAAAATTGATTGATTTTCATTGGTTCTTAAAGTTGGACAACAATGTTCTCGACCAATCAGCAAACACGCCGACAAAAACATTCTTGGTCTGTCCTTATAAATGACGTTTTGTGAACCCAAACAAGACCATCTATGGCAAAATATTATTTTTTCGGTTTTGAGAGGTTTGTTGCTAACCCTGCTAACTGAGGACTAATATGGAATACCTCTATACTACTTATTTCAGTGGTTGTCTTATCCTCGTAAGGCCCAGTGTGCAATAGAATATACATGATCAAGGCAATTTAATTTGAACTGTGTTACAATGGTAATAAGGTTTATTTTCCTATCTTGATAAACTGAAAATGTCATTATCGAACAAACGTAATTGAACTTTATTGCCTTGATGGTAGATTCAAACTCCCACTCACAAAAAACTCCCTGTTTGTAGTATGGTGGGCCTTACGAGGTTATCTTCACAATTACGGAACATAACTTCGTAAGGCCCAGTGTGCTTTATAATGTATATAATCAAGGCAATTTAATTTGAACTGTGTTGCAATGGAAATAAGGTTTATTTTCTTATCTTCATAAACTTAAAATGGCATTATCGCACAAACCTTATTGAACTTTATTGCTTCGATGGTAGATTCAAAGTCCCACTCACAATAAAATCCCTGTTTGTAGTATGCTGGGCCTTACGGAACATAATGCTAACACTGCTGCTCAAAGGTAGGGTGGTGATTCACATGGACCCTGCACAACGTCGCCCACAGCTATGTTTAAAATATGTTATGTCTCTTTCTTTCAAATTTAATCTATTCTTTGTCAGTCTTTTCACTTTATACGACGCGGGCGCTCCACTAGCCACTCAATTAAGAATATTACATATATTCATTTAGGTTAATTTGCAGCGGATCACCACACCGGAACACAATAATACGGACACTGCTAAGCGGTATGTTAAAGATGGTGGTAGCAATCTTAAGGCTGTGGCTCCACTGAGGCGGAGATGAGCGGAGTCGAGCGGAGCTGTGCCAATATTAACCAATAGAAGCTAAACTAACGTGCGAAAGGCGCGCTCGACGTGACCGCATGCGCCTTCTATTGGTTAATATTGGCACAGCTCCACTCCGCTCCGCTCGTCTCCGCCTCAATGGAGCCGCAGCCTAACGAAGCCAGCACATGGTCTTACCCCCACTGAGTGTAACTCTGAAAAATGACGACATGAAATTACAAAAGGCGACACCAAAACGGAGAAAACAAATAATCAAGATACGCAACGCACTTTGTTTCCCACAGACACGCCGATCAAGGTTTGGCAATATTCATAAAAATACAATTCTACCACAGTATCATAACGTCACAACATCAAATACCAAACTCATAAATACAACATTAAACACCTGGACATAAAACTGGGATTTGATTGTTTTAAATTTAGGGTTACAGCTGTTTAATTTTGAGATACAGATGATGGTAGTCGTTATTCAACACGTGAATCTTCACGCTCGTATATTGGACGACGCGTGAAATTTAACGCTTGAATATTCAAAATAAGTAGTTCAATGAATGCGGAATGTGAATTGCTTAAGAGCAGGTGAATTGCAATAGTTATTAAGAGAAATAGAATGCAATAAATTGCAAACAATCAAGAATAAAAAAATAGCACGATTTTTTAAAGTTCCGTACTTCAAAAGGATAAAACGGAACCCGTATAGGATCACTTTGTTGTCCGTCTGTCAGTCTATCTGTCAAGACCCTTTATCTCGAGAACGCGTGGAGGTATCGAGTTGAGATTAAAACCATATACTCAGGTCTACAGTCCCTTGAAGCTGCGAGAAAATCAACCTTCTAAATTAACGTAAAAAAAGACACGGTCGTTTATGCCGCAAAAAACGTATATTTCGACAGTCTCAAGGGAATCAAAATTTATGGGATATTTTCCGTTGACCGGTATAGGGAAAAATCTGAAACTATACATTTAAAAAAAAAACACAAAAATATCAGTGTCTAAGCAAGGAAAGGCGGTCCAAATCGTATGAAAATCTTAAATACGCTGCCCTCGGTGTTTGAGCCGACTCGCACTTGATCGGTTTTTGTCTTTAACGTCGGCTGTATTTAATTAATATTACTCACATCCGTCTTGATAATCAGTTAAAAAAATGCCTGTAAGAATTGTACTCACAAAATAGCATGCTAAATATATAGCATATGTTATGTTTTTCTGATTTACCTTTGGTCGAATTTAGAATATATTGAGCTTATAAAGAGAAAAGTGTTACGAAAAAAACTCAGTTGAAATGGTTTGTTTTAGATGTACAACAGCAACTTAAACAAATTCTTTATTGCGGTGTACTCACACTATTTTCTACAACGTTTTTACTAATATTCACCTTTCATATAACATAGATATTTATTTATTATTTTATTTGTTAGCCTGCGGTGTCCCACTGCTGGGCAAAGGCCTCCCTCTCGTCCTTCCACGCATCCCTGTCTTGTGCAACCTCCTGCCAGTCCCTTCTAAAAGCGTCGAGCTGATCTCGCCATCTGCGCCTAGGTCTGCCGCGACGCCGAATTCCGTCGTGTGGGATCCAGTTCGTGGTGGTTTTTGCCCAATGGGTATCTGGCATGCGACAAATATGACCGGCCCAGTCCCACTTGAGTCTGGCGGCTGTTTGAGCTACGTCAGAAATTCGGGTTTTGGAGCGTAGTATTGTGTTTCGGACGCGATCTGTAAGCTTAACGCTCAGAATACTACGCTCCATGGCTCTACAACAACAATAACTCTACAACATAGATACATAAACGTATTTTCTACTTAACTTTGATTTCTCGTAATAATATTTTCTCAGTAAAACATGATCCGCAGAGGCTTACTTATAATACAGAAAATGTCAGATATTTTCTAGCGCTGCGGCGCCGGGGCGCCGCTCATAATAGAAATGCTGCAGCTTTTACTAAAATAACTCTTTTAAAAAGAGAAAAATACTTCAACGAATACTGTTAAAAGAATGTGAATTTGTAAAAAAAATCGTTAGTAATATGCCGAGTGGGAAAACAAACTGTTTTCTGAATAAATTACCGTTGCTAATGGTTCGTTCTGTTCGTTTGAAAAATATTAAACAATGTCACTTTCATATGACGACCGATCGGGCCATATTTTTTTTTTTAAATATTCTTCATATCTGACAACTGATTGAGCTTGGCCAGCGTTTAAATTCAATAATGTTTCTGTGACGACTATCAAACTTATACTCAATGGAGATGTTGAAATAGATATTTTGCCAAAATTATCCCATGCGACAGTTGCCATTGTAATAAAAAAAACAAGGATTACCCGAAGTTTATAAAATTTTGTATATCTGGAACGCCCTTGCATATGGGAATTAACTACTGATATAAATTACACTGTTTGTAGTTTCAAACGTTATTTATTTTCCATTGGCATCTCGACCGATCCGCACCAAATATTGAATATTGAACTAATTATATTTAATGACAGTGGAAATAACTAAACACATTTCAGCAGCATCAAAATATGGCATATCAATCATATCTACATAATTACTCACAACCAAAATCAAACAAACAAACTGAAACCACATATTCAACGTAATTAAATTCCCTAAACTCTACAACATTCCCGCCATTCGATGTACTTCCAAGCGTATCATACACGTTAAGTGCCCAAGTTCCTGTTTTCCATATAAAATCATCCCATTATTGAGTTCTTGGCACTCTGTTAATAGCATTCCCCTAGTCAACAAGCCACAGCGGAGCAACCATCTCTAAAACCATGTAACACATAAATTGCGAAAAGTAAATAAACGATCACTGCCCTGATTATTTAGTTCCCCTTCGTTCACCGGTTCACGCGGCCATTTTGATTTTTTATTTTAAGTCCCATAAACGTTATGGTGATAATAATGGGGTACGCTAGCTTATTATAGTAATGGAAAAATATTTATTTACACAGGGGAACTTTTATCGGTTAGATAACTAGTAACTTTTAGCTATTCGTTTATTCGAACGGTTGTTCAACATTTCGCGTACTTAAAAGTAGTCATCAGCCTTACTTAACGAGTATTAACTATATATTATTATTTTTATTTATAAGTGGATAAGAAAAACTAAAAACTAACGAACTTACAAACATACCTACTTAAAACTAAACTTATCTAACAAACCGCTACCGGTGGGCATCATTCCCAAAATGCTGACAGCATTGCTACGTTGAATGACGATGCCAGAATCGCAGAATCTCTGTGCCAGTAAAAGCCAGCATTTTGGTCACGAATTGCGTCGTGCTCCTGGTCCCCACGGTCCTAAAGTTTCAACCCCAAAAGGCTCAAATACGTAACTTCAATGAAGACAATAAGCTTTAACGAAATAAATATATTTTTCATTTTCATTTTCATTTTCATTTTCAATGAAGACTGTATTTGCGCCTTTCCAGGGTCTCCGCTGCTGTACAACTTAAAAATATTGCCTGTGAAATTTTTCTATGACACTAACGACTAGCGACACCAGGGGCCCGTTTCTCAAAAAGTATTTGTCTAATAATATTAGTGTTTTGTCTCATTTTTTAGTTTAATTTATGAGACAAAACACAAATTTTATTAGACTAATACTTTTTGAGAAAGGGGCCCCAGAGAGCCTGGCGTTTCTATTCGTTTCGTTTTTAACCAATCGCGTCACTGGTAGATTACGTGACTTTTCGTATCACGTCATCTACCAGTGACGCGATTGGTTTAAAAACGAATCGAATAGAAACGTTAGTTAGCGTACTGCATCTTGGCAGGGCCCTCTGTAACTTTGTTAATTACTATGAGTATAATAATAAAATGTATACAGTTAGTTTCGTTGCAACTCCACAATTGACTTAATAGTAATACACACTCACTTAATAAACGTTGTTCATTGTGCATTTTTACGAGTAGGTATACACTCGCATGCATTATCAATATTATCACCCTCATCATCATCATTATCATTATCGGCCGCAAGACGTCCACTGCTGAACAAAGGCCTTCCCAAGGTTTTCCACAACGATCGGTCCTATGCTGCTGTCATCAAGCGGTTTCCCGCGACCTTTATCAGATCGTCAGTCCACCTTGTGGAAGGTCTGCCTATACATAATATATATATATATATATATATATATCACCCTCATACTCAGGTATAAATATTTTGATATTAATATTTATAGACTAGACAGTAATGTACGCGGTAATGTAACCTGACAACTTAACTAACACTGACTTTCCATAATAATGCGTATATAAAGACTGTAAAGATTAAGCTTGAGCTACAAGTTACAATTTTACAGGTCTAAACTGGCAACACTGCTCAAATGGCTGGTCGTCATTGGTCGAGGTTGTGTCAAATGGAAACTTGTAACCAGCAGGCCTTCCACGTAACACACTCGCAATCACAATCGTTTTCATTTTGAATATCGAAGGCTTGTCTGCATACAAAATGAAACCAATTGTTTTATTTTGAAGCCGATCGCGATTGCGAGTCAGTTACGCGAAAGGCCTGCTGTAAATTGTAATTAGTAGCTTTATAAAACAGGCCCCTGCCGTCACAGAGTTTTACCAGCTTACTGGCACTCGGTATCGATTTTAATACCTATACCTATCTGTTTATATCCTAGTGAAAAGTTGGCATATGAGTTATGTAAGATAAATAACAATGAATAACAACAACAATAAAAAATTGCTTTTCCTTTGATTCTCTAGTGTATGAAAAAAAAACAATATATTATTGGTCAAAGTATAAGTAACATAAGGAAGTAACTAGTTAAACATAATCGAAATAACATGTCAACTTATTATTTCTAATAGAAAAAAATCATTACAAACAAAAAAATCATTGAAAATTTGGCCAATGCATTGCTAGTTTTTTAATTTCGTAGTTATTTCAATTAATAGTTAAGAATCGTGATGAATGTTTACGAGTATATCTGAGCAAAACGCACCACATTTTTAGGGTTCCGTAGCCAAATGGCAAAAAACGGAACCCTTATGGATTCGTCATGTCTGTCTGTCTGTCCGTCCGTATGTCACAGCCACTTTTTTCCGAAACTATAAGAACTATACTGTTGAAACTTGGTAAGTAGATGTATTCTGTGAACCGCATTAAGATTTTCACACAAAAGTAGAAAAAAAACAATAAATTTTGGGGGTTCCCCATACTTAGAACTCAAACTCAAATTTTTTTTTTTCATCAAACCACTACATTTATTCAAACATGACATTGAGGTTTCTAATTTTAAAAAAAACTAAACTGAATAGTTTGCACGAGAGACACTTCCAAAGTGGTAAAATGTGTGTCCCCTGTAACTTCTAAAATAAGAGAATGATAAAACCAAAAAAAAACATAATTACCCTGCAAACTTCCACCGAAAATTGGTTTCTACTAGAACGAGATCTAGTAAGTAGTTTTTTTTTAATACGTCATAAATCGTAAACCGCAATTTACCTTTCACGGAACCCTTCATGGGCGAGTCCGACTCGCACTTGGCCGCTTTTTTGGTACATTTTAGGGTTGTTGATATAAGCAGATATGAAAGATTGCAAACAATTCGGCCCCCGGCAAAATTAATGAAATATTTTCCTTTGAAATTTTCTTTATGGACGTGGTAAATTGAAATCCATGTCAATATGTATGACGTCCTTGATTTACGGTTTCCATTTAAAAGGCTTTTTATTAATTTATTTAGTAATAACATAAAGTCCAATATTATATCGACGCGGTTTTTTTTAAAATGTAATTATGTTAGATTTACTTTTTTTAATTAAAAGAACATTTTTAACTGTTTGATGAATGATTTGTACCTACAAGGCTATAATTTTGTAGAAAAGAGACTCGCTTCTTATGTTTAAGCTAACTAAGCTTTTATTTCTAATATGCAACTAAGCTTTTGATAGAGGTATAAAAAAAAAAAAACAAAGACTAGACAGTTTTGAAGTGGAATAACTGCGTTTATTCTTTCATGAAACAAATCTATCCAAGGTTATATTTGTTTCATGACAATCCTGAAATGTTAAAATTATGTATTATTTTATTACCCATTATGTATTTTGAACTTTATATTATTACTAGCGACCCGCCCTCGCTTTACTTCGGTTTATGTGAGTTTTCTGTAACACAAACACATAATCCAGAATTTATCATACTTAAAAACCTTCCTCTTTAATCACTATCTATTGATAAAAACGGCATTAACCTCGTCAGGCCCAGTGTGCAATTGGATGTACATTATCAAGGCAATTTAATTTGAACTGTAATGCAATGAGAATAAAGTTTATATTCCTTTCTTCATAAATTGAAAATGGCATTTTCGAACAAACGTAATTGAACTTTATTGCCTTGATAGTAGATTCAAAATTCCACTTACAAAAAACTGGGTGTTTGTAGTACGATGGGCCTTACGAGGTTAAAATCCGTTGCATAGTTTCTACATACAGAGGGACAGACGGCGGGAAGCGACTTTGTTTTTAACCGACTTCAAAAACAGGAGGAGGTTCTCAATTCGTCTGTATTTTTTTTTTATGTTTGTTACCTCAGAACTTTCGACTGGGTGAACCGATTTTGAAGATTCTTTTCTTATTTGAATGCTGGTGCTTTCAGATTGGTCCCATTTTTTTCAAAATGAAGATCTGATGGTGGAATCCATGAGGAATCGACGGAACTCTTCAAAATTTATAGGCACACCTATAGCGATTTTGGTGTTTTTCATTGTAACTCGTGTATTTGGTCTTGGAAAGCACTATTTGGTATTTTTTAACTTTTTATACTATGTAGAGATGATAGGGATACCTGGGTAGGTAGGTATAAAGCTAGTTGATTGAGGTAAGCTTGCATTAGTACGAGTAAAAGAATAATACCTCAGCTGATACGACGCGAGGAATTCATTTCCGCTGTAATAACACTAACTTCGTTTAATGTTTTAGAGCTGGCCAAATGGCAATGTTTATTCTGAATCTGCATATAATTAAAGAATGTTTGAAAATAATTTTCATGTAAGATGTTTTTGAAATGAGAATACCTACAAGAATTTTAGCTAAGCTTTATACAATTTCCTTCGTTCTCGTAAAAATATTTTTATGTCATAATCTTGTGTCGATAAGTAAGTTTATTTACCGTCTATTTTTCACCGTGCTTATGTTGGAGTCAAAAACCAATTACTATGTACAATATAATGTTTACATGCATTTAAATACACAGGTACATTACATAAACTTTTAGTAATTTGAATGTAAAATACTTTTTGTTCTGTAATTTGCAGTCTGTTCTGTTCTGTCACTTGTCTGAATAATTTAAGTTTATATCAAAACTTTTGCGCAAAATCTTAAATAGTTCTTTTACATAGATGACATCTTTTAATAATAAGAAAACGTTTTTATTAAGCTTCTAGACGTAACTAGAAAAGAAGTAACTTTAAACAAAAACATCGATGGAAAGAACAGAAAATGTTACGAGTACGCCAACACTATCTAAAAGAAATTAAACCTCAGCTATGTGAAGAACTTTTAATCTGTCACGAAGGAGTCATATGTCCCAGACATTGTGTCCCACATACGATACAGGGACATTCCTTGTACCAAATAATTTACTTAGACCACTTATTTAACATTGCAGTATTTCGGAATCTTAGAATATATTTTTAATTCTCGTCTTTGTAACTCCATGTGGACGATTCGTGTATCAACCGTCTCTTTAATCTACTAATTATAAATTAATAGCAACCTGTCACTTCACTTCGGTTTATATGTGAATTTTCTGTAACACCTGTACACAAACCAGAATTGTTTAGTCATAAAAACCTTCGGTGAAAATTTTGCTTACTGATGCTGAAAATTGCATTGAGTTGCGTATTTTAGGAGGAATTAGAAGATATAGAGACATACAGACTGATGCGGAAACAGAATTTATTTATAACTATGTAATGATAAAAGATTTAGAATCATCTAAATCCTTTAAGTTTTCAGGGTTGGCAACATTTTTGGAGTTTTAGGATTGCAGAGTATAGACTAAAAAAATCAAATACCTCTTGGTCTCAGATCCCCTTACATTAGGTAGGCTGTGCTGGTGTATCTTCTCATTGCTACAAAAAAATCACATGTCATATATTATTGGCAGATCCTTTCGACTTCTGATGGCATTACCTGTCTCGAAAAACAACCGACAATGGCCGAACACTTCACACCTATTACGATACACCCCGCTTCCATTCATAAATGTGACGCCACACACAAAGCCGAACATAAACGTCATGGCGGTATTTTTTTCAAAAATCGAACGGTCTTCATTTTATTCTTTTCTGCCAGTATTTGATGCATTAGGCACGAATTAGTCGGCCAGTTCTTTCATTGCGAGATATAATGTCGAGTTCTTTTGATGGTGTCTGTGGCATTCACGAGGTGACAATGTAGTAACGCCCATAGCTTGTGTGTGGTAGCGCTTGGGTGGCTAAAGAGGAGAGCAGAGAGTTTAAGAACAATTTCATCACCGAGTTTGAGACTTGCTTGTATAAGATTTGACTTAAGATGCTTGTCATTGTTAGGTGGTAATTAACAAAGTAATTTTCAACAAAAGCTTATCTAAGTCTGAGAGTAAGTTTTAGATTTTGTAAAGACCTCGAGTTTCCATTCAATATTGAAGCTTTTATATAGAATTACTAGCCTTGGCCTGTGAGTCTGCAGAGAAATTATCTAGCGCTCTTTTTTGATTATTTTTTTAAATAATTTATATACTTATATCCGTTGATGTACTCTAAAATATCTATGAAATAATAAATTACATAAACTCAAAAAAATTAGAGCCAACAAAGAGAGATTTTCACTTAGTTGGCAAAAAATTAATACAATAGTTAAGATATTGGTTATATCAACCAAAGCTGATAGTAACAACAGCAAGTTCTTTAGTGATTCAACTATCTATCGTCTTAGTTGATATAACTAACATCTTGTCAGGCTCGTATGGGATCAAGACGCTTATGCACAACAATCATAATCTTGTTACAAGCGACCAATTTTTTTTTTCATTGTACACATTGATGAAAAGCAATAAGCAACCACACTTTCGCATTTATAATACATATTACTAGCGACCTGCCCTGGCTTCGGTTCAGTTTATGTGAGTTTTCTGTAACATCCGTACATAAACCAGAATTTATTATACATAAAAACCTTCCCAGAAAAAATATCTGTCATGGTGAAAATTGCATCAAAATCCGTTGCGTGGTTGTGGAGAGGTTAGCGGATATACAGACAGACAGACATCCAAACGCGGAAAGTGACTTTGTTGTACTATGTAATACTATACTATGTAATAAAGAAAAGATAAAGAAGGTAAAGTTAAAGATAACATATGTGTCGTGTAAGAAACGCGTAATATAAAACTCTAATGAAAAAACACTAATCGTTCAGAAAATAGCACTATTAAATTATATCTCCGCATTTGATACACAGAAGTTCACTACAATACCAAACGTGCGTGCCGTTCAATATTGTTCCACTGGTATTTCTTCTTTCAAATCTCACACAAATATTTACCAAGAAACACTTCACGCTCTAGAACAACGACCAGAAATCAATTATGTTACCACAAGCTCCTGCTTACCTCTTAATTTTCTCAGCGTGAATAATTCCTTAATGTACAACCAACCGCACAATTTGGGACCTCATGCCGGCATTAGAACAAAGGTATGGTTACTTCAGTAGCAAGCCAAACCCCCATGATGCTACCGCGTTGTATCAAAACCACAAACAAGACTATTCTTCTGTGTTAAAAGGTAGTATGCGCATATGGACTTGATACTTTTACACTGCCTTTTTCTTTTGAACAGCATTGAGAAGGATAGCTTTGTTTTGTGTTCAATAGAAGAATTGATCATTGTTGGGAACCACACCATGATGCTACCGGTGGGTGGTTTGGACTTACTTGTAAAGGCTTTGCTCCACCGATGACAGATTTGCAACCTGTTATTGATTGCTTCCTTGGTGTGGTTATTTATGATGGAGACGTTTGCTACTGTGTTGAGGACTTCAATGTGTCAGTGAATTTGAAACCACTTGAATATATAAATGAGCATTTGTTTATTACGGTATTGGGTTGGTTTTTGGTTTATTTAGTCGCCAAAAACGTGTATACGCTGTTAACATTCTTGATGCAAAGGTCTATGATTAAATTGCGTCATAAAAAATGTCCCTAATAATTGAAATTAAAGTATCGAGGGACTAAAATAGGTCATCACCACTATAGGCAGCTTTTTATGAAAGTCAAAAAGAAAAAGTCCGCTTATACATGGGTTTCATGGGTCATTTTAGAGCTTGAGAGGTGAAAAAAACTATAACCAAATTTGGTAAAAATTTCTTGAAATGACGTCATCACAACTCTTATTGTCTAGTAAATAAAAGTGTTCATAACGTTACCCATAGAAATTCAATATCGAAGCATAAGGGCTAAAACAATCTGGAACATAGTTGCCTTCTTTTCATTTTCGGAAATACTTATTTTTATTCTATGACGTTAAACCCCAGAAACTACACATTGAAGATTAGAAATATCTCTCATGTAAAACAGTCTAACTTTCAAAGATAAGAAGTTAGCAACAGTCCGTGACGTACCTAACTTTATTCTCTCGACACAAGTCCCTCTCGCCGACATTTTCACTATGGCAACACCAAGTTTTAAGTTGTTTGACATTCTCGTACTTACTACTCGTAGATAACTTATTCAAATGTTTTTCTTACTAAGAATAATGCCATTATTTAAGGGAAATATTGAGCTTGTGGCTCTAGACCAGTTGCTTTGCGAGATCTTTTTCGTTATCGAAAATGTATATGATTGACGTAAGCTGTCACACGGTCGCGTAGAGCGCGTACGTCGATTCCATACAATTTGACAATTTTCGACAGTCGTTTACGTTAGCGTTAAGCAGCTTGTCTAGGGCCTTTGACCTTTTATGTTAATTTACAATAAAGTTACCATTTTATATAACAGCAATGTAATTCGTGTCAGATCACAAACCGGTGTTCTTAGATTCGTATTTTTTAAATTGGGGAGTTTCCCAACCGTTTCATTTGCCAACCAATTTTTTCCTGTAACTATAATATTTCGGGATATATTTCAATAACATCGTGTAGAACCCTATAGGTTAGGTTAGGTTAGTTTTTATAAAATCCTGAAATATTTACGGTTACAGAAAACAAAGCGGGTTGGCAAACGAAACGGTTGGGAAACGATACATTTGGCAAACATATTTCGCTGAAACAAAGGTAGCCCTTTAAATTGCCATATATAGGTACTCGAGTACAAAGATATGTAAACACTTTTGCACCTTTTTCTTTTTCATTGGATTAAGGTGCAAAAGTGTATACATTATCTTTGTACTCGACCGTACCTTAAATAATTATAGTATAACGAGGGAGTAGCAGTGATTTTGTACAGGGTAGAATAGCAGTCCTGAGAGGAGTGTCCAAAATATGAAAAAATATATACTTTGTAGAGATAGTTATTTTAGATATCTAAAATAACGAGTGGTAAAGCTTATTAAAATTAGGTACTTAATTATTTTCCAGTAAGTTTTCGACTAATTTTACATCCTGTCACGCAAATCACAGCCCAGCGTCATTATTTCTGTCAAGGAGCTATTTAAATTAAGTAATAAAACAAAATAATTGAGTAGAAAACCCCTTTTATTTGATTGTCGAGGGGTTCTCAACAAACTCAATTCTTTGCTGATTTTGATCGACATTTATAAGAAGACTCGCTATGAAAAGAACTATCAAAACGTTAACAATACGATAACATGTCAAAAGCGATAAGGTTTTACCCAGTGGAATTATTATTAGTATCATTTTACTAAGATTTGAATACTATTTGCTATAATACTAAGCACCGGCTACTTTTTACACGACTGCCCCAAAAAAGGAGTGTAATGTTTTCAGGGTTCATGTTTGTATGTATGTATCTATGTGTGAGGTATCGTTAGAATTCTTACGTCATCCCGGGTGACATAGGATACCTAAACTGTTAAAATTGAAATAACAACAATGGCAAAATGACAATTATTAATATATGTAGGTATATCGACGACAGTATAAAAAATGCAGTCGGGTTTTTAAAGCTTGCTTTTCATATAATAGTTATTACTACAGGTATGTGGCTGACTAATTCGATTATTTAAATTTAAATCCTATGTTAGGTCCGCCATTTGTACGTTTTACATGTCTCTGTATAGTGTTAAAAAAAATCAATCATGTAGCTCAAATTCAAACAGACGGGTCAACTAAGCCTCGTCTGCGAGATCGCCAGCGAAGTATTATTTAAAAAATAACGACCTAGTACATTTATTTTATTTCACGGCATCGTCGAGTTTATCGAGGCCAACCGTTTAATGCTATGAACATTACCGCGGCGTCTCAAGTATCCATTAAAAGGAACTCAAACGCTTTCTCCAATGCTTTTCTATCCTGTTTGAATAAAGTCTAGATTTTTTTATGGCATTTTGAAGGCGAACGGACACACAGGCCACCTGATGGTTAGTGGAATCTGTGACCCATAGGCATTTGCATTCTCAAAATCTAAAGATTGCAATTAAACTAATTGAATGCCTCTATACTACTTTAATATTTTAAGAATTTTGGCAAGTGTAATAGGTGTAAACCGTTCTTGTTCAATAAATAAATAAATCCCCACCCAATAGACATTAAGGAAAGAAAGAAAGAAAAAGTTTATTCAGCCACAACAGATGTAAATAAAAAATAATCAAATAATTACAGAAAGCGGTGGCCGAAAGGCCACCTTAACCACTATTTAACCTTGCGACGCTGATATTCTGTCAGGACATGCAGATCTTAAAGCTAATTTTCCTAAAGGGGCACTCGAATTTGATGGAAAAAACGATAAGAGGCATAATCGTGTGTCAAGGTGAGGGGACGTTGTTTACATACATTTTACAATCTTTTTTCGCTAAAGCACACCATTTTGCAAAGCAAGATAATGTTTAAAAGTCTTTGGATTGAATAGATTTTGTATAGTATTTTAATTTGCATTCTTAAGATTCTATAGACTCTAGATCTGTTTGCTAGCACGTACAGCTTTATGCGCAGCTTAAGGGCTATTTGTTAACGCTTCAGAAATCCTAACCCTCACCCACACATCAGCGGCCTTTACACGGCACAGTTTGGACCGCGGGAAACGCCACGCGCCATTCCACGCGCCAGTTCGAACCGTAGGTTTTTTACTATTTTACTATTACAGTTGCATTTACACGTACGGTTCGGCGCGAATATTGGAATGGCGCGTGGCGTTTCCCGCGGTCCGAACTCTACGTGTGCAGACCGCTATTACACACATAAATATTTCAACCTGTGGTTTTCTGTGTTTTAAAACTATTCTTTGATTCATTTTTAATTTGATCTAGGCTGTAAATCAGTATTTTTGCATTTTGTTACGAATGCAACCATTATCTATTTATTGTAGTTTCCTTCACGAATTTAAAAGAAATATTATTAATACGCGCGACCAAACGCAGAAGACTAAACAAACTCTAGCATTAAACTATTAGGGCTGTGAAATTTTTGAAAGACAATAATCATAAGAAATTGAATAATTGTTAAGGCAAAATGGCTACTCGTAAGCAAACCTTTGTAAATTTTCTGGGAACGGTGACGGTTGTAAATCTACCTAATTGCCAGTAATTTAGTTCAAACGCTTTTAGGGTTCCTTTTAAACAATTCACCATTGTTAATACATTTTTGACAACAGTTTAAATAACACGTTTTAGACTCAAGCAATGCATAATAATTGACTCTATTTGAGGTTTTCAAAGTGAAATTACATACCTATATTTTAAAGGAACGCTTTTATTTTGACGGATGGTCGCTGCCTTAATCCTTCTCTCTCTTCCTCTCTCGTCATTGAGATCACAGCTCCCATTTCATTCATTTCTAGGCTGATATTCAATTTTTTGCTTAAACCCGTCTTTTGTTTCAACAACCTTAGGACCGTACTCATAAACTGATCTCAACAGTAATGCTCGTCTCAAGATGCGTCAAAAATGACAGTTTTCTATGACTTGACGTACATTCACTATCTTGTGACGATCATCTCGATCAAGATGATTTTTTTGAATACGACTATTAGTTTGGGATAACGTCAGAATATATTGTCCTTAGACATCTATGTAGTACAGTCGTTAGCCCATGCAAAAATATGTCTGTTTCGTTTTCACGATTCAACGTATCAATCGATCGAAGTAAAATTTAAAACTAAGATAATTTATACCCAGAAGATCGACATAAGGTACTTTCTATCTTAGGAAATCAGACAACTTTCTATCAAAAGTTCTTCAATCTTTACATAGTATAAAATGAAGTCGCTTTCGCCGTATGTTCTCTTAGATCTTTTAAACTACTCAGCGGATTTTGAGGCAGTTTTCAGCAATAGATAGAGTGATTCAAGAGGAAGGTTTATTTTAATTCTGGATTATGTACGGGTGTTAGAGAAAACTCACATAAACCGAAGCGAAGCGAGTTATTTATAAATTTATTTTCCTGAGAACCCTGGCTTTATGAGTGATGCTAGCTTGACGCCCTTATCGTCAATATTTAGGGTGCTGCCTCCTGCGGCTTCGGGAGCAGGCAGTAAAACAATAAACCGACGCTGTAACAATTGTGCGCCCGCGCTCGTCCTAACTGCCCTTTTGTCTCCTGACAAATGAACGCACACAATGCCGGAGCTTGTTAACACCGTTTTCAAATACGATTGGACGATAATGAATAATTATTCGATATGAATGAATAGATAACGGTCTGCTCGATTTAAAAAAATATGTTAAATTCCTGTGGTTCTGGACAACATGCATTATGCGAACGTTATCGATTGACTCGCACATAAAGTCCAACATTGACACTATGCTTTTTACAGGAATTCATACAAAAGTTAATTCGTTTTAGCCGAAATAGTGTCACTATTCGTATCGTGTTTTTCGTAATCTAGTGTCACTGTTGGATTTAAAGTGCGGATGTTGCCGGTCGGGAGCCATGAGCGCTTATTATAGTTCCATACCTTTTGACAAGTAAAGTTAACATTATGCATCTCATCTAGGCCTAGTTCTACCTATATTCGTCATTGGCTGAACGATTCCAATCGTTTTATATGTCGGTATTTTTATTAAACTCTTGCTTAGTTAAACATATAGAATACATTCGGAAACAAATACAGGTTAGGCAATGTTGCAATTTACTATTTAAAAAAATAAAACAGAGTTTTTTTAGTATCAGCGGATGTTGGCAAGGATCAACAATCTAGAAAATAAATTTAGTCCAAACTTTTAAAGTATACACAGTAAAGGGTGCCTCTCTTCTCGCATACCAACCATATTTTTTCGCAGGTCATCAAAGAGAGCAAGAGAACTAAGTTCCATAATTACGGCAGGCAGCTTTAGCCTCCTGAACCTAACCTATTACATTTTACTATTCGCTTGGCTCTTCTGCTTATAACCATTCATTTTTTTAGTAATTAGGTGCAATAAATAATTTAAATTTCATGTCCTGGTCAAGATTATTTTCGGGTCGCCGTTTGGAAATACTAAAAATATCAATAAGTCTAAAAATATGAATCACGGCTGTTCTCACACATCAACGCGTGAGAAAAAATCACAAAACGAAGTTACGACTAACTGTTCGCCAATTAAACATTGGCTAGAAGCGACAGTTACACAAATCGAATGCTATTTCCACTACTCACACCTTACCATCCTCATCTCTTTCACTTCCAACAATTAAGCAAAGGATAGCGTTATTTACCGAAGTTTGCGGTATTTCGATATTTTTTTAACAAGTTGGCGTGATCGCAGGTGGATCGTGGTTCTCGCATCGGCGTCGAAAATTATCCGTAATCGGTCGTTGGTTTCCAGTTCGGAAAAGTTCGGTGCTTGATCGATTTTCCATCGGATAGTTCACGCACGCGCCGTTGATTCGATGCGTCTACGCAGCGATTGAGACGCGTCGTTGACTTAACTACAACAGGTGTATGAATTTTCGTAGTTATGTGGGGAATAATTGCTTAATATTAGCTGCCGTATCAATGAACATTATGGACATTATTCCATATGTAAGATATTTTACATGGCTTGTGTAATTATTGGCTAACCAGACTTAACATACTCGGTGTCATCTATAGTTAAGTGTTTAATGATGCAAGTAATTGATACAAGTGTAATTTCATATTTTCGTTTGAATGTTAGTGCTAGCAATGGCTTTATTTTAATAACTGTAACTTTTTTCACGTCTGCAATTTTCGCATCAATTTCA
This sequence comes from Acleris literana, assembly GCA_946894065.1. Taxonomy (NCBI): domain Eukaryota; kingdom Metazoa; phylum Arthropoda; class Insecta; order Lepidoptera; family Tortricidae; genus Acleris; species Acleris literana. The sequence goes on along the minus strand of OX335684.1, from coordinate 15,966,441 downwards.
GCATTTATCTACACACGCAAAAATTGAACATGACTAAGTATTGGAACCAATTCTGACACCATTCTCAGGACGGATAATTTGACTTTCATATTCTATTGTAATTCACCTGTTCGAAATTGCTTCCTAAGAAAGCTGTTTAGAGCCGTAACGAAACCATTTGCTTAGCGAAAATCCACAATCACCCAACAATAATTCGGAGTACGGCACTTGTTGCGCGGGCGCGGAATTATCGGTTCTCACGAGAAATCATCGGCGGCATTCCGGACAAATGTCCACAGTATTCTCCACCAAACGCGAAAGTCGTGCATGTCCACCGATCGCTCAACCAAAAAACCACCAAGTTCAACAGATCAGCTCCAGTTTTTGTACGTTTATTGACAATCGCCGATGGAAAAAGAAATCAGAGTATCCGGCGTCGCCAGCCGAAGAATTCATTAATTAAATTTATTTCAATGTGTTATTTATATTCGAGTGACGTTATTGTTCAAAGAGCTCAAATAGACGTCCGTTACTTTTTGTTTATCGGATCTTTTCAGAATTTATGTGTCGGACAAAAGGAAAGAGGGTGTCGACACGGTGTTTTGTTTTTTAATTAACAATAGACATGACAATTTCTTTGGACGTGCGGACTCCTCGCTGTGACCCTTTAAACGAAAGCGTATCGCGTTGTTTTGGACAAATTATTACTCTGGTTTAGCATAGAGCGGGGGACAATCGGTCGTGATTCCTGTAAGTAGGTTCTTAGTGATGAGAACAATGATTTATTTATGGGGAGTGAGTCATCGGTAGCTATTAGTCGTGTGTTATTGTCTTACGCGTCCCGCGTGGCCCAGCTGGAGGGCTTTGCTTGTTTACAAACATTTTATTGAGGTGTTATGTCTAATGGCTTCTTTGGAAGGTGCGCTAGAGTTGTACTGACAATGATTGAGTGCAGGACGCCAATACGAGATGAATGATTTATGTCTTTGTTAGCGCCTGATTGAATTAATATTGAAATGTGGCCAATGCGTTGATGTATTGAATTATTAATGATATTTCTCATTGTATGATTAAGTTATTGTGGTGAGTTTAATGAATTTATTACGGTCACTGTCCACAATAAATTCATAGTATTAAAGGACTACAATACATTACATAAAGTCTGGGTTAATAACATTCAATCAAATATCTTTGAGTAAACTACCTAATGACTAAAGGGCGGATGACGGATGCAATATGGTGACGAAAGCATAATATGGATAAGACTTTTATTAAATTTCGACTACTATTTATGCGTGAAAATATATGCAGTTTTTGTTATAAAACAGTACTTAAGTTCAGTATATTAAGAAAGTACTGAAGTATCACTAGGAATACGGCCCTCTTACGTCTGTAGATGTAGAGAGGTAATTTTCCCTATAAGTATAAATAGATAGTGAACTATAAAACGAATGGACTGAAAATACTTAATATAGAAAAAAATATGATCATTTAATTCAATAATAAAATTCTATAACTTTTTGCATGGATGTTCTCTTTTTTTGAAATCAATTGTAGTCATATCCATGTTACGGATATCGTGCGACATTATTTTGACGTTATTTGCATCCGTCATCCGCCCATTACTAATGACCTAGATCAATATATATTTTTCTTCCCATTGTGCTGTTTTCCTATGCATTATTAATATGAGGCACAACATTATTTTTGTATTAAGTTTACACACTTTTAGTGCTATGTCACTTTAACTTCATATTTGAACTGCTGCACTAATCTGTCAAAGGTGTTAAAACGACAAGGTACAAAAGAGTGCAGCTACTTAAGGTATAAAGGCCAACTGTTCTAACACATTTGTTGATGCTTCAACAAACTTTTTATTTGTGACTTTTTATTGTGTTTTTTATTTATTAGGTACCTTTTGACATTGTGAGGTTTTTTAATGTTAAGTAAAATCATATTTGATGGTTACAAAAATAACCTTCTGCTAGAGATTCTTGCGGCGCTTCTTCTTCGCAGTGACAGTCTTGTGCAAAGTGCTGGTAGATTCACTCTGTATTGCCGACGGGTAAAAAAGATTGAATGTGGCAAATTTACTGAATAAAAAAATCTATTTCATTTCAATGCTGTCTTGTATGTCGTCATCTTAATTTCAACTGGGCGTAATAGGGGCGTTTTCATTAAAAAGTGTACCCAATTAAGGACTGAAATTAAGGAACTTTAACGAAAATTAGGTATACATTGACGGTCGCAATGTATGGCTAATTTTCGTCACAAAACTGACAAAGTTAAAGTTCCTTAATTGGGTACACTTTTTAGTGAAAACGCCCAATAACGTTAACGTTAGAGGTTTTCGAAAACTCACCAAATATAAGGATTGGCATAAGCTGACAGATTTACGCTTCTGCCCGCGACTTCGTCCACGTAGATTTCGATTATAGTTATTCCCTCGGGAACTTTTAAATTTATCGGGATGAAAATTAGCTTATGTGTGTTAATCCAGGGTATAAGCTATCTCCGTTCCAAATTTCATCAAATTCCGCCCAGCCGTTGCGTGAAGGAGTAACAAATTAACACACACACACACATATCTATATACTCGTATTAGTGGGATAGTTTAGCACAAAACACATTGTTCTATTTAAAAAAAATGAGATTGACACCTATTCTTACCAAAATGTTTTTGTTGCTATGCCAATAAAGACATTGCAAAAAATAAACATAGTTTTTTAACCACGCACCAGTAATCTTAAAAGCTGTATTAGTCCAAGTAAGGAATGTAAAACGTGCGCCTGCGTCGCATGTCCGATTGTCCGCCTCCAAACAGTCTCCGCCCAGTTTTTCCAACAAACTTGATTCGTCATGTTCAATTAAAGCAGAAACACGACCGCCGTACTTTGGCACTTCGCTAGACCAAAGAAGATCTAACGTCTACTTATCAAGTATAGTATCAAGAAACACAAATAGAATAGTATTTCTCAATTACGTACCGTTACGTACGTGTTTGTAATTTTAGGTTGTTTAATTCAGTTTGCACCGCCTACCTATTTTTATTTTATATTGTGTTTTATTGTTATCTATTTTTGTTCTGTATCTCTTTATAAGGATGTCTGGAAGAGACCGCTATTTAGCAATAAGACCGCCCGTTGACTCACTATGTCATATTGTTTCTTTTTCATATCCGTTGCTTGGTGTATGTGGTGTTCAATAAAGTGTTTTGTATTGTATTGTAGAACGTGTGTGTTTGAATTAGGAACAGTGTAATAAGAAAACGTTGTGTTTTAAAAGATGTAGTGACAAGGATTAAAAAATTAATGCTGAAGTGGCTTGGTCATGTGGAGAGAATGGTCGAAGTGAGATTAACAAAACGGGTCTATATTAACTGACATAATTATTTTTAGTCATAATGTGCTTTAGGTCATAATCATCGCAAGTCATAACGTGTTTTTTTAAAGAAACTGTTACTTTTTCAGGATTTTTATAAATCAAACCTAACCTAACCTAGCCTTGTCTACACGTTAGATATTTCAGAACTTCTGAAAAGTTTGCAGTTTCAGCGATATAAAAAATTATGACTATCAAAAATTATGTCAACAATTACATTATGACCAATAAAATTATGGGAAACAAAGGGCTCCCTAACAAAACAGATATATGAGGCAAGAGCAAATGGGAATGTTGGTAGGGGAAGGACTAGACGAACGTTCCACCATTTGATCGGAAAGGGCCAGGTCAGGCGAGTACTCTAAACCGAACCACGTGTGTGAAGAGACATGAGTGTGGAGGAAGCGAGGGAAGTTTGTTAGGATCGTAGCAAGTTAGAAGGAAGTGGAATCTGCCTTCCCCTAAGGAAAAGAGGCGTGATTGTATGTATGTAGAATAAATCAAATAAATGGAGTCCTTTCGAAAAGTTATGTCCAATAGTGAATGACTTATGATTGACATGAAGATGACGGGTCATATTTGACGGCGTTAGCCTAGTTGGTAGTGACTGCCTACGAAGCTAGCTGTCCCGGGTTCGGTTTTCCGGCAGGAGCAAATCGACGGTCCCCGCGAATAAACGTGTATTATCAAAACACCAACTTTACAGGAGAAATAAAATACGGAAAAACTTGAATATCTCTTCACCTGATGGATTTAGTTTAAAACAATGTAGAGAGAAAACAATGGAAATTAATAATCCAATATATTTATGACCTAAATACATTTTCAAGTCTATGGGTTTTCAAGAAAACGTGAGAAAATCATGTTATTTTTTTATTCGTGTGAAAATTCATTTGTAACCTAAATATCAAAAACCTTTACACTGTTATTCGTGTTTAAACGATAAGCGATCGACTAGGTATGTCAACAATATACTAATGTATAAGTGAGAAATTAGTTTTGATATTTATATTTAATAAACGTTTGCATGGGTGTTCTTGTGCTTTTAAGTAACATCTGTTATGTTATTTGATTGTTGCGATTTTGTTATGGGAATTTGTATGACATATTAATTTAGTATTGTGTTTTAGTGAGTTTCTTGTACATCGGGATAAATCATTTTTTATTCCTGGTTCATATTTTAACATGCTAAAAATAAATGTTAGTATGGTTTTTAAAATTATTTATAACATAAACAATTATTAAATTTAACTTGAACCATTATTTAGCATAAAATACTTTAAAATATCAAATAACAAAAGTTGTAACACCTATTAATCCGTGTTTAAGGCCTATATCAGTCTACTGCTGAACGTAGGCCTCCCCTAAAGTGCGCCATTTTACCCTGTCCTTGGCCTGTTGCAACCAACATGCCAGCAGCGTTCCGCAAGTCATCACTCCATCTTGCTGGAGGGCGTCCTACACTAAGTTTGCCGAGTCGCGGTTTTTACTCAAGAACACGTCTACCGCAACGGTTATCGGTTCTTCTACAGATATGGCCAGCCCACTGCCACTTCAGCTTGCTAATTCTCTGTGCTATGTCGGTTACTTAGGTTCTCTGTCGGATACATCGTTACGGATTTTATCCTCCATTGCTCGCTGAGCGACTTTAAACTGGTGGACCAGCCGCACTGTTAGTGTCCACGTCTCGGCACCGTAACGTTCGTTTTCATACATTGCGGGATGGGTGAAGAGAATACCTGACGTAGTTTTCCAAATGCTTCCCAGCCCAATTAGACCCTTCTCTTGGCCTCCTTCTCAAAGTTATTTTTACCTAGTTGCAGGATCTGCCCGATGTAGGTATACTCAGAAAAAACTTCGAGAAGATGACCATTCACAGCAATAGGTCTCAGATCAATGTGGTCATTGAACATGACTTTAGTTAGTTTAATCCAAATCCATGCTGATACCTACGCTTTCTGACTCGGATGCTAGGTTGTCCAGCATTTATTGCAGCTCTTCCAGCGACTCCGCCATCAAGACTAGTTATGTCGTCTGCGAATTGCAAGTGCGCGTTGTAAGTAATGTCTCCTTGTCTCTCACCCCTCTGCGCAATTGGGTTGGTTCAGACTGTTTGTCCTGTACACACATAAACGCAGATTCGTACAAGAATCTCAACACTGCGATATACCGACGGTTTACTTGGCATCGCTGTAAGGATTCCAAAACAGCCCAGATTTAGACGGGATCGAAGTCCTTCTCATAGCCCACAAACGCCAAGCACAGTGGCCGATTATATTCTCGGACTTCTGTATAATCCTCCTAACTGTGTGGATGTGGTCTATACGATGCTATACCCCGGGTGAAACCCGGCTTGCTGTGGAGGCTGAAACTCGTCAAGTCTTCTGGCAAGACGATTCGTGATTACCCTGGAGACCAGCTTTTAGACATGGCTTAGGAGAGAAATGAGTCTGTAGTTTTTAAGATGGGTTTTGTCTCCCTTCTTAAAGAACAATACCGCGTTTGCCCCATGGCACGCCTTTGGAGTTTTTTCACAATGTATGATGGAATTAAATACGTTTCGAACCTCCTTTACAACAGTGACTCTTCCTTCCTTCAGAAACTCTGACGTAATTCCATCTTTACCGGGGGTTTTTTCCATTTTTAAGCTGCCTTATGCCAACACGATCTCTTTCTCGCTGATTTCTGGCAGTTCGTCGATATAGTAGCGTGTCAGTGTGGCTCTGAAATCACAGCTGTCACGCTGCGGCTGAGGGACATGTGCGGCGTAAAGTCGCCCATAGAAGTCAAAAGCAAAAATCTCCGACTTTGACAATACGGCCCTGCACTCATGTGTTGTGAGTTTCTTCAGGTTGCTCCTTCCAAGCTGCTGAGTGAATACTTTGGACCCTCGGTTTTGCTCTATCGCCTGCTCAATTAGGCATGTGTTAGAACTCCGGAGGTCACGCCGAACACTACAGGTTCCTCGCACACCTCGGTACACGTATATTTACCTAAGCTAAGTTTAATGTTTCGCTTTCGGTCACACTTAATCGACCACCGTGTTTGTTTTTGAATTGAAAGTTATGGGTAATGAAATTCAAGGGTGCCTATTACAAAAATAGGTAGACATAAATTATGGGCTACACCTTACCTTTATTTCCCGTATTATCTTCTTCATCCGCACCTCGTAACATCCTTCTGCACCTTGATCGATTCATTGTTTCAGTAATATACAAGTGGTTTTAATTAATACGCGTTAAAACTACGTCACAAGTCCACAACACGTTGTTTGTAAACAGACTGCTTACGCGGGACTGACGCAATAATAGGTGTTACAGCGAAACGGGAAATTCCTGCACATCAAATCGTGTGTTTTAGGGCAATACCCAAATAGTAGACGCTCAAAATACAGTTTTAAAAACCGATACTGCATGCTTGCAGATTAAAGCTATTTGCTGTAATCAATGTATTACCCATTATAATTTACATTCATGCACTAGCATACAATTATACAGGGGCAAAAGTTTTTACACACTAAAACTTTACAAGAGTGATCAACATAGGCTATTACATAAGCAAACTGATTTGCTTTCATATTGCATTAGACAATACGAAAACGTACGATGAAGTAAATTACACGAATAAACGTGCAAAGCAGTTTACACGAGCTACAAAGTGATCCGTCCGATGATACACGTTTCTTATTGTTTAAAACAGACGAGATCTGTGCTTCACAGTGGTTTATAATTATTTTGCTGCGCATTCTATAATTGTATTTTCCCTAGAAAAAACATTGAAGTTACCTTAAAACATGTTATTAATCATTATTTTTGCTTGAAAAAAATCTAGGAGGTGCGTTATAGGTAAAATAACGTTATTATGCAATAAAAAAAAAATTGTGTAAGAGTTCGTACACGGTTATTCGCGGGGACCGTCGAAATATTTAAGTGATAATGCGCTAGTTCTTAAGTCTTGTATTTTTAGTGTTTAAGTCTGTATTTCTCTATAGAAGTATGTTTTTCGTTTTCTAGTACCCAAAGTACAAGCCTAAAGCTTAGTTTCGGTCTATTGTATAAGATTATAATTTCATAACGTTATCGAATATTGTAAGGTAATGAGATCCAAATTTGGAATATCTTCCAAAATTAACAGCTGTCGTCGCTGTCACCTACTACCACAGGTAATGCTGGTCATTGCCAACGGGTTTTGAACGTATAATAGAGGACTTATGATATGTGTGTAGATAAAATTCGTTATTCAATGCATAAAGCGTTAAGCCTCTAAATACGCTGTGAGATCTACACAGCGTCTTCTCTTATGCCATTAAAACGTATTTTTTCTCTGATAGGATTAAAATGCATGTCGTTTCGTTCGTCACTGTATATACCTATACTAGCACAATCCTCAGTTTTTGAGCGTAATCCTAGAGATAGCATGTCAGCGAAGCTAAACAATATGCATAAAGCTAACGTAAACGATTTTCGAGAACTGTCCAAATGTATGGAATTAACACAAGCGCTCGATGCAACCCTCGATCAGTTCTACAAATTTTCGATAACTATAACATTCTCGCAACGCATTTTGTCTAGGGCCAAAGGGTCGTAGAAATATTTATACTATAACCGAATGCTGGTGCAGAGCACCCGTTACCAACCATGTTGTTAGCATTCTTGAGTTCTGAGGGCTCAGACAAGATGCACTACGCTAACTAACGTTTCTATTCGATTCGTTTTTAAACCAATCGCGTCACTGGAAGATGACGTGATACGAAAAGTCACGTGGTCTACCAGTGACGCGATTGGTTTAAAAACGAAGCGAATAGAAACTTTAGTTAGCGTATTGCATCTTGTCTGAGCCCTCTGATTAGGTTACTTTATTATTATTGATTTGAAGCTAACACTGATACTTACACACATTGATGTCTTTCATTATTATCTTACATTATTCAATGCCAATCTTCCAATTTCCAAAACCAACATGGAGTCCCAGGCGCTCAACGATGTCATCTACTGACTCCGTCAGTTTCCCACGCGTGTGCCTTACCGGCTAGTTTTTGCGCTCCACTCCGTTTATAGGAAAAAAGATGGCCCCGATCACGTTTTCCATTGAGAAGTTTTTCTGTTTACGCCTCCGTCGACGATTGGGCCGCTGACTCAATATGACGGCATCCAGGCTGCCATGACGATTGCGTAATGCGTAGACGACAGTCTGGTGCTGGAACTTTTTTTAAGGAAGGATGGAGGGGTAAACCCTCTTTACTCATTGGGTGTTCCGTTCATCGCATACCAAGATTTGTGGTATCAAGCGATTAGAAAATAGATATAGCAATAGAACCATTTATTTAACGAGCACGAGAATGGCCACACAGAAATCAAAATTAAAAAAATACAGAAGGAAAGGAACAAAAAAAATACAATTGTAGCATAATGTTACTATGGGTGATTCAGTGACATCGAAATTAAAGTCACTCAGTACCCTTACCATGAGTTACAATTACCGTACTCGCTAGCGAGTCGAATGCTCTATCCCTCACGCTCTATAAGTATACGTGCGAGGTCTGCGAGGGGCAGAGCTTCCAATCGCTAGCGAAAACGTTAATTGTAACTCATGGTAAGGGTACTGAAGTCACTTACTAACAGGTAGCCTGTGTGCTTGTGTGCCTAGTCGATGCCATAAAAGAATAATATTTATATCAAAAACTATTATTTCTTAGGATTTTCTTTTAGCAGGTAATTTCCACCTGATGTTATAATTTTGTGGAAGTCTTAGATAATCTATTCCACAACTGCGAGGTTTTTATGTTATTACAGTGAGGCAGATAAGAAGTTAATCCTGACAAATTGCACAACTATGAAGTTTCTGAATATTTTGAATATTCACTGCAGTAACAAAATGCTAAACTTATTTGTTCCACGTGAAGAAATTGTAATAAAAGCATTGTTTTACTGCTGACAACATTATCATATATGTACATACATAATACATAATCTCTCACGCCTTCGTTCCCAGAGTGGGGTAGGCAGAGCTACAGAATTACAACATCTCTAAAAACTTGTTGATAATTCTATAACCACAATTTGCACAATTAGGCTAAGATGTTTACCAGCGTATTAGTGACAGGTTGCAAGCCCATCGCCTAACAGTACTACAAGCCTTTATTCCCTTAGTCGTCTCTTACGACATCCACGGGAAGACATGGAGTGGCACTATTCTAACTCGGCAACCACACGAGGCAACATTATCAATATTCCGAAAATTCATTGTTGTGTAGCTCCTAAACGGATAAACCGATTTAGATGTTTAATTAGAATGTTTCTTAGCCAGGTTTCATGAAAATTGTTTGGGCTATTTAACCAATATCAGCTCTAGAAGTCAGCGCCACTATATCGAGAGATCTTATCTTTTTTTAAACATATTATAGAAACAATATTAAAACTAAACGTATTAGATTAATAATACATAAAAAAGCAAGCTTTGAAAACCCGACTGTTGCTAACCAACTTTAAATCGTTATAAATCCTAAATAATTATTCAATATGAAAAATGATGAAAAAAATCTAAAGATGATTTTTAAATCCCTATTCAATGATACCCCACTTGTCATACTTGGTCGACTTTTTTTTTAATTTGCGCAATATGGCGTCTGGTGGCCGCCATATTGAATTTTGATTACTGTCATATGTTCAGTGACACTCACCAGATTAAGACAAATCGATTGACATAAGTACCATAAAAATCGGACAACTGGTTTAGTTTTTATAGTGACACAAAGGAACAAACATACATATATTGGCTGTGAAACACATTACCCTCCTCCTTCGGCAGTCGGGTAAAAAGAAAACTACTTTGAAGACGCGCTGGCCTTGTTGGTAGTGACTCTGTCTACGAAGCTAGCGAGCGGTCCTGGGTTCAAATCTCGGTAAGGGCAGATATTTGTGTGATGAGCGCGAATATTATTTCCCGATTCATTTATACTCGTATATCTATATGTAAGTATTTATATCGTTGTCTTTTTACCCATAGTACAAGCCAGAGGGCCCTGCCAAGATGTATTGCGCTATCGTTTCTATTCGTTTCGTTTTTAAACCAATCGCGTCACTGGTAGATCACGTGACTTTTCGTATCACGTCATCTACCAGCGACACAATTGGTTTAAAAACGAATCGAATAGAAACGCTAGTTAGCGTAATGCATCTTGGCAGCCCTCTGGAGCTTAAGTTTGGGACTAGGTCAATTGGTGTGATGTTGTCCACTGATATTTATTATTATTTTTATTACTTAAATAATAATAATCCAAACACAACTATAAAAAGAACGTCCCCTCTATCAAATCCGTCCGTGGCATGGTCCCTATGGCACTGGCTGCATTACCTCTCTGAAAGCTAGCCCAATCCTTTGAGAGAGGTAAGCACCAGCTTTAGAATAGGAGGCGTCTATGAGCTAGGATAACAGGGACTTAATAAAGCTATCCGTGAAGGTAGAGTTTTTCCTTAGCGCTAACGTAAACTATCTTCGAAAACTGGCAAAATGTATGGAATTTACGTATGCGCTCGACATGAGTGTCTGACAGCGTACGTCAATACTATAAAATTTGTCTCTGAGTCTGGGATGTTTTCTATGTATTTAAGTATATATTTCTCTATATAGGTATTTATATCGTTGTCTAGTACCCATAGTACAAGCCTAGAGCTTAGTTTGGGACTAGGTCAATTTGTGTGAGATCGTCCCTTGACATACATTTATTTGATAACGATAACGAACACCGAATGCATCTTGTCTCTGGACCTCGAGGTGTTTACTTTATGAAAGTTTGTATGATGTAAGTCTTTATTGCACCAAAATTAAATATTACAATATTGTTATTAAAGTAATGTACAAAGGCGAACTTATACCTAAATTGTATCTCTTCCAGCTAACCCTGAAGTAGATAATGTTTGTATGTTTGCATTAAAATCACACCTAAATGGCCTAACGGATTCGGATTCACACAAAATACTTTGCATCTCGAAAATGCAAGTAATTCTCGAGAAAAACGATGAACTTCAACGCGGACGGACTCGCATGCAAAAGCTAGTACCTATACCCATAATTGCATTACGGTGTGCGAACGGCAGAATGTTCCGAGCATCATTTGTCTGCACATGTCGGCGGCAGTATCGGGGCCCTTAATAAGGGCACTCCTGTTAACAACGCTATGTTCGACACCCAAGCCAGACAAGAGTATATCTTGTAGGCTAGTCAAGGTCCATAATGCTAAGCTTTCGAAAATCGACAAAATGTCCAGTTTGATCATTCAATAGCTTGCATTCTTTGATGTGCTGCTACAACCGATGCATTTTATGTTCTGTCTTGAATTCATAATTGGGAAGGGAAGAAAAGATATAATTAAATAGCGTACTCTTTTCTCAAACGCCGATAAATGCCTTCTTCTAAGACTAGGTATAACCAAGACCCTGCTACAGCCAGGCACCGGACCAACTCAAGAAAATACTTATTATTTTATTAAATAACTTTTCTTTATTTTTATGTGTTTTGTAACTAAACAAACATTAAAAATAACAGTACCTAGGTCTAGCCAAGATGAAAACGCCTACTAACATTTCTATTTTCTATCGACTTGAAATGCAGTCGGCATAAGCGGTCGACGCGATTTATAATCACATCAATCCTATACATTCTGTCGATTTTCGAAAATCGATAACTTATGCATCTTGACGAGGCGCACAGGAATGGGTGCGTATAACTACCAAAAATATTACAAAAGAAACATTCCCCGTGTTCGTATTTTTGTGGTCCAGTACAGGGATAAGACAACTGTTGAAATTACTAGCTTAGAGGCAATCCATATTAATCCTCAGGGTCGGCAACGCAGTCTTAGGATTGCAGTCTTAAGGTTGAGAATACATACGTCTATGGGTCACAGATTCCAAACACTTACCATCAGGTGGTATGTGTGCTCCTTTGCCTTTCTATGCTTTAAGAGGCCACCTATGGTGCCACACCCCCACAACAATAAAAAGGGATGGCTTTATGTGCTTCCGCGCGAAGAATGTGAGATGGAGATAGTTCGCTCGCGCCTTGACGGCAGCGTTAAATTCAATTAATCGCTGTTTACTTTAAAACTACAACATTGATTGAAAAAATGTTTTGCCAGGATTAAGAAGTTACATATCCTCAACTATTGAATCGAAAATCATCGTTAAAGATTATAGGGTTTCGAAGATTCAACCAAAAACATGCAAAAAAGGTGTCAAAGGTGGATTTTATTTCTAATCGTGTTTTAACGTTCTACAGTCTCAATCAAATATGATCAAGTTTAATATAGGTATATCCAAAAAACAGATACAAAGGCGTTATGGTTATTGAGATCCAGATCGCGGAACACTACAGACTTTTGCATAGGTGGCCTCTTAAAAGCTTTAGATAGTACCCAATTAGTATGCCTTAATAGAATTATACTGGAATTTGTCTACCCGTTTCGACAATGGCTGTCCTATCTTTTAACGACAAGGCAATTAGTGTCATATGCATGTACCTGCCTACGTCATACGATATCTTGTGTTGTGGTACACGTATGTTTTCACAACCACGTACTCAATATCGTGTCAATTCTGTATAGAATTCAGCAGGTCTAGCGCTGAACCTAATCAGGGCAGGGTATTGTCAGCAAAATTAAGGTAATTCAGTTGTTTCCTAAGTGCGGAGTTTAACTCAATTTCAAGGTTGTTCTGTACGTAGAGGCCTTTAGTAAGATGTGACATTGTAACATTGTTATCGTTCTATTTATGAGCAATGTTACAGAAGATACTACATTAAGAGGCTGATACTTTATTAAATATAGGCTTTTTAGCAATACTTTCTTGTGAAAGGAGAAAAGAGCTACACTTAGAGATGGGTAACTGACGCTTGCCACTTTTCTTACTTACCATAAACGTTTTTATTAGACGACGTTTAAATTGAATCTTTGCCATCTGTAGCACTACACAATTCAAAATCCAACACCGTTTGAAAGCTACAATAACACAGACAGACTCATAGATACAAAGAAAGAAAGAAAAAACATTTATTGTCTACAAACAGACAAATAAAACTCAACAAAATACTGACATAGAGAAAATACCTGTTGTCACGAAATGGTTCCAACTCAGCGTTACGCTGGCGTTAAAGCCGCAAACACACACACACACGTGCACACACATACACACACACACACACACACACACACACACACACACACAGATTCAAAGACACAGATACACACGTTAAATTTATCTCTCGCATTCATATTTACCATCCTCAGTGTCTAAAATTGAACTTTTTGTACACGTTTCAACTAATTGTGATTTGATCACATTTTGTAATATTAAATATTTTTTTTAAGTATTTTCAAAATTACTTTCTTCGGGTTGAATATAAGGCTATTGCATATCATTTTAGGTATATTTTACAAATAATTATTTAACCGTGTCATATCATCTGGAGGAGACCAAACTTGGTACCGTAAACTCGGATTACTTTAGCCCTAGGGTGTAACATTGCCCACCCTTAAAACTATAACTATTTTAGTGGTAATCATCTTAAATTGTTAACATAATTTTAGAACTATATAAGTAGCTTGGCCCTGATGTAACATTTAACGGAATAATTAAATTTTGATGATGGTTTTTGGGGTGGGCAATGTTACCCCCCAGGGCTAAAGTAACCCGAGTTTACGGTACCTATGTTTTGAAAATGATATTTATTTCAATTTAAAACAAGTGACTGAAATATAATGATTTGATATATTTTTAGATCGGCTTAGTAAGCCCTTTCATTAGATACCACACACAATAGGTTTCAGAACAATTTTTTTTCCCATACCAAAAAAGAAAACTCCTTACCTTTTTTGTTTTTTTTTCGTGCTATGTGTCAAATTGATTCTTATGGCCAATTCCGATTCTCTTACTTTTAACACCATTTGCAGCTTTTCATTGAATTTCGAGGTGAACCGCTAGCACTAATATCCATAGAATTTTCTCCAAAATAAGTGTATAGTGTAATAATAATGTTGTTTGTAGCCTTGAGATTGCATACGTTCACGGATTTTAAGATTCCACTTACCATTAGGTGGCCTGTGTGCTCGAATGCCTTCTCCACCCATAAAAAATCTTCGACAGTATTCATTAGTAAAGAGTTAAAACAGAACATCTACTTTAATATTTGGCGCTTAAAAAGCAAAACAGGACTTTCAAAGCAACTTTTATAACTTTACAGGCTCAAAGAAGTGCAAAAGAAAAAATACTTAAAAGAAGAAGAAATACTTAAATTTGAACCTTATGAAATACTGACAATAAAATACTGCTGTTATTTTACTAATAGCATCACTTTGGATACTATGGTATCCCAATGGCCCTATAAAAGACGCATTCGGCGAACGTAATCGATTTCGAAAATGTATAGGATTCACGTGAATGCCCAGCTTTAGAATAGGACTTCGATCGTTCGTTCGTAAATCGTTTACGTTAGAGTTATGTATCTAGGGCCGCTGTAGGCGTAGCTAAGATGCTAACGCTGCTAACATTTCTGTTTTCTATCGACTCGAAATGTATGGAGTTGACATAACTTCGGTGATAGTGCAATACCGCGTAACAAGTTTAATAAGATGCAAAATACACCTTAGCCTGCAAGTCACCAAGGTACATTTTGCAACGTATAGAATTTGTTACTTATGCGGTATTGCAGTGTCACTTACGATAAGCGTTGACGCGATCTGTTATCAGCTTACGTCAATCCTGTACATTTTGTCGATTTTCGAAAATCGCTAACTTAGCATTATCTGGACTGGCAAATGGCTTTAAGTTTTTTCATTTTTACGAGTTATAGTAGTGTATGAATAATTAAAATAAACACATTGCATTAGGATTCATTTATTTTGGGTAAATTATTATTACAAAGGTGCTTATTATCTATATCATAAAATTCCTATAAAATAAATACATCCATTAATAGTCTAATCACAATTGAAAGGCATTTTGTGGGACAACCGTGTTCGTCAAAGCGTGATTTTAATTTGTTAAATATTAATCGATAAACATTTTACAAAATATTCACTCGTAAATGACAACTTAGCTAATACTCAACAGCTTAATTATACATTCAACAACTTTATTTAACTAGTTAAGGCTCGCTATCCATCGCAAATATAAAGAAAGCGATGCTATAAAACTATAACGCTCTAGCGTGTCACTTTTTTGACGTAAATCTCAACTTTAAACTTACTAACGAACCATTTGAGGTCCCATTTATCGCGGTGGATAAAGCATCCGTCCCTCTCGCACTTACATACCAAGCAGAAAGTGACAGATGTTTTATCCACGTGTATCCACATCGATAAACAAGATCATAATGGACTGGGCTCATCACAGCTGTTGAAATTTAGGGATCAGACAAGAATCATTTAGAACTATCTTTTAAAAGATTTGGTATAAATATAAGGATCAAAATCAAATGGTTCTTCATCTTCAGTGAATTCGACGTCAAAATAAACGCCACTATGAGCAATGGATAACGTTCCTCGGTTCTATTTACAAAAACCTCAGTGGATCCTTCATGCGAAGTTTGGATACTTGAGTAACCGCTCCTAACCTAAACGAGAAAATTAATTTATTAAATCTATGATTCGTAACGCTAAATAAAGCTGTAAATATAATACAATACATTGGAAAACTAATTTAGTTTCACGGATCTCGATAATACATACAAATTTACAAAGGCACTATCGATATGTAACATAGTCTAAGTGATATTCAGCCTTTGAAACTAAAAAGGCGTATCTGTAAGTCAACATCTAAGGCAAACTGGAGTCTATCAAATTTAATAATTCTCTCAATAATTGCGTCTTTTTGGCTTTGAACAGCACTTTCGTCGCCATTTTAAATAGGCCAAGGTACATTCAGTGCCCATAGGCGTCATTAGTATAGGTTTTAGACGCTCTGACGCGTCATGAGCTGTGAATGGGTTAGTGAACTCGGCCCATGTCCATACCGCCAAGTTGTCCTAGGTACGGATAGCCGGACTTGGCTTCGCCGGGCGAATGCGCGTGTGTTGCGTAGTGCGGGTTGGTGCCGAAGAATGAACTGTAACAAAGGAAAATGAACTTTAATACTCATGTCTTAAGTTAGCTGATGCCTTCAGAAAAACACCTCTTTTTTAAAGTCGGATAAGATACAAAAGTAAGACGTATTTTCGCTATGGACAGTGTGGTTTTAAGTAAAGAAGACAAAACGCACCTTCAGAACAATAGAGAACTAATTCAAAATTTCAGCTTTCAAACTTCAAGTCATAAATTTATTATTATAGGGACCTAACTCGAAATTTAAAATTTCTCAGTTAGGTCACTATTGTTCTGAAGGTGCGAAAATAAATGGCGAGGATAATGAAGCAGAGATCGGAATAGGTAGAGCTAATTTGCCTAAACTTGACGCATATTCATTCATGCGTGAGAGAGATGGGAATACATTATTGAATGAACATGCATCAAGTTTAGGCAAATTAGCTCTACCTATTCCGATCTCTGATAATAAGCTGTAAGAAAAGTTTACGATCTCTATGGAACATCATTGTGATCACTTTTTAAACTATCACGGCTATAACATCCACTAATCATGACATGAACATCATCGGAACTCCTCAGTTACCTAATTAAAATCGCAAAGTATTTACAAATGAATGTAAAATGACCTTCTGCTGGAGTTTCTTGCGGCGCTTCATCTGATGCAATGGTTTTGTCAGAAGCGCTAGTAGATTCACTCTATATTACCTACCGACGTGTAAAAGAGCCCTCATGGCCAATTTACTGAATAAATATTTGGATTTTTAGAGTCTAACTTACTACTTATCCAAAATCATAAACAGAGACATGTTTTACTTCTATTTAGGATCGAATAAACTTCATGGATACCTACTTCTCAGATTTATGAATAAGACGAAACATAATATACGGTTAAACAGGCTTTTAGGTGCTTGTTGTGTAGCTAATTTTTAAGCGTTTTAACATAGCCTTATTGTCTCATACTCTTACCTAAATCCAAACAGTCATTGATACAGTTATTTCGTAAACCAACAGCGTGGGAGCAAGTGAATGAAGGAATTAATATGCCGATATAATTGACATACACCAGGTAGCCATCAAAGATAGCCGAGAACTATCGGCCACCGAATTATTACCAACAGCTAATAACACAGTACTGGCTCTAATCACTCTAATGCTACTATGAATGGTACTTAGTTTTGGCCTACCGAAGTGCGTAATTTATGTAAGGTCGGAATTGTACGCAAGAGATATTAGACCGAGCTAAATGGCATTTTCGGAAAGAATTCGTGACTTGAACGCGCAATAAAACTTTTTTTTAATGCATAGGCTAATACGTTATTAACGGTCATTAGTGCTTTTTTAAGTCTTGTCGTAGGAGGTCAAATGTGCCTTAATTCCTTTATAAGCTTTATAAACATAAAGCGACCTTTCCTTGAAAACTTGCCAAATTGTTTTTTTTTTAACCCTTTGACATTGGTGGTTTTCAAAATTGTGTTGCAAATAAAATATTTTTCACAAGTACATATATACTCGTATAAACATTTGCATTAAATTTGCATTCATATTTTTTCAAAATCACTTTTATAAATAAACCCCGGCGCACACATTAAACTTAGTTATCGCTCTCGGGGTACCTGGGAGGAGTCTGTAAGTAATATCTTTCTTTTTATTTAGATCCCTGAGTTGCATCTCCATTTGTCAATGTACCAGTATATACAAACATCGTAAATATTCCCCATCTTGTCGTAGTTACTTGGAGAAAAATTATCACAAATACACGACAGAAATAGGAATGAAGCCATGTAGATTCAACTCGCGTCTGGAACGGAGTTCATACCTATTGTTACAATTGATTCGTTCTATTTCGCTTATAAAATATTTACTTCGGAAAATTCTATTTCATTTTGGAGAAAAGTTTCTCTGTGTTGTGTACAAAAGTATTCGGCGAATACATTAAATAGTTTATTAGGTATTATTTGACTTTGTTGCTTATTTGAGTTATACGGTTGCTACAGTTTCCTTTTATGATTTTGCTTTGAAGCTTCCTTGAGTCAATGATGACTCAACTATAGTTCTAATGATCTCAACATGATGACTTCTTTTAGGTACTTATTGTTACATCACGTAATTCCGTTATTGCTGCTAGTAAACATTATGTGAACATCAAAAGATATATAATTTTTAATGTTGTCATAATCATTACTTATGTATACTAAAAGATCACATTAGGAGGCCATATATACTGCCAAGACGACACAAGGCTGAAAAGGGATGGCTTTATGTGCTTTCGCGCGAAAAAAGTGAGATGGAGATAGTTTGCGCACGCCTAAAACCTAAACACATATAAATAAGGTTTGCCAGGATTAAGAAGTTATAAATACTTAACTATTGAATCAAAAAACATCATTAAGGGATTCAAAGATTCAACCAAAAACATGCGAAAAAGGTCTCGTTTGAAAAATAAAACTATCATGGATTTGATTTCTAATTGTGTTTTTTTACATTTATCAGTCTCGAAGAAATATGATGAAGTTTAATAAATTTATCTAAAGAACAGACACATAGGCGTTATGGTTATTGAGATCCAGATGGGAACACTACCAACTTAACCATAAATATGTGGCCTCACAGCAAGGCATAAGTTAGTAAGCATCTACTCTCTCGACCCAAGATGACCAGAGGGCCCTGCAAAGATGCACTACGCTAACTATCGTTTCTATTCGATTCGTTTTTAAACCAATCGCGTCACTGGGAGATGACGTGATACGAAAAGTCACGTGGTCTACCAGTGACGCGATTGGTTTAAAACGAATCGAATAGAAACGTTAGTTAGCGTAGTGCATCTTTGCAGGGCCCTCAGTCTTGCTCTTGGCTCACCCAAGAGCAAGACAATTTACGGTCAATTCAAAAAATTCAACTCATCTGTGGGCCATTAATCGATGTGGATAAAACGTCTGTCACTTTCTGACCAATATGTATGTGCGAGAGAAACGGATGATTTATCCACCGCGATAAAAGCGATTATAATACGGGCCCTAACGATTTAAAGACTGTATAACCCCTGATTAAAAAGAGGAGTGTTATAAGTTAAACGGTGTTTTTGTCTTTGGCATCGTAGCTCCTAAAAAGATGAACCACTTTGGATGCAGATGTTAAAGCAAGCTAACTCGTTTAATCGAGATGGTTCTAAGCTAGGTTTTGTTAAAATTTGTTTAGCCTTTTAAGAGATATAAATTTTAAAAAGACATTCCGACACAGTGGAAGTTTTTATCTTTGACCAACCAGCGGGTCACCTAATGAAAAGTAATCACCATAGCCCATAGACACCAGCAACATCAAGAGGGGAATCCCAGATTGTAAGCATTTTTATATCCATTTGCACACATACACAGACACACAAACTCATACACACTCACACTCACAGACACCATGTATTCATCTTTGTACTCAACTCGAGCAGATTCTGGCACCGGCATCATCTAGCCTTTTGCTTTTGTTAGCTGAATATTAATAGTAATAATAGTAATTAGTTTTAAAGTAGTTAAAAATTGTTTGCTATCTTAACCAGCACATGCGCAGGATATTTGTATTTGGTAACCGTGGTGTCTGGCCCGACGAGTCATGCTTCGCGTAGTGTGGTGGTCATAAGCAAGGTATCTTGAAATGTATAATCATGTTTGGTAAATAAACAATTTTCTTTTTTAAATAGTCTTGCAAAGAACAATCCGTCAGCTGATCTTGAAAAGAACAGTTACACGCCAGCTGTCTGCAAAATTCGCGATATAATTAACATGAGCGATTATCGCGTGTAGCGATCGATAACAAAATCGAACGTTCTCGCAGAAACTAAGGGCAACACGCGAGCAGTTAGGAAGTTGAATGCAAATAGCTATAGATAAGTTTTAATACTAGGCTCGCGTTAGTTTAATGCTCGGGTTCACTGCACTAATGTCACGTTCGGCCTCTCATTAATTGCCGCTATGCTCCCTACAAAGGAACGTGTGTTTATCCGTGTTTTCCGCAATTGTGGCTGCGCACAATGTTGAACGTAGTCTTGGGTATCGAGTGAATTTATGAAGGTTCGACGTGATTTGCAGATTTAAAGTTAAAAGAACTCTGGGTTAATGTTTTTAGGGGGTCCATATTGGCTCATATAGTATTAAAAAAAAATTATGAAGAGTATGAAGAGTGATCATTATGATGTAAAATGTTATGAGAAAAATTTTCGGAGTTCCAATAATCGAAGTTGCAATTTTATATGAACTTTAGCGCACCCGTTTTTGGGGCTCTGTATGCAAACGGTGCCAATGGGATCTTAGGAATAACTTATCCTACGCTGTTCATCCGTCCATTTATCCTAGCTTTTAAGGGCTGCATCTTTAACGTTAGGCAACGATGTTATTTTCCCAGAATAAAGTGAACAAAAAATCTTACTTTATTGTATCGTATCGTCTAGATTCAGATAGCTCTTAGTCACTAGACAGTTATGGCAGCCGAGATAAAAACAATATGATAACATGTCAAAAGCGATATGGTTTTACCGAGTGGAATAGAGCTTCAGGTAGAGCACAACCAATACTAATCACCAATAAAACTATTAAATTCGCAAAAAAATAACCTGATTTGGTCGGCTTTTTTGGTTGCCAAAGGACAATGCCAGATCTTGGCTTAAAACGAAGGATGTTGATATGTTCTGTTTTGTATTAGATTTAAATTCACTATTTTATTACTTACACGTTTAGGGAATTTGTACGAAAAACAAACTATTAAGATATATTCGCCCCATTTTACTACTTTATAAATAAGACAACTCGCGAGTAATGTATGTAAAATAAGACAAGTTCTTCAAACTAACACCACAGCATTGGTTTAATCATTTTTCTACGTCAAATAAACCCAATTCTATAATTATCCGTCACAATTTTTTCTTAGGCCAAATCTTCTATGGAGACCTGGCATTGTCCTTTTTCTCGTTAGACAATTTTTACCTAGATAGGTAATTGCTATAGTGTCTATAATGTTTTCTGCGATAAATTTTTGTTCATGTTACACTGTCCAGTTCATTTTATTATAAAGCTTAGTTGATTCGTATTTTATAGGGATAATGAAACAGCCACAGCCGCGCCCGGTATCAAACTGGCAGTCACAATCGCTGTTTACGACCAACGACTGTTAATTACAAGTCGCAAATGCATTACAATATCTTAGACGCCCAACTAACTCACGAGCTCCCGGGCTTGCGTTATACAATCATAAAACAATCCAGCTAAACGTTACTGTAAAATTGTAGAAACATTTATAAAAGAGGATTTAAATTGTAAATTGCGCGGGACGTGCGACGCCATCTGGACGCGGAATAATTCGTTCTCCATATTCGAGAATGCATTATATTTTTGGCAGGCAGAGTAATAAGTACAAAGCAGCCACAATGGAGGTGCGTCAATCAAGCCGCGTAAAGGACTAGATAAGACAGACCGCCGAATAAACGTGGCTAACCTATATATTATTAGTTTGTCTGTCATTGTGCACGACGAGATATTGTGTGTGGTCCAATGCGAGGTTTATAGACGTGCTTTGTCTCGATAACACAGATAAATGTCGTCGCCGTATAGAGCACAAAGCGACAATGACTTTGTCACATTCTCTTTCGACAAATTCACTCTGGTAGTAACGTGCGGCGTACCTAAATACCTCCGCGACGAAGCCGTTTCACCTCGCCGCTTTTTTTCAAATTAACGTCTGACAGCTATATTTTAAAATTCCAAGAGAATTTAAAATAAGTATGCAGAATTTTAATTAAAAATCGATCAAAAATCTCTATAAAATTCGCAGCCCTATTGCATTCACGATCGGATCGGCGTATTACGAAGCACGGCTGTAATAACCGCCCGCGCGGCGGATAATGGCCGACTTCTTACACTCTTAATTGATTAGCGGCCGCTCGGCTAATGATAAAGGAAGGTGAAAAGAAATAAAATGAACGCACCCGATTTGCGATCGAGCTGCGCGCCGCCGTACACCGGACGCTACGCGCTACGGTACTTCCATCGAGTCTATGCATCTAGCTTGTCCCTCCTCGCCAAATGCTAAAGAACAAAATGATGTCATTGCTGAGTACAAACCCAAACCTACTCATTACTTAAACAATACTCATAACTGGGATTAGCCTAATGGACAGCTATTTGTATCGTCAGCTATAAAGGTCAGTTTATCCACGTATATAATTGTGTATTCATCCGCACAATCGCAGACGGAACATGAGTAGCTGAACATCAATCAATAATTCATAAGGCTACCTGGCCGCCAGGCATTATTGAAATGTTATAGCTCGTGCTTATTTATAAATTCTAATACAGCAATATACCCACCATTTATTTGTCTTACTATCAATTAAAGTTTGCGTACAAGTATGTAACTTACCTATAATTTTCTGGCCAGGCACCGACTTCGGCTAGTTTGTTTGAAGCATGTCCGCTCAGTTGTCTTGAGGTCCAGTGATTATGTGCGGACATGGCGTGGTCTTGTTTCACGTAGTCTCCATAGCCATAGGGATGGGACACTGGGTCGCTCGCGTAGGTAGGATGCTGGTAGCTGATACTGCTCTGATGCACCGAGGGACTAGTGGCTGTGGGACTGGAGCTGGGGGGAGTCGCGTCTGTAGGCGCTTGCAGGGGTGTAGCTAATTCTGACGAATGGGACAAAGGAGTCAGATTCCCTGACGTGAACGAACTTGAAGTAGGGGGATGTAAGGAAGAAGCGGCTAGCGCCGACTGGCATACGGACGGCGTTAAAGCTGACTGATGTAAAGATGGCGCCAAGGCTGAATTGAGAACAGAACTGGTCCCCAAAGCAGAAGAGTATGACTGCTGCCAGGAAGCACATTGGGCGTTGAAACTGGACGGAGGTTCATATTGCTGGTGAACTGAAGGGAACGCCGATTGTAAGGACATGGTGTTGAAGGCACTAAGTTGTTGGGAGTTCAATTGCTTGCGAAGTCGAGCTCTTCGGTTGGAAAACCACACCTAAACAAGAAATATACTAGTTAGCTCACGTTGACCTTAAATAGTCGGCCATGAAACAAATAGCGATGGAAACAAATCCTCTTAGCGGAATTGATATTGTTGCGCAACTTAATCCTTAGAGAGACAATCGCTTGATAGGTTTCAGTGTCAATTTAAACGCTTCGTATCTCTTTAATCACAAACATTTGATAACAACGTACCTACTTCTACTATCAACTACTTTATTCAAAGTAGATAAACATGAACACGATTGGATTACATTCCTAAATTTTAATGAACAAAGGCAAGAGTAACGTTTAATAATATAGTAATGATTCGACAAAAAACTAAAGGAAACAGTAGCGGCGCAACATATGGTAGCTAGATTACTTGCGTACGTTGTAATTAATTATAAATGTAATTACGTAGTTTTTTACGTCGCTGTAGCCCTAGGGGCGGGAAATGAATTTGATCCAACAATAAGTATGTTATATTGAGGTCATCTATCTTCGAGACTTTTTTAATTTACAAATCCGTTTAAATATTCATCAGGAACCCTGGCTTAATTCACTTACCTGAACTCTAGCTTCCGTCAGTTTGGTCTTCTGAGCCAGCTCCTCTCGCGTGTAGACATCAGGGTACTGGGTTCTCGTAAACGCTCGCTCCAAAGCCTCAAGCTGATCACCAGAAAATGTTGTTCTTGACCGCCGTTGCTTTCTTTTTAAAGTAATTCCAGGTTCGGATTCCGTGTCGGAATCTTCACAGGACGAGGGCCCTTAGAACAACAAAAAAATATTGTTAATACTTAAGATACAGTGACAGCTAAGCTTTGCAGTGTAGTAATTCCAGATTTCAATGATGCTATGATTTAGATAGTACGCAATAAATCTTAACTTTCTAACGTTTCGTAATTTTCTGTTGTTTTTCGTCGATTACCGTCGCTACCGCGGACCACACGCGCTCTTGATTAAATTAAACGTAACCACATTATAACAGCTAGCCTGTTTTTTGAGGTCTACAAAATTACATTACGTCAAGATGTTGAATTAGATTGGTAAGCGGCAGATGACGTAGATTTATAATTTGATTCGGTGTGACTATTGTGATAATTTAATAAAAGTGAGATTGCGTTGGCGTCGTGTGTCGGAGCACCGTAAATGCTAAGCGGAATGTGTCTAGGGACCGTTACCGTCGTCACAGGGCGAGCACGAACCGCAAATTTTCAATACGCGTTCCCGAGGCGAGTGGTAAAGGGACCGCTTTTCCAGTGTACTTTAGCCGCACAACTTAATATGCATAATCTTATCGCGCCGCAGAATCTCGGCGGACCGCGCCGTCGCCGAACGGGGATATTAGGAGCGCCATTTTATATTGGATAGCTATACGGCACAAGACGTGCAGTACGGACAGATTGTCGTAATGCAAGCCCCGCGGCCAAACGCGATGGGATAATAACAGCTTTGGGTACTAATTTCATTTTTATAACCTACAATTTCGAAGCCGACACAAGGGGCGCTGCCGTGGCGTGCGCCCGCTTCACTTTTACCTTGATTATTAACTTTATACGCCATTTTGCGAAGTTTGCAAACGTTCCGACAATCTCATTATAGGTATAAATTTATAATAATAGTGTGCTTTGAACTAAATTAAGTGATTATGGGCTGAAATAAGCGCTAAGGACCACGATGACACGGCGAGTTATTAACGCGTCATTAGCCGCCGCGCGTCTGTCTCGGACTTTTAAACAATCTTGCAAATCGCCAAGGATTTGTGCATCTCGATTGCTAAAATAGTTAGGCAATGTTTCCAAACTCAATTGTTAATTCTGAAAGATGCTGGGTGCTAACTACTTTTCATTTGTTTATTTAGGAAAGCACACAATAGCGAAGCAAAGCAATATAAAGTTTTATGCAAACTCGCGGCAAAATTTCCCTTGAAGCATTTGAATGTGCAACTCCGCGACTCGAGTGCTTAATGTGGCCTACATGTGCAGCGAATAGTTCTTTCATTAAACGATCTCGTTGGTTCAGGTTGCATAAAAGTTTATATCCAGTCAGGAAGGAAACCTAAAGTGCCACTAAACTGATCGCCAGGACGCAATCATCCGTTTTACAATAGCTATTAAAATGAGCAGGCAATTAAGGTCTCCCACGGACGCTCAAATCATAGACAAATCACAAGTTTTATTTAAATTGGAAAAAAACTTATTTTTATTGATTCAAATCCAAGGTAAGTGAACACTTACCTAGAATACCATCAATGCTGTGATTCATCCTAGGATCTGATTCGTCTCTTTTCCCTCCTCTTATAAGCCTCGATATGGAACTGACCGACGGCGCAGTGTTTTTATCACAGATGCCTTCTTTTATTAGTTTATCTCTAATTTCCCAGGAAAATATACCTGGGTTTTGTCTCTTGAGCTCTTCTATCCTGTTTTCTACTTCTGGCGTCGCTACTCTCGGTTTAGATCCTCCGATCACACCAGGGCGGATGGATCCAGTTTCCTGATAACAAAATAAATACCATGAAGATTTATACAAATAGATTCAAAAGACAATTATAATTTTATTATGTAAATGATATGGTTGATTAAAGCAAACTTTTTCACCTCAGACAGATCTGATTTTACAGCTTTCAAGATAGTCAGATTTATAATCTACTCTGGTAAGCAAAACTTACTCACGTCAAAACTTTATAAAAAGACGTAAAACATCCGTCATTTTCGCCTTGATGAGAAGGGCTTTGATGAGCAAAAGTTTCGTACGTAGATTACCTGATTCCCCTCAGTGTATTCTCTGGTCCTCACCTGGTATCTGTTGAGGATCTTGGAGACGCAGCCGTGCGAGACGCGCAATTGGCGCGAGATGACGCAGGGCCGCACGCCCGCTGCCGCCATCTCCACGATCTTCAGGCGGATGTGGTTGGGCAGCGGCCGACCGTTGATGAAAACCCCACCCAACTGATTCATTCGACCTTGACCTGGAACAATAAGGAACATTGTATCCAATACAACAACAAAAAATTAAGTGCTTATAAAAATAAAATCCTTGTTCCTTAACAGAAGCTTCGATTCTTAGAAAAATCATCCAACCATATCACAGTTAATAATGCATAAACACATCAATAACAACAATGCGCTAACATAAGTTTATAAGGCCACACGCCGGCTCGGCCGATCTAGTAATTTTACGTTCCATTGCAAGTGTTCTCATGCAGGAGTATCCAATTTCTTTAACACGAATGCAGCGAAGCAAGGATCATAACGTTTCTCGGCTAATTTGGGACCGATGTATTGGGTTCATCGGTAGGTTACTAAGATATTTATGCATTATAATACGAGATGTTAATTTAGGAGTTCGTTATTGAACCATGTTTCAAATAGGAATAAGACATAAAACCGCAATTAATTATACATTCCAAATAACAAAAAACAAAAATTTACACATTTTGTGAAGAGCTCAACATTTGTACCATTTTAATAGATTAAATCTGGCTATGAACGTGATAAAATAATATATTAAACGTAAATTGCAAATGTAGTGCTATGGGAAATGAAGGCAAGTTGACACGTTACAAACCAAGTACACTATATTGGGTCTAATTTGTATGGAAACCTGGAACCCTGGCAGACCCTGTGTTAAAAGTGTCGCTATTATAATCGCATCACGGCGGGACCACCTAACGTTAAAGGAAGCCGCCGCTCCTTGATTTTTGCAATTGCTTTGTGAACTTCTATTGAGATGAGATAACGTAAAAAAAGTTTCATATATGAAAGGATGGATGAATTGTGCTGTCAAGGTAATAGAGCATGTTGAAAACACTCTCACATAAAAAGATTGCAGCAGAAAATAATTTTAAAAAAAAACGAATTTTTGATTAAAGGAATTACAATAATTGAAATGGAAGATTACGTAAGTAGTTCTGCTTCGCAAAATGTCTAACAAAGAATATTTAATAAATGTGCCTTCATCAATCATCACTATTTTTGTAAAGAAGCAAATTCCTCCACCCGACGTAACCTAGCAATTAATAACAGTAGTATTACAAAACAATATTAATACGACCTCATATTTCCTATGTATCATTCCACTACCCCTCAATTTGACGGACACTATATTCCCACAAAAAATAACAGTGGCATCTTCCACTTGTGGCATTTATAGTTTATCAATTTCAAATAATTCCTCAAAGGCGCCGCTGCGTGTAAAGCCCTAGACCCCTGCTGCGAACCACCAATCAATTAGACAACATGTCAACAAGTATGTCCTTTGATAAGATATACCGAGGCGTCTGTTGATGTTACACGACCAGAAATCAACCGTAACGCAAACAACATATGATCAATAACAGCGATACCCTAAACTTTACACTTGTTTCTGAAGGATGTTGAACTGATTTTTATAGTTTGAACTGTATCTCTTGCAACTTTGAGATCATTATCTTTGAACAGAGAGTGCTCTTTGTAGGCCGGTCGGTCTCGCGATGGTTCTGCAAGCGATCCCGAGTTTTTTTGTCGGGCCTCGCAGACTCTGCGGTGCCTCGAGAGCCCCGTGTTTTTGAGCGTTAATTTTATGTTCCCGAAATATTTATGACGCATAACGCGTTCATAATAACCCTGCTATACAAATGTGGGTGGCTTCGTAATAATGTATCACTTCATTATAGCTCGCATTCTCGCTATGCATGATGACTGACGCGGTGGCTAGAAACTAATTGTTTTATTTATATTTTTAGTGACCTAGTTCAGACGGACGTGACTGAAGATTATAGGAATTTGCTTTATAATTCCTTTAGTATTCAGCACCAGAGCTAAAAGCTAGAGCTAGCTTTATGGTAAAATATGTTATATGACAAATTGTAAAGAGCACTATATTATTTAGAGTGTGTAAAGGGTGTAAATGTAATTGTTAATAATAACGGAAAACGATATATCGTTGGTTCAGAAAACAATCTACAAAAAGGGGCTGGTAGCTCAACAGAATGAAGTAAAAACGGTATAACTTTACACCTAGTAAACGCTTTCAAACCCAAACAGGATAACTCAAACGCACAATCAACAAAGGCACGCAAACTCGCAAAAAACGCCTCAATTGCACAATGCGTAATACAGTTCGCAAACATTGTAACACTATTATCGCAAAAGGAGGTGAAGTTAACAACAAATTCAAACATTCATTGGCAACTAATCGCCCGGAAGGGCTTTGCGATCATGCACAAGTTGGCCGCGACAAAGCCTCCACGAGGGTGGCACCCGAATGTGGAGCACCAACAATAACACCACTGACAGCAAAAAATATCAGACAGTAGGCGGTCCCGAGATTTCAACTCACGCGCTTTATTCATCGCAGGACTTCCCTCTTCGACTCTAAATAGCACACTGTTACTTCGACCACAGATATTGGAATATGGAAAGCATAAAATTTTCTCACAATCAAATAATCTTGTAGCAATTCGTTCAACCGCTGCATTCTTGTTAAGCTAAATTGAAACAGAGTCAGTCATTTAAACTTAAATGCAAGAGGCGAGCCGTGACCGAATAAATGAAGATTTTGAATTCACCATTCGCGTTTCTGTGTCAACGTTAATTAGCAATCACACTTTTATCAACCTCCTCCGGTTAATTTTCGGTTGTCATTGAAAGGGACGAGATTGGATTTCTTTGACCTTCCGGAGTTGCGTAGATTTTCATTTTCGGTTTGAACGACTTTGATTTGGTAATCGTTTTAAAGAGTTTCTCTGCGCTTTGTTTTGCGTTAATTGGTGTCAGTGGCCTTTGGCTAATCACTTTTGCCCTTCGTGTTTATAGCAATTGCATTTGAAAGTTCTTACCCGGCCAACAAATAAAGAGGGTAAGGTTTTTAATAAAGCTAACGTATATATTTCTAAATATCTAAAGTGTTAGAATACTTATGCATAAAAGGCGATAGATAATTAACATAACTACATGTGTTGTCGCAAGGCACGACACTGGGTATTACATTCTAAATACGTATCGTGGGAAGCCAAAATTAAGCAATTATGCATAATTAAAACTTTATTTAAATGTTAAAAAAGGCATGAATATAAACTATAGAAGCTTTAATATCAGATGCGTAACTA
Organism: Acleris literana; assembly: GCA_946894065.1. Lineage (NCBI taxonomy): Eukaryota > Metazoa > Arthropoda > Insecta > Lepidoptera > Tortricidae > Acleris > Acleris literana. The sequence goes on along the minus strand of OX335684.1, from coordinate 15,936,927 downwards.
CCAAACGAATACAATTTACAAATGCAGCGTATAAATACTCACAATAAACGTCTTGTAAATTAATTTCTCGTGTTTATGAACTAAGTATACAATTTATTCGTGAACATTCCCCTGGTTAGCGCTAACAACGGTACAGTGATAGTTTGTAATGTTTCAAGTCGGTATCGTATTGTGTAAATAAATCGTAAACCCCGTTTTCACAATCATAATATGTTTCTGCTTGCAAATCAATTTCACGTAGCGACATTAATGTGGCTATAGTAAAATTTATATGACGGTTTACGTCACACGCCACGCCGCTTTCTTCCACATGAGTTGTGAGTCGATAACGCGCGTGCGCGGCCGGTCATAGTTCAAGGGACGGCCACGCGGAAATATCGCTCGTATCGTAATTAACCTCGAAGTTTTCTATTTACTTCAATATGGCATATATTGTTTTAATTTCAACGAACACTCCACGGAGCACCATGGGGTAATCGAGAAAATTACCTATCCAATATAATCAGAAATAGTAATCTCGAAAGGTTATCACTGTAACCCAGAACCAGAGCTTGCAAAATCGGGTTTGATTAACAATATTTTTAACATATCGAGAAAATTTCCACGCTTCAATAATCACGCTTTACGTATGAAACTTGAATTCACTCGTGACTAGATGACAATCATGTTTCGTTATTGACACGAGGTTAAGGAGTAACCTGTTAAAATTCATCTATAGACTAATAAAATTATCTATTGCTATCCGAAATCAAGCAACAAAGAGTAGAAATGCCATCTGAATAGGCTTTCGAATTGGGCGGCGCCGACAAAGGCTGTGTCATTCCATTAAGCCTTCTTCAAGAGGAGTCCGTGTGGCCCGTGGCGCGCGGCCACAAATGTAGCGCGATCGAATATCAAATCAATTCTATTATACTTTCATACAGAACATTTGACGACCTATTTGACGCATTGGTTTGTGCAATCGGTCACAAAGCGAAGAACCGCTCGAGCACTCATTGTACTTTCTATGTTCACGCGTGTCTTCGATAAAACACACAAACTGATGTACAAATGTTACTGCTACAAAATTTATATTTAGAAGTTGCGGTATCGTTTAGCAATTTAGTTTTTAATTTTTATCATTATTCATTTTAATTGTCGGTGGAATATTTGCCACTTTTCCCTATTCTTTGCTAGCTTTTTCACCTCCTGAAACGACACGCCTTCTGTCTTATTTTGCTAAACTAACTAAGCCTTGGTGTTGCTACATGCTTAAAAATTAACTCTTGTGTCGTGTAAGGTGAATAGTTTTTAGTAGGTGTTTTTTCTTATTTTAAATACAGTTCTTAACTCTGTTACTTTTCTTTGCTTTCACGTACACGTGTACATATTGAAAACATCGGAACGTCGGCACTCGGTAAAAGACAAATATTCTAATAACCAGTATGAAACAAGAGCCTCCCATTCAAGCAGCTGCCAACTGTTCAAACCATTGCTACGCCTTTCGGCATCGTCCCTGCGCCGAAAATGTACTGGTACATAATGAATGGAACAGAATATTTTATTTCTGTATAATGCCGTGTTTGAGAATGCCTAGAGCGACCTCATTCGTATTCTCACCGCGTTATGTACTGATTTGACGGATTCTTTCTTTTCTTGTAAGAAATGGAGTCTTTGAGTCCGTCGCCGCTTGGTCGGTAATGGAGTCGCTACTAAAGAAATCGGAAGCTAAGCTGGATTAATATTAATGAAACAGCTAGCAGTGTTCGGGTTAGTGTCATCCATTGGAACGGAAGAGATGGATGGAGCGGTCGGAGCCGCTTGATGTTTGGTGTTCCAGCTCGGATTTGCCGATATAATAGAAGATTCCACGGATTCTACGCAAAGCAAGCTAATTCGTCTGTTGTGTACGTTCAAAATTCAATCCTGTGCTTGCAAATTCTTATTAATAAGAATTTCCTTATAAAATATTGTCATTATTGTCGAATTACCTCTTTATTAGGTGCACTTGTTATTTTGAAATAAATTATGGACTTAATAAAAAAGTATTTAAATTAAAATGATTTTTAAGCCCCGGTAATAGGACCTAAGAACTTTGTTTTTTTTTTTCAGTTTTTGCTAAATGAGGGAGAGCCAACTGTTTACCTTTTTGTGGTCATAATGTCAATGACATAATTATGGATAGTCATAATTTTAAATAGCCTGAAACGTAAACAAGGCTATAGGTAAGTTTCGCTTTGATTTATACAACCTGTAAAAGTTACTTTATTAAAAAACGTACTGGCGATAAATATGACCGAAAACAAATTATGACTAAAAATAGTTATGGCAGACGATATAGACCCACTAAATAATCATTATTTTGTAAGCCTTTTCAAAAATAATTTGTAGTTGACTTTTTAACTTCAAATTATTTTGGAAACCGCTTACATAAACGTTGTAAATAAATATTCCCCATTTCCATTCCATAATTCCTTTCTCTACAAAGTAACTTGCATGAAGATTACTATAAATGCACATACAATAAATGCACCTCAATCCAAACTATAGATACAGCAATAGACGCATAAAACTACTAACGTCTAACTCGAATAATAATCGTTTATCGCAAAGTTGCAAGCCTCGGGTAATTGTGCTGGATTTATATTTTAATGGAACAATGATACGTTGATCGATGGTCCCACAGTACGTGAGCCATTTTACACGACGCTCGGGAAGATGGCCGTAACTGAAAATAGTAATGTCATTTTTGCTAAGTTTTTTATTTGCTATAGTTATTTAGCGTGGAAATTAGTACGAAGATATGGGTGGCGAATTTTGAATAGAGGATTTTAGAGAGTCGGAAACATCTTTCATGGATTTTAGAGGATGCTAAATTCTAAGCGACAACCGCAAAAATTTCATTATTGAAACGTGTATAATTGGACATAAATTTTACTACATCTTTACATAGACAAATACTAATCATTACTGCTAGTTAGTATTATCGGGTATAATTCCGAAGAGTCATAATTCCGAATTGATCAAAATTCCGAATATGTTTTGACTGAAGACTTTATTTTTTGATTTCGTTTATAAATTAAACATAACCTAACCTTCATATAGCAAATACATTATGTATTTAATCTAAGATAGCTCCTGTAAAACATAGCTTACAAAAAAATAAAAATGCGTGCAAAATGAATGTACGAAAAAAAAAACGGAATTTTAAGGTGTTTGTGTGTAGTGGGAAACATTTTTGGCAGTATAGAATATGGAAAGAAACGAGATTAGTAAGAGTTTTTTTCTAAGAAATTGGAAAAAAATTAAAGGTGGCTAAGTTTATTGAAATTATGCCTGTATAAGTTCCTATTGAGTGCCGACGGTCGCGAAATATGGCAAAGCTCGAGGCGATCGAGATTTCGATCGGTCGGTGCATTTATCCGATATCCGTTATCGAGCGATCTTATTCGTAATCGGTATGAAATTTATCTCGTTTACCAGTTTCCGAGTCTAATTTGAAACTAAACGTTGTTACTTTATTTTTTTAGTTTCGGTGAAACTTCCCAATTTAATTTTTTTGGTGAATTTTGATTGGTTTACAAAGAGACTGCAAACTTAGTTAAATGAAGTAATAGCACTGAACCGTGCATAATTTGTGAAGTTGTTAACAGTCTCGGTTGTTACAGTGAAGTAACTAGGTTCGAGCCCACCCACCGCCAAGCAGCCGTGTTCGCATTGTTGTGTTTCGGTGTGGACATGACAACCGGTGAAATTATTAGCATAGAGGCATTCCATCTTCGTCCTCAGGGTTGGCAACGCATTAGAAGTCTCAGGATTGCAATCTTGAGATTGTAGTCTTGAGAATTCAAATGTCTATGGGTCTCAGATCCTACTTATCATCAGGTCGCCTGAGTGTTCGTGTGCCTTCACCTTTCCATAAAAAAAAAACAAAAACATTTTGCAAAAAACGAGTCCAAAAAATATATGCAGAACAACCTAACGATAATTAATCCAAACGCACTCTTAACCAGCCTAATGAATCGAAACTCCCAGTAAGCATTCGTAATATCCTAATATCAATTTGTTTATTAATAGATCTGCATGAGTAATGGCAAGTAAGCGCCCGGAGGCTGGAGGGGAGGCATTTCGCCGCGCGGGGGGCGGGGGCCGTCATATTATGCGGCTAAAAGAGCCTGTCGGTGCCTTTGATGTGCTCGCGCGCCGGTGTGTGTGCGATGCGCGTCGGCCCTTGATATGAATGTGACTAAACTTTGATTATGGTACTGAACTCTTTATAGAGGTCAAGATTCTGGTAGACATGCTGTTGATTAATCATAATATGCAACGACTATTATTTTAACTAAAAATATGTTTAATAGAATCATCTTTTTTATTGCAAAATGTGAAATCTATGTAATCAGAGTATAGTACAATATTGATGGTGATAAGGAAAGATAGTATAATTATTGTGGAGCTCTATTTCAAAAACGTCGTGAGGTTTAAAAAATGTAGATGATATCTTTGAAGTAGTTAAACACGCATAATTTTTACATAACATACATTAACATAGGTCACATATTGTGCATGTCTGCAGCACCCTTGAATGCAAGGAAAATTACAAGGTGCGCAAGAGTTGCCGATCAGTATCGCGCATCATCGCGTCAGTCACCTAGCCGCGGGCGCATCTGATTGCGCGCGTCGTCGAGCGCATTATGCGATTTTATATCGATTTATCTATCTTAAAACGATACAAGAACAAACCAATCGATTTCTTTAAGATCAAGATTATGGCAATAATCGGCACAAAGCTGTTTTATAAATTACTCGAATAACGTGTTGATTAAAAAAACAAAATCAATGATCATTTTCACACAAATCATTGAGCATGGCGTTTGCGACAATAATCTCCTTTCGGCTTTGCGCATTAAACAAATGTTTTCTGACATCTAAAGCATATCGGCGCGGCTGTGACACTAAGTCCGACTTACATCGAAAAGTCGTATAAATTGGAGTCGAATTAAAAATTTAAGACATTTTTAATAACTCGACGCTGACCGCCCGGCGCGCTGGTGATTGTGACTCACTGGCATAAAGGACGGACTAGTTTTTTTTTTTATTTCAAACGGCTTGAAATAAATTTAGTTCTGCCAATTTTGATTTCGCAATGATTTATTCAGGTTTTTCTACGAGTATTACTTTGTAAGCATTTTTGATTTTGTAAGCGAAGTGGTAAGCGATTTGTTGGTGTTCAATTTGATTATGTACAGTCACGAACTTAAATTTGGGACCCATTTTAGGTCCAAAGTCATTCTGACATTCTACAACAATAAGGTTGAGTCTCCTATAAGTTACAAATGCTTTGGCATCTCTAATGACATTGACGACTTCAAACCTATTTTTCTTGAAATGGGTCACAAATTAACGATCGCGATAGTACAGGAAAGTTTTCTTTTTGTTTAAGTTTCTAAATGTCAGGTTTTCCAAGTGATTATCAAAAGTTGATACAGGCTTCTCAAAAACAAGGAATTAAACTAATTATATTAAGCGACACTTAAATCATTCTTGAAGACATTCCAAACATGACGTAGAGTTGTGAAGAAAAAATGAGTTCGTCGGCATTCTTCAATAGCACGGGCTCTCTTTCACACCAAACCCTTCCGCATACATTTATCCCTTTCTGATTTTAATTTAGCTTAGACGAAGCAGGTCATAAGTCGGAGTGACATTTTTAACAATGCAGTCGAAATGTTTTCGTATGGTAATGATTTATGTGTAAAACCGTCAGTGCAAGAGCTTTTTGGAGCAGTATGCGTTGTTATTTATACACGGAGCCTTTGAAACAATCTTTAAAGTGCAGCCGCGGGAAACAATGGAATATTTAATTTGAGAATACCTATAGGTCCGATTATGTGTGTACCGTGGGCTACAACCTGAAGTTGCGGAACGAGCTCTACGATAACATTTAAAAGTGTGAGAATGTTGGCTTCCGTTTCATACCCAACGTAAAATCATAAATTTTAGGGACCATAAACTACAACAGTCCCAAGTCAGAAACGGTTATTCTCCAAACCGAACTGTCGTCGGCTGTCATAAAAATAACGATACGGGGAAAGGACATTTGAAAACAAAAGTTACTCAAAACTTTATGCGGGGTAATAATTTCTTTTTAAACTAAAAGCTTTAGCTGTTTTGTAAGAGCGCGATGTTTTGAACTCAAAAACTTGTTCCGTAAATTTAAATTTTGCTTTGCTTAAGTTTTTACTTGTTAATGTTTAAGTGTTGCCCATTACACAAAATTAGATTGAGAAATAAATGACAATCGTTTTGTAAACTTATTTTATCATCCAACTTAGACTTGTCTTAGATTTATACTATTTAGATAGGCATACTTTTAAAGTACACAACATTGTATTCTATTAAAAAAAAAAAAATTCAAAAGAGCCAACGATAAGTTTAACTTCATTGTTCTTTCTACGATCATTATCATCTTCATATCTGGCGAGCCACGTTTACTGGCGTACATGCTATAGGGTACTCCAAAAATTTATATGACGATCGGTCCTTTAAAGTAACCGGTGTTTTTAGAGTAATAATTATTGCGGCCATCTTGTAGGTTTATAGATATACAGTAAAAGACGATAATCGAATGTTTAGATTATTTATATCATCACCAAACAGCCTTGTCATCCTCAGAAATACCTTTTTCATCTCCTTCCACTTCTCGGCTTCAAGATTTTAGTCAACACATGCAATAACAATATTGCAATTGTGAAACGCAGGATTTATCAAGATAAAAAAAAATACTTCATTAACCTACGTTGAAACCTACGTGCGATCGTCACAATCATCAGAAACTTCGTATTTTCGTTGTAATTTCTCTAGATACTATGAAAAAGCTACTAATGAAGTAAAAATTCAAATGATTGCTAAATCCTCATCAAATTTCAATTTATAAACAAAGTTTTGTGTCAAACTAGATCAAGATCATTTAGAAAGGCACAAAGATAATATTACAATAGAACCGTGTCCAGCTCGTGACAGAAATTTGTATTGATCCGGAGAAGACAAAAAGCTTTTTTTAACTTGTCCTTGGCCATTTCGGATCGGCTTTAACAAGGTCCTGTTAACGAACCTATATTCTATGCCACTTTATAGCCGCCGAAAACGCGCGAGGATGAAATATTGTTATATTGCTACCAATAAACAGCAATTTAGGTTTTTATCTCTTGATTTTTTTGTTCTGGCTTGCACAACCGGTTATTATGTCAGACGTTTATGTTTATAGTATTTATAACAACAAAACATCTATATCATCATTAAGTTGTTTTAGGAAAAAAACAATCCTTTTCTTTTGAAGTTCATCATATACCTAAAGCTTGAACTTAAAGCAATTTTACAACAAGGAAGTTATTAACAATGTTCACACTTTTCTTAATTAAAACTAAATACAAGTCATTTTACAACGTGTTTAAAACATACTGCAGATAATAAACTCATTTCTTATTTTGAAAAGAGTTGAAATATAACAAGTAATAGTTTAGTTAATAAGTTTACCTACTCAAAACATCCACAACCATAGCCTCAACATCATCAACAGCTTTTATATTGAGGGCAAGTCAAAAATAAGCAAATAGATGATAAGCACCAATTAATAAAGCCATGATATTATACCTATACTTACTTATAAATTTTAATTGTTACCCAATTACAAATAAATAGAAGGCGCTTTGAACAACTAGGTAGTCCAGAAAGAGATTCTAACAGCTCGATCAACGACGGAACTACTTGGAAGCCACACAAAATGTGTTTCAAAAAATCATCCACTTAGAATTCAAATTTTAAATTGGTTATCAAGAAGACGAATATCCTGTTATTAATCCCATCAAGTCCAAATCACCAAAAATTCTGAAACCAGCATCTTCAAAGACTTACCTTGAAATGAATATCCTGTGAAGTACGGAGTCATGTTCAATGTTGAAACAGCCATCGACACCAAGGTAGCAATGCAGCAGCTTCTAGCACCAGATCAGTCCAAACACAAAAGTCCCGAAGACCACTGAGTCTCACTATCACAAGTTGCACGCAGACATGATAACCCAAAAGAACCGGCGTGTATCGAATCCGTGTTGCTTTCAAGACAGCCCAGTGCCCACTGACGTGTGATGTAAAGATGTATTTCGACTCTCAAGTGTAATCTTTCACAATCAGCGGTGCAACAAAAAATGATCAAACTGGCCGCCTCCGCAGCCTTCGAGACCCCTCCGCCTGATCACTTGTCTCTTTCTGCCGCCCGAACGGTTACATCGGATACAATCGAACCAAACTCAAAATCTTTATTTAACTCACAAAATTCCTTAAAAACAATAGTAAACTGATCAATAATATTGAACTGATCTGCTATTGAAATGATTTCCTTGTTAGATTTGAAATTTGCTGGTTTTAATGTTTTTAAAAACGTTTCAAATTTTGAAGCGGCCGGTGAGAGAACGAGACGGTATGAGCGGTCGGATCCAGTGTCTTCGAGCCGAGCGAGGAGCGCTTACATTAACAATGTGTGAGTCGCGCCTGAGTCGCTGTTCCGTGACGAAAAACACGAGGCGTGTTGCCACAACGATCTATGCCTACAGCGACCACGGATTGGTCAAAATTTATTTAGGGCGGAGTTTAAGCGCACACTATGAAAATCAAGCAATGTTTCTGTGTGAGTTAATTGCATTGTTGATCTGTGTTCGTGTAGTAGATTTTTATTTCGAATGTTATATTTTTTCAGCGATAGGTGTAATAAATAGCATAGTTACTTTGACGACATGAATTTATTTATTCGTTTTTGTTACTTGCCACAGGTGATTAAATAAAAAATAAAGAATAATGAGTGGCTTTCTGTTACTCAGATACTGAAAAACTTAGAATAGTTCATTAATGTAATGATTTTAATCCTAATGATAACCTAAATAAAAAAACGTCTAACAGTTATTTTAAATTAATACAAGCAATAATAACCATGGCTGTTTTTACATTAAATCCAGTAACAAAAAATCTAAGCAGTCATCCCATAAGGTAAAACGTAACAAAAATAAACAAAATTTGCTTTAGTTAGGATTTGCAGTTGCATCCTTATCCGCGAGAAGCACTTAATTCTATTTGAACAGCGGAAGGAAGGCAGCGTAGGCGCAGTATATTGGCGATGGGCGGACGCAGATAGTAAGATATTTAAAAAAAAAAATGTTTTTTTTCTGACATGATGTGTGTAATACAACTTTGTATGGCCATTCATACGAGGAAATGTAGCCAAATTTAAAATAAAATATGATAATAGTAATTGGAACAATTTCTTTGGAAGAATCTATTTGACTGAGCGAAGTTTTTTTTAGAGTCAACTCAGTGGGCAGGGCATTCGTATGTTTGTCTGTTCGACGACAACTCAAGTATTGTTGATCCGATCCTTATGGAATTGGAAGAAGCGTAATGAAGGTACATACTCGTAGGTACAGTTATAAGTTCGAAGATATGCAGAATCAGTCGGGAGGTTACAGACTATTCGTTTTTAGGGTTCCGTAGTCATCAAGGAACCCTTATAGTGTCGCCATGTCCGTCTGTCCGCAGTTTAACTCATAGACCCTTGGTACTACACTCAAAAAAATGAGAGCCAACCAAGAGCGATTTTCTCTTAGTTGACATAAAATGAATACAATAGTTATGATATTTGCTATGTAAACCAAAGCTGTTAGTAACAACAGCAAGTTCTTTGGTGATTCAACTAACATCTTAGTTGATGTATTTAACGTCTTGTTAGGCTCGTATGGAATCAAGACGCCTATGCAAAACAATCACAATCTTGTTAGAAGCGACCAATTTTTTTTTCAGTGTACAAAGCTTTAATCTGGCACAGTTATACAGTTATAAAGTTGAAAAAAAAATCTTGGAAAAAAATACGTGTCGAGCAAAAGGTATTTTTTTACATAATAACATCGAGTGTATATTACATAGCTCTTAAAAATCTTTACCGGTTTTTTTCAATTTTTTTTCTTTTTTTTAGTGTATATTTAATTAGATTAAAATCATACATCAAATAAGAAACTAAATTCTCGACGTTATATAGTTATTACAGGTTTTAAACAAACAAACTGTAATTACAATTCGCTCTTACTGTTTTTTTATATGGCAGGTACCTACTTAAGTATTTATCAGTATGAAAACTAATCCAACCCATTTCTTAGTGAGCGTGTGTGCGAGTGTATGTGTATGTGTGTTTTCAATAAAACTTTTGAATACAATTATAATAATTAAATATGTCTGACAGAGTTCCATACAATTTGACAAAACTAAACCGTACTTAAAGGCCCAGCCACACCGCTTGCGTGACGTGCACGTGCACGTGCGCGTTTGCTGTCCACTGCGTTGTATAGTATCAATTCTCATTACGACATGTCACTATACAACGCAGTGGAAAGCGAACGCGCACGTGCACGTGCACGTCACGCAAGCGGTGTTTGGGCCTTAAAACTAAAACTAACTAGAATTATCTTTTCGCGCACGTGGCCCTTAAGTCGTGCTGTCTCGCTCTCATGTTTACCAGATTGTCAAAGGGCTCTATTCTACTCGGTAACACCATATTGCTATTGACATGCTATCATATTGTTTTTTACTCGGCCGCCGCCATTACTGTCAAGTAAATAAGAGCTATCAAAACTTTGACGATATGATACGTCAAAAGCAAAATGGAGGAGTAGAATTAACTTAACCCCATTTTACAATTAACTTAACATTTAGGCAATAACCAATGAATCATTAACATAAATTCAATCGGCCAGAGAATTTCATTATCTCTAATGAAAGAGTTCTAAATGCAATTTGTTTAGTTTCAACCAACACAATCGATGCCGAGGACTCCTTTTCGTGTCTAATTCGGAAGGAGATCGTCGAGTTCGGATCAGACGTGAAGTGAACGCTACGAGGTCACGTTGCACCACAGTGCAGCGTCGCGCAGAAAGTTGCATCGGGGCTGCGCAAGCGCATCGTAACATCCGGCTTTTTAAATCTCGGTGCAAACAGATGCAGAATGCAAATGCAGTGAGGTCAAGCGGGGCTATTCCGACGGAGGAGTAAATGATTCACTTAATTTTTTCAAGAGATTTCAACGTCTTAAGGAACGCAACGTGTTGTACGGTGACGGCATACCAATGTTGGACACTTTTAGCTGAAGTCACCAATAATGGACATTTAACTCTTAATTCAAAGATCGTAAGGTTACAAATTGATTTTCTCTAAATAATAACCCTTATCTTCTGTTTCACATGAATCAAGTGTGCATCATTCATGGTCCTTAACTCCTTGTTCATTAGTGGTTCCATCACCCTACATACATGGGGATTTTGTATGTATTAGTAGAAAGTTATTACCTAAGGTCTGTTCATCCTTACTTGTCTTATATAGTAAACAACTTTCTAACCTCAAAATGAACCTTTTTTGGATAAAACAGCTATTTTAAACAAAATAAAGCAATCACAGACAATACATTGGCCAAGTGATGTCCAAAATGTTAACTCGGTTTACTTCATTTACGATAAAAGAGCTGTTTTATCCAAAAATGGTTCATTTTGAGGTTAGAAAGTTGTTTACTATATAAGACAAGTAAGGATGAACAGACCTTAGGTAATAATTAATATTCTCCTCGAACTACTTACAGGTAGTTTCATATTATCTGTCCTCGGATTTCGCACAGACTGCTAAATTAATTGAAACTTCAGACAGGAAGTTTGAAGAGCATGCTTAAGGCGCTTTCTCAACAAATTCAGATCTAATATTATATTTTACATTTTAGTAGGTACTTAAGAAAATATAACAAATATATGTACTGTCATACAAACTCATGGTGTTATTGTTTATTGATACATAATTGAATTTATTTTTTAACTATACATCTAATTATGGTATACCTACATAGTAATAATATCCATACATCCATAAGCAAATCATCTCTATTATTTCGCCAGTCAAACTTCGCCTTTAACTTTCGCTTATTATAAATTCAGACATCCCGACTTCTCGTGCAATGACAAGTAATATTCACGTTTCAAATAACTAGTAATATAGCATCGAGAAAACTAATACCTGGAGTTTCCCTTTGACGAGCTTTGCAATTTGATATGACTCGATGTCACGTTCACTGTGCACTGATTTTAAATTCTAAAATAGGAATGGGAAAACACGAATAGAAAATTCGCGTCAAAAAAATATTTATTTGGAAAAAATCTAACATCCACGGACCCTCTCTCTCAGTTTATATAATTGGCCATAAATTTTGTCATCGTTAAATGGATACTGTAGATAAATGTTTTAAAAAACAAAAAACCGACTTCAAATACGCAAAAAATAACTTCTTTTAAAATTGTAGGTACTTAATAGGTTAGGCCACCTGAAGTTGGCGACCACAATATTTTCAACAAAAAAGCCGACATCAGTTGGACTAGCCAATTAGGTACCTATAATTTTAAAAGAAGTTATTTTTTGCCTTTTTGAATTTTATTTTATACTTTTTAGTGACGCCTTTTACGAAGTCCCACTTCTTGCTTAATATGAAACATTAAGATATTTCAAGCGCGCCGCAAGCAACGCCGCGGGAAAGTCATAGTCATATTTCAACAAGTAAATATTCTTCGTTGTAGTCGCTCAACTATCTTAATCGAGATATCTTATCGCCACCCCTGAAATCAGTACCGTTGAGGAGTTCCGGTGGCCATCCGTGGTCTTCATCATCAGTTTCACTTCACTAAATGATACTTTCTGAATGCAAATGCTGGACTTATTACTAAAAATACTAAAATCGCTATATGTTTGCCTACATTATTTGAGGAGTTCCCTCAATTCCTCACTGATTCCCTCATCAGATTCAGATTTGGTGACAATGGGACCATCTCGGAAGTATATTCTATCAAACTAAAACAGAATTTTAAAAATCGATTCACAATTGATGGAGTAATCGGTGAACATACATTTAAAAAAAAAACATACAGTGGAACGTATAACCTCCTCCTTTTTTGAAGTCGGTTAAAACAGGATACAACCCTGTGATAAATAGCGTTTGGTTATAAAAACCTTTAACACGCAGCGCAAGTACGAAGTCCATAACATCTTATTTGTCTTAATTCGTTTACCGTTTTTTTGTAACCTAAAAATGCTCCTTTTTCGCCTAAAATCCCAATTTCCTCATTAAAAAAAACTATCAGTGATATAAAATCGGGATAATTATGTGCAAAATGTGGTATCTAGTTGCCTTATTTACTAGAAAACGGCCGTTTTAGCCAAAAGAGATGGATTATAGCTTGGTAGTGACCCTGCCTATGAAGCCAAGGGTCAAATCCCGGTAAGGGCAGATATTTATGTGATGAGCGCAGGGATTTATTGCTGTCTTGGATGTTTTCTAAGTATTTATCATTGTTCAGTACCCACAGTACTAGCCTAGAGTTTAGTTTGGGACTAGGTCAATTTGTGTGAGATTGTCCCCTGGTATTTAATAGTGTAGCCTTATTTATTATTTCGAGTTTTGACTAAATAAGGCCTGATTTGTCAATGTCCAGATAACAGTAACTGTTGGGTAAATTTTATCTTGGTAAGGACCAAGCTAAAATTTACCCAACAGTTACTGTTATCTGGAAATTGAAAAATCAGGCCTAAGACAAGTAAAATGGAACGGAACGGAAAACGTACAGTCGGCCTTATAAGTAACTGCACACTTTTGTACCTTGTCAATTTAACGCCTTTGACAGACTAGTGCAGTAGTTCGAACATGACATTAAAGTGACAAAGGACTACAGAGTGCAGCTACGTATACTCTAAAGTGGGTCAAAATACGAAGTCGAATCGAACAAGCATCGGCTCATTACCGCGAACCTTGGACTCGGCAACATTTTAATTAAAAAAAACAACGCTTCATCGATCCCGCTTTCAAAACCCTTAATTAATGCCTTGATTACACACAAGTACTTATTTATTTGTTTTTACTCTTGCGAAATCTGTTAGTATTGTTTCGTTATCGGCCTTCTAATTTTGTGTAACAGAAAGGCCGTGGCAGAATAAGGGACCATCTTGTGCCTTAATAGCTTTTCAGCCTGATTTTTATTCCGATGATGTGCCACGTCATTAGTAAGTGCTATTCTAAATTTCAGCATTCTCCGCTTAATAGCTGTTTTTTTTTACTAAAACCGATTTTTTATGAATTTTTCCATTTCAATGGAACGAATTCTTTCGTTCTTTACACAAAAAATATAAATTCTAAAACAGGGACACCTTAATTTTTTTGACTAATAATACCCCTTTTATAGCTCAATATATGATATAGCTAATTAACGGGGGTATTATTAGGCAAAAAAAATGAGGTATCTCTGTTATAAAAGTTCAAAAAAAAAAATTGTCACATGTAATTTTTTTTAAACTATACGGTAACAGTATGTCCACGGCAATATTGTTTTTTCGTACTTTTTACCACGAGTGGCGATAAACGCGGATGGAGTCGCGAGCAACAGCTAGTGATTTCATATTTCTTCTGTGAACCTATTAATTCCAATTTCGTTAGTAATTTTTGCTGTCGTTTTTCTATTTCATTTAACTGAAAGTCCTTCATTAAGTAAGTCAAAAGTTATGTCGGTCTAATTGATTTCAAACCCCTCATTAATAACAAAGGATACCAACTTCACAATTAAACTCAGCTCTAATTAAAAGTGAACAAATGCCAAACCCAACTGGATCCTAAAATAACAACTCGTCTCGAGGATTATCTCCCAATTATTTCCCGCGTCGCAAAAACGTTCCTTTGCTTATCCCAGTAATTAGTTGACACTTCACGCACTATTAAGCCGCTTCATACGATACACCGCAGACTTGACAAAAAAGGCGTGAAATACGCGCTGAAACCGCAGCGCGTACGCTTCAGGGGCCATTACACTGCAAAGACGCCGCTGAAGCTGCGCATGCGCTTCCGCGCCGCACACGTCGCGTCAGTCGTGTTGTTTTTTATGTCTGCGATGGTAACAGATGTACTGTGAAATAAAATGTTATAGAATAAACAATTATAAATATCAAGGGACGATCTCATATAAATTGACCAAAAATAAGCTCTAGGCTTGTACTTTGGGTACTAGACAACGATACAAATAAATAAATGTCAGAACTCTAGGCTACGGGTACTAGACAGTTCTCTGCCTTTCGGCAGAAATACGAGTATGTTTGGCAAAATGTATCGTTTGCCAACCGTTTCATTTGTCAACCCCTTTTTCTTCTGTAAATACTTGCGATACCTTTGGTACTTGGGTCAGTGCGCCTTATTAGCCCCAACGAATTCCGGTGGCAGATGGACCATCGGTACACTAGAGCTCATGCCAGCGTAATATCTAAACCTACACTGTCCCAAGTACAGTTAAATAACCTTCACGCTTATCTCCCAAGGGGTAGGCAGATACTATGGAACGCCAGGTCTAAACATACAACTTTCGCATCCTCTACATTCTTCTTCTTCTTAGCGTGTCGACAGCATGTCATATATGAGCTGACCAATATTCTGCCACGCGAACGGCATTGCTAGTGGCTGCAGGAGATGCGCCATGGACTGTGGTGAGGCGCCGCAGCTGCAGTGGTCCTCAGCGTTATAGCCTTACCAAGTTTTCTCGGCATCTACCTCTACATTAATCAACCCCTTTCGGCCCTTATTCAGTACATCGCGAATCGGATAACTGTATCTGCGTCTAGGGCCTCCCCTGCCAACATTACTCACTCTTACTCGTCATACCTCTTTTGCAACTCTTCTTTCATCCATCGTTTCTAAATGACCAAAAAAAAATCAATTCGATCTCTTTACGTCTTCTATCAGTCCACATTGTCGTCATCATTCTCGGTACTTTTTTCAGAAATCACATTTTCCTTTTCCACATCATTGCCTTGAACTTTTTAAAAATAAAATCCACCCAAGGAGGTCTGATACGAAACCTCTGTATAATTACAGAACTATTTTAAACGGTTCCTAACCACGCGATATACGAACTCGTTCTATGATCTAACACATTCAATACCATAACCTCCGATTTAGAAAAAAATATGACCAAATTAGTAGTCCTTGGCATTTTGTGTTCAAGTAAGAATAAGACTCAAAGCCTGAGAACACGCGCAATTAATCGTTTTATTAAATCCCACTATTGTAAACGTTTTGTTGCGTCTGTCAGTTCGTTAATCATTTTCATTTGAACGTCAACAACTGTGCTAATTAATTCGTGTTTTGATTTTGGATCATGTTGTGATTGCAATTTGTTTACGTTATCTTGATTAAGAACGTTAGTAGCTGACGATATGTAAACAACAGTACCCTTACCATGAGTTACAATTAACGTACTCGCTTGCGAGTCGAAGCTCTGTCCCTCGCAGACCTCGCAAGTATTCTTAGGCTGCGTTTCCACCAGAGCTATGCGAGGCAGCTAAGCGGTGTTGCGATAGTGAGGCTATTAAAATAAAATAATCCCATTGGTAGATTTTTCCTCGCAAGACCGCTTAGCTGCCTCGCACAGCTCTGGTGGAAACGCAGCCTTATAGAGTGCGAGGGATAGAGAGTTCGACTCGCTGGCGAGTACGGTAATTGTAATTCATGGTAAAGATAGAGGCGTTAAACTTATGTATCGAGAATGCAAACGAGCACACCGGGCCACCTGTGATGGTAAGTCGGATGTGATACCCATAAACTACATTCTCAAGACTACAATTACAAGACTGCAATCCTACAACTGCAAATGCAATTGAGGACTTGCGTGGAATGCCTTTGTGTAATTAATTTCAGCGGTGTCGGGATAAGTCCTAATACCGGAACGCAACAATGCGAACGCTTGGTAAATTAAAGGATAAGGTGGTGGTAGCCATCCAGACGGACCCTGGACAAGGTCCTACTACCACTAATAATTGTAACATTATGTTAGGGCGCGTCGTGAGTTGAAAACAATAAAATAAAAGGTAAAGCATGAAAAAACAAATAAATTGAACTACAAACATCCAAGGATGTTATTAAAACACGTAGGCTCAATTGCATATGCAGAAAAAGGAGCCCCGCCAAGCGGGGCTTCAGGTACTAAAACAAAAGCTGACGAGAACATATTTTTCGGCTACGTTTATCTTTTCATTTATCATTTGTTTATTTATTTAAGTACATTATATTACAATAATTATCAGGATTCCCCACACTAGGCTATGCCTGTATGACGGGCATTTAGGATACATATGGAAAGTATGAAATTAATGTTATTTTACACTTTGGCTGAACGTTTTACGTTTACATTCGAGTAAGTAGTTTTGGTGTATGAATTGTTAACTTAATAATGCATGAAAAAAAATCCGAAACATGAATTTTGAAGGATTTTGAGATTGCGTTTTAAACAAAACCTAAACCAATTTCTAACAACCAATCCAATCAATATCGTAAACAGCTCAAAACTTAATTGAAACATAAAAAAACTTAATTGTTTAAGCGGATCGTTGTATAAACGACCTGTGAGTCATATCGCTAAAAAAACGTTTATATCTCGACTAATTTGGAGGCGGATAAAGCGCAAAATACACACCGTTGTAATACACTGAAGTGTAACTAACGCTGCATCAATTTAACAACAATGTTAACTCATTGATGTAAAGCGATATTTTAATGCATTAGATATTTTCGTATGACAAACAAAATCAATAAGGCACTCAACCTCTATAAAGTATAAGGTTTATAATAGCATAATTATATTTTTACGACCGAGTTTGGTCTTACAGAATGAAGGATCAGCCATTATCTGAAGTCGATGACATCTTGAATTACATATTGGTTTACTTTATTATTCTTTACTTTAGCATTTTACGATACCTTAAGAGTCAAACCCCCTTATAAATGTACAATAATTGTATTTTAGTTAATGTAAGCTTTGTCACTATCTGACAAATCCAATCGTCACAATGTAAGACAAGGCCGAAACATGTTTTAAGCATACTTTAATCATTGTGCGTTTATGAATGCATCTTGTATTGCGAGAACGTTATAGTTAGCGAGAATGTCTAGGATTAACGTAAGAGCGCTTTTATCTATATCAAAAAAAAAAAGTTTTCGCAAATCGTTTACGTTATCGTTATGTGTCTTGTCTAGGCTTTCTGGTGTTTTGAATTGAGAATATGATAAAGAGAATACTCTGTTAGGTATTTTAATATTCTGATATTTTAAGAGCGAACGGTCGTTTATAAAATTTAATATGAAACATAATACCTTTGATATTTAGCTATTACAAATTGAAAAGGGTTTATAACTACGTGATTATGGAAAGGAGGGTTTACCTTAGAATATCGTAACAATAGCGCTATGGAAAGGGCAAAATGCCGCCTGAATTAATATCGCTTCTGCAGGACATTGAGAGCAATCTGTCATCTTAAAACGAGAAGTTGTTAGATTAAATTCTTAAGGAAAATGTAATAAAAATTATGATCCTAACTTTATACTTAGCTTTTAGTGCAGGGTCCGTGTTATTTTTTAACCTACCGCCAAACAGCAGTGTTTGTATTGCTATGTTCCGGTATGTGGATAAGATAACCGGTGAAATTGTGAATATAGAGTCATTCCATCTTGGTATTGAGGGTTAGCAACGGATTTTCAGTCTTGTGTTTTTTTTTTAAGCTTTTTATTCACTCGTAATGTATGTATGTTCGGGTTAAATTTTGCAAGGATTAACTATGATGTCATTGATGAGAATTTAACCTCGTAAGTAGGGAATGCAAATTAACCGGTTATTAACCGTTTTTGTATGAAAATAACCGGTTAAAATCGGTTAAAACCGGTTATTTGCATTCTCTACTCGTAAGGCCCAGTGTGCAATAGGATGTATATAATCAAGGCTATTTAATTTGAACTGTGTTGCAATGAGAATAAGGTTTATTTTCCTATCTCCATAAACTGAAAATGGCATTATCGAACAAACGTAATTGAACTTTATTGCATTGACGGTAGATTCAAAGTCCCGATCACAAAAAACTCCCTGTTTGTAGTATGGTGGGCCTTACGAGGATAATATGGCACCATCAAGCGAGGGCCCTGCCAAGATGCTTAACGCTAACTAGCTTTTCTATTCGATTCGTTTTAAAGTAGATGACTTCATACGAAAAGTCACGTGATCTACCAGTGACGCGATTGGTTTAAAAACGAAACGAATAGAAACGCCAGTTAGCGCAATGCATCTTGGCAGGGCAGGGCCCTCTGGTCTGTTAATGGAGTCGGAAGGTGGCCATAGGACTTCTGCTATACTTATCGTAGACCCACCGTCTTTGGACTCATTAGTATGTTCTTGATAAGCAGATAATTATATTGAAAAAAAGAACTACATTCGGCAACAAAAGCTTATGTACCAAAAATGATTCTTTCACACAAACTTTTGTCTCCTATATTTTTTTTCTAAAAGGTTATAGAAAATATTCCAGCGATTCCCAAGAGAAAAAAATGCTAAGAAGAACAAGCGCAAGCAACTCAACGATTCAGGAGGTTATAGCATAAATGATTCGAACTCTCACATGACGCGTTGTCAATTGTTACGGATAATTCGGTTGTAGGCGGTGCACGGTGACGGTTGCAAAGGTTAAATCTTACGTTCTAAATAACCTCAGAAATTATGGACTTACATACAATACAATACAATACAATACAATACAAAACACTTTGCTCAAACACCACATATACCAAGTAACGAATATACAAGAAACTAAAATATAGATTACATAGTGAGTCAACAGGTGGTCTTATCGCTAAATAGCGATCTCTTCCAGACAACCTTACAAAGAAGAGATGGTTAAATATAAACAATAGAAATAGGCAGGCGGTGCAAACTGAATTAAACAATACAGCATACATACATACATACTACTGTTTCTCTTTCTAACTTTCTAATAAAAACACAAAAAAACATGGTACTAAAATTTAAAAAAAACTAAATGACTTCGATAATTTAATAATAATTACAAAGTACGGGATATTAAGACCAACAATACAATTTCCGTTTCGGTCCCAACCCTTTGACACAAGCGAGAATTATTCAATGCCCGGATCTCCAAATCCCTTACGAATATAATGTCGAAAGGAGCCCGTGGCCCTGCACGCGTTAATAGCTAGTTAACTCTACCCAAAACGTAATTATCAACCAACGTGTCTCTTTCTCTACACTAATCTAATTTTCAACTATCATAGTTCCTCTCTGTCTGTTTCCTCGTACCTGACAGTGACAGAGGACCCGTTCACCCGGCGATCCCTATAGCAACCATAATTCAAGCCACATGGCACGGGTTCCGTCCGTAATTATTCTAATTTGATATGCTTTATACAGTTCCACATTAATTACTCACCTACAAATAAAGCTTTGTATATATTTTATATCTAAAATATCAGTATGTAATATTTATCGCAAAAATATTTACGACCTGAGTTAGACCAATATAATAGAAGCCTTAAGGCTTCAAAAACGCAGTTGAATTTTCAATGACAGTAATTTTATCTAATAATTTAATACGCTTCAAGTGAAGGTTGTAATAAAATATGAGCCGGTGGAATATTTATATTCCGAACAAATAAGATGACGTTCAAATTTTATTAAATTATTTAAAAAAATAGGTAAGCTTAGTTCAGTTTCAATCGCTATGAAAATTCACGATGTCTTCTAAAGAATTAAATGATTAAAAGTACTTGTAAATATGTAAATTGTGGAGATCCTTGGAAAAGGCTTATGTCCAGCAGTGGACTATTTTCACGTGATCTTGTAAAAATAATGAGCCGAAAAAAAAATGGAACATAAAATAATACAGCGCTCTCCAACAAGCAATTGTTTCTTGTCCCCATTTGGAATTGTTCCTATATTTGACTCCAATTCAAAAATCATTTTGTTGATTACAAATTAAACATAAATCCATACAAATGAAAAAATTAAAAGTTAGGGAGATCTTACCACTGCTTTCATCAAAGCGCCGATTCAAAGAATCTAACTTTGAAAGCTCAATGTAGTATCTAAATTCCCTGCATTTATTCCATCCTTTTCCATCAAAGGTAGAAAAACAATGGCCAATGTTGTGCGGTGATCTTCATTGCCCGAATGGCGATGGGCAGCGGTGGTTACTTTTCATCGAGTCACCCGATTTGGCTCGTTTGACTTTTCTACCATTAGGTAACTTTTTAATTGGTATATAAAAATCCCAATACAACGGTGCCCCGTTCTTTCAAAGCTGATATATCTGAAAGATTTCTATGAAATCTAGCTAAGAATCATCCCGATTTACCAACAAACAAACAAATGAGCAAATTTAATGTATTTTATTAGCAATTAATATGATAACGTAATAATTCTAAACTGAGATATAATTTACTAATGAATAAATTTGAATATGAATATGAAAATGAAAATGATCCATCCGTTTAGGGGCTATGATACCACAGATACACACATATAGACCCATACACAGATGTACTTTCGGTCCAATGGAACCCTGGCCCACCATAGAACGTTGTCACAGTGACGTTATAATAGTATTAGTTTATGTGACTGTACATAATGAAGGGCATTAAACACGACTGCCTTCGGCTCGTTTCATAATAACATCACACAAGTGTTTTAATGCCTAATTATCAGTGATCGGACGGAATAGGTAGGCAATTGTACGGGATTTCGGTGTGTAAGCTTAGTATGGATATAACTTGTAATCCCGGATTTTCACTTTGAAAAGTTTTAAAGTTTGTGTTTGGTTTAAAATAAATATCAGGGGACATTACACAAATTGACCTAGCCCAAAATAAGCTCAAAAAAGTTATTAATTTATAATTTTGACAATTATACTGCTAGTAAAAAGTTGGTATTGACGAAATATGTAGACTTTTTAATTTCGACATTCTTGCAAATTAAATACCTTATATATACTTCAATTAATATCATGCCAAGAAAATATTCTGTGAAAATATACGAATCCCGGAATCCCGGGTCTTATCCATATTATTTATGATGTTTGAGGTCATTCACCCGAAATTGCACTACCTATTCCGATCACTGCTAATTATGTCCAGTTACATATTCGCACCTTCAGAACAATAGTGACCTAAATCAGAAATTTTAAATTTCGATTTTGGTCCCTATAATAATAAATTTATGACTTGAAGTTTGAAAGCTGAAATTTTGAATTAAGTCACTATTGTTCTGAAGGTGCGAATATTATACTACTTTATCTACCCACATATCATAAGGCACTGCTCCCACCGCCGGCGAGCGGTTATCTTTTGTTCGTTTCTTGGGCAAGAAAATCGACGGTAGTTCATCGCTTACTCGCCGGCGGTGGGACCAGTGCCTAAGCCTCCATGATGCATTCGGGAGTCGCATATTATGACCGGCATCGCGGCGTTGTTCAGGGCCACTAACAATAATTATTAGTAAATAGTTTTCTGGTAGATATCATAGTTTTTTTTTAATTCAGAGATTTATTACGATATCTTACTTACGTGCGACATTTGCAAATTGACAATTCATTTCGAACTAACGTCATCTCGACTGATATTAGAATAGAGGTCAAATCAATTTCTTTGTTTTTCAGAGATGTTCGAAATTTGAATGCAATAATATTATCGAAATCCATGTTATTATTTAGCATTAATAACATATTTACAGATAAGAATTTTGTTCTAACAAAACAGTCTATTTTTATCGTGGTCATAATGTCCGGTTCTTGAACGCGTCATGGAGGGTTTATGATAATTGAAATGAATGAAATGAAATGAAATAATTTATTTTACATGATTTTAGGTATAACATTTTGGTTAACATAGCATAAAATGCAAAGTCTCACTAAAATCTACCTTTCCAGGCATGTAAAAAGTAACATAACCTTAAGTCTATTTATAGTCCAAAAATTCGTGTATGCTGTAAAAACATTTTTCAATAAGCCATTTTTTCAATGTCCGTTTAAATTTCCAAAAAGTGAGATCTTTTATTGAGTCAGGAAGCTTGTTGAAGATTTTTATGCACATAACGTAGCTATTCTTTGAAACAAGTGACAATTTGGAGAGCGGAACATATAATTTGTTGCGATATTGAGGCCGTACTGGTCTCTTGTACAATTCTTTTAACTGGGGACAGCATCATTTTTATACACAAACATGCATTTGGGTAGATAAAACAATTTCATTGACACTTCTTACGACGTGAATCATAACGTCACTGTGACACAGTTGGTGGGTCAGGATTCCATGGGGCTCATAGTAAATGATAAACTGACAAAACTCCAATCTATTTTTGTTGGGGGTTCTTAACCATAAAAATGATTTTTTTTTGACGGAGTTTATAAGGTCGGTGTCTCCATCGTTACTAAAGGGGCACAGCCGCTTATATACAAATGTCAATTTAGGACTGATATTTCAATCCAGTAAATTTTAGCGCTCTCCTTTTTCTTCATATAGCAAAAGAAAGCTATAACTATAAATGACGGATATTTTTATCTAAGGATCGAAAACATCAGCTCTGAATTAAAAAAATACTCAAGTTTAAAGTTCTCTAGATATTCCCATCCTTTTCCACCAAAGGCGAGGCAACAACGCCCCATTTTGTACACTGATCGTAATCGCCAGGATAGTTAATGAGCTGAAACGCTCCGTAAACGCCGCTGACACGCCGCGGGCCCGCCCTGTGTGAAAAACAAACAGTCGTACAAATATGTCCAAATGACATGTAAAATTTTCTGTGTCACGATGAGATATTGTAATGATCCGTTGCGGAGTGTAATGCGGAGCATGCAACAGCGACATTACGGGTTGGTGCCAGTCATGAGGGAAAAGCGAGATGGTAACAAGACAGCCTCAATTTGTTCGTTTAAATTCGAGCAAACATAACGTTAACGATATGATAAACAAATGGTTTATGAGGAATATGTTATTACTTCTACAATAACCACCGATCTTCGAGGAGAGCCAGTAAAACACGTCCGTCTATGCCACATTTTTTTTTCTTAATTAATGGCTTTCACTCCTGTTAAGGTGTATTGCGCCAATGTCGAGTTATTTATAGACACTCCCATGGACTTATTAGAGCAATAAATCCATGGATATCAAATGCGAAGACAATTGTTCGGTAAAAGAGAATTTTCTCAAATGGACTAAACAGAAGCACATGGGGTTAGCTCCACGCGCTTCTGTCAAGTCCTGTGCCACATTTATTGAAAGAGAAATATGGCAGTTGCGTTTTGAGCATGACATAAAAACAATCTACCCTCGTTATGTTCATACATTACAGTTTAAATAAAGATGCGCAGGTTAAGGTTTGGTATTAAAAATTAAAAACTGCTTCAAAATTAACTCTTAACAGATATCATACTTAATTACACATTCATCAACCAATGATTTACATCTATATGTATCGTGAATTTTTAGCACAAAAAAAAGTTGATCATCGAAAAATGGGAAATCAAAGAGAAACCCTTGCAAGTAAATCCAAATCATTGTCTTCCTTTTTCTAGGAAATGCATATACAGTTTTATTACTCTCGGGACGAGCGATTTTATAGGTTTTAAACAAGCTCGATAAACAAGCGAGATACGCTAAAACAAATTAAAACTACGCCCCAGTTTTATTTCAACGCATTTCTCTCGTAGCTTGCGGCTCAAGACCGCCCTTGAAGACATGTGTGACGACGGATTAAGGTCCATTATAGCAAAGAAAACGCTGTTCGCTGTGAATTGAATAACTTAATGGGTAGCACACGGAAACAGTCTGCTCGTAGAAGAGACATTAGAAAGAAAGAAAGAAAAAACTATTTAATCACAGCACACTTTTTCATTTATTATATTTATTGGTAAAATAGTAAAGATTCAGACTCAGTGTCCTTAGTGTAAGTTGGTAAAGCAAATAAAAAACGTTTAGATACATTTTGTTACGTAGAAATGTGTTAACAACGATTTAGCACCTACATCGGCAGATACTTAGTACTACTGATGTGCCAAAGGAAACTTTCCAAAATTGCAAAACATTTCATGTAGGAAAATTTAGGTAAGTTCTCACAATTTTGTAAGGGGAATGAAGCTTTCCGTTTCTTAAATTTAGATTTCCTATATTTCTAGTGAAAGTTTCCGGAAATTTCTTAGAACTTTTCCAACTTTTTGGAAACTTTTCGCAACTTGCATATCAGTACTTAGTACCTACTTAGTGAGGGTGGACATTTTACAGCTAAATAATTGCGGATTGACGTTTTTTCGTGTGTATTTGTGTCTAGTAAGCCTTTGCCCACGACTTCGTATACGTAGAACGTTTAAAAAAATTCTCTCAGGAACTGTACAATTTTTCGGGACAAAAAGTATGCTTTATGCAAAACAAATAATCTATATTAGTGTTCTGAATTTCATCAAAATCTGCTCGATACGTAATTGAAAGACAAACATCCAGTGCTATGGTCCAGTGGTTGCTACGAGTACTATCATTTTTCCCTTTAACCTGCCGCTAAACAGCAGTGTTTGAATTGTTGTGTTCCATTGCAGGGATATGACAACTAAGAGGCTTTCCATCAAACTTCTCAGGGTTGGCAACACATGAGATTGTAATCGTAATATTGCAATCTTGAGATTGTAAATGTCTATGGGCTTTAGAGTCCACTTACCAAAAGGTGTCTTGTCTGGTGCGCTCGTTTGGCTTCCCTATATCATAAAAAAAACTGCCCTAGACGAAAAAACGCTCTGTTCATCATTGTTGAGCCTTAAAAACCTACAGTGGGTGATTCCACGGGCGTTTCAACCGTCGTCAGTCCCTAGTCATAAATATTGAAATAATGACCTACACCAAGCAGCAGACTTTCATACTAAGATACCGTATACTATGTAACCGTATTTCTTATCACAATTGATCGAATTTTAACCATATTATGGCTGATTTCTTTAATATACGAATACTAGGGACTGACAGCGGTTGAAATGCCCGTGGAATTACCCCTGTACTAGAGCGGATATACGCTGCTTAGTGTGTAGTTATTTTAGGGAGACATTGATTGTGAATTCTGTCCATGATATCCCAAGCAAGTAAACCAACAAGCTATTAAACAACTATTCATTGTTGGACATCAATACACTTGTATACCTACGAGCTAACAACCGAGAGCTCTCCGGATATTGGTATTGACTTTTCAACTTTGCAGTGTTTGATTCACCGCAAACTGCACTGCTTGTTTCTGTCTGGTTGGAATAAATCTTGATTCATGTATTTTTACTGCTTTCTACTTATAGTGTTTTCAACTCGGATACGCCGTAGTTTTTAAAATGTATGGTTATTAAAAAAACTTCTTTAGTAATAGGTGCTCCTTTGTCTTCCCTATATACCTATGATAAAAAATTATCTCGTCCAAATATCATGGTATATTTAATAGGAAATAAATAAATAAATAATTTGGAATGCTAAATTCGTAAAGCTATTAAAATAGCAAAAATTTACACATCGGAATTATGGCATTTTCGACTCTATTTGGAGGACGATATGGAAGACAACTCATAACTTGTAATCTACCGTATTCTACAAATAAGTAATCATCATAATCTATTATGATTATAATTAGTCCCTTGTAATGATTTATATCAATCAATAGTTCGTTGTTGCTGAGGCTGGAAAATACGCAATTTGTGGATAGAGAGCCGAAACGAAGTTGACGTCCTTTAGTTTTTTTTACTACTCTTAGGAAATAAAACAAAATTTATTCACCTTTTTGATAGGTAAATTTTACTTGTTAAAACGTGACTTGTATTTTTTTTAACAATAAACGCTTCATAACCTCTCAGCTTTACAAGGCTTCAACGACCTCGAAAGTTTGTTGAAATACGCAAGTAACACGTTTTTCGAGAACAATACTGTTTTCCTTGGGTTTCCCGTGAAATAAATTAACGTAAAATTTTACACATTTTTTTCATGATTTCTCAAGCAGGAAATTATTAAGATGTTTTACAGTTTTTGCCATTTTGTAAATACTTGCTTGCGTGAGAATGTTTGCATTACATCGCTAGACGAATTAAAATCATATTTGACCTAACTTTCCGATTTTATTGTGTAAAGTAAAGCAATATTTTATTTTTCGTTGTAATTGTGATGTAAAAATGTATAATTTACTCAAACTTTTTAGAATGTTAATCATTATTGTTCGTGGATGACATAACTTTAGCAATTCTATTTTTTTTTAATTTCATATAGTGCGTATTCTTGTGGCTCGCGTCTTGGGATGAAGTTTTATTCGACATTAACATATAAAATTGTATTTTTTGATATCTCTCGCGTGGTTCGAGAATTTAGTCATAAAAAAAAGTTATGACATTATTTTTAGTCTGTGAATCTTTTACCAAAATTACTTCCCGTACCTATTTTACGAAACAAAATCGCACGTTTCATTTCATGGCGATATTATTTATTCAATATTGATTTATTGATTTCCATTGAATACAGGTTTGACAACAATACTGTCAACCAACGAACAAACGGGTCGGCAAAAATATTGTTGGCCTGTCCATATAAGTGATAAGTACCTATTGTGACTCCTAACCAGACCATCTTTGGCAATAATTCCGAGCAAATCTGTGAAAAACGTATTTATAAAAACAAGACTTCTGTTATTTTTACTACATAATAAGATTTCGGAAACGGACAACGGGAAATAAAATGACGCGCGTCTTCGTGGATTAAAATCACTATAATAAGCTATCAATAACAATACACGAACAAAAAATCAATAGCAT
This sequence comes from Acleris literana, assembly GCA_946894065.1. Taxonomy (NCBI): domain Eukaryota; kingdom Metazoa; phylum Arthropoda; class Insecta; order Lepidoptera; family Tortricidae; genus Acleris; species Acleris literana. Next base: position 15,909,201 of record OX335684.1, on the reverse strand, counting down.
GTTTTTTGCATCGCTTAAGTGCGACCAAATGAACAATGTACCTTTTTCACAATTGCATAACGCTTGCTCGGTCTCTTCTAGTCACTTAAGTGATAAGTACACCGACGCCATATTTAACACATTTGACTTGTTTCCACAAACACGGCGCTGCGGCGGGGGCGTGTGTCGGCGTCATCACACACTTTTTTTTCAACTTTTTTCCGTCGGCATCTCGTCTTTTGGCCACTCTTCGCTTTGGACTAATGACTTTAATTAGCGCTCTCATATTAATATCAGCTGATGTTTAGTTGTTTGAGGCAGGTCGCGGTTGTTTTGACACGTGTAAATCATTTGGAAGAATGCGTGGTATTTAGAAGGATTGCATTATAGCTATTAATCTTTGAGGTTAGATAATGAATTTTGAAACTTTTTTAATAGGGCCAATTAGCTAGCACTTGAACAGTTTCAACACGTGTCGTGTCTTTTAAGTTTAGGCGTTTAAATTAAAAGAATAGACTCTGGCGTACAGATGTAGTAAATGATCAAACAACATCGAATTTTATCATAGAAACTCGTATTTATAACGTTTTTTTAGTAAACTTATCGATGGATACTTAAGCTAAGTGAGGAAGCAAGTTACATACGAACTTATCCGAAAAAATGCGATGTCGTTTGATTTTATTATGAAACCGCGATTAGTTGGGAATTGGAATAGCTGTCAATTCATGCACTTTGACGTAAGTATATGATAAAAGTGTCACCTCTAATCCCATTCTAATCGCGGCTAGATACACTTCATCTGTACCTATGTCTTTTTTTTTTACAGTTCTATAATTGTAGCTACTGATACAAAGCATCATACACGGAAAAGGGGTTGGGTCTGAAAACGCACACTCGAAAAAATGAGAGCCAACAAAGAGAGATTTTCACTTAGTTGACATAAAATGAATACAATAGTTAAGATACTAGTTATATAAACCAAAACTGATAGTAACATACAGCAATTTCTTTAGTGATTCAACTAACATCTTAGTTGATGTATCTAACGTCTTAGTTGGTGTATCTATCGTCTTGTCAGGCTCGTATGGGATCAAGACGCTTATGCACAACAATCACAATCTTGTTACAAGCGACCAATTATTTTTTTCAGTGCATTTTATCGACATTCTTAATTAAAGACCTAGGAAAGATATTCCAGAAAACAAGCTCACTATAATAAAACGAGTCATTGCAAGCTATTACTTCACATTGAGACAAGAGCAAATACCCGAGACTGCTACATTAAATGCATTCAAGTGCACGTGTAAGCCGCTTTGTGCCCGAGTGGCGAAAGTGGTCACTTTCGAGAGCCTTCAGACGTGCAGGAACAAAGGCCAGCCCGGGCGCTTTTAAGATAAGTAAAGCAGTATTTAACTCTTAGTTAACGTTGAGTTGGTTCACTGATGAACCATTATAGTTAGAACTGTGTGTGATTGCGCAACGAGTGAGAGTTTGACGTACAGGGGTATGATTCTCTCAAAAACGGCGGTGGGTCGGAGGAACGAGCGAAATCGCAGCGGCGAGTTTAAGTAGTCCAGTCCGAGCGATTAAAATACATTTTAGCGCGTGTATTTTCAATTTGGCAGCATGGCTTATCGAAGTTATAAGGCTGCCTAATTCAGAATTCTAGGCGGGAAAAATCATATTGTGTTTGAGCAGGGGGCCTAATATGGCCTTTTATTGCGTGACAAAATGTGGATAAAACATCCGTCGCTTTTTGTTACGTATTAGTACGAGAGTGACGGATGCTTTATCTACATTTTGTCACGCGTTAAACGGAACCATACTAGGCCGGTTGTTATCGTATTGTCAACGTTTTGATAGCTCTTATTTACTTGACATTAACGGCGGCCGAGTTAGAATCATAACAGGTCAAAGATCGCACTGCTATAGGTAGATCAAAACAGCAGTAACTCAAAATACAACTGTATTTTAAAATCAACTTTAATACAACTTCTGTGAATTTGAAACAAAACTAGCAAGGATTTTGAGTTGATACTGTTTTGATCTAGCTGTTCGATATGTGGCGTTATCTATGAAAAGGGACCTTATTGTCGATGGCGCTTCCGCCATTATTAAAGATGCTCCGATATAAATGCAACGTCGCGCGACTCAGTGCGGCGTAAGCGCCATCGACAATAAAGTCCATTATCATAGATAACGTCACATATGGTTTTTACCGCCTAGAATAAAGGCCCTGGGTCTAATCAAGATGCATAACTCTAAGATAACAATTATTATCGAAAATCGACACAATGTATAGGATTGACGTAAGCTGCTGAAGATGTCAACGCTAATGTCAATATTTCGAGTCGATAGAAAACAGAAACGTCAGCAGCTTTAACGTCTTAACTCCGCCTACAGTTCTCAAGATACAACAAAGTTTATCTTAGAAAAACTATGTGACGCTTCTTGAGACGTTCTTATATTATACAGGTTGACTTCAGATTGGTAATACAAAACACTTGAATGCGGCTCAGTTAATGACGAATAGTGTATTATACTAACTCAGTTATTTAAATTAGCCTTCTTTAATTATCGTAACCATATCAAGCCAAAAACTTGGGCGAAATTAAAATTATAAAATATATAGGTACTTTTAAAAAAGATAAAAAGATAAAAAAGATAGACGATATTTATTCAGTAAGTAGGCCGCACGGGTACTATAACACGTCAAGAATCTACAAGCGCTTCACAAGAGGAGACCACTGCATGCACTGCTGAGAAGAAACAGTCGGTCATTTTTTAAACATTGGTTACTACTTAGTCTTGCATTATATAAAGCAATAAATATTAAATTACTTATTATACTTATAAAAATAACAGTTCAGCAGGAAAACATGCCAAAAATCTTACGAGTGAGACAGAGGGAGAAAAGGAAAAAAACACACCTATTTATGTGTATAGATGGTGCAAGACGACCACATAAAAGTTTCGATATGTTTTCCTAATATAAGATAAACCTTTTTTATTTGAATAAATTATTATTGACTAAGTTTCGGGTTTAGACCATGCATTTTTGTCTGTTAGATAATCCTCGACCCTATAATACGCTTTAGACATTAACATTTTAATTAAATTAGCAGCATGAGACTTAGGAGAGGGGTTTAGTTAAGCGAAGATGTGTGTAAAATATTGATTTTGTATTACCAATTTGAAGTCACCCTGTAAAGGTCAGTGAGGCTAGACAAGATGCCAAACGCTTACGTATACGATTTTCGAAAACGGACAAAATGTATGGAATTGTCGTAGGCGCTCGACGCGACCGTCTGACAGCTTACGTCAATCCTATATATACATTTGGATCACGATAACGAACGCCGAATGCATCTTGTCGAGGGCCTCAGTTTATTAATAGTCCTACTTATTTTAATATTTACTAGATGTAGTGGTGGAGGGACCTTGTGCAGAGTACTTTCGGATCTACCTCTATCTTATCCTTTGTAGCAGTCTTCACATTGTTGTTTTCCGGAGTGGGGATAAGACAACCGGTGAAATTACTAGCATAAAAACATTCCATTTTAGTTCTCAGGGTTGACAACGCAACGAAAACCCTAAGTCATAGATTTAAAAAAACAAAAACCCGCCTTCAAAAAGCAAAAAATAACTTCCTTAAAATGGTAGGTAAATAGGTCAGTCCAACTGAAGTCGGCGTCCAACAATATTTTAACCAAAAGCAGACTTCAGTTGGACTGACCTATTTACCTACCATTTTAAAGAAGTAATTTTTTGCGTTTTGAAGGCGGGTTTTTGTTTTTTTAAACTTTTTTTTATTTTATACTTTTTAGTGATCATAATTATGCTGTTATTCTCCCATTTCTCAATAAACAATAGAACATTTCAATCTCGCCGCAAGCAACGCCGTGGGAAAGTCATAGTCATATATTTAAACCTAAATATGCTTCGTCATAGTCGCTCAACTATCTTGATCGAAATATCTTGTCGCCACCCTCGAAATATATACCGTTTAGGAGTTCCGGTGGCCATCTGTGGTCTTCATCATCAGTTCCACTTCACCAAATAGTGGTTTCCAAGACCAAATACACGAGTTACAATGAAAAATACCAAAATCGCTATAGGTGTGCCTATAAATTTTGAAGAGTTCCGTCGATTCCTCATGGATTCCACGATCAGATCTTCATTTTGAAAAAAATGGGACCAATCTGGAAGCACCAGCTTTCAAATAAAAAAAGAATCTTCAAAATCGGTTTACCCAGTCGAAAGTTCTGAGGTAACAAACATAAAAAAAAAAAAACAGACGAATTGAGAACCTCCTCCTTTTTTTGAAGTCGGTTAAAAATAGAGTTACTTAAGGACCACTTGCAGAAAACAGTTAAATGTTGATTTGACCTATTCAAAGTCAAAGTCAAGGTCAAAGTTCTTTATTCTTCAATTGAGGCATAATATATGCACCTATGAATGTCAAAAAGCATTACCACCGGTTCGAAAAATAAAACCTTTGCCTCAAGAAGAACCGGCGTAAGAAACTCGGTAATGTTTTTTTTTTCAAAAATGTTTACGTATTATAAACGCATAATAACTAAAGTGTGTTTAAACGCATAATAACTAAAGTCTTTGATCTCTTTCAAGTACAACCTCAAAGAGTATCTGATTGGCCTACAATTATCCAATACATAGCAGCTACAGCGTGTCCGAATTGCACTGTCGCTTTCACGTCGTTTTATTTTCTATTAAAGCACATCTCTGTAATAATATAAACATACGTATTCACACGCACTCCAAACACACACACACACACACACACACACACACACACACACACACACACACACACACACACACACACACACACACACACACACACACACACAAACACTTATTCAGAAGTCTGGAATAAACTCTCTTCTCTCTCTTCAACCCGGCGGCCCTGAAAACCAGCGTCAAGGCTAGTAAGCCTGACACCATGCTGAGTGGCCACCTTTTCGGTGTTAATTTTAGATTAAGTACTCTAAGTTTGTGTTACTCTACTTTTTTATGTTTTGCTGTTGTTTATGTACATTTTTATTTTATTTTAGCACCGAATAAAGCATTTCTATTCTATTCTATTCTATTCTAAAATATGCTTTGGTTTTATCTTTCATTGTGAATTTTGAATTTGACAGAAAGTGACAAATAATGCTTTAACTATAATAGGTTTATAGTGCGTGTAAGAATAAGCATGTTCGGCTTTAGTTTAGTTTTGTAGTGACGAAAATGTACGGAACTGATATTCTTGTATCGCGATAGATTGTCTTTATCTTTCATGATATTTACATATAACTCCCGTCAAACTACAAATATGTTTGGTTAAAACTAAATATATTTAAATGGCCATAAATATGAGTTGCCTCCGGATGAGTTGTTGAAGTAATGGTTAAAATTCATCGAATCTAAAATGTGAAACATTTGGCTCAGATTTAACTAAATGTTACGATTTTTAACCATTGCTTCAGTTATCTAAACAAACAACCCGCCCTAAGTATTAAGAAAGAAAGAAAGAAAGAAAGAAAGAATGAATGAAAATCATCTATTCGTGACAAAGATAATTAAGAACAGATAAAAACGTACAAGATGATAGTAGTCACGAAATGGTCCCAACTCAGAGTAATGCTGGCATTAAGTAATAAAGAAATAAAGTCAATAACAAAATCTAGTTCCTAACAAATCTCATAATATCAAATTCTTATGTCCTTTGTTTCGCAATAAAAGTATAATAAATAAGATTACATAAGTTCAATATCTTCGTTATTTGCGCGACCCTCAGCGACCCCTTTGTCCCTTACATTTGCATACCCGCTGAAATTAGTCGCGTATTATTCTAATACCCTTTACATTTAACCTTCAACAAAAGTTATTCTAAATAAAGGTGACCTTATTTTTTGCCAGAATTTTCGCTACAAAATATCCATTTGGAAAATTTTCATAAGTTTTTAGATCGATAAACTTTTCAGTTTTTATAAAGAAATATAAGCTAAAAGTTGTATTATGTAATATTTTTATTCATCCTGAAAATTTAATTGTTTTCCATTTCATTTATTGCCTATCATAATTTGGCAAAGAAAACAGTCGGAAAACAAAACTTCGGACTTACGATACCTGCCAAAAACCTAAAAAAACTCACTTTAAAATTAGCTATTATAAAAAAAACATTAAAACCGTATTTCTTATTAACAGTAGGTCCAATCATCGAGATCAAATCATTATACCAACCTACATTATGTACCTACGCTATAATAAAAATATCAATGTACCAATTCGAATCTTTTCATCTTAATGAATACAAAATAGTTTGCTAAGGAAATTTGAATGCTAATATGTGCACAACACAAGCTAATCCTGCGACTATTGATGCACTCCGCTAATTGGTTAACTAATGAGCTGCATTCAATCCAGCGTGCATTCAGGAAAGCCTGCCATAAAGCCAAAGGCCGAGCAGTATTCCGACTAAAACATAGTGATCCGTTCTAATCATGTATTTCTATAAACTATCTTAACAACTGAAACATATTGTGATTGAAACAATAACTTTAGGTAAGGTCAAGCGGGGCTATTCCGACAGAGGGGTAAATGCGTCACTCAATTTTTTCAACGGATTACAACGTTTTAAAACTATTCATGCTCCCTATTATAGAAAATAAGGTACTTAAACTACTATAAAAGGACCTTGAGAAAAATTAAGTGACGCATTTACCCCTCTGTCAGAATCGCTTGACCTTATGTATGTGTTTTGGTTTTTTTAGCTTATGCTTTATTTTATTATCAGATCCAAATAAATAGGGTCTCTATTCCACTGTGTTTTAACATCTTTCTTCTATATCATATTCACATTACGTAATGACAGCTTTTTTTCACATTATATAATTATATGAATTTTAAAGTTAAAAGTGGTGGAGACATCCTGGGCAAATAGATAGGTATACGTGTTTACGGATATTAGAGTGTGGATGTTATATTGAAATAAATCAGGGCGTTATTACAATTTGTTTTTACCCATCTAGTTTCTATTATCGTTCTCATGTAGTTTACGTTACGGTAAATCATAACCGTTGAGTGGCTAAAAGCTGTCATTACGTAATGTGAATATGATATAGAAGAAAGATGTTAAAACACAGTGGAATAGAGACCCTGTTTATTTGGTCCTGATAATAAAATAAAGCATAAGCTAAAAAAAACAAAACACTTACATAAGGTCAAGCGATTCTGACAGAGGGGTAAATGCGTCACTTATTTTTTTTCAAGGGCTTCTACGTTTTAAAATATTTTGCGTCCTTTTATAGTAGTTTAAGTACCTTATTTTCTATAAAAGGGAGCATGAATATTTATTAATTATACATTATGTATAATTATTAATTATACATAATACGTAATTATTAATTAAATAGATGTATAATCTGTTTCACTACTCTGTTACAGAAAAAATGTATTTACAGATAAACTTTCTGAATAAACCTTTTTAATTCTGCAACCCTTAATCCTCGGCATAAATTTACCAAAATCCAGAGCGAAAATGATCATAAACCTCTCTACATGACACATCTCTACCCGTACTTCATTAACCAAATAATACCCAAAATTCGCAGATAAATACGCACTCAACGTACATTCCAAAACATCTTCAAAGCACAATACAACACAATACTGTCAAGTGCTACACACAAGACACGGTACAAATAGCACTTCACCTCAAGTGTTATTTCTATGCCCAATAGTAGTCCTTCTAGAAACATCCAGGTCCCATGACACCACTCGATTTTGTTTTGACACTTTTGACACACGCCATGTCTGTTACATTGCCACTGGACATGAAGATTCCTTTTGACAAGCAGAAGAGGGTTGAATGACTTTTTTTCCGTGAATAAAAGTCATAATGAAACGTGAGTCAGGATTTTAATGATTGAACACGGTAGTAAAATGGTGATTTTTGAGAACATCACGTGACAATAGATTTATAAAAAGTGAAGGTAATTTAAAACAGATTCTTTATCTTGTAAATCCTTTTTAACCGAATTCGAAAAAAGGAGGAGGTTCTCAATTCCGATTACTCGAAGACCACAGGACCGATTTGAAAAATTTTTTCGTTGTTCGAATGGGTATACTTTCTAGTTGGTCCCATTGTCAACACATCGGGATCTGATGATGGGATCTTGGAGAAATCAAGAGAACTCCTCAAATATTATAGGCACACCTATAGCGATTTTGGTATTTTTCAAACTGTAACTCGTGCATTTGCTTTTGAAAAGTACTATATGGTGAAGTGGAACTGATGATGAAGACCACAGATGGCCACCGGAACTCCTTAACGGTACCTATTTCAAGGGTGGCGATAAGATATTTCGATTAAGGTAGTTGCGCGACTATGACGAAGCACATTTAGGTTTAAATATGACTATGACATTCCCGCGGCATTGTCTGCGGCGAGCTTGAAATGTTCTATAGTTTCTCATGAATATTTAGAAGTGGAGCTACGTAACAGCATAAATAGGATCACTAAAAAGTATAAAATAAAATAAATGTTTAAAAAAACAAAAACCCGCCTTCAAAAATGCAAAAAATAACTTATTTTAAAATGGTAGGTCAGTCCAACTGAAGTCGGCGTCCCACAATATTTTAAACCAAAAGCCGAATGCAGTTGGACTGACCTACCATTTTAAAAGAAGTTATTTTTTGTATTTTTGAAGGCGGGTTTTTGTTTTTTTAAACATTTATTTTATTCATTTACTGAGCGTTGAGCAGTGCAACGATTCTATTTCTGCTCTAATCTTGTTTCTTATTTTTTCAAATAAATGTTTCGAATTTGAATTTGTATTTGAATTTTTGTTATAAGTTACTGTTCACGCGGCAAACCGTCTCGAACGCGTTTGCGTCCATGTTATTTATACGAGAAATGCAAATACGTTCGAGACTATTTTAGGTTTTCGTACCCAAAGGGAGCCCAACGGGACCCAGTTAATATACCTACGCTGTCCGTCTGTCCGTCCGTCCTAGCTTTAAAAAGCCGTATCTTTTGAACCTTAATAGATAGAGGGTTTTTTTGAGAATATGTGTTATTACGGTGGATAAAAAAAATTACTATCAACAAGTCAACAACAAGTTTTCAAAGTTGTAGGTAATTCTGTAACTCTGCTTACCCTACTCTGGGATTACAGACGTGAGGGTATGTATGTATGTGGGATGGCAAAGTGAAAGTCAAGTTTTCGGGGAAAAGTATAATAAAAAAATAGAAATTGGAAATTACAGTGCACACGTCTTTTCGTCTTAAGCTCGGAACCTCGATCCCTAACGTCTAAAATTTAAAACTTAATCTAGTCCATTCGCTATCTCTTTCACTCTCGTTCATAACATCAGTACAGTCATCTCTTTCACTCTAATGTCCAGTTATATGTCATACTGCGTTCCTATTCACTCATCCTACATGTATGTATAAAAACTTTTATTTTTATTTAAAGGTTGTCCCCACACAAGAAACGGTACTTTTACTTGTATTGTAACTATCGTAAAAACGGTAAAACATGCAAGCGTCAAATTTAGTAGGTATGATTATGTAACAAATCCTGAAAAAACACAACAAAAAAATAAAAAATGGTAAGAGTGTGTCGAATTCAAATTGAAATATATAATAATACCTACTGCGCGATGGTACGGAACCCTCGGTGCACGATTCCGACTCGCACTTGACTGTGTTTTTTTATTATTAATAGCAACTTACACTAAGGGCCCTGGGTGGTGATTCTCTCAGCAAGCAAAGGTGATCGTTCGCTCGAGTGAAGGTCCAAGCGGCGAGTTTAAGTAGTCCCGACAGAGCGAACAAAACACATTTTAGCGCGTGTATTCAATTTGGCAGCATGACTTCTCGAACGTATAAGGCTCCCTAATTGACAATGCACGCGCCAAAATGTGTTTTGTTCGGTCGGACGTGACTACTTAAACTCACCGCTTGGACCTTCACTCGAGCGAACGATCACCTTTGCTTGTTGAGAGAATCACCACCCTGAATCTTTACTACATTACCAACAAATATAATACATAAGTGTGTTTTCTTGTTTCATCTTCACGGTACAACGCCTCCAACGATGTGAAATTTGTACAGGGATATTTTTTATAGCCCAAAGGCAGACATACGGATAGTTTTCATCCCGGACAGTTCCTACGGGATTAGCGATGAACCACTTCTACGTAGACGGAACCGAGGCTCTAGACAAGATGGTTAACGTAATCGAAAACGATTTTCGAAAACTGACAGTGTTTAGAAATGACATAAGCGCTTGACACGACCATCTGGCAGCTTACGTCAATCGTATATACTCGTATAATAAAACAATAAATAAATATAAGGGGACAACATCACACCAATTGATCTAGTCCCAAACTAAGCTCTAGGCTTGTCTATGGGTACCAGACAACGATATAAATACCTATATAGAGAAATATATACTTAAATACATGGAAAACATCTATGACTCAGGAACAAATATTCGCGCTCATCACACAAATATCTGCCCCTACCGGGATTTGAAACCGGGGCCGCTAGCTTTGTAAGCAGGGTCACTACCAACTAGGCCAGCGTGCTCGTCAATACATTTCCGATAACGATCATGATCTCGTCACGTGTCTTGTCTAGGACCACTAGGTAAATACCTACATAAAACGAATAATATAATTCTGGGGCCTAGTGAAAAACGGTATATGTCCACTTAACTCGTAATTAAAAAGGATATATAAATAAATGGAGTGTACTAGAGTCATACCCTTTTTCACTTGATCTTCAGGTGACTTATAACTTTTTTCATTAGGATCCCAGAATTATACATCAACTGAAAAGCTAAAGGGATTTTCTTGACACAGAAATCATATTTTGCCGATATTATCCCTTTTGAAAGGTCAAGATCCTACCCTTTTTAATATAATCCCAATACTGAAGAATTTATTCGGCGCTCTCGGAATATTATGTTTTGTATTCTTATTGAATATTTCAGACTAGTACCCTCCTGTATTTTTTCTCGGGAACTATATCCTTCCCCAGTTGTTAAGTCAGTTATCGCTCTTCCCTCGTGAACTGTTCAATTTTCCAGGATCAAAAGTATACGAAATCCATCCCCGAGACTCAATCTACATCTACGCCAAATTGAATTAACTTAGTTCAAAAGTTTAGCTGAGAAAGCGTTACAAGCAATCAGTTACTAATCCATTAAAAGCGTTCAAAAGTAAGCTCTCCAAAAAGATTATACAACTCAAAAGAGAAAAGGCTTGCGCAGTGACTAGGATCCTAACTGGCCACTGCAAACTAAACAGACATCTGTTTCTAATGGGTACAAAACAAGACGCGACATGCAGGTTCTTTCAGGAGACAGAGGAGAGAGCAATGCACATCCTCTGTTCCTGCGGACCACTAATGCGCAACAGAAGTATCTACCCTAGGGCGACATATCATGGACCCACAAGAGATACAACTCCTCACTGCCCAAAGCATCTGGAAATTCCTGGACGCTTCCTGGCTTTTGCGGAGAGCTCTAAACAATGGGCTGCCACAAACGATCAGCAATGGTCGAAGTGGCATGCAAGGCCCATCTCAACCCTCCAATAATTATAATACTAATGCATTTATAATATAAAGTAAGTATGGACGAAAAGATTCTCTTTGTACTCAGATATGCTTCAGATTTGGGAAATCTGCCGTGGGACGCGCTATGTTAATAGCAATTTTCTAAACACTAGTTTTCTATGTCGTTTTGTCCTACTATGTCAAGAACTTTTTTATAAGTTATTTAACACTACAACAACCACGCATTATAACTTTTACCGCCTCGCCTATGTGCGTTTTTACACAAAATACATTCCAGCAATAACCATAAAAGCGGTTATAAAAACAAAAGAGCGTTTATACCACTACACTCACGACGACGAAACTTAACGGCCGTGTCAAATAAAATAGGTCTTTAATGTACAGGCTTTTAAGGAAATTAAATAGACACTTTACTGTGCTGAGATCGTCTGAGTACCGCACTGCGGCTTGGGAATATTGTTTAGCATGCACATAGCTTGCGTGTTTAAAGGCTAGCTTAAACTATTTAGCTTTGACATGCTTGTAGAATGTTAGTTTTAGGTATTAAATTGAGACACTATTATGTTATAATAACTTAATCGTCAGCTGCTTTGCCAGCAGAATATCGATAGATACTGTACCTACAAATCATGTATAAAACTTAATAGAGACATTTATATATGATCAAACGATTGAAACTAAATCACGCTGATCTGATTTATGTAACATTTGGGCCACAAACGGATCCTGGATATCCAAGCAGCATGTTGGGTAACTTTTTTCCTGAAAAAGTAATATACAGGGTGTGAACAAATTAGATGAGAAAACAATAAGGGCTGACACATTTGTAAGCGAATCCTGCAGCATTGTATTGTATAACTAAACTTTCTTAATGTTTTTAACCCACTTAATTTGATGATTCGACGTGATCTCTAGCTTTATGTCGCCTATATCCAATTCAGGCTGTGCACCGGTTTGGAAATATTCCACTCCCAAACTTACATACTCCATATTCCATAAACAGCTGATTGTCGGCAAGGATCCCCCAAAAGTGGGACGCGCGACGAATCGAATCGGGTCGCACATTCGACTACACTCGCACGTACGAACGCAATGCGAACGCACAATAGTTCATAATTTGCATGACGGCTTTTTTGGGAGCCATTATCATCTGCAGCTGCAAGGGATGATGCGTTCATATTTTTGGTCTTGCATTTAACATTGGAACAGAATGGCTTCTTGGGCATATTTTTGACGTTGTCGTAAGCGATATTGGAACCGATGGGTAAGTATGCTTTTGTTTTGTTTTATTCTGGCTTTGTCTAAAAGGGGGAAAGAAAAGTTAAAAACCAATCGTAAGCTGAAAATTAGCCACTTTTTAAATATTAAGAAAACACGGCCGCCGATCTAATGGTATTTTTAACAACAAAAAAATACGTCGTCTCATCCATTTTTTTGGCGCTGAACTTGTTAAGCCCATGTTACTGAAATTATGTAAAATTCTAATGGGTCTCAGATCTCACTTCCTTTTCTATGTCATGAGAAATGCTTGCAAATTTATTTATTTTAAACAAGTTACCTAAACATCATTTCGCATCTTATTTTAAAAGAACACCCTCTGTTAAAGCTTAAATTTCATACTAAAATTTTCTGATAGAAAATTAATTTTATGTCCATAAATATAAAAATATTCAGTTAATAAAAATAAAAGAGATCTCACGTCCAAAATATACAAAACAAGCTTAAAATCAAAAATGTCATTCGCTGTAAAATTTACGTCCGCACACACCCCTTCAAATACCCCTCGCTAACTTTTTCACATACGTAAACGTTGTCAGTGATTTACTATTATTAGCAGTAAATAAAAAGTAGTAGGGAGCAAAGAGGTGGAGCGAATACTATTGTATTATGGGACATGACTAGGGTCGGAGTGGAGTAGGCGACCCCAGAACGCAGCAATTGATTCTGCGTAATATCGTAGACACTGCCTTATTAATTTAGTTTTAAATGTGACGTGTGATAATGTGTTACAGTGATCTCGGTTCAAAGATTTAAATTAAATGTTTATACTCGTGATACTAGTGAATAGTGAAGTGATGAGTCATTAAATCGTGTTCAAAAATCATCATGGATTACACAGGAACCACATCCATGAACAATATGAGACCAATTTTCGGCGCGTACGCCTTTCAAGGTGAGCCTCGATAGACCATAGACACGAAAGGATACAGAAATATGAGAAAAAAGGTCCGATATGGTTAATTAGTATATTCCCAAGGTACCAATAAAATAAGCAATAATCCATCGGTATTAAAGACCCGAAATCAATATCGATTGCCTCGACAATAAAAAATTGGGCACAGCGCACATTTTGTACGTTATATTTATATTTTCTAGATGGTTCCGTGGTGCGTTGGTTGGTATTAATGTCAGTGGGGTTGTGTGGGAAAATCGATAAGCCTCGGATTGAATTGTTCGTTATAATATCAGTAATGGACTAAGCTTTGGCACGGGCTGCGTATTCAGGGATTATTTAACGCGTTCAGAACTGAGCTTTTAGATATGCGTACAAAATGGACTCCAATTTGATACCTTGGCAACTAGTATGAGGCACTCGGATAAAAGATCTTGTTTTGAACTGAAGCCTGTATTCGGATATTTTATTATTCATCTGCAGTTTTTTTCTGATTGTAAGTGGCCATTGTTCATCGTTAATAGTTGTTTTAATGTTTATCGTCGCATCCTTGAAAACTTTTGAGTTACACATTGAAGTTATATACCTTTTATACGAAAACGCCAATGCTATTATATTTTCGTTTATAAAATTTAAACAGTGATCTTAAAAAAAGCGATGAAAAAAATTGCTATTTAAATTAGATCACGCTGTAGACAGTAGTTTTTTGTCACGATGTCTTAAAAACCCCGCGAAAAGAAGTCAATATTCTCTCGGCTTTCGCATTGAAGCATATTTTTTTTCAGCTTTAGTTATGTTATTTTATAGTTACTTTCAGTGTTTACAATTACCACGCATTATTTCTTAACCGTAATAAAACACAATCAAAACATAAATACAATAACGAACTCGAATAAAGAATTTCCAGATAAAGATTATCGGAGCGTTCATTTTCGAATAATATTTAGCCGTGTCCAATAAACAAAGCAGGGCTATTACGACATGCGTAACCCTAATAAAATCACAATGGTCGAGACATAGGAACCTAACAGTCCTCGTCTAACTGAACTCCAAAAAACGGAGCTATACCTTTGAAACGCGCCGCTTATTAACCTCTCATCGACTCAACCGTAAAATGTAAACTCGATAAAGCCACCAATTAAAACTAAATATGAGAATCGACGGTCAAAGCTCGAGCCGCTACATCTGACACCGGCGCGCATTTCTCCAAAAAATGAATCGCATTTTTTTCTAAAGAAACCAAGGTCGCATACGCACGATGATTTTCGCCTTTCGAGTTGTCGAGCGACAAACCTCGATCCTTTTACGATGTAAAAGCGAACCTTAGCACCTTATTAATACAGGGGAAACACTTTTTTCGAAATGTTCGCCGAATTGTAATACAGGGTGATGATAATAACAATGTCGGATGAAAAGGTTTAGCCAACTAATTTGTTTTTTCTCGGCTACTGTCGATCTCGGTAGCGATGCAACATTTTTTGTCGGAGATCAATCAGTCAAAATAACAGTGTGATACCGCCTTTGAAGCACCCGACGGGCCTGTTTTAATCTCGGCTGATACATGATTAGACCGGTGATGATGCAGCCCAGTAACTGATCCTTGAGTACTAGTTGTTACATTGATTAACTGATGGAATCGCTTGTTTTGGAACACAAAAATTTGCTCGTATACAATTATGTTATGTTTAAAAATGTGTTCAAAGTTGTAAACAGTGTTAAGGGTGTTCAGTGTGTCTGAAAATTAAGAAAATAATCTTGACTGGTCTTATTTATTGTTTTCTCGCATTTTACTGTATTATTGTTCTTTTTTTCAAACAAGAAGTTTGTATATGCACTAACTACCATGATCTACCACACTATCATTGGAAATAAACATAAAGCCCTAAGAAAAATGGATCTTAGGCATCGATAACGACTTCGAGATTCCCCAATTTGTATAAGCACCGTTCGTTAACTGTCTCAACTTCGCTTTACCGTGGCAGCATTAAATCGTATATAGTTTAAAACAAAGTTACTTTTCACGTCGGTTTGTCCGTCCATCCGCCAAGTCCTCAAAACGGATTTTAATGTATAATAAATTCTGGTTATATACGTGTGTAAGAAAACTCACATTAACCATAGCGAAGCGAAGGCGTGTCGGTAGTATATCATAATAATAATTTTATATTTGTTGAATGGATATCAAACACAAGCAATAAAGTATCTCCAATACCATAGTTGTGATGCATCTGTAAGTTACAACAACGAGGAAGTTACCAAGCTCGGCATAGTTCCCACTGTTGACGATACCTTAATAAATATACAAGTGAATTAATATACATACACGGTAGTCGACCACAGCACTCCTCGAGTTTGCTCTGCGGTCGCGGCACGCACGAGATAAACGCGATGTCAATGACACGGTAATGACGGCTGCCTTCGATCTCGCTGTCAAAACTCTTTCGTCGGCCGTCTTTTTGCTCAATCTCGTTTTCGCACTAATGAATTGAGGAGAAAATATTGTGCTTTACAAAGATAATGAAACAGGAACAAATAAAAACACCCTGTTTTCTGTAAATTGTAAATAGAAAATAATATACAGGTTGATCATTTTTATTGTTATTTAGAACTCATTTGTAAATGGATTCTAAATGTCGGCACGTTTTTTGTAGAGAAACATTTTTAAAATGGTGTTATATTGGCAAAAAGCTTCAATATTCAGCAATCAATTTCAAAAATATTTTTTCAGTCTCTTTGCAGAACAATTGAGCTAGGTAAGTAATGAAATATTTAAAATTATTGTACATTCCAGAAATCTTTATTAAAAAGTGCTTGCAACTTCATCTGCTTGGAACTCATTTCAGAGTCCAAGATTATTGTCATATCCTATGTAAATTACATTAAAAACGGGTCAACGGTGTAACCAATAAGATATAAACATAACAGACCGTCAAACTTACTTCCGAATTTTTAATATTAGTAGGGATAATAAAGGGTGAGTAAAAAAGTCAGATTTGAAATTAATTCAGAATGTGATCTCATCTCACGTCCATTAGATGGAACAATGGTCATCAGCAGAACGGTAGCACGTGTGATTAATTACTACTTGTACGTGACTACGCCCACTGGCTGCCGTACCTTAGCCTAAAGCCTCGATTACACGGTGCAAGCTCAGTTCTCTAAATAAGTAAATTTACCGTTGTCTAATACCCATAGTACAAATCTCGAGCTTAGTTTGGGACTAGGTCAATGATTATTTTTTGTCACTTAGTGTCATACTTTAAGCGCTTTTGCGACTCTGTGCCTAAGTAGGGCACTATAAAACCGACGAAAAAAAAAACTTACGTGACAAAAAAACAGTCGAACACAACAAGTACTAAGCTAGTGTAAACCAGCCATAAATAATGTCGTGCAAGCTACGTGCGAGCTGCTGCTTGATGTGATTACAGAAGACGAGATCTTATTACAAAAGGTCAGTAACTGTGCTGCAGCAACTGACTCCCAGCTCTCTCGAAAACTCTCATAGTGTGATCTTGGCATTATAAATTACGCGACTTACAAAATGTTAACTGAAAAACTTTTGACACTTTTGATCGATTGGCAAGATAATGCTACCTCGATGACATTTTGATTTTGATACTTTAACTTAACAACTAAACTTCTAAAATGAAACTTGTCAAATGAAGGAAAATACTTACTTTCAAGGCTTCAATAATATTAAAGAATTTCTCCACCATTTTTTTTGTTTGAAGTCATTGGCAGGTTATCTACAGGGTGACATATTTGTCGTGTGAGCTAATGGGTGAAAAAGTGTAAAATTCCTATCGTGCCTCGACCGCCTCCTTGATTGAGTTATAAGCTATAATGGCGGCTGCGTTCGGTTTTTGCGATGTTTTTCGCCTGGATGCCATGTCGCGGTGCGGTTATTTAATACATCGGTATGTAGCTAGTGCTACTGGAATTATCTAGATTAGCTTATTTGTGAATGTCTAGATTGTCTAGTACTAACTAAAAATATGAAATGAGGTTGCAAATAAAGTTGATATAAAGGGAGGCTTAAGTTTTATTAAATGTCAGTTTATACTTCGTGTAAGCATAAGCATCGTTAGACAGTCGGGGCTATCAGTACTGTGTTTTTTAACAAACTTGCCAATTTTTTTTTCAATAAAATCCTTTGATCATTTAGGCTTTAGTTAATATGATAACCAGTTTTAATTATCGGGTAAACATTTATAAGACAAAACTGATGATTTAAAACCAACCAACAACGATCAAGTCACATTTGTCCAAAATCTTTTAAAACCTAAACATACCGACTCAGTTTTCACTATTGGTACCAATCTAACATTTAAACAGATACTTGAAGTTTGTGTACGTACTTACTTGTAGTCGGTTTTATGGGCAATAAAGAGTTTACATACATACATAAAGAAAGAAAGAAAGAAAAAAATATTCGTGACAAACAGTCATACAAAAGGAACAAAATACTGACATAGACAAAAGGCCTGTGGTCACGAAATTGTTCCAACTCAGCGTTATGCTGGCATTAAAGCCATACATACTTATATGTATTTTAAATGTTAAATTCAACAATTAAAAGCTGTAAATTCCGGCCATTGCCTGCGACATGTTCACACACATCAGTCTCGTGCAATCCTCGCCTTTTTCTTGCCACCTGCTCGGAGAATGCGTGGCTTCGTGTCTTGTTTATTTTCATTTGTCACCTTTGATGTATGATTCGAGCAATCGTCGGTGGAATACATTATTATTGATAGCTACAGAACTTGATTACGTTTGAGTTGAGTCTTGTTGTTATTGTTCATCATTATGGGCCGTAATGAAGACTACGGTTTCTATTATTACTTTTTATAGACACCCTGTATATGCGTTATTTCATTGTTTTTTCAACACATAATCTCCGCGAAAGCCAAACAGTCCATAATTTTATTTTAAATATGAGGTAATTTAAAACAACGTGCTACATTTAAAAAATAGGATAAAAGTAGGTACTTATCCTTATTATTTTTATTGCGCTATTTCGTTTTTTTTTTATATAAACTATCTGAATATATTCACACTTTATACAGATGTTCTTTTAAAATGTTGCTAACGTGTCTGCAGTGACGGCTGCCGCATACAAAGTACCTAGTCTATACATACATTAACATGCATGCTAAAATTACTTCAACATTTTTTGTAATAACATTCGATACCACAAACACGAAATGGAGTCTATTTTCTATAGACACTCGGGAGATTGGCACAGAGCTGACACTGGGACTCTACAGGTTGAACTCATTACGGCGCGTATATAAAAACTTACAAAACCGAGACAGCCGGTCGCCTCCGTGGACGCTAAATCACCCTGTTTTATTCATATGAGAATAAAGTCTCTTTTGCTCCCGTTAGGAAAACCGAAGATGTATGAGAAATTATGTTGCAGCTTTATTCTGAATAGGTTAAGGTAGTTTTTTGTTTGTAGAAATGTGAACAATCATAATGTAATCGAACGCGACAGGTACAAAGCTGGTAGCTCCAAGCGAGAGTGCCCCTGGTTTGATAGTTAATTAAAGAACTGAATAACGCGGCAATGCAAGTCAGCTGCAGTCTGCGATGGATCGTGCAGAGCTGATAATACCACATTATTTTATAAAAATAATCGGGCACTTTTATTGGTTTACGAAGTTAAGCATTTTCACGGTTTCGTGAAAGCTAAATCTCTTTACCAAGCCTACACATCCCTATATTACTTTTTTTTCAAATGTTGTTCACATCAATGGTTTTTCTAACAAATAACAATAAACAAACGAAATTACAAAAATCCTCCTAAGTAATTATTGTTTTTATACAGGTTGTACATTAAAAACAGCGGCTTATCAAGGTGACAGGTCAAAATTGACAATAGTAGTTTATGCTGAATAGTTAAACAAAAAATGCTATTGAACCGTAAAGCTGCTAAATCTAATTACGAAATTAATAAATCAAATCAACACGATGTGGTGTCTAAGCCATCCTGTTTTCCTCTTCAGGTAATTGCTCTATACAAACATATCGTATTCTTTACCATTCCATTTTGTTATATCGTTAATTAAATTTATATGTATTTTTATTCAAACGAACAAACAAACAAATCGTTTGTAAGCTTGTAACTTAGAATTTGTTTCATGCCATTCACTCGAGGAAAATCTATTTCCTGTAATAAAAACTCCGGAGAAGGGTCTTATAATGGAAAATTGAGAAATTTCCGAAACATCACGACAAATCAATGACGATAAACGGAATCGGGTCACTAAAATAGTAATTTAAAATTACTACAAAATCGTTATCTGGCTACGCTAAGTATCCATTGGTAAAGCGACTGCCAAATGGCTCCAAGTTTTCCTTTAATAAAACGTTTATTTGTGCTTTGCCGCATTCTGGTCATTAAATACTGTAATTAAAACTATATAAAGATAACGAAACGAACCGAACGTAACAATAGAACAGTACAGAGATATGAATTGCTAGCCATCAGAAAAGGACACCGCATAGTTGACCTCAGTATTAAATAATAGTGACTGTCCTACCGTACCCTATTAGGGGACTATTAAACTTCACCCCATATTCACAAACGCATAATGTTATTTTGTGTAAAACTATGTTTTGTTCCTTTCTTTTATTTATAATTTGCATGTGTACGATAAGGACAAAGAATACTTAATTGTGTGTCATTAGCTATTTAATGTTAATAAGTCGATTAGTTCTTAGTCCCGCACCGTAAATATCCGGATTCCTGATCCGATTTGTAATATTGAAGCTTAGACAAACTGCAATTAATTATATTTATTTTATATTAGGTATTTCATATTGTTTCTTCCTCTACCATTATACCATCAGCATTGTCTTGGTTCCAAATAGCATATTAGATCACTAGTCAAAACAAAACTGCCCTTTGATTTCTCTTTTAGTTAGTACAAGAGTTTAACTCACTAAGTTTACAATTAAAAAAAACAACTCCTCTATAGGTAGGTTGCTAATTTTTAATATGACATTTCACAGACCGTGCTGAGCACCTAAAGAAAATACGAAAGTAATCGTTTTTTAAACATTACAATATAACTAGGAGCGTAAATATTACTCTTAACTAGTTAGTCAATTCTACACTAGATAAGTCGATGTAGATCCGCTTTTGTCAAATATACAGGCCGATGCTCTATAAACATAATTCTAGAGGGATTTACGCATATACTCGTAGACTCGTAGTAATGTTCATTGCTGAAACCCGCCACTGGGATTCCGGACGGCAAATATTTAGTACCGTATAGTGATAAATGTCTACCCACATCCACCGAAACAATTTTATTACGGTCAGTTTAAACATTATGTTCATGAACCAATTGGTATTAAAAGCTACAGTATGTAACCTTATTGAATTTTATAGACATACCTAAATTGATCAACAGAGTTTAGTTAGCACCCTGTATGTTAAACTTTATATGAAATTCTGCGTATCAAGGTTACTCTGCTTCATGATTTCTAAAAATAAAGTCTTTTTTAACTGGTGATATTTTTTTTATGTGTAAATAATCCTTTTCTTTCGTTTATTTTTGCTCCAACTTGAATAAAAGTCGAGTAGGGATTCGCAAAATGGTAATATTTAAAGCAATAAAACCGTTATCGGCGCGTTATCGCGGCGCAGCGGAGCGCATTCTGCACGCTTCTAATGAACGCCATATGAAACAGCCAATTTATCACATACCGCCTTATCATAAAATGCACTAGTATTTTTATGACAAAAACGTAACCTGTAACTATGTAGCAACAATACCTAAAACCTTGGAGAAACTACTGAATATCTCCAGCTCAACTTAAAACTATGTATTCCACATTCCAAAATCCTCAACTCCTGAACAATTGTTCAGTTTCACTTTAGGTAAAAGTACGTGACTTGTTAGTTAGTGGCGTTTCACATACTCATTACCAATTCGGACGAGACTCTTTCAAAAGGACCGTGTTTGTCGGCGCCTTGTATCTCCCGCCTGACCATGAATAAATCAATGAAAACAAATAGTATTCGGCTACTAGTATTCCCAAAAGCTTCGTACAATGATGCATGATCTGCTATTGTTTCAACGGCTTTTTGTTAAACGATCTTAAACTATGTTAAAATATTCAAAGTAAAATAATAGGTAGAGCATATTTTCCTGCCAAGATCGAATGTGATGTACATATAGATAGGTCCGCGGCGTAATTTGGTAGACACCGAAACTAATTTATTACACAAAGGACGAACCGACAGATAGAACACTTTTTATCCGTATACAAACTCATTACGTGCCTCAGACATATCCATGATTGTTCAATGTTCTCGGCCCGCGGATATTTTGATCGCCGTAACAAAGAAACTGATCCGACTGGTGGGAGGTTTATTTAAATTTGTTATTAGAACTACAATAGAACGAGCACTGATATTCTTAATATCAATTGAAAAAAAGAGATATACGTAGTCAACTAATTTAATTCTTAGGTCACTATGGAACTATGTCGATGTGACGCAATCAATCCGATGGTAAAATACTTTTTTTGTTAAATTTTAAAGCCGCTTTGACATAAAGGTAGTTCTGTATAAGCCTGGACATCAAAGTGGTGGACTGCTTGTAGTTAGAGTGTCCTGAAGACATCAATATGACCCTTTCATATAAAAATGTCTTCAAAAAATGACCGGAAATTACAAATTCCAGAGTTACAGGATGATATAAAAAGCTGAACGTTTTTATTACAGATACCGCCACAACTCAACCGCGACCTTTGTGGATCGATGATTAAAATTTTGTGACATAAATTAGATTCCTTTCAGCAGCCATCAAAATTGATAACGTCAATCAAACGAAGTTTTAGAAGTGAAATCGTCACTGTTTCCTGCGAAGTTTAAGAATTAAATAGTCGAAGTTCTAAGTCAATTACAAAAGCAAGTCATCGGGCCGCAATTCGGTAGCTAAGCCGGGCTTTTTTGCTCTGAAACTGTGAGAAACAACATTGTACTAAATGGGATTTAAATTAAAAAAGTGAGGAAATGAGTCGGGAGCGGTGGAATGAGGGGCAGTAACGAGGTTGTCGCTCCAGTGGCCATGGGGCTTCCGGTCCCGCGGAGTCCGAGCACAGGACGTTGGAGGTCTCCGCGGACGCAGGGTTGCCGTGTGTAAAAAATAAACATCCTGTAAAAGTTCTGGCATCTGTCATAGACACCTGACATCAAGAGTTTTGTCACGGGTGTATGTTCAACATTGTCATGTTTTGTGTTACTCTGTTTTTACCAAGAAAGGGTACTGAAGCACGAGACCAACGAAGCAATAAGTGGCTATATGTTGCAGTGTTTTTGCTAAGCTGGGTGCGCTTATAGTCTTATTGGTAGATTGATTGATTGATTGAGTGGGGTTTTTTTTATAAAAATATATATCATAGCTATTGCCGCGAATCCGTCCGCGCAGAAAAATGTGATAGTGTAGTATTCTAATGGTGAAAGAATTTTTCAAATCGGTCGGTCGGAGCCTATTCAATGCAAACAAACAATCAAAACTTTCCTCTTTATAATATAAGTGGAGATATACTTAATATGGTTCATGATAAAAGTGATAGAGAAGAGGTTTATTGTCACAATATTTCTATTGTTGATGAATTATTATTTTAAAAAATCCGGTAAATGGCCAAACTCATCTGGAATTTTGACCCTCTATTCCACTGGCTATAACCACATTGCCTTTGACTTGTTATAGTGTTTTAACTCGGCCGCCATTAAAGTAACACCTATCGTAACGTTAACAATACGATATCACGTCAAAATCATTTTTTTTTATATATAAGAGAGGCAAACGAATGTGGGTTACCTGATTGGAAAGTAATCACCAACGCCCATAAACACCAGCAAGTCTAGAAGAGTTGAACTCTAGATGGTTTTACCGAGAAAAATAGAGGCCCTGCACGGGTAGCACAAGTTGTATTTTCTCGCTTGTCGCTCAGTGCCTCTCTATCGTTACGGACTAGATAGAAAGGGAGATCCGAGCGACAAACAAGTCGCGGACAACATGTGCTAGCCGTGCTGGGGGCCTATTATGGCTGTTTTTATCGCATGACAAAATGTGGAAAAAACATCTGTCACTTTCAGACACGTATATACGGTGTCCCGTAAATAGTGCAATACCTTACAGGGCTGGATAGCTCAGCTCAGGAGTGTTGAAAATATGATAATTCATGTTTAGTAAAAGTAGCATGGAAAAGAAGATATCTCAACTTTTCAAACTTTTAGAAATGCTACACCTTTGTTCACCACAGTTATTAGAATTTTTCAATTTCGTTTGCTGTGTAAGAAAGCCGATCAAATTTACTTAACCAAGACCCTTATAACAAAATTTATAAATAACTCGCAGTTTTATTTAATTTTCAAGTCAAATATTAAGTTTAAAATACTCAGATTTGTACGAGACTGACGGATGCTTTATCCACATTTCATACTAGACCCGCTGTTCTGACATTCGACAATTTATCCCGAACAGACAACCCTAGTCGTTCTATCTATACGAGGGAATTGTCTGAGAAATCGTTCCAGTTTGCCGCTTCCGTGGTCCTAGGAAAAGCGTGTTAAACGTCAACAAAGCGGTGACAAAGGTAATTCATCTTCAAAACGACACATTTCATGTTAGATCTTGCAAACGCGTCGTACTAGACGCTGTTTTCAAATGATTCAAAATTGTAAACTGAAGAACAAATAATTGGAATTTCAAAACCAGGCGTCCAACAACGAACAAAGTTCAGAATATGAATTCTACTTTGATGTGCAAAAGTTTAAATCAAGAATATGATGTAGAGACGCAATATTAGAAGGAATCTCCCCAAGTTGTTACCCAGCTAGCAGAACTTAGCAAGATTGTAATTGTTTCTACAGAGAACCTGGATACCCTAATGTAAGACTTTGATAACTAAACTAAACTACTGACTGAAATTCCAATTGCCTTGTGCTAAAGGACGCCTCATAGTTTCCAACTATCTTAATAAAGCAGATAACAAAGGATAGCACACACAACCACAATATTGCCTCAAACCTCAACTAATTTACGAAAGGTTCACAAATCAAAGACTGACCACATTCACGGATAAATTAAAACGAGGAAGCTCATTCAAGAGCAAGATACCCAGAATGCGCGCTAAAAAATAGATTGTGAAACTAAAAACGGACACTTTAGGGTTCCGTATCCAAAGGGTAGCCCGACGGGACCCTATTAACCTACGCTGTCCGTTTGTCCGTCCGTCCTAACTTTAAATAGCTGTATCTTTTGAACCATAATAGATAGCGAGCTGTTTTTTTTTAATGTTATTACGGCGGATTTACTAACGAATATGTTAAATAATAAAGGGGGCCTCCTTACATGAAATGTTTTTTTTCCAACGTATTTTTATTTTAGTTGTAATGTAAAAACGGCCAAACATGGAAGCGTTTGGTATGATTATATTACAAACCCTGGAAAAAAATCACAAGTCCAAAAAATGCTCTAGTGTGAGTTGAAATTATTCAAGTCGAAACAATAATACCAACTGTGCGGCGGTACAGAATCCTCGCTGCGCGGATCCGACTCGCACTTGACCGGATTTTTTTTAATTTCTCATCCCACCACATCCCTAACATAGTGAAGGAGATGATAAAAAATTCGGCGCTAAAAAGAATAACGTCGAGTCTATTACTGTACGGCATGTCATCGACGGTTCATTAAAATGCGATGACTTAACACAAATACGAGTACATGGACTTCATTGATAGCCTCCGACGTAGGTTCACCTGCATAAAAACAACATTCCTCACCAGCCAATCAAATATCATCCTTAACAAGATGACTTAAGTTCTGATCTGTTCTCGCTTTATCAGGATTGATTAGGCCATTTTAGAATGATGGATCGTCCACAATAGCATTTCATTCCGTGGAATTCATTGATAAGTTTGATGCTACCAGTGTTACAAGAAGTTTATCTCACGACCGTTGAGAAATTCAATTACTTTTAAAATTTGCTCTCTGAGAGAATCCAAAAACGAAAGTAGATTTAGGCTGTTGGAATGAAGAATATTGTCACTAACTACAATAATAGTACCCAAATGGGTTCACGGGTCCAGAAAATGAATTCATTCGGACAGCAGCAGGACCACAATATTACGTTATCTGAAAATCTCATTACTTTAGCCGCTTTTTACAATTAGGGATGTAATCGAAAGTTTTACAATCGTGAACCCGGTAATCAAATTGAACCTCTATATGTCCAAATTGTCCAAGCGGCAAAGGTGCGTTTATCTCCGAAACTAGTAAAAAATCTATTCGATTTTGCAAGCTGCATGTATTTTTTACATTTTACCCAATTTACTAATTCCAATCTAAGCTAGATCATTGCCTTCCGCAACCGTGAGAAAAGACCTCATCTCGAGTACGTAATAGCCAAAAAGGGGCAAAAAACAGTACTCTCAGGTACAGTTACGAATTATTGTGCCGTGTAAATTACCACGTCAATGCAAAATTGAATGCTTTGACGACGCTTTGGGAGGGCGATTTTGTTTGGAATAAATTAATTAAGCTGGTTTTGGCGATTTTCTATCGCCGCCACCGTCCAAATTACAATTTGTGCCCGTCAGCCCGTTATTGTCTCGCTTACCGCCAATATTTCTCTAACGTCTAACTCTTTTCGTCTATTCTTTAATCTCCTTTGGTAGCTCTTGAATTTAGGTTTACAACAACAAGAGTAACACGTGATTTGAGTGGATAGAAAAACGTAATCCTGAGATTAACAATGCTATAAAAACTATTAAAAGCGACACTTTAAAAAAGCACTGACTTCTCATTAAAATTGCAGTACGTGCATTTACAACTCTTGCAACAACATTTTTCATTTATTTTAAATTTACTCAGTAAATTACATCCTCTAACGTAAAAACGATAAAAAAGTATGTACTTACTTTTTGGATTTTTACTCAAGACAATTTTGAATAGAAATTGGAATTTAGAATTTAAAATAATTAGAAATTGGAAGCCCTGCGTTGAAATACTGAAAAACTGGAAGTTCGTTTTTAAATAATTATTGTAATCACATTATGAGTTAAATAACAATTAAGTATAGTCGAATTTTGCTACAACGGAATCTACTGCAACTACGAAGGTAACTAAAGAGTATTGCGAGGAGACACATAAATCGCGTAGCTGTAAAAAAAATCCATGCAAATTTAGCTCCTGGCGGTAACATTTGTCACCCCATAACATAACAGTCCGATTACTTACCTTGATTTTTATATGTTGTAGTTATTATGAAAAACTAGGTGTACGTTTTCTTTTATTTTTCCAAGAAATATTTTCTCGGAAAAGAACGTACAGACGTACAGATCTAGTTTTTGATAAAATCTACTACTACAACTTCTACTTTTTGATGAATATGTTATTCAAAAATCGTTAAATCCACACTAGGTTCAAGGGGAGAAAAACAAGGCTGCATTTTGTATGGTCATTTTTAGCTTTACAATACTGTTTCTTTTATGAAGAATTATCCATAAAGCATCATCATTCCGAGATGGCTGAAATATTTATAAACCACGACAACTGGTAGTACAGTCACGAACTTAAATTTGGGACCCACGTTAGGTCCAAAGTCATTCTGACATTCTACAACAATAAGGTTGAGTCTCCTATAAGTTACAAATGATTTGGCATCTCTAATGACATTGACGACTTCAAGCCTATTTTTCTAGAAATGGGTCACAAATTAACGATCGCGATAGTACCTACTTACATTCTAACGGTATTTTTTTCCATTCGTGATATCAGGAACTGGCAGATATGTTTTAGGTTTATCCTTTTCTTTCATATAAGACAATCCAAAAATATTATTTCAGAGTTTCCCATGGAATATGTAGTAAAGTGCCTTATTGCGTATGTTAGCAGAGTAGGTACATTTACTTATCCACTACGACGTAGGTAGGTAGGGTCACGAGCGTTAATTTAGGACCCATTTCAAGAAAAATATGTTTGTAGTCGTCAATGTCATTAGAGATGTCAAGTCATTTGTAACATTTAGGAAACTCAACCTTATTGTTTTAGAATGTCAGATTGACTTTGGACCTAAGGTGGGTACCAAATTAAATCTCGTGACTGTACAAATTTACAATTTTAAAGTCACAACTTATAGTAGGGGATCCGAATAGGAGACGACCTTCGCCGGGCTGAATATTCGATAAAAAATATTTTATATCAAATTTAATATGCTAAGTAATGTATGGCGAATAGGTTGACTGAAAAAATTCAGTCCATTCCTTATAATTATGATTTTAAAAAAAAACTGAAGACGAACTTTTTTTAAATTGCTATTGCTTGATAAATAGACCAATTACATACTAATCGATAGCATGAAGCCTATAGAATATGGAAACGCTAGGTTGACTATTTTTTCCCGTCATGACTATTGGGTAGGTAGGTAAGTCGGTACTAATAATTTGCACTACACCTAACGTTTACTATACGTACGCCATATATTACTTAGCATATTAAATTTGATATAAAACACTTTTTATCGAATATTCAGCCCGGTGAAGGTCGTCTCCTATTCGGATCTTAGACCATTAGTATAAAGAAACAAATAATCATATAAATACTTTACCATACCAAACAATATCGATCCAGTTCTTTATCATAGGACAGTCCTCATGACTTTAACGGACTGATATATTTATCTAGGCAATCTCCATGTTAAGCCTAAGTAGATTTAAAAAGTATTCTACATAAGAATAAGTCTTATTCTTCACGTAAGATAACCTTAATATCATATATACGTATTATCATTAGTATAACTAGGTGATCCAATCAATAATCGAGCCCCCAGGGTACGATAAACTAAGGATCTAAAATCAATCGTAACTTTGTAAGCACTTAATCCTAAATTTCTAAGTTGTTGGCACAACGCGACAAAGCGACCGGCGTTATTTAAACTCCATTTGTTAGAAAGAGACGAACACATGTCTGACATTGCGCTCTCGACCGGTGGGCTGAGCTCGCCCCCCTCCAGCTGCGCAAGCGTCTGTTTTGGTGCGATGCTCGGGTGACAAATTTTTAACTTTATTTCAGTACTGAAAATGATAACTTTGTTTAGCATTTTTAGTTGTTTGCTATTATTTTTAAAGGGGTAAATGTTTGAAAGAAAGGAAACGATTAGCATTTGAAACAAGTCAATCAAAAATCAAGATATTTCCAACAAGTTTCTTATAAAAATAACAGAAAAAATTCCAACTACACCTTAATTACTTTCCACTATACGCTTTATCGTGAAATAATTATCTACTTCTCATATAAAATCAGCCAACTTTACGACAGACAAGTCGGCTACGGTGTTTCAAATTCCGAGGCACATGGCTCTACTACTCTATACTTGTACAAGTGGGAGTGTATCGTGCACTCACCCACACAGCGACGAGGCTGCAGCGACTACAGAAAACCTCCGCTCACGCACACCAACGCGCTAGCTGTCCGTACTAACACAGGGGCACTCTCAGTACTACACAACCTCCTCTACTGCACTCACGCGCAGAAAAAAAGATAACGCGATCTATCGATCTTTTTTTTTCAAATAAAAAACCTCCATCTCGTAGGCTTCATGGCTTATAGTCGAATAAGGCAGACGTTTACAACCGAACGCGTCTGATACCTACCATTTATTTCGATCACAATATTTATGACAGCCGTAATTAATTAAACATGTCGTTTTAATTATGTTAATACAAATGGTGGATAATCAATTTGGATGTGTTTCGTTCTCGTTCGGTTAATTTAATGTAAACAGATATTTATCAATTTGTGACGTTTTTACGGTGTTGATGGTTTTACGGAGCTTATTTTGAAAGCTATAGTTTGTGTGGGACGATGCTCTGACGGCGGACGGACTCGGTCGGACGGGCTGCTTCGTCGATGGAACCGCACAGACTCTGACATACCATTATGGAACGGCACCAGAATGGTATGGATGTGTGGGTAGGTAAGGGTATAATTAGTATCTATTACTTATCTATCTTTATGTTTGTTTTATGGCTAATTTACATTGGCAAAAGCATGCTATTAGAAGTACATTGACGAGTTGGTTTTCACGTTTGAGGCGACAGCTATCGTGACGACGCAATGTACTCCTACCGGCATGATTTTGCTTGACAATTTTAAAACAGCTTTTATATGTATTTCTGTCACTGGATGTCAGGAAAGATTTAACAATTTGTTCATTTGTACAAAGATGATTGATCGTGTTTGACTTCTTTTTCTTTGTGTTGTCAAAGTCTCTTCATCTTTATTTTCGTCCTCTTTTCTGTTTAAAATACTTTTTTTCGATGATTCCTCAAAAAACGCTCTAGAAGAGTTAAAATTTGTGTATTTAGTCATGTTTGGTTGCTTAATATGTTTGTGAATAACGTACCTAATTAATAGATTTAATGTTTCCATCTTTCGCTCGTACAATGTCGAAATAATATGATTTTTCTTTCAAAGCAAATGCTTTTCACGGGAGCGCCAAAGTTCATATAAAATTGCAACTCCGATTATTGGAACTTCGAAAATATAATTTTGATACCGCTGGAACCGTAAACTTTTCAAAAGTTCTGAAATTTTCAATGTGTAGATAAGACTAGGTTAAGTTAGGTTTGATTTATAAAAATCCTGAAAAAGAAACAGTTGCTGAAAAAAATACGTTATGAGTTGCGATGATTATGACTTACAATATGTTATGAGTAAAAATAATTATATGAGCCAATAATGACCCGCTGTATGTACTTCTTTGCCTATTGTAACTCCCTAATGTTTTTTATATGAGACTTGCCCAGAAAATTACTACAGAGAGAAAATGAACTATTAGCTGTAATTGAAATGATTTCCTTTCCGCTCATTTAGAAATCTTAATTAAAATATGTTTGAGGGTATATTTATCCTAAAGGTATTATTACTTGCGCCTTTTGTTAGTTAATTCTATGTACTGTGTTAAAAGCCAAGTTTATGATCCTGCTAAAGGAAACCAAAACAATTAATGTTAAAAAAAACAGCAGTAAAAGAGTATTTTTAGGTAAAGTTATTAACTTCAATTGATTAGTTATTATTTTTGAGAAATTCAACAGCAACTAACAACAGCTACTTTGTTAAATAATCTTATTGCAATACGATTTTACAAATAAGGCCAAGCGGGCTATTCCGACAGAGGAGTAAATGCGTCACTTAATTTTTTCAAGGGATTTCAACGTTTTAAAACTATTAGTGCTCCCTTTATAGAAATTAAGGTACTTAAATTACTATAAAACGACGCAAAAATATTTTAAAACGTTGAATTCCCTTGAAAAATTTTAAGTGACGCATTTAACCCTCTGTCAGAATAGCCCCGCTTGACCTTACACGTTCTCAACCCTATTGACACAAAAATCGGACGAAGAAATCCAAAAAAAAATACACTTTACAGTTTACCTCTAATTAACCTTAGGTACAATGGGGACAAAACTATTTAAGATCTTATACTAAAAGAGATTTGGGTATCTGTATGTAAAAAAACACTTAGAACAAACGAATTTAAAAGAGGAAGGTAATGTAATGGAATTTAAGTTGCATAAAACTGCACAAAAACTATTAGACTCCAAAACACATACATACATAGGTACATACCCTCACGCCTTCATTCCCAGAGTGGGGTAGGCAGAGATACAGAATTACCAACTCTAAAAAAGAATGAAAAAAATAGATAAAAGACATTTATTCAGTAAGTAGGCCGCACGGGCACTTTTACACGTCAAAAATATACCAGCGCTTCCCAAGAGGAGACCACTGCTGAGAAGAAACGCCGCAAGAAACTCAGTAGTCAGTCATTTTTTAACCATATTTCATACTACAATGATACCACTTAGTCTATTATTATAAAAATCTTTAAATATTAAATTAAATATACTATCAAATATCATGCGTAGTTCAGCGGGAAAACATGTCGAAAGTATTACGAGAGAGAGATAAAGGGAGAAAAAGGAAAACGAAAAACACAAGACGACCACATACAAGTTTCGATATGTTTTCCTACATCAACGGTGTCCCCTAGACAAGATACTACTTTTGCATTTGCACAAATTATTAATGACTAAGTTTCGGGTTTAGGACAAGCATTTTTGTCTGTTAGACAGTCCTCGGCCCTATAGTACGCTTTAGACATTAAGGACATTTTAAGATAATTCTGTAGGTAACCACATTGTGCACAATTAGGCTAAGATGTTTACCAGGTTGCAAGCCCATCGCCGAACAATACTACCAGCCTTTATTCCTTTATATAACCCAAGTCCAATATAACCCAATATTATTTAAACGAAATTTTCTGCTTGTTACGAAGCCATTCGTAGCATATAGTCTTATATTTGATAGTATATGTGATAGCATGGCATGGCGGCTGAGACCAAATTATAGTCTTGCTCCGATACTATACTTACTTACTGTAAATTAAAATATAAAATTAA
The DNA here is from genome assembly GCA_946894065.1 of Acleris literana. Classification (NCBI taxonomy): domain Eukaryota; kingdom Metazoa; phylum Arthropoda; class Insecta; order Lepidoptera; family Tortricidae; genus Acleris; species Acleris literana. The sequence goes on along the minus strand of OX335684.1, from coordinate 15,876,960 downwards.
ACTAAATCTATGATATAAAACTAAGCTAAAACTACAAACGCTAAATATAAAAACCAGCCAAGTGTGAGTCGGATTCACACACGAAGGGTTCCGTACTATTCTAGCCCCTTTACTTTTTAATAATAATTTTATAGTTATTATTTGTTATTATAGCGGCAATAGAAATATACACTATGTAGAAAAAACAACTGTCTACCAACTACGCTTCATGAGATACAGCCAGACAGACAGACAGACGGACAGAGCGGTGGCTTAGTAATAGGGTCCAGTGGTACAGTCAACAGCATAAATAAGTGATCATTTATGTACTTTGTCACTTTAAATTGATTGAAAGCGAGAAGGTACATAAATGATCACTTATTTATGTTGTTGAGTGTACCCTTTGGGTACGGAACCCTAAAATGCTTGCGGCATTTCTTTGTTGAACACAACAGAGGGGCACGTTTTATAAAGCTACAAGTTAAAATTGTAACTATAATAGGTATATAATACTGGCAACACTGCTCAAATGGCTGGTCGTCATTGGTCGAGGTTGTGTCAAATGGAAACTTGTAACCTGTAAATTGTAATTTGTAGCTTTATAAAACAGGCCCCAGGTGTTCTGAAAGCATACATTTTTCTCTGCTTTTTATTTACGGGGAAAAACATAATTGTTTCCAAACATTTCCTAATCACTCAAACTTTAACTTGATACTGGTTAGCTGGGATAAGTTCGCCTGTGTACATACCTTTTGTGTTTCTGTCTGTAGTTTGTTATTTTTCCATTTCTACAATAAATAATTCTACATACGTTAAGCTGATACACAGATCAATTCCCAATTAGAAACCAACCCTCATTCATTACTATTATTTGTCGTGTTTTCTAATTAGGGAAAGCGAATAACCGGTCATAACCGGTTTTAACCGATTATTTTCATAAACAAACGTCTAATAACCCGTTATATTGCATTCCTTATTTCTAATAAACCAAAGTATTATTTTGTAGTTAACTTAATAGAAAAAGGTGACCACTTTTTTCAATTAAGTTAATTCCTCATAGTTCAATAGGCTAGTGTCCTAAAAAATTATAATTAGTCCGTCATTTACATCATCAAAAAATATTGAACACATATTTTTTCTTTTGTCAATTAAACAAAAAATGACGAAGATAAAGTACGTTGAAGTTTCAAGTGACGTCACGCCGTGGCACACTTTATACCACGTTGTGACGTCACGAGCCCCCACTCCCGAACTTTGGCGTTATAACTGTCAATTTTGATTGATTTGAAAAAGAAAAAATACGTGTTAATTTTTTTTGATAATCTTGCTGACGGACTAATTAGAATATTTTATTTACCCAGGACACACCCTATTGTTATTAAGTTAGAAGTGATCGGAATAGGTAGAGTATATTTACCTAAAGTTCGCAAAAGGACATAATATACAGTGGTTACAACCGGGTGAAATATTAATTTATTTTTATTGAAGTCCAGATTTCTGGTATTTTTCTGGTACTAGTAAATGAAGTCGCAAGGAAGTCTCCAGTTTATGTCTCTGTTCTACGAAGTTTAGACACACCTATTAATTAGATAAGCATTCAAAATACCGGAAATCCGGAATTCAATAAAAATAAATTAATATTTCAACCGGTTATAACCACTCTATAACTATTATGTGCTTTGGCGAACTTTAGGTAAAAATACGCAACCTATTCCGATCACTGAGTCATATAACCTATAAATTGTGTATTCATCTATACAACATTGTAGTACCTAACGAGAGCTTAGTCTTAAATAACATCATCCTAAGATTAGGTTAGGAGACATTATAGTGAGACGTGAAACGCAATTTATAGTTGGCCATAAATGTGGTCTACAATCCAACGGTTGAAGTTCTTTGCACGTCATGATACAACAAGTTCGATTTTCGCTTGCAGTAATATTATGACAGTGACAAGTCCCACAAATCGTCAATACTTTTGAACCCAACTCTCTGGACGTGACCGAAGTCTACTCAGACGTTGGCAAAATACATCTATTGCAAAAGATGTGAAAGCCATAATTAAAAAAATAAAATTAGAGCTCACTGAAACTTTTATCAAGAGAGTTGACAGAAGCGCGTGGAGCTAACCCCATGTGCTTCTGTTTAGTCCATTAGAGAAAATTCTCTTTTACCGAACAATTGTCTTCGCGAGTGATATCCATGGACTTATTTCTCTAATAATTCCATGGGAGTGTGTATAAATCACTCGACATTGACGAAGTACACTTTAAAAGGAGTGAAAACAATTAATTAAGAAAAAAAAACTTTAATCAAAACTGGTAGAACACTTAAAGAAATTGATTCCTAGACCACTTTTGATTATGTCAAAGTGACAATGTAAATAAAATCATAAGAAGTCTCTTACGTTTTGATTGATTAGGTAAGTTTGAAATAGTCCAAATTGGTCAAGGAATAATTTTTCTTTACTGTACGTTCTTTCAAATAATTTCATTAATTACTTGTTGAATAAAACAAACATGCTTAGGTTTCTATTGTACTCGATAAGGCCATAGTTCTTCTTACAGATCTATATTGTAATTCCTAATCGTCATTTGTCCTAATGCATCGTTTGTTCGAATTTTCGTTTAAAGCCATTTCAGACTGAATTTTAAAACTTTTTAGTGTTCTTATTTATAATAGGTACAACCGTAACCCAACCTATCCGCACGTATTGTTGGAAAGCTTAAAAAGATTTTTTTTCTCTAAAAAAAAACGGCGGTCTGTCGGACGGACGAACGGGCGGCGAGTTTAAGTAGTCCCGTCCGAGCGAACAAAACACATTTTAGCGCGTGCATACTGCCAAATTGAATACACGCGCTAAAATGTGTTTTGTTCACTCTGACATGACTACTTAAACTCGCCGCTTGGACAATCACTCGTTCGCCCGTCCGTCCGTCGTTGTTGAGAGGATCACACCCCTGGGGGGTTATTATGACATACCAATGCAGTTCAGTATACGCTGAGAGAAAAGGACAGAGCTATATAACTGCTATAGCTCTGTCCTTTACGCTCGCCGTAAAATGAACTGCATAGCTATGTCATATTAACCCCCCTGTTTAGGACAGTCGATAATTCGGACAAACGGCGCAATTTCTACTTTTTATCATATTATCAACGATTATAGCTCTTATTTACTTGACAATAATGGCGAACGAGTTAAAACAATACAACAACCTGTTAAAAGCAATATATGGTTTTACCGAGAGTATAGAGCCCTGTATTACCTTTATAAAACTTCAAAGACTCTTTAATTCTCTACGCAAACTGCAAGTGTAACAAAAAACCCGGATTGCATATTTTGATACAGTAATCTATGCATGTTTAATATCTCTTTTACCATAAAATCTGCCATTTTTTATGCTTCCAAAGTCAAACTAGGAACCCTTATAGTTTCGCCATGTCCATCTGTCCGTCTGTCCGCGGTGTAGCTCAGTGACTCTTGGTAGTAAAAAGCTGTTATTTTGGTATTTTTCTACATTTAAATTACTAATGTTGTAAAAAAACTTGTAATTTTTTCGGGTACTAGCCTTAAAAGATATTTCCACGGTCTTATTTTATAACTTTGTCGACTTAAAGTAAATGTATATGCCTAATTACAGCTTTGTAGTACCAAGAGTCTCTGAGTTAAACCGCGGACGCAGACGGACAGACGGACTATAAGGGTTCCCTCCCAGTTTGACTTTGAAACCTTAAGAAAGAGGCTAACTTGCAATGCATAGGTACCACTTCCCTCCCTGAATTTAACTTATAAATACTTTGGGTTTATCTTTTTTTCCCGAAACTACACACGCACAGTTTGACTCCAAAACATCGAAAATCGATCCCAGTCCAGGGTGCCAAAAGCCTTTTCTAAATCCTTCACTTCTACCCAGCCGTATTTCACAACCTTCCAACCCTTGCAGGGCAAGGGCGCGTCAACCAGCTGGGCGGTCTCTTCATCAACGGTCGGCCGCTGCCCAACCACATCCGCCTGAAGATCGTGGAGATGGCAGCGGCGGGCGTGCGGCCCTGCGTCATCTCGCGCCAGCTGCGCGTCTCGCACGGCTGCGTCTCCAAGATCCTCAACAGATACCAGGTGAGGACCATAGACGACGAAAGAATCATGTCATCTACGTAGAGCGGTGAATTGCCAGTCTTTTTGGTGGTAGGAGTTAGTGCAGGATCCCAGGGGGGTTATTATGACATAGCTATGCAGTTCAGTTTACGCTGAGAGAATAGGACAGAGCTATACAACTGCTATAGCTCTGGCCTTTACCCTCCCCCCAGGATTGCTACTACCTCTGCCCTACTAAGCTAATGAACAGTATCCCAACTTTAATACCCAAAGCAATTTTAATTCTCTTCTGTTAGTAATAAGGTTGATATTGCTACAGGAGTTTTATCTGAGATACTGCGTATTGGATTAGCAGGGCAGACCTTATCCTTTAACGTACCAAGCGGGAATGTTCGCATTGTTGTGTCTCAGTTTGGGGATAAAACAAAGACTAGTATAGAGCCACTCATTCCATTTTTATCTTCAGGTTTGGCAAAGTATTTACAGTCTAAAGAGTGGCAAGTGTCTTAAGGTGGCCTGGGCGCATGTTTTCCTTCTCTTTCATAAAATAATATCATCTACGTACGTTTATCGAAGGATACCATCTCTGAATATTTTTATAAATAGAGAGTAGAGAGTCTTACAACTCTAATTGTGTTATGTCTTCCCAATGCAGCTTATTTAAAAAACGTAATCAGCTCAAATTTACCTTGAAACACTGTTGGCTCTTGAATCAATTGCCACTGAAAAACTGTTGAAATGGCAGTCATCGTGACCGAATAGAAAATACGAAAACCCAAGGGTTTTCCTAAACAAATACTAATCATGCCATCAACGTACTTGTGTAAAGCGACTACGGCGTTAAAATTATCAGCCACGTCCAATTAAAGACTCTTGACTTGACGCGTCAGATCTTCGGCGTTCCGCACGACCGCGTTTCTAGAATTCTGAGTAAATGCTCACTTTTTAATGTGACATCGAGTTTGCTGTGGTTTGGTAAGGTATGTTGAATAATAGTACCTGATACACGTTTCTATCGATACTCTGGAAGAGGAAGTTATCAATGAAATGACTTTTTTAATCAAACGGAGATCGTACGGACATGAGCGGTGAATTGCCATCTCAATATTCCTGAGATTAAAATTAATTAATTATTCTATTAAAATGTAAAGGATAAGAAAAAGATTTTTTATCACTTAGGTATTATCGTCGTTTCACGAAGGAATATCTGAGGAAAGTCAATTGCATTTACCCTCGTTTTGTGTATTCCTCTTCGGTATGGAAATTAGCTTGGAACAGTATTCAAGTGCCCTCGTTATCGGATAACAGTCTAGACCAATTATCTCTAATACCCAACAATATAATTCTCCTCTCTGAATTTTCCAGTTCGCGATATTTATATTTCAATTTTCACTGTAAGAAGATTTTAAGGTATTCTGTTATAGCCTTATAGTTAGTGCATGTTTGCCTTTCGTCAGATTTGTTTCTATTTTTTTCTTGAGTGTCTTGTTACTCTTCAGTGTAATCGTAACATACGTTTCACATCTTCAGCATCTTCATTTCTCGGGTTTTCTAGCTTTCTAGAATCAAGTACACCAACAGCAAAAGCCCCCTTACCGGGTGCCCTTCGACTGTCATAATGATTATTTGTCCTAACGATTGTTTGGTCGAAAATCGTTTGGTCGAACACCCTTTTAGACTGACATTGCAGATATTAATAAACATCTATCTGTTGTGTAGTTTAGTTAAGTTAGGTTAGGTTAGTTTATTATAACAATAAAAAAAATACGGTTTCAATTGTAAAAACCGTTTTCGACCAAATGATTTTCGACCAAACAATCATTAGGACAAACAATTATTATGCCAGCCGATATAGACCCCCCTACCATCAGATATGCTAATGCTCCCACAACTTGCTGGTATGGATATTCGTTCAGCGACGCATTATCTTCTCTTATTGTGCTATTTTTCAGTATCGGAGTACCAACTGTCTGATTTACTGGCAGTTATAACAGAATTTACATACTCTGCGTATATAAATACGTATCCTAGATCATTTACTGCCTGACCTTTCCATGTTATTTACCTACATTAAAAAATCTTTTTGATCCTTGCTCCAACATATTTACTCTCACATCACATATTTCAATTGAGTTTTAAATTGTTTATTTTGCGTGCAAATACTGGGTTTATGAATTTTAATCAGTTAATTTACATTTTTGAGTAATATGGGACTTTATTTCGTACCAAACTCGATGTAGCAAGCTCTAGTTGTAGTGAACATTATACTTAAAGGTACAAAACGTTCTCATTACTGAATGACTGAGAGTCAGCGCACAGACTATAAAAGTAGAATTGTAAAATTTGATATATGTACTCCTGGTACTTTGTATTAAATTCAGGCGATTTTTTACGCGATTAAGTCCCGTTTAACTGAGAAATATGCAAAACCTGCCAAGTTCCACACAGTGCAAGAGACAGTGCTATAGGGGTAACATATTTCCGTCCCCTTCGTTGTCCGGGAACTTAGGTAGATTTGACACTTAATAATACGGCCTATGTAGTACTTAAAGTAAAGGTGCACTAAAAAAAGATGTTTCAAAATTCAACTCCAGAAGGAAGACAACCATAATATATGCTTACGCTGTTGACCAAGAGTCTATAATTGCTTGATCCGCACGCCCTATTGTATCCTTTTGGACTCGTATAAGTAATTTTGACGTATTATGTATACCTAATAATAGTACGACTAGTGAACCAGCACTGGCATTGGTCCCTACGGCCGAAGGTTTCACCACACCATGGAGTCCACAACAATCGCGATTGTTTCGCCCCGGAAACGTTTAGCCACGGTCCGCTGTTGGCGACCTTTGATACTGCCTGTTTATAGCCATTGTGGGGGAATTAGCTTTCGGTAACTACCTCGTTTATTAGTGTGTTTAACTAAACACGCGAACGATTTTTATTCAAATGTTGTGGTTTTCATTGGGTTATTCTGGTTTTTTTTCACTTGCAGAGATTTACACCGTGTTATTGACTGTGGTTGTTGACAAGCTTTAAAGTGTTTCAAGATGTAGATGAGAATCTAAATAGTATATTTTTCCATACAAAAGCTAAAATTAACATTAAATTTAAAATCAAAATTAAAATTAAAATCAAGATTAACATTAAAATAAAATCACAATTAAAATTACACAAAATTTTCACAATTAAAAACTGAAAACAGAATAAAATTAATATTAATTAATTAATATTAATTAATTATTGGTTTGGTCGGTTTTTCCATTGCAATAAGGCTACATTCCCACTGCTGTTAGTATATATGGCATTTATTTTAAATTCAACTTACTAGTTTAAATTCTAATTAATGAGGACGACCAGTAACATTTTATCTGAATCGTGCCTGAATTAAACTGATATGCAATGCAGATGGCTTGCTCAACGTAGCACTTTTTGCAATATAACTGAAAATAAATTATAAATAGTAAAATATTCCACTACAAGAGAAGAGATCAAAATCAATTCCCAAAGTATCATCAAAGATACATAAACTATGTTTAATAACTATTAATTAAAATTAAAATTAATTAAAATTAAAATATTATAATTCAAGATTATAACAACTACCCGAAGCATAATTAGTCACATAAACGTTCACCAAATTTTATGTCGCCTTTTAATTCATTTCTTTCTTGGTGAATTAGAAAGTGACAAAGTGTCCTAATGGGACATTACTAATAATGAACGCTGGTGCAACTGGATTTTACTTAGGGACTAGGTCATATATGTGAGACATGTGTGAGATTTTAATGATGATGACACCAAACTAACTGAGCTTACGTCCCGTCTAGGAGACTGGGTCCATCAGACCAGGCGTGATTGGAGGATCCAAGCCAAGAGTGGCCACGCCTGAGGTGGAGACGAGGATCGAGGACCTCAAGCGGCAGAACCCGGGGATCTTCTCCTGGGAGATTCGGGAGAAGTTGATTAAGGTATGTACCATCTTGGACGTGAATTTTAAAAACACTGTAGAATCACGTCACAAATATCCAAGAAGGTAGCTACCGCATAAAAATAGTGCAAGCATTTTAAATTTTATGTGATTACCAATAGAGTATACAATTCTGTGACATCTAGGAACTATCAGCCTTATGGAACCAAGGTTCCATTAGACTCAACTACGACTACGGTGGGTCAAGACCCACCGTAGGCCTGTGTCACAGTGACGTTATGATTCAAGTCGTATGAAATGTCAAAGAAATTGTTTTATAATGTTACTGTTCAATAGTTTATCTAGTTTAAAAATTAAAGTGAGATAGAACTCAATTTGCGCTTGTCATCTTATTACAGGTAAGAAAAAATATAATACTCATTAACATTTTATGGTGGTTTTACAATATGGAATCAATTTAAAATTATATTAATTTCAGTTAAAACTCTCTTCGCTGTTTTTACTATATTTTTCTATTATAATAACGAAAAAAATGCGGTATCTATACTAATATTACAAAGAGAAAAGATTTGTATTTTTGTATGTTGATTTATAATTAATAAACTCAAAAACTACAGACCCGATTTTGAAAATTCTTTCATCAGTATCAATGCTAAATATCACGGAATAACAAATGCAATTTTTTAAACACGGAAGGATCGTTACAACAGCTAGCTTTTTTACAAAAAGCCCATTCATAAAGTTCGACTGGTCGCGTTTAGCCGTGAAAAACCGTTCAAATTGATTGAAAAAAATTAATGAATACCTTTTTCACATAATAATCACAAAAAAAATTCCAGGACATTAAACATAAACAAGCGCCAACAAAAAAAAAACCAGAAGAATCCAGGAAAATATTAGAAATCTTCTGTGAAACTTATCTAGCACAGGCTTAACTACCAGATATCTTCAAACAAAGATGACAATGACTGGATTTAGCTGATTAGGTACAGTCAGAGAGATGTATCAAATTTTTCACCTTATTGCATTGTTATAAGGTCTAAAAGTGTATATATCTTTGTAGTCAACTATACACCGTTATCAAGAACATAATCCCAACATAATGTCCATACATTTTTAATCTTCAAAGGTCCAGGCTCCGTCGGGATCCCTTTAGTTCGGCATTTATGTTTACTTAGGCATTTCGCTAATATTCCAGTACGCGCTAATCCTCTAAATTAAAACATCCGAGTACTAGCTGAGCTAAAGCAGAATTTGAATTAATTAAGCCGGGGAAGGTTCCTGTCCTCTGAAATTTAATATGCTCGAGCGTTTAGACGGAATTCGGGTGCTTTTCAACGACATTTGTTTTTATTTCATTGAGGTATTCTTAGAATTTAATGTTTGAGATAAATGGCGTTTGAAATGTTAAGACGTTTGCGTAGTAGTTTTCGTGTACAATATTTTAAAAACACATATGTATATCTGGGGTCGTAGTGAAAAAGGGTATACCTATAAGTCTTCTGAAGATCAAGTGGAAATAGTTTTAAGTCTATTATACTCCGTTCATTTTTAGGGTTCCGTAGTCAAACTAGGAACCCTTATAGTCTCGCCATGTCCGTCCGTCCGTCCGCAGCCTAGCTCAGAGACTCTTAATACTAAAAAGCTGTAATTTGGCATGAATATACATATTAGCAGTGATCGGATCTAGGATGCAATTTGGGGTGAACGACCTCAAACGTTATGCTTAACATGGATGTGACTCGAGATTTCCCGGGATTTTGGGAAATGGGTTATTGTTAATAATTAATAACTTTTGTCGAGGGTTAACCTAATAAACAAATAAAAATAATAAAAATACCATAAAAGACAAGACGTGCAAGTTACGTTCAGTTCTTCTATGCAGTACTGTACTTTTTTTTAGTTATTACATATTTTGTTAATTTTATAGTGTAAACTACTTAAAATTACGAGTTATTTTATTTACCTTTTTATAAAGGTAGGTAACAAAAAGATTCGCGGGATTGTAAGTCATATTCATATCCATGTTAAAATAACGGACTTAAATTGCATCCTAGATCCGATCACTGCATAATAGTCACGCCAACAAAGTGGTAAAATAGAATCTTGAATATTTTTTTGTTTACCTCGTAACGTGGGGATGTATTTTTTTTTCTTTTCTACTCCTTAGAGTGGGGTGTCGTTGGATAGGTCTTTCAAAAATATTGCGGGTTTGTAACAATATTTTTTCGATTAAGGGATCCGTTTATGAAATATTAAGCTTATTAAGGCTTATATTAAGGCTTGTAGTACTGTTAGGCGATGGGCTTGCAACCTGTCACTAATACGCTGGTAAACATCTTAGCCTAATTGTGCAAATTGTGGTTATAGAATTATCAACAAGTTTTTAGAGATGTTTGTAATTCTGTAGCTCTGCCTACCCCACTCTGGGAACGAAGGCGTGAGATTATGTTATGTAAGCTTTAAAGCGCTAATTTTTGTTAGAGTCAAGTGTGTCCCCCCTCCCTACAGCCAAAACTACAAATACTAAAAATCTGAAAAATATCTTAAATGAAAGCACATATAACGGATTTTAAAGGTGAATAAAGTGTTTAAGTGTACCTGCTAAAATGACCTAAGACAGCACCAAATAACTTTAAATAGAGAATTACTTCATACTTGTGCTTTTTTGAGATAGTTTTTGTTTATTAACGGCTTCGGAACCCTACACTGAGCATCGTCAGACATGCTCTTGCCCGGTTTTTTTTATTATGAGTTAATTCGACTTGTACCCTTTTTCACTAGGACCCCAGATATTTCAAAAGCACTTAGGTATTTAAAAAATCATACTTCCCAATATTAAAAATTGTTTTTTGTGTTTCAAGCGTCGAATATGATATATGAAGTGATTTTTGTGCAAACCCAAAACAAATGATAAAAACCGGCCAAGTATGAGGTGAGTCGGGCTCGCCCTTTGTTTCCCATAATTTTTTTGGTCATAATGTAATTGTTGACATAATTTTTGATAGTCATAATTTTTTATATCGCTGAAACTGTAAACTTTTCAGAAGTTCTGAAATATCTAACGTGTAGACAAGGCTAGGTTAGGTTAGGTTTGATTTATAAAAGTTCTGAAAAGTAACAGTTTCTTTAAAAAAACACGTTATGACTGTGAATTATGACCTATAAAGCACATTATGACTAAAAATAATTATGTCAGTCAATATAGACCCGAGTCGGGCACGTGACCGGTTTTTTTGACAAATGATTTTCAAGTTGCATAATAGTGGCTTAAAGTATTAAAACGGCAATTCGTGCCGAGTTTGAAAACGCAATAATAATGTGATTTCGCAACGCTCATGAATATTGTGTAGGTACTATGTGTCTCAATCACTTCATCTCTAATAGTATAAAAAAAAGTCGCTTCAAGCCGTCTGTTCCTCTGTATGTACACTCAGATTTTTCAAACTATGCATCGAATCTAATTGCGATTTTCGTCAGTACAGTCGCCATCATATATATTGTAGCGGGCGAGGTACTCAAATATTTCGGAGCAGCATTACTTTTCAATAAATTCGTTACACTAGTTATGGTCAATAACACCAGAACATGCAACTTGTCATAAATATAAGAGCAGCGACTTTTCAATAAATTCGGAACATATAACGAGGTAAAAATATCAGAAAGCACAGAACGTCAAAGGTATCTACGCAGTCAGGGTGATCATAAAGATCGGAACATTTATAGTAAATATACCTTAAGTCTGTATCACACAGTTTAAATTCGTTACTTTAATATTTATGCATGTCGATCTTTGGCATGACGTATTTATGTTTTGTTTGGAATTCGAATCACCCTGACTGCGTAGATACCTTTGACGTTCTGTGCTTTCTGATATTTTTACCTCGTTATATGTTCCGAATTTATTGAAAAGTCGCTGCTCTTATATTTATGACAAATTGCATGTTCTGGTGTTATTGACCATAACTAGTGTAACGAATTTATTGAAAAGTAATGCTGCTCCGAAATATTTGAGTACCTCGAACGCTACAATATATATGATGGCGACTGTACATAGAGTAGTTCAAGAGAAGGGTTTTGATGTATAACTAGCGACCCGCCCTCGCTTCGCTTCGGTTTATGCCAGTTTTCTGTAACACCCGTACGTAATCCAAAACTTATTATACATAACCTTCCTCTTGAATCACTCTATCTATTAAAAAAACCGCATCAAAATCCGTTGCGTAGTTTTAAAGATCTAAGCATACATAGGGACAGACAGACAGCGGGAAGCGACTTTGTTTTATACTATGTAGTGATAAATTCTGGTTTGTGTACGGGTGTTACAGAAACTCTCATAAACCAAAGCGTAGCGAGGGCGGATCGCTAGTATGTATGTATGTAAACTCTTTATTGTACAAAACACAGAAATTCGAATACAATATTTACAGAAAAGGAATGTACAAAGGCGAACTTATCCCTTTAAGGGATCTCTTCCAGCTAAACTTTTGGTGATTGAGGAAAATAAGAAAAGTTGAATGTGGCAACGAGTAGACACAAGTACAAAAACAAAGTTTACAGAAACTGCGTGAACAAAATTTTAGACATTTTTTAAGAATAAATAATAACAGAGATATGTATAAAAATAATAATAATAAATATCAAAATAATTAAATACATAAATGTACATACATAAATAAATATATATTTATATATTATAATGAAACAAAGGACAGTACACAATTATAAGGAGTCAAGCCAGTATGTCCTCAATTTTCCTTGTTGTGTGTTATTCATTGCTAATTGCGGTATCGACTAGGAATAGTATACACAAATAGGAATTCTATACATAGATTAATTAGAGGAAAGGGCTAAATCAATCGTTTGTTACGAACTTTAATAGACGCGGAAGTTTTTGCTAACCGACAAAAACTGGGTTGCGAAAAAATTCAAATTTAGAACAGCGCTTTTTTAAACAATCATTCAGTCGCGGGCGGGCGTGAACAGCCGCTAATTTAGGCAATAGACAAAAACGTCGTCTTTGAGTAATGTCTATGGCAGTCATTGAAACGGCTCTGTTTTAGGGATCTGGTACTCTCACAGTAAAATACCGTTTAATAGGGATTGTTTATAGCTAGTGTTATGTTAAAATCGGTTGGGTTGTTTCAAAAATATCAACTCTGTAAGTAGGGATGACCATTACATCAGAGGGTTTTATCTCTTTTTAGGGTTCCGTACCAAAATGGTAAAAAAGGGAACCCTTATGGTGAGACTTCGTTGTCTGTCTGTTTGTCTGTATGTCACAGCAGTTTTTCTCAGAAACTATAGAAGCTATCAATTTGAAATTTGGCATAGTTGTATAACTTGCTTGCCCGCATCTGTTTTTAGTAAAAAAAGTATGAAAATATTTTTCTAAGTATTTGTTAAGGGGTCTAGAATGGGGCGTTGAAAAATGAAAGTGATTTGATTATAGCAAACGGGGTGTCATATGAAAGGGTTCAGTCTGCACATTTCGAAACTTTTTTTATAATTTTTCGGGACGTACTTTTTGATTTATAGGCAAAAATATACCAAAAATGACCGTTCCCCCCCTTATCTCCGAAGTTTATGGACCAAAAAATCTGAAAAAATCCTGATTTAAAGATAATTACTTATATTTTACAGGAAAAATAAATAAGTATTTTTTTAACTCGGTCGCCTTTACTGTCAAGTAAATGAAATCGATCGTTAATTTGTGATCCATTTCAAGAAAAATAGGCTTGATCGAAAGCGTCATTGATAGTGATCATTTATTTTATATCTACTACACATACACCTTTTAATTAAATTAAGATCGTAAAACCCTACTTTGTTATTTTGTCATAATTATTCAACCAGTTCGATTCTCGGCTAAGGTAGACGAATTTCCAAAAATCCATAAATGCAGTATTTAATGATTTCAAAAATAAAAGTAAGTCTCCTTTGCGTAGAATTTGCTATTTCCAATATTTAAGGTAGAAGCCGTCCATGTGGCATTCGTTTTTTCCATCCTGTATTAGTACCCGGGGCAAAGCGTGGGCTCGTCGCTAGTACAATAATATTATAAATGCGATATTAACGCTGTCTGTTGTCTCTTAAGCTTTCACGGCTAAACCACTGAACCGATTTTGATGAAATTTGCTCTAAAAGTAACTTGAAACCCGAGGAAGATATATTATGATAATTTTTATTCCAGAAAATTTTACAGTTCCCGAGGTATTAGGTTAAGTAGTTAATTGTATGTATAATTACATAGTATAAAACAAAGTCTCTTCCCGCTGTCTGTCTGTCCCTATGTATGCTTAGATCTTTAAATCTACGCAACGGATTTTAATGCGGTTTTTTTTTAATAGATAGAGTGATTCAAGAAGAAGGTATAATAAGTTTTGGATTTTGTACGGGAATTACAGAAAACTGGCATAAACCGAAGCAAAGCGAGGGCGGGTTACTAGTGTATTATAAGTAATATAATTCCCTTTATTTTTATATTGTATAAACTTTAACATATTCTTGTAAAAAATATTGATTGATACACCCTTAGTGTTCATGTTTTGTACTAGATATTTAAGAAAAACATCATGTAAATACCATGGTTGCAAATAATAAATGAATATGAATGTACGACGCGCTGGCCTAGTTGGTAGTGACCCTGCCTACAAAGCTAGCGGTCCAGAGGGCCCTGCCAAGATGCACTACGCTAACTAACGTTTCTATCCGTTTCGTGGTTAACCAATCGCGTCACTAGTAGACCACGTGACTTTTCGTATCACGTCATCTACCAGTGACGCGATTGGTTTAAAAACGAAACGAATAGAAACGCTAGTTAGATATTTGTGTGACGAGCGCGAATATTTGTTCCAGTCATGGATGTTTTCTATGTATTTAAGTATATATTTATCTATATACGTATTTATATCGTTGTCTAGTACTCGTAGCACAAGCCCCAAGCTTAGTCTGGGACTAGGTTAATTGGTGTGACATTGTCCGCTGATATTTATTATTTATTATTAATTGCGATAGAAGATTTGTACTGCGGTGAAGTCGCAGGCATTAACTAGCAGTTAATAATTGATACATTATGTATTGCTGTGCGTTGTTTGCCAATTAATAACAGTATTAATACGTAGGTCACCAAACGGGAGCCCTTTGTTTCCCATAATTTTATTGGTCATAATGTAATTGTTGACATAATTTTTGATAGTCATAATTTTTTATATCGCTGAAACTGTAAACTTTTCAGAAGTTCTGAAATATCTAACGTGTACACGAGGCTAGGTTAGGTTAGGTTTGATTTATAAAAATCCTGAAAAAGTAACAGTTTCTTTAAAAAAACACGTTATGACTTGCGATGATTATGACCTAAAGCACATTATGACATTATGACCCTCACCAAACACATTAAAAAAATACCCTCTATAAGTTTTCCAATATCGCCGCAACGGAATTTTTAATATGTCGTAAATTTTGGTCTAGCTTGGCAAATACTTTTATGTAGCGTCCGCAAAAAAGTATCTACAAAAATACTGTACATACTTTCTACGCTCTATATTCCTTTAACTAATTATGCTTTAGGGTTTTGTGTATTAAAAACTAAGAAAACTGTAGTTAATTGAGATCCTGTGGATTCTGTGACCAGTGAGACAAAAAATGGAAGGGAAAAGATTAATAGCATGGTATGGGCATGTCATGAAGAAGGAATGAAATTCATGTGACAAGACGAGTAGGTAAATAGCATTTTTTTTAAATTACTTATAGAAGTTAGAGGATTTAGTAACTTTTCAGTACTTTCGAGGTCAATTTCTCCGAACAGGTAGAGATTGGGCGGCTAAAAAAATAGGTGTCTGTTATTTTAGACTACTCTCTAACATATAATTTGTTAGATATATGTATCAAAATAAACCAAATTGGGTACCTTTTCTTGTAAGGATTAGTAAGGACAAGTACAGTACAATACAATAGTTGGGCAAATCTTTACAGAGTATCAAAACAGCTGTCCACGTCTTCGAAATGCATAAAATTGTTTGTCCTAATGTATATTGTTTCGTCTGAAATCCTTTCGCCTATAATCCTTTTAGGCTGATATTATTTCAGAATTGAATACCCATCTATCGTATTATATATTGTCTATTGTATAACTTAGTTAAGTTAGATTTTAGGTGCCCATGCCTATTTACTGAATAAACATCTTTTTTCTTTTAGGTTTGTTGGGTGACGGCACCAATGATGGACACTTCACTCTTAATTCTAATTTCATACGGTCCTAAATTGATTGTTGCAAAGAATCAAGTGTCCATTATTGGTGCCTTGTCAATTACTGGTTCCATCAACCTATTTCAAAAATAAAAAACTCATTGCTTTATTAAGAAAAACCGTTTTCGACTAAACTATTTTCGACCAAATTAGGACAATCAATGACTATGCCATTCGCTATAGACCCAGCGCCTCTATTCTAGGCGGTAAAATCCAAATCTTATTAGTCCTGTAATGGTATGGTTTTTCACTCGGCCGCCATTACTGTCAAGTAAATAAGAGCTATCAAAACGTTGACAATACGATAACAGGTCAAAGACGATATGGTTTTTACCGCGTTGAATAAAGGCCCTGAATGAGACGTCTTGTGACATTTGTAGTGGTTCATCTCAAAGAAAAGGTATCCCAGAACTTGATAGTAAGGGATAAGAAAGCCCTTTCCCTTACCCCTTTCTTGTGCCGTAATATTTACGTAAGGTTCTAAAAACCCTGTATAACAACGATGTTAGTGTTGCGTTTTTTCAAAAAAAGTGTACATAATTAAGGGACCGTTAATTTTGGTCAGGGGAGTCACGAAAATTAACTATACCGTTATGAAAAAAATGGTAGTATCTCAGGCAAAACTCCTGTAGTAAGTGCGACCGTATTACTACGGGGTGAAGCTTGAATCTGCTTCGTTTATTGAATTTGAGATACCTCCAATTGGCTTATGACGGCAGTATATAAATGAATAATTAATTTTCGTGACTCACCTGACAAAAATTAGAGTATCTTAATTTAAGTCCTTAACTATGTACACTTTTGTTGAAAACCGCCCAATTAACTCGAGTTAAGAGAGCTCGTTACGTTGCAGGAAGGCGTGTCGGACCCGCCCAGCATCTCGTCGATCTCGCGACTCCTGCGCGGCGGCGCGCGCGACCCCGACGGCAAGAAGGACTACACGATCGACGGCATCCTTGGAGGTCAGTGGACTTTGAAAAAAAACCGGACACTTCGCTCATTTAGGGTTCCGTACAGAATGAACCCGCCCGAATCACTTCGGTTCCAAAATAAAAATCATTCATATTTGGTACTAAAATATGCGTAATATTCAACATTATCACCAAATTTCAAGCTCATAGGTCAATGGGAATACGAAAAATCTTCAGAACAATATTTAAAAAAAAACAGACGGACGGACACGTGAGTAACAGCAATAACGTTCCGTTTGGACCCTTTGGGTATGGAACCCTAAAATAGATATTTTGAAAATTAATACGTAAACGCAACTGATGTATGACGCAACCTTATAATTATAACTAAGCTTCGTTACTTTATGTTTGTTGATGGTTAGTGGTTGGAGGTTGATGGTTAGTTGGTTGGTTGGTTGTAAGTTGGTGGTTGGTAAAACAAAGGCTTACTTACGGCTTAACCTTCACTGCCATGAGATAACAATGAATAAATTAATATGAATATGATTACAATCTCCAATAAACAAACAAGTGCACCTTGGTCTTTGGATGCAACCGTGCCAAGTCAGTTTGGCAGGACGCGCCGTCGTGGCTTGAAAACAATTTAATATATTTCTAACGGCGCAAAATAAAGTTTAGTGGAGTACAATGGCGTAAAGCAGCTACAACAGCTTCAATTTAGTGTCCAATCTTAGCAGATTCAAGCCCCTCCAATATCCTTCACCCTCTGAAGTTCCGTGATTGAAAATACCAATGGTGGCAGTTCATTGCAATATTTATTCCTCCGTAGTCTCTGTACCTCCTTTTTACCGAAACTAGTTAAGAGACACGCTCACTGCGTGCCTGCATGGATCAGTTATCTTTGTGTTATTCCATAACCATTCCAGAAAAAGACACCTTCTTTCTCCACACTCCATACACCAACTACAACCTACAGTTTTGTATAACCGCTACCTTACCCTTATATTTTAGTGGCAAAAACTATCAAAAACTTGTAATAAATTGCTGAGTATAGTAGATCACACGATGTTGACTTTCCCACTGAAATTAAACTTCAAGACGCCAGTAAAAAGCAGGAATTTATGAGCAAATACAGTTCGCGCAAACGACCCGTCTCCTGCACCAGCCATAAACATTTCGTTACACATTATATTTTATTTAATAAACATGTGCATATTTACCTAAAATATTAATAAGTTACTTCCGTGCGTCCACTAATACCTTGCACAACGACTTCCCTTACCTTAGCCAACGTTAATAGCCCATCGACAAAGCTTTCGCACGGTCAAAAAATCAATTTCCGCACACAAATCTCGCGACGTCATTGTTGCCGTTTGAAATATTGGCGTTAGTTCTTGAGGTGTCTAAGAGAGTGCGTTTTGCCGCGCAGCCGACAAAGATGCCGCCCGCCCGCCCGCCGCGCCTCTCGACAGAACTAAGGTGCCCGAACAATTCACATACAACATGTTTTGGTTTGTCCTCATTGTCAGAGTTCTATACTCATTTTGTCACCAAGTTGATTGTCAATACATGTACCTGTCGCGGCGGCTTTCCCTGTATCTATTTTTATGACGCCTTCAATCTTGGCGGCGTGTTTAATGTCCCTTTTATCGCACTAGTGTTGTTTTTAATGCGATGTGGGAAGCTCGCCGTTTTTATACTTACGTTCATCAAAATAAAAGAATCCGCTGATTGCGATTTTCTGAGTAATTCACCTTTGTTTATTTGTATTTGATTGCATTGCTTTTATTGATTTGAGTTCATTTGCGGAAATCCAATTTCGGTCCGTCCGAGGCTTCGCGGGATTTATTTATGATCAAAGTGTTGTGGCAGTTCATTCGTCTTGTGGGACTTATCGAAGCTGAAGTTGTGTCAGTTGATAATTATTTCTTTTAATTTAACCTTGGATAGAGCACGGGTGTTTTAGTATTAATAAACTAATTTGTTTTCTGGTCAAATTGTAACTCTTAAATTGTTAGTATATTTTTAATTTGAGTCACGTTTAATAGTAGTTTATTTACGCTTATAAGTTTAAAAGGTTCGGAAGTAAAATTTGCTTGTTCTAAAATAAATAAACTTAGAGATTTAGATACACTTGACAAAGAAGGACTCTCCTGCATTAATTTAACTTGATTTGATCCAAATAAATTAGCCAGTTCCTGACAAAACAACCACAAACTTTTGTGCTAATTGTTTATTCAATCTAATTCCTAAAAGTATTCCTACTGTTTATTTGTACGAAACGTTGCGAAATTCTGTATCCAACATTAATGTTACATATAAATCTAATAGCACAGTTTCTCCTAATCTCGCAAAACTGCGTCGTAATCTACAGACATGAAGATAGAGAGTTTCTCAGTAGAAACAAAAGAATGCGCGATAACATCTTTCATTTGTTTAATAACACAGATCGTTAGAGTAATGTCGCCGAGGCGGTGGCCGGGCCATTAACTCGTTGAAAGCCAAGAGCTTCATATGGAGTTTAATTTGTATAGAAAATATCGAGGCTGGCTTTGAATAATGGTGCCCATTATGAAGGACCTCCTCGACGATCTAGTTTGGCCGAGGCTACATGTCACTAATGAAATTAATTCGATTTGTCAATCGTGTGAGGTCTTCACAGTTTGGAAAGCCGTGTCTAGATAAAAAGTAAGGAACGTCATTAGCTAAGTTATATTTTTCAAGTTACCTACCCTGGCTACCGTAAACCGTAAAGTGATATTTTATTATAAAACATGTTTTTTGACTGTTTTGGTCGTGATAAACATTTAAAAAAAGGATTATATATGTAATATCTAGTTCATTACGTACCTATTGGTTAATAACAAAAATCAAAGTTGGAGTTTTCAAGCCTTACTTAGACGCAATATAAAAAAAAAACCAACCAATCTGACAAAAAAATAGTAAATTTTCTAACCACATGTAAACCCAACAAACGCGTCACAACTATTTAAAAGACATTTACAACGTGTTGTATTCACTATTTAGTCTCTACGTCACTCAGCGAGTATTCCGGCCCTCCCAAAGAGGGACGCGATCCTTTCCGGAAGTAAAATGAACAAAGAGGACCGACTCTATAGTGCCGACAAAAGAAAATAATCAGTATGAGCATATAGAGCGATCAATCCAAATTGGGTCACTATTAGGAATACGACAATATTACTATCTTGCTAATAGTTCCGGTGTGGGGATAAGTCAACCGGTG
The DNA here is from genome assembly GCA_946894065.1 of Acleris literana. Taxonomy (NCBI): domain Eukaryota; kingdom Metazoa; phylum Arthropoda; class Insecta; order Lepidoptera; family Tortricidae; genus Acleris; species Acleris literana. The sequence continues at coordinate 15,856,552 of OX335684.1, read as the reverse complement.
AAGTTACTAGCATAAAGGCATTCCATCTTAGTCCTCAGGATTGGCAACGCAATTGTGGCCTTAGGATTGCAGTCTTAAGATTGTAGTCTTAAGAATTCAACTATGGGTCACAGATCCTTCTTACCAGTGGCCTGTTTGCTCGTTCGGCTTTGCAATTTCGAAAATTTAAAAAAAACTTAAGTACTAACCTGGAAATGAACCCAGCAAAAGTGAAGAGAAGACATACGCAATCATAAAACACGCAAACAACATTGAATAAAACATTAATATCTCAACTCCAAACCAAAGGTAACACCAAAATCAAAACCTCACAAATGCTAACTAATTAAGAAACCACATAAAAATATCAATAAAACCCAAAAACGCCCACAACTCGGGCGCATACCGCCTGCTAATCCGACCATCTGTTACCTCGGAACAAACCGCTGAAACAAAGCCAAGCCCCGCATTAATGAGTCCAGATTACCAAGGTGTTAAAACCACCGCGCGGCTCTTTCAACTCCCAAATAATGACTTTGAGCCGAACCGCGGTCTTCACGGGGTCAAATTTCGGCAACAGCTAAAGTTATCCTGCCCTCTCCCACATAGCAGACCCACATAAACCTCTCGCCTTTCTTTGAACATAAAATCCTTATTTCCCGAACTTTCAACAGCGAATTATAATCTCTGTGTCAAAGAGCTTACGGCTGTAAATCTTGGGTTAGCGTTTCTTATTTTCGAAACGTACTAGAGTCATTTTAATCTCATACGTTATGATCAGGACGAGGAACAAAAAAGAAGCCAAATAAATCTGTCCCTGTCTCGCGAGCAAAGAATTTGAGAAATGTAAATCATTATATTACAATGCGTTGTTTTTTATTTGGTCGCGGCCTTTGTGGTTAGATATTGCCTCGTGCTTTAATGACTCTTCCGACACCTACGACATTTAATGGTCTGTTTCCGTCTGTGGATGACAGGATTGATTTGATCTTTTGGATTAACTTCATAAATCAATATTTGCAAGCGGATGTAGTTTATATGTCAAATTTCACCAACCCTGTGTGATTATGTTACACCATTTACGTTAATGCACTTCGTTTGGTATTTTTTTTAGTTGATATCATATTTACTTATACATTTTTTTAAACTCTTTATTTTTAATAAGGCAGACATGTTTTTAGTCATTCTTAGGGGTGGCCTAGTGCACAGATCGTAAAGGTATGTCTGCTGTATTTCTGGTAAATGAATAATTTATTATGCCCACCTAAAACTGTTTAAAAATAAAAATAAAATACCTATATACTTATAAACTTGGAATAACCGTAGAGTAAGATAAACCAGGCTTTGTCCTTATCTGTCAAATTCAAATGTCACAATGACAATAGGAACTAAGCATGCTTTAGCTTACCCCACGGCTATTCCACGTTTATAAGTAAGGGCGTTAGTATATACTATCTCTTGTTTATTTTCATGTTAAGTCATATGGAATTAGTAAATAAACATACTCGTAGAATCGGATCTGGACGGAACATCCTTGCTTTTATTCACATACTTTTTTTTTCTGATTTATTTGCATTAACATACTGTCACAGCAAGAAAGTAATTACAGAGGCAACCTTAAGCTTAAGCTTACAACTGTTAACCACATATTACATAACTAGGAGCTCTCTCAGTAGTTAAGTATATTGTTTGTAGGTGAATCTCCAAGACATAACACAAGTAACTTAAGTAAGACAAATTCATGCATTACGTTAAGTCCTAAAAAATACCTTCGAGCTAACGACTGCAATGCACCAACGCAAATTAAAAACAATTCCAATCATGTCTAAATTCAAATAACGTGCTATATTTTACTAATTAACAACATGTGCCTTCGCCCATAAACAGCCACAGAACAATAATCCCTAACCCTAACTCGGACCGCGGTGTCATTAAAAATGGCGTTTTCGTTTTGCGCGTCGTAAATCGCGATACCAAAATATTGAATGGTGCCAAAATGTCACCAACGCGCAAAGGCGCCGACAAAGCGCCCGCCGCTCTGGGTGTTCCCTGTGCCACACTGAGCCCCTGTTTTTTCCATCTCATTCAATTTTGACTCCCAAAAGGCTATTTAATATAAGCCGCATTCTTCAAAATCAGTTTTTGGGCCAAAGCGTATTGTTGCGTGTATTTTTTAATCTGTTTCCGTAGGATACCGCTACCGACTTATAAATGAGATCAGCCGAGCTGACGGTTCTTGATTTGGGCGATTTAAAAAGTGATATGGGTTTTCACAAAAAATACTTTATTAATAACTAACGCGTGTTTAAAAAACGGATGAAGACAAATTGCTTGGGGCTAATTTATTGCCGCGGTTTAGATTAGGAGTTAGGACCTGGTGATTCATAAATTAAATACTAGAGGGAGCCCGGGACGTCGTGCGTGAGTGATTACGTGGTCGCTGTTGCCCCATTTAATCTTAACGTTATGTAACAGACTAGATTTTGTCAAGTGAACTTATGTAGATGATTGCTAAATAGACCCCTTGGGCATTGTTGCAAACCTTACCTGATTGAGTACCAGCAGATTGATAAGAAAAATAATAAGAATACCAGCAGAGCTAGTAGTAGTAGAACCTACTTATTTTTGCCTTGATCAACTTTAAAGTAATCTGCCGGAACTCAGCTTGGCGTTTTCTATCTAAACAATTTTGTGTTATAATAATGTCGTCGTCGTATTCGTAAATAAAATAGGATATCGGGCCTATGGTACCCTAGTCAAGAAACGCTACTAACGTTTTTCTTTTCTATCACTCTAAATGTATAGGGTGCTATTCTCGTGCTTTACGATAAACCAGGTGGGCAACTGTCATCTCATACTTTTTTGAGCGATAGAAAATAAAAACGCTAGCAGCGTTTGCTTTTTGGCTAAGGGCCTCTGATCATAACAGTGAAGCGACTGATCCAGATCTTCGACTATCCGAAACTTACACAAAATCATATTCCCAATGAACTAAGCTCTATGTGGACAATACTCTCTTTATTGCTCCACACAGAGAGTTACAGTTGAAACAAAAGGACATCATCCGGGTTTCATACATTTTTGGTCCAAATGTGTAAGTGCCGGCCAAAGAGAAATAATGCTTTATTATGTTACAACTTGTTTATCTGAGCGTTTATTGTCATGGCACTAAAGTTGTAGGGCCAATGACATTGGTTTTATTTAATTCTGAAATTCTTTGTTTCGGTGAATTAACCTCGTAAGGCCCAATGTCCTAAATTTAGGACATCTGTCAAAGTGACTTTTGACTTTAGTTGACTGACATAAGATTCTTTTTCGAACTAACGAAATTTGACGTGGGCCTTACGAGGTTAAACTAACCAAAACAAATGAATGGTTCTACCATAACTTGACATTTGAACTTATTTAGGTAAGATAAGGTGGCTGCAAACCTATTTTTGACATGAGAATCGTGTATTGGGGTTTATTATAAATAAACAAAAAGAAAGTCATCTACATATTACCATGTGCATTGTATGATATAAGAGCATAGTAGCCATGCGATATATTTTCCAGAAACAAGACCCTCAGCTTATGGCTTGGTAATATTACTATTGTTCCAGACGATGGTGATGCTTAATCATTGAATTAAACGAAGATACGCCTGCACATGTATTTTTTACTTAATTATAACAAATCCCTAAATAAACACAAAGCCCTTATAAAACCATGGATATTGGTACTACAGCTTTAGTGCCATAATAATAAATGTTCAGGTGGACAAGTTATAATATAGCATTATTTCTTTTTGGCCGGCACTTTCATATTTGGACCAAAAAAGATGATGTCCTTTCAAGATTAAAGTTTGTTTATTTACCAAACAGTGAGAACAATCCTACAATACAATATTACTTAGCAAGTAACCTCTATTTGACTAATGTCACGCGCCTTGCTCCACCCCGCCTACTTTTCCAAAATGGCTGACTTTTCAACAAAAACGCCGCTCAATCTATTAAATGGCTGACTATAATGATTATTCCGCTGACCAATTGGATATTGCTGCTAACCACTTCAATTTTGCTTACTAATTCTGTTATCTTGCTGACCAATTAATCATTTGGTGGATCAAACAATCATTGTATCGCGATAATTTGTTTAGGGTTACCTGGACGAGATCCCTTTAAGGTATAAGTTCGCCTTTATACATATTTTTATATTAATTGTTTTGTTCTGGTTTTTCTTTTCTACAATAAAGTGTTTACATACATACATACATTATTTATTCAGCGGACACATACCTACCTTATAAGAGTATTCTAAGCTTACCAAATTTAATATTGATTTATTTGTCGATAATATCTGATTTACTTGCAAATAATGTACCAAAACATTATATGCTACCTATCTATTGATTTAACTGCTAGTTTTTGATGCTGATCAAATCGAAACTGCAATGCAAACCAAAAAATGTACTCCCTTTAGCAATAGTGTTAGCAAAAGGTTTCGTACAAGAATATCAACAACAAAAAAACAATTCTTTACATGGTAAACCACAGCCGTTCGTTCCAAAAAAGCAATCAAAAAAACAATACGCGGAACCTCTATTAAAATAACTTATTTTTCAGGCCGAGGATCAGACTCCTCAGATATCGAGTCGGAGCCAGGCCTAACGCTGAAGAGGAAGCAGCGGCGTTCGAGGACCACCTTCTCCGGGGAACAGCTGGACGCCCTGGAGCGAGCGTTCCACCGGACCCAGTACCCTGACGTGTACACGCGCGAGGAGCTGGCGCAGCAGACCGGGCTCACTGAGGCCAGGATACAGGTGAATAACTGTTTAAATGGTGATCAAGGACCAGTTCTCTCCCAGGGGCTTTCGGAGTGCGTTTTTTAATAAAAAAAGGTATTTTTTCTAATTTAAAAAATTATAATAAGACTGAAATACTCACAGTAACAATAAAATAACAAATGTCAAACAAATTTACCAAGTTCCAAAGTAAGCTCTAGGCTTAAAAACAGCACTCAGTGCAGGACGCACGCATGCACGCACGCACGCACACACGCACGTCGCAGTGCTGTACAGTCAAAAGCAATAATTTCTATACGTGACGTGACGAAACATTTTTAAAAGCCCGTTTTTAATTACGCGCGGGTAATAGTTACTCTGACTATAAAAATCAGCTTATAAATTATCCAAATTTTGGATAAACCAATATCAGTACAAATTAACAACAATTTTGACAAAGTAAGTCTCAAAAGAACAATCTAATTTGGTCCTTACTCCTGTGCTTATTGCATCAATTGATCACTTGAGAGATTTTGCTATTATATTTGGTCAGGCGTCTTTTCTGACTTGATGTCTTGAAGTTTATTTATTTTATGACGGCATTACACCTTTTTTTATACGAATTTATTTAACCCTGTTACTATTGTACTTTGTTCCTATTTATTTCATAAAAAATACCCTTTTTCCACAAATCCATTGTAGATAGGTAAGCTTAGTACGATTGAATCTTAATGCAACTGCTGTAAAAATCAAATAATTAAATGTAAATGCAATGCAATATTCTATTGTGATAAGGATTATTTTTGAATACAAACTTTAATACATTTTGATTATATTGCGTCATCAACAACGCACATCGTAACAAAATATTACATAACACGCATAATGCACAGAATCAGTAGAAATAATTTAAGGATTTTCCTTAATTTTATTTCATTTCAATAATGTATTAAAACGAAAAATTGCGACTTTGTTAGTTTGCTTTTGTACAAGTCTTCATTAAACATATCGTTATCATATTGTATTGCCCTTACTTGACAGGGAAGGCTATGTCGTATCGTAAACATGATATCACTGATAAATGTTGTTTTGTTTTACTAAACCTACAAACGTGTGGCGACGCTAAATGATATGTCATTATTTACTCCGTTTTTCGACATTTCGGCTTCTAACTAATAATAAATCCCGGAAAACAGTTCAACAAATCTTTACATAGTATAAAACAAAGTCGCTTCCCGCCTGTCCCTCTGTATACGCGTTTATCTTTCAAACTACGCAACGGATTTTAATGCTGTTTCATCAATAGATAGTGTTTCAAGAGGAAGATTTGTATGTATAATGAATTCTTAATTATATACGGGTGTTACAGAAAACATACATAAACCTAGTTACATTATATTTCACATTTTTACATCATCCTTTTTGATTCCAGGTATGGTTTTCAAACCGGCGCGCGAGACTTCGGAAGCATACCGGCTCCAACAACGCCCCAAGTTTGGCTACCTATTCCTCCCTCCCGATGCCTCAGCTCCCATGCCCCTACCCCGCAGGAGACATCCCCTCCCTCTCGCAGCACCCGCAACACCCCGACGCCTGGCACCACCAGAAATACGCCAACTACAACCAACTCATGGCGCAATCCCAACACCTCAACCAAGCCTTCCAAAGTGCTGCGTTCCCTAGCACTTCAGGAGCTACTTTTGGCCACCTAGTTGGCGCAAACGGATCACCGCATAGCCAAATATTAGACACAGGCATACCAAGAAACGATTACAGATACGATGTGTATAATAAACCTATTAACTATTTACCCAAAGACGATGATAAAGTAGCAAGTGAGGAGATAATAGAGCCGAGAGAAGATGTGTTTGTTAAGCCGTCGGCTGAGGAGTACAACAAGACGTTACCGGCCAGTGATTACAATAAAGTACCTGCTGACTATTCGAAGGTGCCGGGGGAGGCGGCCCCCCCTCCGAGCTGGAGTCCCTCCCACAATTCCCTGAACATGAGTCTCGCGGGACTCTCGGGGGAGTACAAGTACATGAATGAGCCTTACGCCTTCCCCAACATCCCCGACCCCCTAACTCAGCACAACTACTCCACCCCCCCAAACGCTACCAACAAATATTGGATTTGACATATAAGAATTTGTTTTAGTTATTTTAGGTTAAGCGTAACATTAAAATTATGTATAGTTCATAGGTTAGATTATGTTTATTTAAATACCAATAAATTGTGAGAATTTACCTCTATTGTGCATTCCTAAGTAAGTAAATTATCCTAATACCAAACGTTTGTAAATAGTTATTGAAGTCATTAGAGAAAAATATAGAGATAATTTTATTACTATGTCTTTTTTTAAACCCTATTAATAAGAGCAAAAAATATATTTAATAAGTTCAGTATTTCCTAAAAGGTTCCACAAATCTAAAACTTGACAATGGCATGTATGTACATTTTGTATACAAATTATTCTTCACATTGAGAAATTATTGAAACCAGTTGAAAATTTGAAAGAGTGTATGTACAATAAAAGTCATACAGAAAATTATGAGATTTCATTTGGTACAAGCATTTTTTCTCTGCGGCGCACCTTTTTGTAGATCTTAGTAAACAAGTCTAATAAAAAGCAAACATTATAAACCAGGCTGCATTTTTTTTGATATTGTTTTCGACACAATAATGCTTAAAAAAATTAAACTTCGCTACTTTGATTAAAATATTACTGGCCTATGTCACTCCCACAACGAAGATGAATCTTACGATTCATCATAATATTTATGTTAAAATCTACCAAGTTGTTTAGGCTGCAGAGCGTGCCAAAAAAATAGACATACATACATACATAACCCGTCATTTTATCGAATTTCACCTCATCGACCGTTTGCTTACCGATGACTTTTTAAAAGCCATGTTTTGAACCAAAATGATTTTTTTCACAAATGTTCATTTCACAACAAACGTTCCATATTACTATTAATAATATATCAGATTACAATAAGCCGTTTAACAACTTATCATAATAGCCAATAGTACAAGGTCGATTCACGAGAGTTGGCACGAATGGATTGAATGAGTGAACGAAAGTATACAAGTGTGTAAAATAATAACAGGTTTTCGGTTTGAAATTCGAACATCGGTTCAAAAGACGGCGCTCACACAGTGATAGGTAGGGCATGAATTCCGAGATCTCGGAATCTCGAAATCTCGGAATCTCGGACCAATTTTTCAGATATTATAATTCCGAGATTAGACGGAGCAATACCGGAACACTTTCAATATCGAAATTGAATTCCGATATTGGGCCTATCAATATCGTAAATCCGATATTCATTACCTTTTAATTCCGATATTGTAATATCGAAAAAAACGTAGTATTTCAAAGTTATCTGTGGAGTTGCCTTCTATGCATTATGGGACATGCAGTATCGGAAGATTTCTAGTATCGAAATTGAAAATCGGTATTGAATATTGAATAGAAAGTGTGTTTTTCTAATAGATCCCTAATTCCGATACTAGTATCGGAATTCCGATGTTGAGACACAATACCGAATTTCAATTCCGGTATTGGATATAGTCGATATTGTACGCCCTGCGTAATTCCGAGATTCCGATATTGAGGTTCAATACCGATTTTCAATTCCGATACTGGAAATCTTCCGATACTGCATGCCCTAGTGATAGGTGACATTACTTTCGTTCAATCCATTCGTGCCAACTCTTGTGAATCGACCTTGTACTATTGGCTATTATGATAAGTTGTTAAACGGCTTATTGCAATCTGATATATTTGTGAAATTAATAGTAATGTGGAACGTTTGTTGTGAAATGAACATTTGTGAATAAATTTTCGATAAAACATTAGTGAACCAGTCATACGCTCGTTAAACGTTATTTCGATAAAATAATAGGTACCCCATAATATACATTCGAAAAACATAACTAGCCTTCTGACGCAGTTGGGTAAAAAACCCAAAACGTAGAATCTTTTTGTGACTTCCTCCTCTCCTGCTTACCAGGACATTTACTATGCCGCAGTAGTAAGCAGTAAGCACCAGGAACAAGTATCTGAAGGAATCCCTTGAGTTCCTCCTCTCAATCTACCCCCCTTTTGGGCCATTCCTTAACTGGCCTACAGACGCGCAGTTTTTCCAAGATTTTTTTAGTCTTAAGGGAATGTATTAAGGAATAATTAATAAGAGGTCGATGTTCTCTTATCTATTCTTAGATTCTTAGTGATTTAATACTTCATTTGAAAAACCCACTAATAAATAAATGAGGGAACTAGGGAAGTTGTCGGAGGAACTTGTCTGGTGTTGCTACTTGCTACATATTTATTTTTAGGATATTAAGTAAATTTATCCATTTTTTTTAAATTCCTTATGATTTTACAATAATTATGAGTATATAATTAATTAAATATAAGAAATTACTGAATTTTGTAAGTCAACCTTTTTTGTTGCAAAGGCCTACTTTACTCCCTTAAAAGGAATGCATCGAAAGCCCCTTATAAATAGTTGTCCTATCGGCTTTTGTAAATAATTCCTATACTCGTAATTATTAGTATTTAGTCAGGTACAAGAAATCAAAATACAAAATAAAATTGTATAAATAATTGAATCTAATCTATTACTTTAATTTATGGCATTAATTGATATAACTATATATTACAATTGGATCGTTATCTAAGCTTTAGTCAAATTACTGTTGTGTGACATCTACAACGGTCGCGCCGGCTTCCGCTGGTACTGGGACATCACTAACTGCAGGTGCATCAGTCGCCGCCTGGTCAATCAACAACCACTCGTTAGTTTCTGGTACAGTTACACTGGCTTCCGTCAATGGTCCAGAGATAATGTCCAAAAGGGTGACAGAAGATTCAGAGGTGGGAGAAGCTGGAACTTCAGGAGTTACGTCACTAACTGCATTAGCTACAACAGCACTAGATCCAGATCCCTCAGGCGCCGCCAAAGTTTCGGTAGCAACAGTGTCTGGTCCAACCACAGAGGTATCGACAAGAGAAGAAGCTTCTGGAACAGCAGCAGCGTCAGATGCAGTGACTTCCCCGGCTACAGGGGCGGCACCAGTTTCAGCTGGGACCCCGACTTCAGGGGCGGTGGCACTGGCTTCAGGGGCAGTGGCGCTGGCTTCCGGTGCGGTGGCACCGGCTTCAGGTGCAGCCCCGACTTCAGGGGTGGCAGCGGCTTCAGATGCGGTGGCACTGCCTTCAGGGGCAATGGCGCTGGCTTCAGGGGCAGTGGCACTGGCTTCAGGGTCTGTAGCACTGGCTTCAGGGGCGGCGCCGGTTTCAGGTGCGGCAACAGCTTCAGGGGCAGTGAGACTGACTTCAGGGGCGGCACCAACTTCAGGTGCGGCTCCGACTTCAGGGGTGGCACCGGCTTCAGGTGCGGTGGCACTGGCTACAGGGGCGATCGCACTGGCTTCAGGGGCAGTGGCACTGGCTTCAGGGGCAGTTGCACCGGCTTCAGGTGCAACCCCAACTTCAGGGGCAGCACCGGCTTCGGGGGTGGTGGCACTAGCTTGAGGTGCGGCTCCCGATTCAGGGGCGGTAACACTGGCTTCAGTGGCGGCACCGGCTCCAAGTGAGGCGGCACCGGCTTCAGGTGCGGTGGCACTGGCTTCAGGGGCAGCCCCGGCTCCAGGGTCGGCACCGGCTTCAGGGGCGGCACCGGCTACAGGAGCTGTTGCAACGACCTCAGGGGCAGTGGAACTGGCTTCAGAGTTGGCACTAGCTTCAGGAGCGGTAGGAATGGCTTCAGGGACAGTAGCACTGGCTTCAGGGGTGGCACCGGCTTGAGGTGCGGTGGCACCGGCTTCAGGGGTGGCACCGGCTTCAGGTGCGGCCCCGACTTCAGGAGCCGCACCAGCTTCAGGAGCGACACCGGCTTCAGGGGCAGTGGCACTGGCTTCAGGGGCAGCATCGGCTTCAGGTGCGGTGGCAGTGGCTTCAGGGGCGGCAACGGCTTCAGGTGTAGCTCCAACTTCAGGAGCTACACCAGCTTCAGGAGCGACACCGGCTTCAGGAGCAGTGGCACTGGCTTCAGGGGCAGCATCGGCTTCAGGTACGGTAGCACTGGCTTCAGGGGCGGCAACGGCTTCAGGTGCAGCTCCCACTTCAGGAGCCGCACCAGCTTCAGGAGCGACACCGGCTTCAGGGGCAGTGGCACTTGCTTCAGGGGTGGCAGCGGCTTCAGAAGCAGTGGCACTGGCTTCAGGGGCAGCACCGGCTTCAGGTGCGGGGGCACTGATTTCAGGTACGGCCCCGGCTTCAGGGGCGACACTAGCTTCAGCGTCAGTGGTACTAGCTTCAGGGATAGCACCGGCTTCAGGAGCGGCACCGGTTTCAGGTGCAGCCCCGGTTTCAGGGGCGGCCCCGGTTTCAGGGGTGGCACTGGCTACAAGGGTGGCACCGGCTTCAGGGGTGACACCGGCTTCAGGGGCAGAGGCACTGGATTCAGGGATGGCACCGGCTTCAGAGGTGGCACCGGTTTCAGGTGCAGCCCCGGCTTCAGGGATGGCACTGTCATCAGGGGCGGCAACGGCTTCAGGTGCGGCTCCGACTTCAGGGGCGACACCGGCTTCAGGGGCAGTAGCACTTGCTTCAGGGATGGCACCGGAGTCAGGGGTGGCACCAGCTTCAGGTGCGGCACCAGTTACAGGGGCAGCACCAGCTTCAGGCGCGGCCCCGACTTCAGGAGCCGAACCAGCTACAGGGGCGTTACCAGCTTCAGGGATGGCAATAGTTTCAGCGACGGTGGCACCGGCTTCAGGGGCAGTGGCACTGGCTTCAGGGGCAGCACCGGTTTCAGGTGCAGTGGCACCGACTTCGGGCGCGGCTCCGGCTTCAGGGGCGGAGGCACCGGCTTCAGGGGCAGTTGCACCGGCTTCAGGGGCCGCACCGGCTTCAGGGGCCACACCGGCTTCAGGAGTGGCACCAGTTTCAGTTGGGGCCCCGACTTCAGGGGCGGTGGCACTGGCTTCAGGTGCAGCCCCGGCTTCAGGGGCGGCAGCGGTTTCAGGTGCAGTGGCACCGACTTCGGGCGCGGCTCCGGCTTCAGGGGCGGAGGCACCGGCTTCAGGGGCAGTTGCACCGGCTTCAGGGGCCGCACCAGCTTCAGGGGCCGCACCGACTTCAGGAGTGGCACCAGTTTCAGTTGGGGCCCCAACTTCAGGGGCGGTGGCACTGGCTTCAGGTGCAGCCCCGGCTTCAGGGGCGGCACCGGCTTCAGGGGCGGCACCGGCTTCAGGGGCGGCAGCGGCTTCAGGTGCAGTGGCACCGGCTTCAGGGGCGGCGGCACCGGCTTCAGGTGCAGTACTAGCTTCAGGGGCGGTGGCACTGGTTTCAGGTGCAGTGGCACTGGCTTGAGGACCAGTAGCACTGGCTTCAGGGGCGGCTCCGGCTTCAGATATGGTAGCACCGGCTTCAGGTGCAACCCCGACTTCAGGGGTGGCACCGGCTTCAGGGGCGGTGGCACTAGCTTGAGGTGCGGCTCCGGCTCCAAGTGAGGCGGCACCGGCTTCAGATGTAGCCCCGGCTTCAGGGGCAGGACCGGCTTCAGGGGCGGCAGCGGCTTCAGGTGCAGTGGCACCGGCTTCAGGTGCGGCCCCGGCTTCAGGGGCGGTGGCACCGGCTTCAGGGGCAGTGGCACTAGCTTGAGGTATGGCCCCGGATTCAGGGGCGGTTACACTGGCTTCAGGGGCGGCTCCTGCTCCAAGTGAGGCGGCACCGGCTTCTGGTGCGGTAGCACCGGCTTCAGGTGTAGCCCCGGCTTCAGAGGCAGCAGCGGCCTCAGGGGTGGCATCGGCTGCAGGGGCTGTGGCACCGACTTCAGGGGCAGTGGCACTGGCTTCAGGGCTCGCACCAGCTACAGGGGCAGCACCAGCTTCAGGCGTGGCACCGGTTTCAGGAATGGTACTGGCTTCAGGAGCAGTGGCACTAGCTTCAGGGGTGGCAACGGCTTCAGGTGCAGCCCCGACTTCAGGAGCCGCACCAGCTTCAGGGGCGACACCGGCTTCAGGGGCAATGGCACTAGCTTCAGGGTTGGCACCGGCTTCAGGTGCGGCCCCTGCTTCAGGAGTGACACTGGCTTCAGGGGCAGCACCGGCTTCAGGTGCGGTGGCACCGGCTTCAGGTGCGGTCCCGGCTTCAGAGGCGGTGGCACCGGCTTCAGAGCTGGCACTGACACCAGGGGTGGCACCAGCTTCAGGGGTAGTAGACGCAGCAGAATTTGATGACGTGACCTCAGGGGCAATAACGTCCGATGTTGTGGTGTCAGAAGCAGCGGGATTGGATGATGTAGCGTCAGAGGTTGAAGCGCTAGATAACGAGGTGTCAGAAGCAGCAGCGCTAGATGATGTGGCATCAGAAGCAGCAGCACCAGATGATACAGAGTCAGGAGCAGCAGAGCCAGATGATATCACACCAGCAATGCCAGATGTTGTGGCCTCAGGGGCAGTGACACCAGATGTCGAGGCGTCAGAAGCAGCAGCACTGGATGATGCAACGCCATTAATGGCAGATATAGTGGCATCAGAGGCAGCCGGACCAGATGGTCCATTAGAGCCATCGGGTGATGGGTCATTATTCCAATTGGGAAGCAATTTTGATAAAAGCTGAACAACTGACTCTAGTAAAACCCTCTTTTCTTCAATTTCTTGTTGAGCCAATACAGTCCAAGGTCCAGTTGCATTTTGCAACAATGCTGTCTTATTAAGAAGCTTTTCAATCTTCAAGTCTAACTTGGCTCGAACAGCTTGCAAAGTTATAGCATTAAGGTGCCTTACCAGATGGTTTTTCCACGCATTAAGTGTGGCTTGGTCTTCATATATCTTGTTTTGGACGAATGACGTAACAGCTTGACGTCTTTCACTTTTAGTGCTATTATCATTCAAACCTAATTCTTCTTGTAAATACCTCCTAATGGCTGCTTTCCTCTCGAGTTTGGTGTTAAACGGGGTTAAGCCATATTTTTCATATACATAGGTCTTCCAGATATCGCCTAGATCGACCTCATTATCTTCCGCAGAATCGATAGCTTCTTGGAGGTTTTGTTCATTTTTGATGGATTCCTTCTCTAATTTTTCCAATTGCTTTTTTATCTTTTCCTGGCGTTTACGTTCTGCTTCCGCGCGTTTTTCTGCTTCTTTGCGGGCTCGTTCTTCCGCTTTTCGGGTCTGCTCTTCTTCTCTGTGTCTCTGTTTTTCCAACTGTTCTTGGCGCTTATGCTCCTGTTCAGCTTGTCTTTCTTGCTGCTTACGTTCCCATTCGGCATGTTTTTCTTGTCTCTTGCGCTCTTGCTCAGCCAGTTTTTCTTCATGTTTTCGCCTGCTCTCTATTTCTTTTTGTTCTTTAACTTCCCTATCTTCTTTTCGCTTCAGAATTCTGGTTTCCAAAGAATCCACTTGGTTGCTCTCGTCAATGGACTCTGAAGACACCTCTGAGGATGCATCGTCGTCGGTTGTCAATAGCGACCTTGAGAATGGATTTGAGTCGTACAAGGGTAGATATTTCGCACTCACGGCACATACGCCTACCTGGAAATTTAAGTTTATATTAAATCAAAGTGCAAAGTGCTCTGACCTTTGGGCTTTAAATGCATGGATCGAGTCTACTCATTAAACTGAACTTCTTTTGTTCAAAAATAACTTAAGTTTAGATAACTAACTGATGTTACAGTCTAATTGTAAAATCATTATATTAAATCATGGCCATATAATCACTATCTCATGGTACGGGGGCGACATTTCCTTGGTACGAGGGCTAAAGGAAAATGGGGAAATGGATCGCTTACATTAAAAATTACATGTAACTGGTATGAAAAAATTAAAATTTAAGTTGGACATATTTTTAACAATTTACATGACAAAAGAAGTTCAGTTTCAGTAGAAGAAACGATCCATGCATTTAAAGCCCCAAGGTCAGAGGCACCCTTTATAATTCTAAAACGTTTAGTGTAAGTAGAAGATAACAATACGTAATACATAAATAAGGTATTAAGGATTATCTACGTGATGAAAATATGTACCAAGATTTACGTGAAGGGACTTACAAGTCCTTTACACAGACAAAAATATGAATGTACCTTTTATGCCTCGCAAAAATTGCACTTTCTATTATCACAATATCACCAAAATTAAAGGATTGTCGTTGAATATAACATTGTTGATTTGAATAATAATATTAATGAAGCGATCACACTAATTAAAATAGTAAAACTTACAATCAGTAGTAAATATATAATCCTCATCTTGAATTATTTTTTCATTCAATGCGAAATTCGTTCGTTATTAAACTCTAGTATACTTGAGTGTCTCATAAGAGCTCGTTCGTTTGAATATGTTCCAAAATAATAGAACCGTGCTTTTATACTTTGTCTAGCAATTAGCGAAGATAACACGAGATAACGACTCCGCTGAGATAACTGGAAGTTAGACGAAGCCTCGGCAAACTATGGTTCTGCGACGTCTGACTCAAAGCAAATATGTTATACTTATCGCACGTAATATTGCAGATGAATGGCGAAGTGAGATACTAATTAGATCGTTTAAACAACCGGATATTTACACCATTCCGTAAGATAACAGTCAATCACGAGAGGAAGTTGCAGAATTAATGTGTTTGAATTGGACTGACAATAGAAAGTGAAACAATAACATGATTATAAAACTAAATGATTCACGACAGTTTTAGGCAGAGACAAAAATCTAAATATGACATAATTGTCATCCCGCGTGGACAATAATCGAAGGATTGGTTTACGTCTAAACAGCAGATATTTAAACTCATCGACAGCATATCCTGTCCTATCCCATCAGACTCAATTAACCCACTGCAAGGCATGGTCCTCGTCTCTCCTATCCAGTCCTGCGCTTGCCTCATCCAACTTCTTCCCGATCTTTTAACCAGATCACTTGACTACCGGGCTGGCCACCACTCTGAAATTGCCCTTGTTTAGAAAATAACTTATCGACATAGAACACCAAATTAGCAAGTTTAACTATTAGAGTAGCAGTTAGTGAGCAGTTAGATTCACATGGTCTGTGAATCGGTAACCATAGCACCTATACTAGAACGGGCTCGAGGTGAAGCGATGATCTCCGTAGAGTTGCTGGCAGCAGCTGTATCTGTGCCACGAACGTTTTGATCATACGTTATGTGTTCGAATTGCCTTTACTAGGTATTCGAAATCGTGTACTATTATGGAATCTAAAAGGGAGTTACATTACATTATTTTACGTTTACTTCTGCTTTACGACCATTATATGAAAGTCATCGTCAATGTCAATGTGCTGACAAATTTAGAACTAAATATAGACGCGGGGGCGCAGTTCCAATCGCCATACTCATTATCTCGATGATGTTACGTTGACGTTACTTACGTCGTCGATGTATAAATACATGTCCATCTATTCATCGTGCAGGCGGTCGTCCCACGCAGCTCGTGTCAGGTCGTGGTCTCCACTCAAGAACCTTCTGCCCCAACGGCGGTAGGTTCTTCGAGCTACGTGCGCTGCCCATTGCCACTTCAGCCTAC
This sequence comes from Acleris literana, assembly GCA_946894065.1. Lineage (NCBI taxonomy): Eukaryota > Metazoa > Arthropoda > Insecta > Lepidoptera > Tortricidae > Acleris > Acleris literana. The sequence goes on along the minus strand of OX335684.1, from coordinate 15,840,256 downwards.
TAATGCGCTGAGCTATGTCTGTGATCTTAGTTCTTCTGCGACTGGTACCTCTTACCTGCTCGACAGAAGAAAAAGGTTTGTAGTCGAGGTACTGCAAGTAGGGAACCTATTTGTCAATAGTCCTCAGCAGTAGACTCTCCCTATGTAGAGGGTAAACATGTTGAAAAGGGTTAGGAAAATTTTACTTTTCTATAATTAAATTACATTCATAATAATCTTATTTGCTTAAGTATTTGATGATGCTTTTGGGATTCCCGATACAAAGTAGCAAATATTTATTCAAACGAGATCTAGCTTACTGTTTGTTGTTCTTTTACACGTTCTATGTAACATCCAACAATTGTATTCTAGCGTCACGTACTACGTGTTTGAAAATAAACCTACTCGTACATATTGTATTGGATTACCGATCTATCGTGCGCGTGCACATTAAAGCGTCTGAGCTCATCAACATACTCATAATAATATATTACTTCATATAGAGGTACCTGTCTACACTACGAATGTAATGTTTTGATAGACCACTTATTTTTTTCATATCGCTGATTAATAACCTAACTTACTCGTAAACCTAACCTAAACTACGCAATTGAATTATGCATTTATTCTAAAATTGCTCCAACATAAAATAGCTTTCGCAAAAAGTGAAAATTCGGACAAATGAATATAAAAAAAGGAAATGTAAGGTGTTCCCCTTCGTCTAGACCTGCCTCTAGGATAACACATCTGGACAGCAAAATGGTGTAAAATCTAATACTAGATGTGACTCCAAGACGTCACAGTGACAACAGTATCAAGCCGTCTCCATAACGCGAGCCGCGACGTTTTTAGGGTTCCGTAGCCAAATGGCAAAAAGCGGAACCCTTATGGATTCGTCATGTCTGTCTGTCTGTGCGTCCGCATGTCACAGCCACTCTTTTCCGAAACTATAAGAACTATACTGTTGAAACTTGGTAAGCAGATGTATTCTGTGAACCGAATTAAGATTTTCACACAAAAAAAAAAAAAATTGGGGGTATACTTAGAACTGAAACTCAATTTTTTTATTCATCAATCCCATACGTGTGGGGTATCTATGGATAGGTGTTCAAAAATGATATTGAGGTTTTTAATATCATTTTTTTCTAAACTAAAAAAGGTAAAATGTGTGTCCAACTAAAAAAAATATATGATGTACCTAACCATGCAAACTTCCACCGATAATTGGTTTGAACGAGATCTAGTAAGTAGTTTTTTTTTAATACGTCATAAATCGTAAACCGCAATTTACCTTTCACGGAACCCTTCATGGGCGAGTCCGACTCGCACCTGGCCGCTTTTTTGTTTTTGATGTGGTGAAGGCAAATGATCACACAGGTCAACTGATGGTAAGTGGGCTCTTTGACCCATAGACATTTGCATTCTCAAGACTAAATTCTCAAGAATGTAATGCGTCGCCAACCCCGAGGACTAAGATGAAATACCTCTAAGCTAGTAATTTAATCGGTTGACTTATACCCACTCCTCAACACAACATGGCAAACACCGCTGCTTCGCGGTATGTTAAAGGACAATATGGTGGTGTGATCAGGACGGACTACCACTGAGAGGGAGGTCGTCAATTGTTTTGATTGCTAATTGTTTTGATGCGAGTAGCACAAAACCGGCCGTAGTGAACATCCTTGGGGAAAGCCTATGTTCAGCAGAGGACGTCTTTCGGCCGATATGATGATGATGATTTTTTAGGGTTCCGTACTCAAAGGGTAAAAACGGGACCCTATTACTAACACTTCACTGTCCGTCTGTCTGTCTCATGAACCGTGATAGCTAGACAGTTTAATTTTTTACAGATAATGTATTTCTGTTGCCGCTTTAACAACAAATACTAAAAATAGAATAAAATAAATACTCAAGGGGGGCCTTGCTCTTATTCCCATTCAACAAACGTGATTTTCTTGCCATTTTTTGCTCGAAATTAATAACGACAGCAGGTAGACGCTTGAAATATTCAAAGAGTATTTAGTTGTATATTCACTTTAAAAATAAATAATTAAATTAAAATAAAATAAATATTTACGGGGGGCTCCCATTTACTAATGGTTTATAGATAATGATACGTAAGTTCCGTACGTCATTTCCGTAACGGAACCCTTCGTGCGCAAGTCCGACTCGCACTTGGCCGGTTTTTTTTAAATATATGAGGCTGTACTATTTAGTGTCATGAATGAATGAATGAATGATATTTATTTTCCAAAGTAAGTCACATACATTGCATGTTATGTCAAAAGTACAAGAAATTACATTGGAATCGTCAAAAATATACACAAATTTATAATCAAAAATAGAAATGAAGTCAGGATAACAATAAAAATACAAAACTAAGGAGTTATCACCGTTAAGGATCGTCTTTAAAATAGCATGCAACCAAATGAGCATTTTTTTTTTAAATATTTAACATGTAGTTTGTCAGAAATCTAAGAGATGGCGCTTTTGTTGCTTGGCCAAATATGTGACATTTTTGTTCGCATCCTCCTCATCCCCTATCTGTGCCCTTATTAGTAAACGTGGAGTAACAGTTGAGTTGCCAAGCCAAGCTTTGTCCTCATCTGTCATTGTGACATTTGACACGTTTTAATAAGATCATAGTTGTTAGAATCAATCCTCATCAAACGTTAGAACAACGCTCACACCCGACAGAAACTTATCGGATCGGGGACTAACGGTGACCACTAATGGCCGAACCCTATATTCAAACCGCGGACAGGGTTACTTCGGATTAAAATTTGACGTATTTTGTATGGGCAAATGTCAAATTATACCCGAAGTAGGCCTTACCTGTCCGCGGTTTGAATATAGGATTCGGCCGTTAAGCACCATCAGATAAACCTTACCTTATATAATAATAGATGCAGAGTTTTATTAAATATGATACAATAATGATTCATTATTTCAACCCTTTATGCTATTATTAACAAGAGGGGAAAGATCTGCTGTTACTGCCCAGTTACTACAAACGTTAATTAAACGGTATGTCACCTTAATTTGGTTGCTGTCACTTAACACCTTGACGAATAGGAAAGTGACAAAAGGAGTCCGAATAGGGCATTAGTGCTAATGAACTTTCATAAGTACTGCTATATGAATGATGCTTTAATCATTAAAGCATCATTAATGATAACAATGGGTGATATAATTATTAAATTTGAATATATCACCCATTGTTATCATTAAATTTCATGAGGAGAGTGCACTATTACCAAAATACCAGAATACCACCCAGAATACCAAAAAACCACCACAATACCAGAATTTTCTCAAAGATAAAAAAAATATAAAAAAGATAAAATATATTTATTCAGTAAGTAGGCCGCACGGGCACTTTTACACGTGAAGAATCTACCAGCGCTTCGCAAGAGACCGCTGCTGAGAAGAAACGCCGCAAGAAACTCAGCAGTCAGTCGTTTTGATAGTCGTTCTCAATACTCTGGAATACCATAATTGCTCTTAATCATCAAAATTACGGTATTGTTTGTTATCTTAACAGGATTGTGAGGCTAAGAATTTCCATACAAAATGCGATAACGTTTCTCTCCCCATAACCTCGTAAGGCCCAGAGTGCAATACGATTTACATAATCAAGACAATTTAATTTAAACTGTGTTCCAATGGGAATAGGTTTATTTTCCTATATTCATATACTGAAAATGGCATTATCGAACAAACGTAATTGAACTTTATTGCCTTGACGGTAGATTCAAAGTCCCACTCACAAAAAACTACCTGTTTTTAGTATGGTGGGCCTTACGAGGTTAAACCTAGTCCGATTTTTACGATTTTTGAATATGTTGTAGATATCATGAAAAACTATGTCTGTACATTTTCCTTTCCAAGGATATTTCTTAGTACGAAACAAATTCAAAAAGCAAAAAACGGAAACGTCCAGACCTAATTTTTCATAATCAATACAACATTCAAAAATCGTGATAATCTGACCTTATTTAGAGTGTGAGAAACTTTATCACCCGGAGAAAAATTTGTATGGAAAATATTTCACAGTTACGCGATTTAACCCTCGCTTCGCAATCCTCTTAACCCAATATATCGAATCTGGTCTTTTGGAAATCTGTTAAAAAGAGCGGTCTGGTATTTTGGAATACCTACTGGTATTTTGAAATACCTACTGGCATTTTGAAATACCTACTGTCATTTTGAAATACCTACTGGTATTTTGGGAATGCGAGCGGCACAGTGCAACACAATTTTTTACAATTATACAAATAAATAAATAAATACATAATTATATACTCTTTACAATCAAAATTTTATAAACTATATTATGCCTAAAAAATTGTACCAAACTTAGTACCTACTTTTGTTTTCATCTAAAGGCAAGGTCACATGACGTAACTCAAAGTCACGTGTCTCCAAACTTATCTCTAAGATTACAATGTTTGCATGTTTTTCTAATTGTTCGCTAACGGTTAAAGGAAACGGTGTATTAACATACCACATACCTGGGCGTGTTTAAAAACAGACAAAATTGCGAGTGGCTTTGTTTATAGCTAGAACGCCCTCGACTTTGTAGGTACGTGTGGAATTAATTTCCCCTAATAGGGAAGATTCATGTTTTTTTTCACAGCTTCAAGAAAAGCTGATTCATAGAACGAACAATTAAAAAAACATTTTTTGAATAGTCATAAAAATAACCAAGATATGGCCGGTGCAGCAGCTGATCAGGCCCAAACCCTCAAGCGCGGCAAATATTCGTCATTATTAAATAATTACGAATTTGTGGCGCTTGCAGTGGAAACCATGGGACCTTGGTCAGCTGATATGAAAAGCTTTATTAAGGCCCTGTTCTCCCGGCTCATAGACTCCGCCGGTGGGGCTCAGGGCGACTTTGTCCACAGTCCTATTTCGTCAACTTCTTAACTCGTCCACAATGCCATGTCGTCAGCATGTAATTCCTAAATCGACACCTTCCTAACTCGTCCACTTTCTTATATCGTCAATACCCCATTTCGTCTACATTCCTATTTTGACCACAGTGCCAACTCGTCCACTTTCTTTTATCGACCTCAGTACTCCTTGGTCAGCTGTGCCAACTCGTCCGCATTCCTGTATCGACCTCAGTGTCAACTCGTCCGCATATTTGTACTCGAGTCTGGGTGTTCAATATTTTTACTGTACCTATAGTTGACGAGTTGGCACTGTGGTCTAATTAAGAATGTTGACGAGTTGACATTGTACTTAGACTAATTGGGGATGTTGACGAATTGGCACTGTAGTCTAATTACGAATGTAAACGAGTTGGTACAGTGGCCCACGTAAGAAAGCGGAGTATAGCGGAGTAAGATAGGGAAGTGACGATATAGGAATGCTGGCGAATCGAAACAGTAGACCATATGCGAATGAGAACGACTTAAGAAGGTGACGAAATGGAACTATGGCCGAAGTCATCCTGAGCCCGCCGGTGATCCTAGAGCTGGTGCTTACCTCTCCCTAAGGATTGGGCTAGCTATCCAGAGAGGTAATGCAGCCAGTTTCATAGGGACCATGCCGCGAGCGGACCTGCTAGAGGGGGGGTGTTCTTTTTATAGTGGTGATTATTATTTATATTTTGAATATTTGAGTAGCTTAGTTTAATTTTAATTTAACTTCGTAAGGCCCAGTGTGCAATAGAATGTACATAATCAAGGCAATTTAAATAGAACTGTGTTACAATGGTAATAAGGTTTATTTTCCTATCTTGGTAAACAGAAAATGGTATTATCGAACAAACGTAATTGAACTTTATTGCCTTGATGGTAGATTCAAAGTCCCACTCACAAAAAACTCCCTGTTTGTAGTATGGTGGGCCTTACGAGGTTAAATACGTGTAGTTTTAATTTTTAATAGGCTATTTGACTAATTTTAGAAAACCTTTTTAAATGATTATTTATGACATCACAAGCACACTACATCGATATTTCCTTGAGATTCTACTGTATTATCAATAAAAATCTATGTTAAAGTTTAAATTTTTAAAACCGCGCTAAAAACGCAGTTTCTATCATGGCGCTGGCCATATGACAAGTGTGACGTCACACGCAAGTAAACAATAATCAATCATTTGAAGAGATATGCCCTTATGATCTGTAGTTACTTGCATGTGACGTCACCAGCAAGTAACCACAGCTGCAAACCAATTCATAGCGTTTCTGCCACAGAGAGGTTTCAAAAAATATTACAATTTCTTTCGTGTAATTTCCAAAAAAGTATACATAATTTAGTTTAAAATAAAGTGAAATATATTGTTTCACGCTATTATCTGATAGGATGACCATAATTTTTAGTATATTTTCAATGCTGTCAAATAGCCTATTGTATTAATGTTGAATTCTGTAAATATTATGTCGAACACACCGTAGTATCAGCCAACAAAGATTTGTTCCTATCTCTTTCTAGCAAAACAGAGTTAACCTGCAGTTTATATGGCCAACGTATTATCACGTCACACGGCGTATCGGATCGGATATCTCTAATAGCTGTCTAATTCGCAGTTAGCAGTTTAAAATGCTTCTATCATCCGCATTAGCCGATTTTTTAATTTCACTTTTGGTGATCTCTTTTGCGGTATTTTCATATTTTGTTGAGAAACAAAACTAAAAAAAATCCATACCTATTCCGTATTAGTGGTGGTAGAACCTTGTGCATAGTCTTGCCTTATCCGTTAACCGACCGCCAAGCAGCAGTGTTCACATTGTTGTGTTGCGGTATGGGGATAAGACATCCGGTGATTACTAGCATAGAGGCATTCGATCTCAGTCCTGGGGGTTAACAACGCGTTTGCGGTTTTATGATTGCAATCTTATTCTAGCTTATAGAGTGCAAATTTCACAGATATCACTTTCCATCAGCTGGCCTGTTTGCTCGTATGCCTTCTCCATACCAGGGATGTTGCGAATATTCGCATCCGCATCCGCAAATGCAGAGCTTCCGCGTAGATTTGGACCACTGCATCCGCATCCGCATCCGCAATAATCAATGCGGATGTTCATGCGGATGCGGATGTAATACAAGTTGCGACAAGAAAAAAATTGGGCGGGGCCGGCGAATGGCGCGTGACGTTCGTACGTGACAATGACCAATGGGAGCGAAAAAATTGGTGACGAGATGCGACGCGTTTGTCGTGGTGCATCATTTGTTTCTTGTAAATAAATCATCACGTGTTTGTTTCCGCTGTGGATTACTTATCGTATAGATTAATTAGGTACTTTATCATTGTTTTAATTCTTCATTCATATACTATATTCATATAAGATCTTAAACATCCGTATACGCATCCGCATCCGCGGATGTGAGCCTTCAAAAATCCGCATCCGCATTTACATCCGCGGATATGATAAAATCGGCACCCGCAACATCCCTGCTCCATACCATAAATAAATAAAATTAAAGAATGTATTGTAAGGGGATTTTTGTGAAATCCTTTCAAAGCGCCCCTCGAGTTTACTAATGGAAAATTCCCTCAAAGTTCAAGTCCCTACGTTCAGTGAATTTATATAATACAAGATAACATCTATATAAGTACGTCATAATACGTTAGAAGATATCTACTAAACACTGTCAAAGACTTATAGCCAAGTTCACCAACAATTAAACGGACGGTTAGGAGTTTAACCGGTGTCAAATGTATTGATTAACAGCTGATTAAGACTTAACCGTCGGTTTAATTGTTGGTGAACTCGGCCCTTATTCCGCTTACGGCCGCAATTAAAGTTAACCTTGTAAGCCTCAACGTCCTAAGTTTAGGACATTTGTCAAAGTGACTTTTGACTTTAGTTGATTGACACAAGAATCTTTTCCGAACTAACGAAATTTGACGTGAGCCTTACTAGGTTGACGATTAAGTCGTTCCTTGTGTTTTTTCATACGCAAGTTTGAAAAAGGAACGAGTTAACTGTCTCTACAAAGTCTTAAATCCAATTATGTCAGATCGTTTTTCTATTGTTTTCTATTGTCCTGTAATGGAAACTGGGTCCAAATTAACTTAAAAGGTATTTTTTTAATATTATTTTATATAATACTAAAGCTTAGCTTAGCTTGTTATTTTTGCTTCAATGTGTTTGATAAATGTTTTTTAACCCATTTATCTACTAATATTTCATACTATTCTAAGAATGTATTTTTATTTTTATTTTATTTTAATGTATCCATTCAAGATTAGTTGTTTTAGCTTTTAGTGTTAGTCCCCAATAGACTGTATGATTGCTGGCGCGTGCCTGTTATTGGCGCATAAACTTCAATTTTCGTTGTCTATATATGTACCTATTTCAATTTGTAATGTTTATGTGCTGTTGGCATGTCAAATTTATAAATAAATAAATAAATAAATACGTAAATAAAATAAAACCCTAATGCAAAGGAAAGCTATAGAATAGAAAACTACAACACTTTTCCCTGAAATGACTCTTCTACTGCACGTAAGTGAGTACACGCAGCGACTAACACAATCCAACAGAAAGAATACAATAATATCTAAACCCGACACTATTCTGAAGATCGTATGAGTCTTTTAAAATGCATCAACAGCTTAACTCCTCCACTATATTCGTTGCTTACTGTACTAACTACGTTTAAATTATCAACGACTTTGCTGCGTCATATCATAGAGGATTACGACGTCTGGTTGGTGATGACTAGGGCTGTCCTCTGTCCGGGTTTTCTCGTTTTTTTTATTCAAAATTGTTTTGCGTTTGACCTCAGTCCCACCAGCCCCTATTTCACCATCCTGACAATGACACGTGACAGGTGACATTTCAGTGTACATGGCGTAGCTTATATGAAACCCAGTGATGTATCAGCGTGTTAATTTTGCAATGTATACTGAATTGTCACCTGTCACGTGTCATTGTCAAAATGGTGAGATAGGGGGCTGATGTTAAGTGACAACGAAGTCGAGGGTGGTACACGCTTACCCAGAAAAAAGCCTATACACTCTTACCTTGAAAATACCAAGATTATACAATTCCGGGAATATAGAGCAGGGAGAGATTCCACTCCTTGGCATTGCGAATAAGAAATAACGCAGCAACCCGCTGCGTCCGAAGCATTGGAATTTCGACTAAATGCAAATGGAACTCCTCCCAATTTTCCGGTTCGATGTGCTTCCAGCGGCGTCCGGGCTTTAAGTTTTAAAAGCGTTCAGGTCCAGTTGAAACCTGAGGCCCTAGCCAAACTGTATTACTCTAACTAGCGTTTCTGTTCGATTCGTTTTTAAACCAATCGCGTCACTGGTAGATCACGTGACTAAAGATGTTAAATGTCCAATAATTACCTGAACCCATGTACTTATTACTTCGTTTGGACTTGACTCTAAGACAACAAATTTGGGCCTGTGTTCTAGGCGGTAAAAACTTTATCGTATTTGTTATCGTATTGTTTTTAACTCGGCCGCCATTACTTTCAACTAAATAAGAGCTATCAAAATCAAAATCAAAATATTTATTCAGTAAATTGGCCACATACGGGCTCTTTTACACGTCGGTAATATACAGTGAATCTACTAGCGCTTCGGACAAGACCATCATTGCGGAGAAGAAGCGCCGCAAGAAACTCCAGCAGAAGGTCATTTTTTCAAACATAAAATACAATAATACTTAAAAGTAAGTTACATTACAAAACGTTGACAATACTATATCAGATCAAATAATACACGGTTTTTACCGCTTTGAATAGAGGCCCTGGACAACTCAATGGTATGTGACTCCATGACGTCACGGTGACGTCTCAGTCTCGCGCCGACTCCGAAAATTACCCGACGAGGCTGTTAATTATTTAAAATTAGCCGAATTTCGTTGTTTTGAAATTGGTGTAATGTGTGATTTAGATTGTAAAAAAGGTCTGAGAGATTGCGCTTTTGTTGTTTGGCTGAACATATGTTACAATTTTGTGCGACGACGAATTTTGTGTAAGGCATTGATTTAAATCAAAGCCTGAACTTTGGAAATCTACAAAACATGTCAATTGGCATAGGGCATGCAACATGATCAATCCCGATGGGTTACTTTAGGGAACCCACCAATAAACATTGCAATCTCGAGACTGCAGTGCTAACACTAATTAGGACTAAGATGGAAGCCATGGATGGATGCTATTCATTTCACCGGTTGTCTTATCTCCACACCAGAACACAACAATACGAACACAGCTGCTTAACGGTAGGACTATTTTTGAAAGTCCAGGGTAATCTTCAATAAACCTAAATGTCCGGGGTTTTTTACGTTTATGTCCGGCATCACGTCTTTATGTGATGCCAGCCCTAGTCGTGACGCTATCTCCTGTTGTCAGCAAACAATCCGTTACACACTTTCACAACCTCGTATCTCCCTAAAACAAAGGCATAAAATGCAACCTTTTCATAGTTAGAATAAGGTAGCTTTTGTAAGTACGCGTTTGAATAAGATATGAGAAGAGGTAAATAGTAGATTTGGTAAATACCTTTGTATTTTCTTTACAAATAGAGCTGCCAGTTGATGACGCTTCTGTTATCTTTACATCGGATTCTTGCATTTGAAATTATTACTAATTAATTCGGAAACAAATCTTTCTGTCTGTATGTTGTTATGTTATAAAACTGCCTTCAATCGGCCTTAGACTCTTAATCGAATAATAATTAAAAAACCGTTGGAGGATAAATATGACTATAAGGGCCTGTTGTTTGATCAGTAGTTAAACTAACTAATCGTTAAAAATCGTAACTAATGGTAGAATCTCAAGGAAATACGTCAAATTTTCGATTCCTTTTTCGAATTTTAACAATTAGTTGTGTTAATACTGATCAAACGGGGCCTGAGTAAAGAAAATGTTACAAAGTGCAATTATGACAAGGCGGTAATGGTCTCCAACCCAAGCCCATTAGAAACAAAAACAAAACTACAAAATAAACAGTCCTGTAACCCATTTTATGCTCCATTTAAATGCTTCAAACGAAATGGCATGTTTTATACCCTAGTGCAATTTAATATTCCTAATATCTCATGACAAATTTTAATCTCAAAGTCAGGTATTCTTGTCAAAGGCTGAGCTGAAACGAACGCGGTGCACTGAAAATGTTACACGTAAAGGGAATGCTAGTTATTTCTCTGAAAACGCTGAAGTCTACCTGAAACAGTAGGGGAAGATGGGGTGGCTTCGTACAAAGGGAGCATTCGTACAGTGGTCATATCTCGACTATCCAACATGCTGAAGCGTTCATATGCGATGGCAGTGCGGCAGCAGATTTCGCCAGAAATAATTAATATGTGTTTTCGCGACCCGAAAGTATTTTTTGGTTCTTCTTTGAATGCGTCTGTCTCTAATAAGTTTTAATCGAATTAGAAATAATATTTTTATATAGTTTTTAATTAGATGCTTGAGATTAATATGTAAACAATGGTTTTGGGATTACTTTGACAGTTATTTTTTATTTCGATTTTTTTTAGGATCGTTTTGGTTGGGGTACCTTCGTACAGTCAAAATGTATGTAATATTATACTGTACGAATGCACCCCATGAAAGTTAAAAAAATGTATATCAAGAATAATTATAATCACAAAACCAGGTCAGTAAGATATGCCTAAAAGGTGACTGAAACAGGTGAAATAGCTGAAAATCCAATGAATCCTGGGAAAAAACGAATAGTGTACGAAGGCGCCCCACGTATGGGGTGCATTCGTACGTTTCCCACTTTTTGGGAAAACCATCATATTTTGGCACAGTTGCTTTGTATCCAAATTGAAATACACAATTATTATAGCCAAATAAGTGGAAGATGAAGTAATATTCATCTCATTTAAAAATAGTGGTTAGTTTTTTTTTACAAAGCTTAGAGTAAAAAGTGTACGAAGCCACCCCATCTTCCCCTACCCTTACCATGAGTTACAATTACCGTACACGCTAGCGAATCGAATGCTCTGTCCCTCGGCAACTCGCAGTAGGTATTCTTATAGAGTGCGGGAGACAGAGCATTTGACTCGCTAGCGAGTACGGTAATTGTAACTCATGGTAAGGGTATAGATAACATTCAGTTGAAATCTATGTTATGACTTTATTACTCGTGAGAGTGGGTATTTGATATTATTTATATACATACATACATAATCTCACGCCGTCGTTCCCAGAGTGGGGTAGGCAGAGCTACAGAATTACAAACATCTCTAAAAACTTGTTGATAATTCTATAACCACAATTTGCACAATTAGGCTAAGATGTTTACCAGCGTATTAGTGATATTATTTATTTCAAACAATTAGTTATTAAATTTTAGTCAATGATATAATATAGTAAAAAGAGGTAGATATGTTATGCGCGCTACGATAGTGGCACCCTACGAGTAAAACCAAGCCAATTGGTACACCTTAACTTAGTCTTGCGCCGTCAACGGAATACGGTATTGTGTTCAACTCGGCCGCCATTACTGTCAAGTAAATAAGAGCTATCAAAACGTTGACAATACGATAACAGGTCAAAGACGATATGGTTTTTACCGCCTAGAATACCGGGCCAGACCTACTTAGTCCCAAACTAAGCTCTAGGCTTATACTATTGGTAATCGACAACCATAAACATACTTATATAGCGATATACATACTTAAACACATAGAAAACATCTAACACTAAGGAACAAATACTCGTGCTCATCACACAAATATTTGCCCTTACCGGTATTTGAACCCGGAACCGCTAGCTTCGAAGGCACTACTAACTAAGCTAACGTATCTTTAGCCGTCGTTATTGTTAAGAACTAACATTATGATAAATGGCACAAAATATAAAAACCGGACAAGTGCGAGTCGGACTCGCCTACCGAGGGTTCCGTACAAATTTGTAGGTAGGTACACACTATAAATCGAAAATGTATATCATATTTTTATTTTTATTAAATAATTAAATTAAATTAGTGATATTTCCGTTTTTTGTAATAGTAAAAATAACTAAAGATATACTTTGTGCATATTTTTCATCAACATAAGTTTGGTGTCACAGTAGAAATTAATTTTAACGAAAAATACTTTGCTTTTCATGTTTTTTTTTAATTAATCCGTGTAAAGTTGTGGATTTTGAATATTTCATAACTTGTTTTGTTGTTAACATAGAGGATTCAAATTCAAACATATTCTATGGTCAGTTTAAAAAATATTTTCGTTCAAAAAAGGCAACTTTTTTCCGTCCATACATTTTTCTATGGAACCAACCAAATAATTTTTCACAAAAAAAATTTTTTCTCAAATACTAGTCATGGGATTTTATGGCCCTGCAATTATTTTTATATGTATTAATCAAGACACGTAACTTCTTCTTCAGCCTGTTGCCACCCAATGCTGAGTGTAGGCCTCTTCCATTGCACTCCATTCTCTACGGTCTTGGGTCTTCCTCATCCAGTTTCTACCGGCTATTTTGACTAGATCGTCGGTCCATCTCGTTGGCTGCCTGCCCACATTTCGGCGTCCAGAACGGGGTCTCCATTCAAGGACTTTTTTGCCCCATCTCCCATCTTGTCTACGGCATATGTGACCCGCCCACTTCCACTTCCTCGAGGCTATAGTCTTGGCGATGTTCACTAGTTTTGTTCTGCTCCGGATAACTGTGTTCCTTATTCGATCGCGCAGCGAGACTCCTAACATAGCTCGTTCCATAGCTCTCTGTGTTACTTGCAGCTTATTGATGTTCAGCCGCGTGAGCGTCCATGTTTCTGCCCCATACACCATAACAGGCAGAACACATTGTTCGAATGTTCTGCGCTTGAGGTTCATCGGTACATCTCCCTTGAATACATCAGTCAGTTTGCCAAACGCAGCCCAGCCCAGGCGGATACGGCGCTCTATCTCTCTATCCTGACTACCTTTATTCAAACTTAAGGTTTGGCCCAAATAAATGTACTCCTCAACCCTGTCCCTGACACGTAACTTATATTTTTTTTATCAAAATTCACCGAAGTTTTTTTTTCCACACTTTCCGTGCGGTGTCCTTTATCTGACCGGTGCGGAGTTTTTATTTCACTCGTTTAAGGCCATATTGCTGCTATACATGTCTTTACCCTAATCATGGTATCCTATCTCAAGTTTAGTTTTCCACCTGCTTAATTTGCCCGGAAATTCATAAGTTGAAAAACCTTTTTTTTCTAAATGCACTAAGTTTTCAAAATGTTTAAAGAGCCCTACAGAAAAGGTTAGGTTTGTTTTATAATAATCCAGGAAAGTTACACAGTTTCAGGAAACAAATTAATTTCTAAATTAGTAAAATTTGGAGCTAAACCAAACGGTAACTGAAATCAGCCCTTGTGAGATATGTAACCCCATCATATTAATAACGCGACATTAAGGGCTTATCATATTCCAACTTATCTTTATGAGCCCCAGCGGTTGCTATAGCAACCAATGCACTGGTGGAAAATCACTAAGTACCAATTTCCCCATACGATGTCTTTAATCAATGTTAATCGACTGTTAGTTCATCCAATTTAGACAGCTGTTAACGCTCTAATCGTCCGATAAGTGGTTAACAACGTATGGTGAAATTGATACTAACCCCCTTACTCATAAACGTTGAGTAACGGTTGTATAGCTATACAATGTTTTGTCCTTATCTGTCAAATTCAAATGTCATAATGACAGATAAGGACAAAACATTGTATAGCTATACCACCGTTACTCAACGTTTATTAGTAAGGGGGTAAGTAAATAAGAGAAAAGAGAGTGAAATCATTGGTTTATGTTTTTATGTTTTTATGGCATGGAGACCCATATCTGTAACCCATAGACATTTGCAATCTCAAGACTACAATCTCAAGACTGCAATCCTAAGACGCGTTAACAACCCTGAAGACTAATGTGGAATGCCTCTATGCTAGTAATTTCACCGGTTGTCTTATACCCACATCGGAACACAGGAATGTGAACACTGCTGCTTGGCGATAGTTTAAAGGATAAAATGGTAGTAGCGATCATCTACGATCACATAAAAATACAAAATGTTGCGACTGCGCTGCTAGTGTTTATCTATTTAAGCCTAACGATGAGCTTACGCGGGCAATTTTTTGAGCAAAAATTGCTCGTCTATAGTACGGACATATCATTCTATTACACAATATTATATATTAGTAAATATGACAGTTGTTGCCGGCTAAAAATTGCCGTTAAAAGTTGCCCATGTACCTACTCGTTAAGTTGTAGGACCTTGTGCAGGGTCCGTCCGGATCGCTACCACCATCTTATCCATTAACCCACCGCCAAGCAGTAGCGTTCGCTTTGCTGTGTTCCGGTGTGGGGATAAGACGACCGGTGAAATTACTAGCATAGAGGCATTCCATCTTAGTGCTCAGGGTTGGCAACGCCTTTGAAGTTTTAGGATTGCAGTTTTGATATTGTAGTTTTGAGATTTCAAATGTCTATGGGTCTCAGATCCCACTTACCATCAGGTGGCCTGAGTGCTCGCGTGCCTTCTGCTTGACATTAAAAAAAATAGAACTTGTAAGAAGAAGCATCAGATATCCCAATGGGGTACTTCGAGGGATGGTAGAACTAAGACTGGTGCAAGAATAGAATGGGCCCTCGATCAATCCATTGGAAGGGTCGAGAATGCCTTCAGAACGAGTTTGGTGGTACGGGCAAGCTTTAAGAGGTGGTAAAAGGAGGCTTGTTAGGGGAAAATAATCCCCGCGAGAATCAGAGATACTTCTGTATTAGTATATATTCATTTATAAACCTATTGTGTACTTATCATAGGTGTCTTGTCGTTATGCTAGGACTCAATCATGACCCTAATTTGTGTTTTGCATATCGTCCCTTTACTTTCTCAAGATCTTATCTGATCGATAGTTAGATAGAAAAAACACTCATGTTCCAAGGTTTATAAAGACTACTTTCCTATCAAAATATTCGATCAGATAAGGGGTTGAGAAAGTAAACGGACGATATATCGTTCCTCACCTTAGGATATATACGGAAGTAAATAGACGTAATGGCAAAAGTTGAATTCAGATTAAGTTTTCATCTGTTTTCAAGAAACCCCTAGGTCTAGATTCGAGGGGTATTCGCACAAAACATCCTACAGGGCCGAAGTGTATCCGAAAGGGTCGATCTGTACAAGATTAGATAAGATAGACTTAAACTTATTGGAATAGAGCTGATTAAAACGGAGAGTTAATTTAATACCCCGAGGGAGACGGTCAATTTACTGCTGATATTAAAATGACAAATTGATTTGGCAATTTCCCTAAAGAAATTATGTGATTTCATTTTATCAGATCCCTAAGGTTCTAACTTGAATGACATAAAATAAAATAAAATAAAAATTAATTATGAAATATTTATTGTCTTTTGAATTAATGTATTTTAAGGATCATAAGTTGATAAGAAGTTTTTAGTCAGAGGGTTGACCAAAGGGAAAATAACTGTAGTTTTTTTATTTTTGTGTTCCTATAGGTATGTATGTAAACTCTTTATTGCACAAAAATATAAATATTACAGTATTTATATTAAACTAATGTACAAAGGCGAACTTATCCCAAAACGGGATGGGATGAGATAGTTGGTCAATTTATGACACACAAACACAATGCACAAAATTTAATTAAAGGGGTTTGGGTAAAAGTGTTGTCATTTGTAAAATTCATACATTTTCAAGGTGAGCGGCCATTCATAAAAGTGGTAAATTATGATAGAATTATTAAAAATAAACATATTTTGTTATGTGATGTAATACTCTAAAGTGCATCGAAGCCGAGATATTTAAATATTCATACTTGGGCGTACTTTTGTACTAAAAACTGAATACTTAAATCTTTAAAATCTCCGCTCCGATATTATTTACCGCCATAAATTATATATATCTATGTGTATTTAGAGGTCCTCTAAATAACTATGTAAAAATCATCTGTGGCCGCTGAAAAAAAAAAGTCAATATTCTTCAAACAAATTTACCCAATGCCCTTTACGTCATTCCCTATAAATCACTTTTATCTACACTCATGTCATAAGTCCTCTATCATGCGTTCAAAACCCGTAGGCAATGACCAGCATTACCTGTGGTAGTAGGTGACAGCGCTGACAGCTGTTAATATTGGAAGATGTTCCAAATTACGTTACAGCTGTCATCGCTGTCACCTACTACCACAGGTAAGGTAATGCTGGTCATTTGCCTTTTGGCTATTGAACCCATCTTAGAGTACTTATAATGTGTGTAGATAATAGTAGTTTACGTGACGGTTGCGTAATGCTAATTACGCAGAGTCTCGTACAATACTTTATCTATACACACATATTATAAGTCCGTACGAGACTGCGTAATTAGCATTACGCAACCGTCACGTAAACTACTATTATATTACTTTTACTCTTTGTTCTCAAGATACATCGATGCTACATAAGTACAGCCACGAACTTAAATTTGTGACCCACCTTAGGTCCAAAGTCATTCTGACATTCTACAACAATAAGGTTGAGTCTCCTATAAGTTACAAATGATTTGGCATCTCTAATGACATTGACGACTTCAAGCCTATTTTTCTTGAAATGGGTCACAAATTAACGATCGCGGTAGTACATAGTTGAAGTTGAAAATGAAACACCCGCTAACACCACTCACTGCACTCTATCCTCCGCTGGTTCATCGGAAAGCCCTTGAACTAAAATAGTTTCCGACCGATATTGCTTTCACAGCGTGTTCTCAGAAAACCTAGCTTGTTTGTTTTTCCGTGGAGGACGTTAGAGCTACAGTCTGAAATGCTACACTGACGTTATTCGAGATTGTTTCCGATTTCCGATAGTTTTCCACGTTGTTATGTTTAAGTCCTAAGAGGAATTGTCCGTTCTTGTCTAGACAAGAGTAGGACTTAACAAAGTTATGTAGAACCGATTGGAAACTGTATTCATTTTCTTATTCATATTCATTTTATTGCATCCACAGTGTTTACACACACACAGTCTAGTAGTAGTAGTAGTTAGTCTCATGATCATCTCTGTGTTCTACCCACGAATATGAACAACTTTCGCTATGGGACCAACACTGAAATCACGACAAAAAAATCAGCTGTTTCATAGAAAAGCTCAATACTCAACCAAAATGACCAAAATGTATGAAGCAGCTGATTTTTTTTCCTGATTTCAGAGTTGATCCCATAGTGAAAGTTGCTCATATTCGTGGGTAGAACATAGAGGTGATCATTTAATTTTGTTTTACGACTTAGATTTCACCCTGTAGTACACTGTTTAGATGGACCCTATTAGGATAAAACAATATCAGAAACTAAGTAAAAGATACCTAAATATTACAGAGTGATTATTATACTATTGGACTAAAATAATATAAAAGCATATGTATATCATTTTTAAAATACAGGGTGACTCAGGGTGTAAGAGACAATCTACCGAAAACTGATACAGTTGTTTAAGATCACTTAGATTTTAATTACCCACATACAAGCCTAGAGCTTAGTTTGGGACTAGGTCAATTGGTGTGACATTGTCCCATGATATTTATTATTATTATTATTTATTATTAATCTGCGTCGCTCGTATATCGGTCATTACTGTATAAACCTTGCAACTCCGATTTGCAAATAAAGACACTTTTTTTCATACAAACTTATTTACATACTGGAGCTCAATATGTAAAAAACTGACAAAACAGCTCTTAAATTACAAACATGTAGGGTGACGGCACCAATGATGGACACTTTTAGCTGACAGGCACCAGTAATGGACAATTCACTCTTAATTCAAATTTCATACGGTCCTAAATTGATTGTTGCAAAACAAATGAATAACCCTTATCTTCTGTAAAATAAGAATCAAGTGTCCATTATTGGTGCCTTGTCCATTACTGGTTCCATCACCCTAAGAGTATTGTACCTGAAAGCGGTGCGGTGCAACGCACGAGGCGTTAAGAATGTAGTGTAATTCTTGAAAAAGTTACATTTTAACCACAAGTTCAAAACCCGGCCCGAACCGGCCAACATTCACGCGTATTTGAACCCCCTCTAACTTTGTACTTAATTTATGCAGCGGGGTAAATTTTTTGTGACCAAAAGTTTCGGGTAGGTACCCAAATATTTGGTATACTTAATTGGAAAACCAAGGGTTTTTTTTCTTATAGATTCGCGATGTCCGTCTCTCCGCGGTTTAACTCAGAGAGACATTAAAATTACGCAGCCCAAATAAATAAATAAAACTTGGGAAAAATGATTAATTCGGGTATCTCGAAAGGTAAAAACCGTTTTTTTTACATTTGATATCCGAACTCGAAGAGTGTAATTTTCGATAAAGTTACGATGATATGACGATGTTTTAAATTCGGAAGAAATGTTTCATAATATTTCATCAGATTGTTTATTCTTATTTGTTATTATGTAAACAAAATTAAGGAAAGAATACGACCGGAGGCAATGTTGATACTGGAAGGGTAAAAAATGAAACGCATTACGATTAATAGATTCCATACATAAGCCCGGAAGGCAAGTTAAAATTGTAACACATGCTATCGCAATTTCATCACTGTTTTCTACAAGGAAATAACAAAATTGTAACACATTATCTTTGTTTTTTTATTAAAGGTAATTATGATGACACTCAGAAAAAATGTTGCACAATCATCGTTGACTTGAAATAAAACCTGCGTCTTATTCCAACAAAGCTCTAGATAATCTAAAAAGAATACGAGCTAAAAAAAGAATTGTTCATAACAGTACATTGTGTATTAAGGGTGGTAAAGACAGAATTACAAACAAGAGTCTGTTAGAAGCCCGAAGCCGGAGGCTGAGGGCTTTAATGACTCGAGCTTTGTATTTCCTTTACCACCCGTGTAACATACAATGCTTTTCATCACAATTGCGAGGAAATGAAATAAAATCAGACAAATGATCATATTTTTAACTTACGATTGTCACTAATAATTTTAGCCGCGTTGGCGATGTCCGGCTGAGTCGCATTATCCATTTCTTCTGATGAAGACATATTTTTTATTGATATATAATTTTAATATGTGCACAAAGACACCTTTTTAATTATTATTTTGGAATCACACAGTTTATAATCAGTATTTATAAATTAGCGGTAGACTACATCATTGTCTATGACTTACCACAGATAATGTCAAACGTGTTCAGGAGTCCGATTCTAGTGACAGTCGAGATCAATAGTTTATATGCGAGATTTTGTAGAAAATTGTATGCAACTGACATTTCATCTCGAATGAAACTTCATATCGAATAGCACAAGAATTGGCGTCTTGGCGTATTATGATAGTTGGAGTCCACGTATTATATTAAAAAAAAAGCTATTATGCACGAAAGGGCGTAATGGTAAAAAAAAGGCCCGCGGGTATTATTTTGAATTTACGGTCGGTTTCACTAGCATATTAGACCACTATTTACGAGCAAGTGTGATGAAAACTATATTACATTTGTTAGCCTTAACTGTCCCACTCAACCGGAAAAGGTCTGTCCCTTCCACGCATTCTATAGACTATTAGAATATAAACTAAAACTATGGCAGATTTAAAAAATAACAAGCAAAAATAAACCTAATTTGAACGAAGTTTAAAATTAAATACGATTTAATTAAAACCATACAATTTTTACTAATAAATATTATCTTTGACTAATGTAATAGACTGACATCATAATTATTAACTGACATCATAACTTTTAACATCCGAATTCAAATATTTTTACTATTGATTTAAAATAATCAGCATTTTTTTTTTTGTAGATTACCAATTAATTGTAATTATGATGACATGTTTGAATTGAATTAGTTAATAACGTAGCTTCTTTGATTCGATTGCAGCGCCCTTGCAGGGTTTGTGTTTGGACTAAATATATTTTTAAGATCATGTATACACGTAATTCAATAAGCCAGGTCTTAAATCACCGGTTGGTTGTATAAGTCGTTAGCTAAAAATATATATTGTTATTTCAAATAACATAAAATCTCAGCTAAAGCCTACAAACGAGCCTCCATAGCAACACCCGCTAAGATTACTGGAGTGTTCTCTGATCACATGTGCCCCCCTGTATTTGTTACACAGCATGATCCATGTTCAAACAGCCAGCTGAAAATTTCCCTGCCAAGTCAACAGAAGCTGAACAAAAACAACTGCACATGTAGCGTCAGCAAAAAAAGCGGGTTGTCAAAAACTCTACGGTATATTCAGAAATCTCCTAATGGTTATCCATACGTATGTTTGTTCAACTTTCACGGCTATACCGCTGATCGGATTTATATTAAACTTGGTATGGAAATTGCTTAAGTCCCGGGGACATAGGATTATTTTATCCCAGATAATTATAAAGTTCCTGAGGTAGCAATTTTTCCAGTCGCGATTTTTCCGATTTGTGACTTTAACGAATCGCATTTTTTCCCATTCTTATTTTTTCTTAATTTTTCCTAGTCGCAAATTTCCCCATTGTAATAAGGCCGAAATAGTTCAGTCGGTTTAGGTTATGTTAGTTTCGCAGCAGGCCCGAAGGGTCAAACCACCCAAAACTAGGAGCTCCGTCGACTCTCTGAAAATTATGTAATTATTCAGATAAATACAAATCCGGAATGATAATGCAATTATTTCTGGTGGGAAAAAA
The DNA here is from genome assembly GCA_946894065.1 of Acleris literana. NCBI lineage: Eukaryota > Metazoa > Arthropoda > Insecta > Lepidoptera > Tortricidae > Acleris > Acleris literana. Next base: position 15,818,679 of record OX335684.1, on the reverse strand, counting down.
ATAAGCTACTGAAAAAATAAAGACTTGTAACTTTTGCGAATAGAAAGATTGCTACCAGAAAAAAAGATTTTGTGAAAAATGTCGCCACACTCGGTCAAAGCACGTCAAAGGCAAAAGGCCATTTTAGATAGTTGACAGCTAGTAAAACTATTTGAAAGAAAAACGTAAAAAACATGATGATTTCTATCGGAATATGGGCAGCGTACGTAAAACTACGAGTATTTAACTAATAATAATATTTCAATTATCTACGAGTAAAACGGTGAACCTAGTAATTGTGGGCGCCGCTAACTATCCACTGGAAATCTATAGTGTTAACATTAACGGTCGACGTAATCTTACGTCAACATTTTGTAGATTTTCGAAAAAGCCAGCTTAGCATGCATTTTGACTAGCCCCGAAGTTCTCAATACTCACCTTGTGTTGCTGTCTCTACAAATTTTACGTTATCTGTTTTGAATATTATTCACTTCCATTGGGAAAACCTCTGTGTTCCTATCTATTCTAATTGTATAACGTTAATCCTTTAACTAAATATGATGCTGTATAAAAGACAAGGAGCTCTGAGCAATGTCACAACAACTAGTTGGAATTCAACGCGAACGAACGATCACGAAGATAAAACAAATTAACAAAATGGTTTCCAAGATTGCATTAGCTCTTTGCGTTATGGTAAGTTTCAACCATTAAATACATTTTTAAAACCATATTGCTTTGTAGGTTATGGTATTGTCAAAGTTATAATAACTCAAAGTAATGGCGGCCGAGTTCAAAACAATATGATAACACGTGCAATATGGTTTTAGCGAGTAAAATAGAGCCCAAGAGTGATATCAATAAGTGGCCATATACCTAGTTACTTTTCATTAAGTAGATAATTTAACTTCAAATTATTATTGTATATGAGTAGGGTTACCATCCGTCCGAATTAGTCCGGACATGTCCGGACTTTTAGAGTCTAGTCCGGACTTTGTCCGGCTCTTTAATTTGTCAGGATTGTTTTTTAATTAGATGGAATATGAGTAATAAAACTACACATTGATTAGTAGAGTAATGTTTCCATTTTGTGACTAAAAAGTCCGGACTTTAATCGAAATGTCTGGCTTTTTGTCAGACCTTTCAAATTCCTAAATGGTTACCCTGTATATGAGTATGTACTTTTTTATACATATAAGTATGTTTATCGTTATCTAATACATACTCACAGAACAAGCCTGAAACTTAGTTTGGACTAGGTGAATTTGTGTGAGATTTATATTATGATTATTAATAATACTGGTAGCCTAATATAGTGCCCACTGCTGGGCAAAGGCAATCTTAAGCCAATCCTTCAGAAAAGCGTCTAAGTCATCCCGCCATCTCCGTTTAGGTTTAGCCGTCCTGAGGGACCCACCAGGTTGCCGCATTGGCCTTCCCCTGTGAGATTGTCCCCTAATATTATCTAATATTATTTTTCAATTATTTACAGGTGGCAGTGGCATCAGCGATCCCTGCTGGAGGTGCTGGCGGCTGGGGCGGCGCTGCTGGCGCCGGCTGGCCTGGCACCGGAGGCGTCAACCCCTGGATCCCACCGTGGGTCTCGGCTGCGCCTTGGTTCCCGGTCTGGACTCCTTGCACCACCATCGGGACTAGCTGCTCCGACTGTACTACCAAGCTGATCTGCTCGAAAATCGGCGGTCTGCAGAGGGCCTGTACTGACCCCACCCTTCCGTATTGCAACCTTGGGGAGTGCTCTGCCACCCCTAGCGCTGAATGCGCCCCTTCTACGGCCGCACCAGTAGCTGCTTAAAATACTCTAGCCCAAGATTTATAAGAACTACTAGCTAGAGGCATTCCATCTTAGTCCTCAGGGTTGGCATCACATTACCAGTCTTAGGGTTGCAGAAAAGTTTGTCTCAGGAATTACCATGAGGTTGCCTTCGCCTTGCCATAAATAAAATCAACACGCTAATAAGTACCACTATTCTTCTTTGTTTTTCAAACATATTGATGCTTTACGATGTATCCCTTGCCATCTTTACAGCTATCATATCTTAGTAAAACAAATTGCGGCATCGTAAAGTCAATGTTGAATAGGTGGTATCGATCTTGTTTTGTTTCCTTGTAACTCGTATGGAATGCATGTAAATATTATTTAAATCATTTTGTAATGGATGAGTAGTTTTCTTTAGAGTTATCCTTTTGTAACTGGTTTGTATCTGTATTTTATTTTGGCAGTGAATATATGTATATCAGAAATGGGGCGTTCATATTGTTCATAGAAACAATGTTTAACATCGAATATATCGATAGAATTGTCGATAGGAGTAATTAGCAAGTTGTGAGTTTTATGAAGCCCCGACTGCAGTATGTATTTAATAGTGCAATCTAGCCGTTGTTTAACTAAGAACTGTATTTACTTTGTTATTAGATAGATAATATGTTTACCTCAAGTTGACTATCTCACGCTACCGTCTAAGAATATTGTCCATACTACTTAACTTTGAAAATAAATCAATATATATACTTAAATTATCAGTTTTGTTATTTTGTTTCAAACGTCACCAAACGCTTAAACCTTACCATAATTCCATTAATGACCTCTCTTTTAAATCGGATCGGTCAAATATTTTAAAAAAAATCGTTTCTAGTAAAGTTCCGAATTATTTTCGCAGAAAATCCCTTACGCCATTCAAACGTCTGAAGCCATTTCGATGATTATTTTAGCATCATCATCATCAGCCTATAAGGATGCGTTTCCTTTCCACCAGAGCTATGCGAGGCAGCTAAGCAGTATTGCGAGGAAAATATGATTGTTTTGTTTTACTAGCTTCATTTGGATTTTTCCTCGAACACCGCTTAGCTGCCTCGCATAGCTCTGGTGGAAACGAGGCTTAATAGTCCTTTACTGGACTTGGGCCTCTCTGATTGTGCATCACCAAGCATGATCCACAGCCATTCTCCTTCTTTTAACTTTCTTGTGAACTCTGTATTTTATTGGTTGTTTTTGTACCCTTAATCTTGATGCTGGAAGAGCGGGATCTTCTGTCACAAGTATTGCCATGCTCACTAGATGGTTCCAACCCTATCCTTATTGTAAACACACTGATTGTGACCAATAAACGATTTTTCATTTTTCATTTTTCATTTCATAGATATACGTAAGAATAATAATAAACGTCGTCACCAAATTTCAAGTTCATAAGTCAATGGGAAGTTGAAAAAATCTTCGGAACAAAATTTTGTAAAAAAAGTTAACTTTGATGGCTTCTCATTCCTTTGATTTCCAATATTTTTTGAAACAAAAAATATAGTATTTACGAGTATCTACTCACCAAGTTCTAAACAACGATACCCTACTCGATGGAGTGGAGTAGGTCAAAAAAAATCGCACCACCCTTTAGCTGTACGAGTGGCCGGCCTTAAAAACATTAAAACATTTTTTTTAAATTTGTATGGCTTTGGGTCGCTACTAACAGACGGATACATGAGTGACATCACTAGGGTTGCTTTTGGACCTTTTGGCTACGAAACCATTTGCTTTTTAGACACTGAGCTACGTAAAGTAGATTGGCTTGCATATCTGTGTGTGACTTATATACTTATGGTCTCGGTTGCATGCGAATGAATACAAATGATGCGATAGAAAGGGATGCATAGATTAGGCATGTTTGTCGTTGTAAAAGAGCGTTTTTGACAAAGTCGGCTTTTTAAGTAGCTGCTTACTGCGTATGTAGGTGTCGTGTACCATGTCGCTTAAACGCCTTTGATAGAATTTCCTGTCAATATGGTAGCATTAGTGTTATAATGGGAATGGGCCATTTATTAGCTTTCATTAGAGACCTATATTGTTTCAATAAATATTTTTTTTTATTGGGTCGCCACATTCCCGAACACATGGTTGAGGGAGGCGATGACTGAGATACGCGTCACACTCGTGAACGGGTGCTGTCTGTGGGGTCCGGTCTGTTCACGCTTGCAAGGACCTGTTTTCCAGTTAGTTATTTTAATTATCGTTCCTGACGTAGAGACCTCGTCATGTTGTTCTCCTAGTCACTATTTTTAATTTAAGTAATTTAGCTTACATTTGTAATGATTTTATTTGTGTTAGTTTTTAAATAATAATTTATTACTGTATTACCTTGTAATGTTACTTTTAAGTATTATTGTATTTTATGATTGGAAAAAATGACCTTCTGCTGGAGTTTCTTGCGGCGCTTCTTCTCCGCAATGATGGTCTTGTCCGAAGCGCTAGTAGATTCACTCCATGTTACCGACGTGTAAAAGAGCCCTCATGTGGCCAATTTACTGAATAAATATTTTGAATTTTGAATTTTGAATTTTGAATTCCCCCTGCATATATTTTATCGCGGATGCCATATTGAAATTTTATGTACCCTATATCTCTTGAACAATTAAGACAAATCGAATGACACCTTATATATTAAAATCCGTGTAGCCGTTTAGGCTGCAGAGCGTGCCCAGAAATAGGTATAAGTAGATATATGTATACATACATAACCAAGAAAAACATAACCCTCCTTCGGGCAGTCGGGTAAATACATGACATTTCTAACATCTCGGCGCATAATATGACTGCGTTTATCGCGTGATATAATGTAGATAAAACATCCGTCATTTTCTGACACTTATACACATTTATACAGGGTTAAATAACCGTAAAAAAAAGCAATCTTTTAAAACCCGACTGTTGCTAACCGACTTTAAATCGTTATAAATCCTAAATGATCATTCAAAATGAAAAATGATGAAAGAAACCTAAAGATGATTTTTAAATCCCTATTCAATGATACCCCACTCGTCATACTTGGTCGACTTTTTTTTTAATTTGCACAATATGGCGTCTGGTTGCCGCCACATTGAATTTTGATTACTGTCATATCTTCAGTGACACTCACCAGATTAAGACAAATCGATTAACATAAGAATCATCAAAATCGGACATTGGGTTTCGTTTTTATAGTGACACAAAGGAATAAACATGCATATATGTATAGGCTGTGAAACACATTACCCTCCTCCTTCGGCAGTCGGGTAAAAAACGAACGCCACATGGACGGCAACTACCTTAAATATTGATAATGGCAAGTTCTTCGCAAAGAAGACTTACTTTTATTTTTAAAAACAATTTTTTTTTTTTAAACCCGGGCCTCTTCCTTAACCGGGGATCGAACCGGTCGAATATGACAAAACAATAAAGTCGTGTTTTATGATACAGATCGAAAAGATCATTGATTGTGATCATTTATGTCTATAACACATACACCTTTAAATTAAATAAACACCGTAGAAAAACCTTCCTTATTATTTTGTCATTCGACCAGTTCGATTCCTATGAAGGCAGACGAATTTTCAAAAATCCATAGAAATGCAGGTTTTTTTTTTCAAAAATAAAATTAAGTTTCCTTTGCGTAGAACTTGCTATTTCCAATATTTAAGGTAGTTGCCGTCCATGTAGCGTTCATTTTCCACCCTGCGATAAACACCACCACGCTGATTGCATGTATTCTGTGCAGGGGGGTTATTATGACATAGCTTTTCAGTTCAGTTTACGCTGAGAGAAAAGGACAGAGCTATATTATTGTAATGTCCCTGTCCTTTATGCCGGCACTTCACTTGGCGTTGCGTATTTGTGATTGCGTATTGCGTACGTTTGTCAAATATTTGACGCATGCGCAAATACACAGTCATGATCGTCTACACATGGAACCAATTACCAAACTCCAAATGTATTTGACATCCGGAAAGCAGTTTGTGTGCCAACAATATGGACGTCGCACTTGCAGCGGGCTTTATGTACTTGAATGCAAATGGCCACGTGTAGACGCCTTGTTGGCGTATTTGCCTATTTGGTGTCCTTTGATGTGCGACGAAAAACCGACAAGCGCGCGGATACGATGTTTGCTATTGGCCGTTTTGACTAATAAGGCAAATATTTGTCATATAAACCGTCTACATATAGCGGTAATTTGTCAAATATAACATATACGCGAACACGAATAGCCAAGTGAAGTGCCGGCATTACGCTCGCCGTAAAATGAAGTGCAAAAGTGCATAGCCATGTCATAATAACCCCCCAGTTATATCAAGGTAGTAGCCTTATTATCGCCTTAACAAGCGTAATTAGTACTCATTATTATCACGAATCTTTACGTTTGCCGAGTTTTAGCGATAAGAAAATGCTAACACTCTTTAAGTATGTTTGTAGCCTTACAACGGTCAACAACCCATTACTAGACGTACAATTCCACTACCGAATAACACGTTGCACGTCATGACGCAATAAGGAGGAAATAAGAAGTTTAAGAAGGCCAATGAAAAGCCCCTTAACCTTTTCAACGCCACAGTCGGCTCTGGCCGTCAACTAAAAATCGTGCCGCTGACGCCACGTCGGCTACAGCCGGCAAGAGTTCAAGATTAAAAGAGACTTTGTTTGGTAGCAATAAGGTGTAATTTGCATAGCATAGCAAACATGTTTGGCGTGTGGGTGGCACATTTTGTATTCGACGTATGGCGTTCAAAAGGTTAAGAAGATTGTGAAGCTTAAATTTTCCATTAAAAATGGGACATTTATCTCCCCTTAAACCTTGTCCGATTTTTAAGAGTTTTGAATATATTGTAGATGTTATGAAAAACTGTGTCTGTACGTAAAATATTGCTTGGGAAGAAACTACACTCGTGGACAAATAATACGGGTCGGCGTGCGTTTTTCATACTAAAGAGGCTACTTCGAAGCCTTGGTTCCTCGCCGGAGAAGAAATCTGATGATGGATACCCCGAGCATCGATACAGGACTTCGAGAGTGCCTAGGATACCCAACTGATTGAATCTGTGGTTAACGCCGGAATCGTGCATGTTCAGGAAAACATCTAAAATTGCAATAAAATGTAAGGAAATCCAAACGCTGACCCAAACTCTCTCGCTGTGATGTTATCTGATTGTGCGATCAGTTAGGTATCTTAAGAACTTTTGACAACCTCTATTGAACCTCGGAGTATCCACCATTAAACCTCACTCAAAACAACACCTGCCGGGGAACCAAGGCTTCGAAATAGCCTCGTTTGTATGAAAAACGCACTCTGACCCGTATTATTTGACCGCGAGTGTATTAAAAAACCGAAACTTATAAACCTAGATTTTCACCTTTTTTTTTGCAAGGAGAAGGCTCGCGAGCACTCAGGCCAACTGATGGTAAGTGGGATCTGAGACCCATAGACATTTGAAACCTCAAGGCTACAATCTCAAAACTGCAATCGTAAGACTTCAAATGCGTTGCCAACCCTGAGGACTAAGATGGAATGCCTCTATGCTAGTAATTTCACCGGTTGTCCTATCCCCACACCGGAATACAACAATGCGAACACTACTTGGCGGTGGGTTAATAGATAAGATGGTGGTAGCTATCGGGACGGACCCTGCACAAGGTCCTACCACCACTAAACACCACATACAACATATTTAAAAATCGTGGTAGGTAATCAGTCTTCATTTGTGGAGTGAGAAACGTTATCGCCCGGGGCTAAATTTGTTTGGAAAAGTCTTAAAAGATATGCATACGATATTTATAATTAGTTTGTTCATTGCAGTTATGGGTTTTACAAGATCTTTAATAATAACTAAGTATACGTCCAGTAAAGAAAAGGTAACAAACGGACAAACAGAAAGAGTCACTTTCACATTAATATTAGCATAGAGGTACTTAGCCTCACGGTCAACGTTATACCAAAAAATCAATCGACAAACGAAAGTTATTTCAAAAAAATGTTATACTACATGTTGTACATTGTTGCAGAGGATAGAAAGTACGCGATTTTTGGACGAGTCATATAGAGGGCCGAAACGTAGTTGAGGCCCTCTAGTGTACGAGTCCATAAATTGCACTTTCTACCGAGGCAGACATAGTGCTTTTCACAACTACTGAGAGGAAATACTCGTAAAATAAAAATTCATATTCAAAACTCAAATTTTAATTCATGTTAATATGACATCACCGCCAATTTTACCATAGATAACTTTTTTTTTATTTTGGACCCCTATTCTCGTGGCACTACAGTTTTTTTTTTTTTAATAAACTAACATGCGAGATGAAGATGCACTCCATATAAAATTGTATTTGTTTCGCCATATCTCCCATGTAATTTCATCCCTAGTGGTTCGAGATCAGGGGTCAAGTTTGAATTACATTAAAAAAAAAAGTAGTGACATAGTTTTTAGTCTGTGTATCTTTTAGCAAAAATACACCTAATATTTTACGAAACAAAACGGTGTGTTCTGATTGGTCGATTTCAATTTTTCATTTTTAAGAAGCTATGACACAAAAATTGATTGGTTGATTTTCATTGGTTCTTAAAGTTGGACAACAATGTTCTCGACCAATCAGAAAACACGCCGACAAAAACATTCTTGGTCTGTCCTTATAAGTGACGTTTTGTGACCCCAAACAAGACCATCTATGACCATATTTCCGAGCAGTGTTGTGAAAAACAATTTTCCGACCAAACAATATTAATGCAAAACAATTTCGATCAAACAATTTTCGAAATTTAAATCATTAGACGAAAAGATGGTAAGCAAAAAAATAATTAGGCCAAACAATTTTAGGCCAAACGATATACACCCGTCTGCTGCAGCAACTGCACTATACGTCGCTTTAAATTTCAGGGGGCCTAATATGGCAGCGTTTATCGCGTACCAAATGAGGATAAAACGTCCGTCACTTTCTGACACTTAAGTACGAGAGTGATAGAGGACGCCTATAATAAAATGATGGAATGTGTGCGAAACAAAGATAAGAGAATACATTTCGTCGTCAGTAATATAATGCAGGTGGGAAGGTGCAACAGCATACTGGCGTTTCCACTTTCAAGGGAAGCCAGGGCGCTTTATAGCATGGTTCTGGTGGGCATTGGGCATTCGCAGACGATAAAGTTCCCACCCTTGCAAAACAACTGTGGGTCCTCCCCCCTGTTGCCTGTATTGTTATATTTTGTTAAATTAGTAAAATAAGATATAGTATTTTAAGGTGGCCTAAGGGCTTGTTTACGGAGCTTGGCGTTGCGCGGCGCGTCGGGCGTTTTTTCCGTTTACAGAGACGCGGCGCGTACAGCGGACCGCGTCATCTCACGCGCAAACACAAACATATGGCAATGTACGGTGTTGTTTATAAAGATGCGGGGCGTCATGCGGCGCGAGATGCGGGGCGTAGAGAGTAGCGGTGTCCGCTACATCCGCGGCGAACTCTCGAGCGTGTAGCGGAGCGCGCGGCGGAGCACAAGACTGTCAGAAGGTTCCGCCGCGGGCCCCGCTGCGGGCGCAGTGGCGGGAACCGCGTTTATTGACGCGTGCGACGCTGCGTGCAACGCGGCGATGCGATCCGCGGGCTCCGCCGCAAGTAACGCTGTATTTGAAGCAAACGCGCGTAAAACCGCTTCTCCGTATACGCTTTTATACAACGCCATGTTTGAATTTAGTGCAGACCGCGCCGCCCAACGCTACGCGTGACGCCCCGCGTCTCCGTAAACAAGCACTGAGCGGCATCGTCTATTGTAGACAGAGCTCTTTAAATAAAGATTTTAAAAAAAGTACAAGGGTGACGGATGCTTTATCCACATTTTGTTACGCGATAAAGTATGGTTACTAGGCCCGCTGGGAACAATCTCACCCGTATTGACATAATCCTAAACTAAGCTCAAGGCTATCTCTATGAGTACTAGGCGACGACAAACCAACTTATACAGATAAATAATACTTATACACATAGGAATCATCCAAGCTAATCACAGAAATAAATATTTGCGAAATGGAACCCGGGACCGCTATCTTCGTATAGTCAGCATCAGAAGTAGCTAAGCAGAATAACATGCTCATGATCTAGACACGACGTATTCTCTTGACAATAGAGTCGAGTGCAGATCGTTTTGACCTCTTCGGTTGCGTAGCTACTTCTGTTGCTGACTGTAGGCAGTAGTAACAACTAGGCTATCCGTGTCGTATTATATGGACGATTGGTTTAACTTCGTAAGGTGTACATTAAGGCAATTTAATTTGAACTGTATTGTAATGGGAATAGAGTTTATTTTCCTTTCTTTATTAATTGAAAATGGCATTTTCGAACAAACGTAATTGAACTTTATTGCCTTGATGGTAGATTCAAAGTCCCACTGACAAATAACTGTCTGTTTATAGTAAGGTGGGCCTTTACGAGGATAATAGTGATTTTAGGTCTGGGTACCCTTACATAAAATTCGAGCATCTCTTCGCTAAGTGTCGACACTTAGGGTCTGACATACAGTCCATTTTACAAATTATTAATGGAGTCTGGGTCCACAATTTATTCCTTGGAAATGTAAATTTTGTCGGAATTAAGATAATCTGCGGGCCTATTGTGGGCTTGTTTACCGATGTGGATAAACGTGGATAAAATATCTGTCACTTTCTGATCAGTATGTAAGTGCGAGAGTGACGGATCCATCGCGATAAAAAATATTCATGGTTTTTTTACAGCTTCAATAAAAGCTGATTCATGTAACAAACAGGTGAGAAAAAACATTTATTGAATAGCTATAAAAATAACCAAGATATAAGCCAACAAAGATTTGTTCGTATCTCTTTCTAGCAAAACAGAATTTTACGTGGAGTTTATATGGCCGAACTGCACGATGACGTCACCGGTGCACTTCAGATCTCTCTTTCTAATTAGCAGTTTAAAATGCTTGTATCATCCGTATTTCTTGACCGATTTTAATTTTAATTTGACTTTTGTTGATCTCTTTTACGGTATTTTCATATTTTGTTGAGAAATGCGATTTAAAAAATCGATTCATATTCCCTATTCGACATTCTTTGCCTATTTTACTTGCGGGTTGTGGGTGGTTTTATATAATATACTGGGTGAGCGATCCAAATGGAACAGTACGGATAATTCGGAAACTATAAGAGTCAGGGTAACCTGTCCTGAACCAAATCCTAGATTTTGGAAAAGTATACAATAAAAATGAATTGTTTAAAAAAAAAACGCCTTATAATGGTCAGTCCAACTGAAGTCGGCTTACGGTTAATTGTGGGACGCCGAATTCATTTGGACTAACCCTTATTACCATTTGCAAAGAAGTTATTTTTACGTTTATGAAGGCGGTTCGTTGTTTTGTAAAACATTTTAAAAAAAGTACTTTTTAGTGATCATAATAATGCTGTTGTGTAGTCCCACTTCTCAATGAATAGGAAACTATAGGATGTGTAGGATGTTTCTTGCTTGCCGCAAGCAATGCTATGGGTAAGTCATAGTATATTGTATATTTTAACCATTTAAATATACTTTATCATAGTTGCTCAACTATCTTAATCGAAATATCTTATCGCCACCCTTGAAATAAGTACCATTGTGGAGTTCCCTTGGCCATGAGTGGTCTTCATAATTACTTCCACTTATCCAAATGGTACTTCCTGAATGCAAATGCTGGAATTGTTATACTCGTAAGTGTATGCCTATAATATTTGAAGAGTCCCCTTACTTCCTCGCAGATCGCCTCATCAAATACTGACTTGGTGACAATGGGACCATTTCGGGAGTACATACCCTATCAAACAAAAAATAATGTTCAAAATTGGTATGTCCACAATTGACGGAGAAATCTGTGAAAACAAAAAAAAACTTACAGACAAACATAGAACCTCCTTCTTTTGAAGTCGGTTAAAAAAGGAAAACTGCATTCAAAGATAAAAAAACCATCGTACTATTTGTACAGAAGAGGCACATTTTTGTCTTCGTAACTGCTGTTTCTGACAAAACTTATCAGATCTTTACGAACTACGCAAGCGGAAACGCGGAATAAAGCTAGTCTTAAGTAAATACAGTCAACCACATATACGCATATTACAGTGAAAAACCCTGTTTTCCTTAGATTACCGTATCTAGAACATAATATTAGCAATATGTCATGAGTCATGAATTCAAACACGTTTACGATTTCCCAATAGCTTCTTCGAATTTTATAAAGGACAATGGCAAAAAATATATGGACCTAAAACCCAGCGTCGATTAAAATCAATCATATAGGATTAGGTAGAGCATATTAAATAGGTCACAAATATATAATTTGTTTTCGAGGACACAATCCCCAAGTATTAAAAAAAATGAAAACTTTGCGTAGTCAGAAAATAATTCCTATGTAGATGATGTGCTTACTTTGTGACGGATAATTATATAATAAGGTTTATTTGATGTAGTAGAATATTTTAGACAATGCTGTGGTGTTCGTTCAATTATTGACATATGTAGGTATATCGACGACAGTATAAAAAATACAGTCGGGTTTTTAAAGCTTGCTTTTCATATAGTTATTTTTAATACTTGGGGATTGTTTTCTCGAAAACCAATTACACATTTGTGACCTATTGGATATGCTCTACCTAACCATATATGATTGATTTTAATCGACGCTGGGTTTCTTTTTGGCATTGTCCTTTCCTAAACGTTACCAAGGAAAGCGAATAGAAACCTTTTAATAAGTTGACGTGTTTAAAAAATACTCGAAGAAAGCTTTGCTAAATTCTGGGGACCTAGTGAAAAAGGGTATAAGTCGACTTAACTTATTCTACAAAAGAGTATATACATGAACGGAGTATACTAGGCTTAAACTCTTTTTCTCTTGATCTTCAGTAGACTTACACCCTTTTTCACCAGGACGCCTGAATTTTTCCCAATGTATTGTACTGCTTTAGCTGTTTATTACGTAAGTAAAGACTAACCGCCGTAACAGACAGTTTAGAGATAATTCATTCGTTCCTTTTTACAAGCATTAATTTAACTTGTAATGTATGTATGTATGTACGGATTAAATCTTGCAAGTTAAATTTGACCCACTTCACGTGAACGGAATGGGCTGAAATTTGGACCACATATGTGAACCCGATGACAATGCAATATTATGGCATCTAAGAGGTGATCTGATGATGGAGTCGGAAGGTGGCGACAGCATCTCCAGTGTTAGGACTCAATAGTTTGGTCTTGATAATCAGATAAAAAAATTGCAAAAAAACGTACTGTAAGCAACAAAAGTTTGTCCTAAAAATGAAATTTTTGACAGAAACTTATGCAAATTTGTATATAAAAAATCGACACTAAGGAATGACTTAATCGTCATTAACTGACTCTTACTGCCGCACTCAGAGACGTCAATTAAGTTTAATGCTAGTTTAGTGATGTTTTGTCTTATTCTATTACTATAGCAAAGAAAGTGACAGATGCAACTTTAATCAAGCATTAAATTTAATTGACGTCTCTGAGTGCGGCAGTTAATGCGGCTGTATAGCAGGACACAATTAATTTGGCGTGCGTCAAAGTTCTTACGCTGTTGATCATTGAGTCTATTATTGCCTAATCAGTCCTAAGTTCGGGCAGAGGCCTGTTTATCAAAATCTTTTAGCTTGAAATACAAGAGGAAGTCTCTTTTTGATACACATTGTTGAAAAGAGATTTCCGCTTGTAATATTACAAGCGGAAATCTCCTTTAGGTCCTTTAGATCCCTAGTTTTTATTTATTAGTTAAGTACTTTACGGCAAAACGCAAATAAGACAAAATATGGGTAATTTATGGGCTTTTTATGGCTGGACAAAGATAACTAATATAAAAATACAATACAAAATGTAGACTTATTAAAAATCTGGTTTGGTAGGTAGGTACAGTCCAGGAATTTAATTTGTGACCCACCTTAAGTCCAATGTCAATCTGACATTCTACAGCAATAAGGTCGAGTTTCCTGTCAATTACAAATGACTTGGCATCTCTATTGACAATGACATCTTCAAGCAGATTTTCTTTGAAATGGGTAGCAAATTAAGTTCCGTGACCGTACATGTATGTACGGGAACTCACTAAATGACAGAAAATTTTGGTATTAACGAAATCACTATATTCTGTTAAAGAATATAAGAAGTGAAGACTAGATGTATTATTGACTTTTTATTTTTATAACTCTTTATTTATATTCCGCATTCTGATATTTCCAAACATTATTGTACTCTTGACATTGTAAATATTGCTATTTTTTTTAAATAATAATTAGTTTTACTTTATACACTATTGCACACGTTCATTATAATAATGCGACATTTAATAATGTAATGTCCAATACGAAATTTTATTTTGTTTTATTTTATTTTATTAATTTTATGGCTTTATAAAAGTATGTATTTATATAAAAAAAGAACTGTGGGCCTTTTATGCCTGCATCTATATCGCATGCCAAATGTGGATAAAGCATCCGTCACTCTCTTACTTATTTACGTGTCAGAAGTTGGCCCCTGCTACATTAAAAACAAAACATGTTAATCAACCATCGACCAGATTTTGACGTTTCCGCACTTTGTAAGTTAGGTACGCAAAATTTTGGGAGTAGAACCAACACACGTATAGTAGGTACATATTCCAAATACACAATAATTTTAAATGAAATATAATTTAGAAATTTTAGTGTTACAAATTCTAAAATGATGTTTAAGTCATAATTCTACTGTATTGTACAGAACAAACTACTAATTCCACTGTTGAATAAGCTTGCAAAGGTTGCATTTCCCACTATTTACTAAGCTTTCAATAGATTTACTGAATAAATGAAATGGAAACACTCCATTGCGATAGCGAAAACACAAACAAGTAGAAAGAATCAATAGAAACCATTGCTATACGAGTAAACACAGGTATTTCCGGATAGAAAACAATACGTAAACTATTATTGAAGTTGTAGGGAAACCCGGTGTTATCTGGCGTAGGTTCTGATAAAAGGTAAATAGGAACTACATATAAAAGCAGAATGCATTCAGATGGGTGCATTACCTACTCGATTGCTAACCAACATGTCGGTCTTGAAGTATACCATCAGTCTTCTAGCGCTGGTAAGTTGTTTTTTCTACTAGAGTACTATAAACAGCTAATATTGATATCTTTAACCGTATCAGAATACCACCTACAGCGTAACCGAAGCGTGAAAACAATTCTATAATGAGCGTTTCTATGGTAATAACAGTTTTATATTAATTATTTAAGCCTCGACGTGTTATAATAAGTTTAACGTGAGCATCTGTGTATGTGTATATGTTTGTCTTTTGCTTCATAACTCCCAAATGGATAGACCGATTTGGACGTGTTTTTAGGGTTCCGAAGTAAAACTGGGAACCCTTGTAGTTTCGCCATGGCCATCTGTCCGTCTGTCCGCGGCTTAACTTAGAGACTCTTTGTAGTAACAAAGCTGTGATTTGGCATAGTTATACATGTTATACATACGGTATATGGCTGTTATCTCTCTAACTCTAACTCAAAACCTTTTGTTACCTTCCAGTTCGCCATCTTAAATCTGGCCTTGAGTCAGTCACCCCAAGGCGGCCCTCACACCGACCAAGGCGGTCCTCACCAGGACCAAAGTCGAGCGAAGAGACAAGTTGTCCAAGATGGGCCTTCCAACCTAGGGGCCAACATCACCTGGACCACGTGTGACCCCCTCGTGACCCCGAAGCTGTCGTGCCAAGATTGCAACAGTCGTCTCGTCTGTCTCCCTATTGCTGGAAAAGTTATACCATGCGGTGTGAACCAGCCTTACTGTAATAACGGCTTGTGTTCCACTGTTCCCAGTGCCGGATGCGAGTAAAAGGATAATTTGAGTCGGCACTTAAAGACCAATTTGTTCAGTAATCATTTCAAATAAAGGGCATTTAATTACAATCGGTTAATATATCAATTTTATACAAATTGTTCTGATTGTAACGAAAATACTCAAAACAAAATATAAAGAGATAATGACGAACTTCATAGTCAGCACTCGACCTCGTATTTTGCTCGCTCAGTGCATTATTACCGTGCGATAAACAAAACGCGGACAAGTTTAACCCGTATTATGAACTTTTAAAATCTACCGATAGACAATGCAAGGGATAGAATTATAGCAGTCATATAACCCTGTCCCTTTCGCTATACAGCCTGTGGTCGAGCTGCAATCACTCTAATACCCACTCTGAAAGTTAAAGCGTTGACATCGCAACGAACTTCCTAAAGTAGAATTACTCAAAGTATTTTAAGTGCCACAACCTCAAATTAAATTTCTTGGATTTGCTCGTCTTCATCTCATTTTGCAACTTTGACTCAACTTAAAATGAACTCATTTCAATTCCACGCTTCAAAACTTATGACTCAATCCCATTATTTTATCTGTATTAGGCATTAGTTTATAATAAATTGATTGCATCACAAATTCCTTGTATTTTCATTTTACACGTGTAAAACAACTAGAGTCAAGAATTCAATTTGGCACCAGTTGTCGTCTGCTCTGTGCAAGATACAGCGATGTAATGAAAATTCTTCGACGTTATTGTGCGCGTCGCTGTCAGTTGCCAGACCCGTGTCAGCCTGATTTCCCTCCATATGAGATTTTAGACTAATTTGAAAACACCCTGTAAAGTTTTAGTTCGTATTGAAAATTTGAAATCAGTTGGATGTTTTTGATTAGTAATGACCATCACAGGGGGTTTATTTTCACCACCAGAATCAGGAACTAGATAATGTGCTCTAAAAGTAAAAATACTATTTTGTTTCTCGTGCCTTATACCTTGTACTCTAAAGATGTAAGAAAGATCTCTTGTGTAAGATTTAATTTGATTTGTATTTCCAAACCTCTCAACGACGCGAAGTACACTTTATTTATCACACTGGAACTTTGATAGTTTTCACTTATTATGACATCACAATAATCATATGAAGAAACCTAAGCAGAAGAAGCAAGTCTTGAAAATCAGGGAGATCAAAAACAAACAATCCAGAAGGCCCTGCAAAGATGCACTACGCTAACTAGCGTTTCTATTCGATTCGTTTTTAAACCAATCGCGTCACTGGTAGGCCACGTGACTTTTCGTATCACGTCATCTAACAGTGACGCGATTGGTTTAAAAACGAATCGAATAGAAACGTTAGTTAGCGTAGTGCATCTTGGCAGGGCCCTAAGGCTCTTTACTCACTCGTTTATAATCATACCAAAAACTACTAAAAAGTGTGAGTTGGGCTAGCACTAACCATACCACCAACCATCGGAACCATCAGTGCGTGAGTCCGACTCGCACTACACCCGTTTTTCATACGAAGCTAATTTATACCTACGTGTGCGTAAGTAATTAGTGCGCGTCGCTGCGATATCCTAGCTTTAATATGGTTAATTACGCAAAATGGATTGACCATATCCGATAATCCATTTTACGCCTACAAGAGGCATACTGCCCTTCTAAATAAAAAGGACGCATACGCATTTTGATAGTCAAAGTAAATTTAACACTACAGCTTAAGAAATAAGGTCACCAATACATACGCGACTCTATGAGATATACGCCCTTTTTTCCTAGCAGGGCAGCATAATCTGAGCTAGTGAGAGACTAACTCAGTCGGCCCAAATCATCCCTGTTTGCCCTAGTAAGCCGAACGTCAATACTCGATAAGCATCAATTGGCAATTGGTTTTGCTCTATTAGCAAACAAGCTTCCGAAACACGAAATAATGCCTGAATTGTTTTGATGGGAACAATTCTTGACAGAGTTCTTACTAAGTACAATCGACTGCAAGAAAACAACAATGCAATTAGGTGAAAAAGTGGAATTATCCCTTGGTACCAGTATATGTGTGAAACTGTGTACAGTACGGTGTACTAGCCGTACGTATTTTACCCCTTAGTTGGGAAAAGAAAAGGTAAAATTAAAAGTATCGGCACCTTCATCAACTTAAATTTACAATTTAATTATTATTTAATCTTAATATTTAGGGTGCGGTAGTGCGTCATCGATATTGGTCTTCACTCAGCATTATGTTGCGACACTTGTTAGTGCTGCAACGCTGCAACGCAATTAGTTTATTTATACTTCTAATGGAACCAAAGGCAAGTTGAAAATTTAAAAAAGGATGCATGTATAGAATAAGATAGCATGCATGACTTAACAGTTAATAGAGGAATCTTAATTTAAAAACTTTTGTTATTTTCATTATCTTAGCCGAAGAACATCCTCTGCTGGGGCCTGTTTTATAAAGCTACAAATTACAATTTACAGGTTACAAGTTTCCATTTGATACAACCTCGACCAATGAAGACCAGCCATTTGAGCAGTGTTGCCAGTTTAGACCAGTAAAATTGTAACTAGTAGCTTTATAAAACGTGCCCCTGGACGATCGGTGTTGTTTTGTTTTATTAAAAGACTAATTACTATAATTATTTTATTTATACGCGCATATCAGTCACTGTTGTACGTTTGTGTGTACGTTTTCAAGTGAAGCAATTATCGAAAAAGACATCTATTCATTAAGCCTAGCCAAGATGCAAACGCTGTTTACGTCTTTTTAACCTGAAACCTATCCTTTTTTTTATTGTATAGCAAAACTTTAACCTGTTAACTTTTCCCTACTAAAACCTTTAACCTGCACCTCCAATTTTTCAATTTGCCATTATTCTTATGTTTTTATGAATATTCCGTTCCCTTTTACAAATACGAGTATTTTAAAATTGAAACACCAAGAACCTTTTTGTTATGCAAAGACAGTAAAAAACCCATTTTTTTTCATTTTTTCTTTAATTAATGGCTTTCACTCCTTGATTAACAAGGATTATTTCGCCATTGTCGAGTTTTAGACAATCACCATGGACTTATTAGAGAAAAAAGTCCATGGATATCACACGCGAGGACAATTGTTTGGTTAAAGAGACTCTGGTGGACTAAACGTAAGCACATCAGGTCAAAGCTCACACATTTTTTTTTTGAACAACTTTAATCTGTCTATGCCACTTTTAAGAGTATTAGAACTATCTCAAAATTAAAGTGCTTTATTTCAGAGCCAGAGGCTCTTGCCAAGATGCATTACGCTAACTAGCGTTTCTATTCGTTTCGTTTTTAAACCAATCGCGTCACTGGTAGATCACGTGACTTTTCGTATCACGTCATCTACTTGTGACGCTATTGGTTTAAAAACGAAACAAATAGAAACGCTAGTTGGCGTAGTGCATCTTGACAAGGGGCTTCGGGTTTTTTCGAATGCTGAATGAATCACAATTTAAGATTACCTACTATCGTTTAAGATGGAAAGAAACAAGGTTACAGAGATAAGCAGATTCAATTTTTGATTGATATATCTGACAAATACCGATAAGACGCGATACTCAGGGCCTGTTTCACAATCGACGAGTAAATTTATCTGACATTTAAGGTTGGCTCTCTCTTTGTCTTTTTTTAAGTGTAAGAAAGAGAAAGGGCTTAATTTATCTGTCAAATATGCTTAACTTGTCGATTGTGAAAAAGACTGTAAGATAGATAGATTGTATTATATATTGGCATTGTCGGATCATTTGGTTTAAACTGACAGAAAGAAAGGACTGAAAATGGCATTCATCAAATTTATTGTTTTGGCGGTACGTAAATATTTATTTATTTATTTTGTCTTTAAGTGCCTCAAATTTACCAGACTCCTTGTTACATATCATATTTATTTTGTTTGTAACTCCTAACTCAAAAGGGGGTTTCGAAGAGTGTTTTAGGTGTTTGTTCGTCTGAACTAGAAATCTTATATTGTAGCGGTGTCTCTCAGTTAAAATTCATGGAAATTGGTTGAACCAATCGATATGATCTCTGAAGTTTATGTTATTTTAAATATTTATCAATGATTACAAATAGTGAAGTAGTATTTATGTTATTCATTTAAACCCTTAAAGGACGTTTCTGTGTCGAGTTAGAATCCAAGAAAAAAGTTTTGCATGCCAATTACTGTACCAATTTGCGCATACACAAAGAAGGGTCAATTAAATGCTTTTCTGAACTACCATAGAACTATGTCAACGAGATGAAATAAGTCAATTAATTAAGTCTATTAGGATTTGATCGATTACTTTACTTTAACATAGTTCGATAGTAGCACAGAAATCCATTAAATAAATTCATCAGATATGGTCACAAAAGACGTGATAAATAAAAATGTATACCTACATAGAAAACGTACGTAAACCGGAATTCAAACCCCGAACCACCAAGTGCAATATCCAACTACGCTAGGCTAACCACGTCGTCAATATAATATTCCATCCATCTAATAACCCACTAAAGCAGGGCTTCCCAATGATCCCAATCTTTTAATATTGCGACTCCCTTTACATATTGTATTTTATTGCGGCTCCCATTGTAAAAGAAGATTCCCGCGAGCACTCATTACGTTGACGAGAGCATACTGGTTTAACGACGCCACTGGGCGTCGCGACGTACAGTTAGGGAACGCCTGCATCAAAAGGTATTAGGCCTCCTCTATCTCGGGCTAAAATGTCCGGTCCCACGCTTGCCTTCTCCAGCTCTTTTCCGGCCACGACATAAGCTGTTAAAACGCAGTCAATAAAAAGGACGGAGAGAAGGGAGGGGGAAAGAGTGCCAAATACTTAATCAGACCAGCAGCAGACGGTCTGCCTACTAACCACCTCACGTGCCACATAATATTAGGTATGTTTAATTCCAGACGCTTTTCATCGCCATGGCCAGTGCCAGAAGACCCAGCTTCGTCGACCAGCCTCCCAACTTGCCCTGGATCCCGACCTGGGTTCCTTGTGTCTTCGACTACACGACCGACCGCAAGCCAGTCTGCAATGATTGCTACAGCACCTTGAAATGCACCCCCGTTGGAGGTATCGTCATAAACTGCTTCGGTATGACGCCCTACTGCGTCGATGGCATCTGCTCACAGCTCCCGAGCGCCGAATGCGAGGATGTGGAAACAGTGACTGATATAAACGTTTAATAAACTAATCATACCACTATTGTTTGTGTCGTCCTCCCTTTTTTACCCAACTGCGTCGAAGCCCAAAATGAGGGTTATTTGTTTGACCTGTATGTCCTTTCCTATATCCCCTAGTAACTTCCGGTCGGGTCACCGGGTACCGGGTCAACCCATTTTGATAAATGATACTTCAGTAGATTCGTCTTGATGGCGCGAGTGTCTGGGTACATAAAATTCTTCAAAAAACATTTTTCAATTGGATTTTATATGTTTTAATGTTTTTGACATATATCGAAGACAATATCAAAAGATGCGTTCGGGTTTTTAAAGCTTGCTATTTATTTAGCTATTGTTTTTATATTTAAGTCATTAAGTCACGGTTTCTTTGAAAACTAGCGCCGCGGCTAGCTGCGACACAATGCTGAGCCCTTTTCAACTCCATGTTCAATGTGTTATTTTCCTTGTTTCTTGTTTTATTTAAATGTGTTGTAAGTGTTGAATAAATTAAACCTATTCTACTCTATATTTATTTTTATTTAAACTGTTTTTTTTAAATTTATTTACTAAATAACACTATATCCTATTCGTAACATGCAGGCGAATATCAAAAACATTTCTTCGAACTTGCCCTGGTTTCCAGTGATAGTGTATAAACTTATTTCTGACTGTATTGTGAAGTGCCCGAAAAATCAGTTATTCATGATTTTATGTCACAACTTTGTCGCCGTAATTTGAATGTATAACTATGTCTTTTTTATGGCAAGGAGAAGGCTCGCGAGCACTCAGGCCACCTGATGGTAAGTGGGATCTGAGACCCATAGACATTTGCTACCTCAAGACTACAATCTCAAAACTGCAATCCTAAGACTTCAAATGCGATGCCAACCCTGAGGACAAAGATGGAATGCCTTTATGGCTAATCTGAAATTACTAGCATAGAGTCTATGCTAGTAATTTCACAGGTTGTCTTATCCCCACGCCGGAACACAGCAATGCAAACACTACTGCTTGGCGGTGTTTTAATGGATAAGACGGTGGTAGCTATCCAGACGGACCCTGCACAAGGTCCTACCACTACAAATTATAGATTTACCCTTGTTTCACCGACATTCATTTCATAGAACGTATCACTTCGCAGAATTTTCGTTTCATAGAAAGTTATTTTCTGCTGAACCCGTGTTAGTTTCAGGGTATCTTGTGATGATTACAATTCTAACTACACTTCTAAAAATTTATTTTACCAATAAATAATCTAAATCTAAATCTAACCTTAATTAACCTACGTGAATCATATTTAAGATAACCTGAAATCAACACGAGTTCTGCAGAAAATAGCTCTTCTATGAAATGAAAATTCTGCGAAGTGACGTTATATGAAACAAATGTCGGTGAAACAAGGGGTCACCCAAATTACAACTTTATAATACCAAGAGTCTCTGAGTTAACCCACGGACAGACGCACAGACGGAAATGGCGAAACTATAAGGATTCCTTGTTGACTACAGTACCCTTACCATGAGTTACAATTAAGGTACTCGACAGCGAGTGGAAGCTCTGTCTCTTGCAGATCTCGCAAGTATTCTTATACTAGGTGCACTTGCCGTCCCCGGGCAAGTCTAAATGGAGCGAAGCTAAAGATGAAACTTCAAAAAGGTTATGAGCGAAGAGCGCCGCTTAAAATCGAAGTTTCGGCACTTCCCATTATTCCTATTGAAAGTCTATGGGACTATTTTCGGTGATTATTCCGCCGTGGTATGTCCGATTTTCAATTAAATTTTTTCTAAACCATCTATGGCTAGATGTCGTATTACGGGCTAAAGGACAATGGGCAAAAATGTATGGAACGTGGTACCCGCGCCAATGGATATAATGTATATATCATTAGAAAGGTATTTTTATACTGGGCAAAGATAACCATATCGCTTATCTCTATTTTCTGTCGGAACTGAGTTATTTTATTTTGAATATACGTTGTTATCAATCAATTTCCTTTAGGGATACCATTATGAAAGAAAAGAAAACATGTACTGCATAACGAGAAATATCTAACTTCTTATCGGCCGGGCACTATATTTATACTACTTACTATCAGGTACCTAGTTTTACTAGTCAAGGGTACACTTCAGTGTTTCCGCTTCATAAATAAAATTGTTTTTTTTCTCATTAGAAAAGTGACAACATGAGGTGATTTTTGTTAGATTCGTTTTTTTTTACAATTACCTAACTGTCCATGAATGAGGCTGAAGATGGAGCTCTCTGGTGCATTAGCAGCCTATTCACTTTTGCCTAAGTTGTATTTTAAGGAAATAAAGATGCCGGGAGCAGATTTTATTTCGCATAAGGTGTCATGTTCGTATATGAATATCTCCGAATGGACAGGGATTTGAGACAAACCACCATAGTAAACGTTGTTCCTATTGGTATGAGCTACTCAATGACACTACTATTATTGCTATTGGAGCGGGTACCAAAATGCCCATTGTCCTTTGATCCTGATATCTCTAATAGTTTGGGAGGAGTATGCGGACAAACGAAAATCCGAATCAGGGAAGAATGGAGCTTCGCTCCAATTATAGAGTGCGAGGAACAGAGCATTCGACTCACTAGCGACTACAGTAATTGTAACTCATGGTAAGGGAACAGCAGCCTAAAAATACTCCACGTGTACATTGAGTTTCATCTTTCTTTAAACGTCATCAGGCGTTCATATTGTCGCCAAATGAATAAGCCTATTATACAAGCAGCACGACTCGATCTTCACGATTGCCCTTTGTTCGCTATCCGAGTGACACGCGCTAGGCACAGTCTGCGTCAAAAGTAGCTGCACACGTTTGTACCTTGTTGCTCTAACCCCTTTGATAGCTTAGTGAAGCAGTTCAAACACGACATTATAGTGACATAGGGCTAAAGTGTGCAATTAAAGGCCGACCGTACTGAAAGGCTGTTCAGGTCTTGTTTACAGGAAGTGCTTGCTGTTTGTTCTGGGATCAAGTCGCAGGGCTGACGGAAACACTATGCATATTTAGAGTAGATAATGGACTTTTAATACGTAATTAAATATTTATCTGTGGCTCTCATCTACTTGGTAAAACCATATCATTTTTGACATGTTATCGTATTGTCAACGTGAGGATAGCTCTTATTTACTTGATAGTAATGGATGCCAAACCTGGGCACTAACAAAAAAGCAACATGAAAAACTAGCCGTTTGTCAAAATAACATAGAGCGAAAAGTGCTAAATATAAAACTCAAAGATAAAGTTAAATTATCAATAATTAAAGGTAAATCGAAATGTAAAAGAGTAAATGCAATAATAAAACAACAAAAATGGCGTTGGACTGGCCACATGGTCAGACAAATCATTGAAAAATGGACTAAAGACATTGTCGCGTGGTACCCAAGAGGCTACAAAAGAAGAAGGGGAAGACCTACTCTTAGATGGTCCTATGACCTGAAAAAGGTAGGTGGAGGAGACTGGCTCAGAAAGGCAAAGGACCGGAAACAATGGAACATTTTGGAAGAGGCCCATGTCGGAAGACAAACTGAAGTTGTCGATGGAGAATAGATATATATTATTTAAATTAAGTTATATTAGATATATAATAGAATAGTATAAGTAAGAAAAAACTTCAGTAATAAAGGCTATTTTTATTTATTTTATTTTTATTTATGGCGGCCAGGGTTCCATTGGGCTGATAGATAGCCCAATAGAATATATATAGAAGAATATATATATATAGATAGGAACCCTGACCCACCATAGTACTGCGTCAGTAAATTTTTTATATATTTAAAAAAAAAAACCTTTTTCTAAAAATACTGTTCTCGTGGGATTGTCAACGCGGGAACAGTAGCTAGTCGAAAAATTATCTTGATGTAGTGTTGGTAAAGACTTACGTCCTTGAAGTCTCCAATTCTAAGACTCGAATTAGTTTTTTAGACTCTATTCATTGAATCGAAGCTCGAGTTCTTTTAATCTTGGGAGGGACTTGAGTCTTCTGTAGTCTTCTCTAGAGACTTAGTTTTCTATAGAGACTAGAGTCTTCTATAAAGACTCGAGTGTGTTGTTTTAAGACTTAGTTAGTTCCTACTTATTGTTTAAAATCATTTCATGTATTTATTTTTATTTCATACCATTGTGGAACATGTATGATATCGTGTCAATTTCATTAGGTATCGTATCGTATCGTATAGTTTTTTTTCATTTGTGCATCAAAAAGACTCGAGTCCTATTATGAAGGATCGAGCCTTTTCTAAAACTTGAGTTGTGATTTCAGGACTCGATGAGACTCGAAAAAGGACTCGACTCACGACTGAAACGACTCGTAAGTCTTTTAAGCTCAGAGTTCCGTAAATATGACTCGAGTTTTTGCAATGTAGACTTCAAAAACTCGAGTCGTTATCAACACTTTCTTGATGGCTTGTCCGTGATGCGTTAAACTCGAAACGTCATTGCTTTCTAAACGGCTTAAAATAGAGTTTATCAAATTCATCGCATGTATTATTATATTTTGTATCTCACGCGTAAGATCAATACGATAGCCTGATTTAAAAAAAAAATGAGTATGCGCTCTCCTTTGTATGCCGTCGCGCGTTTCATGGGGGGCGCGCCCCCCGCTTTGAAAACATTTGGACTTTTGAAGGCAGTTGTTTTTGTTATTACATTTGTATTGCATTCAACCCTATACTAACGTGAAAAAATGTTCTTAATATATAACTATACATAACATAAGTAAACTAGTATCTACCGTTACTTGCTTTGATAACTTTTTATGTGATTTCAAATACTTATCAAGCGATTGTTATTTTCTGGGCAATATTATAATTAATTAGTTAATGACGACCTTTGAACTGAAAAGCTGCTTTACTATTTGGGAATTTAAAATACATTATAAAGAAATTATGGAATAGGCTTCCATCGTGCTTGAGGCAATCTAGATCTGGGTCGATTCATAGAAGGAACGGTTTAAAAAGTTGTAGCTAAATCAACAAGATGAGTCGTAAGTGTTGTGCCTTAGCTCTGTTGTAGGTTTTAATTGCTGTTATAATATGTTATTGTGGTAATAATAAATAATATTAGTAGGTATATTTTATTACTGTTTATTTGTAAATTAGCTTTCCTCTTGCATATTCTACTCCAAAGTTAACTGGAAAAGATCCCATACGGGATAAGTTCGCCTATGTATATTACAGATCTAGTGAATAATCCTTTCACATCGTGAAAACTCGGAACTCACGTCTACATCCGAATGATGCCGACGTGTCTATGAATTATTGAATTATTAAGTGACATGTTTGTATTAAATAAATAGAGTACTTTAGTTATCAGTGTCAAATGTCAAACCACGAGTTTGAAGTATATCACACCGAGATGTTAAAACCACCACGATCAAATATATAGAAATAAGTTGTAGGTAAACAAGAAGAAATACAAATAAATGTTGAAAATAATTTCCCAGGCTTGTCGATCTAAACATTTCCTAGATCTTAATGCTTTCGGCATGACTATTAAAAAGAACTGAAAACAAACCTAATCTTAATTAACAAAAAATACTCTGGTATTAACCACTCTATATCGATTATCACTCTCGCGATGCGACGTGCCCCCACGTTGTCTTGATGGGTACTGAGTCAGACTGAAGTAGCATGACAAATACGAACATTTCCGAGAAAATACGATGTGCAAGGATATTTCACTACATCTGTACCTATATTGATGCTAACATGTCTTGTAATTGCTTATGTGCAATAAAGAGTTTACATACATACATACGTACAGTCAACGAATTTGATTCCTAAGCCACTATGGACTATGTTAGAGTGACGGTCGTAAACCAAACGTAGGAGACTTCTAATGATTTGGTTGACAACGTCACGGTGACATAGTCCGTAGTAACCTAGGAATAAAATTGGTTGGCTTGATACACACTAAACATTTACCCCCTTACTAATTAAACGTTGAGTAACGGTGATATAACTGTTCGGCCTGTGGCTGGATGGATTCAAGAATTAACACTTGGATTTGTAAAACTCGTATAATTTGGAAATAAAACATTTAAAAATATAGGATACAGTGTTACTTTTGTCTTTCTACCTTGACAACTAACTTTCTGTCATCGCACTTGAGTAAAATTAAAAGCTGAACATACAGCGCCCCCTACCGGTTATTTTAATGAAACTTAGGTTAAGAATTTAAACTAAACATTGAGCGAACATTCCGCCCACCAAGAACAGAATGTTCTTTACCGCCCACCATACACAGCTATATAAATTACATATACACACATAACAAGTAGGGGTATTAAAATCGAATACAAATTAGTACAACATGACAGATGTTACACAATAGTTACTAAGAACTTAAGAATAGTTAAGTATAAAAACATAGTTAAGAAACAATAGGCAAAATACATAATTTAGAAACAGGTCTAACAATTTTTGAATTTTTGTATTTAAGTGTAACCACCCTTGTGACATTATCTGGACCAGTATGCTTTTCTTCAATAAGACCAAACAACCATTTTGAGGGAGGAAGACCATCTTCTTTTACAAGGACAACATCACCTAGTTTGGGTTCGGGCGTAATTTTAGACCACTTATATCTCTGATAAAGCGTAGTGAGGTACTCGGTCGACCACTTACGCCAAAACTGTTGCATAATTTTTTGTATTAACTGCCATCTATGTAAGGGACTGACCATAATGTCTTCGTAGTGACGGTCCGGAGCTGTCACCAATGCTTCACCTATCAGGAAATGACCAGGTGTTAGTGGAGCTGCATCTGCCTGGCTCAATGGCATTCGGTACAGAGGCCTAGAATTTAAACATGCTTCGACCTGAGTTAAAACTGTTGTTAGTTCCTCGAACGTTAACATTGTACCGTCCAGCACCCGTTTCAAATGATATTTTGTGGATTTGACACCGGCTTCCCACAGACCGCCGAAGTTGGGTGCATGCGGTGGTATAAAATGCCACTCGGTATCAGCGAGAGCCAGGGCCTCCGCTATTTCACCCATGATGCTAGATTTTTGATCCTGGAAGAGGATGCGCAACTCTTTGGATGCTCCCACAAAATTAGTGCCGTTATCACTCCATACTTCTTTGCAGTGGCCACGGCGTGAGGTAAAACGACGAAAGGCCGCCAAAAACGCTTCAGTGCTTAGAGAACTTACAGCTTCGAGATGGATACATCGCGTGACCATACAAATAAATAGCGCTATATATCCCTTGTAGGAACGACAACCCCTGCCTTTCGATAACCGAATGTTAATCGGACCAGCGTAGTCCACACCACTTCGATAAAAAGGTCTAGTGATAGTAACTCTGGCGCTTGGCAGTTCTCCCATAAAAGGGTGTGCATTTGCTGAGCTGTATCGTAAACATCTTACACATCTTTTTATGCATTGTTTTATCAAGCCCTTAGCATTTATTATAAAGTATTTTGACCGCACGTAATTTAGTGTCAGTTGAGGACCACCATGTAGAGTCTTTTCGTGGGCATCCTGAACCACTAACTTCGATAAATGATGATCTCGCGGTAAAATAATTGGATGCTTGACATTATAATTAACTTGACTTTGTTGTATGCGTCCAAGAACTCGCAAGATTTCATCGCTGTCTAAAAACGGACTCAAAGAGCATAAATTGCTTTTGCGATTTACGGATTTGGTTTTTTTAAGCTGCTCAATATCCCTTGAAAATGCCGACGATTGACAAGCCTTGATTCCTAGTTTCAGCGCATGATCTAGTTCAGAAGCCGTCAAGTAAGAAGGATAACTCTTCTTCAAAGAACCATAACACTTTGACCTTAATTTGTTGATATATCGAAGGCAAAACGCTACAACCCTAATCATCTTTGTTAAAGACGAATACTTAGTCCACACCTGAAAATCAGGTAAAACATTCAGCCTAGCTGCGGTGGTAGTTAGGTGAGATTTCAATGGTTTAGCTTCTAAATCAGTGGATACATTTACATTTGGTGAAACATAGGTGGATTCATTTAAAAATCTAGGGCCATGAAACCAGAGTTCATGTTGGATTAACTCTTGTGGAGACAGACCTCTGGACGCGCAGTCTGCTGGATTCTGACTAGATTCCACATGCGACCATTGGTCGTTATTTAAAACAGTCAAAATTTCGGTAATCCTATTGGCAACGAAAGTTTTCCATCGATTAGGTTGACCTTTGAGCCAAGCCAAAACGATGGTGGAATCAGTCCAAGCGTGCATCTGCGATGCAGGTATGGATAAAATGCGTGAAACTTCGGACAAAAGCTTTGCAAGCAACACCGCTCCACAAAGCTCCAACCGAGGGATGGATAATTGTTTGATAGGCGATACCTTTGTGCGAGCTGCAATTAAGTTAACTTTAATATTACCATCGTGATCAGTTACGCGTAGATATACCACCGCAGCGTATGCGTCATTGGATGCATCGGAGAAGCCATGCAGTTCAGCATGCGCTGTATTCCTACTCATATTAACCCACCTGGGCACTACCACCTGGTTAAGTACATGTAAGTCATTGCGAAACGAAATCCAATCATCCATCAGATTTGATGTAATTTCTTGATCCCAAGAAAGTCCCGACAGCCATAACTTCTGCATATATATCTTCGCCTTAATTATTATTGGAGCTATCCAACCTAGAGGATCGAATAAACGGGATATATCAGATAAAATTACTCGCTTGGTGATAGGCGTTTTCTGTGGAGGTAGGTTGACAATGTATTTGAAGGAATCCGAGTGTATATTCCAGGAAAGACCCAAAATCTTAACCGTATCATCAATTTTGATATCCTTCCCGTTTTCAGGACCCGTTACTTGCCTTACTTCATCCATTAACCTCGGGCTGTTGCTTGCCCACTTTTGTAGCTGGAACCCTCCCTTACATAACAGACTTACCATCTGGTGATATATGGTAACCGCTTCTTCTTCCGTTTCACATCCTGACATAAAGTCATCCATGTAGAAGGAGTCCATCACCCTATCTGCAGCCAATGGATACTCACCCCCTTCGTCCTTAGCAACTTGTTGCAGACTCTTGACTGCAAGGTATGGTGCTGCAGACACGCCAAAAGTAACTCTTAACATCCGGTAATCCTTCACATCTTCGTGGGGATTCTCTCTCCATAGTAACCGCTGAAAGTCGACGTGTTCTGGCACCACTTTTACCATTCGATACATCTTGATTATGTCGGCTACAAAACAAACAGGATAAATACGCCATTTCATAATAATATGTCGAAGTTCCGGCTGAAGTCTTGGGCCCACTACCAAATCGTCATTAAGTGACTTGCCATTTAGACCCTTACATGAAGCGTCAAAAACGACTCGGACTTTCGTTGTACTTTTGTCCTCACGAACAACTGCATGATGAGGTAAATAAACACATGGCTTTGCTGCCTCTATTTTGTCCTGGATAAGTTCCATATGGTTCATGGTCAAGTATTCATTAATAACCTTGGAATACTCCTGTTTCAATAGTGGATTCTTCTGAAGTTTTTTCTCTAGTAAGAGAAACCTTTTCATGGCAATTGTTCGTGAGTCACCGTACTGGCAACTAGGATTCTCATCGCGAAAAGGAAGACTTACAACATAGCGCCCTGACGTATCCCTAGTTGTAGTGGATTCAAAATACCTTTCACAGGCTTCTTCTTCCTTGGATAGAAGTGGATGGGGCTGGTCAGTTTCAATTTCCCAAAACTGACGCAGCAAATCATTAACTGAGTTGTCATGGATATGCGCGCTGAGGATGTAAGGAGTAGTGTTATCACGTACCTGTACTCGTCCCGATATTATCCAACCCAGCTGTGTATTCTGAGCGATTAGAGTTCCAGGTGGATTCCTTATTACCCCTTCTGCCAAAATCTGACCATACACATCAGCGCCCAACAGTAAATCTACATTGCTTGGTATACCATACCCTGGATCCGCCATCTTTAATTCTAGCAACTCCGGCCAATCCTGTAATATGACCTCCTGCGAAGGAAGAGTGGATGTTAGACAGTTTAAAACATAGGCTTGGATAAGACAGCTAAAAGAGCTATTAGTGGACTGTAAATTAAACTCAACCATATGTTTTACTGACATACTAGACTGATCTCCTCCCAAACCTGATATTGTTCCTCGAACAGGGAACTTGTGAAGCTGCAGCATTTGTACTGCATGCTCCGTGACAAACGAGGCTTGTGAGCCCTGATCCAGTAATGCCCTAAGTGTGTGATACAAACCCTTATTTTCTACATTTACTAAGGCGGTGGCTAACATTACTTGACCGCTTGTTCTTATTGAACCGTTAGAGAAATAGTTAATAATTCGGTCCACTTGACCGGCTTCGTGTCGCTCCTTGGCTGGCGCGTGGTGCTCCAAAGTCACCTGACTAGGGCCCGCCTGGGCTGGATAGTAAGTACCGCCATCCTGGTGAAGCAGGGAGTGATGACGTCGGCCACACCGTCGACAAACCGTGCGTCGCTTGCATTGAGTTACCGAATGATTTGCTCCAAAACAGTTAAAGCACAATCTTTGTTTTTGAATAAATCCCCGACGATTCTCGCAGCTATCTTGTGCAAATTTCTTACATTGATAAAGTAAGTGACCGTCTTCAGAACAGAACGGACATGACACAGCCGTGGTGACACTGAACACCTTAGGTCTCTCGATTAACTCTTTATTTCTAGATTCTCTTTTTTCTTTAGGCTCTAAATATTCTAATGCTCGAAATCTGGATTCTAAGAATGATTGAAATTCACTATATGACGGTAATTTATCCGAATGCTCGCTTAGCTTTTGTTCCCACTGTTTTCTGGACTCCTGATCTAACTTAAGTGTCATAAGATGGATAATTAAAATGTCCCACGAAGATACAGGCACATCAAGATTTGATAGCGCGTTCAAACAATCATTGGTGGTATCTAGTAATTGTTTTATACCAGTGGATGATTCTGCCGTCAAAACCTTTTGGCCCACTAGCCTGGTAAGAATACAATTTGCTATATATCGTTTGTTATTGTACCTTTTGTTTAATTGAAGCCAACATTGCGCGTAGTTTGCGTCCGTGATAGCAATATGTCTCAATAACTGCTCAGCTTCACCTTGTAAATGGCTTTTCAGATAATGCAGTTTTTGTACATCCGCGAGCGATTTATTATTGTGGATGAGCGATTCGAACAAATCGTGAAAGGTTGGCCATTCCATATATTTACCCGAGAAGAACGGCAATACAATTTTCGGAAGTTTAACGGCATTAAATTCTGCTTTCTCGTTACTTGTTACATTTCTCGAACTAGTTGGATCAACAAGGTTAACCTCGGCTAACGATTGCTTTAGTTCTATCTTGTACTCGATGTAGTTATCCTCGACACTGCCGTAAATATCATCCGTAAAGTAACTATCCCTCTCATCTTTGCATTCCACAATAATATTCCGATGATTTTCTTCGAAACTTATCCAATACTTTTCCAAAAGTTCCAATCTTGTTTCTATGTGGGCAACCGTTATTCTTGGTTTAGGTGACTTTTTGAAGTTACTCTGCGCCTTAGCTATCTTACTTTGAAGATCACATTGTAGTTTAATATATTTGTCTACACTCATTGTTCACGAATAACCTCTCAATGACACTGAGTTCAATTGTTTTGGGTTTTAACAGTTAATATTTCGTTTTGTATAGGTACTTGATTGCTACCAATAAAACACTTCACTAAATTAACGTCTGTTATTTGCAACCTCCCAGTTACGCAAAGCAAATTACAATATATATTTGCTACTTTCGTCACTAACGCTCGT
This sequence comes from Acleris literana, assembly GCA_946894065.1. NCBI lineage: Eukaryota > Metazoa > Arthropoda > Insecta > Lepidoptera > Tortricidae > Acleris > Acleris literana. The sequence continues at coordinate 15,786,125 of OX335684.1, read as the reverse complement.
AAACCACAAAAAACCCTTGTAATGCACGAGATTACCGTCTTATATCCGTTTAAAAATGAACGTATTGTTTTCCAACTACAGACACTGTGTTGATTATCCCTGCAGACTTCTAAGGCACATAGACACTGTTCGACACTGCATTAACACCGTGTTGCTGCATTTGAGAACCGACCGTATGCAACTTAATTTTGCACCATAACTTTACTATTGTTTATTATAATCCGATTCGTATTGGACCATGTTCGGCCTGTGGCTGGATGGATTCAAGAATTAACACTTGGATTTGTAAAACTCGTATAATTTGGAAATAAAACATTTAAAAATATAGGATACAGTGTTACTTTTGTCTTTCTACCTTGACAACTAACTTTCTGTCATCGCACTTGAGTAAAATTAAAAGCTGAACATACAGCGCCCCCTACCGGTTATTTTAATGAAACTTAGGTTAAGAATTTAAACTAAACATTGAGCGAACATAACTATACAATGTTTTGTCCTTATCTGTCATTGTGACATTTGAATTTGACAGATAAGGACAAAACATTGTATAGCTATACCACCGCTATCGCTATGCCTAGATATTTATTAAATTTGAGTCAAGCAACTTCTAAGTGTAATTAAATGTCTATCATTTTAATTTTATCTAGCGAACCGCCATCCCTGCACAGTTTAACATAATTCCATTATATACTTACAGTATATAAGCCGGAGCTGCCTTCGCCAGTCCACAGCTCATATAAAGGCCAGACCAAGGGATACATAATCAAATAAATAAATTATTAAACTAATTATCATGATTAAAATATCCCTATTCGTCGTATTCTTGGCTCTGGTAAGATATAATTCTATTTAACTTGTAACTACGATATGCATTTTAGATAGGTAATGTAGATCCAATTGTGCATCATCCTCTTATTCAATTGTGAACCGTTCATGACCAAAGTTCGCAGTAACTTTATTTAATATTCTCAAACTAGATTCATTAATTCCAGAGGGCCCTGCCAAGATGTATTACGCTAACTAGCGTTTCTATTCGATTCGTTATTAAACCAATCGCGTCACTGGTAGATGACGTGATACGAAAAGTCACGTGATCTACCAGTGACGTGATTGGTTTAAAAACGAAACGAATAGAAACTCTAGTTAGCGCAATGCATCTTGGCAGGGCCCTCAGTACTATACAGAACTCACGGGATCCCCTTTAACTGCCGAAACTCATTTCGTAGAATGTTTCACATCGTCGAATTTTCATTTCATCGAAACATTATTTCTGCTGAAACCTTATTGTTTTTAGGTTATCTTAAGCATGGGTTACGTAGGTTAGGTTAGACCTGTGACCACTTGCTTGTCGATGAAATGAAAATTCGGCGAAGTAAAACTTTCTATGAAATGAGTCTCAGCGATTAAGTGTAAACCAGAACTCACTTACGTGCAATTTGTTATTTGATTTGGAGATTTGGATTTGTTTTTTTTTTAACAATAATAATTAAATCTACACTCATCAAAAAAGTCCAAGAATAAATGATATCATTACATAGACGATGCTGACCTAGTTGGTAGTATTGTATAACCATAACGTTTCATGTATGCGGTGCGGGGTCCCTTTATGTTACCTACATCACTTTCTTCCTAAAAAAAAATACCTAGTCAATCCGCCGTGATAACGCATATTCTGAAAAAAAAACCCGCTATCTATTACTGTACAAAAGATACAGCTATTTAAAGTTAGGTTAGTCAAGGAAGGATATGGCCCTACAGTTAACCAATGACTCCTAGGCTACTAAGGACTTTGTCAACGTGACGTTGTAAACCAAATCATAAGAAGTGTCTCACGTTTTGGTTGTCCACGTCACTTTAACATAGACCATGGTGGCCTAGAAATCAAAGAGGTTGACTGTACAGCGAAGGCTTATGATCATACCTCGGGGTTTTCAGTGCGGGAATGATTTGAGAAAGAGTACAGAGAAACAGATAGGTTAGTCTGAGAAAATTTATATTACGCCTAATGAACAACTACCTCTCTGCGAATTGTATACACACTATGATACAATTTTATTTTGACTCATGTAGGAGGTAATTTACGATTAGCTTTACTACAAAGCCGTATGAGATAATAATAAAAATAACATTAATTAATTACCTGCAGTATTAAAGTCCGGTATCTGTGAACTATTTACTTATGAATCAGTAGGGCCTTAAAGAGGTTGATAATGACTGATCTTTTTCATTTATATTTTTAAGTTTTCATGTATAATTTTTTCGATTAATTATTCATTAGGTAGAATCCTGCTAGAGTACATTCTGTATTTTATGTCAATACCTACTCTTTGGCTAATGTCAAACATTCCCGCACCGAAAACCCCGGGGTTTGCTTATGATAGGCTCCCGTTGAGCTACTCTTCTGGTACGGAACCTTAAAAGCTTCGCTTATTCCCCAGGCCACCATCAACCTGTCGCTGGCGCAGAACAGCACCCACAACCACCAGCATGCCAGCTTCTTCGGCTTCCCGATGCCCTTCGACTTCTCCCAGCTCCCGTTCTTCGGCAGGCAGACGCGTGACACCGAGGCAGCTGAGGCTCACCAGGAGGAGCACGAGGGTCACCAGGACCGGTTTTTCTTCAATCTCTTCTCACCTTCCACTTTAGTCTCTTGTAATTCCACTACACAGGTGAGACAGTCTATTTACCACTTCGGAATCCTTAATAGCGTTTGTACTAACTAAGGCATCGTTTATCCGAATAACCATTTCGTCGGTGATACTACTAAACCGCGTAACTAACAAATATATAATAGAGTAAATTAAACCTTACTATCTTATAAAAAACGTGCATTTTGCTCCTTATTAAAAATGTTACTTATACGGTTTTGCAGTTTCACAGATGATTTGACCAACTGGTTATCAGACACAGAAAACTTATTAAGATTTCCGGAAATGAATGGGGTTAGGTTTGGTTCGGGTTGTAACTAGGACAATAACAGCAAAAACAATACTACCCTCCTAAGTCAATAGGCAGTATCTCATAAAATCTCCTGTAGCAATATACACCTTACGACTAACTGAATAGAATTAAAACTGCTTTTGTTATTGAAATTGGAATATAGTTGACAATACGGGAACACGTCACAACATTTAGATTTTACCGTGTAGAATATTAAAAGCAGTTTGAATTTGAAAGCTTACGTAGACCAATATAAAACATATACACCTGGGCCTTATTTACTTTGGCCGCCCCGGGCCCCCGACTTGGTCCGCAACTGTATCCAATCACAATACCCTTCATCTAACAACAATGAAATACTTATATAAAAAATCCTCCATAAAATAGTGACCGGGCGCCTAATGGCTTCGTTTATTGCGTGACAAAATGTGGATAAAACATCCGTCACTTTGACATGTATACTGGGTGTCCCTAAAACCAAGGTCAAAACTGAAAGTGCTGATAGAGCAGTTAAAAAGCTATAGATTTAACCCCTATGTATGTTCAACGATTTTTACTAGTTTCGGAGATATTGATAATTTCAATCTGATTTTTTGTAATTTTTCCTTATGTCCATGTCACGAAAAATCATTAATTTCATGTTTTCCATGTTATCTTACATAATTAGAATCATTACGAATCAGCGAAGTTTTTAAAAATCACATAAAGTTTGTTTCTCCATACTAGGTGTCCCAGTGTTCGCTTTTCACTTTGTATGGAAAAAACAACTTTATGTCATTACTTGAAAAAATTACAGGAAAAAAAACGGGCGAATAGGTTTAAAAACTTCGCTGATTCGTAATGATTCTAATTATGTATGATACCACTGAAAAACTTATGAAATAAAACATGAAATTAATGATTTTTCGTGACATGGACATAAGGGAAAATCACAAAAATTCAGATTAAAATGATCAATATCTCCGAAACTAGTAACAATCGCTGAACATACAATTAAATCGATAGCTTTATAGCTGCTCTATCAGCCCTCTCAGTTTTATCGTTGGTTTTAGGGACACCCTTTAAGTACGAGAGTGACGGATGCTTTATCCAAATTTTGTCACTTAACCATACTAGGCCCGCAGGATCTAAAAACAAACAACATAATATCCTTTTTGCCTTCTCTCCATGAACGCCTCTTATTGAGATGAAGTCGATTTCGATTCGTGAGCCGTCCTAAGCAAACGGAACCTCTAATTGTATACGGCTCGAGAAACCTAGTTGTTTTTTCAGATCAAAAACAAAATAAGCCAATTTTCTGAATACAGTGATCCGAGTTTATTCTATTTTGCACATGGTAAATAAAAACCCGTGAAGCCCCGACCACAGAACTATAATTAATTCTCGATATAGTTCTGTGACCCCGACAACCAAATGATAACCAAATCCAAGCAGTGAACGAAACGAATATAATGTAAAGTACGAATTTTATGAAGTAACCCGATTAGCAAAGAGATATGTTTAACAGAAAGGGCCAGTTTAAAAAGTCCCTCGCAGTTCATAATAACGTTCTTCCTAAAATCACATGCCATAACACTTTTGCCCTTAATGATGTTTGACATACCATTTGCCATAATGACGGTTTTGCCATGACGTTGATTGCTACGAGTATTCCTGTGTCTTTACTGGTAATTCTAATCGTCATCAGCAGTCCCAATGCACCGTTTATGAGATTTTTCGTTTATCCTACAGCCATTACCGCCATTTTAAAACTTTTTAGTGTTGCTATAATAAGTACAACCCTAACCTAACCGCAGGTATTTTTGGAAACTAAAAAGTTATCTAACACCTAAAAACCAGTTTAGGTCAAATGATGATTCGTAGAAACGATGCATTAGGCCAAACATTAATAGGGATTCACATTCAGATATTTATTATCACGTCATTTCTTAAAACTTACATAATAATCTATTTTATATGGGTCCATATTGGCTCATATAAAATTGGTCTTTAGATTTTTTATACAAATAACGATTTGTGTCTATACTCATCATTTCTTCGAAAAATTTTGCTCATACTTTTTTGTTCATACTTTTTTAAGTCATAATTATCGCAACTCATAATGCATTTTTTTAAGAAACTGTTACTTTTTGAGGATTGTTATAAATCTAACCTAACCTAACCTAATTTTAACTACACGTAAGATATTTAAGAAATTCTGAAAAGTGTACGGTTCCATGAATATTGGCGGTATACGTTCATTTGAGTATAAGTTCCGATTATTAGTATTAAAAAATATTATGAAGGATATGAAGAGTGATCATTATGATGTAAAATGGTATTTGAAAAAAATTCGGAGTTCCAATAATCGGAGTTGCAATTTTATATGAACTTTGGCGAACCCATTTTATATACATTCACAATGTCAAGATACAAATAGCAGACTGCGAAGGACACCCACATAAGGCCGTATGAACCTGCCAAGTTCAATAAAAGGGATAGAGCTGAAGGAGTCATATATCACTGTTTTTGCTTGCTGGAACTGGTTAGATTCAGTACCAATTTCACCGAACGATGCTAAAATGTTAATCAACGTTAATAGACTGCTAGTCTGCTAGTTCATATATTTTGACAGCTGTTAACACTAATCGTCTGTTAAATTGTTGGTAAAATTCGACATCAGAGTCATATTTTGACTGCGTTCCACCAGGCCGGAGCGACCTGTCTCAGCTGCACGCAGGCCCTGCGCTGCGGCGGCAGCAATGTTGGTCGCCTGCAGCAATGCCGCGGATTCCATCCCTACTGCAACCTGGGCCGCTGTTCCTTCTTCCCCGGAGCGCAGTGTACCAGTGCTGCCAGTGCTGCCAGTGGTACCAGTACCAACTCCACCGGCTAACTGGTGTGGTAGAACGGCATTATATTTCACCAGCGGACCTATACTCGAAAATCTAATTTAAGACCAAAATTCTAACCTCAACCGGCGCACATTCGCTGTGATTACTGCATTTTGGTTAAAGTGTAGGTATTTTTATCAATAAAACTTACCCTAATATTACTGGTTACCCGAGTTCTCGTTCATATTTTTATGAAATAATGTTAAAATAACGAAATAATTAAGATGGGAACTGTCAGATTTTGGTCTTTAATTAGATTTTCGAGTATAGTATGGTTGCGTTTATAGCGTGACAAAATGTGGATAAAACATCAGTCAATCTGACACTTATGTAAGTACGAGATTTTGTCACGCGATAAACGCAACCTCCGCCCGTATTATAGTCGCCCTTATCGCGGTGGATAAAGCATCCGTCACGCTCGCACTGACCCACTGGTCAGAAAGTGACAGATGTTTTACCCACGTTTATCCACGTCGGTAAACACGACCATTAATAGGCTTGCAGGAGTCCTAATATGGCTACGTTTATCGCGTGACAAAGTTTGGATAAGGCATCCGTCTCCTTCTAACACGTAAATAAGTACGAGAGTGACGGATGCTTTATCCACATTTGACGCGCGATATAGACGCAGCCATACTAGGCCCGCTAGTCAACTTACGCTTAACGTGAAAGAACTACCCACTTGATTGCTTGTGCAAATTTGATCGACCTTATTTATAAGCAAATAAGGGCTATCACTGGCAACTCTGGATACACAAAGCACGCGAGTGGCTACAACGACGTTTTTTTTGTGGCATGAGGAAGGCCAGCTGATTGTAAGTGGGACCTGTGAGATATAGACATGATCACTCTCAAGACTATAATCTTAGAATGCGATATGACCTCCGCCACGCTTTAGAAACGCTTTTTAGTATGGGAACGCGCCGCACCACGCCGCCTCCGCTCTCAGTGCGTTTGCGGCTTAAACGGTAAAATACTGATATTTCTTTTAACTTGAATAACCCTAAGTTTTCAAATGGGTTACCTTTGTATGGGCGAAATATGTTTGGCAAAATGTATCGTTTCCCAACCGTTTCATTTGCCAACCCGCTTTTTTTCTGTAACCGTTAATATTTCAGCATTTTTATAAAAACTAACCTAACCTATAGGGTTCTACACGATGGTACTGAAATAAATCCTTAAATATTTACAGTTACAGAGAAAAAATTGGGTTGGCAAATGAAACGGTTGGGAAACGAGACATTTTGCCAAACATATTTCGGCCAAAAGGCAGGATACCGTTTTCAAATATGGTTAATTTAACAAGTTTATCTATCAGTACATAGCAAGAATGTTAAAGTTCCATTCTTTATTTTTCAGGTAAGGCCAGACCTGAGTGCTTCAACCGTTGTTGTAACAATTCGGATCCCGTTTGGAAATTGAAAATCAAACAACGAAGTGTATTAATAATTCGCTATTCAATCAATAAAATATCCAGGATCAGCAATGTTTTTTCTTTACCTATCCAAGTAATTTTGGTCGTTATTTTCCAACATACATTTTACATAATTTCAAACTAGTCTGAATAATCATAAATTCGAATTTGGTATTAGAACATTTGAAAATTTACTTCAGGGAAACCGTTATATTTTTGATTTTTCATGCATCTAACCATTACAGCCGTTTGGTCGCTAAATATTGGCAAAGAAATGCCGAAGTGTTTTTTAATTTGTATAGGTTTTTGTTTTTACTATTCGATTATTTCCTATAACATACACGGTGCCTCTTTGCTTATCTTTGGCAAAACATTGAGATATAAATTGAAGTGTAAATACTACATACTGAAGAGCAAAAGGCCTATGTCCAGCAGTGGACGTCTTTCGGCTGACATGATGATGATGATGATGATGATGAAGAGCAAATCCACAAGGGTTCTAGATGACTCTACAATTCAAATTGTGTCAATTCGAGCTTGTCGCTAGAGTTACTTCGACTCGGACTTCGACCTGCCTTTGAGCCAGTGGCGGGTTCAGAATTTTGGTTCGGAAAGAGCCTGATTCTGAAGATAGGTTTTATCAAGGTTAATATAAAAAAACACACTTTTGAAGCGGTTGGACCTTCATTATTCGAGATTTCATGCGACTAACACACCTTCGCCATATATTGAGCTCTTATTTTGCTTTCAAGAGGGGCTTGCGCCCCTTAGCCCTCCCTGAATCCGCCACTGCTTTGAGCAACGACGAGAGAAAGCACAATTATTTCCGCTTAAATCAATACTGGGGTCTTAGTGAAAAAGGGTATAATTGTTCTGAAGATCAAGTGAAAAAGGGTTTATGTCCAGTGTACTCCGTTTATATATATACCCTTTTTTAGTACGAGTTCAGTCGACTTATAACCTATTTCACTAGGACCCCAAGGAATGTTTAAATAAAACAAGTATTTGGCACGGTTGTCTATATTTACAATAAACACGACAGTAAAATTGAATACTTATTATAAATTCATTTAAAAATATTAGTGGTACAGAAACCTCGTATTAAAGAGAATATATACCCTACAGTAGAAATATAATGATTTAAAAGTTATTATCGTTTTATAGTCGTATTTGTTTGCATTATTGTCAAATTTCTTCAGCCTAGAAATTTAATAACATAGATTTTACAGTTTGGTAGAATGCCTAGACCTGGGAAGGTGCCTACGCTATCCGAAAAAACCTGTCTTATCACAGACCCGATTACTAATAAAGAACAGTCACCTACATTAACTGAATTATTTATTCTCGTTAACGATGTAACATCTTTATTAGTAAAATACTTTTGTCCCAATTTAAATCCTTACACTCATTTAAAGCGTTATGTGGAAGAAGCAAATTATTCTATTAGATATTTTATTTATTTGTCAAACACAGCTAGCCCCGTCTAGAATGTAAAGGGACTTAAAAGCTTCAGAGGGATATGTAAATTATCGTTTTATAAACATTATATCGATTAACATTATAGAATTTAGCAGGAGATCGAAAAGCTCTTCAATTTACTTCGTTTGTTATTACATAACTGTAAGAAGGCATAGTAATATGTTTTATATTCTAAGTCTACGTAATTTATGAAAATTTCATGTAATTACCTATTAAGGTATTAAGGTATAAGTATTATGTTTTTGTATTTTTTCTCTACTCGTGTATTGTGATTGACAACATAACTTATTATATCAATTAAACAATATCTGTCACTTGATGCACTGCCGAAGTCGTTATACAAAGTTCCGTAATACCCTAGATCACTAGCCTATCCACTTAATTTAACTTCATGCTTAATTACTTTATCGTCACAACATTTAACATCAATACGCTACATCAGTAATATTATTGTCTAAAGCCAGTATCCATTGTTCCTGCGTTGTAAAAAAAAACTATGTGAAGTACTTAAACGATATAAAATACATAGCATGAAATGTGGTCGCAACTGTTTCCCGTAAATTGACGGTTCTTCCTAGATAGATGTATAGTCAAGGCAATGTATTCACCACTATAGCCCCCTTACTAATAAACGTTGAGTAACGGTGGTATAGCTATACAATGTTTGGTCCTTATCTGTCATTGTGACATTTGAATTTGACAGATAAGGACAAAACATTGTTTAGCTATACCACCGTTACTCAACGTTTATTAGTAAGGGGTTTGGTATATTACCACCGTAGAAAATCAATCGAACGTGAGTGGTGCTGCGTCTAACACAACACTAAATTGAGGGGACCACGGTGGTATGAGAATACATTTCCTTAGCTCTACGTTCAGCTGTCAGTTCCACTTTGCAGGCTTGATGCACCTAGCCCAGCCGGCAACCGCACAGCTGCTACTCGTTCTTACGACGGCTCGGAAGACTGCTGTTAGGATAATTCTTCCTTAGCAGAATATTATCCACAGCCGGCAGCAGGAGATACCTTTTCCCGGACGAGTGATAGGGAACTTTCAGCGACCTGAAGTAGTAGAACTTGGGTACTTCCTTGGAGTTGATCCAACGGTTTCTGGTGAAGGTGTCTTCTGGGGTTGTTAGGGGGGTGAAGCGGGGCAGGTCGTTGTCTAGCGGTCGGTGGAGGAGGCGGCCGGTCGGGTGCGAGTGAGCAAGTACTGGCGGCGGCGGTACGTCGGCGTCGTCTGAATCGACTGGGTCAGCTTGGGCACCAGTGAAATATTCCCTGGAAAAAGGGGCAGCTCTTACTCCATTGTACGTGTAAGTGACGGATTTTAACTCAAAATCAAAATCATTTTTTTTTTTAGTAAATTGGCCACATACGGGCTCTTTTATACGTCTTTAATATAGAGTGAATCTACTAGCGTTACGGATAAGACCATCATTGCGGAGAAGAAGCGCCGCAAGAAACTCCAGCAGAAGGTCATTTCATTTCATGTCAATTGCTTAAAACATTAGAACATTCAGAAGCAGTTTAAATGTTAAGGCTTGTATTAGATTATGTTTATTTTGCATCGGTGAACAAAACAAGACCCGCAAATCCCCAAATCATCAGTAAACTCAATAAATAAGCGAACTGACAGGCAAATATTGTAATTTCGCTGAGCCTTATTTCCAATTCATAAAATCCGCTATCTTGTTTACCCTTCATGAAACCTTTGTAGCAAATATAAATTCTATCCCCCTTACTAATAAACAGACATAGGATTTTTTGTTGCAAATTTTCTTCACAAGGAGGGACTTCCTATATCGATAAACTGAATCATCGATAGTAGTTCTATATACTAGTGGTCGCCCCTAACATTGTGTGTTTTTGTAACTATTGTTCAACGTAGCATTTTTTAAATAATCGATAGGTAGGGACTAATACCCATTGCACTATAAAATAGTTAATAGTTAGCCACCTGAAATGGATTTATCAGCCAAGACGGAGACGCTTAACGCCCGAAAATATGGAACAAATTCTGGTCGTTTACTTTAACAATAGTATAGATATGAGACATTCATTTAGAACAAAATTTTAACGAGTGAAAAATCGTTTTGTTAAAAGAGGAAGAGAGTTAGTTATTATTTAATTTGATTTTTACACTTTTAATAAAAAACATATTTTTACAAGCAAACCTTTGAGTGATCACTAGTATATAGAACTACTATCGATGATTCAGTTTATCGATGTAGGAAGTCCCTACCCGTAAAGAAAATTTGCCCCCAAAGAATCCTATGTCTGCTAATAAACGTTGAGTAACGGTGGTATAGCTATACAATGTTTTGTCCTTATCTGTCAATGTGACATTTGAATTTGACAGATAAGGACAAAACATTGTATAGCTATACCACCGTTACTCAACGTTTATTAGTAAGGGGGTATAAATATAACAACGCAAATAACAGCAAGTGCCTATCAATAACTTTTGAACTTACCTAATTCCGAAATTCTCGTTAGGGGAATGCTTCCTGCAAAACCAGTGAATTATTAATAATCATACACACTTAATAATTATAGTCATCTAACACTTAACAATCGATCTTCATAATTCGCACCTTCAGAGCAATAGTGACCTAATTCAAAATTTCTGCTTTCAAACTTCAAGTCGTAAATTTATTACTATAGAGACCAAACTCGAAATATAAAATTTCTGAATTAGGTCACTATTGTTCTGAAGATGCGCACCTACTGACATTGTGTTCCAGAAATAATTTCTCAAAACATACAACGTAAACGCCATGCTGTAAATTCTAATCCTGGAACCGCCCCTATGAATGTCACTAATTGGCATGTGTGGGCTTTACACTCGGCGCCAACAACGCCTACAACCATGCGAATATCTCGCTGTTCTAACGCTATTAACACGCCCGGGACACGCTCGGTTTTCTAAACACACCCACCTACGGAAATATTAAACAGATGCATTCAATAAACACACATCATGCGTCTATTCATCAAATCTATGCGCCAACCCTATAGAAGCATTAAAGCACTGCACTCCATCTACGGAATGAAATTATTGACATTGAACACAAACTATTACCTACATCGGTGGTGGTAATACGGAAGTCCGGAGTTTTGTTTCCCCAAATGTTTCATTTGGCTGAATTTGTATAAATTTGAAATGCATATTGTTCTTCTGATAGCATTGACTTTTCAATTATTTTAAAGAGATGTACCTATAGAACCTTTAAGTTAGATTAGGTTGGTTTTATAACAATCGTGAAAAGTTAAAGGGTTTCAGAAAAATATTAGATTGTTAACTAAGGGATGAAAAGCACATATTTCACACGAGATATTTATAATATTTCGAGTGTGAAATTAATGGTGACTTCACCCGAGTTAAACACTCTATCTACATTTTGTAATAAATGTAAGACTCAGTATAGTTTTATCAAAGTGTTGCCGTATAAGATTTTGTCATGACTCAGTAAAGGTTTAGGTTTTTTTATAATCTAACTACAGAGAAGCTGTAGTTATACCTAGGGTTCTGCTACTACACATGTCCAATGACATAGTCCTTTTTTCAAATAACTTTTCTTCCCTAAGGTTGACTGCATCACTTTCATCCCGCTTCTAAGATAAACAATGAACTACTTTCCGTGTATGGAACATGAAAAATGAAAATTCAGACAAATGAAACACTTTGGAACAAAAGTCCGGGCTAAAGGTAACCATCGATTTCTATTATTACATCCGAACGCCACAAGACCTGTACAATTCCTGACTAGGCAGCAGTAGTCTGGCGCGGCCGGACCTACTGTAGCGCCCTCCTGTAAACCTAAACGACGGCAGTAAGCCTAACCGGGCCAGAGACCCAATATGACGCTTTTCGAAATTATCACGCACGACATCTTCATCTGCAAACAGAATCAAGGCAAACAGTACCTTTAAGTAAACACCGCTTTGAAACACCACAGGCGGGGTCCGTTCATTTGACCAAAAGCACGTTTGGCAAACGTATCATTTTACAAACTTTCATTTCGCAAAAACGTATTTATGCTTAAACCATTACAAACTACATAGGTTACAAGGGCTTACTAAATAAGTAGGTACTTAAGTATGTTAAGTACTTTACTTTATAAACAGGAAAATAACAAACGACAAAATAGACAGATACACAAAAAACCTTTAAGCGAACATCAAATAGCCAAGCATACGTAGCCAAGTAAGGTTAGGTTAAACTTTGGACCACAAAAAAATGTAAAATAATGCCAAAAATTAATAATTTCGAAAGGAGGTACGATGCGAAATGAAAGTTTGCAAAATGATATAGTTTGCCAAATGCTAATTTGGTAAAACATTAGTGAACCACCGTAGGCACTATTCTAAAAGTAACTCACCTACGGAGCGCTTGTCTTGGTTCTCAACGTCATTGCCATCCTCAATGTCATTATGCTCGATATTATCAGGAAGTGAAAGGATGTATCTCTTGGTCCTAATGCTCGGATCGTTGATGGAAGACCTGTACATTCCAAGCACAGGCAAACCCACAGAGCCACGTTTCAAGTACCAGTTGTCATCATCTCCTATATTCACGTATCCATTCTCATCTAAGTACTCATATTCACTTTGAGGTAACGGCCCACCTCGCTTGTAAACCTGGGAAAGAGGTGGGAACATGTCCGGATTCACAGATTGTTGGAGGTCATACATTTCATTAGCGTCGAAAGGCCCGTCGATTTCGGAGAGAGGGGGTACAGGGTTCTGGTAAAAGGGGAAGTAGTATTCATCGCCGTTAGCTACGTCTTTTTTATTCAGGTGAATCATGCCATTCCGGGCAAGTGAGGCCATATTGCGTTTATCAGTTTGCTGTGTGTACTGGTTTCTTCCGCCGCGGTAACCGTCCCTGGCTAACGCTTGGACATTCCTCTTCGTTGCTGAGTAGCTGCGCAGACGCGCTATGGAAGCCATGTTTCTCTTCTCTTGAGAGCCTTCATCGTCTTGTTCCTGCTTGACAGCATCATCGTACGGTGCCCTGAACGTTGGCAGCTGTCCGTTTTTAGCCAAGGTTGAGATGCTCCTCTTGAAGGTGGACGGTGCTCCTCTCAGGTAGCCCGCTCTGGCTAAAGCTGCTATGTTTCTTCTGGGGAAAGTTGGCCATTGATTGGGAGCTGGCAAAGCTGGCATGCTCACCACCTAACAAAACAAATGACTTATAGTCTACCTTTGTATGTATCTGTCACTGATGAACTTAGTTTTGAGGGTTCCGTACCCACAACCCTAGATACCGGTTGAAATTTTCACAAAATATGTGTTAAGTATTATGGCGGACATAAAAAAGTTAAAGAGAAAAGCACTGCCGCTCTGGCTGACATAAAATGACACGGCTCATAAACATAAAGAACTTGGTAGATCCAGATCTATCGTATTCTTATACATTTCAGTAGCGTTCGTATTATGCAGCAAGGAACCCTCGGTGCGCGAGCCTGACCACTTTTTTTTTTCAAGATCCACTTACCTCCTCGATGTAAGAGGAGAATGCCAGAGCAACCGTGGCTGCTAGCAGTAAGCAACCGCGATGTCTTGCTGTGCTCATCCCTCTGAATTCCCTCATCTGATACAAGAACAGAAACACTCTCAGAACTAGTATAATTTTAAGAAACAAATGTTTAACAACTTTGAATAGTTATTTTGATGACTTGATTTATTTTCGATTCAAAAGTTTTTCAACGCGTTGAATTTTGTTTAAAATTGACAATTTAATCGATCGATTCAGAGATCGCTATTTAACAATAATATCGCCTGATGCATATTTTTAAATCGAACATTTCCATGTTTCGTTTTTGTGGTGATCAAAATAGAGTATTGTTAGTTGTTTATGTATGTTTTTATTGTTTGTTTATTTAACAATTATTTTAAAGGTTAGCTGGAAGAAATCCATTAGAGGAATAAGTTTGCCTTTGTACCTACTTATTTTTTTTACTGTCTGTGTTTTGTAGTTCTTTTTTGTACAATTAAGAGTATACATACATTGTATTGTAATGTTAGCCTACCTCTCGAAATGGTTTTCGAATAACCGTACATTGTAAATGTATGGATGATTTTAAATGAACGTTGTGTACGGGATACTATAGGGATCATGACATTTCAATCTCTTTCACTTATTTGCACTGCGATACCCGATAATAAACCCATTTCGATGTAAATTTAATTTGGGTTTCCGAAACGAATATCAGTATTATTGATCGTGACGTCAATATTGACTGTCAACAGCGAGAAACGGAAGGATCCAATTATCCTGAGACATATTTTCACCTGAATTACCAACACAGTATAACACCTAGGGACTTACTAGGTTACTTTAATTTAATTTTTCCTGTTTGGGTCATTATTTGGGCGTTTGTTCCGAATCACTTTCGTGGTCACATTTTTGTAGAAGTGGCTGGAGATTTCGATTTCGTTTCTGGTTAGGTACCTAAATTTACCGGACATGTAACAAATATCGAAAAACCGCATCAAAATATAAGCCCAATTCTTCAAATATATGTCCACAAAGGTGAAGCGGTTGAAACGTTCAAATAATGACACGTTTACAAAAAAACAATACAAGTAATAAAAAAATATTTTGTTATTAGACAAGATTTTGTTGCTGATGGAAGTTGTTATGCATAGTCATCATAAAGCTTATTAAGGACGAAAATAACAATAGACTCGATAGATCTACGTTAAGAAGAGAAGCACAAGCGATATCTTGTCTCCTTACGACTCCATTATCAGATCGAGGCCATAGTCAAGATGCATTACGCTAACTAGCGTTTCTACTCGTTTCGTTTTGAAACCATACGCGTCACTGGTAGATGACGGGATATGAAGAGTCACGTGATCTATCAGTGACGTGATTGGTTTAAAACGAAACGAATAGAAACGCTAGTTAGCGTAATGCATCTTGGGTAGGGGCTCAGAGGCTCTATTCTACTCGCGCTAAACCTAATTGCTTATGATATGTTATCGTATTCCTTATTGACTACGGAACCCTTAAAAGGAACGAGCTAATTTAGCATAAGCGACTTTAATATAGAGTTCGAGGAAGCAGAAATGTTATTCAAAGGACATTCTTCGTATATTATAATTGCGTTCATGTTCAAAGCTGAAATGAATGCAATACAAGCGTGTTACATAATGTAACAGCTATCCTATATAATAAATACTATTAAACAAAAAATATTTGTAAATTATACGATTTCCAAGAAAGTTGCAATATAAGGGTTTACGGGGGTGACAAATCGACCTGTCAAGTTGATAGCTTCGTTTTCAACCCGAGCGATGCTGTCTTTCAGGTAACTACTTATTGATAATGTATGTTACATTATTGATAGTGCAGAAAATAAAATAATGAAGGTCTGATGAAACTCCTAATTACAAACTGGTAAAATTGTTATGTTTTTTTTTTACCTATTATGCTGAAGGTAAACTTTGAAAGTAATGAACCGATTTTAAAAATTATTACACTAATAGAAAGCGTCCCTAATAAGCTATATTTTAATCTGTTACACCCTTACTAATAAACGTTGAGTAACGGTGGTATAGCTATACAATGTTTTGTCCTTATCTGTCAAATTCAAATGTCACTATGACAGATAAGGACAAAACATTGTATAGCTATACCACTGTTACTCAACGTTTATTAGTAAGGGGGTTAGTGTATTTGTAATGCTAAGTAAAATCCTTGAATACATGGTGTAATGGACGAACTATCGAAAACTGACGCTGTAATTTCAGACCATTCTAGACTGTATTTAGTAGCTCTCCCCGAAACTGTAGAGTTAAAAAATGCGTTGCTATCCAAAACTAATCTCGCTATGCAATGTGGTACATTTAGCGGAAGGATGAGTGCGAGCACTAGGCACTCGTCGTCTTTCAGGAACTTTACGTAAAATTTGATCAGCGCTATTTTCAAGGTTTTTAGTGTTTACGGCAACAAGGAACCCTTATAGTTTCGCCATGTCCGTCTGTCTGTCTACGGTTTTACTCAGAGTCTCTTGACAAGCAATTCAAATGGGAATTAAAGAAAGCACACCGAGGAAATGTCTCAAACTTGGAGCAATTGCTACGAGTATGGGAAGATTTGTTGCCACATTCACTACGGAACGAAATACTGAAATATTAACTTATTTAAAAAGATGCGACACTGTATTACGGCGTTAACATGGCGTCTCTTAGAAAAAAAATGCCGAATGGAACTAAAGTGCGCACACTTAAACTACATAATGTGGCATAGTTATACATTTTGATTACGACGACAAATTTGGAAAATAAAATCTTGAAAGAACTTGTTTTTCGGGTAACTCCCAAACAAGCAAAAAAGGTTGTTTTTTCATTATAACACCGAGTGAGGTATCATTAGATAGCTCTTAAAAAATCAATAGGTAAGTAAGTACATGTCATTATAAATTAAAAACTTTGGGGCATAGTACAAGCCTAGAGCTTAGTGTAGGACTAGATATTGTTTTGAGAAATCCCCTGATATTGATTAATTAAACCCAAAAAAAGACTATTTACTCCAAAACTCTCGCTATAAATATATTTTTTGTCTAATCTTCCGCGACTGAATGCCTGACTGACAGCGGAGGCAAATCCTTAACCGCTGAACACAGGGACTTGGAATTTGGAGGGAATATTCTTTGGTCACCGTAGGTGCACTAAGAAAAAAAAATTAGCCCCAATAGGAAGAAATAAGGAGATTATCGGGAAACTATAATTCTACGCACTCATAGGCATCTTTTCACAAATAAACGTTAAACTTGGACAAACTCAACTATAAAATGATTCTATATCTGATTCTTGGTACTTGTATAAATGAATAGCAAGATCATAACATCACAAAAGCATTGCAAACAGTCTTGAGACTTGACAGAGTACAGCTTGAAAGTCAAAGCGTGTCAAAACATAAAAGACTCTTTCAGGCGCTTTGCAAGATTAGTTTGAAAGCGGAGTTCATGCTCCGTTATAACAAAATGCAAACCAAACAGCATTATAAACCCCCGACTTCAAAAAGGGGAATATTTTATGCGTTTTAAGCCTTTGTTTTTCCTTCTAAATCTAATGATAGGAAGTTATTAAGTAATCCTATTTCTCCAAATGGTTTTCTAATTTCTATTTAGGCATGTTGTAGAAATCGGGCATATCTACCTCTATTCTACCTCATGTAGCTAATAAAGCTTTCAATGTACTTATACGAGAGGTTAGTTTGGTAAACAACATATACGTACATACCTGTCTATCAAAATGTTTTAAGCGTTTTTCATCAGGTGGCCTGTGTGTTCGATATTCCTTCTCTTGGGCAATCACTCATACAACAAATACTGTATTTAAAAAGCTAGTCAAAAGTAAATAATCAATTTTGGACGTTGTATTTAAAAATAATACAAGAGAACATTAAAGTCCCTTGCTTTTGCAAATAACACAGAATCTAACCGTATTTTCCAAGTCAATACCTCCAGAGACAAATTATTGGACGCTAAAATAATTTAATTCGAGAGTCGAGATCTAAGCGGTTCTCGAATATTTATTCAGTGTAGGTAACCAAAGTTTATTTATACAGGGGGACTTATAAACGGAGTTTGTGCCGTTTCTGGGTTACTCCCGGTCCAAGATATACGCCGGGAGCCTCTCACAATAAAAACTCATTTAACTTTGTACTGTGAAATTGGAGTCTTTCAAAGTCAGCCCACATTTGAGTATAAAAATAAAACAGGGAGTGGGTTTTTTTTTCAAGAGTAGTCCTTTGTTTAATTAACTTTTTTTAAGGTAACTTCGTGAATGTTCCACAGGTTTTTGTTTGTAATTATGAAATGTAAGATTAGGAAAGAGATCGTCTAATTTCATTTCAACGCCCTCCACTCGAGCGAGCTATAAAGAATGCATCTTTCAGTTGAAGATTAGATGATCTATATTATAAAATAGGCACCTACGATTATATTTAAAAGTATCAGCATGCAATTGAGACGATCTCTATCATAACGTAAGTAGGTACCTACATTAAAAAATTAAAAGTAAGTAGTTGCATGCAATTTCATATAACACGATGTTTGCGTTGACGATTGTATCAGGCACATTTATGTAAAGTAACTTTTAAAAACTAAATACTTGTTAACGATGTGGCCCAATCTATACGAAGGGTGATCAATAAGTTTTTAGAATCGGTATGAACCATCCTCGTAATGATATTATTTTAATGTGGACTGTACCACTAATCAACGTTAAATTAGAGAAAAATAAAATTTTCATTATTCATTTGTTTTTTCTGTGATAGCTAAACAAAAAACATCTGTATGAACAATTTTACAAGATGGCAAAAATAAGAGTTAGTTTTGTAATTATTTGGAGCCGTTTGGAGAAAGTCCTGATGCCCTAATAAAAAAAATGTTATTGAAAATGAAACCTTGGTTTATCATTATGATTTTAAGGATAAACAAGTTATCTTTGCAGTGGACTGATTTATTTCCAGCTCGGTCACCAACATTTTTTTCACCAGGCTTTTTCGGCCTTTTCCGGGATTTTGAGGGCTACAAATAAATACTGTGATATTAGCTTTTAGCAATTATCAAATAACCTAGGAGAGTTATATAAAATTATTCTGCCGTATAAATAAGGAAACAAAAATGAAAAAAAGTGCTGAAAAAATATACGTATTTTCGGCAGGAATTATTCTTCAGAGCCATCTAATTCACAAGGATGCTGCTCTCCGACCTAAGTTCAGAACTGATAACCGCTCCCCCTTTTGACTACTACTTCTCATTCACCAATGTTCAAAAAAAAACTACATAAAAATCACAAGCTGATGATGACTTAGTTAAGGTACAAAATTTGACCTCCAAAAGTAAAAATATTTTTATACGGGTAAAATAAAACATTTAAATGACGTTAATAAATGTTTGTAAATATACAAAGTGTGCATATTCCAATTAAAATATAACGATTTACATATCTCCCATTTTTTACACCGATTCTAAAAACTTATTGATCAACCCTCGTACTAATATTATAAAGCTGAAGTGTTTGTTTGCTTGAACGCGCTAATCTCAGGAACTGAAAAATTCTTTCAGTGTTAGATAGCCTATTTATCCAGGAGGCTATCATCACGCTAAGACCAATAGGAGCGGAGCACCAATGAAGAATGTTTCAACCTTCTACGTAAAGAAAGTCGCGGGTTAAAGTTAGCGTTAGCCCAAAGTAACTATTCCACGGGGACGAAGTCGCGGGCAGAAGCTATCTTTTATAAAATTAGATTAGGCGTCTATTTATTTAAAATGATTTGTATCGAATTAGTATAATTTTGAATATGAAGTATAAATATAACCTAGTTGGTAACGAAAAAGGCGATCCGCAGGGGTGTATGAAACATTTGTATTTTCCCCTGCGTTACCATTTTTTATCGAAAAGAAAAAAAAATAAGAGGTTTAACATGCGACATCTTTGATTTTTCGGATCACTTATATCGATTAGGAAAACGGAACTAAAACATACATATCTTAAATATACGAATTTTGGTTTCAATAAATGCTGGTTAAAACTGTTAACGACCATTGTTGGTTAACATTTTAAAAATATGCTGACATAATTTATAATTTACTGTCCGGCGGAGACAAACAGCATTAGACAATAAATACCATTATATCTAACTTATTTCATATCCAGTTAATTTCATGATTTATTTTTTAACTTTCGCGTTAGGTAATCATTATTTTACATGAATGTAAAAAAAAACTTAGCCCAAAAATGTTACTTCTCCTGATGATTTTCGAAATATCACTATCCCAACTGTTGTTACTAAAGAATGTAATGAACAAAAATGTAAAAGTAGTGAATGAAAATTCAAATGACAATATTTAGACTTTTACAAAAAATCGGGTAGTTATAAAATCGATGTATGTACCCAAGAAATAATAATTTTAATATAGGCTATGGATATGCCGTGCCATAGATATCCCTACTAATTTTATTATTGGGAAAATATGTCTGTTAACTGTTTAGCACTGTCCCAAAAAAACGCAGAATTTGAATAAGAAACACAACTTAGCGAGTTTTTGGGTTTATATTATGTGAAATAATAATAATAATAACCGGTATGCTCGATTTGCTCTACTCTTCCATTCCTATTTTTTTCGGAAAAAAATTAAATGCCTAAGTAGTTACTTAGATATGTCTCGACCGAAAAGTTAATTTTCAGCCCAAAAGTACCTACCTACAGTTAAAGCACACCGCGGCAGGATCAGCAAAACGCCGCAAATATGCAAATATAGCTGATAATTGCATATTTGCGGCTTTTGCAGTAGAAACTCTTGGACCGTGGGGCCCGGAGGCACGGAAGCTTTTCAAGAATTTTAAAAAATAATTAATTCGTGCCTCAGGTGACCATAGGGCTGGCTCTTTCCTCGGCCAACGGCTAGCAATAGCTATCCAACGAGGAAATGCAGCCAGCATTATGGGCACCATTCCCAGTGGCAGTGGCCTAGGGGACCTCTATACATATTTTAATTACTTAGAATAAGTTAATTTATTTTAGTATTTAGTTTTAGTTTATGTTTTTATATTTTCTCTGTTTTTTTCGATTGTGTCGTAATAAAGCTATTCCCCTTAAGCACACAAAATTTACTTTTCATGTGGGTATTAGAGCAGTATTTATTTTAAAAATTGATTCTAAACATAAGAATCATTTTTTTAAATAAATACTGCATATTCACGCATTAGGATGAAACTAGCGAGATCCAACATTTTTACAATAAAAAATTAAACAGTTACCAAAGTAAATAAAATTAACGCGTTCTAGCTAAAACAGCGCATATTACTGGCTTTTTTCTATCGTTTTATGACGCATTAATCTAATATACTCACTTTATCTCACTCAATCCACCGCCACTGCACTTTGGAAACTTCAGGGAACTTACACGAACTTCGGCGGGGGGTGGGGTAGTGCCGTGGTGCTCGGGCACTCTGGAATGCTGTCGGGGAAGAGGCGCCGGCCTTTTATACCAACGGTGACAGCCACGCATGCGCTCGGCGCAGGGGAGTCGAGCCTTGCACCGCTAATTGATATAGGCTTATATTATAAGGTCAGAGTGTGTTTAGAAACATACAGGAAGTTATTTCATATTTGAAAAAAAATTACGCCGTTTTTTTTGAAGTTTTCCAGGTGGACAATTAAGGTGGGTCAGTAAGAGCAGCTACGAAATTCTTGCCGCTTAACATGGAAATGACCTTAGGAGACTCCTTTTTCGACAATCACAGATTTTATCATAAATGTACCTACATACAGTATGCGAGAAAAACGTCGGTTACACACTATTCTCACCGGTGCCTAGTTAAGGGGCCCTAGGCAAGATGAAAACGCTATTAATTAATATTTTCTATCGATTCGATCTAGTTGACATAAGCGGTCGCCGCGATCTGTCATCTTACGTGAATCAAATACATTTTATAGATTTTCGAAAATCGATAAATAGCATCATAAGCATCTTGGGATGTATAGGTGAAAAACTTAAGTAAATGACCTCTTGCATGTAGTTGTGTACAAAACTAATATGGTATTTACGTCAAAATTCAAATATAGAATGTCGAACGGTTTATACAGATGGGTTACAACTACATGCAAGAGGTCATTTACTTAAGTTTTTCACTGCTATCGTTTTTCTTTTCTATCGCTCAATGTGTATAGAATGGCTTATCGTAACGCATGAGAGTGTCATCCCATACATTTTGAGCGATAGAAAAGAAAAACGTTAGCAGCGAAAAACTTAAGTAAATGACCTCTTGCATGTAGTTGTAACACATCTGTATAAACCGTTCGACATTCTATATTTGAAATTTGACGTAAATTCCATAATAGTTTTGTACACAACTACAAGCAAAAGGTCATTTACTTAAGTTTTTCACCTATACATCCCAAGATGCTTATGACGCTATTTATCGATTTTCGAAAATCTATAAAATGTATTTGATTCACGTAAGATGAAAGATCGCGGCGACCGCTTATGTCAACTAGATCGAATCGATAGAAAATAGACGCGTTAGAAGCGTTTACATCTTGGTTAGGTCTACTGTTAGGTACCTATTACTACTTTGTTACCACTGGTAACAATCAGGAATTTTTTTTCTACTTTTTAAGAACAAAAAGTCCCAGTATTTACCACCAATTTACTATAGTGGTAACAGCTGAGATTTTTTATTTCCAGCCGTTACCACTGGTAACAGATGAGGAACCAATTAAACTAGTATTATATTTAATACCGAAGGTGTCGCGGAGCCAGTTATTTAAAAAAATGGCCGATTTAAAACTTTTAACATGGGTTTTTGACGAGTTGGCCTAGTTGGTAGTAGCCCTGCCTGCGAAGCTACGGTCCCGAGTTCGATGGCCGATATGAGCATGTATTTGTGTGATGAGCACGAGTATTTGTTTCTGTGTCTTGGATGTTTTCTATGTATTTAAGTATTTATGTCTCTACGACATTAGTATTTATATCGTTGTCTAGTACCCATATTACCAGACTAGTTTGGGACTACGTCGATTTGTGTGACATTTTCCCAAGATATTAATAAATAAAAAAAATCATTTGTTTAGCGACAATATCAAAATAAGGGGTATGCTTTTTGTTATTTAGGGCATATGTATGTAAGTTTAAATTGTTACACGAACATATCAAAACACACAGGCATAGAGATTATTCAATATTGTTTTTCTTAAACTTGTTTACTTGCTTTTTTACTAAGAAACCCTTTTATCAGATTAATCCCCAATCGCCCGGTTTCTATTATTGGTTACCAGTCGCCCCATGACTCGAAAAGAAGCCAATTTTGTATTGTTATTATAATAACAAGCACTGAACGAGATAAGCAGCTTACGTCCATTAAATTATATTGCTTTCAAATTATGGAAAAGATGGAAATAGATCGAAGCTTAGCCTGAAGTATGTTTACAATTTTCCAGAGAAATTTTATATCAACCTGCTTATTTTTCAAATGCTTTTTCCATACTAGTTTTGCCGTGAAAGATGCACATTAGCCGCAATCGCATTGATGCGGCGCGATCGATTAATTTTAAGATATTTGCCAATTAGGTACTATTAAACGCAGTAAACCACTCTGCTCCCTCCCCTGATTTCTGAAACTATTAAATATACAAATCTCTAGAAAATAGTAATAGAAAATAATACAAGGAAAATGGCGTGGCTAACTTTGTATTGCGGTTGGTAAATTAGTCTATTAGCCAAATAGTAAGAATAACAAAGTGCTGCTACCACTTTAAATTTGCATGCTGTCCATCGACAGCTGGAGAGGGCGGCTCAATTGTAACAATATTTATAAATACCTAATACCTAATAAGTACCTAACCCTTTTTCGATGCAAATTCAGATGAATTATATTTTGATTTAAAAAAACATTTACGGTGTCTGTCTGCTTGAGCTGTAGATGTCTCGCGTAAGCTTTTAGAAGGGAACCCTCGATGCCGATTCGCACTTGTCCGGTTTTTTAGGGTTCTGTGCCCATAGGGATCCCAACGGGACCCTATTAATATTACTATGCCTCCTCTGTCCGTCCGTCTGTCCGTCGTTAATAATAGGTATGCGTTATTAAGGCGGATTTACTAACAAATATAAAAAGAAAGAAAGAAAGAGAGAGAGAAAGAAAGTGAAATACGTAATAGTGAACCTCGTAAGGCCCAGTGTGCAATAGGATGTGCATCATCAAGGCAATTTAATTTGAACTGTGTTGCAATAAGAATAAGGTTTATTTTCCCATGTTCATAAACTGAAAATGGCTTTATGGAACAAACGTAATTGAACTTTATTGCCTTGCTGGTAGATTCAAAGTCCCACTCACAAAAAACTCCCTGTTTGTGGTATGATGGGCCTTACGAGGTTAAAGGGGGTCCCCATACATGAAACGTTTTATATCAACGTATTTTTATTCTTGTTGTATTGTAAAAACAGTAGAACATACAAGCATCAAATTCGGTATGATTATAGTACAGTACCCCAACGAAAATGTTAAGCAGTTTAGTCCGTTGTCATAGTAAACTCCAAACAGAACATCAAATGACACACATGACAACGACAATGACAATCACAATGACAAGGTTCTAAGTATGCTCAACATTTTTATTGGGTCACTGTACATACCCTGAAGAAAAACAAAAAATACTAAAAAATGGCCAAGTTGCGCTCGCGCTGATTCGATTCGAAATCGAATTCAAATCAGAATATAGTAATACCTACTGTGCGGCGGTACGCAACCCTGGGCGCGCGAGTCCGTCTCGCACTTGACCGGTTTTATTCAATTAGATAGGTACTAAAAATCAACTGTTTTAATTTTAACTTATTAGTAAGTTGGTATGATTATTGATTACAGAGAAAAAAATGGGTTAGACTTACCTACATACTATGTTTTCGTATATGTTTTCTAAACAAAAATCTTGACGCGTGTTCAATCAGGCGTGGGAGAGATGAATACATATTCCTGCTTCTTATATTTTTATTACTTTCACGCTTGAATAAACAAGCGGCAACTTTAGGCGTTCTATCTCTATATTCCTATATCGCTAGGTTTAAATAATATTTGCAATTTTCAAATATAAAAGAAACTGACTGGCTGACTGATCGATCAACGCACAGCCCAACCTAGGGCCTTCAAGTTTGGAGGCAATATTCATTGGATATCCTAGGGGTGCCCTAAGAAGGGAGTTTTGGAAATTAATTCCTAAGGGGGGGGAAATAATTTCAACGCGTACGAAGTTGCGTGATCATCTAGTGATTATATAAACTTTGGCAACCCTGAGGGTTAATATGGAATATCTCTCGTGGTCATTCCACCGGCTGTATTAACCCCACATTAAGTCAAACAGTGCCGCTATTGCTACTTGAGGGGATTACGGGTTATATGGTTTGTGTTTGGGTTACAGACATACCAAATTTTAAATAATGGGTCCAGTAGATACAGAGCAAATCGGCTGTGACTGACGGATAGATAGACACAAGAGCGATCCTATAACGGTTCTGTTTTTTAATTAAGAGGTACGGAACCATAGAAACATTACAAGCCGTGTGTGCGTCCGTGCGTGCGTGCGTGTGTGTATAATAGATTCCCTGCAACCACACTTTCTCAGGATATAAAAAATATTGCTGGCTGGACGCATACAATTAATTAAACTAAGCAACGTTCTATCTATATAGTTAGTATCTAAATAAAACATACATACATAATCTCACGCCTTCGTTCCCAGAGTGGGGTAGGCAGAGCTACAGAATTACAAACATCTCTAAAAACTTGTTGATAATTCTATAACCACAATTTGCACAAATAGGCTAAGATGGTTACCAGCGTATTAGTGACAGGTTGCAAGCCCACCGCCTAACAGTACTACAAGCCTTTATTCCCTTAGTCGTCTCTTACGACATCCACGGGAAGACATGGAGTGGCACTATTCTAACTCGGCAACCACACGAGGAAAATAAAAAAAAACCGTTTTTGCTAATAAAATTACTGTTTGTATAATGCTCATGTGGCAGACGATCTAAAATTCATGTAACAGCATGTATTTTGTGAAAAATAAAAAAACATTAAATTTCTTTATGGTTAGACGCGGGACCCTAGAAACGTCCAGTAAAGCCTCATCGTCGACATGACCTTAAGTACCTACGTCACGTCAGCGGAGCCGGCGGCCCAGCGGCCCACACGAGCCAATCAGGCAAATGATCCGCTCCGGGACCCCTTAGACCGGCCCTAGGGCCCAGCCTGCTCCGGTTACCAATCATTTACATATTTCTAGGTACTAGATTTATGAATGATGATGTGATATATGTTCTCATTTGTAAATTTAATGTATTGCGGTTTAAAGCATGTCATTAATTTATAAATAAGATGTTTACTTGGTTGTTAACACATTAAGCGCTAACGCTGTAGTCGGGTCTATTGTCCGTAGCAGATTTTCGCTACATAACGAAAAAATGCAACTACCACAAAGGCCGTAGCCAAGATGCAAACGCAACTAACGTTTGCTTTTCTATCACTCAAAATTTATGGGATGACATTCTCGTGCGTAGCGATAAACCACGTGGTCAATTGTCATCCCATACATTTTGTGATAGAAAAGAAAAACGTTAGTAGCGTTTGTATCTTTGCTTCGGCCCCAGCGTAGCACTCGTTCATTGGCTAGGGATGAATGTTACATTTTTTTTAATAATTTGTTTTAAATTGTAACTCGGTGGTGTACAATCACGAGTAATGTATTGTATTGTATTGTAAGAAATAGCGTAGCTATACTTTTTTTTTATAAATGGCCGTCACTTTGCTCTTGTTTTTGACTAAAACGAATTCCAAATTTGAAATTAAATACAATTTCCTCTGTAACTGTTCCATGATATCGTGAACGTTGCAGTCTTCGCTTCTATGACTGAAATAGGTACTAATGAATGAACAAATAGAAAAAAAACCATCTTTAATAGCATTAAATGTATATTTAAGTAAACGTGTAAGCTTATTATTATAATGATGATGCAACATCGACTATTTTTAAACTAATTATCTAAGGGACGGAAATAACGAATCGTTATGACATACTACTTACAGCCTACGCAATAAAAACACATAATCTTAACGTCATAGGATAAAAATATATTTTTCAGTTTCTTTATTTGCTCTCTACACCGGACTACAAAAGCTTTCTTAAAGCTCTTATACCCGGCTGACCTTTCTTTGTGTTTGTGCACGCCTAAGCTTTCTTGAGTTTCCGGTAGTGTAAAAGTTTTCTTAAATTATAGAACCTGCAACTTTATGTCATGTAAGGAATAAAGTATACGGTATTAAGGTCCAGTAAGAACGCTGTCGTTTTAATCCGATTTACAATTCTAAACCGAAGAATTAAATGCCGTTAATATTTTAACCATGAGCGTATTTTTTACACACGTAATACTGACCTGCAGGGGTACGTTTTATAAAGTACAATTTTACAGGTCTAAACTGGCAATACTGCTCAAATGGCTGGTCGTCATTGGTCGAAATGGAAACTTGTAACCTGTAAATTGTAATTTGTAGCTTTATAAAACAGGCTCCTGGAGTTTCTTGCGCCACTTCTCCGCAATCATGGTCTCGTCCGAAGCGCTAGTAGATTCACTCCATATAACTGACGTGTAAAAGAGCCCTCATCAACCTCATGTTGCCAATTTACTAAATAAATATTTTGAAATTTGCATTTTGAATATGTTCTTTGTATATGGTGTAAACACAGGTTGAAGTGACGAATTGGCGTAAACAACCTTTTAGTTATACCTTTTTGTTTTTTTTCCTTTTTCGTTGGTATTTACAGGCGAGTCTCCTTATGCAGCAGCTTTAAGTTACACAGCTTATTCTCAATGCGATTTAGATCGCTAAGTCTCTCCAATGTGGACACATCGGACGGCACGGTAGCGTCGGCCTCACTCTCGTCCAAACGCATTTCCAACGTACTAGCGTCTGCGGGTATACTACGAAGATACTTGGAAATAGAAGTGTTCCCCCGGGCTTCAGTTTTTGAAATTCTCGTCGAATTACACTTGGGTTTTGAGAGAAGTTTCGTCATGTCGTGCATTTCGTCTAGAATTTCTGGAAACAAAATGATAGATTAAGAATGCGTCTTGGCAAATTATTCTTACTAAGGAAAGAGTAGTGTGTGAGTATAATTTAAGGATTTTATTTTTTATTTTCAGCCAAATACAAGTTAACGTGTATTAAAATTGTTGAAATTAGTCAACCAATAACACTTTTGGTAGGGGCAACTATTTTTGTGATGAGCTCGAGTATTATTTCCTGGCCTGAGTTTTGGATTTTTTCTATGTAATAGGGGTGTGTCCTTGGTAAAAAAGTAATAATTCTAATTAGCACGTCGGTAAAATTATCAAAAAATATTGAACACGTATTTTTTGCTTTTTCAAATCAATCAAAATTGACAATTATAACGCGCATCAACAATGGTATAAATTGTGCCACGGCGTGACGTCACGCGAAACTTCAACGCACTTTATCTTCGTAATTTTTTGTTTAATTCACAAAGGAAAAAATAGTTGTTCAATATTTTTTGATAATGTAAAAGACGAACTAATTAGAATTTTATAGGACACTAGCCTATTTAACTATCTATGTATGTCTAGTTACTATATAAGTATGTTTATCGATGCCTAGCATCCTTATTACAAGCCTTGAGCTTAGTTTTGGCAAGGCCAATTTATTTGAGTTTTTTATTTTATTTTTCAGACATTTATTTATTTATTACTCAACATTTAATACCTGAAATCTGTAAGCTTGTCGTGTCATCGATAAGGCTCTCCTTCACAAGCATCTCGTTACTCATTTTCCCTTCCAATTGCTTCTCAGACAAATTGTAGCACTTGTTGAGGACAATTTTCCTTAACGACGCCCTATTTTTCCTCGGCGATATGTTATAAAGAATGGAGTTTTTATGCGTAGAAATCGATAGACCACCCCGATTCTTCTCCGGTTTCTCTAATTCCGACAAATTGAACATCTGATCCAACTGTACTGAGAAATTGAGCTCATTACATTTTTGAGCCTTTATCTGTTGGGCCAGTTTCTTCAAAGGGAATTTCTTAGCTGGGGTTCGGATCGTTGTTTTAGCGAAGATACTTCGAGTGACGTTGGTTATTTTCTTCGGGGAAGTTATATACGTATTGCCGTTTACGTTCATCGTGTATGTTGCGTTTTGAACTGTAGGAGGGTCTTCTATATCTGACTTAAAGAACTGATCTTGGCTGTCTTCTGGGTGAAGCAATCGGTTGATTCTGTTGACCAAGGTGTAAAGCAGTTTAAGGCGTTTGGACAGCTGTTCCAAAGATACTTCTTTGTGTTGTGTGGGTTTCTTCACGTCGTAGACGAAGTCTTCTTTCCCGCAGAGAAGATTGCTTACCACCTTGCATTCTAACAGAGCTGTGGAAGAGAATGGTAGGAAATAAAGCCAAGGCAAATCATGGCTTTTCCGAAACTTTATCGTTTTCATTTGCTGTACGAGATTTCATAGGATAAGTTGTAAATTTTGTCGATTGGATTTCTCAAAATGTTATTTTAGTTATCCCGATTTCAAGTCGCAAGAAACTGCAATAATTAAGCCACCAAATCCCCAAAAATATTTTTTTTGGTAACGAAACAGGAAAAATGTTGGTAACGTGAAAGCCCGACTTTTGGGTAACAAAAATAGTAACAAAACTGGAAGTCTACAAATTGTACCCAAAAAATTACCTTTATCTAAGTCTTTGAGTAAGGGCAGCAGCGCCGCCTGTCCGGGCAGTGCCTCCGGTTCATGCTGCCGGTACACGGCGAACAAGTCGTGCAGCACGCCGCCCAGCTCGATGACGGAACACACGCCGGCATTGTCGTAGGTGGTCTTATCAAACAATTGACGGAGGTTCTGGTGCATCAACTGTTTTGATTTCTAAAACATTTTAAATGTTTTTTATAGACCCATTTGTCCCCATTTCAGATAAATGGGGGAAAAATCTCTTTAGCTTAGCCGGAGCGAAGTAAGAGCGGGTCGCTAGTTATTTATAAAGACCTGGGGTAGTATCAAAACTTGCTTTATTCCAGGTGGAAAAATGGATAGAGCTATATGACTGCCTCATAACTATGTCCCTATTCACAGCCTGAAACTTGGTATCATTCGGTACTAAAAATTTAAGCGTTAACGTACCTCCGTGAACGCAGCCGGATCTACGATCAAAAAGATGGCGTCCCGAATATCCTGCAGCTCAGCGCGCCAGCAGGCCGCGAGCAGCTGCGCGTGCGCCCCGTGCGGGGCTACCTGCAGCGCCGGCACCAGCGCGGGCTCCAAGGCTTCCAGGCTGGCTAGACCGCTGCGCAGCGACACTATCCCTACGACATCCATGTCCTTTTTATTGAGATTATTCATTAACGCACGACGCAAAGTACGAGTTGTCCCTTTCTGTCAAAATGTCAAAGTAACAGATAAGGGCAACGCATATTTTGAGCACACTATAGGTATTTTGCGTTTATGAACTTCTTTAGGAGTTCCGTCGATTTCTCGTGGATCTTATTATCAGATTACATAACTTGTACGGGACAAAATTTAAAGTAAGTACAATCTTTGCAAACACGATTAAATGACTGTATTAATTTCAATAAAACCCAGTGAAGGTCTGACACGCAATAGTTATACAGACGATTTACCTTTCAAGCTTCGACCCTCCCCTCCCCACGAAACTGCAATAATTAAATAATTTCCGATATGTCGCCAAATCCCCGAAAACAATGTATTTGGTAACGAAACAAGAAAAAATATTGGTTACGCGAAAGGACGACTTTTGGGTAATAAAAAAGGGAAATAAAAGTAACAAAACAAAGAAGTCAAAAAATTGACACAAAGACTATACAAAAAATTACCTTTGTCTAAGTCTTTGAGTACATACCATTTATTACTTACTTTCCTGATCAGAAGAACATGACACTGCAAAAGAACCAATTTGCAGCAGCCTCTCGCTGTACAAGTCAAAGTCCATCACAAATTCACAATCATCTTCATTGCCATCATGGTGGGTACACCCTGGCTCACTGAAATGACCCCTCAACCTATCCACAGGAGACACCGTATTACTAAAACAATGCACGACTAAAGCAAGCAAAGCCGTGTTGGTGTTAGTTTCCAAAACATATAGGACGTCTTTCAAGACGTCAATGGAGACATTTACGTTGGTTGGCATGATTGGCAGTTTCAGTGAGTTGACTGTGGCAGTGAATTTGCCGTCTGTGTTTCCTTCGATTAGTTCGTTTAACAACACCTTGGCTTCGCGGAGTACCTGGAAAAACCAGATAGGCATTGGCGCATGTTGCCTAGAAACTCTTCTCCGCTTCGGACACAGATTTGGAACAGCAGTGCCTGAAGCGGGGCGTTGTTGACGTATTTACCGAAAACTGTAGCGTGCACTCTGCACCCGAAAAAGCACGCTAGAACGCTCCACTGTACGCTCCGCTGCTTCGAATTTGCAGCTTTAGGCCTCGCTCAGGTACCAGCGACGCAATTAGGGATGTGTCTAGCGGAGCGACTCAAGGCGTTTATGGCGAAGCGTAAAGGGTCTGGTGCACGATCAACTTTTAACGGCAATGTGTGGCCGGCAACTATTGCTGTCTTACTCTTATTTCGTATGTTAGAGCAAGATGCGTATAGTTGCCGGCCACACATTGCTGTGAAAATGTTGCTCGGCTAACCGGCCCTTTACGCAACCATAAACGCTCTGGTCTATATCGCCATATTTTTGATGGCCATCGCGCCGCCCAATACTTCGCGCATTGCGTCACCGTTCGCTGATCGAGGCCTGAGGTAGATCTCTAGTAATAGTAGTATTAGTGGTGGTAGGACCTTGTGCAGGGTCCGTCCGGACCGCTACCGCCATCTTATCCATTAAAACCCACCGCCAAGCAGTAGTGTTCGCATTGCTTTGTTCCGGTGTGGGGATAAGACAACCGGTGAAATTACTAGCATAGAGGCATTCCATCTTAGTCCTCAGGGTTGGCAACGCATTTGAAGTCTTAGGATTGCAGGTTTGAGATTGTAGTCTTGAGATTTCAAATATGTATGGGTCTCAGATCCCACTTAGCATCAGGTAGCCTGAGTGCTCGCGTGCCTTCTCCTTGCCATAAAAAAAAGTCCTACAAGTTTGTGCGTATACGTCACGCGTGGGTAACAGCCAGGTTTGCTGGAGACGAGGCATCTAGACCTTAGCGGGAGAATGGAATTGAAAACTATTGCGCGCAACGTACTATCTTGCAGTCGTCCTTGAAGAGCTGGCACATACTAGGTAAATCGTGTACTGAGTTTTTCGAGTACACGTCCACAATAAGACTAACGACTGCACTCAGAGTCAGTTAGGGACTAATCGAATCGTCACTTATCCTGACGATTTTTCATAGGTACACTAGTTTTAAAAAGGAACGAGTTTGGGCGGGCGACGGTTACCACATTATAAAAAAATGTAGCAAACCTACTAGGTACAATAGTAGTAGAGAGTTAGCAAATTTAGGCAAAAAATGCCTCGTCAATCAAATTGACTGCATATTAACGTATGGGAACCTAATATATCTTTTTCATACATTGATGTGCAGTCAATTTGACTCACGGGGTCACGGGGCGCTCTTGTTATATGTATAGTGTTGTGGAAACACTATACATATAACAAGCGTTCCCTAATTGTGCGTCACGACGCCCTGGGGCGACGCAAACCGGTATACTCACGTCACCAGGACATGACATAATAAGGACATGCAGGTATCTTACAACAATTATAAAACAAAAATTACATGTAAAGGTAGTTACAGTATTAAAAAGATTGGGTACCCCTGCTATAGCATACTAATTCCAAACTTTAATAATATTAGAGACGACTTACAACTTGGCAGCGAGTTTTGACTATAATCTGGTCAGAGGGCAGGCAGTATTTGCAAAGCGTCATGGCTGATAGCAGCAGCTCATCCAGGGATGTGTGCAGCTCACTCACACATTCTAACAACTGTAAATACAAAGAACATGTTCACTAAACTGTGTCTTCCTTTTGGTCAACTTCATATAGTAAATTAAATAGAAAATTTTGCCCCAGATTTACGATTTTGAGCATGCGATAAGCACCCATCCAATCTCTAAGACACAGCTATATAGCTTTATAGTAGACCTGCATAGCACATTCAAGATTTCACAAAAAAAGGAATTGAACCCCACCCAGCCTAATTAAGTTCATATAGAATTTAAAATAGTCAACAGCAGTAGAACACTCATATAGGCTAGTAAAAAAATATATAATATCAACATTATATATTTTTTTTAGGAAATAAACATAACACCTAGACTAAGTAGTAACCATTGTAATATGTTTAAAAAATGACTGACTGCTGAGTTTCTTGCGGTGTTTCTTCTCAGCAGTTTTTTGGATTGAAACAGTCACATAAAAACAAGATTTAACTATAAAAACTTAAAAAGACCTAATGTAAGAAACATTTTTTTTTTAAAACCAAGTAAGAATGTACCTACAAAAATGAATACATATGTTACAGCACCTCAGCTCACACAGTTTTGGAAAACGGTATTAAATAAGCTGATAATAACAGCCTTTATTTCTGCTATACCTAATTAAATTTGAATTACCAATCCTTTTAGTCTTTTTGTCAGTTGAAGAATTAATAAAAACTATATAAATACCTACAGCCCCACAAATGTGTGATTTAGTCTAAAATCATTTGTGAAATAAGGAAAAAGGGTGAGATATTCAAAGTTTCTGACTAAGTGCTCCATAGTGCTCCATCCTGAGCTCTACTTACATCCATTTTCCATTCAAAATATAGTCCTTCATTCTCTTTGTAGTCAGTTTTGTAAATGATCCCCGCAAGTTTGGAAAGAACCTCAAATGTGTGATCCATCCAGTTGACGAAATACATAGGGGTGGAGAACAGCGAGTCATTACAACTCTCATTAATATCTGGGTTCTGTATAATGATATCTAGTTTTTCTTCCACTAAAACAAGTCTGTTGACACACCAGGATAGTCTCTCTAGTGTAAATTGCCGGCTGTCCTGGAATAAAATCAAACTGATATTACATTTTATTTTTAATGGTTTTATAATTTATAAGTCAGTGTCCAATATGTTACTAACCTGCAACAGTATCACTTGTTCGTTCTCCAATTTAAATATATCAAACAAGTTAAGCAAACATTTCTTTATTTGACTGCAGCATAATGTAAAAACGCTCTGAACATTTGCGATATCCGCTTCTGTTTCTATATCAGCTTGCAACTGATGGCGGATTCTTAGTATTAAAGGATATATCTTACTGAAAAGAACTTCCTAAAATGGAAAACAAATAAAATTAGCAGAAATCAAGGTGCAAACACAAAGTTGTTTTACAAAGCATACCACTAAATATTTTGAAGCTGATTGGGGTTCCCGTGGAATTTGTTGTACATTCAAAAGAGTATCCATTAGTGTAGGATAGTATATCAGTTAATGATAGGATAATAAACTAACTTTAACACACAAACTTTTAGAAAACTTTATTTTAACCAAACGTTTATCCAATTCAAACTTTATGTTTGAGTGATATGACATTTGATTTGACATAGCTTAATAACGGACATTTACCACCCGATATACTGGCCCTACACATATTCGCCGAACATAGCCAATAACGTGCGGCCTGCGTACATAATGAATAAAGGCAGATTCACATTTTTTAAGTATAAAGTGCACAGGCCCGTTTCACGAAGCTATAAGTTACAAATTACAAGCGGAAGTCTCTTTCTAACTCCTTTTGCTAGAAAAAGAATTTCGCTTGTAATTTGTAACTTGTAGCTTCGTGAAACGGGCTACAGGTGACAAGTATTAAATAATTAGTAAAATTAACGTATATCTAATTCTTAACATTGACGTTGGCGGAATCATCGACAGTCTCGATGGAAGCCATAACCTACAAAATTGAATTGAATTGAACTTTAAACAGCTGTATCTTTTGAACCGTAATAGATAGCGGGTTGGTATTTTATTTCAGAATATGTATTACTAAGAAATTCATTTGTTAAAAGAATACGAAATAATAAAGGTATACAAGAAACGTTCATTTTAAACGTATTTTTATTTTTTGTTTTATCTTATCAAGGGAAAAATGTAAAAAGCGTCAACATGGTATGATTATAGTACAAACCGTTAAGAAAATTAACAAATACTAAAAAAAGTTCAAGTGTGAATTGAACTTGCGCTGATTTGATTCGAAATTGAATTCATAGTGGACTATAATAATGCCTATTGTGAGGCAGTACGGAACCCTCGGTGCGTGAGTCCAACTCACACCGATACACCTATTATTATGGGAATGTAAAAAACCTCGCCATATTCTGGAAAAGATATGAACTATCTTTTTCGTTGGTGTGTTGTGTCAACTGCCAACTGCCTTGACCTGCTTTGAAAATAGAAGTTCGAAGTTACGTTAGCTCCATCTCGGTCACTCGTCATTCGAAACTAAATGGAGAGAAAGAGAATCTCTTTCTTTTATCTGAGATGAAGCTAACTTAACTTCGAACATCGAATTTCAAAGTAGGGCCACAGCATGTTGATTTAGAAAACAATTTAAATTTTTGATTGAATATGAAGTCAAGCAGTAAAGATCACATTTTTTAAGTTTCCGTGCATGCGATTTATTTTCTGGTTTAAATAAATCTATTCTAATATTTCGAGCACGCGCTCCTCAAAAATCCACCCGCTGTTTATGGTGTTAAAAACCTTAGCTCAAACATCTCATGTTGCTACCGCTATAATGACATATGTCAATTCGTGACGTGACCCATCGCCATTGCATTCCGGAATTTTTAAAAAGCGATTTGTGGGGCTATTTACTAAAATATTACCACGAAAGTACGAAAAAATGAGTGAATTAGTATGGGGTATCAAAAACGGCGATATAGATCAAGTTAAGGACATCATAGAGAACAAGGTAGGAACTCTTACTTAGTATTGCAATTGATTGCAATCTTTGTTTTTACTTGTGATTATTAGAATCTGCATAGTCAGACGTGATGGCAAGAGAAAGCATTCGTTGCATATTAATTATTGTTTTCTGATATAACGCAATGACATTAGTTTAACTAA
This sequence comes from Acleris literana, assembly GCA_946894065.1. Classification (NCBI taxonomy): domain Eukaryota; kingdom Metazoa; phylum Arthropoda; class Insecta; order Lepidoptera; family Tortricidae; genus Acleris; species Acleris literana. The sequence goes on along the minus strand of OX335684.1, from coordinate 15,749,757 downwards.
TTTCCTCACTCTCGTGAAGTAAACAGTATTAATCATTATAATTAACTGTTGTTATTTTAATATTGTATACTCCTAAAGCCATTTGATTAGATAAAACGTTTGTGTATGTTCAATTTCAAAATCTAATGGTAGAACCACACTATTAAAATAAATAATGGCAGATGTTGACAGTGTTGACATCATTGAAATTTGAACATATTGTAATGAAATGAAATCTTTATTTGCAGAAGATAGATGTGAATGCATTGCTTGATGGTCGTGTCCCTCTTCACTACGCTGCGGATTATGGCCAAACTGCCGTTTTGAACTACTTATTGGATAAAGGAGCAGACCCCAATGTAAGACATGGTTTTTTTCTGTGGAAATGATGAATCAGCTTCTACCATATATTTTTGTTACTTGGTTGTTTTCATATTTTTTACCATTTTCATTTTAGAAATTAACTTTTTCCTTCTTTAACCTGTGGAAAGTCATGTCATATACATATGTCTTACAATATCAATCTTATTTCGAACCAGTCTTAAGTTCCAAATTAAATTTTTCTAGTATCCAACATTGGATACTGGGACGCGTGAAAGATTACCAAAGGAGACATACTGAGTGGAGTGCAGAAAATTCAAATAGTTCTAGCCATAATAGGATATGTTTGAAATATTTTTAAGCTAGGGTGATAAGTAATGGACAAGGCACCAAAAATGGACACTTGATTCTTACTTTACAGAAGAAAAGGGTTATTCATTTGTTTTGCAACAATCAATTTAGGACCGTATGAAATTTGAATTAAGAGTGAAGTGTCTATTACTGATGCCTGTTAGCTGAAAGTGTCCATTATTGGTGCCGTCACCCTATAAATTGACTAAATAAATTGGAGGTTGTGTAGTGGTAAAGCTGATGATTCTGATTTCAGATGGTTGACAAACATGGCATATCAGTAATCCTGGCAGCTATTTGGGAGGGACATACTGACTGTGTTAAGACATTATTGAAACACGTAAGTTGAATTATGAAAGCAATATTTGAAAAATAATTGGGTGCTAATGTTTATTGGGTATCAACATGACTTATGGCATGATTTTTAATTTACGTTACATGTTCTCTTGAGGAAAATGTTAGATCAAGACAAGTATTTATTAGAAATAGCTGTTATCCTTCCTCTCAGCATAACTAGAAGATAGATTAAGGTCCGACAGGGAAAGCATCTAGAAGGTCCACAAATCAAATATAGTCAAATTAAATTTTAGTATCTGAAGAAAGGGCCACTTGCACCAAAAAGTTTAGATCTACCACCCTACATTACATTCTTATTGGTTGACCAATTAGGGAAACATAGACCAGACATGTCCTCAATAAAAATGTTAACTTATCTTAGATCTTCACTATCTGATAATGATAACCTACATCCTACCTGTCAGCTCCTATATTTCATCCATTTTATCTGGAAAACAGAAACTAACCACTAAATATAAATGTGATTCAACAATATTATCTATTTTCTTGTAGATGAGAATGTTTGAAATTTATAATCAGGTGTAGGTATGCAGTGAACAAAATTATTAGATTTATTGTAAACATTTCAGGGTGCTTCTAAGAATGGCAAAACTCCGGATGGAACACCCTATATTGAAGCAGCTGAAAATGATGAAATTAAGGAGTTGCTCACATAAATGGCGGAAAAACGATTCGGGTGACTAAAAAACATGAAGTCTAAGATATTATCACTAGTTCCAATCGAACAATGAAGCGATTCCGTAACATAAACTATTTTTAAATGCATTTATTTAGATTGCGATGAATTATTTTTATAAGCTCAGCATATGTTGTTATAAAATACATATGTTTTAATTGTGCGTCCAGTTAGTATTGGTTTAGAATACAGTAGGAAGGGCCTGTTCTCTAAATTATAAAAATAAATTATTTAATGTTAAGGCATAACATATTCCATGAGGATAAAAATTAAGTAAGATGTAATTTTTTAATGCTATATCAATAAAACTACGAAAAAAAGGCAACTTTTTTTATTTATCATACAAAAATACCAAGACCTCTTAACAACTATCACTGTACTATGTTTAATCATAGTTGACTTTTCATTCACACTGCTCTAAAAGTGAAATAAATTATATACTATATTTGAATGGTACTTATGTATTAAATTAAAAGCAAGCAAATATTCAGTTTTTTTCTTCAAGTTTAGTAAGAGAATGGTTTTTTCTCTCCTTTAAAAGCTTTTAAGTGCATTGATTTTATTATAGAAGACATAAGACATAACATAACACAACCAAACATAAAAACAACATACACAAAAACCGATTTATAAATTGTTATAAATTACATTTCCCCTTTTGTACAGTAGAGATGTATCCACTTTTAAAAATGCCATAAGCTGACAGAGTGGACACATCCCTTTGTAGTTGACTTATCACTTGACTTCTATGACCAGAACAAAACGCCTTAAATATAATGATATCACACAAAATAATTATAAAACTTAATGAATTAATAAATTAAAACAATTTCTACAAATTATATAAAAATCGCATCATCTTCAGCATCACTGGTCACTCGCTGCCGTGACATATCTATAATGCCGTTATCCGACATCTGGTCGATTTTTAAATCGCAAATACAGATCGATAGAGATTCTTTTTCTCATTAATATAGCAGATTTAGTTAAAAATCGACCAGATGTCAGATAACGACATTATAGATATGTCACGGCAGCTCGGTAAACATGCAAGATCCATACAAAATAATTGACCTATTGTAATGTTAGCTGCAGAGAAAAGTAACCACTATAACTTTTTTTTATAGGTAACTTCTGTGTTGAGGGGGTTAGTTTCCCTGCAGCTGAATGTACATACATTATTATTTTCGCTATTGGTAATAAATACTTATCAGTAGACTGTTAAAACCCTTTAGGACATTTAGGCCATACCCACTAGTCTACTTGCAACAAATATAACCCGACTAGCGAAAAAATGCGTAAATTAGGTTAAGAGTGTAGCAAATGTGTTTAGCGGGTTTATTTTATACTAGAACTGTAAACCAAGAGTTAAATAAATAACATAATGTACACACTTGCTCATTTATTCGTTAATTGATGTTCCTATTCTCACAAGCCTCCACTGAAGATTACCCCAACTGACTGCTAGCACCTCGCATATTCTCATAAGTCTCATAACCTATAAATTAGCTACGTAGCAGATTAGAGGTCTCCTTGACCCGTTGTATACTTTTTGTATTTATTCTTAGCGGTTGGGCAATAGCAAGCATTTTTCTGTGCATCCAAGTAAGACTTGCACCCAAGTGTCAATGTGCCTGTGAAGAGTAACTTCGCTGCTCCTTTACAACCTGTAATCAACAGCATTATTTTTTTGAAAGTCTACTTATTATTACATTAACTGGGACTATGTTTGATGAACAGATAGCTTAAAAAATATTGTTCCTGTGGGATGGACAATGCTGATGAATTCTGGGGCAGAAGCTAGCAATTTAATATAATTTAAATATTTATTTATATAGTTTTATAGATAGACAGTCATGAAAGTTTTTTTTCTATGTATACCAATTTAAATAAAAACAAACAAGAGGATTATAGATCTAGTGAGTTATCAAATATTTATTTACTTTGCTTCAACAACGAGCTTAGCTTTCTGGATGAAACTAAGAGAAAATCAAAATGTGTTGTCATTTGTTTATTCACTATGTCTATCTGAGATGGTAACCCCCATCATTGGCTGTATAATTTAATTGAATTTCATTTCTCAGGGCTGTATTAATAAACTCATCGTGGCTGAGATGCCGTCACAAGATATGTGAAAGTAAAAATCAAGCCATAGAAAACTGTCATTGCTGACGCATCTTGAGACGAGCATTACAGTCGAAATCAGTTTATTAACACAGCCATCAGAACGCTATTTTCTGCTATAACTATGACGTTATCAGGATATCTTAAACGTTAATTATATAGGTTAGGTTAATTTTATGGCTACCAAAAAAAAAGTTAACACATTGGGCAACAAATGTCTTTTCATGAAATGAAAATTCTGCATTTGTTTGTTGAAAGGTGTTTAGATAACCAGTCTGTCTGAGATAAACTTAAAATGATTATCCCATTGAATGCCCATTCAGCAATGCATGACTGTGAATTTTTCTGGAGCAGACAAAACTTTTAGGCCATAGATAATGCATCAGCATAATTTATGATGTCATGTAGACAAATTGCATTAAGCTGTGGTACTCAAAAGGTTAAATTAGTAGAGTACTAAATTAATAGTAAAAAAATAATAGTTACCTTTAGCTATTGTATCTCCTGCAATGTTAACTGACTTATACGATTCACAATAATTGTAGAGACATTTCTTAAACTCTAAATCACACATTTCTTTGCCGCTGTTACAAGTGTCGTAGCAGATGTCATGGGTATTACAGCAATCATTCATTTGCTCCAGCGGCAAGTATTCTGAAGAAATTTTAAATCCTAGCGAGCCACAGCCATCGGATTTTGGCACATGATTTCTATTTCGTACTGGTTTCTGACCTGAAATTAACAATATTTTAAGAAATTATATTTAAACTAATCCATTCTATAATATTCAATTCAATTCATTTTTTTCTCGGAATGGCTTCTGTCCATATGGACAACTTTGCCAGTGTCACGGTTTGAGGGTAGCCTCACCTGTAGAGGTGATCGGTAAATTATTGTTTTCAATGTGTACGAGAAATAATATACTATAATATTGTTAGAAGAAGAAGAAGAGAAAGTAGATGGATCTTTGTTTTGTGGCATATGTCATTTGTGTTGCCACTATGATTTCGCCAATGTCAGGTTTAACGAAGGCACACGTTTTAACAAAGAGATAATTTGAAAGTAACTTTGTCTATTTTTTTATGATCTTTAATCTCAACGAAATTTGGAATGGAGATAGCTTGAACCCTGAGGAAGGACATAGGGTACGTTTTACCGCGAGTAGTGATAAAAATTTTCTACGCAGACAACAGCTAGTAAAATATGAATTTGTTGCGACATACACACCTCCAGGGCAAGCAAAAATGCAGTCTTCTTCTACTGCCGCATCGAACACCTCGTGTAGTGACCGGAATTTCTCAGCGACCAAGATGGTATTTCGGAATATGTCTCCAAACACCGATTCAGCAGACAATACTGCATCTTTTAAGTTTCGCAACATACTAGAGCCTACACCAGTATATGCATAAGCAACGAATGTTAATATGTAAATTAATATCTTTCGGTATGGAATGTCCATATTGAATACTCAATGAATACTAGTTTAACTAAAATCTCTAATGACGCTTTATAAATAAAGTCTGACTAGTGCCAGTAGCTTTCGTACACGCAATTTTAAATTTATTGAGAAAATGAGAAGTATTTATTTATATTCGACTGACAGACACTGTCTGCTGTCAAAAAAGCTGTTTTGGACACTAATAAAACAGCTGGAGATGGGAAACAGTGAGAAATTTCCTCATTGCGTGCGAAGAAGTGTCTATGGTATTACGAATATCCGGTAGCCATATTGTTTTAAAAAAATATTCTTTTCCGTTGTGTTCGTGAAAATGACGGGCTTTAGCAATAAGGTGAGGAGTCAAAAAATTAATAAAGTCTACTTGCTTACTATACAAAACCTCAAAATAACAAGTTTTTAGTTTGTGATATTCATATCGTACAGTTGTAATTGTGGTTTGGAGTGTAAAAATGTGAAAGCGTCAACTTTTATGTTCACACACTTTGGTACACGTGCGAGCCTTCCGCCTTCTTTTTCTTTTGTGTTCATAGTTTCTTCAAATCTTTCTAAAGCGTACTCATGCATTTCGAATGTAATCACTTGTAGCTAAGCGTTCGTTTTATAATGACAAAATTAGTTTATCAAAATTTTGAGGTTATTGGTTCGGTACGTCAGCGGTATAACCTAAGTTTTGGTGTTCCAGGCCATAGTAATCGATGGCCGCGGCCACCTGCTCGGCCGGCTGGCCGCCGTGATCGCCAAGGTCCTGTTGGAGGGCAACAAAGTTGTAGTTGTTCGTTGTGAGCAGCTCAACATCTCTGGCAACTTCTTCAGGTACTGTCATATTTCTCTTTAGCAATGCTTTTTACGAATGATTAGGATACAAACTGACCCATGATTCCGAATATTAACTGTCACGTAATTGCTTGAAATTTGATTCTATATCCACATGCGGCCGACTTTAATAATTTCAGTGTGTGATTTTAAAGTTCCAGTTTTTTTTAAATGATGTTATCTCTTGGGTAATTTGCGACTGAATGTTCTTGAACATATGTTGTCAATTATATTGTCTGATTTCCATTTCTAGTTCTCATTATGGGACTTAAGTTGTTACATTTGTAAATATTGTCATGTTGTTTGCAGGAACAAGTTGAAGTTCATGTCATTCTTGCGCAAGCGATGCAACGTGAACCCAGCTCGTGGTCCATTCCACTTCAGAGCACCCTCTAAAATCTTATGGAAGACTGTCAGAGGTAAGATGTTTGATTTCTATTCATAATTTGGTTTTTAATCAATAAGCCTGGAGTCCATGTCTGCATAACGCAATTGATATAACTAGACGACTCTAAATTGTCATCATTATATAAAGATGATGATTAAATGACTTTATTTATGTTAAGTGCTCTATGGGTTAAGAGCATTTGCAGTAGACTATCTATTCAGATTAAGTACAGGTGCATCTTATGGGTGAGGTTAAATTTCACACATAAAATAGGCCCAAGATGTTTTTACAGTATCCAGCCTGCCTTGAAAAATATGGAGTTAAATCTACAGTGACTGGATATTCAATACAATCCTTTTAAGGAGGCTTAGTAGAGCTTATTTGGAGCAAATTTGGTCATGTAGTATTAGGCCCTGGTCGAAAATTATTGGTTTCTGAGATATTGAACATATTCTTAAGTTTGGTAATTTTCCCTTATGTTGATGTAATAAAAAATCCTTAATTTCATGTTTTATTTCAGAAGTTTTACATTATTAAAATCATTATGAATCAGCAAAGTTTTTAAACCCATAAGTATTCACATAGTTGGTTTCTCCATACTAAGTGAAAAACAAAATCTTGGGACACCTTATTTTTGCCTTACTCATTGTTGATAAATTCCTTCAGTTTTAGCTTAGGGCACTCCTTGGGTTTAAAAGCCCAGCATTTAAATCGATCTATTTGTTTGGGAGCTATGAAGCCAAAGACAACATATCAAATTTATTACATGCTTGCTTAGGGGGTTCATTAAAAAGTTAAAAATAATTTAACCAATAGCTACTCTGTGAAAAAAGTGTGGTTATTGTGAAAATCAACTCATTTATTTATTTCAAATTTGCTCTCGTGGTATTCAAGGTGTTACAGTATCACAGTATGTAAGACCCTGTTAGAGTATTGCAAAAAATATGTACTTGTAAAAAATTCTATATTCAGATGTTAGCCATGGGTTTAAAGATAATATAAGTTATGCTAACCTAGGGTTTCATCCGCCATAAATTCTTTCCAATAGTAATAATAACATTTATAAAAAAAATATGTTTTTAGTTTGTTATAAAATAATTTTTTCAGTAGTAACTTGTTATATATTTTAATACCTACATCTGTTATGTTTTCTTACAGCTACTTGAGAATTTAAGAATCTGTTGAATTGATAAGAGTAATATGGCATAAATAAGGGTTATGTTTTGAGCCTGGTTGCTAATGTTGCTACTGACATTGCCTATGAATCTATCAGTTTAATGTTTGAACTTATCGCTAGGCTAGAATTTTATTAAACTGTGTTGTGTTAACCAACATTATTGTTATATGTGTGAATTTCAGTAAATCCTTTCTTAATGTGCCCTCCTTATGTCACAACAGTTCTGGCAAAAGATTTGACCATACCAGAAATGATTATTCAATATCATACCTACATTATTTGACTAAGTCAATGATAAGACTAGACTTATGACGCTCTCCTCCTACCAAACATCTCCACCGTGTAACCGATCAGTGGTAAACAGAGTGGTTGTTGCAGGAATGATCCCGCACAAGACGGAGCGCGGGAAGGACGCCCTGAGGCGCCTGCGCTCGTACGACGGCTGCCCGCCGCCCTACGACAACCGTCGCCGTGTCGTCGTGCCCGCGGCGCTGCGCGTCTTCTGCTTAAAGCCCGGCCGCAAGGTTAGCCATGTCTTAATGTGTAAAACGCAATCCATTTTCACGTTTGTCTTAACGCATCGTGAGTCTGTATTATAGTTTATCCTATACTGGTTATCAGCTGGGTCAGTTTTGCAAAAGTACCAGTGGTTAGGTTAGGGTTGTTTTATAACACTGGAAAGTTTTATAATTCAGGCTGAAATGGCTTTAGGAAAAACAAAATTTTAGACTAACGGCGCATTGGGACAAATGACGATTACTCATTCCAATATAAAACCCAATCTATAATAGATCTTGGATTCACTTTGATCCTGTAGGAGATTGTGTTTCTTCACTGTTTTTCTTCATCATAAGAGCATTGGTTAACACTGGAAGCACCTTAGTATAACTCATTGGTTGGTACTTTGTGATCATCAGTTGACACATTAATTTGACCACCAACACTTTAGTTTTTCAGGTCGGTCATGTGCCATCAGCAAAATAGAATCATGAGCCTGAACTGTCATTTTGTTTGTCAATTTATATGATTTGACTGATTTATAACGTCACTACTGACAGTTCTATGGTAGGTTAGGGTTTCAGTTTGGTGATTGTATAAATACAACAAGTGTAAGTTAAAGATTGACTTGTATAATATATAGGTATAATAGCGACGGGCCGATTGTGGTTTTTGTCAACTAGATGACTAGGCTGTTTCAAATAGGCCGATAAGTCGGCCGACGCAGCGGCGTGAATAGGAACGCATACGGATTGTCAGGCAAATGCTTGACATAAATCAAGAAATAACAAGAAAACAATTTAATTCCATGATGTTTTTACTTGGGTAATTTGCGACTGAAAGCAAAGCTAATGTTGTCACCATAAAGTATTCTGAGAGCCAATATCTTCCTGGTTTTTCCCATTATTTGCTCAAACTTTAGCTTTCATATTATTATTATTTTTCAGTATTGTCACGTAGGCCGCCTTTCACACGAGGTCGGCTGGAAGTACCGTGAGGTTGTCCGCAAATTGGAGGACAAGAGGAAGTTCAAGGCTGTCCACAAAGTCGCCTACGAGAGGAAACTTAAGGTAGTACCTGCGCCTGACCACCTTCTCATGGTTCTTGGTAGCGAAATTGCTCATTCCTGATATCCTAGCATTTTAAAATGCCAGATTTTCAATATACTAAATTCCAACACTATCTCACATATACAGTCTCAATGCTGTTTGGCGTATAACTTCACCCATATTACCATTATTTTGTATTGGTACTATTGTGATAGACCATCACTACACCTGCTATACAATCGCATTCATTCAATTCCCCCCGACTCTTTGTAGTCCGAAATAGTCTTGTGTTAGCAGTCATGCTGAATCAATACAGTCTCGGGTTTGCATCGATACAGAAGCGTCGCTTACCGTCAAAAAACTATCAGAAGTGATGCAGTCACGCAACTGTTTTAATTCCACCCGAAATTTCCAATTTGGGATTTCTAAAATAAACAAGCGAAAGTCGTCCCAAAGTTTTTCAATGATGATTCTTTACCTACATTATTTGATGTGTTATGAAAATACACTATATCTGATGCAGCACACTCAAATTACCAACACAAACATTAAGAGTTTTCGGCTAACCACGTTGTTATTGTTCACAGAAAATCACCAAGGATGCTGGCTCCAAGGTGGCGAAGGCGACGGCGCCGTTCACGACGCTCATCCAATCCTATGGATACAATTAGGATTAAGAGAATTTTACAAAAATAAACCTTTGGTTGCCCAAGCTCTTGTTTTACTACAAAAAACTATTCTATCCTCATAAACCAATAGGCGGGATCTCAAATTCAAGTACCAAAGCAAATTCAATGCTTTCCCGTCCCGTTGATCAGGAAATGTGTCAAAACTCAGTATGTTCAGATGAACTCATAAATAGTAATAATAATAATAATTAAATATATATATATATATATATAATATATATACACATACTCAATCATGACGGTGCAAAACAACCACATAGTTTTGATACATTCTCCTACAGAAACCGTGTCCCCTAGACAATAATTATACCTACAATGTTTACATATTTCTCTCACTAAGCTATTACTAAGTTATTTAGGTGTTTAATTTAGGCCAAGCATTTTTATCTGTTAGATAGTCCTCGACCCTATACTAAGCTTTCGACATCAACGACTTTTTCAAGTAGTTTTAAGTGCTGGAAATGATAACTTTAAAACTTCGTCAGGTTACTATTGGAGCTATCGGATATACTGCCATATTATTGTCTAAGCAGTATTAGTGTTGGCAATCAAACTTCCGCCCTGCGTCGCTATTGGCTACCGCACTCGCAATCGCGATCGGCTTCAAAGCAGAACAATTGTTTTCATTTTGTATGCAGACAAGCCTTCGATTTTCAAAATGAAAACGACTCGGCTTCTGAATTTTACTTTCATTGACGCATTCAGTTTAATTGGCAGGGCTCGTATCGCTGTTGTTGATTGAGAATTCTAAAATGGCTAGCCAAATTAACCTTTTCAACGCCACAGTCGGCTCTGGCCGTCAACTAAAAGTCGTGCCACGGACGCCACGTCGGCTACAGCCAACAAGAGTTCAAGATTAAAAGAGACTTTGTTTGGTAGCAATAAGGTGTAATTTGCATAGCATAGCAAACGTGGGTGGCACATTTTATATTCGACGTATGGCGTTCAAAAGGTTAAAAAAATTGTACTTAGAACCTTGTCATTGTCAATTGTATAATGGTCAATTTCAAGTTTATTTTTTGTACTTGTCACATGAATGCTCAACATTATAATATAATATAATACCTTTGTTGTAGAATGTCAGATTGACTTTGGACCTAAGGTGGGTCCCAAATTTAATCTCGTGACTGTATGTCAACCCTTATGACAAACACGAGTATAAGGGCTTGTTTACGGAGATGCGGGGCACCGCGCGTAGCGTTGGGCGGCGCGGTCTGGACTAAATTCAAACATGGCGTTGCATGAAAGATTACCGAGAAGCGATTTTACACAGGATTCAATCAAATACAGCGATATTACTACTTGCTCAGCGTCGCAAGCGTTAATAACGGCGGTACCCGCCATTGCGCCCGAGACAACGCTACTCTCGCTTGGCGCCCCGCATCTTAATAAACAATGGACCCGATAATTTAGACGGCAGATTTAACAAGTGCTATTCCAGAATGTCAATACAATATTGAAATGACCGCCTAAAATAAGAAGCGTCAGATTCAAATTAGCGTTGTCATTTGATTATGACAGCTGCTGTTTTAGCGACACCTAAATAAAATTAGGAAGTTTAGAGGCCACTGTAGAATCGGGTCCAATATCGTACATTTTTCTCTGTCACAGTAAAGAGAACAGTAGATCGTCTTCAAACAAAGGTACATCGCGCGGCTTGCGGCTGTGGGCGGGGCCTGTGGCGGGGCGAACCAATACGAAACGAGCTATCGAGCGACAATGTCGCTGCCGAAAACGCTTAAATATTGTTCTGTATACGGATGTCTAAACCTAGCTTAGGTAGGTAAAACTATATCCAGATTTAATAAAAGGTATTTCGTACCGGCCTGCCTATAGTATACCTAGGTGAAATAAATACGTATAAGTAGGTAATTTAAGTTATTGAGTGTGACGTGACAGGTAACATGTGACGACGTGGATGGCCTAGGTAGTTGGTAGTGACTAAGTAAGTAGTGACCTTGCTTACGAAGCTAGCGGTCCTGGGTTCGATTCCTGGTCAGGGCAAATATTCGTGTGATGAGTGCGAGTAGGTATTTTTTGTTTCTGAGTCTTGGGCGTTTTATATGTACCTATGTAGTCATATTAAGTATGCGTTTTTCACTACATAAGTATGCTTATCGTTGCCTAGTACCCAAAGCACAAGCCTAGAACCAAAGCGAGCGGCCAATGCTCTAAGGAAGCCGCGCGGCGGCGGCGCGTGCCGCCAATAATAGGTACCTAAGTACTCAAAGGAAGCCGCCTTGCGCGAAAGCGGTATTATCAAAAGGTCGAAAAGGAATTTACATATCACGTCACATACCTATAAATATAATTATTATTTAGTGTCAACAGATAAAAAGTATGTAAGTAAAATAATTTAAATTTGGTACTTAGGTACCTAACAATATTTATACTTACTTTAGGTTTGTGTAATTTATGAAAATTAACATGATTATAAATCACAGTATGGCCAAGTAGGTGACTAAAATTTAAAAACATGTTTGGACAACCCTGACCTGACCCTGCCCGAGTGGCAATAGGTATCAGAATCTCCTAAAGGGCCGGAGTGGAGCTACTTTTCTATTTATACTATGTCTCTGTGAACGTACAAAACGCCCGACGTGCCGCGTGACGTTAAGCCGCACGCCACCCGCCGCCCCGCGTCTCCATAAACAAGCCCTTAGGCTGCGGCTCCACTGAGGCAGAGACGAGCGGAGCGGGGCGGAGCTGTGCCAATATTAACCAATAGAATATAAACTAACGTAATTGGTTAAAATTGGCACAGCTCCGCTCCGCTCCTCTCGTCTCTGCCTCAGTGGAGCCGCACGCTTATGGTGTAAAAGATGATCTAATGATGTTGTCTTAAGGTGGAATCAAGATCGCAGCTATAGCTACCGAGAGTCAATTAGATTGGTGTTGATTAGCAGCTGGTAAGAAATTATATTCTAAAACGTGCTGGGAAACGGTGGCTTTTCTGTTCAAAAACAAAGACTCAAAGCTAGCCTCGTCTTCTAACTAGGAGTAAAATAAACGTAAGTACCTAGGTATATAGTAATACTCTGCAGAAACCGGGACTACCTTTTTACCACCTCGTCAGGCAATGCCCTATTTTCCGGGCCTCTACAATAATGTATTATGGCAGGTATATAAAAGGTAAATAGATTACCATGAGTTACAATTACCGTACTCGCTAGCGAGTCGAATGCTCTGTCTCTCGCACTCTATAAGAAAACTGCGAGGTCTGCAAGGGATAGAGCATTCGACTCGCTAGCGAGTACGGTAATTGTAACTCACGGTAAGGGTAAAGTTCAAGAAATATATAACTTGCAGGTTAGTAGGCCGGAGAGGTGAGGAGGCCAAGTAGGTACACCGGTAAATTTATGTTAACTATTTTTTTTCTAAAGAGGAAGTTACAAAAAATGGACTGCGTTCTTTTTGTTTCAGATGTAGGAAAAAAATACGTTGATTGGGACCATAATTTTGGTCATTAAAAATGATTCTTGACATGTTTCCAATTAAAAAATATGGATCCATTTCGTTACCAAAATCCAATACATATTTCGGTAACGAAACGGACATGTTTTTATTTATACATATTATATAATTAACTTAGTTCGTTCAATTGGTAAGTGTCATTCCGGTTTAAATCTTGCAAGTCAACTTTGAACCACTTGTGGTATCGTAATAGACTGAAATTTGAAATACATCACATCACGCACGGCAATGGGGATCAAGGTATCTAAAAACCTGTTTTTTTTTCACTTGTATTCGATTTTTTATGAGAATTTGATTTATATGATAAATAAGGAGGGCGATTGTTATTTAAAAATAAAAGCGATAAATTACTTATCTGACGAAATCTTAAGACATCCGAGTCACGAGCCTAGTGAAGATATAATGTTTAATAGCTATTTGGAAACAGATATACATTTTTAGTGAACATGTTGTTGTGTGGTTTTTTGGATAAATAACTTGACAAAATATAGGGCTGAAATAAAAGAAATATAAATCCAATACTTCGCTGCGCTGCTTAAATACAAAAACACCACAAATCAAATATAAAATATAGTTTGATTTGAAACTTAAAGTAAATACCTACCTAGCATTCCGAATTTAAATGCAACAGAAACACATTTTGATTTGTGTCGCTTTTGTATTTAAGCAACGACTTAGTGAGCTGACCATACACTTAATTACCATTTATAAGGGTCCATAGTAACTACAAATTATACGGTATACTTATGCTATAAATAACTAATTTTAATTTCCTTGCCTAGGGGGAAATTTGGTTAATAGACAGTTTATGCTCCTGAGATGGATAGGTATAGGGTAATTTTTACCCTTATTTTAGAGGAAATAAGGGACTTACTTGACTGACAGATGGACGGACAGCAAATCAGTAGGCAAAGTGATTAATAAAATACCCGTCTCTTTTCGTACTTTTAATATTTCACCTACTTTGTAAATACAATGTAGGTAAGTATCCCGCATTGACGTCACACGGATTAAATTTATAGGATCCCATTTGTTGGTTGAGAAGGTTTAATCTGATAATTATTTCACGCGCGGCGTCATTTTCTCGCAGCTGCGGCCGGCGATAACAAGCGACTCGGCGGCAGTGGTCTTGATACTTGCTCTGGCATCCAATAAAATACGAAAAAACTATTAAATACCTACCATACAACCAAAAAAAACTATTTAATTTAATTTATTTAGTGATTGTTTAATTTGAACTTTGTACCTATTAAGAAAACAGCAATAAACTACTGTAGGTATGGGTCTGTTAATGTTAATAGGACTAAGCATAAGCTTAATTAAATAATAGATAATTTTGTAAGGCCGTTTATTTTTAAATTAAAATAAAATACTTACAAAATAAAGTTCTACTTGCGATATGGTCCTACATATTGAAGTTAGTGTCATGAACGATCAAATAGATCCTAACCTAATATTGTAAATGTGAATGGAATTCTCTAGGAATTAGCTGAATGGAATTGAGGAAAATATGGCATACGTTGGACCTTTGCGCCCGGATCGCTACCACCATTTATCTACCGTCAAGCAGCAGTGTTTGCATTTTGTTTTCGGGTGTGAGAATAAGATAACCGGTGAAATGACAAGTTAGAGGCGAGTCTCAGGATTGGCAACGCATTTAGAGTCTTAGGATTGCAATCGTGAGGTTGTAGTCATGAGACATTAAATTTGTATTGGCCTCAGATCCCAGTTACTAGGTAGTCTGTGCTCGTGTGCCTTGTCGTGCCGTGAAAAAAAAGATATCGGCGGCGGGTAAATCGCTATAGTTAGGTAGGTATGCATAAAATTGTGAGTATGTAATTGAAATATATTGAATTAAAACTAAAATAAACTTACTTACCGGTTAAGAATCCTTCTAAATCTCATTGCATTATATTTTAATAACATTTGCCGTTCAAACACCACATTGGCAGCCATTGTAAGCTCCATGACGACCAAGATTATTTAAACCACTGCCCGAAGTGTCCTTTTGTCATTTTCGTATCGTGTGGGCGGGTATTGAAAATTGAATGCACTCTAGCGCCTAATAGATATTCAGCCCAACGGCTGCGTTCCTAGCAGTATAAAAGGAAGCAGCATCCTTACCAAAGCCAGTACGAAGACAGCCTTCCAAGGAGTACTTCTACTACTTACATTGCGAAGAAAGGAATCCACATAAAAAGGGCTACAGTGACTATGCATAACTGGCGTTTTCTGCTCCTTGCCTTTGTTGCGGTACTCCAGCCGATTACTTCATACGCCGAAGGCCTGGTTGATGGCAGGCAGCAGCGCTGTAACTTGCGGACGGCATCCCTGCGACGTGACCCAGGTCTCCCTTTTCATGGAACGCATCGTTTTACCAAGCCTCTGGATGCCCGCTGCTTAAGTGAAAGGGACGTCCGCGCAGTCCGCCGTAATGAATTGAGAGAGGATCTTCGATCCATAAAAACTCCTGAACGGCGGCTCGTCGACACCCTGGAAAGTCGTGGAAAGACGTCAAGACTTGGAAGCACACAAGCCGAGAACCGTCTCGCCATAGACAATATCATTCTGCGTCGCGAAACTCGGGCTCAATTCAGATCTGAGGATCGCAACCACCGCAACCGAGAAATTGAAAGTGATCGCCTGTCTATCGCATCAGATAGTCGGCGTAACAGACTTGAAAAGAGTCGTCACTCGAACAAGTTGGAAGATGAAATCAGGATCAACAGCCGCCGCTCTATCGCGTCCAGAACGTCGATGGAATCTCGGCGAGACACGGAAAGGTACCGAGACAGTTCAAAATTGCAACGAGCTCAAGAAATTCGGGTAACACGCGCTGTATCCGAGCGGGCGAGGGATGACCTAGCAGTTTCCAGTCGTCGAGAAAGGGAAAGGGTTCGGGAGATGCGTCGTGCTGAATTTAGGATTCAACAGGAGCGCAATGGCGAACGTCAAATCTTGAATCGACGCTCCAGGGATACAGAACCAAGAAGTTCGTCATTTTCAAGCGTTAGGGTATACAGAGCTTACAACAATGAAGATTCGCGTAGAGACACGCAGTCTCTTGGTCGGGATGAGCGCCTAAATACTAGATCTCGGCGATCAATTGATAGAAAGCCTCAACTTGACAGTAGACTTACTTCTCAAGACCGGGTTTCAGCCGAACAGAAAATGATGCGTGATTCTTCTCAACGGAGCGAACACAGACGAGTTTTAGGTGAAAGGGACGCTCGACAATTAGGTCGTCAACGATTCGTAGAAGAAAGAAGCGCTGAATGGGATAGAGATACTAGACTAACTAAAGCAACACGGTTCGAAGCAAATCGCGTTTCTCGGAATCTTCGTACCGATGCTTTATTGGAGCAGCGTGCACGATCAGCAGAAAACCGGAGAAATGCAAGAGATATTCGAAATATGGAACTGAATTTCCGATCTGGTGAACGTTCCATCGAAAATCAAAGAGCGTATCGACTGGCTGATCGTGAAAGCGTTACCGAAAATCGAAGAGAAATTCGTAATATTAATAGAGAATCTCGAGTAGTAACGCAAAATCGTGCTGCCGATAGCAATAGGAAAGTCCATAACATTGTAAGGGAATCCCGTGAAATTAGAGATGAAGCTGATAAAGATAACGAGTCCCGCGCATTTAATCGTGCAAGATCAACTGAACGTCGCATGACTGGACAAGATTCTGAAAGAGTTTCTAGAATATTGACAGCAAGACGTGACGCACAAAATCAAAAGGAAATCCGTAATAAAGAAAGAGATGCACGCGTATTAGGGCGCGAACGAGCCGAAATCAACCGCAATGTTGATCAAGACTCGAGGATATTTGGTCGCGATCGTACCACAGAAAGAAATCTCCGAATGAACCTTGTTGATGTCCGCTCAGCCCACAAAGAGAGATCTTTGGAAAACCAGCGAAATTCTCGAAATGCTGAATTCCAGAGAGTTCGAGCAGAACGGAGTACCCGGAGAGATATCCGAAATATTGAAAGGGTAACTGCTTCCCTTCAACGTGTGAACCACCTGGATACCAGAGACAATGTAAGAGAATCACGGTCAATAGAAAAGAGGGCATCATCCGAAACTCGAGCCAACCGGGACTCCCAAAAGGAATTCCGCACAGCTACACTAGGCCGTCGAGATAGCCGAAACGATGAAAGACAATCGCGACAGATTGGAAATAAAGTCAAAATTGATAGTCTAAGAACCACTCGTTTTATTGATAGAGATTCAGCACGACGCGAAAGATCAGCAGAAAGCCGAAGAGACGTTAGGCAAGTTCAACTTCCACAAGTAACGGTTAATAGACGCGAACGAGCTGCTGAAAACCGGGCGATCAGAAATATTGACAGAGATACATTCCGTACTGTGAAAGCTAGAACAGAATCACGGGTAGATACAGAGAACGTTCGTGATTACCACCTAAAAGAACGCGAAAATTCCAGAGTCGCAGAACGTCTGAATATGCGTGATGCCAGAGGTAGCCGTTCGGTCCGATCAAATATCGAGGCTCGACGCAACTCTGAGAGAAACAACTTCGAAATGGAGCGTAGGGAAGCAGAATCTCGCTACCGATTCAACGCAGAGCTTGCTAGAAAACGCGACTTCCTCAACACGATTCAAAACGCGCAGGCCGAAAATGAAACCTCTTCAATGAACTGGCAGTATCTCGTTTACACGTTGCAAGGGCTTTACATTTGCGGAATCCTGTCACAGCTCATGAACGAGAGGACTACTGGCAAGAAACCCAGGTAAGTGTCAAAAACAATTCGACACGTTAACACTTACTGCCAAGAACTCAGATTTTCATACAAAATGGACTCGCCTAGGGCGTTGGTGGTTTAATTAAAGTCCAAACTATTTCAAACCCAAACGCCCTTGTTTTATGGTATTTGGTAAAAAATAGTCTTGATATATGTCCCCAAAAAACATGTTACCGTCACTTTTGTTACTGTTAAATGTATCATTTGGCTTTTGGTAACAAACAATTTTTTTTCTCTAATTGACAAAGAAAATGGGTCCTATTGAGACACTTTTACAAGAAACCTTATATTCTCAGAAATTGGGTCATAAATAGATTGTCACATATTTAATCAACTATTTAAATCTGATTCTAAGCAGAAATAAGCGAATAGTTCCCATTCTGAGAAACCAAGGCCAAAGTGCTCATTTAACTTTGTCTCCCCAAACTCTTAACCTAATTCTATTACTAATCAGCCTACCATATACTTATTAATCTAGATCTTCATTTCAGGGCGCTTTCCTGGTATTCAACGCCTCAGCATCTCATCAAAGTGGACTAGACAAGAAACGATAAAGGAGCTAGTTGTAATTTTAAAGTTATGTAGCTGACTCAGCATTACGCGTTCGTAGTTTCAAATTGATGTATTCAAAATTAATGTATTGTGTAGAGAAAAATAAATATATTGTCCTGTTACTAGATATTTTGAGTTTTATTGAATGGGTTAATCAACTTCTTTTAACCTTGAAACAACTTCGACCAACAAGATTTTGTCCGGTAACACAAGCGAACATTTTTAAAATAGTTAGAAAACGTATTCTATAGAAAACTTTTAGTACAGCTTAGTATTCCTTTTTTAAACTGTTTTAAGTAGAAAAAGCATTTAAAAAGAATGCAGCTTCTATTTAAGTATACATTGATGTAAAAGTTAATCGTACAGTAAGTCGGTAACGCATGAGACAAATTGTGTGTGTCCAAAACTTGATTCACCCGGATACCTAAGGAGCCTGAATGAACACAACATTTGGGAATTGTATTCATTTATTATTCTTAACGCGAGATTAAATCTTAAAAGTTTGTTCATGAAAGGAGACCTAAAAATCTACTGTGTCCGACTTTTTCTTATGCTGTCCCTCATACCAAGCCTTTGAAATCATTCTCTTCATTTCATCGTCTCCAGTTTCGTACCTGTAAAAAATAGACACATTTACAAATACTGAATGTAATTTAAACCTTATGATCTATGTCCAAAAAGAAAGCAGGCTTATACATGTTCAACTTGCATGTCGCTACATCACACTACCAGGGCATGGAAGGACAATGTTGTGCATACTTAGAACCTTGTCATCTACAATGACTGACCGACATTCATGACTGACACTGCATACACAGTATAAACAATCAAAGGTATATCGCGCGGTTTGCATGTGTGCGTGGCTCGACCGTGCGCGCCGCGCACTACCACAAAACAACTCAACAAGACGCACCAACTCGGTTTAGTCGGTGTCGCGCTGTCGACGGCATTCGGTTACTTGGGTATTAAGTATCGAGCGATGCGCATCGACGCAACCCTAGCGACCGAGCGGGAATAGGTAACAGAAACTACTAAAAGGCTGAGCTACTTTTCTATTTATACTAGGGACTTAACATTTTAAAGGATGAAATATATTAATAAATAAAGTTTGAGACCCTATTTTCGAACACTACACTAGATATTCTATGTTTAACATTTACTAGGGATGCAACGATTACGAAGCAGTGCATTGTTTTGGATCTGTAATGGTAATATTTTTAAATAACAATTCGTGATCATAATGGCCGAATCGTTGCATCCCCAAAAGCTAAAATGACAAGGTCCTAAAATGGTTAACACTTTCATATGATGGGAAAGTCTTCTAGATCCCTAATTACCATAGAATTACAGTAGCGGCAAAAAATCTATCATATTTGTACTTACATCCCATATGATTACCTACAAATGTGACTCACCAAAATTGACAACCAACCAAGAACTAGTTGACCAATTGTACTGCTATTATTCAATTCGTTAGCTGATTAAATAAGGTTCAAAATGGTATCTAACAAATGTTTGTACATATCGTAGTTTAAAAAAGTTTAGTATTTTAAAAACCATTGCCAACACGTTCATACTAAATTTACGAGATTTGTATGAATGCGTCTGCGATGGGTTTTCAAATACTAAACTTTTTTAAACTACGATATGTAGAAACATTTTTTTAATAGCAGTACAATTGGTTCACTAATTCTTATTTATTTATTTATTAAAATTTATTAACGAAAACAATTAAAATATATCAATAGAACATTGTCCCACAAAACTGTTTACACAGTTTAACTGCGGGATCATTGAGTCTCTTTACTAGGATATAACTTTACTTAAAAAATAATTATAAATTTATATAATACTAACAAAATAATTGAACATTCTTCTTTTAAACTTTGCCTTATTGGCCTCTAATCTAACATCTAATGTCTTGATTGGTTGTCAATTTTGGTGAGTCACATTTGTAGTAATCGTATGGGATGTAAGTGATAGATTTTTTGCCGCTACTGTATTATGAAATATAAAAAATATAAGAAAAAAAAACATCATACATGTTCTTCATAAGACCCATGATGGACTCCTGAGGATCCCTCTTATTCATCATGTCCTCATCAGGTTTGAAGCGGTTCTTGTGCTGGTCGTCACTTTTCTTATCCATTTCTGTCATGTGGGACCACTTAATATTCGGATTGGCTTTTAGAAGGAAGATTACCACCATGTCTGAAAATAG
This sequence comes from Acleris literana, assembly GCA_946894065.1. Taxonomy (NCBI): domain Eukaryota; kingdom Metazoa; phylum Arthropoda; class Insecta; order Lepidoptera; family Tortricidae; genus Acleris; species Acleris literana. The sequence goes on along the minus strand of OX335684.1, from coordinate 15,728,860 downwards.
AAGTAGGATGCATAAAAGGGAATGTCATATGATAGAAAAACAGTGTAAAAGAGGTAGATAAATAGTTTTTTTTTTAATAAATGATTTTCCCCTTCTATATGACATGATGAGATAATCTAAGTGTAAGTTGATTGTTTGATAAAAATTGAACGCCGAACGACGATATGCCATCTTGCCGTCAATAACTGTTCATATTGTACCTACCAGTCTTCTGCTTCCAATGGCAGTCCTTAACGACGATTGGCTCCAGCAGTTTGTTGATGATGAGTATGTAGTCTTTGCCCTCCAAGTCGTCCACATGTAGTTCCATGCAGCGCTCTGTAAGCTTGCAGTAAACATTCTCTTTCGGAACGTTATGTACGTTCTTCAGGGTGACAAACACTTTAACATATTTTTCAGACTGATCCCAGCCTGTAATTAAAAAAATTAATTATAGATTAAGTGCTAATGGTATGGTACAGTCAATAACAATATTTTTTGTATTTTTCAAGTAATGGCTTTCACTTCTTGCTATTTTGGTAAGGTGTATTTTGCCAATTTCGAGTTGTAGACATATGGCACGTGACGAGAATGTTCGGTAATAACAATATTGTATTAGCATTAAGACTTAAAAATATTTGACATGTCTCTATTACAAGATCCATTACTAGACTGTGTCAAGACATATTTAGATAATATATTCTCATTACAAGGAACTTGTCTACTTGGGTTTGGCATAAAACACATTATACATTCAGAAACACTAGATAATTATTATAAAAAACAATCACACCATTTTTAAACCAGGTAGTGTTATTCAGTTGCTGTTCAGAATGAATTTGACATGTTTACATTTCGTGTGGCGGGCCAGCAAATACGACTTATAATCTACAAGAATTGGAAAGTATATGCATTACCATATCCATTTATTTTGGTTTGATATCGTTTTGGTGCAATGACAGATGAGGAGGCAGCTGCTTCTGTGGTGGCCCCAGGCTGCTGAGCTTTCTCTTCTTTTTCTTTCAGACTGACCCATTCTGTCTCAAGCTTTCGGATTTCCAGGGACAGTATATCTTGAACTCTTTTGCGTTTGGATTGCTTAACCAACTCGCTAAGTTCATCAATATCACTTCGCAGCTGTAGAAATTTGTATAAATCATTGTAATAAAGGTCAAAGACCGTATAGACTTAATTGAATAGCAAATGTTTATTTTTTACTAGTACACGCACTACTTACCTCGTTGAGCTTTGCAGACATCGTGATTTATTTATCTACCTTATTGAAAAAAGAGCACAATAGTTGATACTTTAAAGTGTATATACTAGAAAACAATTATTCGAAGGTACTGGAAGAAACGGGAAGATACCGAATGAGGGAATGAGGTACCTAACCGGAATTAAATCTGCGAAATTGCGAATCAATCAATCAAGTTCCAAAAGCAATGCGGGCACAGATTATAACAGCAGAGTCAAGAGTAAGTTTAAGGGCCGGTACAGACGGACTGCATTTGAACTGCAAGGTTAACCCAGCTGCAAAATTGCAGTTCGAGGACAGTTCTGATGAAGTTTATGTAACTGCATCAAAACTGCAAACCAACTGCGCAGTCTGCTGGCAGTTGGCGTGCAGTCTATCTAAGCGGACTGCGTATAGGTCTACCATAATCTCATGAAAAATTTACAAGTAAAAAGAAGTCGATTTTTATATGGCAATGTTGCCTTACGCCTGTCAATTCAAATTTTACCGCTTGTCAGGGTTTGTTATGGTTTGTTATTTTTACACAAATATAACGTTATTTATCAAAAATATCATTAATCATGTGTAGGTACTGTAAAATTTGTGAGGAAGAAGATGTGAATCAAACACAATCTTTGATTTAGTGTCGTGTTTATAAAAGACTAGTAAATGTAGTCAAATAATATTGATACTTTAAGGTCCGCTGTACATTTGCAGGAACTTTACTTATCACCCCATTTAGCTTTTATATCTGACACGCAAAAGTCTATTTAGTACCCTTAGGCCCGCTTGCACGTGAATGTTAACCCTAGGTTAACCCCGGGTTCAAGTTCAATTCTTTGATATATGGCTTCTGTCCAGTGGGACAATTCTGCCAGTGTCAAGGTTGGAAGTTACACGTGATCGGTGTAAATGATATCAAAAAAAAATCTTAAGTCGACGTTGTATGGTGATCCTCTAGCCTCCGTGAAGCGATGTAACTTTACGAAGACCAGATGGGATTTTCTTGGAGCAATCCTTCCAAAGGCGAAACGTGTTTGGAAGGATTGCTAACAGGTTAATTTGTTAAAATTGACAGTTCTTATATGAATCTGACATTCTTTAATATTTTAACCTGGGGTAACTTAGGGTTAAATTTACGTGCAAGCGGGCCTTAATAATTAGGTGCCATTTAGTTCTAGGATTACCCATTGCCACTATATGGCGAATCGTGGCGGTGCGGCATGGTTTTCATGATATTTTTATGAGGAATAAATAAAAAGAAATATCTCGCGCCTCCTCAGAATACGACATTGATTTACGTTAAAGTTGCATAACATAGTCGCTTACCTAACAATACCGCGTAAGTCAATGATTGAACGCGAATTAAGAGTTAATTTAATATAATACAAACTTCAATTTTGACCTGTACGGTATTGTTAACTAAGCGACGATACGTCATCGAATTTTTGAAGTAATTCAGATATTCGTAATTAAATCATGAGTTTTACTAGAACGTCAAAATAAATCTCTATGCAGTACGTAATCTGGTTTATCGATAAACATGATTTCTACCACCATCACTATAACAGCTGACAATCCGCCATTTTATGCGCCATAAACGTCAAAAACTGGCACGTTTTTTTTAGTAGGTATTTCGGGTCCTTTAGTTTCTATAAAGATAAAGATAAAAAAGATAAAAGAAATTTATTCAGTAAGTAGGCCGCACGGGCACTTTTACACGTCAAGAATCTACCAGCGCTTCCCAAGAGAAGACCACTGCCGAGAAGAAACGCCGCAAGAAACTCAGCAGTCAGTCATTTTTTAAACATATTTCTTATTACAATGGTACTACTTAGTCTAGCATTATATAAAGCTATAAATATTAAATTAAATATAGTATTAAATAACATGCGTAGTTCAGCAGGAAAACATGCCAATTAAGAATCTTACGGGAGAGATAGAGAAAAAAAAAACACATACTTATGTGTATATAAGATGGTGCGAGACGACCACATAAAAGTTTCGATATGTTTTCCTACATCAACGGTGTCCCCTAGACTATAGTCAAAGATCATTGCTAATGATTTTCGATTCGCGTTTTAAACTTGAACCCAAACAGGAACGATACCCTACTTTGAAAATCGTAATTCGAAGTTACGTTAGCTCCATCCCTTTCTCTCGATTTAGTTTTACCATGTTTTACTGGAATTATAGAATACTATTGTCCAACATCCGAAACCCGTCCAAATGCCGTCCAACAGTCATGGGTGCACTACATTCGCGGGCGTGAATCGCACGTGAACTCTTCTAGGCTCCACATTCAATATTCACAAATTGTGTTCACGTTATTGTGCGCTCGACGATGTAACTAGGTCTACATTAAAAGTAAAAAACAAATAAAAAAGAAATGGAGGAAACGAAGATGGTGGATGACGAAAACGGATGGATCGATTTGTACGCGTTTTAAAAAAAATGGAAAGCTACTTTAATCGGGGTAGCTCTTAAAGGGGCGATAAACCTACGGGCGAGTTAGTACGCCTCAGTAAGTACGTTAAGGAACTTTAACTTTGTCAGTATTGTGATAAAAATTAGCTATACATTGACGACGGCAAAACTGACAAAGTTAAAGTTCCTTGATTTGAGTCCTTAATTGGGTACGCTTTTTCGTGAAAATGCCCAAGTACGGCGTAGTTACTCACTCGTCTATCACCCCTTTTAGTATATCGAGTCCGGGTTTCATGGAAATCGGGCCGTTTAAGGGCCTGTTGTTCGATCAGTAGTTAAAATAACCAATTGTTAAAAATCGTTACTAATGGTTAAATCTGAAGGAAATGTGTCAAATTTTCGGTTCTTTTTTCGAATTTTAACAATTAGTTGAGTTAACTACTGGGGCCCGTTTCTCAAAAAGTATTAGTCTAATAATATAGTGTTTTGTCTCGTAAATAAAACTAAAAAATTAGACAAAACACTAATATTATTAGACTAATACTTTTTGAGAAACGGGCCCCAGATCAAACAACAGGGCCTAAGATTATCTGCTCTTAAAGGGGCCGCCATGACATCGGAGGATTTTACCTAGTATGAGTAACATTGTCATAATAAACTTCAAACTGAAAATCAAATGACAATCACGACAATTAAATTAACAATGACAAGGTTCTACGTATGCTCAGAATTTTAACAGGTGACTACAACCCGCTGGCCTATTGCCCTCGCAATCGACTTCAAAGTGGACAAATTGTTTTCATTTTGTATGCGGACTCGCCTTTGGACTGTCAAGATGAAAACGATTGCGATTGCGAGTTAGATAGTTAAGCAATACGCCTGCAGGAGAAGTAAATAAAAACGCCACGTTATCAGTATACATTTATTGCGGCTACTATGCCGTACAGACTGTAGTGGTGTGTTTAGTTCTTGCGGTGCGCGCGGTTGCGGCGCATGTTGGTCTGGCACGGCGGACAGTACCACTTGCCCTTGGGCGGGGCCGTGATGCCCACGCATGGGTAGTGGAACCACTCGTACGGACACTGCGAGGACAAATTAAGTGATAGTGATACGTCGTTTAGGTTGACTGAGACATAAGAAACAGATTTGAACAACATAAAAGTTTGTTACAGTGTTTGAGACTTGATTGGCCCAACCAGTCTTTTTAAAACTTTGAGCTAACTTCTAAAGTAGAGAGGCAATTGCAGAGAATATTTTCGATTTAGGAAATATTTCAAAATTGAATGGAGAATATTTCCAAGTTGCTAATATACGTATATTAAAAAAAAACAGATTTCTTCATCTGGCCAGGCTTTGGTTGATGACAGATTTCAACACTTTTAATGTCTGTGGCAAATATTCATTTCGAACATTAATTTGATATTACTTGAATTTATTAAATATTGAATGGCACTAGTAGGATTTGTTCACATTGGTTACTTATATGGACTAGATAGAACCCTATGGAGGTTCTTGGGGAAGGCTTATGTCCAGTGGCCCATTTCACGAAGCTACAAGTTACAAATTACAAGCGTATCTCCTTTTCAAGCAAAAGGAGTTAGAAAGAGACTTCCGCTTGTAATTTGTAACTTGTAGCTTCGTGAAACGGGCCTCAGCTGTCATCCTTTTTTAGCTAATATGATAGTAAAATGAAACCTTAGGCCCTACTTTGAAAATCGAAGTTCGTAGTTACGTTAGCTTCATCTCTGTCACTCGTCATTCAAGACTAAATCAAGAGAAAGGGATGGAGCTATCGTAACTTCGAACTTCGATTTTCAAAGTAGGGCCTCTTGTATAAGGGTACCATGTGATTACTAGAACAAAATGTTCCCTCTTGTTTCATAACGAAACTGATAATAATGTAACTATAATCGCTGCAAGTTAAGAGGTCAATAGTGGCGTTTATTATTGTATTTGAGGTTATAATTTGTACTGGGATGACATCTGTCATGTTTAACGTCACATCTTGCGTGACGTATAGTTAGAATATTGTCAGTATATGGAGCACTCACGTCCTGGTTGTCGCAGGCCACCATGTCCCCGTAGGAGACCTGGTTGCAGACGCAGTAGCGCGGCTCGTTGGGGTCGTAGCTCCACTCCTCCTCCGCCGGCTCCTCGCCCGCTGCGCCCAGCCTGCACACACACACCACACACATTGTTTATACCGCGGAGAAAACAAACAAAGCACACAGAAATGATTCTTCTGATGGCGCCGACAGCGTTCGACCTAGTCCTTGATTAGGGACATTAAGGTAGAAGTAGAGTGAGGGTAACACATCATTTTATCGAATTTCACATCATCGATGGTATAATTTTAGCGAAAGCTCTTTTCTGCTGAAATGTTGTCTGTGATATGTCAAGTGGGTAAGCAGCATGTTCTTTGTGATATGTCAAGTGGGTAAACAGCGTGTTGTCTGTTATATGTCAAGTGGGTAAGCAGCCTGTTGTCTGTGATATGTCAAGTGGGTAAGCAACGTGTTGTCTGTGATATGTCAAGTGGGTAAGCAGCGTGTTGTCTGTGATATGTCGTGGGTAAGCAGTATGTTGTCTGTGATATCTCAAGTGGGTAAGCAGCGTGTTGTCTGTGATATGTCGTGGGTAAGCAGTATGTTGTCTGTGATATCTCAAGTGGGTAAGCAGCATGTTGTCTGTGATCAGTCGTGGGTAAGCAGCATGTTGTCTGTGATATGTCGTGGGTAAGCAGCATGTTGTCTGTGATATGTCGTGGGTAAGCAGCATGTTGTCTGTGATATGTTGTGGGTTTGCAGCATGTTGTCTGTGATATGTTAAGTGGGTTTGCAGCATGTTGTCTGTGATATGTTGTGGGTTTGCAGCATGTTGTCTGTGATATGTTGTGGGTTTGCAGCATGTTGTCTGTGATATGTCAAGTGGGTTTGCAGCATGTTGTCTGTGATATGTTAAGTGGGTTTGCAGCATGTTGTCTGTGATATGTCAAGTGGGTAAGCAGCATGTTGTCTGTGATATGTCGTGGGTAAGCAGCATGTTGTCTGTGATATGTCGTGGGTAAGGAGCATGTTGTCTGTGATATGTCAAGTGGGTTTGCAGCATGTTGTCTGTGATATGTCGTGGGTAAGCAGCATGTTGTCTGTGATATGTCGTGGGTAAGCAGCATGTTGTCTGTGATATGTCGTGGGTAAGCAGCATGTTGTCTGTGATATGTCAAGTGGGTAAGCAGCATGTTGTCTATGATATGTCGTGGGTTTGCAGCATGTTGTCTGTGATATGTCAAGTTGGTAAGCAGCATGTTGTCTGTGATATGTCGTGGGTAAGCAGCATGTTGTCTGTGATATGTTGTGGGTTTACAGCATGTTGTCTGTGATTTGTCAAGTGGGTAAGCAGCATGTTGTCTGTGATATGTCGTGGGTTTGCGGCATGTTGTCTGTGATTTGTCAAGTGGGTAAGCAGCATGTTGTCTGTGATATGTCAAGTGGGTAAGCAGCCTGTTGTCTGTGATATGTCGTGGGAAGCAGCATGTTGTCTGTGATAAGTCAAGTGGGTAAGCAGCATGTTGTCTGTGATATGTCGTGGGTAAGCAGCATGTTGTCTGTGATATGTCGTGGGTAAGCAGCATGTTGTCTGTGATATGTCGTGGGTTTGCAGCATGTTGTCTGTGATATGTCAAGTGGGTAAGCAGCATGTTGTCTGTGATATGTCGTGGGTAAGCAGCATGTTGTCTGTGATATGTTGTGGGTTTACAGCATGTTGTCTGTGATTTGTCAAGTGGGTAAGCAGCATGTTGTCTGTGATATGTCGTGGGTTTGCGGCATGTTGTCTGTGATTTGTCAAGTGGGTAAGCAGCATGTTGTCTGTGATATGTCGTGGGTTTGCGGCATGTTGTCTGTGATTTGTCAAGTGGGTAAGCAGCATGTTGTCTGTGATATGTCAAGTGAGTAAGCAGCCTGTTGTCTGTGATATGTCGTGGGTAAGCAGCATGTTGTCTGTGATAAGTCAAGTGGGTAAGCAGCATGTTGTCTGTGATATGTCGTGGGTAAGCAGCATGTTGTCTGTGATATGTCGTGGGTAAGCAGCATGTTGTCTGTGATATGTCAAGTGGGTTTGCAGCATGTTGTCTGTGATATGTCGTGGGTAAGCAGCATGCTGCGTGTGATATGGCGTGGGTTCGCAGCACGTGGTGGTACTCACGGCGGCGCGGGCGAGGCGGCGCGGCTGGCGGGCGGCGCGGGCGCGTGCGCGGCGTAGCTGCCGCTGCTCTTCCTGGGGACCACGGATATACACATTGTATCTAAGTAAAATGCTTTATCCCTTTGTGTTTGTGTTAAATCCCCCAAAATTCAATTAAAAAAACATTGATGACCTTGAAAAAAGTTTGTCTGAATCCGTCCATAGGACTACGAAGCGTTAATATGATTTAATTTTGATTTACATTTCACACTAGAATCTTGTGTAAAGAGTTATTGTAAAAGCAGGGAAATAACAAAGAACAAAATAGACAGAACTACATACAGGATGTTTTTTAACTGGGACATTATGGAGAAATCCGTAACCATAGGAGATACAGGTAAACTATCTGCGTAGGCCGTATATAGAATTTCATTTCTCGAAACTCACTAGACTATTAAATAATGTGTCAATGCGGTTCATTGCACTAGTAGACTTGTCGAAAATGGTATTAAGTGAACTAATATTATTAGTGGTCATGAGATTCGAGAAATTGGCTCTCAGTGAGGAGACTGACTTGTGTTTGTGCCGCTTGTTGGGCTGGTGCACGAGCGGAGCCACGAGCGGAGCGAGCGCGTGCGCCGGCGCCGGGCCCCCTGCTAACAACACAACCAAATAAATAATACATTCACTCAAGACACATTATCTGACATAACAGGGTGCGCATCTATCAAAGGAGCTACAAATAATAATAATTCGGGTGTGTTGCGATCGATACCTATCACTCCTCGGTTCGCTCGTCGTCGTACCTAACATAAGATTCTTGGATGGACCTACTTTTTGGCAGTAAGTCGGGTGTGTTGTGATCGCAAGATCTCCATACAAGTGTGCCCTCAAAATGCCCGGCCTGCTGCATCTGTACACCGCACACTTGTACGACTCGCTGTATGTACCTGCGTGTGGCGCGTGCGGCTCGTGCGGCGCGTGCGGCTCGGTGGCGGCCACCGCCTCGTACGTGGACTTCATCGCCGCCGTGCGCCGGCCCTGCTGCATCTGTACACCGCACACTCTCATGAAAAAGTTGGGTGTGCATCACATGATAAGGTGATTAATATAGGGTTAGGACATTTGGTGGCATAATGTGGTTCTAGGATCCATGGAGTCGCTATTTCCTAATTATTATGTATACAACCTAGATTTCGCCCTTCAGTATTGTAATTTTTCAAAATTCATTAATTCATTGATCCACTGAAACATTTTGGTATGGAATATATCTTCGCTAGGAAAGCGCAACAAACAAACAAATAATAGGAAATATGGATAAACTAATAATATGTCTAAAATATTTGGAACAATTTTGGACAATATTGAAGGTCACTTGATTTTGACCTTCAATATTAATCATATTTCAAATGGTTTGTATACATTATAATAATTAGTAAATTACGACTCCATGGATTTTAGAACCACAACATGCAACCAAAATCCTAACCCTAGTGATTTATAATAATATTCTATAATAGCATTGAGGAACATGCACAAAAATATTTATTTAGGCTTGTAAATGAAACTATACCTGTTGTGTGGCTGCTATAGCTTGGCTGGCCGCGGCCGCTATGGCGTTGCCGGCGTGACCCAGGGAATAGTCACGACCCAGTGCAGCCTGGAAAAGAAAACAGGCAAAAATCCTTGAGCACAAGACAATGAGAAAACTAAACCATTAGTAAGAACTCTATTAATTTACCTCACTTTTTTGGCAACTCTTGACTAAAGAAATACAATGGCAATATCTTACTTAGTTTCCAAAGATTTTCTCTGTATCTCTTATAGTATATACTGCAAACGTAGCAAAAAAATAACTAGGTATTTAATTTGGTGGATTCGTTAGGAAATTATGCGCGTCCATACATTCTGGCAATTGATTTTATTTATATGACATTATATTATGACTAAGTCAAATTGTTTGTCAATTGACCTGTATAGCGGAGTCAGTCCGCGAGAGGCTCCCGGCGGCGACAGCGCGCGATTCGCGCGAGCCCCAGCTGTCCCGGCGCTTCTCTGCGCGGAACCGATACCTGCCAGAAACGAATCAAGCCCGATCAAGCCTTCGGGTTGTAACAACTCCGTCACAATTCATGTCAAATTGCGTAGTGAATAGAATAATCTACTGTAAAATGTTATATAAATGCACCCTAAGTTAACTCATAGCTGCTGAAATAGCTGTTAGTCAACAATAAATAAAAGAATACTCCAATAAAGCGCCTGGACCTAACCCCACATGCTTCTGACAAGTCCACAAGAGAAAATATTCTTTAACTGAACAATTTTATTGTCCTCGAGTGTATCCATGGACTCATTTCTCTAATAAGTCCATGGTGGTTGCCTATAACTCGACATTGGCGCCATTAATAAAAAAAAAGTACAAGTAATAATTAATCAGTTTGCGCTATAGTATGTAAGATTGACATGGTGTCGTCAACAAATTGCACATAGGGATGATGGCTGGATGTATTTAATGATTGTCTAGCCTTTGATCACCACATAATAAGGTATCCATATAGGTTATGGCGGGCTATTTTCTGCAACTCAACAAATTAATTACGTGCCTTTTGGTGATGACGTGATGGACTGATGGTATCCATTTGCAGATTATTTCAAATAACATATGAACTAACCTGTTCTCCTTATAATGGTTGTTGTTGGGCGTGCTGTTGTGGTTGGAGCTGACGTCCAGGTCTAGTGACCGCTTCTCCAGAAGCTCTGTTATTCCCTTGTTGTCAGCCTCCAGTTCACATTTAAACTTATGTAGTTCCGTGTCTGTTGGCGAATGACAATCATCATAATTAACGCAGATGCTGGTGGTGTTACTTTTTCCTGTACATGCGTTTTTATAGTATGCAAGCTTTGTATAATTCACCAAGACTTCCCAAAACACCATTGAAATATTTGGTGATAATAATAAACAACAACTTAATTTGATTGCAAAGTTTTGGGATGGAAAATCTGGTATGAGTTACTAGGGGAAACACCAGGGCCAGCAGAGCAGTAGAAATAATAATTTAACATAAACATAAATGTATGTAAAAGGAATGAATAAGATAATATTGTATATTTAGTCATTCAATTAAATAAGGATAACTCTATCTTAATAGGTATTATAGTAATAACTTGTCCCCATGAGTCCTAGAGTGACAACAAGAATAAATTAACACCATGTTGGCCCAGCAATACTCACCCAGTCTTCGTAAATATCGATCTACTAATTCAGACATCTGATTTGCCAACGCAACTTTCTCATCTGCTTCTTCAATAGTCTTATTATATCCTCGCTTTATGTCCGAGAACTCTGTATTCGCCTGTTCAGTTTCAATCTCTCCCTTGCGGCAACCACCAAATAAAGTCCGTACACGTTTCTCGAGTGTATCCATACTATCTGATATAAGAATAGTTTTTGTTAGCGCTATAAAACTACATGTAAATAGTAGTGGTTACAAGTTCAATTATAGGTTACTTACTTTGGACGGATAAATCCATCTCACGCATTTCCGTAAACCTGTCCCTTAATTCTTGGGGAAGGTGCTCAATCACTGAAAAATAAGTTTTGTTGAAAAAATAAAATCACTGTCATATAATTCATAGTGTAAAATATGCTTTAAGCATTGAAATAAAAAGCAACACATACGATAAGAATATTCCTTCGTTAAAAGAAAAGCAACACTATTAATCACTATTTAGGTACAGTTATTTCTATTACAATTTGTTTGTTTTGTGTATATTTTTTGTGTTAAGCGCCATTTGACATTACTGTCATGATCGACATTGACAATATTACCAACGTACAGAAAAGATTGTGACGTTCGAGGGTGTGGACAACAAAAGCGACTTACTTTCCAAGTAATCTTCTAAATACAGCATTTTGGTGAGTTTTTAAAGATGTATTTAACAAATTAACACTTTTTGTAAAGTCTTGAGACGAACAATACGTTCTATAACTGTAATATTTTGAGATGTATCGACGATTGGCGTATAACTTAACAACGTCACAAACTCAACATACAAGATGGCGTCCGCCCGAAAGAAACTCAGCGACGCGACGCGACAGTTCAGCGATAGTATTGCCAGATTAAATTCAACAAAATCCGTAGACGGACAAAAAATTGGCTTTGACAGTTGGGATCCAATTCTCAAAGCATTAGAAATTAAATTGGTTTCAATCGAAGCAATGCATATAACGGATATAGTCCTATTCCTATGTGCTCTATAATAATTATGAAGATAAATATGTAATCAATATTTAATTTTTGTAAGTCTTCTCAGTTTTATTTAAGGATCATTTTATTGTAAAAACATCAGGACAGCAGGGGCCTGTTTTATAAAGCTACAATTTTACAGGTCTAAATTGGCAACACTGCTCAAATGGCTGGTCGTCATTGGTCGAGGTTGTGTCAAATGGAAACTTGTAACCTGTAAATTGTAATTTGTAGCTTTATAAAACAGGCCCCAGAAGTTGGTCAAACAAAGTGAATTGTTTTGGTATATTTGGCAAACATTGAGTCTTCTTTTTCTTCAGATTTAGATTTATTTTACTTGCGATAAGTATACAAATATACATATAAGTAGATTATTATAAATAAATTACCTATGATGACTGTTTTGAGTTCATTGCACGAAAAACCATTTTAGTAAATTTTACCGACTTCTGATGTCCCAATTTTTTTTCATACAATGAAAAGATCCTAACATAAAACTGAGTCGATTTGCATATTATAATGTACTTTATTACGACACAAACAAAAAAAACAGAGAAAATATAAAAACATAAACTTAAACTAAATACTAAAATAAATTAACTATATTCTAAGTACCTACCTAAAATATGTACAGATGTCCCCTAGGCCACTGCCACTGGGAATGGTGCCCATAATGCTGGCTGCATTTCCTCGTTGGATAGCCATTGCTAGCCGTTTGCCGAGGAAAGAGCCAGCCCTATGGTCACCTGAGGCACGTTTTTTTTTTTAAAATTCTCGAGTAGCTTCCGTGCCTCCGGGCCCCACGGTCCAAGAGTTTCTACCGCGAAAGCCGCAAATGTGGAATTATCAACTATATTTGCATATTTGCGGCGTTTTGTTGATTCTGCCGCGGTAGCCGCCGCACCTGCCTTCAGAACCGTCACGCCGAGGTGAGACGGTGCCAGAGTATCCACACAGGTGGCATCCCACACTAAAGGCCGTCCCATTTCCCACGGCACGAGAGTCATTCCATCGGGTCTTTTGCCACCGTCCCGTGCCAGCCCACTAGGTTCTAGTGTAGCAGGCACAGGCTGACAAGAGGCCCTACTCTGAAAATCGAAGTTCGAAGTTACGTTAGCTCCATCCCTGTTACTCATTATTCGAGACTAAATCGAGAGAAAGGGATGAAGCTATCGTAACTTCGAACTTCGATTTTCAAAGTAGGGCCTAAGGGCCCGCCGGATGATGTCGTTAAGGCAGGCGTGGCGGGACAGGCGACCAGCGCTTTTTATGCACGCTAGACCGTGGTTGCCCTGTCACATAATTGATGTGTATTTGCATATTTAATGAATTTTATTAAATTTTACGAACAACTCACACTTGAAGTAAAGTTGACTATGCCAGAAGGGTTTTCATAAAGGACACCTAATGGTTCTCGAGACTGTTTCCCTGTATCTCCTAAGTGCTATGGTTTCGGATTTTTTTCACACTGTCACAGTAAAAAAAAACCACATTGTACAGTATTGGATTGAATTTGAAATCAAACACTATCTGCTTGTTTTCAGAAAACATGATTCGACGGCCATTAACAGAGATCACTCTGAAACTAGATGATTTACAAGAATATGAAGCAATACGAAGAAATCAGGATAATAATTCACCATCTGATGAAATGCAGGAGGATCACGCCAAACCAGAAACCTCAGCAGCAACAGCAACAACTCAAGAAGAGATCCACAACAGAATAGGCTACGCTCCGAAGAAGAAATCTAGGGGACCCAGTACAGTTTAGGATTAAATAAAACTATGCGTATGAATATCTAATGAGTGTTTTATTTTGCAGCTAATGATGTACAGAAACTTTAATCCTTGTGCACTTATCCGAATATTGAAAGATAAAAAAATAACGGCAATCTTATAAATACTTCAACACCTACAATTCGACCTAAGTCTACGTTTTGAAAGTGAGAACTGTGTATGTTTACTTATAAAGAATAGCCGCCCTATTTCTTATAAACATTTATACGAGATTATGTCTATTACACATTTTTTGACACATCTCAAATATAACTTATCTTTACACATTGAGAGAACACATTGAGAATATATTCTTTATTATTTGATTTAGAAAAAAAGGAGGACGTTCTCTATTCATCCGTTTATATTTTACTTGTAAGGTTTGGTGGAACAGGAGCCAGATCAGGAAAACATTACTTCTCGTGCTAGCTACAAAAACGACATAATCAATCAAAACATTTTGCAATACGCCTAGTCAATGTAAGGGTGTTCTAATTTTGCATTTTTGTCTGCTACACGCTTTTGTGATTTCTTCTTCCAGAACATGCACCACAATCTGTAAAAAATAAAGGTGTTAACAATTGTTTGCGCCTCTTGAACAAGCTGTCTACCTTAAGACCGACGAAAGATCAACAGAAAGTCGCTTATTCTCGTACCAATCGAGATAAAGTCACATGCGAGATATGTTCGAAGGTTATATTATATTCTCCACCATTATTAAAATTCAGGATCCGCCGCTGACGTACCTTAGCGTGAAGAAGTAAATAACCTCGACGACACTGAGGAAGGAGAAGCCCATGAACAGCCCCAGCAGCCCGCCACAGTTGGCCAGGAAGTCCGTGGGGCCGTACAGCTCCGAGCGTCGCGACGTGATGAACTGAGCCTCTTTGAAGAAGATGAAGATCCGCGTCATGTATGTACTGGAACAAATCAAATCAAATCAAAATCATTTATTTCAGCCATCTTTGGACCATAATATTATTACAAAGTGTTAGTAAATTAAATTTAAAAAATTAACCTAATGTTAGTATTACATATTTTTACTGAGCACATAGGTTTTAAACTAAGCTAACCTACTTAGGCTGATATGCCAGTACGTGAACCAGACAACAATGATTCACATACTGACAATCGAACCTCTGAGCGAACGTCGCCAAGATGCCGTTGGAGCTGGCCCGCACCCTGCGCACCAGGGATGTGCAGCGTTTTCGCATGATGGCGTAAAAGCAGTCCACTCTTGCATCCGCGAACATACCTGATGCGCTGCAGAATCGAGGCAGCCCCATCAGCATCCTAAACGCGTTGTTGAACTGCACGCGTAGGGCGCTATACTGCCTTTGCGTGTAGTTTATCCACAGGCTGCTCGTGTAAAAGTTGGAACAATATGCTCTAAAGAGCGTCAGTTTAACCTCAGCGGAACAACGAGCAAAACTGCGGGCCACCATGTTCGCTCTGACAGACAGCGCCCTACGCTCCCTCTCTATGTCTGCATCGTCCCTTAGGTCAGAGGACAGTACGTGCCCAAGGTACTTAAACTCTTTAACAATATTTAACGGAGCGCCGTTAAGCTTAATAGCCGGAACATTGTACGGACGTTTACCTCTGACCCAAAAAACCATGCATTCACTCTTCTTGACATTATATGATAAGCCGTGGCTGACCGCATATCTCTCACACACCCGCAACAACTTGGCAAGACCACACGGAGAGGCGCTCAGCAGCACCATGTCATCTGCGTAGCTAATATTATTGAGACAAATACCGTCAATATTACAGCCGACATGCAAGCTGCTGAGCTCCTCTATTAGACCATTGACATACAGATTGAAGAGCTTGGGAGACGTAAGTCCCCCTTGCCTCACGCCGCACTCCAACCTGTATGGCTCGGAATATGTTCCCGACCATCTCACGACGTTGACCTGGTTAAAATACCAAAACTGGAGTGTTTTGTTTAGCTCCGCAGGCACAGTGATGCTCTCTAATTTACGCCACAGGATGTCGTAGTTAACCAAGTCGAATGCTTTAGAAAGGTCAAGGAAACAAGCATAGACAGGGGTTCGCCGATTGGTGGAACAGAAGAGACAAAACACATTTGAGTAGGTATTTAAAAAGAAACTGTTTAAGAAGAGAACCGTAATTTTGGATGTTTTCTGCAGCCGTATTTCGCGAATTTAAACAATATACGAGTACCTACTCTTACCCATAAGGGTGGCATATATTGTGATTTTTTAACAGGGTCAGTATGGGAAGTCCGGAACAACAACAATGATCATTAGGTCTTCTTTGTGAAATTAATACAAATACTCTTTATTGAATACTACATCCTTTCACAGTGAAGGGAAACCACGGGATGCCTGCGATAATACGGACAAGCACGTTAAGTAAAGGGACGATCATAATATACGATTAACCCAATCGACTTGAACAGCATTAGAATCAATGGATTTCGCACTCTTCCTAACATCACTGTCGATCAAGTGAGAAAGAAGTGTCAGGAGTTAGAAGTGTTGAATACATTTCGATGAATTTAGCCGAGAAAAACGCTCTATCTTGGCCATCAGTACCTACTAGGTGCTTATAAGCGTGTAATGTAGTTTTTTGCTGCCCAATAACTTACTCGTCCATTATTTTAGGTATAGGTAATTCAAAGCTGGTGAATATGGCCCTCCAGTCGAAGTCGGCCTGCGAGGTCTCTGCCTCGTACTCTATGGAGGTGCAGGCGGGCAGGCATTGGCAGCGCAGTGCCACCTCCCGAGCCTCGCTCATGGTGCCGTTGCCGGTGGACTGCTTCTCCAGGCTGGTTAGAGCTGCTACTGTCACCATCTCCTCTGAAAGTTTGACGTTTTAGGTTACTTGATAGGTACGAAGAGTGGCGGTGGCTAAGGGCCGTATAGTTCGTGGCAATTGAAATTGCCAAAGATCTAAACAAATAAGTACTGTTTGACACATAACCTTTTTATTTAAAATATCGCATAGTTAATATATATTTAATCTTCAACTTAATGTGAATGTAAAGATCAAGTGTATAAATCATTGCTAAGACCTCACTTGATCTTTAAAAGCACGTGATTATCGAGTAACAATGGTAAATTGGATCGTTTGGTTGTGTTTACATCTTTGCCAATTTCAATTGGCACAGACTATAGTAATACATATATCAAGTGAGATACCCGTAACAAGTTCGTATGCCGTCGCGCCTCTCTCGGGGGGCGCCCCCCCCCCCCCCCCCTTTTTAAAACCTCTGACTTAGACGTTTACTTTGAGGTGTCTTGACCTAAATCAAGCATCTCACTCATACCGTAGTTATTATTTATTCTTATACCCATACAATAAGTATACGAATAATAAATAGCCACTAATAGCCAGTCATCATTTTTCGAGTTATCAACAACTTCAAAATTTCAATTTTATCTAGCAAAAAGTTAAGAATAATTGATAATTAATTTAAAAAAAAAACCATTGAATCAGTAGAATTTACTTACTTTGAGCGTTTTGAACGCATTGGATACTGCCAGCGTTGCAGACAGTCATGTTGGGGCCATCTAAAACAAAGCGATGTTAATAATAGAAATAAATATCTCAACTTGAATGTTATAAACATCGGAATTGTACTAATTTGAGATTGTGGTCGTGCTCTTCTACTAATAATTTATTTTTCTCCACTTGCGAATAGAGCTGTCCTATTTTGCCGAATAAGAAGCGAACAGCGTGCCTCCGAGGGGCAGTAGCACTTACAGGGCATCCCTAAGGCGTGCACATCTGCATCGCACGTTGGCAGTTGGCCTGCGTGTACCCTCGGAAGTACTGCAGGTAGCGAAGGGAAGAAGCACTTACAGGGCATTCCGAAGTGCACGCATCCGCAGCGTGCGTTCGTAAAGTTGCTGAGGCACTCCATCTCGCAGTTGGCCTGCGTGTACACTCGGAAGTACTGCAGGTAGCGAAGGGAAGTAGCACTTACAGGGCATTCCGAAGTGCACACATCCAAAGCGTGCGTTCGTAAAGTTGCTGAGGCACTCCATCTCGCAGTTGGCCTGCGTGTACACTCGGAAGTACTGCAGGTAGCGAAGGGAAGTAGCACTTACAGGGCATTCCGAAGTGCACGCATCCGCAACGTGCGTTCGTAAAGTTGCTGAGGCACTCCATCTCGCAGTTGGCCTGCGTGTACACTCGGAAGTACTGCAGGTAGCGAAGGGAAGTAGCACTTACAGGGCATTCCGAAGTGCACGCATCCGCAACGTGCGTTCGTAAAGTTGCTGAGGCACTCCATCTCGCAGTTGGCCTGCGTGTATACTTTGAAGTACTGCAGGTAGCGCTCCGAGGGGAAGTAGCACTTGCGACTGAAATAAATTGAATAATTGACTAGGCAATTATTAAGGGCATTAACTTAGTACATTTACTCCTCAGTCAGAATAGCCTCGCCTGACCATAGACTAAATTAAAAAAAGCGACATTAACTTACAACACCCCTGTTTTTGGTATATTTATAAAATTCCAACACATTTAAAAAAATACCGACATGTTGGGGTTATAGGGCAACAGGCCTTCGGAGGTGGTCATCATCTTGGGTTTCACCGCCACCACGACCTCCTGGGACAGCGGGGCCCTGAAGTACTGCTGAGACAGCCTCGGCAACTCAGCAGGGTTGTGAAGTAAAATCTAAAAAAATATTTTTATATCGTATATACATTAAATCACGCCTTTTCCCCAGAGGGGTGCATGGGCAGAGGCCACTTCTTTCCACCTGCTACGATTCTGACAAATCTCTTTCGCTTCTTCCACATCCATACATCGAGTCATGCATGTAACAATTTTATGGTATAGACTCTATACTATAGAGAATTTGAATGAGCACGCAGGACACTTGATTGTAGTACTCTCTGAGGACTATTGGAATTTATAGAATCAAATGCTTGTGTTGTTGAATGGAAACACAAATTACTGACAGTTGATAACTGGTCACATGTTAAAGGTGAATTTACTACAGGGTTATTAAAATGAGTAATGCGTACATTTTCTGTTAATGTTTACCAAAATAACACGTCGTGGATTGTCAGTTTAGATTGTGATTCAAAAACTTGTTTTTTTTTTTATAATAGTGCTAGGCAAACTAGCTTGCGGGTTACCTGATGGGAAGTAATCACCATCGCCCATAAACACCAGCAACTCAAGAAGAGTTGTCGGTGCGATGTTGCTATGGTGCCAATTCAGATGGGCACGTTTTATAAAGCTACTAGTTACAATTTTACAGGTCTAAACTGGCAACACTGCTCAAATAGCTGGGGCACGTTTTATAAAACTACAAGTTACAATTTTACAGGTCTAAACTGGTAACACTGCTCAAATGGCCGGTCGTCATTGGTGGAGGTTGTGTCAAATGGAGACTTGTAACCTGTAAATTGTAATTTGTAGCTTTATAGAACAGGCCCCTGGTCGTTATTGGTCGAGGTTGTGTCAAATGGAAACTTGTAACCTGTAAATTGTAATTTGTAGCAATTGTAGCTTTATAAAACAGGCCCCAGGAGGGTTATTATAATGACTATGCAGTTTATTTTATGGAGAGCGTAAAGGACAGAGCTATAGCAATTTTGTAGCTCTGTCCTTTTCTATGAGCTTAACCTGAACTGCAAAGCTACGTCATAATAACCCCCCAGGAGCTCTATTCTACTTAATGAAACTACATTACTTTTAACATGTTACAGTACTGTTTCTAATTTGGCCGCCATTGCTGTCAAGTAAATAAGAGTTATTATACGATATCAGATGCAATATTGTTTTGACGAGTAGAATAGAGCCCCCCTGTATTCTCAAATTGTAAATTTCTGCAATGTTAAATTTTTCAACGTTAAGTCAAAATGATTTCTAGTCTTTTAGTAATAGGAGTTTGACATTTATACATTTAAATAAGTATGTACTTATGTGTTTATTATTTATTGTACACAGGCAATATAACAAAAAAAAGTACAAAGGCGAACTTATCACATTAAGAAATTTCTTCCAGATAGCATTTGTTGAAAAAGAAAAATGGTTAAATAAGTACTCAAATGACATACAAACACTCATGAATAAAGAGATAACCAGTATAAAAACAAGAACAACAATAAATAAATAAATAGATAAATACATTAACAGTTAGAGTAAGTTTACAGGTATTTAAAATTAGAGTATTTTATTTGCCCGTGTGGTTCCCGGATTAGAATAGTGCCACTCCATGTCTTCCCGTGGATGTCGTAAGAGACGACTAAGGGAATAAAGGCTTGTAGTACTGTTAGGCGATGGGCTTACAACCTGTCACTAATACGCTGGTAAACATCTTAGCCTTGATTGTGCAAAATGTGGTTACAGAATTATCAACAAGTTTTTAGAGTTGTTGGTAATTCTGTAGCTCTGCCTACCCCACTCTGGGAACGAAGGCGTGAGTTTATGTATGTATGTATGTAAAATTAGAGAACACTAATCTGAAATAGCCCCTATGTTAAACTTTGATGGACATGATTGCGGCACAAAAGCTCATTTTAATTGAACAAGCTGTTATAAAGCTATTCCATTGCCCTTACGCAGCACTATTCTGCCCTCCTAAGCAAAAATGCAATAACTAAATTCAATAGCCAAAGCAGATTCAACTCTCTTCTGTTTGTAACTAGGTTGCAATTTCTACAGATGTTTTGTTTGAGATAACGCCATTATGCTTAGTAGGGCAGTATTATGTGCAGGCATTTCTCGAAGCGCTTAAAGAATGCCATCAACAGCGACCTAACCAGTGAGTGGTCATTTATTTCCTTTATGCAATATCGCTCGTCCGTGCATACCGTCTCGTATGGATCTACTCGTAGTCTATGGAGTTAATTAAAGTTCCACATCGCTTGATTCATTCGTTGGTATTTTTTTTACATTTAATATGATTTAATCAGTCCCATACATATATTGTCCTTGATATGCAGGGGTAATATCATATTGAATTTAGAAATTGATGAAATTGTTTTACAACTAAAATTGCACAAATGTTCGTACCCACATTTAAGTGTACGGCTTGGGATACCTAGTTAATAATTTGATATTTACGATATTAATTGACACAGTAGGTACAATCAGCCCAATGGAACCCTAAACCACCATAGAACTGTGTCACAGAGACGTTATAATTCAAATCGTAAGTTTGACACTTACGATTTGAATTATAACGTCTCTGTGACACCGTTCTATGGTGAGTCAGGGTTCCATTGATAGTACTTACTAGTAGGTCGTGTCGATACTGATTCATCGACACTTCCACATCTCTATTCAATTCCATACATGTCATCTGGCAACTCTTGTATCGATTCTAATATTTATAATAGTACATTACTACAGAGGCCGGGACAAAAGGGGTTGCCGGCCGAAGACATATAGAAGGATAGGTCTGAGGCGGGCAACCCATAGTTCCCGCCGAGGTATGTATAGTGCTTTTCTCAAATATCAAACATAATAATAATTCATTAAACAAATTAAAACAAAAATTACAAAGTCAAATTACTAGGAGTGCATAAACATTAAAAGTAACCTACAGTGCTCAGTCATCCGCGCTGTGTCGTGTGCGCCTGCCCGCCCGCCGGTGCCCCGCAACGCACCGCCCGCCTGCGATCTAAGTTGCGCTACGCACCCCTAATTACCTTTGTTCTCCTAGTACTTTAGATAAACATGCGAACGCTTTGGTTGGATGCACGGCTTAGTATATAAAAAAAAAAACAGCTATCTAGCCTGTTCATAAACATAGCCGCCATGTTTGCACTAAAATAAAATAAAATCGTTTAAAAGTTTTTTTTACTACGCATAGTGGCAGAATGTCATGATGCCTGTGCCACAAATTTATGTGGAATGGAAATTAAAAAAGAGGACTTTGCCGGCCTAGGCCTGCACGATTAGTATGAAATTCCATAAACGACCTCTTGTCCTAGCCGCACCTGAAACGTCATACTTGGCGGCCTATTATAAGGAACATAACATCAATATTTCATGGCATATTTGAGAAAATTAATTTCTTCTTTAATGGGTGATAGTGGGTAAGGGTCTCCCGAGACCTATTAACTACCAGCCGGTAAGAAAAAGTTTTACTTTCGTGCAGTAAGGGTGCGCTCCACTGAGGCGGAGACGAGCGGAGCGGGGCGGAGCTGTGCCAATATTAACCAATAGAATATAAACTAACGTGCGCAAGGCGCGCTCGACGTGACCGCATGCGCCTTCTATTGGTTAATATTGACACAGCTCCGCTCCGCTCCTCTCGTCTCCGCCTCAGTGGAGCCGTCGCTCGGCTAGGCTCGGCTCGATTCGGCGTTGCGAACGGAACCACGTCGTTTTCACTCTTATTGCATGGACATAAAACTTTTTCTTACCGGCTTTTTCAAGCCGATTCCGCGTCGATAGGTCTGGGGAGACCCTAAGGGCATTTCGCACCTTCAGAACAATAGTGACCTAATTCAAAATTTCAGCTTACAAAATTTAAGGCGTAAATTTAGTATTATAGAGACCTAACTCGAAATTTAAAATTTGTGCATTAGGTCACTATTGTTCTGAAGGTGCGATTACTCGTAGTCGTACCTACCTTATATCCTTGCACCGGCCCCCTGCACAGATAGTCCAAATCTTGTTCCGTAGCCATGAGGATAAAAGATAAACCCGCCTTCGCACCGTATCCCTGGAGATTAGAGGCGTAAATTTAATATATAGGGTGTTTGGTGTCCCTCAGAATCCCTAACAACGTTTGTCCTAACACATCGTTTGTCCGAATTTTCATTTGCCCTAAACTTATTTTCAAATGAGTCAGGCAACTTTTTAAGTTTTCCAATTAAATCTGCGGTTCGGTTAGGTTAGGGTTGTATTATTAAAACACTAAAAAGTTTTAAAATTTAAGCGGAGATGGCTTTAGGATAAACGAAAATTCGGACAAACGATGCATTATAACAAATGGCGATTAGGGATTCCATAGGAGAACCAGAGTGTTCTAGGAAGTCGTGTCAAGGGAAAATCTAAAAGTGCAACTTAAGGGGTATTCGAATCACTATCATGTACCTATCCGCGCTTTTCATTTGTTTCAAAGCTGTCATTGGAATATTTTGAGACATTCCAGCAAAATGAGATTCTAGCCTTTCGCCAGCTAGCCTTTACCAACCACACCAATTATAAAACTAATACTGTAAATGCAAAAGTTTGTGAATGTGTGTAAGTTACCATGTTTGTTACACCTTTGGAACGGCTGGATAGATTTAGAAGAAATTGAGAATGGAGATTTAACCAGAATTAACACATGCTAGGACCTTGAATCCTGAAAAAAATAACAGTTTATTCAGTCGCCGGGAGAAGCTAGTAATTTACAAAAAGGAAAATTTAACGAGCAAAATCGAAATAGGTAGGTACCATAAATACCAGTTCTATACAAGGTGTGGCAAAAGGTCATAACGACATGGCAGTGTATAATGCTAGGTTTACACGGGGCTTAGTAGCTTATGCTTAGTACTTGTCACTTACACTTGCCACATGTGTGTAAACATGTTATATAAGTGCTTAGTATTAAGCATTACACACATCTGACAAGTGTAAGTGACAAGTACTAAGCATTAGCTACTAAGCCCGTGTAAACCTAGCATAATGCAGGTATGAGAAGAACTGAAAACCGAAGCCCTACTTCAAAAATCGAAGTTCGAAGTTACGTTATCTTCATCCCTTTCTGCCAATTTAGTCTTGAATGACAAGTGAAAGGGACGGAGTTAACGTAACTACTCTGTACTTACAGAGCCTCGATGCGGATAGGTTTCGATGGGCGTGTCTTCGGGATACCCATGCTCCAAGCTCCACGTCTTGGACAGGTTTTGGTACTCCATTTCCAGATATTGATAATCGTTATGCAAGCTAAAAAAAATGATGACTATTTATAATAAATATATTGTTTAGTTACTACAGAACCAATAAGTAGTTTTTAAATTTAACAGACACGTCTGTTACGAAATTCTAAACTATATTAAAGCGAAAAAAAAAGCATGCGATTACTAATTTCGTGGATCTTAAGTAGGGTCTTGGTGGCATAATTGGTAATGCGCCTGCATCGGCCCGGAGAGCCAGAGATGCAGGTTCGAATCCTTCCTAAGACCGACGAAATTTTTTCGCTTTAATATAGTTCAATAAGTAGTTGCTTTAGGCGTCATTTCGTTCTCTTAAATTGACAGTTGACGCTGTCATTGTGAAGTGTTATTTTATAGTCACCATATAGAACTTCTATATGATTAGTCAACAATTGAAGTTGTTATTATATTTTGCCATTACATCAAGTTGCTTATCGAGACTAATATCTCTTCCTTTAACCCACAGAAGTTCGCATTGTTGAGTTCCGGTGTGGGGATCAGACAACCGGAAATGAATGAAATTACTAGCATAGAGGCATTCCATTTCCATCTAAGTCTTCAGGGTTGGCAACGCATTTGGGGTCTTAAGATTGTAGTCTTGAGAATGCAAGTGTCTATGGATTACAGATTCTATTTACCATAAGGTCGCCTTAAAAAAATACTTATGAACTATGGGTCTACGTCAAGTAGGTACAGCGGAGAGTTTAGGGGTGGTTAATTGCAACTTTCAAATAAATAGTTAGATATAAATCCTGTTCAGACTTACTTGTCTTAAGTAGTAAACAACTTTCTAACCTCAAAATGCAACTTTTTGTATGAAAGAGCTATTTTAAATAAAATAAAGCAATCACGGACAATACATTGGCCAAGTGATGTCCAAAAAGTTTTCTCAGTTTACTTTATTTATGATAAAAGAGCTGTTTTAGCCAAAAAAGTTTCATTTTGAGGTTAGAAAGTTGTTTACCATATAGGACAAGTAAGTCTGAACAGGGTTTACTTGTCTACATAGGGATGTGTTGGATTCCAGTTAAGAGTAGGTAATTGGCCAGAAATTGCTCAGAACAGGTCAACATGTCAAACATGGAAAAAAGTGGGAGGAGGTATTTGGCCAGAATGCCCACACTGAAAAAAAAGATTTGCTAACAGTAGCAAATTTTTTAGCTGCTTGTAACATAACTTGAGTGACTACAAAACTAAGGCACTAAATAACAAAACTAGTTCGTGATGTCTTCCAAATCAGTTTTGCAATATTAACATAGCTTAGGTTCCTAAGTATTAAATTTTGGCTAAACGTCAAGTAGCCGAACTAGTTTAGTTTTTTTTTTCAGTGCATCCGTGGGACATGGTGGGACACGACTGAGAGCGTCGGTTGCCTAATGGCTTAGGGGATCGACTCGTGATCGTAAGGTACCGAGTTGGAGCCGCCGCTATCACCATGTACCAGTGAGTTTTTTTAAGTTAGTACACTACCCGTTGCTCTTACGGTGAAGTGAAAAAAAAGTTGGAATCCTGCAAATTCGAACAGCTGAGTGTGTAATTGCAACAATGATCCAAAAGTGGGCGAATCAAAGTGTATTCGAAATAGCCCATCTGTGAGATAAGATAAGAGTGAGAGAGAGTATGAGCTTTTAATAAATAATAACACACACTTGTCCAGTCTGAGTAGTTGGTCAGCCCCCATGGTGTTGAACGTGTAACATATCCCTTCCTCCGTCAGAATCGGCGAGAACAGATCCGAACAGTAATCCTTGTTAATATCTTGCCATTTGCAGCCGAAGAATACCTCTGTTATGTTGGGACAGATCTAAAAAAATACAGAAAAAACCTTTATAAAGCAAGATTCTTAATCTGTTGCCCTTAAAGTGCCACTTATCTTTATTTGCAAACCTTTTTTATTCACATTACTAACTATGTAAGCTTACTGAAACCGGATCAAGTTTTGAAAACCTACTAAGTTCAGCCCTGTGAACCTACTAAGTTTTAGCAGATTTAATGGCCCTCTGTACTTGAATCTGAATACGGACGATACATATTGGTATAATCAAGGAAATTACATACATAAACTCACGCCTTCATTTCCAGTGTGGGGCAGGCAGAGCTACAGAATTACCAACAAGTCTAAATCTTGTTGATAATTCTGTAACGACATTTTACATTATTAGGCTAAGATGTTTAGAGTCTGGCCATCGAAACGAGATACTGAAAATGACCGCGAAATTTAAAATTGTTGCTATAGTATGCCTGTATGGGCTAGAGTTAAACAATGTTGATGCTTTTGTCATTAAGTATTAACTTAAAAGTTAATGACAAAAAAAAAAAAAACCCGACGAATTGAGAACCTCCTCCTTTTTTTGAAGTCGGTTAAAAAGCATTACAATTGTTTAATTCTAGCCCATACAGGCATACTATAGCAACAATTTTAAATTTCGCTGTCATTTTCAGTATCTCGTTTCGATGGCCAGACTCTACCAGTGTACCTATTATGTTAATTAGTGACAGGTTGCAATCCCACCGCCTAACAGTACAGGCACAGGCCTTTATTCCCTTATAAGTCATCTGTTACGACATCCACGGGAAGATATGGACTGTCACTATTCTAAACCGACAACCACACGGGATCGATTGTTTGATATAATGCGTAAATTACCCAGTTATATATTTCCCGGCGTGATAATACTGAAGACACGTGGAAATGTATAACCCGGCAAATTTTCGTATTATGTCAAACTTCTAAACAACCAAATTTCTCGACTGTACGTACCGCTTTGAGGGTGTTGACTGTTTCCAATCCACTCCCGAATTTTCTGCCTCTTTTGGGTGAGAGGTGGCTGTCGCATACCAGCGACACGTCTTCGAAATTATAGCGTCTGGAATAATAAATAAATATTAGGGGACGGTCTCACACAAATTGACCTAGTCCTAAGCTCTAGGTTTGTACAGTCAAGTAGTTTAATTGTTATGCCACTATGGAACCCTGTCGCATAACGTTAATCATTCATTTAAGCGTAATTTCTGTCATGTGGTTTGACGCTGTCATTATGACAGGGTTCCATAGTGGTATAACAATTAAAGTCCTTGACTGTACCATGGGTACTAGAGCACGATAAACATATACATATATATAGACTAATACATACGTAAATACATAGAAAACATCCAAGACTCAAGAACGAATAGTGGCGCTCATCACACAAATATCTGCCTTACCGGTATTTGAACCCGGGACCACTACCTTCGTAGACAGAACTAGGCCACAGTATTTATACTATGACTAGGCTAACGTGCCGTCAATAAAGTTATTAAATATTACCTATTACAATAGGGAATATGCATGTTTTTTTTACAGCTTCAATAAAAGCTGATTTATGTAACAAACAGGTGAGAAAAAACATTTTTTGAGTAGCTATAAAAATAACCAAGATATAAGCCAACAAAGATTTGTTCCTATCTCTTTCTAGCAAAACAGAATTTTGCGCGGGGTTTATATAACCCCGCGCCATATGGCCATATGGCCGAACTGCACAATGACGTCACGTGCACATCGGATCTCTCTGTCTAATTAGCAGGTTAAAATGCTTGTATCATCCGTATTCCTTGACCGATTTTAATTTTAATTTCACTTTTGGTGATCTCTTTTACGGTATTTTCATATTTTGTTGAGAAATGCGATTTAAAAAATCCATGCATTTTCCCTAGTTTGCCGCCGCGCACTGCGTGAGTTAGTGACGGTTTTTTATGTCATTTCGTAGTGTCGATTTTGTTTTACCCTTGAAATATCGAAACTCATTTCATACAATGATTTACTTCGCCGAATTTTCATTTCATCGACACGTGCATGAGTCATAATTTTTGGTGGTCACAGGTCTAACCTAATCAAACCTACGTAACCATGCTTAAGATAACCTCAAAACAATAAGGTTTCTGCAGAAATTAGGTTTCGATGAAATGAAACTCGATGAAATGATACATTCGATCAATTGTATCGATGTTTTAAGGGGCTACCGACGATTTTTCAGACGTAATTGTGCGTTACGTTACGCGTACGATAATTGTGTCCAAAATGTCAAAGTGATGTTTTTACAGATTATTAGCCGTGCTGGTGCTTTCGTTCCGTAGTCAAACTAGGAATCCTTATAGTTTTCCGTCAGTCCGTCCGTCCGCAGCCTAGCTCAGAGACCCTTAGTACTAGAAAGCTGTAATTTGGCATGAATATACATATTAGTCACGCCGATAAAGTGGTAAAATAAAAAAAAATTTTTTTTTAGTGTACCTCCCCTACACGTAACGTGGGGGTGTATTTTTTTTTCTCGTCTACCCCATAGTTTGGGGTGTCGTTGGATAGGTCTTTCAAAAATATTGTGGGTTTGTGGAAACAGTTTTTCGATTAAGGTATTCGTTTATGAAATATTAAGCTTTAAAGCGCAAATTTTTGTTAGAGTCAAGTGTACAGCCCTACAGCTACAGCCAAAACTACAAATACTAAATATCTGAAAAATATCTTAAATTAAAGAACATATAATGAATTTAATAGGAAAACTATCACGACTAAGTAGACTTCATTGGTTCTTAAGTTACAAACGGTTTAAATGTTTATACCTACCGAAAACTTATTTGCGGTGTTGGTAAATTGACCGCGACCTATGTCGGTGTATGGGGATAACAGTTTTCCGACGGCAAAGTGAAGTTTGCCGCGAGGTCTAATTTGTTTGTAGTAACGGCTTCGGAACCCTACACTGAGCATGGTCCGACATGCTCTTGCCCGGTTTTTAAGTATTTGTAAGTTAAACCTGCATTAAGAAACACCGTTAATTAATTACTTATACACAAAAAGCAATATTAAAAACACACAAACCTGTACCTGTAATTACGTACGAGTACATACTTATGGCTCGTAAAAAATATAAATTAGTATCATGGGACAATCTCACACAAATCGACCTAGCCCTGAACCGAGGTCTAAAATATAGCCAGTACAATTTACCTGCTTCGCTGGAGTTTTATCGGCTAACCTGCCGCCAATCAGCGGTAATTGTACTCTAGGGACACCGCCGAATTTAGACATTTTAGACAGAATTAACACGTTCCGTTTTCAAACTTGTGTATGAAAAGTCGTCCCTAAAGCGACTTAATCGTCATTAACGGAGTCGTGCGGCCGTTAGACAAGATTCATAACGCTCATGTTAACAATTTTCGAAAAATGACATAACAGCGGCCGCAGATAAGATGCTATACGCTAACGTAAACGATTGTCGAAAACTGTCAAAATGTATGGAATAGGCTAGTGTCCTAAAAAAATCTAATTAGTCCGACATTTACATTATCAAAAAATATTGAACACATATTTTTTCTATTGTCAATTAAACAAAAAATTACGAAGATAAAGTGCGTTGAAGTTTCGCGTGACGTCACGCCGTGGCACTTTACGTGGTATAACGTTGTGACTCCCCAACTTTGATGCGTGTTATATTTGTCAATTTTGATTGATTTGATAAGGCAAAAAATACGTGTTCAATATTTTTTGATAATCTTACTGACGGATTCCCCTTTTGATACAAGCACTTGATGCGACTGTACTGCAGGTTACGTCAGTTCTATACATTTTCGATAACGATAACGTTCTCGCTATGAATCTTGTTTAGGAATCTATTGTCTATACATTATGCCAGTTTTCGAAAATCGCTACCGTAAGCGTTATAAATAAAGAATATGAATAATCTTCTCTAGGCTTCGAGATGTGTTCCGTTTCGTAAGAGAGCCCTAGCCGGTGAAATTACAAGTACTCATATACTAGATATTCCATCTTAGTTCTCAGGGTTACGAATACATAAGCAATCTTGGAATTGTATAAGAAAATGAATCTCAGAAGTCTCAGAACTCACTTACCACCAGGGGCCTGTTCTATAAAGCTACAAATTACAATTTACAGGTTACAAGTCTCCATTTGACACAACCTCCACCAATGACGACCGGCCATTTGAGGAGTGTTGCCAGTTTAGACCTGTAAAATTGTTACTTGTAGCTTTATTAAATGTGCCCCAGGTGGGCTGTGTGCTCTTTTGCCGACTCCATGGCATTAAAAAAATAATATACTTACTCCTCCTCGGTAAGGTTGGCGTATGTATCCGAGCCGTTATAAAGGTGATAGAATTTTGTGAAGTTGTATTTAGTTTGCATCGCCTTTGTTTCAAAACACACAGTCACTGCCGGATATGGTATCTAAAATGCAGAAAAAATCTTATCTTCTCATCATATGTTAATTGTAGGAAGGTAATAATGGTTTGACATAAAAGAGCAGCTTAATAGGACGTTCTTTCAAGGTTTTGTTCATCGAAGATACCTATTGTTTTCAGGATTTAAAATGTGGCTTGTATGAAGTCGATTCAAAAATTGATAAAGTCAAAAGAACAATGATTCGATACAAAATTCAAGAACACGTCACGGTATTAATTGTCAGTTGCGAATGTCATCTATGTATATCTACTTGCTCACATACACGTACTGTGCAACAAGACAAGGCCGCATGAAGGAACTCATCATTATTGCGTATGGCACGTTACTCGTCCTGCATTGCATGGATCATACGTCGATGTTCAGAGGGCTCAGACAAGATGCACTTCGCTAACTAACGTTTCTATTCGATTCGTTTTTAAACCAATCGCGTCACTGGAAGATGACGTGATACGAAAAGTCACGTGGTCTACAAGTGACGCGATTGGTTTAAAAACGAATCGAATAGAAACGTTAGTTAGCGTAGTGCATCTTGTCTGAGCCCTCAGGTGTTTCAGTCAGTTTGCTGCGGCAGGCGAAAATTTATACAGCTCCTCCATGCCACGGGGAAAACGGCAAAGTGGTCAATCATCAAGCAACTGATAATGAGTGAGTGCTCGTTTCCCAAAGTCAACTCATAGAAAACTTTGATTTCTCGTGCGTCTTGAGATGGGCGTCTCAGCCCAATCAGTTTATTAATACCTACCTTAGGGCCGGTACAGACGGACTGCATTTGAACTGCAACCCAGCTGCAAAATGACAGTTCGAGGGCAGTTCTGATGCAGTTGATGTAACTGCATTAAAACTGCAAACCAATTGCGCAGCCCGCTTAGGTAGACAGCTTAGCTCGCCAACTGCAAACGGACTGCGCAGTTGGTATGCGGTTTTAATGCCGTTACTTGAACTGCATCAGAACTGACTCCGAACTGCCATTTTGCAGCTGGGTTGCAGTTCAAATGCAGTCCGTCTGTACCGGCCCTTAGAAAGTAAGCATTGTAAATTGGTATTATTAAGTCAGTGGAGAGATTGGCATGGGGTTCTCGGCAAAGCTCACAATGACGAGGCATGAACACCCAAAACAGCCTGAAGCAACGCGTGACGTTGCACTGATATAAATTGCTGTAAGTACTTTCCAAACAGGGCTGGGTTCTCAGCGAAGCTCACGATGTCGGAGCATGAACACCCACAACACCCTGACGCATCGTGTCACGTCACACTAATATTAATAATTGTACCTTCCAGACTGGCATGGGATTCTCGGCGAAGCTCACGATGACGGGGCTCTCGGTCCACTTATTGTATACCTTGCCGATCAGCCCAGCGCACATCACCAAACAGCACGTGAACGTGAACACCCAGAACACCCTGAAGGAAAAGCGTCATGTCACACTGATATTATAAGAATAATTTTCAAAAAAAAACCCGTGGGCCCTCTGGGTTGGAAACGATTTTTTCGGAGGATGACAACTTGACCAATTGATTTCTAAACACGAAAAGCCGGTGCTATTTCTGTTGTTTTCATTATTAACAATCGTTCATGCCACATTCAAAAAACCAACGCCGTAGGTACACTCATTAGGAATTTACTCATTTAAATCGATCTATTTAAAATTCATCTTGTTACGGAAAGGAAATCAAAATAATAAATAATAATAATAAATAAATACATACATACATACATACATAAACTCACGCCTTTATTCCCAGTTTGGGGTAGGCAGAGCTACAGAATTGCCAACAACTCTAAAAGCTTGTTGATAATTCTGTAACCACATTTTGCATAATCAGGCTAAGATGTTTAGCACTGTATTAGTGACAGGTTGCAAGCCCATCGCCTAACAGTACTACAAGCCTTTATTCCCTTAGTCGACTCTTACGACATCCACGGGAAGGCATGGAGTGGTACTATTCTAAGCCGGCAACCACACAGCAGCTAATAAATAATTATCAAGGGAAAATCTCACACTAATTGACCTAGTCCCAAACTAAGCTCTAGGCTTGTACTATGGGTACTAGACAACGATATAAATACTTATATAGAGATATAAATACTTAAATACATAGAAAACATCCAAGACTCAGGAACAAATACTCGTGCTCATCACACAAGTATCTGCCCTAACCGGGATTTGAACCCAGGACCGCTAGCTTCGTAGGCAGGGTCACTACCAACTAGGCTAGCGCGTCGTCTAATCAAAATTCAAAATAAAATAATAGAACCTTTACAGATAGTATTCGTGGATTTGAAAGAGTGACATAATATCTAACGTCGTTTTGTTTTCCTTTGTCTAAAAACATTATGGCCTAATCTTTAATTAGGTATCATTTTTTTTAAACGAAATTTGAAATTAAGCCATAGGTTATATTTAAGGGGTAATTGTAACCCTTGAACGCGTATGTGCATTTTTACCAGAGTCATACTCGTATTGTCTGTTGTTATTTCTGTTTTTACAGTATGCGAGCTTCGCATGAAACAAACGGTGACGCACCTGGGAAAAGACAGGGAAAACGGACGCAACTAATGTGTTAACTTTATTCTTAGGTTTAATTACGACTTCATTTCATAATACCCTGTTACCATGGTAATAAAATCTAACCTGTTATGACGGATTGCAATCCGTCTAGATCTCAAAACGACTTTGGCTTATGGTTCCTTAATCCTAAATACCAGATTCATAATATGTCTAAAATTCGTAACACCTACCTCCATATCCCAAAACACCTGATGCTTGATTAACCGTCTTTCGTAGCTGCTTCAAGGCATTCTAGGATTAAGTCGTATTAGATTTCAAGAATTTTGGGACTCAGACGTTTTGGATCAAACTCATTATAAATTTTCGGGTGTTTGAGTTTTAGTCCAATTTAAAATAAAGGCATTTTGAAATTCAGTCGTAATTCAATCTTATCATCACCGTCATTTCAGCCGAAAGACGTCCACTGCTGGACATAGGCCTCCCCCAAGGTTTGCCACAAGGACCGGTCTTGCGCCGCTTGCATCCATCGGTTTCCCGTAACCTTAACCACGTCATCAGTCCAGCTTGTTAGAGGCCTACCCACGCTGCGTCTTCCGGTACGTGAACCCAATCGAGAAGTCTTCGACATACTAATAATGAAACCTATTCATGTTATTTATCCTCTAGCCGCCCAAAGACCTTTTAAAAGGTCTTCAGTTTATAGTGGTTCCAGCCCAAGCAAAAAGTCATTTTCATCTTATGGATGCCCAACTGTCCTTTTAAAAGGTCTTCAAATAAAACCTGTTGTAAAAGCTCAAATTTCCCGTGTATTGATTTTAAGTGATTACCGAATGAAAACGTCATGTTTGACGTTGACAATAAAGGTCCATAGGCGCATCGTCAACTGCCAGTTTGGGCGTAACCTTCAAAAACATGGCGAGGCGTCGCGAACGTGGCGAGTAAATCTATAATTATCTCAGCTATCTTTGCACATTTCTTACATGTTTTTGTTGTGAACGATGCATCAAGTGTCCATCTTTGTTAATTGCAGCCCGGAGACCTATAAAAAGGACTTTGAATTTCGGTGTTTTTTTGATCTCCTAGCTTTCTACTCATAGCTAAAATGATGCACAAAAACACTTAGACTCTTACGCCTATCCCTAAGCCAAGATATCATACAGCGAAAGTCCTGGGCCGGAACCGTTCAAACCTATAAGAAGGACATTGGGCCGCTATCACAACCTTGGCCAAAAAACCCTGGGCGGCTAGAGGTTATGGGAAAATTTATAAGTTACTTACTTTTCGACGAATGTCCTTTCCTTCTCCCCGATGTATTTAAGACCGTGAAGATTAGAATTGGCCGTGTAGTCGATCAGATAATCCTTGATCAAGTTGTTTCTACTTCTCTTCTTCTTGTTAGAACTCTCTTTGGCTTCTTTGTTCTTTTCTAAATCTGCTGGGGGGATATCTCCAATACTTGCAGACCTAAGATTGTGGTAGATAGATACTTAAATTACTCGTGAATTAAGGCTAGTAGTTTTCAACACAAAGTATTCTACAAGATCAAATTTGTAATGGGATCTTATTGTAAAAGGGGGATTTTCAAGGCATTTCAACCGCATTCATTTTTATTATTTGTTATTGAATCATGGCATAAAAGAGGCCTATGACTTATAAAGCATGGAATCTGTGTATAGTTAAATTAAATTACCTATAGCCCTTACCCATCCTTACCCTCAACATTTACCTATGACCAGTAACAGAATGACAGCTTTTAACTGGCCAGTTATTGGGTATTTGGCCTACATTGAGATTGTGTTCTCTGAAGATTGTCAATCTTTAAGCGAATTCCATTACCTATAGTGTTTTCAATTCACGATTTTTTGCATCAATGTACGGAAAATATACAGAGTGAAATTTGAATGAACGTCCAAATTTCAGGGACTAACTCTGTTGGTCATACTGTACAAATTTTATTATGGGACCAACATCCAAATCGCAAAAAAAAAATCAGCTGTTCCGTACAAACTTCGAGAGTCAAACAGCCGAAATGTATTGAATAGCTGATTTGTCTTTCGTGATTTGGATGTTGGTCCCATAGTAAAAGTTGATCGTATGCCCAACAGAAGTCCCTAAAATTCGGCCGATCATTCAAATTTCACAATGTAATTATGTAATGTAATTTAATGTAATGTAATGTAATGTAATGGGGCTGGGCTTTGTGGATTGGAAAGACTACCTAGAACCTACCTACATATACCATAGGAAATAATAAAAAACACTGAAAATACTAGTTCATATAAAAAACGGTAACTGAAATTAGCATAGTTAATGCCCTAATAATTACCCAAAAATAGTATTAGTCAGCAGTCGGTTGTAAGTTATTTAAGCATTTCTTAAAAAAAATGATTACTATTTTTTAATTGATAATGGATTTGCTCTTGACTAACTATTGCCCTTCGAGCACGAAAATTTTGTCGACGATGAAGCGAGCTCACCCATAAGATGCCTATTGACCGTAAAGCTTTAAATAGCTTTAGATTGTATGCATTTGGAAATACAGAAATGAGCTTTCTATACAAATATTATAAACACATTTTGATATTATTTAATTATGCATAGTTTTAAGTTTACCTTCGTGCATTTTTTTTATATCTGGAGATGTGCGGTTACCGTCTCCAGATTAAAAAAAGCGGCCAAGTGCGAGTCGGACTCGCCCATGAAGGGTTCCGTGAAAGGTAAAATGCGGTTTACGATTTATAACGTATTAAAAAAAAACTAATTATTAGATCTCGTTCAAACCAATTTTCGGTGGAAGTTTGCATGGTAATGTACATCATATATTATTTTTACATTTATCATTCCCTTATTTTAGAAGTTACGGGGGGGGGGACACACATTTTTCCACTTTGGAAGCGTCTCTCGCGCAAACTATTCAGTTTAGAAAAAAATTATAATAGAAACCTCAATATCATTTTTGAATACCTATCCATAGATACCCCACACGTATGAGTTTGATGAAAAAAAAATTTTTGAGTTTCAGTTCTAAGTATGGGGAACCCCAAAAATTTATTGTTTTTTTTCTATTTTTGTATGAAAATCTTAATGCGGTTCACCGAATACATCTACTTACCAAGTTTCCACAGTATAGCTCTTATAGTTACGGAATAAAGTGGCTGTGACATACGGACGGACAGACGGACAGACATGACGAATCTATAAGGGTTCCGTTTTTTGCCATTTGGCTACGGAACCCTAAAAAACTCAAAGACATTTTAGAGACAATTAACGTTCCTTTTTCAAAATTTGAGAATCCAGAACGACTTAATCGCTTGACTCTGAGAGCGGCCGATCGATAGTGACTAAAATTTTTAGAAATACTTCTTTGTCAGGAAAATCTTACCTGGTATTTCGCTTCATGTTTTGAAACGGGTGTTTTCTACGAATGCTGGCGGTTTAGTGATGGCCCAGTTGACAAAATGTCATTTTTTCCATTAGGCGTTGCGTCCCGAAGGACTTGGATGACAATTAGCAAATTAAATTCATGGAAACCTACAATGACATTTATGGTAGAAAAGAGATATTGCGTGTCACATTTAGGGTTGCGTTATGCGTACCCGGACGGGTTTAGCGGAGTCTTATTGCTGACAGGTTGTCTTTGCGCCTGTCCGTTCGTTTGTCTGTCGTGCAATTTTAAGATTTAATGTAAAAGGTTGACACAAAATTAACCTATTGAAATAAAAGGAAATTTTAATTAACACAAGAAAAGGAACATGAGGAAATCTTTTTATAAAACAATTTTTAGAGCTGGATATACATACATACCTACATTAAATCACGCCTTTTTCCCAGAGGGGTACGCAGAGACCACTTCTTTCCACCTGCTACGATCCTGACAAATCTCTTTCGCTTCTTCCACATTTATATATCGAGTCATGTCACGTGCGGTTAGAGCTAGATATAAAGGCTTTTTTAAATTTTACCTTAAAATTTAAAGAAATAATCGAAGTTATCAGTTTAGTCCATTTCTGTACGGCGTCTATCTCAAAAACGTGTCTAAAACATATTTTTTTGTAAATCTCATATTTATACAATATAAAGAATATTCTTATATTCTGTATATTGTACCATATACATATGTAGGTACTGTTTTTAAACCACAATTACTAAAAACGCTAAGCTGTGAACCAAACAATTTAATTTACACGCAAAACATGCTGAACTCTGTTTTTAAACATTCTCTGCTGGTCTGGAGGTCTAAGTTTGTTGGTACTCTTACTGCTACGCTTTTTTTTGGTTAAAAAAGGTGTACTTATTATAATCATATAATTACTTACATATTTTGATCATAAGAAAGCTTAAGGTCACCCAAAGGGCAATGGAAAGGCTACGCTCGGCGTATCTCTGCGAGATCGAATCAGACGTGAGGAAATCCGCAGAAGGACCAAAATCACCGACATAGCCAAGCGAATTGCAAACCTTAAGTGGCAGAGGGCCCTGAGGGCCACAATGCTCCTAGAACTGATAGCCATTGTGGCGGAAAAGTTCTAAAGTGGCGGCCGCGGACCGGAAAGCGAAGTGTTGGCAGGCCTTCCACAAGGAGGACCGACGATCTGGTGAAGATCGCGGGAAGCCGCTGGATGCGAGTAGCACAACACCGGCCGACGTGGAGATCCTTGGGGAAGGCCTATGTCCAGCAGTGGACATCTTTCGGCTGATGATATAATAACACCCATATTACGGAACTAAGTGTGCCGGGCCCGACTCGCACTTTACCGATTTTTATGAAGTTTGCAACTTGTTTACCTACATAAGAATGTTGTCAAAATATTATTTGGTCCATGATTGTTAGTCTTTCATATTTGTAGTTTAATGGAACTAATTGCGTATTATTAATATTAATTCGACGTTAAGCCTGGGGCACGTTTTATAAAGCTACAAGTTACGATTTTACAGGTCTAAACTGGCAACGCTGCTCAAATAGCTGGTCGTCATTGGTCCAGGTTGTGTCAAATGGAAACTTGTAACCTGTAAATTGTAATTTGTAGCTTTATAAAACATGCTCATCACCGCGGTCATTGCAATATAATCGTAATAGCTTGAGAATACCATAATAATAATGTATATTTTTAATGTTTTTTGGAGAAGTCCATTGTAGCCTAAATTGAGAATGCACAATTCTCGCGCTAAAATGTGTTTTGTACGCTTTGACGGGACTACCGACTTCAACCCGCCAGTTAATATGAACTGCGTCGAGTTGACGTCTTCGGCCCACCCCTCTACTTCAATTTTAACCCCCGACGCTAATAGAGGGGTTATAAGTAGAGGTCGGAATAGGTAGTGCTTATTAACCAACATCTTCATTCAATAACGTATTCCTATCTCACTTACGCATGAATGAACATGAGTCAAGTTTAGGTTAATAAGCACTACCTATTACGACCCCTGAGGGCTCAGACAAGATGCACTACGCTAACTAGCGTTTCTATTCGTTTCGTTTTTAAATCAATCGCGTCACTGGTAGACCACGTGACTTTTCGTATCACGTCGTCTACTAGTGACGCGATTGGTTTAAAAACGAATCGAATAGAAATGCTAGTTAGCGCAATGCATCTTGGCAGGGCCCTCAGGGTTATAAGTTTTACGTCTTTGTCACCGTAGCTCCCAAACGTAAAACCGGACGCGGTTTTTTTTTTAAGAAAGCTTTTAATCGGGATAGTTCTTAACTACCTTGGTTTCATGAAAATCGGTTTGGTCGTTTAAGAGATAAGAAAAACGCAAGCTTTCCTAATTTTGTGGCCACCGCTGTACTGTACAGTCGACGTCATAAATATGTATACACTTTAGTACCTTGTCTATTTAACGTCATGTTTTAACTGCCATATGAAATTGCCATAGCGGATAACGTGACAAGGTACCTACTAAAGTGTAAACATATCTTTGACGTCGACTGTACATAGTACATACAAAGTGTTAAAAGTGTTGAAACATAACATGTCAATTATTACTCCGTTCGGGCTTCGATGTAATTACTTAATTACTTATTCGCACTCCATAATTAGCTCTGCCATTTTATGCATCTCTTGGGAAAACTTTGGCACGCGATATGAATGAAATTTAATTATTCTAGTATAAAATGTACCAAGACTAACGAGCCTAATTAACGTTTGTGACAAAATAAATGTTTGATGGTGATTAAAGGTTAAAAGTGTAGTAATTAATTATACCTACGGACACCAATCAGGGATCAATCTCACGCAAATTGATTTAGTCTTTAACTAAGCTCTAGGGCTTGTACTATAGATACTAGACAACTGTATAACTATAGTGCTGTGGCAGATAAGAAGTCAAATCTGACAGATTGGGTGTCTTATGAAAGAGCTAAATTTTTTATAATGTTTCGTGACGTACTTTATGATTTATAGCCCAAAATGAAGAAAAAATTACCCCCCTATCTCCGAAGTGTACGGACCGAACATTCAGAAAAATTCCTGACTTAAAAATATTTATCTAGGTATATTTTACGCGAAAAATAAAACGAAGTTGTCAAATTTAACTGTTTTGGAAAAAATAATGCAAAAAAAATTAAAAAATGTTTTGAATTCGCTACTTCGGCTAATTAAATTGAAGTAGCTACCTATCTAGTGACAATAACAACAGTCACAACTCTAGACGACTCCAATGAACCCTCTTTGGCTTCTCTTTGGCTTTTGAACTGAATTTGGGATACCCATTCCGCCTCAAGGACCATAGATCATAGATTACCCTACTTAGGCAGCAATTATTTTAACCCTTATAGAGCCAAACAATATCTAGAGTGTGTCGAAACCACTCTGTTATCGAAAAGGGTGATGCAATAGCCGGTATATATTTACACGACCCATAACTCCAAACCTAGAAGACTAGGTACTGTGGGGGTGGTGGGGTGCTATTCAATTAAACCTTGAAATATAAGTTCATACATTTATTTAAAATAATATAGTGGTTTTTATTTATAATGATTATATATCAAAAGCTTGAGAGGTTCTGACGTACAAGACCATGACAAACATATCTTATTCTCCGAAGTTCTTATTTTAAAATATCGGGCCATAGAGGTGACGAAGATCTTCAACCTTCACATCTCCCCCCCGCTTATCGAAAATGAACAACCATAAAACAAAATTTATTTCAAAACCTAGCTATTCCTGCCTACGTGGGAAATAAAACCATCCTTTACGACAGGATAGTAACGATTGCATCCAACAACGTTAACGAACATCGAAATACTCAAAAGCTGGAATCAATTGTTGCTTCAGCATGCCAAAACCCATGGAAAATGCATGCCATGGCCTTTGTCACACCTAGCTACGGTAAAGCTAAATAATTTCGAAAGCAAGCCGTCAATATTTGTTTCAATAAAGACCACATACTTTTGAAAATATTCCTACGCATACCCCCGATGGTCACAAGGTTGGCAGATAAATAATAACACTATGTTATCCCCCGAGTATACATATGTACCCGTGAGTGGGGTCCACCAAACCTGCGCCATAAAACCCCCCTTCTACAACACGTAATCGCGACCGTTGAAGAGGTGTCTTCCTCCTCCGCTCGCACGATGTAGCTAAGCCATCTGCGATGCCTGATGCTACGGCAACATTGTGGTTTATCTTTTTATAAACAGCTTGCCTCCGTTGTACCGGTACATGAAAAATTAAAACCATTTGAGACAAGTTAATATGTCAGTTCAATAAATTTAAGTCTCACATCAAGCGCTGCTTGTTGGGTAGGGCATACTATACTATAAATGACTTCATTGGTGACCAAGATGTATTTAAGTAGTGTCTAGGCTATTACTTATTTAAGGTCATTTCTTAAGTCTAGGTTATTTCTGATACTTCTATCTTGATAAAAATGCCTTTAAGCAAACTGTGTATTCAAACACGAAATTGTATGTTTACTTTTGTACTTTATCTTTATTAAGTAGTTCTTGTGTGTACAAGACGCTTTTAAATGAGAGCACACTGTGATGTTTCTCGCCGGACAGCTATATCACACAATATTACTTTTATGTTGTCCGGCAGCATGAGCACGTCATGCTCGCTCAAAGGTCTTTGCTTACGGCGGCGTCGTTGATCGGGTCGCCACCTTCCCGAACACATGGTTGAGGGAGGCGATGGCTGAGATATGCGTCATACTCGTGAACGGGTGCTGTTTGTGGGGTCCGGTCTGTTCACGTCTGCAAGGACTTGTTGCTCAGTTAATGATACCAGTTATGGCTTTTGACGTAGAGACCTCGTCGTGTTGTTCTCCTAGTCATTATTTTTAGTTTCATGTATTTGACATGTAATCTTGTTAATTTTTACATTTATTTGTAATGTTTTTAATTTTGAATTTGTATTTTTTTTATATGTGATAGTTCTAATAATTTATATTTGTTGCTTTATTACCTTGTAATGTAACTTACTTTTAAGTATTATTGTATTTTATGTTTGAAAAAATGACCTTCTGCTGGAGTTTCTTGCGGCGCTTCTTCTCCGCAATGATGGTCTTGTCCGAAGCGCTAGTAGATTCACTGTATATTACCGACGTGTAAAAGAGCCTGTATGTGGCCAATTTACTGAATAATTTTTTTTTTTTTTTTTTTTTTTTTTCTACTTTCAGATATATTTAGTTTCCTCATTCATCATAACTAATCCATCTTAACTTTTCAACATTCCTATAGCCTAACTTCCTAACGACCGATGACCGCTATCAATAAAAAACTTAATTCATTAATCCCCCCTGAAATCACCATAACTATAAGTGATCGATGGCATCGAACCATCGTTACCCGAGTTTGCTATGAACTCATAATGGGTCCACCTAAGCCATAATAATTGTTAACTAACCCCAAGCGAAACGTTTGCCGTAGTGAATGATGAAAGGCAATTCACCTTTCCCCGATTTCTATGAAATCTTATGGGTTTACATTCTTAGCACCCGTTTCATCGCGGTCATGTCATTCACATCCTTATACCTACACACTCCATATAAATCCCATCTTTTCTACAATTCCAATATCCTAATTGTATCTTATTATCACAAATCTATCATAGTTACATACATACATAATCTCACGCCTTCGTTCCCAGAGTAGGGTAGGTAGAGCTACAGAATTACAAAAATCTCTAAAAACTTGTTGATAATTCTATAACCACAATTTGCACAATTAGGCTATCATAGTTATGATAAATAATTAGGAAAACTTAGTATCGAAAAATTAGTATTTATATTATTTATTTACTTCGACATAAATTGACGTGAACTGTCGTGAAAATTCAAAATTTACTGACGTGTCTCATTTTTGACGTGTGTTAAAAAAATTGTTCAAATATAAAATTAATATTATTTTTCCATTCGTAAATATTGATTACCTACTCAAAATGAAATAATGTATAAAAACATTACTCGAAATACCTCTCAATCTAACTCAATATAAATACGTGAATCGAAAATACGAACCTCATAAACACATAACAAACATTAAACACAATAAAAAACAATACTGTCCTGGTAGTCCATCGGCTCCATCCTTCTGTTCTCTTCAGGATCAGCTCCACTACTTCTTCCTCTCGTCACGGTCCACGTCAATAACACAATGCGTGAATTATGCTCATGAAACTTCTTGAAACTTCTTCGTGCTTGTACTATGAACCTGTGCTCTAAGTTTAATGTTATTCAAAGATGCATCTCACATCTCCTCTCTTCCAGTGCTGACATGCATGCATGCAGTGTTTCGCATGCAGCGAATATTTCCCTTGCTATTGTAACTTTATTTAACACGGGGGAACGAACAACGCGCACACCTCCGCCAAATGTGGGGGTGGTGGGGTGCTATTCAATTAAACCTTGAAATATACGTTCATACATTTATTTAATAGTACATTATTGCCTAGGCATGGAAGTAGGCAATTGCGGGCCGAGTATTGTTTTAAATGGACGAGCTTGCGAGTTTTGTTTATGACAAGGAGAACCGCAAGCTTTGTTTTTTTAAAAAGCATAAGCTATTCCAGACACAGATAAAAAAGTTATGTTTCGAATAAAATTTGGATGTATAAGACTTGTGCCCTCATTTTATTATCGGCTTTTTCACTTTTTAAAAAGTTATAAGCTAGATAGTAATGGAATTTGTATGCAACATTGCGGGCTTGTGTAGCGAGCACCTAATGTTTTTTTTTTTATTCGAGATCTGCCAGTAAACTATGTCCTTCGCGTCTCAATGTGTAGATAGTAATGTCAACATTTCCAGACATTTTTGAGAAAAATATTATAGTGGTTGTTTATTTATAATGTTTCTACATCAAAAGCTTGAAAGGTTCTGACGTACAAGATCATGACAACCATATCTTATTCTCCGATTTTAAAATATCGGGCCATAGAGGTGACGTAAAGATCTTCAACCTTCACAGTAGGTACACTGTAAATTTACAAGTTTGTTCAGCTTTCTGTACCTCAGTGCAAAACAGTCTCAAATCCATTTTAAGTAACTTGTGATTGTCGCACTAGTTGCTAGCATTTTATGTTGTGACATAAGCATTTATTTAGCTTTTTAGCTCGCAGAATTTCATAAATAACCTTTTAGTAGGAGATCCTAATAGGAGACGATTTGCACCGGGCTGTTTATTCGATAAAAAGTATTTTATACCAAATTTAATATGCTAAGTAATATATGGCGAATAGGTAGGCTGAAAAATGTCAGTCCAGTATATAATTAATTAAATATTTAAAAATTAACTTTGTTTTAAAAAATTGCCATAGCATGACTATTTTTTTCCCGTCAAACTATTGGGTAAGCAGGTATAAACAGGTAAGTTGGTACTAATAATTTGCACCAAACCTAACGTTTGCATATTCTATAGACTTCATACTTTCGATTAGTAGGTATGTAATATGTCTAAAAGATAAAAAAGATAAAATAAATTTATTCAGTAAGTAGGCCGCACGGGCACTTTTACACGTCAAGAATCTACCAGCGCTTCCCAAGAGAAGACCACTGCTGAGAAGAAACGCCGCAAGAAACTCTATAAGTCTATTAAACAAACATACGCAATTTAAAAAAAAAGTTCTTTTTTTTTTTAATGATATAAGTAAGCGGGCCGATTATGGTCGTGTTTATCGACGTAGATAAGCGTAGATAAAACATCTGTCAATTTCTGACCAGTATGTAAGTGCGAGAGTGACGGAAGCTTTATCCACCGCGATAAAGGCGACCATAATACGGGCCCTGGACTGAAATTTTTCAGCCTACCTATTCGCCACATATTATTTAGCGTATTAAATTTGATATAAAATACTTTTCATCGAATAAACAGCCCGGTGCAAATCGTCTCCTATTCTATAATCATCGAAAACCTAAAACTTTATACATTTCTGTTTTCGAGTGGGATTTTACTGCACAATCAAAATTTTAAGGTTTATGTTATGACGTAGTAGAAATCTAGGGCTCGATTGCGCGACGTCCCCCGCCAAGCGCCGGCCGACGCTCAGTCTCCGCCCGACCTCCACAGAGCACGCAGCCTCTCGCTCACTCGCACTCCTCCAATCGTACATTTCCCGCGAT
The DNA here is from genome assembly GCA_946894065.1 of Acleris literana. Lineage (NCBI taxonomy): Eukaryota > Metazoa > Arthropoda > Insecta > Lepidoptera > Tortricidae > Acleris > Acleris literana. Next base: position 15,684,842 of record OX335684.1, on the reverse strand, counting down.
GTCCGCCACAGAAGAACTCACCGGCATCCTCTCCCGCCGCCAGGAGATCAACGACAAGCTAGAGGAAGGCCTCGAGATCAAACCTCAATACAGATTCGTGAACGTCTTCACAGAATTCCATGAGTTCTCCAGAAAAGAAATAAAACAATACGAGTTGACCTTCAACAAGTAAGTGTTTTTTGTGTTTTGCATTATAAAGCTGGCTGGTTGTAAATTTGAAAAGAGAATAATTATAGAAATTAAAGGAGGCTGAGTTAATTATTAAGATGCGTTCAAATTAACAAAAGTGAAGGTAGACTTGTGATAAAAAAGATAAAAGATTTAAAAAAAAACATTTGTTATTAACGGGACTTGTTTAAGATACGAGATACGAAATAAGGTCTAAGATACGAGTATCTTTTGACTTGTTTACCACGACAATATTGCATGGTTCTGAGCGATAAGAAAGCGAGTAGATACCTAAATTTATAACCGCTACTTAATGTAAATATAACTGTCGGTTGGTAAATTAACATTAAGTGTTAATTAGTTCTAAAACGTTAAGTAGACCTTCATTAAAATCGAGGTTAAGCTTATGTCTAGATGTTTTACTAATGCAGTTAATTTTATAATAACTCATCGTGGGAGATGGGAATGCACGAGCTCTTGTCGCCTTGTTTTGTTAATTAAGCATACCCATAATAATCGATTAACGTCACTTTCTTAATCCATTATTTAGGATTCTCACGATTACACATTATTATGCTAGTTAAATGAATTCTTACATGTATAAATCTCTTTACTCAGTATTTTTATTGTCGTTTGGAATATGTCTATATGCATTGTTAACAATCAAAATAAACACACATGTTTGGGAAATGCTATCACAACAAAAAATAACAGTTCTGAACGCGGCTAATTAATGATTAAGATATTTATTGTGTTACATACAAGCACTTACAATAATTTCGTTTAGCAAGCCATTTTTTGTCTGTTAATTGGTAACTCCGGGTTTAAACCTAATACTTAAACCTTGTAAATGTGCTATTCCAAACTATATAATTTACCTATGTGCCAAAAATCCAGATCCGTTTAACCGTTCTGGCTTCTGACGTACCTAGTTGAGTAAAAAACATCCAAACTTTCGCATTTATATTAGTAATAAGTAAGCCTTACGAGTATTTAGCTTAATTGTGCTTTACATTAGGTACCTACATGTTTTTAATAATATAACATTTTCTCAAATCTGGCAATTTATGAAACATGAATAGTAAAGTTTTGTCGTGCTAACATTTAAACTACAGTGGCCCGCAAATTAATTATCACACTTTTAATACTACTAGTATTATCTCTTATAATTTTCTATAGATTATAAAGCTTCGCTTTTCGGTTGATTTTTTCTTGCAGTCGGGTTTTTTTTATTACAAGATAAGTCGACTTGTACCCTTTTTCACTAGGACCCCAGTGGCTTCAGGTGCCGCACCCTACAAATGTCCGACGGAGGTGCCATTCCGTGTCCACTTTTCTCTTGTTTACTTACATTTCTCCTATGGTTATCTGAGGGTTTGTTTTGATCGACATTTAGATGATCTTGATAAAATCATTGTCGTCATTGATAAAGATAGCGTGTCATTGACTGTATCAGTTCTATTCATCTTATCTGATGTTCTTAGCTAGTCTGGGATTTCCGTTAACATAAAAAAGGACAAGTATATTGGTTACCCGACTGACAAAAAAGGAGGGAATGTTACTGACCTATATGCATGTGTGTATAATTGGGGGTATACATATATACATACACACCTTCACGCCTTCATTCCCAGAGTGGGATAGGCAGAGCTACAGAATTACCAACAACTCTAAAAACTTGTTGATAATTCTGTAACCACATTTTCCACAATTAGGCTAAGATGTTTACCAGTGTATTAGTGACAAGTTGCAAGCCCATCGCCAAACAGTACTACAAGCCTTTATTCCCTTAGTCGCTTCTTACGACATCCACGAGAAGACATGGCGTGGCACTATTCTAACCCGGCTATCACGCGGAACATATTTTTAAGGTTCCATTATGTATGTATATTGTAATGTATAGTTCTTTCTTCCATTGTGAGGTGGTTATATTTGTCTTAGAATTGCGAATGTTACTGCGTTTTTTAAGGCATGGGGAAGGTAAACAAGCACACATTCCACCTAATGGCAACATCTGTGACCTATAGATAGACATTTTCACTTTCAAAGCTACACTCGTATAGCACAATAATTATGGCGCGCGGATTAAGCAAAAATAGACTCTCTGGCAACAGCGTAAGCGCTTTAACGCGCGCCATATTAATTGTGTCGTGCTGTGAGACTGCAATCCCGCCAAGCAGCAGTGTTCGCATTGTTGTGTTCAGGTGTGGGAAAAGACAAGACTCTTCAGCTTGCTACATTTTTGGACAATATCAGTCACCTTAGTCTTATGTCGTATGACCTCGTTCCGGATCTTATCCCTTACTGAGATCCCCAACATAGACCTTTCCATCACCTTTCCGTCTGTGGCAGAACCGACGAGAGGTGGAGCAGGAAGGTTCTCGAATGGAGACCACGCTTAGGCAAACGTAGTGTAGGACGCCCCCCGGCTAGATGGACCGATGACCTGAAGGAGGCAGCTGGCAGTGACTGGATGCAAATGGCGGGAGATCGCGCGCTGTGGCGCTCCTTGGGGGAGGCCTATGTCCAGCAGTGGACTGCAACAGGCTGATATGATGATAGAGACGTTTCATCTTGGTCCTTAGGCTTGGTAATGTTTACGTTCTTAGGATTGTAGTCTTGAGAATGGAAATGTCTATGGGTCACAGATCCCACTTATATGGCCTGATCCATGCCATAATTTTTTTTAGAAAAAAACGGCATTAACATTATATAGGCGACAAAAATACGTGCTTTTTACTTGTTTGAAGTTATTTCCCCATATCATTAACACTAGCGTCATAGTGTCGTACGGTTAGTCATTGAATTGAACCTAATCACTAAAACACGCATGTTTGCGGTTAAGTCAACAACAATGAGTCACATTGGCGACGGCGTTGCGTGCGCTTGCGTCTAACACCACTCGTATTTGTACTTTAAAATTTTAAACTATCGCGGTTACCTTATTTATTATTATACCTTATTAGTCTGTCACTGACCGCAGGAACAACCCGCTTGTTAATTAGTTTTGCTTTCATAATTTATTTTTAATTTATTGCAATGGGAAACATACAGCAGATAATATCCCACTTAATATTATAAATGCGAAAGTTTGTGTGTTAGTTTGTTACTTCTTCACGCTGCAACGGCTGGACGGATTTGGATGAAATTTGGAATGGAGATAGGTTATGACCTGGATTAACACACGCTACTTTTCGTCTCGGAATATTTAAAAGCTCCCGAGGGAATAACGGTAATCGGAATTTACGCGGACGAAGTCGCGGGCAAAAGCTAGTAGGAAATAAATGTAATGTAGCACAATATTGTTTTACTTATAAATTAAAAACGATCTTAAATTTTAGGTTTAGTTCTTTAGCTGTTTATTTTTAAATCTTTTTCAAATAGAAAGGTATACGTAGATTACCGTGTCTTTCAGAACCCTTTCAACTAAATAAAGATAAACATAGTTATATGTTATTGTATGTTATTATATGTTATTGTTTGTGATTAAAATGTAGAATATCCATTATCCACCGCACCGGATTAATAAAAGGTTTTGTGTGAAAGTGTTGTCATTTGTGAGTCTTTTTTTTTAAGTGTGCGGCCTTTCATAAAATTCGTACCTATATTATGATGGATCTATTTCAATTTTGGACCGTAATATAAGTACATCGGAGCCGAGATATTTAAATACTGATGCCTGGAGCGTTCTTTTATAACAAAAACTTGAAAGAAGACAATTGTATTGTATCCTTACAAACTTACACAAAACCCTTTAACTCCAAAAACTCCAAAATATTCAAGTGGCTTTCATCCGACCGCCAGCTTCAATCGCGTACCTAACTAGTTCAATATTAATCGAACCACAGCGACTTTTACGTACTCGTGGTCTTATTCTGTAAATCGAACTGTGCAGACCTTGTCATATTAAGTACTCATAGTCCGATCAATGAAACCTCGACCTAAAATTCTCAGTCGATCGATTGATCGAACTACGCGACCTAACCTCACGACCGGAGACTGCCTCACGCGTATATGTGACGTTCCGCGGGTAAAGGTACCTTATGGCGGGTTTTAGTTTCGGAGATACGAAGTGTTTTATAAAATGGTACGAAAATAACTTGGTCTTTTTTGCTTATTCTCGAAGTATAGAAGGCTTAAAGTTTGATTATAAATATTTTTCAATGTTTGATTTATGTTATTTAGCTAAAAATATAGCCTAAAAGTTATTTTAAAATGTCCTATTTTTTTAGAATGTATTTTGAAGAATATTTTCAAAAAAATATATCTCCGTAACTGCACAACTTAGGGAGTTGGTTGTTTTTGTTATTGATTGCTTATGAATTGTAGATTACAGGGATATTCATAACCCATACCGACCATAAGGTACCTTTACCCGTGGAACGTCACATATAAATCTGTAGCTGACTTGGCTGTTGCTCGGATCTCCCTTTCTACTAGTCAGTAACGATATAGACGTGAGTGACAATCGAGAAAATATAACTTGTGCCGTGCTGGAGTGGCATTCAATTACTGTCTGCAGTAAATTGACCGAACTGCCCCGTTTGTTTGTGAGTAACTTATCAATTCCGCATGTACTCAACCGAGCGGAAGCGAGCGGCGCGACATAATCAACGTCGCCCCTCCAATGATAGTATATACAGTGCAACCATTTTATTAATAGCGATCGGCAATTTTCGTTTTTCTATGACACACGAGTGACAAATATACTGTCAGTTGCTAGTGCAAGCGTGATAGCGATAGCCAGCCGAAAGCTATTAAGAAGCTGGGAATACTATGATTAGGTATTTAGTAATAAACCACATCGTATTTGGTCGGAAAAGTTCGTACTTATCTTGCTTTCTCAGTCAGGTTCAGTATCCATAGCCAAGCTAAATAAGGAAAGCTAGATGATTATTCACATCTGTGCCTGTATTCTACTCGGCAAAACAATACTGCCTTAGACATGTTATTGTATTGTTTTTATTTCGGCCGCCATTACTGTCATGTAAATAAGAGCTATCGTCACGTTGACGATACGATAACATGTCAAAAGCAATATGGTTCAACCCAGTAGACGTTTTAACATGTATAATTCGCTCTTCCTAACAAAACAGCCTTTAGTTCGGTCGAACCTGCCTGCTCTGTGCCTCCCTTTCTCTCACATAATTCGTATACATTCGCACACGTGCACCCCAGCCTATACAAAAGTCAACCCCATAGATGCAAGACAACGTACGCCGAACACGAAGAACGTATCTCTACATTTACCTATCATTACTTGTCTCTGTCACTTGCGCATAATGTTGCCGTTACGTTCACCGCCGCCATCATGGATTATGAACCTTTTCCCTATACTTATACGGCACCCTACAGTAGAGGTCAATGTACGAAATTCTTCGTCGTCGGCGTCCGCTTAGGTACAGTCAAAATATTAAATTTGGTACCTACATTAGGTCCAAAGTCAATCTGGCATTCTACAACAATACGGTTGAGTTTCCTAAAAGTTACCAATGTCTTGACATCTCTAATGACATTGACAACTTCAAGCATATTTTTCTTGATATGGGTCCCAAATTAACGCTCGTGACCGTACCTACATGCGATAAGTACCGCCTCGCGGCGGGTTGGGGATCGCGGGCGATCCAAGTAAGTCAAGCCTAAAGTGCGAAGTGCGCCAGGCCTGCCTCCGATTTCGGCGTTGAGAGTGACTCAGACGGTTATATGTTATAACCAAAGCATTATTATTAGTATTATTACACTGTACTTTACAATATCCTGTGTTTCAATACGAATGTGTCAGTTAAATGGCAACGTATCAGTCATACTCCCGAGTATTGATAAAATGATACGAGCCGGCGATACAATAACGGCGTGAAGCCCGTAATGTGACTTCCGATCCGCGATAAGATTAGCCAAACTAGCGCTAAATAAGGAAATACCTACCGTTTATTATGACTTAGGGATACTGCAATTTGCCATAATAATAGCCTGACCGATAATTGTAAAATAAACTACTTATAAACTCATCATAATAGTAACTATTCCTAAAGCTACAAAGCCAGTAAACAAAATATCCTCAATTACATTACCGTTTTTTTGAAAGTCGTCATAGAAAAAAAAACGTGTGCGGCTCGGGACGCCCGACAGAAGTGATAACTTAAACTAATCTAAGTTGAACTATTTAATATTGAAATTGTTTAACTGACTGCACACTTACAAAGACTAATGCAGAGTGACACACACTAACAAACCTAAAAAGTGGTACACTGTTGAAAGAGGTCATATATAGACGTCTTTTTTTAACGAAGGGCATTTTTGTAACAGGTGCGAAGAGTACTATTCTATTAGCTGTTTTTATACTCCTTCTATGCTTTCCTGCCTCTATGCTGGCGCCGTAACGCGTTACGTAACGGAGCGGTTTACCCTCCCATAAGAAGTTATCACTTCAAAAATGTCACCCATCATGGAATAAATAGGTGCATTAACAAAATAATAATACAATTAAAATGTAGGAAGTCCTAATTTGGTTTCATATAACTATTATTTATTTAATATTTTCGACTTTCTTGCGGGTGGCGCTTCTTATCATGAACTTCCTCTTGAGAAGCGCTTGCAGACATGACATAATTCCCGTACCTACTTGCAGAAACTAGCTCATTATCTTTGACTCTAATCGCTAAATCGCTATTTCTGCCAGTTTAGTTTAGTTCTTTTAAAGAAAGATATTGGAGATTATAGAGAACAGAGGAGGGATGATTGGCCATTGATCCAGGCACGACATGCTGATCAAAACATTATAGAGGGGTAGATTGATGGCAGGAGAGGTAGAGGAAGATCAAGAAGAAGCTACATGGACCAAATCAAGGAGAAGATGCATGTCGTGTCGTATAAAGAGGTCAAGGAGCTGGCAGAGAGGAGAGAAGATTGGAAATTACTCCACTGACTGTATCTACCATCATTTAGAGAATCTTTCGGAAGCCGGAAGGTTATGGGGTCTGAGCCAAAACCGAAGCGGGTGGTAGTCGCTAGGTATGTCTTATTAGTATAATTAGATACGGTAATCGAAGAATCTAGGTTTAAATAACCCATAATATAGGTAACGATAAAATCAAGTCGATATGATAGTGCACACTACGGGTTATTAGATCTACTAACCTAGCCCTCCCAGTAACATTAGACAACTGACAAACTACTGCAGTAGCTGATCTCACCTCATATTTATTTGAATTTACCCGTTAGATATCATTGCTAGCTTTCCAATTTCAGCCAATCCTTCACAACTTAATTTACTACAAGTTTTAAAAGCAAAAAAACTTGCGGCTTACTTACGCTCACCACAATTTGATTTAACGTCGACCCCGTTTACTAATAAGCCAAACTAGTGAAAAAACAAGGTTCTTAAATCGGAAACAATAAGCGTTGGTTGGGAAACGTTTCGTTTCGCAGGCAGCTCGCATTCGCATTGTGTCAGCGTTGCAAAATGCAGCTGCAACACTGCACTATCTACTCGAGTTCGTACTGCACGTTCTGAGCCAAAAACACCATGTGGAGTTGATTTAGAATGGAAATATAGAAGTCGGGGAGTGAATGCGTTACTTTCCAGAGTTGTAACTGTTTTAGGTTGGTAACCCTAGCCGCGGAACTTTATATGCGGTAGACAATATAGATTAAAGCCGCTTTAAAAGCAGAAACCATATACTAATATTTATTATATCTACATATAATTGTATAAAAACGAAAACCCAGCGCTTAATGCGGTTTTTTAGAGCAATTTCCTAAAATCGTTATTTCTTGGTACCAGAATTTCCTTTCGCTTTTTTACCCAAATTAAATTTATAGCCTGGCCAAAAAGTCGAGCCAGTGGTGACAGCTGCAACAAAAAAAATTCCATACAAAATTGTTGCCATGTTTACGCATTTTACGTCAAAAATGTGACAGTTACGTAGAAAGTGGCGCCCTCATTTAATTTCTACTCTTTTTGGTCGCACTATAGGTACGCATTGTTTCTCATTCCAGAAATTTAATTTCGTCCTAGATATAAGTGGGAAAGTTTGCGACTGGAAGAAAACTGGATCGGAAAATATGAAGAGTAAAAAAATATTGAGGAAAATGCGAACATAAATTTTGCGTCAGAGAAGAAAATATTTAAATAAAATAATAGTTATAACAACACCAAGCCCAAAGAGAGCGCCACGGATCGTTAGTCTGTGGCGCTCTTTTTTTTAAAGTTTTTATCGAAATATTTAAAATAACAACATACGAAGTAGGTAGGGTAACTCGGCCGTCATAACTTTGACGATACGAAAACATGTCAAAAGCAATATATTTCTATCGAGTAGAATTCTCCGAAAATCAATTTGATTAGCAAATTGTTTACAACAGTGTCATATAAACGTTGTAGCTTAAACTTGAAGTATTTATTTTTAAATCCATACTAATATTATAAAAGTGAAAGTGTGTATGTTTGTCCGTCTTTCACGCTTCAACCACTGAACGGATCGAGATGAAACTTGGCACACATATAGGTTAGGTCCTAGAATAGGACATAGGATAGTTTTTATCCCGGAAAATTGGACAGTTCCCGAGGGAGCAGCGATAAACGACTTCTACGCGGACGGAGTCGTGGGCGAAAGGTAATTAATTATAAGTCGTCAGTGAATTAATATAATCTATCATGAGATCATGACTATAAAAGTTATAACCATTATTAATTATTCGTGAAAAGTTTTCATTTTGTGGTTACATATTAGAGTCGACAGTGAATGGGCTAAATGGTCGGAAATTCGTCAGTTTGGAAGGCATGAGCGCGTCCGCGGATTCGATGTCAATTTTCGACCTTGTGCACTTCACAACGTTCACCGCTGACTGTACTTCGTAGTAAACAGCAATCAGTCAACATTTTATTACAATTATTGATAAATAAATCGGTCATTGATTCTTGAGAATTGCGACAGTAAATCACACAATAAGTACCTATTTACGTTACAGCCGAGTTTTTCTTGTTATGTACTCAAACTTGCATATCAATAATAAATTATTGATAGTACAGTGGTTCGAGAATCCTCGAAATGACATCTGTCCTCGTAAGCCAAAAGGCGGTATCGCAAATTCAATAGCCAAGCAATTTTAATCCTCTCCCGTTAGTAATAATAAGGTTGTACTTGCTACAGAAGTTTCGTCTGAGAAACCGCCATTTGTCTTATTGTTAGCGGGCAGGGTATAAGTCATTTAAAGCTTACTGCTTTTAAGTAGTAGTATTGTAGTGTATTGTTTTCAACTCGGCCGCCATTACTGTCAAGTAAATAAGACCTATCGTAACGTTGACAATACGATAACATGTCAAATGGAATATTGTGTTTACCACTGAATAAGAACATATAGCATAGAAACCGGACTATAAGACGTACTTTGCTTCAACTATCTTTCTCTACTTTTTAGATTACGTATTACATGAGAAAAAATTAAACAAAAAGTAGGCTGTTTTTTCTTCTTTAACTGTCATTGTCACAAGGTTTTACACAGGGACTTCTTTGTCCTTCCTATAGGAAGGATTTGAATTTCCTTGTCTATAGGTCCAAATACTATAGGTGCTTATAGGTCCAAATCACGCCTTACTTGTGACGGACGATGTACCAAATAACGAAAGAACAGCTATAGATCCATCTCTTTCCAACTCACTATGAAAACCATAAGTAAAAAGAATTCAACCATAATGTATTTTCTGCTTATTTAGTGCGGTTTCTATGCCTTTAGTCTTTATTCTGTGGTGTTTACCCAGTAGAGCTATCAAAACATCGACAATACGGAAACGCGTTCAAGTCAATAAGATTTTCCCGTTTAAATACGTAATATTGCAGTCAAAATCGATTTTAATAACATACATAGTTAATATCAGTAGAAGGAAGGAAGCGGCCCCTACTAATATCTCGTGCCGGCGTTGGTTTCGACTATCAACAAACACATCCAGTGCCACAAGCTAGCATTTGCATACAAGTGGAGCATGATATGTTTGTCGCTGGCACGCAGTGTATGCTGCAGATTTACCCGAAATAGGAAAACGTAATTCCATCTCTTTCAGTCGTCATTCGTGTCCGAACCTGGAGTGAGACGGAGCTAAAAGGAACTTCGATTTTGGTAGTAATAGTTTGGCCGAAAGCCAAAGTGAAAAACAATAAAACGCCGTAAAATCCTCGCTGCGAGCAATTAATCAAACGTTACGTCGTATCTTGATTGGGTTCAGAGTTCGAAAAGTGATTTTAAAATCAATGTAGTAAGGCTTTAGTTTCCAATGAAGGTCCAATAAACTAGGTAAATCCGTTTTGGGCGACGGTTCATGGACTCTCTTGGAAACTATGCTTTGGTGTTGTTTCTCTATATATATTATGATATAAAAACCATTTCAAAGACGATCTATATATACGACATTAACGTACAGTATTCCCAGCTTCTTAGTAGCTTACGGCTGGCTATCGCTATCACGCTTGCACTCGCAACTGACAGTATATTTGTCACTCGTGTGTCATAGAAAAACGAAGATTGCCGATCGCTATTAAAAAAATGGTTGCACTACAGTAACTTGGTCACATGATTCACAAATAAAGCGAAGGGCCTCAAATCTGGTCCCCTTACAGGTTTTAAGTAAATACAGTAATACCACAAATATAAGTTACGTCGGCATTGTTCGTTCACGCAGACAAGTCCGACTAATGCCGAAGATAAACGAACACAAACATCAATTCAATACTGACCTTGTTGTGTTACGCGTAAGGTAGAATATGAAATGACGTCTAAACTCGAATGACAACTGACGTGCCGCTAAATAAGCGCAATGGCTGCCAAACATTTGACCAATAGCCGTCGCAGATTTTACCCGCGCAAACGTCCTGCCTTCTAATTGGGTTAAACGTTTTCGTGCCTTCCAAAAAAATGCTTACTGCGCAGGTACATCGTTGTAACTTATATTTGTCGTACTATTGTACTTAATATTGCGTTTGCGTAGAAGTCGTGTATCGCTTTTCCGTCGGAAACTGTACAATTTTCCGGGATAAAAAGCAGCATATGTGCTATTCCAGACTATAATTTATCTCTCTGCGTAATTTTATCCAGATCCGTTTAGCCGTACTGGCGTGATTAAGTTACAAACATCCATCAATCCAAACTTTCGCATTTGTAATAGTAGTTAGATGATTATTTTTGTTTTTGTTTACATATATTTTTGTAAAAACCGGCTTTAGGGTTTTGTTTTTAAACGAACTTTCTAACAGTCATAAAAATCTAACGATTTTTAAATTAGTTAATATTGAGTTTGATCAGACAGATAAACATTATTTAAATATTCCCAAACTAGGTAAATATTCACTTCGGTTAGGTCATGATTATGTAATTATAATGAATATTTAAACATAATACAGATTATTTCCATTGCATGTTAAGATAAACTGGTTCTACGCATGTCAGCTGTTTTATATAACTCAACTGCAATCGTGTAGGTGGAGCGGTTCACATAAATTATACGTCAATCGATTCGCTATTCAAAAACAACTTAGGCGTGTATTGATTCTATAGACTTGGGTTGTTTTCGAAGTAAGCCATCAATCAGACACGGAGTTAAACAAATATCGATTGATTGATTAAAGGTGATTTGTTGCTCGTACGCATACCTAGTTTCAAACGCTGTAAACATGTCTGTTCCGCGGTTAGTTATTTAAATTTCGGAATGTTTGGTCATTAGTACCTATCATTAAGACATTTGGAGTATTTAGACGTAAGTCGATTGCAGAATTTCAGAGATTTCTTATAAAAACGGCTCTCTGTCGATCGGTCGATCGACGGGTAAAGCGGGTGAACTGAGAATGCACGCCATTATATGAGGTTTTTACGCAGTGACCAACTTCAAGTCGTCGGTTAATAATAGGTGCGCCGAATTAAAGAGCGAGTTGTTCAAGAGTATCAACTACCAGTTTATATGCAACACATATGCAGTCTGTACAACTGCATTGCTATTGGCAATAGTTAACAATTTAGCAACTAATTCTAATAGATATTTGGTACGGAGATGGCTTGAGCCCCAGTATAAAGTACTCTTCATACCAGAAAAACAAAAACCCGCCTTCAAAAAGGCAAAAAATAACTTCTTTTAAAATGGTAGATCAGTCCAACTGCATTCGGCTTTTGGTTTAAAATATTGTGGGACGCCGACTTCAGTTGGGCTGATCTACCATTTTAAAAGAAGTTATTTTTTGCATTTTGAAGGCGGGTTTTTGTTTTTTTTAACATTTATTTTATTTTATACTTTTTAGTGATCCTATTTATGCTGTAACGTAGCTCCACTTCTAAATATTAATGAGAAACTATAGAACATTTCAAGCTCGCCGCAGACAACGCCGCGGGAATGTCATAGTCATATTTTAACCTAAATGTGCTTCGGCATAGTCGCTCAACTACCTTAATCGAAATATCTTATCGCCACCCTTGCAATAGGTACCGTTAAGGAGTTCCGGTGGCCATCTGTGGTCTTCATCATCGGTTCCACTTCACCATATACTACTTTTCAAAAGCAAATGCAAGAGTTACAGTGAAAAATACCAAAATCGCTATAGGTGTGCCTATAATATTTGAGGAGTTCTCTTGATTTCTCCAAGATCCCATCATCAGATCGTGACGTGTTGACAATGGGACCAACTAGAAAGTATACCCATTCAAACAACGAAAAAATTTTTCAAATCGGTCCAGTGGTCTTCGCGTAACCGGGGAACATACATTTAAAAAAAAAACCCGACGAATTGAGAACCTCCTCCTTTTTTTGAAGTGGGTTAAAAAAATACGAGAGAAGATAGCTTTAGCCTAGTTGGTAGTGACTCTGCCTACGAAGCTAGCGCTCCCGGATTCAAATCCTGGGAAGGGAAGATATTTGTGTGATGAGCGCGAGTATTTGTTCCTGAGTCTCGGATGTTTTCTACGTATTTAAGTAGGTATGTATTTCTCTATATAAGAAAATTTATCGTTGTCCAGTATAATCAAGTGTAAAAATATGGGAGAACGCAAAATCTCAAAAATATGTCCTAACTCGTCCCAATGCACCTTATACTAGTGCAATGAGAACTTCATAACATAACATAAGGTCCATTCCAAAAGACTCGCCTTATTTAGTAAACACTTTTATAACCCCAAAATGCTCCTTTTTCGCCTAAAATAACAATTTTGTCATAAAATAAACCATCCATGATGTAAAATCAGGAAAATAGTGTGCAAAATATGGTCTCTCAATGCTTTATTCAGCAGAAAACGGCCATTTTACCCAAGTGATGCATTTTGAGGTTATAATAGTACATTATTGCCTAGGCATGGAAGTAGGCAATTGCGGGCCGAGTATTGGATTAAACGGACGAGCTTGCGAGTCCGTTTAAAAATACTAAGCCCGCAATTGCTGTTCCTGCCGAGGCAAAAATAGTGCTTTTCTCAAAAATCGCAAGAAAAAAATTGTGTTGGAGTCAAATCTTCATCGCTTGAACAAATTTTTTGAATTGCATACAAACAGAAACTTCATGTGAAAAAACCATCACTCCTTACCGCCTTTTTGTTTATGACAAGGAGAAACGCAATTCTTGTTTTAAAAAAAACATAAGCCATTCCAGGCACAAATAAAAAAGTTATGTTTCGAGTAAAATTTGGATATATAAGACTTGTGCCCTCATTTTATTATGGCCCATTTCACTTTTTAAAAAGTTACAAGATAGATAGTAATGGAATTTGTATGCAACATTGCGGGCTTGTGTAGCGAGCACGCAATTTTTTTTATTTTATTTGAGAACTGTCAGTAAACTATGTACTTCGCGTCTCAATATGTAGAATGGAATGTCAACATTTCCGGACATTTTTGAGAAAAATTGTTTACTAAATAAAACAAGTCAATTGGAGTGGAGTTTTTTTATGGGAGCCTAGGATTCTTCCGATACATATTTTTGCACTTGACTGTACCCATAGTACCTATAAGCCTAGAGCTTGGGACTAGTTCAATTTGTGTCAGATTGTTGCCTGATATTTATTTATTATAAAAAAAACAAGTCGTACGCGGTCAAAGTTGTAGGAAAAAGCTAGTAATAATATGCTCATCTGTAACTTCGATTTCTAACTGTGCTACCTAGAATCCATTAAAGCTCAGCATATACTATCTAACGAGCAACATGACCGTACTAGCCATTCACAGACACATTATCATTACCAAGGTAATACCTAGAAGACTTGATAACGTCCTGGTTCTAACAAGTGGACAAGGTTGCGGAGATTGCTTCTATATTTAGTACATAAACTCGACTTGTTACATACCTATATAATATAACTCTAGGATGTTTGTGATCTTGTACGCGTAGAATTTGTTTCCCTTGGTCTACTATCTCATTCCGTTTTGGGAGTAGATTTTCAGAAAACCCTTTGTTATTGCATTTGGTGGCCCTGCCAAGATGCATTACGCTAACTGGCGTTTCTATTCATTTCGTTTTTAAACCAATCGCGTCACGGGTAGATGACGTGATACGAAAAGTCACGTGATCTACCAGTGACGCGATTGGTTTAAAAACGAAACGAATAGAAACGCCAGTTAGCGTAGTGCATCTTGGCAGGGCCTCCTGTACATATTTACAGGGGTAGAGATATTCCAAGTTTACGTTTCTAAGTGTACCTAACAGTTGATGACTACGTTTCAAAAGATACAGGGGGTTATTTATTTGAATAAACTTTAATTCGTCGTTGAATTATTAATTAACCAGAAAACTGAAGTTACCGCGCTCGCTCGTAAGTACGTAAGGCAGAGCGACGGACGGACGGTAGGCTAAATAGGATCCCTTTGGGTACGGAACTCTAAATATCCTCTATATTTAGGGTCCTCTATAAATTGTTTTCCGCTATTTCTTCCCTTTGGAAGTCCTAGTGAATCCCTAGGGTACCCAAAGAATATTCCCTCAAATTTAAAGTCCCTATAGGTCCAGGGGCCAGGGTTGGGCTGTGCGTTGAACTGCGTTGTCTGTCTTTCAGTCACCAAAGAATTTTATATGTATAAATGAAGAAAATTGGAATGGGGGTTAAAAAATCGAAAGTTCAAGTACTAAGACAGCAAAAAGACATGCAGTGTTGTTTACACGCGGCCTGATTCTCAGACAGCGGCGAGCTAAATTGGATTAACGACAACGTAAACTTTGGAAGGCGCGTCGATGCCGTTTAGTTTCATTGACCCTAATTCATCAGATCGAAATGGGGCACGCAAATCGTAATACTCGTGACTTCGTTCGGGAATTGGAGGAACGATTGTTTTTGAATTGAGCACCACAGACAGACAAAGTCGTGAACGTACTGAGAGCGGAGAGACGGCGCGTTGCAGAGCGTTCCCGCAATAAAAACGCCTCCGCCCGCTTTGGAAACGCTATTTCTCTTGAACGGAAAATATCTTAAATTAAAGCACTATATCCAATTTAAAAAAAAACTATCTCGACTAAGTAGACTTCATTGGTGCTCGAGTTAAGGGCGACTAACATGATCGAAATTTTCAAAATTGACGGAGCCCTACACTGAGCATTGCCAGGATTTTTGTCGAAAGACGTGGGGGACGAAGTCGTTTAATCTATTTAAATACCTCTAATATACATTAGATTATAGTTACATGTATGTACAGATAGAATATGGTGGAAAATAATAGAAAAAGTTTTAACCTTTATTTCTGGCAACGATGATATTTAAAAATACCCTACAGAATAACATACATAATAGTTTACGAGTTTCTTGCGGCGCTTCTTCTCCGCAATGATGGTCTTGTCCGAAGCGCTAGTAGATTCACTTATATTACCGACGTGTAAAAGAGCCCGTATGTGGCCAATTTACTGAATAAATATTTTGATTTTGATTTTGATTTTGATAAACAAAACTAACTAGGCTAGCCGGCGCGGTCGCAATCCCCCCTTTTCCAACAAAACAGGCACAAACATTGATAATGACTGTGTGCGGAATGTGAACCGTACAGACTGTTTATATGTTCTGTGACTCGGGTGACCTTCCTAGGAAAATAGTATGTTTTCAAAGAACTATTACTACGCCTTTCTTGGTCACGATTTGCTTGGATTATTCATATTACCATGATATTACTCAGTAACACAAAGCAAGCAGTGCCACTGTCTCACATACCGCCTTACCTCGAAACTGAGTCACCGCCGACACCTCACGAGTCTCACGACCATTTGAATCATTAATATGATATTAAGTTACTAATGTATGAGTCATAAAAAACTAAACATGGATACAGTCAACAAAAAGGAAGTATTTTGTAATCGCTATACGCTCGGAAACTGTCCAATTTTCCGAGATAAAACATATCCTTCTCCAGGATATATTTATCTCCTTGTCAAATTTCGGTAAGATCCGTTCAGCCGTTGCCGCGAAAAGGTTACAAACACCCAGACTAAACTTGCATTTATACTATTTAGTGTGGATGTCATCAGTCATCAGTCATCAAGCATAGGTCTATAAGTCAAATAGTTTGCTTACCTACTGTTTACAATTCGCCCATCGGGCAAACTGCCTAATGGGATCGCAACCTTTGGTATTGCGTGGTATTGCATAACTTTCAGAAGCGCATTGCGGGCATTGCGGAAAATGAGTTTGCCAGAGAACATTTTGTTTTCTTATGAAGCAAAGGCAAGATCATCGATATACTCTACATACATCCTTCAAGGGGCTCTATTCTACTCGATAAAACAATATGGCTTTGTCATAATATCGGTTTTTTTCGGAAGGACTAAGTCGCAAAACCACATCGCTTTTAGTCTACATTATAAAATGTCTCTGTCGCAAATTACAACTTCGTTTGTGTTACTAGGTTGGTGAAGTTCGTTAGGTAACTTCAAATGTTCGAAGGGCACACCACCCAGGAATATGAGCTCCGCCATGCGGGGCTCCGTAAACTTTGCTAAGACAGACATAAAATAAAAAATATGTGGTCATTTTGCGACTGACTTTTTGAGATAAGGTACCTAGGCTACAAGTAGGGTCACCATTTAGGAATTTGAAAAGTCCTGACAAAAAGCATATCGATAAAAGTCCGGACTTTTTAGTCACAGAATGGAAATTTTACTCACTTAGTTACAATGGTATGGTATGGTGTGGTATGGTAGGTATCTAATTAAAAGCCGGACAAACTTAAGAGCCGGACATAGTCCGGACTATAGTCTAAAATTCCCGACATTCATTTTGCGATTAAGTAATTTTGCTACCTAGTCATTTTACTACATTATAACCCGATTTATCAAGTTCTTTCACTTTGACTAGCATTATCTATAGGTACGTCTTTTGATAGATGTGTTTTCTTTTTTTGCGTTTGGCTATTTTTATTGTTTAAACTTTTAAAAGAAAAATATGTACTAATGCTAAAGCCTAAAGGTCTGAGCCTGCTTTACAACGGTGAGATTTATTAGAAAGCTTGTTACGATTGTAACTGGATTCCCGAGAATACTTGGAGGGCTTGCCAATGTAACAATACATATGAACACGCATAGCAACATGAACTGACAGCTCTTGGGCTCTTGGCCTATACTCTACTGGGTAAAACCATATCGCTTTTGACATGTTATCGTTTTGTTTTAACTCACCCACCACTCCAGAGTTTTCCGTTAATAGTTCCTAGAAAAATAACGAAGACTGCTGTGAGCCTGTGACACACAGACACTACAGACATACACTGCAGCATAATGGTTCCTTTATCACCATTTTCGTACGGATTGCTAATAAACTTTGGTTCGTTTTTTTGTTTTTGTTTTATGTTGTAAGTACCTATGTTGTGATGTAATGTTATGCAGTGTGCCCTCAAGACTTTCACACATTTAGAGGGAGGTACAGGCTGAAAGACAGCGCTGTAGACCCCAGTCTCAAAGCATATTTTGAGTTCTGAACCTTTTGCCATAATATTGTGGTATACATTTTTAGCGACACGCTGGCCTAGTTGGTAGTGACCCTGCCTACGAAGCTCACGATCCTGGGTTCAAATCCCGGTAACGGCAGATATTTTTGTGATGAGCGCGAATATTTGTTCCTGAGTCATGGATGTTTTCTATGAATTTAAGTATATATTTCTCTATGTACGTTTTTATATCGTTGTCTAGTACCCCTAGTACAAGCCTAGAGCTTAGTTTGGGACTAGGTCAATCGGTGTGACATTGTCCCCTGTTTTTTTATTTTATTTGTTAAGACTTGTAGTTTTTTTTTATATATGTGTATCTTAAGAAATAGTATGTATATCTATTAGATAGTTAAAAACCCCCGATATAATGGTGTCCCCTTCTTTCAGAGCTGATATCTCTTAAACGGCTTAACCTATTTTCATGAAACCTAGCTAAGAACCACCGCTAAGAACTCTGCTTACAAATTAAAAAAAACGCATCCAAATCGGTTGAACCGTTTAAGAGCCACGGTGCCACAGACAGATACACACGTCAAACTTAGAACACCCCCTCTTTTAGCGTTGGGGGTTAAAAACAGTGTCTCACAGCATTCGCACTGGTAGATCAAAACAGTATCAACTCAAAATCCTAGCTAGTTTTGTTTCAATCTCATAGTTAGAACTTTAGAAGTTGTATTAAAGTTGATTTTAAAATATTGTTATATTTTGAGTTACTACTGTTTTGATCTCGCAGTGCATATGCTGAGTTCTGAGGGCCTTGCCAAGATGCATTACGCTAACTAGCGTTTATATTCGATTCGTTTTTAAACCAATCGGGTCACTGGTAGATGACGTGATACGAAAAGTCACGTGATCTACCAGTGACGCGATTGGTTTAAAAACGAAACAAATAGAAACGCTAGTTAGCGCAATGCATCTTGGCAGGGCCCTCTGAACCCTTTGCTATAATTTATACATTGGTTAGACTCGTAGTTTTTTTCGTATGTGTATCTTAACGAATAACATGTAAAACTACTGTGTTGAGCGGGCAACACTGATTCTGATTCTCATAAACGAGTTCTACGCGGGCAAAAGTACAAAACAGAATTGACACTTGATAAATACAATGTCTAAATAATGTTTAGCAACCGCAGCTCGATGACACGTGTGTATGCGCAACTGTTAAAAACAAACATCTCCCGCGGCGCGTGCCGCCGGTATTTATAAACATTCATTCTGTTTGAGGAACCACGTTAGAGAATCGTATAAATAAACTCACGTTTTATTTAAATATACGGTATCCACTGAGACTCGATTGAGAGAATATCAATTCGATTTGTAAAAGATAAAAAATAAAAGATAAAAGAAATTTATTCAGTAAGTAGGCCGCACGGGCACTTTTACACGTCAAGAATCTACCAGCGCTTCCCAAGAGAAGACCACTGCCGAGAAGAAACGCCGCAAGAAACTCAGCAGTCAGTCATTTTTTAAACATGTTTCTTATTACAATGGTACGACTTAGTCTAGCATTATATAAAGCTATAAATATTAAATTAAATATAGTATCAAATAACATGCGTAGTTCAGCAGGAAAACATGCCAATTAAGAATCTTACGGGAGAGATAGAGAAAAAAAAACACATACTTATGTGTATATAAGATGGTGCGAGACGACCACATAAAAGTTTCGATATGTTTTCCTACATCAACGGTGTCCCCTAGACAAGATAAAGATTTTGCATTTGAATAAATTATTATTGACTAAGTTTCGGATTTAGGCCATGTATAAAGTCGCCGTCAATAGAATTTGCAAAAGATGTAAACAAAACCAAACGAACCAATTCACCATGATTTCTCTATAATCACGTACTTTTAAAGATCAAGTGAGGTCTTTCCCATGATTTAAGGCCCAGCCACACCGCTTGCGTGACGTGCACGTGCACGTGCGCGTTCGCTTTCCACGTTGTATAGTATTAATTCTCATTACGACATGTCACTGTACAACGCAGTGGAAAGCGAACGCGCACGTACACGTGCACGTCACGCAAGCGGTGTGGCTGGGCTTTTATACTCTTTCCCCCTTACTAATAAACGTTGAGTAACGGTGGTATAGCTATACAATGTTTTGTCCTTATCTGTCAAATTCAAATGTCACAATGACAGATAAGGATAAAACATTGTATAGCTATACCACTGTTACTCACCGTTTATTAGTAAGTAAGGGAGTATCTTTATTTTCATATTCAGTTTAAGATGGAATAACTATTCATTATACGTTATGTTTAATAAAAACACGCTTGGTGAATATTTGAGGTTATGTGTCAAACAGTACTAATTTGTTTACATAGTTCACAAGTTCTATTGATGGCGACTTTAGTCAAGGAAATTGATTGTTTACTAGTTTGGCATAATGCGCGAAATAGCCGTGTACCTAAAACATTTCCCGGCGCGATACGACACGACACGTGGAAAATGTATTACCCGGCAAATTGACGTATCTCGTCGAACTGGTAAACAATCCAATTCCTCGACTGTACCTAATAAATAACAATAATTTGCGACTCGACTCTGACCGGACAATAAAGGCCTGTCATTTCAACCAAAGTAATTACCATCGGCAGGCGCCATAGTTTCATCAATAGCCTAGTTCACAAATCCATATCATTTCATTCATAAAGCCTATTTATTAATGTTCCCATCCTTCTTAAATAAATAGTCCTACGCTAACCGGTTGTTGTCCGTGGGAGAACACTTCTATAGTGTGAACTCAGGGACAATCGCCGGTTGGTGTCCCATCACTTTAATAAACTAAAAAGTTTAAAAAAACAAAAACCCGCCTTCAAAAAGCAAAAAATAATTTCTTGGTAGGTAAATAGGTCAGTCCAACTGAAGTCTGCTTTTGGTTAAAATATTGTTGGACGCCGACTTCAGTAGGACTGACCTATTTACCTACCATTTTAAAGAAGTTATTTTTTGCTTTTTGAAGGCGGGTTTTTGTTTTTTTAAACTTTTTTTTTATTTTATCGTTTTTAGTGATCATAATTATGCTGTTATTCTCCCATTTCTCAAGAAACAATAGAACATTTCAATCTCGCCGCAAGCAACGCCGTGGGAAAGTCATAGTCTTATATTTAAACCTGAATATGCTTCGTCATAGTCGCTCAACTATCTTAATCGAAATATCTTGTCGCCACCCTCGAAATATATACCGTTTAGGAGTTCCGGTGACCATCTGCGGTCTTCATCATCAGTTCCACTTCACCAAATAGTGCTTTCCAAGACCAAATACACGAGTTACAATGAAAAATACCAAAATCGCTATAGGTGTGCCTATAAATTTTGAAGAGTTCCGTCGATTCCTCATGGATTCCACCATCAGATCTTCAATTTGAAAAAAATGGGACCAATCGGGAAGCTCCAGCTTTCAAATAAAAAAAGAATCTTCAAAATCGGTTCACCCAGTCGAAAGTTCTGAGGTAACAAGCATTTTAAAAAAAACAGACGAATTGAGAACCTCCTCCTTTTTTTGAAGTCGGTTAAAAATTGTCTGCATGTACGCCTCCTAAAGTTCCCATAGTCCCGTGATTTGTAAAGACTTAAAAATATGTATATTCATAACGTTTAATATGTTTAGGGTTGCTTGGTCTTGTCTTTATGACCACAGACTGTTTGCCTGCAGTCCCAAGTCCGTCTAGCCTAGGGTTACCAGATGAAAAAATGAAAAGTCCGGAGAAAAGGCGTGATTTCTATTGAAAAATCCTGAGATTTTGTTAGAGTTTGAGAATTTTCTCTCAAACGTAATTACAAATTTAAAAATGTCAGTACCAAAGTTGATTACTTCAATTATTTTCTCTATTATGAAGATTATTTTTAGTTTTTTTTTTACTTTTTATTAAAGAGATCTTTAAAATGTACTGTATTTTATTGAAAATTCTTAAAATCCTAAGATTTCTAAGATTTTGCAAAATCCGACCGCAATCCTGAGAAGAGTCCAAAAATCCTGAAATCTCAGTACAAATCCTGAGATATGATAACCCTCTAGCCTGACAGACCAAAATCTGTTAAGAAATGTATGAAACGCTAAGAAGATTGTAAAATTGAAAATCTCCATACAAAATGCGATAACGTTTCTCTCGCCTCAAATCTACGATATTTACGTTTTTTAAATATGTTGTAGATATGAAAAACTATGCCCATTTTCCTTTCCTACAAAATATCATCATGGAAAGAAACAAATTTAAAAAAATAAATGTTTAAAAAACCAAAAACCCCCTTCATAAAGCAAAAAATAACTTCTTTAAAATGGTAGGTAAATAAGTCAGTCCAACTGAAGTCTGCTTTTGGTTAAAATATTGTTGGACGCCGACTTCAGTTGGACTGACCTATTTACCTACCATTTTAAAGAAGTTAGTTTTTGCTTTTTGAAGGCGGGTTTTTGTTTTTTTAAACATTTATTTTATTTTATACTTTTTAGTGATCCTATTTATGCTGTTACGTAGCTCCACTTCTAAATATTAATGAGAAACTATAGAACATTTCAAGCTCGCCGCAGACAACGCCGCGGGAATGTCATAGTCATATTTAAACCTAAATGTGCTTCGGAATAGTCGCTCAACTACCTTAATCGAAATATCTTATAGCCACCCTTGAAATAGGTACCGTTAAGGAGTTCCGGTGGCCATCTGTGGTCTTAATCATCAGTTCCACTTCACCATATAGTACTTTTCAAAAGCAAATGCACGAGTTACAGTGAAAAATACCGAAATCGCTATAGGTGTGCCTATAATATTTGAGGAGTTCTCTTGATTTCTCCAAGATCCCATCATCAGATCCTGACGTCTTTACAATGGGACCAACTAGAAAGTATACTCATTCAAACAACGAAAAAATTTTTCAAATCGGTCCTTCGGTCTTCGAGTAATCGGGGAACATACATAAAAAAAAAAAAAAAACCCGACGAATTGAGAACCTCCTCCTTTTTTTGAAGTCGGTTAAAAACGGAGACGTACAAACTTCGTTTTTCATATGACTATAGTCAGCTGAATCATGCTGTGTTGGTTTTACCACTAAGTACACTCAACCCTCGAGTGATTTACCTAAATCTTAATTTACTGGCGCATTAACCCTATAATTATCTTTTTAAGGAAGGAAAAGTTAATTATTTTTCCTTACCATCGTTAAGGAAAACGTTATTTATGTTACGTTCGAATAGTCTGATTTATGTAGACAGACCAGACAAACAAACTTAAAATTCGTCTTCCATCCCACAAAATACGCTAGAGTTTAAGATTCTTGGTAGTTTAATTAGAGTTTTGTCTTGAACTCTTTAGCGTCCCAAGACTAAGGGACATAAAGGGAAAGTACCTTAAATATAGTAGATAGAATATTTTACTGAAAGAAGACTTTATGTTATTTTTAAAAGTTAGTAATACTGCATTCAAAGATATTCTAAAAAATATTTGCTTCGTCTGGGAATCGAACCGACTTAAATATGAAAAAAAATCCCCGTATTATTATGATGCCAATCGAAAGAATGAAAAAAAAATCTTCTTAAGTAACATAGTGTCTTAAAAGAAAGGACAACGTGAAATTAATCATTTTTATCAAATTAAAAACATACATGAAACTGCCGAAGTCAGTTGTGTATTTTTTGTAAATTAATTATTCTTTTGTAAATTAATTAATGAAATGCTCAAAATGTGATCCCTCTTGTCTTATGCAAATCGCCAATCTTTTAATAAGTCCGCACCTATAATAAGGAAAACTGTGCCAGTAAGACGTTTATTAAGTGGGTAATTATTTGCGAATAATCAGTGCTATCTATGGAATGATAATATCGCTATTTGTCGGACGTCGTCGTCGGTAATAAATAATTTTCTTGAAATTTGAATCAAACATGTTACGTTATTCCTTTCTTTTAAGATACTATGTTACTTAGAAGAATTATTATTTTTTGTTCATTCTTTCGATTGTCATCATAAAAATACGGGTGATTTTTTTTCACATTTAGGTCGGTTCGATTCCCAGACGAAGCAAAAAATTTTTAGAATATCTTTGAATGCAGTATTACTAAATTTTAAAAATAACATAAAGTCCTCTTTCAGTAAAATATCCTATCTACGATATTTAAGGTACTTTCCCTTGATGTTTCATAGTCTTGGGACGCCCTGTATAGCTTGCTTGTTACTATGTACCTGAGTACTTAAATGAAAATAGATACATTAGTGTTTCGGGATTTTTAAAATATCTAACTGTTAAGTAAGGTAATGTAAGGTTGTTTTAAAATCTCCAGAAAAGTTTTCTACAGTAATGGTTACTATAGGACTTCTAAAACAAAAACCCATTCTTCGGTTTCAAGACAATACTATAGTTTATTAGAAAACACAAGGCGTTGTCCGTATCATACTTTTCAACTCGTCGCAGCTAATATTAACAGACGAGTTTTAGTAGTCCCGTCAGAGCGTACAAAACATATTATAGCGCATGTATTCTCAATAGACAGCATTTGAACTTCGACTTCTAACATAGATAATTACGTAACATACGTCATCGATCCGATGTAATCCATTTATGTTAGTTCCCGATATCGACAACATCGTACAATTCCGAGGTATCAGTAACTTTTAATCGGCTTAAATCGATAAAAATACTTTTAATGACAGCTGATTACATGGCAAGCCCAGTTGTAATCGAACAGGTGACTAATTACATTATATTATGCGCTTCTTTAGAGGTAACTATAAAATATGTACCTATACCTCGGTACCTACTGTTTATTGCATGTTATTGGACATTTTGGGAACCGACTTTGTTTTGAAATTAGGCATGCTTAAGGAATCCAATAACAATGCAATATTCGTAGCAAAAAGTAGTAAAACAACACAACGTGTATACCTAGTCTATAAAACATGCATATTTTTTTTTTTTAATTTAAAATATTTACTTTAATTAGGTATTTTATTTAGATCAGTACTTCAGTAGTTAACGTAACGAATTTTTAACAATGGAAATTCGAATGGAGAGATCTTTTTTACCACTAACTAATAATCAAGTAAGTATACAGGGTGTTAGGCAAAAGGTCGGACAAACTTCAGGGACTAACTCTGTACAAAACAGCTGTTCCATACATTTCCGCTGTTTAGCTCTCAAAGTTTGTATGGAACAGCTGTTTTTTTTCGCGATTTGGATGTTGGTCCCATAATAAAAGGTGATGGTATGACCTACAGAGTTCGTCCCTGAAGTTTGTCCAACCTTCTGCCTAACACCCTGTAGTAAATTACTTAATTCTATCGAAGATCAATGCATGCAGCGACACAAACATACTACTCTGTAGACACTGTGCTCGACCTGGAAGAGGCTGTCCATTTCCCAACGGATTTTCTCAATTCCTTGCAACCTTCTGGATTGCCCACACATAAATTGGTTTTGAAAGTAGGCTGTCCCATTATTTTACTACGGAACCTGAATCCTCCCAAATTGGGCAATTGTACACGTTTGTGCAAGTAAGGTTTTTAAAAACGTTCATAGTAGAATAAGAATAAGAATCCTTTATTTGCAATAAACATTACCAGTGAGGTGTTAATATAAGTACAGCTTTCAATTGGTAGGTTTACATGTTTAACCATATTTGGTATGAAAAATTACAGATTTGTCTCTTAGCGTAATACAAACTATTCATAGGTACCATTCGTATTTCATCCATGTCACGGTTATTACATTAAAATTATTATAAACATCATATTATGAATTCATTTAAACTATATATTTTTTATTAGTAAGCCATTGGTGTAGTTGCTTTTTAAATTTTATCGTATTCATTGTCTTGATCTCATTTGGTATTTTATTGTATATTTTTATACACATATTCAGGCAGCTTTTTTTATACTTTGCCAGTCTGGGGCACGTTTTATAAAGCTACAAGGTACAATTTTACTGGCAACACTGCTCAAATGGCTGGTCGTCATTGGTCGAGGTTGTGTCAAATGGAAACTTGTAACCTGTAAATTCTAATTTGTAGCTTTATAAAACAGGCCCCTGGAATGCTCTGGGAGTAATCTATCCGGATTTCGACAGGAGCGTGGATGGGTATCACATGCTTTTTTTAATATTAGTTTGTTTGTGAACTAACACGCATACTTCGTATATATAGGGAGCAGGAACTAGCAATAAACCAAGCATTTTAGAGTGCATAATAGGTAGGTACTGACGCACGGATGTGCGGCTGGAGAAGTCGTTTTAATTCCCCGGATTCCATTAATACCAAATTTCCAGTTTAAATGACTGCAATTTCCCGTAAAATTATTGTTTTCAATGTCAATTAATAAGTCACAAGGTCAAACATTCAAAGTTGCGGGATAGACAGCGTTGAGTGTTTTTCCTGTGGACAACTGCAGTAGCCCTTTCGTGCGTCACTTCCAGGAAAAATTTGTTTGTATTGTGCAATGAAAACTCAGCTGTAAACATTGTATACAGAGAGATTCTGTGATAACTGGCAGTAATGATTTGAATTGAATTTTAAATCTAACTCCATGAAAACCTCAATTTCGCCAAAAGTGTCAAATAGGACGTCTTTGAAAATCGTCGTAAAATAAAACCTCTATTCAAATGCACATATCTATAAATTCTTTCACCATTTGAAAAGTGTATTATTCCAGATTAACTTGGCTTATTTTAACTATATTCCTCAACCGAGTTTTTAAATTTTATGGGATGAAATGTAGCCTATGTGATAATCCAGGGTATAAGCTATCTCCATTTCAAATTTCATCCAAATCCGTCGAGCCGCTGCAGCGTGAAAGAGTAACAAACATCCATACATACAAACTCTCGCGTTTATAATATTAGTAAGGATAAGGATTCGTTTTTTGCTCAGCTGTAACAATGGTTTAATGTCTTTCTCTGCACTTAACGCCGAGCCCACAAAGTAAACGTGTTCTCTAAACTGCTGGCATGCTATAGTTGTTCCTAATCGCGTCGAGCTCGCTGCAACCGGTTTGCCTTCACATCACCTTGAGCGGGAGACAATGCTATGCAACTCCGACCCGACATGCGCTTGCTAAGTGCCATAGCTAAATGTCTCCAGCCTGGTATTTGCAATGTTTGCACACGTTTATTGGAGGCCAAATATTTGGAGATGCTTGCGTTATTCCCATAGTTACAGCCCAGTTCATAAATAAGTGTAAACTTTAGTACCTTGTCAGTTTAATCGCTGTGACAAATTACATAAATGGCAGTTTAAACATGACAACGTACTAAAAGTGCACACATATTTATGAACTGTACAAATGCATAGTTTGTCTACAAATTTTCATTTGGAACTTTTTTTAAAGGTTTTTGAAAAAAACTGGTTATAGACTGGTTTTTCGCAAAAGCGTACAAATTTTTTTTCATCATAAAATTTAATCAGAACGCAAACAAACAAATTTCTGCTAATGGGTAAATAAATAGCTTAAACGCCACATGGTTTTTTCATCTATAACGCTAGACTTAATTAAAAAACAAAAAACCGCCCTAAAAACGCATAAAATAACTTCTTTTAAAATTGTAGGTAGGTACCTAATAGGTTAGTCCAACTGATGTCGGCTTTTTTGTTGAAAATATTGTGGTCGCCGACTTCAGTTGGACTAACCTATTAGGTACCTACAATTTTAAAAGAAGTTATTTTTTGCGTTTTTGAAGGCGGTTTTTTGTTTTTTAAAACATTTATTTTATTTGATACTTTTTAGTGATCATAATGCGCTGTTACGTAGTCCCACTTCTTGGTTGTTATGAAATTTTAAGTTATTTCAAGCGCCGCCGCAAGCAAAGCCGCGGGAAAGTCATAGTCATATTTGAACAAGTAAATATTCTTCGTTGTAGTCGCTCAACTATCTTAATCGTGATATCTTATCGCCACCTTTGAAATCAGTACCGTTGAGGAGTTCCGGTGGCCATCCGTGGTCTTCATCATCAGTTCCACTTCACCAAATGATACTTTCTGAATACAAATGCTGGACTTGTTACTAAAAATACTAAAATCGCTATATGTTTGCCTACAATATTTGAGGAGTTTCCTCAATTCCTTTCTGATCCCCTCATCAGATTCAGATTTGGTGACAATGGGACCACCTCGGAAGTATACTCTATCAAACTAAAAAAGATTTTTTAAAACCGGTACACAATTGACGGAGTAATGGGTGAAAATACACAAAAAAAATACATACAGTGGAAAGTATAACCTCCTCCTTTTTTGAAGTCGATTAAAAAAACAAAATGGGGTTACAAACGATTAGACACCTTTTCTAAAAAATCCGGTTATCTTATCAATAATTACTTAGCGAATTAGAATACGAATTGAAAAGTAGAAATTTTATCACTAGTTACTGTTCTCAACCAAGGTTACATTTTGAAATAGTAGAAATAAAAAAAAACTGCTGACGCGTGAGATGAGACCCGTGATGAAAGGAGAAGGGATGCTCTAAGTTCTACAGTATATATGTTTTTCAAATCTACTATTTAATACTACCACCCCGACGAGTATAGATATAGTTCGTCGAAGCTACTACGTGTTTGTAATGTTAGTATGTACTAACATTACAAACACAACAACCCTCAAGTGATATCTGTAACATAACACTTGCATGTTGCTTGCATGGCTGCATTAACCAACATAACATTTTGCCATACATAGGATTGTCACATTACACGTGGAGGGTATATAAATAATCAGGTATATATGTGTCGCCTTGCAAGCCTGGAGCATAAAAGGGCTAAACTACATATTTAATACTACGGTCGCTTACAAATATTAATTTTTCGTGGAGAATGGCAAGGTTTATTTAAGTTACGGTTGTTTGTTCTACTATCTATTACCGCTGATACATAAACTTAAAATAATAAAATAAATACTATCAAGGGACGATCTCACCCACCTAGTCCCTATTTAAATCATTTCATCCATATATATTATATGAATTAGAAAGCTAAATTGTTACCTTTAGAAACTTTAATAGCGACCTATTTATTTGGATATTATTTTTAAAATTCAATTCTACCAACATTAGCGGTGAAAATCTCCGACGAAACCGCAAGAATAAATCGTGGCGGAATCATGTTATTTCATAGTAATTTGAACTCTATTGCTTTTACTGATTTTCGCGAATACGCGTAAGTTGTCACACTTGTCACCCTATTTTCATGATTACCACCTACCTATTTTTATTGCTTATCTTCTATAATTTATTTTTCTCCCACATGCTCGGAAATATCACCTTCGGACCTTACTGTTGTAAAATCAGCCCGCGAAGTTCTGAGTTCCAGGTCCAGGCAAAATTAAAAAAAAAACAAAGTGCGAAAATGTATAAAATTTCATGACGTACCTGGTGTTTTACTTTTTAAAACCATGTTTGGACTAGGTTAAATAACTCCAGACAGCCAAAGACACGTGCAATCATAATTCTCCCTTGTATATTTTACTTTTTAAACGTCATAGACTAAAAAAGTTAATTATTTCAAATAGCGTTTACAGCGTATTTAAAAGTGTATCAAATAGTTTGACGTTTTTTTAAAAACAAATTGCGTTCGTAAAGCAAATAAATTGCAGAAATAATATAAACGCGTAATAAATATTATAATTAATACTATATTTTATTCAATTTGAATTTATTACCTTTAAATGTGTGATCTTATTTAATTAATGCTTCATTTCAGTGTCATACTAAATCGTACGTTTCTTTTCTTTTTTTCAAGGAAATGTTGGGGCTGTGTTTAATATTATATTATTAACAATTGTGTTAAATTTCCTCACATTGTGGGAGAAAAGAATTATACAAGCCTCGACCGGGAAGGGCGGTTGCTGGACTCGTATATAGCGTAACTCTACTCGTCCCGCAACGGCCTATTTCCCGGTCTGTGCAGTAATGTACTATTTCCTCGCTAGGGTGACGGAACCAGAAATGGACAAAGATCAATGATGGACACTTTATTCTTATTTTACAGAAGATAAGGGTTATTCGTTTGTTTTGCTACAATCAATTTAGGACGGTATGAAATTTGAATTAAAAGTGAATTAGTGTCCATTACTGGTGCCTGTCAGCTAAAAGTGTCCATCATTGGTGCCGTCACCCTAAGAACAATAAAATATATCATTTAAATTACTGTCCAAAAATCGACAGTACATGGAAACCTCAAAGAAAATGTTAACCGGCGTCGCTATTGCCTAACGCACTCGCAATCGCGATCGGTTTCAAAGCGGAACAATTGTTTTCATTTTGTATGCAGACAAGCCTTCGATTTTCAAATTGAAAACAATTGCGATTGCGAGTGCGTTAGGGTGGGTTTAGAGCAAGCGAACGAACCAGAATTCTATGGCATTATCTCTTACGTTTTCATTGTAAAAATAAAGACAAAACATGTTCTAGAGCATTTGCTCGTTTGGTCTAAACCCACCCTAAGGCAATAGCCCCTCAGTTTATTAACTTGTCAAAATGAACTTTGGATTAAACATACAATTACAAGCAAGATTAAGCCGATGAAATTTCACCTTAGTACCTCTGGGAGACCCGCGGCGTTCGGATTGAAACCGAGTTTTCCCGAAGATGTCAACTTGGCCCCGAGATGCCTCAATTCCGTTATTATCATCAAAACCGTTCACTTGCCGAGAAAGCAATGCATAGGTACTATAGGATAGGCATACCCATTCAACTCGCATAAAGTTCGGATAATGACAAGGTTCAAATAGGTACTTCAAACATGCTCATAATTTTTAATGACAAGCCCACAAAAGAAAGGTATCAAACGTGAAATCAGGCCGAGGGTGTGACCTGGAAACCGCCAAGATAATGGCTTTCTCGGCGTTTCCGAGCCGCCCTTACGTCTGCCCCTTGAGGAAGCGAATAAAGGTCGGGGTCGAGGCCACGCAATACTGACGCGTAATACTTCGGGGGAGGAAGCGGGGGGGAGGGGGGGAGCTGGAACAAACACGGCGATAGCTACTAAACGTTATGTTTATAGCAAACGTTTGCTGCGTATATGTCTTCCTCATATAACTTTAGATACGTTTGCCTTTGTACTTAATGGGCAGTTTTTAACCACCGGCGCAAGATGGATGTTATTTTTTTTACTTGTGTGTCTACGTGTGGCATCATACTTAGCTCCCAAACAGACGCGTTTTTTTTTCAAACAAACTTATGAGCACAATACGATATTAAGACTTCTATAGAGAAAATAAATACTTTAAATACAAAGAAAACATCCAAGACTCAAAAATAAGTTTCTGTCAATTTCATTTTTGGGTCAAGCCTTTGTTGCTGACTGTACTTTTTTGTACAGTCGTCATCTACTCGTCAACAGAGATGTGACTTATTTAAGATACAAATAGGTATCTGAAATACAGATACAAGATACAAAATACGTGTTTTCATCTTGTATCTAAAATACTTTTTTTAAATTCATTTTGTATCTTGTATTTAAATACCTTTTGTTTGGTATCTTATTATTTTGTAAATACTATGTTTGTTAATAGTAGTTTATGTGGCTGGTGCATAATAAGAGGCATTAAAGCACGAGTGTTTTAATGCCTAATTATGTATAGCCGCATACATAACTTTATCTACATGCATATCATAAGTTTTCTATAATATGTTCAGATATGGCCTGTAGGTATTTTTATTAAGTTAGTGTTACTGTTAACTTGTTTGTAGTACAAAAGCTTAAAAAATAATAAAAAATAAAATAAAAAACAAACTTTATTTATAATGTATATAGCTTGCATGTTCAAGTTAGTGGTACAGTATTACAGATACTTTAATGTTTAGGTACCGACACTTTAATGTTAACATTACGATGCACTATACTTTAATGTAGACATTAAGATGCATCCACAGATACAGGTTTCTTAATATAGGCGATTTGCTTATCGCTTCTGAACATATTGTAGGGAAGTTATGATATGGATGTAGATAAAGTACTTTTAGTTAAGTTATCTACGCATTTATTCACAAAATGTGACAATATTTTATGGTGATATAAATTTTAAAATTAAAATAGAACGCAACGCAAATTTAGT
The DNA here is from genome assembly GCA_946894065.1 of Acleris literana. Lineage (NCBI taxonomy): Eukaryota > Metazoa > Arthropoda > Insecta > Lepidoptera > Tortricidae > Acleris > Acleris literana. The sequence continues at coordinate 15,652,731 of OX335684.1, read as the reverse complement.
CTAGGAACAAATTGATAGATGGCGATTCTTTTTTTCTACAAATGTCAAATGTCATCATCATACAATAAAAAATATATTTTTCAAATATAACACTTGTTTGCCAAGTTCTGCCCCTGTGGAGCGACTCTTCTCTTTTGGGGGTATGTTTATGAGGCCTCACCGAAGAAAAAATAGTGATAAAATGTTTGAAGAACGTTTTACTTAAGTAAGTCTCAATTAAAACCTTAAAAATATAATATTTTGAGCCTGTTTATCAAAAGCGTGTAACTTGTAATATAAGTGGAAGTCTCTTTTCAATACATATTGTTGGAAAGAGATTTCCGCTTGTAATACAAGTTACAAACGTTTGATAAACGGGCCTTTTGTCTTGTCGCATTTGCACGCTTTATTCGTAAAGAATTCATGTAAAAAAATAAACTTACATTAAATAAAATGTTGTTTTCTTACTAAAGTATTTTATCTTTAAAAAGTATTTGAAAGGTACTTATTTTGTATCTAGTATTTTAGATACCATCCCAGAAAGTTATTTTTATCTGATATCTGAAATGTTTAATTTAAAAGTATCTTGCATTTTGTATTCCAGATACTTTGTATAGGGTATCTTGTCCATCATTGCTCGTCAAGACGATTCTAACGAGCCCTAACATGACGGGTTTATCATGTGTAATTTAGGAGTTCCCTTGGCCACCCTACGTCTCGAATCCATTATCAGACCAGCTCGATGGTGCTATATTATTGTATTGTCACCAGAACTTCAGATTCAGCTTCATCGAAAACCAGGAAATTACTTAGTCAAATTTAACTTGCAAGATTTGACCCGTACATACATACAATACATAATATCCTCGTAAGGCCCACGTAAAATTTCGTTAGTTCGAAAAAGAATCTTATGTCTGCAGTCAACTAAAGTTAAAAGTGACTTTGAAAGATGTCCTAAATTTAGGACATCGGGCCTTACGAGGATATTGCAAGTGAAATAAAAGCTTGTAAAAAGACTCGTGCTCATCACACAAATATTAAAGGCCCAGCCACACCGCTTGCGTGACGTGCACGTGCACGTGCGCGTTCGCTTTCCACTGCGTTGTATAGTGACATGTCGTAATGAGAATTCGTACTATACAACGCAGTGGAAAGCGAACGCGCACGTGCACGTCACGCAAGCGGTGTGGCTGGGCCTTAACCCATAGGTACCATATTGAACCTGAGACCGCTAGCTTCGTACGCAGGGTCACTACCGACTAGGCTAACGCGTCGGATGTAATAGTTATATTATAACACCAATGTAATAATAACAAATGGGGCGCTTCCACTAGGAGATCGGTACTTGTCTAATAGAAAATGTCGTTTGCTGCGAAGGAAATAGAGGGGACCTGGATTGACCTTCTATAATGAGTGTGGCGATGACTTTCCGAAAATCGAATTTTGCTGCAAGCGATATTTCCATTCGCAAAATTTACCAGTCTTTATTTTTTTCAGTAGCTTATTTTGCCAAAGATTTTTATCTCAGTAGAAATAATTCCATTATTATAATTTCCCAATCTGTATTTATCTGAATAGTTATATCACTTTCACAGAGTCGACGGAGATCCGCTAGCGCGGAGCTCCTGCTTCTGGGTGGTTTGGCCCTCCGGGCCTGCTGCAAAACTAACATAACCTAAACCTACCTACCTATTTCGGCCTACTTACAATGGTGAAATTTGCGACTGGAAAATAACCAGAATGGTAAATATGCGACCAGGAAAAATTAAGAATGGGAAAAAAGACATTCGGAAAAATCACGAATCGGAAAAATCGCGACTGGAAAAATTTCTACCAGAAAAAAAAGATTTTTGGAAAAAGATTGCCACACTCTCAACGAATACCATCCTGTCGCTGCATCTTGGACAGCAATATTCTGTAAACGGTGATGAGGAATCGGCATTAGGCAAACGCTTCTTTGGTGCCTGCATCTAATATTTCATGTATTAGATTAATAGGCAGGCAGAGATTTGTCATTATTGAACGTTTGGTCGGCTTTTAAAGAGGATTTTACATTTTGTTGAATAAATCTCATGTTAACAAGGGTTATACCATAACTTTAATAGCAATATCTGCAATATTATACCATGGTTTCATCATCATTTGCTTAAGAGCTATTTCTCTTGTCGGTGGAGTAATTTCCATTATTCTCTATTCCGAGCCTTCTCTTAACACACTGATGCGGCACGACGCGAATTGATTTAAGTAAGTTCTTCCCTCTTTTCCTTTTTCTTTCTACCAGTAGTCTTCCTTAAATTATTATCTTAATGTACTCATTGTGCCGTAACAAAGTGACCAAACATCTTCCATCGATTATCTTCTATTGCCTGCAATAGACTTCTCAACGATGGTTTACAGTAGCAGCATCGAGTGATGGCACTTTTGAAGTTTTCTCGCTCATGAAGTTTCTTAAATATTGACAGCAGGTATGGAGTACGGAACAGATGTCAAACTTCATTGTTGCAGGTACCGGAATAGTGATGTAATGTACTGCTGGCGCTGTAATTTACCGAAAGGCATTTCGTAACTAGCTACATATTGAGGTTGTTTTTATTTGCTCGCACTCTAGCGTTCATCTTTTTAATCATAACTAACAAAAAACATCTCAAAAAAACAATTCGCGTGATGATAACAAAGGACCGCTGACTGGTACAACAACGTATGATAATGAAGTCACTGCACTTTCACGTCACCGCCGCTGGCAAACTCGCGTCCCAGCTCTGAGGTAACGTGGTTTAATGATTATTTATTCACTCATTTATCAATAATTTCAAATTTTGTATATTTTGACACAATATTTAAAATTTCTGACAATTTCGTCTTCTTCTAGCCACACAGTTTATTTCGAGAGTTTGATTTACAATTTATGGCCTTTTATTTTTATGCGTTATTTCTTTAATAAACTTTTTAAAAATATACTTCTCGCACTTAACTGTAATTTTTGCGATACTAAAATGGAGTGTTTCACTACACTATTTGTCAGCTATCAAAAGTGCCATCACTCGATGACGCTACTGTAGTCACAAAGGCCCTAATCTGGTGAAAAAAACAGAATGTGGTAACAGAATATCAGCTGTAGTTAACGTAAACAGTTCTTGGACATACCAAATAATAGATAGAAGAAGATAAGTTTTGAGAACGATAACGTCGATAACTTATAAGAAGAACTAAACGAAGTGAATTATTTGCCAAAAACTTGTTAAATTGTTAGCTACAAATTCTAATGCTACCGTCTGTTTTACGCCATATATATTAAGCTTTGTTTGCCAAACTACCGTTACTACCGTAACAATTGCGAGTAGTTGACTAGCTCATTTGTATGCGAAGCGCTTATTTCGGCGGTCGGACAAATATGAATGTTGAATATTTCCTTCAAGGCGAGGTAGTCGATTTTGAAATGCGATATAGTTTACTCACCTATAATGAAATAAATGTTTTATTGGCATTTTGGGTGTTTTGTAAGACACGTAGGTACAGTCAAGGCCTTTAATTGTTATGCCACTATGGAACTCTGTCGCATAACGTTAATCATTCATTTAAGCGTAATTTCTGTCATGTGGTTTGACGCTGTCATTATGACAGGGTTACATAGTGGCATAACAATTAAAGTCCTGTACTGACTGACTGTACCTAAACTAAGGTCTGTTCATTCTTACTTGTCTTATATAGTAAGCAACTTTCTAACCTCAAAATGAACAATTTTTGGCTAAAACAGCTCTTTTATCGTAAATAAAGTAAACTGAATAAATATTGTGGACATAACTTGGCTAATGTATTGTCTGTGATTGCTTTATTTTGTGCAAAATAGCTGTTATAGCCAAAAAAGGTTCATTTTGAGGTTAGAAAGTTGTTTACTATATAAGACAAGGAGTGTGGCGATCTTTTTCCAAAAATCTTTTTTTTCTGGTAGCAATTTTTCCAGTCGCGATTTTTCCGATTCGTGATTTTGCCGAATGTCTTTTTTCCCATTCTTAATTTTTCCTGGTCGCATATTTACCATTCTGGTTATTTTCCAGTCGCAAATTTCACCATTGTAAGTAGGCCGAAATAGGTAGGTAGGTTTAGGTTATGTTAGTTTTGCAGCAGGCCCGGAGGGTCAAACCACCCAGAAGCAGGAGCTCCGCGCTAGCGGATCTCCGTCGACTCTGCGAAAGTAATATAACTATTCAGATTATAAATACAGATTGGGAAATTATAATAATGGAATTATTTCTACTGAGATAAAAATCTTTGGTAAAATAAGCTACTGAAAAAAATAAAGACTGGTAAATTTTGCGAATGGAAATATCGCTTGCAGCAATTTTCGGAAAGTCATCGCCACACTCGTCGGAACTGATAAACTGATGTTCCCTTTCATCATCATCATCATGTCAGCCGAAAGATGTCCACTGCTGGACATAGGCCTCCCCCAAGGCTCTCCACTCAGACCAAAAGATATTTCTGAAATGCAAATGCTTAAACACGTTCTTACTACAATCGCTGTATGTGTATCATTATTAAAGAGTTTCGTCGATTTCTTATGGATTCCACAACATAATCATACTCATGTATGACCAATATAACAAAAAAAATATCATCGAAATCAATCCACAAGGTAAAAAGCCTGGACATGCATAAAAAAGATCCCGACAAATTGAGAACCTCTCTTTTTGAAGTCTGTTGAAGTATGTTTAGTTTAAAATAAAGTGGAATAGGGTTACAAGTAAAAAAACAAAACAAAACAAAAACAAGTTACATAGTAACTACACTCGCGGACAAATAATACGGGTCGGAGTGCGTTTTTCATACTAAAGAGGCTACTTCGAAGCCTTGGTTCCTCGCCGGAGGATGCTTGTAGTGAAATCTGATGATGGATACCCCGAGCATCGATACAGGACTTCGAGAGTGCCTAGGATACCCAACTGATTGAATCTGTGGTTAACGCCGGAATTGTGCATGTTCAGAAAAACATCCCAAATGGCAATAAAATGTAAGGAAATCCAAATGCTGACCCAAACTCTCTCGCTGTGGTGTTAACAGATTTTGCGATCAGTTAGGTATCTTAAGAACTTTTGACAACCTCTATTGCACCTCGGAGTATTAAACCTCACTCAAAACAACCCCTGCCGAAGAACCAAGGCTTCGAAATAGCCTCGTTTGTATGAAAAACGCACTCCGACCCGTATTATTTGTCCGCGAGTGTATAATTAATTATACACTGCTAACTTAAATTAGGTTAAAACATTCGTACATACGAGAACTGTCCATAGGGAACATAATTGTTATCAATAGCTATATTTCCTTGTTCATTGACATAATGAGTCACTAAGCGCGAACAAAAATATAACATAAGGTGCGGTCACGGAAGTTAATTTGTTACCCTTTTCAAAGAAAATCTGCTTGAAGATGTCATTGTCAATAGAGATGTCAAGTCATTTGTAATTAACAGGAAACTCAACCTTATTGCTGTAGAATGTCTGATTGACTTTGGACCTAAGGTGGGTCACAAATTAAATTCCTTGACTGTACCTATTCTGCCCTGCTAATCCAATACGTAGTATCTCAGATAAAACTCCTGTAGCAATATCAACCTTATTACTAACAAAAGAGAATTAAAACTGCTTTGGTTAGTAAATTTGGCATACTGCTTATTAGTTTAGTAGGGCAGAATAAGTACACAAAAGTTCAACACATTTGTATGTTTTTGTTTTGTTTTGAATGGTGTTAGGGATCGCGTGAAAACGGGGTTGTTATATAACCCATTCATTTCCACACATTAACCAAATGTATTGTTATACGTTTATGTTGTTATATGTTTTTATAACACCTTTATGAATCCGTCGGGACGTGCCTTCGTCTAGTACTCATGCTGTGAAAAATTAATTCTAAAAATATAACCGTGTTACAAAAATAAAGAAATTATAACAATAATTTCAAACTGTCATCTCAGTTGTAGAAGTAGGTAGTAAGTATGGCGCCATCTTCAGATGAGCTCTTAGATACTATAATATTGCATTGTCATCGGGTTTACATTATTAAGTCCAAATTTCAGCCCATTCCATTACCGGGAACTGGTTCAAAATTTACTTGCATATTTTAACGAACAACTTACAAATATACGAACAGTGTAAGTTAAATAAGAGCTTGTACAGTCGAGTTCATAAATATGTATACACTTTAGTACCTTGTCACTTTAATCGTTGTGACAAGTCATATATGGCAGTTTAAACATTGTTCACATATTTATGAACTCGACTGTATTAAAGAGCACAACTGACCAACTAACAGATTACTTGCAGTCCCAAGTTTATCATACCGCCTGACAGTCTAAAATCTGTGAAGAAATGTGTGAAATCTTAAGTAAATACTGGTAGCATACTGAAAGAAAGAAAGAAAGAAAGAAAATCGATTTATTACCACATACTGGTAGTCTGTGTTTTAACCTCGTCAGGCCCAGTGTGCAATAGGATGTATGGTATTGACTTGTCTTATTTAGTAAACACTTTTATAACCTCAAAATGCATGATTTTTGGCTAAAATTACCTTTTTTTTGCTGAATAAAGCAACTATACTCGAAACTATAATTAAAGACCAACGTGGGTTGCCACTAATTAAACAAATATTTGCCTTAGTATATTTCCACTTTTTAAAAGACCGCACTAAGAATATTTATTTGTAGGTAGTTTTAAACCTTCCATTTAAATAAACAAGTTAATTCAAGTTACTTACACAAATACAAGATGGCCTATTAAATATTTAATCATAGAAGATTTTTGGTAGCAAAACTGTTATTGCACTTGTAATACTTCAGGTATTAATAACATTTGGTACGATAAATAAACAATAGTTGTAAACAACGTTAGATGCAATTTAAATTACATACGTTTAGCTATTCGACAAAATAACAGGCCAAAAGTGTGTAGTTCACTTTATAATAACAATCATAGGGCATTTTACCAGCCATGACACCATGGGGTCCATGGGTAACTGTCAAGTTTAAATCAAGCATAAGTGTAAGGCATCCGAATTTAGCTTGTCATTTTGTTTTAGCTGATAAAAAAAATCGCCATTGAACACACACACCCTCCCTTTAATTACTTAACACACTATATGAGAAAATATTTGTTTTGGGATATTTTAATGTTTTGAATATCGGGTAGAAAAAACATTGAATGCATATTCCCTATTGTTAAATATAACTTTTGATATTGAAAATGTTAGAATTATCTACAAATATTAACAACAATTTGATTATCAATGCAAAAAGGTTGGCTTACTCTGAAATGTTCGATCGACACTGACATAAGTGACTTTGACACTTATGACAGTGACGTATCTATCGTAGTTTTTTTGGTCTTAAATTACAGTTTCGAGTATAGGACCACATTTTGCACACCATTTTCCTGATTTTACATCATGGATGCTTTTTTTAATAACAAAATTGTTATTTTAGGTGAAAAGGCAGCATTTTGAGGTTATAAAAGTTAAAAAAGAAAAGTCAATTCGTTTGGACCATACATTACCAAAGCAATTTAATTTGAACCGTATCGCTATAGCAATAAAGTTTATTTTCCTTTCTTCATAAATTGAAAATGGCATTTTCGAACAAACCTAATTGAACTTTGTTGCCTTAAGAGTAGATTCAAAGTCCCACTGATAAAAAACTGACTGTTTGTAGTACGGCTTGCCTTACGAGGCTAATACGATTACGATGAACAGACAAACCAACATTGGCCGTGGGAAACGACTGAGTTTTCATTTTAACTAAATACAAAAAACACCTTTGAATATTATTGCACGGCCTTTCCACCTCCAGCTATTAGTAGAGTCATCTCTATCTATCGCACAGCTAGCGAGCTATGCCAGCGTACACGATCTCCGATTTTAAACATTTTTACATGTCTAGGGGCTCAGAAATAACTGGTTTACGGTGATAATAATGACAAGTCGTGGGAACTGGGCGAAAGTGTGACTTTATTAGACACGTACATTTTAAGTGCAGCATGAAAATTAGTATTCACGTGACACAGACGCTTTCTACAATGACGGTAGGTACTATTATATAATTATGTAACGGTATTCCTTTACATTATTGATGGCACGTTGTTAGAGCGTTCGCAGTTATTTATTAAAATTGCTGACAGGGGCTAAAAAGGGCTAGTGTTTTTTTTAATAATAGTGTTACCCGGCGAAAACTTAATGTTTTTGATTTTATGTTTTCAATCTGCACGCGATTAATAAACAATCTGTAAGAGAACTGCCTATCTTAACCAGTTTCAGATATTTGTTTTGTGCAGTACCTTATTTTAACAATGTACAGTCAAGAACTTAAAATTGGGACCCACCTTAGGTCCAAAGTCAATCTGACATTCTACAACAATAAGGTTGAGTTTCCTATAAGTTACAAATGATTTGGCATCTCTAATGACATTGACAAAGCAATTTTTTTAAAATTGGTCCTAAATTAACGTTCGTGATCGTACCTATCAGGGGCGCGTTTTATAAAGCTACAAATTACAATTTACAGGTTACAAGTTTACATTTGACACAAACTGGACCAGTGGCGACCAGCCATTTGAGCAGTGTTGCCAGTTTAGACCTGTAAAATTGTAATTTGTAGTTTTATAAAACGGGCCCCAGGTTAATGTCATTTAAGGGAAAGGCCATGTGCAAGTCGGATACGCACACAATCATCATCGTACAATATTAAGATCAAGCAAAAAACACCGAAAAAAGACGCGTTCTTGTAGATCTCCTTTAATTCTTCTTGTAACTAGGTATATTCGTGGAAATTTCCTGTGTCTTGATAAATATGATGGTTCAAAGGATACAACCGTGTGACGGACGGACGGATGGACAGCAAGGCCAGCAATACGGTCGGGACAACCTTTAGGTACTATCGCGATCGTTAATTTGTGACCCATTTCAAGAAAAATAGGCATGAAGTCGTCAATGTCATTAGAGATGCCAAATCATTTGTAATTTATAGGAGACTCAACCTTATTGTTGTAGAATGTCAGAATGACTTTGGACTTAAGGTGGGTCCCAAATTTAAGTTCGTGACTGTACGTTACGGAACACTAAAACACAACTACAGTATTTTGCCGAGTTGTAATGACATTATCATCAAATTGTAAGAATTCCCGCCGTAACAAATCAATGTAGAGCTGTGACACTCCGTCACTTCGTCCTTTGTAACTTATAAACAGTGATCGGAATAGGTAGAGTATATTTACCTAAAGTTTGCAAAAGGACATAATATAGAGTGGTTACAACCGGGTCTCCAGTTTATGTCTCTGTTCTACGAAGTTTAGGTAAATATACTCCACCTATTATTTAGATACTTAAAAGAAATGAGTTACAGGCCTATCACAAACTAACATAAAATATCCCATACCGTAACTAAATATTACGTATATTTAGCATTCAAAATACCGGACATCCGGATTTCAATAAAGATAAATTAATATTTCATCCGGTTGTAACCACTCTATATTATGTCCTTTTGCGAACTTTAGGTAAATAGACTCTAGGTACCTATTCCGATCACTGCTTATAAATAAAGTATTATTTTCTAATTTTAAAAATACACAAAGATGTAATAGTTAGTTATGTAACTGGTACATAATGAAGGTTCTTAAGGTATGAGCGCCGAGGTTAGAGCGCGAGCTTGCGAGCGCTCTAATTACAGGCACGAGCACCTTAAGAGCTAATTATGTACCGTTGCATACATAATTTTTTCTACAAGCTTAAAATGATAATGACAAAAATAAACAATCGCTGACTTTTCTCTTTTACTTTCCTCGGTTTTTCTGCTTACAAACTACTTGTCGGCAAAGTAATTTTCATTATTCCGATTGGCGTTAATAGTGTGTGAAAGTTATTGTTAAATATTTACAAATATCATGCAAATTTTAATAGTTACTAAAACAGTTCCGACAATTTATCATACAAATTGGAATGCCAAACGAAACGCCATTTTGTTGACATCCATATTGAACGTAACCATGGTAACCAAATAACAAATCGATGGATATTAATCATCTACTTTTACTAATTTAATAAAAATGTAATTTTAAACACATACTTAGTCCAAAAACTAATTTTGTTTTTAAAACACGTAATTTCAGTTGGTATTAAAATATTTTAAACGGTATATTATACAAATTAAGATGTCAAGACAAGTGTTCACTAAACTTCAAGACTGATATCCGGAATGACCGTAACCATGGTAACAACAATGCTATAATAATTATTATAGAACTGTTATTACCATGGCAACGCTTATTATAGAATTGTTTTCACGCATCGGTTACGCTATAGGTGGTATTCTGATACCATTAATGATATCAATATTAGCGGTTTATAGTACGCGAGTAGAAAAAGTATAAAATGTGTTTGTACATGTGCAAATTATTAGTAGATTATCATTTTGAAGTAACTATTTTCTTGTGAAATCTGAAGCTAGAAAAAAACGGTTTTACAACAAAATAATTAATTGTATTTTTTTCCCCGAAATTACGCTTAACGTCAATAAATATGACTATTTTTTCCGATAGATATACAACTTTCTATAATATAAGACATAAATGCACCTTTTAAAGTTTGACTTTTATATGAAAAACGCATGGGTGCTCAATACTTTTGGCCAAGGCTGTATTGTACCATTTGTACCGAATACAAATATAAGTATGCAATACATATATGGCATCGTAAGATCGTAACCTTGCCTCGGACGTTAATTTTGCCGCCATCGGAACTAGAGAGAACGACGTTCTCTCTAACCTCTTGAACAAACAGGTATTCTGGCTAGTGTTGATTGTTTCACAAAATTATTCTAAATATGTCGAGCAAGATCAAATTTTGAGGTTGTTTGTGGGCACAGAATATCAGCGAAAGTTTGACGCTAGTTCGTAGCTCACAAACATCGATTTAGTCTCGAATCACGAGTGACAGGGATCGATTGATTGATTTTTTTATTGATATAACGTAACTTCGAATTTCGATTTTAAAAGTAAAGCCTCAGAATCGATTTCTTAATTGAATACTTGTTCAACCGGGATGGTATATAGGTACTTTGTTACATATAAACCTCAATCACCTAAAGGTTACTGGAAGAGATACCTTAAAGGGATAAGTTCGCCTTTGTACATTCCAATTCTGTAAATATTTTATTTGAATTTCTGAGTTTTGTACAATAAAGTGTTTACATACATACATACAAATAATAATAAATAGGTTACTACTAAATCTAGTAGGTAGCTAACCAACATAAAGAAAAAAACTAGATTTAGTAGTGATCTATTTAGGTACCATTTTTAGTCTTCATTTGTATAGACTAATCTCGGAGTAAGTCTTATTCCAGTTTGATGAAATGCGGCCTAAGAATTTGCAAATTTCCCGCAGATAAATACGATTTCTTCAGACTAAAATTTGACATTTACCACAAAAAAGGGTAAAATGTTTGTTACTTCATCAGTGTGTAAGATTGTCTTCCGATATTTACTTATTCATTTATTCGACTTGTTCCAGGTTCGATGAAGGCCACGACGGTTTCTTGGACCTGACCGAGGTGAAGCGGATGATGGAGCGGCTGGGCGCGCCGCAGACGCACCTCGGGCTCAAGGCCATGATCGCCGAGGTCGACGAGGATGGCGACAGCAAGATTAGTTTCCGGGAGTTCCTGCTGATCTACAGGTACATTCCATAAATCATCCTATCAGTCCACCGCTGGACAATAGCCTCGTCACACTCTGCCGTATTTTTGGCTGTTCTCCCGCTAGCAACGCTGAATGTAACACCACTTCACCTAGTCACAGGGCACCGTACACTTAATTTGCCGATTCACAGTCTCAACCCTAGTCCTCGTTTACGCCATATGACCATCTGGTCACTCGGGAGATTTATTAGTGTGTTTGGAGCGCGCCATCATGTGCCAAGCTGTAGCAGACACACACAAGACCACGCACAAGACCATGATCGAGGTACGGGGACGAGATCAGTAGCTTCCGGGAGGTCATACTCATCTACAGTTAAACTTAACTCTATATACATACATCATCAGCCGTATCATACTGGACATAGGCCTCTCCCATTGCATAACGCTCAGTCCAATCTTCGGCGGATTAACTTCAGTCGCTGCCAGCAACACTGCGAATATCGCCGTCTCACCCAGTCAGTGTTCCCTACAGTTCATGAGCCCAGCTGCAACAGACGGCGCCAGGAGTTTTCCAGGAGTTTCCGCTCTTTTCTTTCTCTCTCATTCTCTCTGGGCGCACCTTCATGACTGAGGATTGAGGTTATCAGCGGACGATCTATCTACACTTGGAGTGTATGATTCAGCTTCAGAAATTCACCATGAGGGCTGTGCCTAGTGGCTTCACATTTTTAACATTAAATAGTAGGAGGAATACAATTTCCCCTATAGCTAAATGCGTCAAATAACAGTGCAAGAGGTCTTAATAAGCCTTTCAGGTTCGGCTAACGTCGGCTAGACTAGCTACAGTCGGCTCTAGGCAGATCATGAAGTTTCTGAATATTGATAATGTTGAGAGCAGTAAAACCAGGCTGTTATTATTACTATCCATTCGCAAAAAACAAGTTTAGTATTGTTTTACTACTGCTAACATAATCAATAATCAGAAACATCATGGTTGTGTGTCAAGATTGACTTCTTATCTGCCTAGCTTACTATAAGAGCGTTCGGGAGCAAGTGAGAGAGAAGTAAAAACCCGGAGGTCTTTCAAGAGTTAGGTATATTAGTTTCGTTGCAAAATCGCATTAGTTAAACCACCCCAGCCTTCAACAATGACTAATAGTAACAACCACATTTAAATGCGTCAGTCAAAAACACAATTTCCTCAACATTGGTATTTTAATAATAAAGTAATATTGTTCACAGAAAAGCACGAGCCGGCGAATTGGAGAACAACTCTGGCCTGGAAGCTTTGGCGCGACTGACAGAGATAGACGTTGACCAAGTAGGTGTGAACGGGGCCAAGAACTTCTTCGAGGCAAAGATCGAGGAGCTCTCCAAGACCAACAAATTCCACGACGAGATCATCCAAGAACAGGAGGAGAAGCGACGAGAGGCAGAAGAAAAGGCCGCTAGAAGACTGAAGTTCCAGGAAAAAGCGGCCCTGTTCCAACATTAGAGTTACAAGATTATTTATACAATATCTAGTCCGTAAGCTGTTACCATGGCTTATAAAGATCTAAATGAGTTATTTACTAGGAAATTTAACATTTAGATGAATTTAAGAGTTTAATCTACATTTCTATTGCTTTTAGGACATTTTATGCAAGTTCTTTCAAAGTTACTGTTATATATTTAGAAATAGACAAATCTGCAATTGCGTAACTGTTTCAACGCCTAAGTATGTTAAGTTAGTTGTATCTATCGTAAAACTATTGTTTCTGTATTTATAATGTGGTATGCATGTTGCCTTGTATGTTTAAACGTTAGCATAGCAAAGATTTTATACTTGAATTAATTATTAATGGTTGAAAGTGATGTTAATGAAATTAGGTTAAGGTTGTTCAAATAAAAGTTTTTTTTTGTAATGATGGGTGCATTTATTAATTATTTATCCTTATTATTTTAACATTAAATTTATCGACTCTCATCCATGGTATTCTGGTTTGTGTCTATTGCTATCCTTGTCAGTGGGGGTATTTTGTCTACGTCAATTTGTTGCAAATCGGCCAAAGTCCTCACTAATGCAGCATTCTGGAAGTCAGATAATTGAACTGTATTAACTCTAGAAGAAACATTTTTATTAATTATTCAACAAAATGATGGAAAAAAGAACAGAGATATTTTTTGAAGTTTTTGAATTCAATATGAACCATAAAAACGACTGGACCATAATGGTGATACCAATTTAAAACATAAAAGGAGAAAATAACAAATGCTGGTTAATTTGCTGTTTGCCTACACAGAAGTCCAATACTTTAATTTTAATAAACTCCATCTAAGGTAATACATGCAAAGGCTCATTTATGATTTTAGTTGAAACATTAAACTATGAAGTTATATGAATAACTAAACATATAGAGAGTACAGTCAAGGACTTTAATTGTTATGCCATTGTTAATCATTCATTTAAGCGTAATTTCTATCATGTGGTTTGACGCTGTCATTATGACAGGGTTCCATAGTGGCATAACAATTAAAGTCCTTGACTGACGACTGTACCTATATCAAAACAAACGCATATTGTTGTTGGATTTTTAATATTTCTCCTTATAATGGATATCTAGTGCTACTAAACAGGTACACAAATAAAATAAATATATATATCATGACTCAATGTATGAATGTGGAAGAAGCGCAAGAGATTTATCAGGATTGTAGCTGGTGGTAAGATGGGTTCTCTGCCTACCATTTTGGTAAACAGGCGTGATTTAATGTATGTGTGTATGTATATCACCACTCTAAGTATCAGAGATGTTAAGGAAATACTTCCATTTAGAACCACTACATAAATATCATTCTCTTAACCACTTCACTTTTAGATTTTAATCTAAATACTAAAGGCATTTTATATCACAAAGAAAGGGGCGTAGGTAAAAAAAAAACTAGGGCCCTGTGTATGTTTTTAGGTGTTCTCAAGTAAATTTTTCGCTAGTTAAATTTGATGTTTGCTGGTCAGGTTTCGAGGGCTCTATGAGTTTGGGGGCTTTGGTGCACAGCACCGTTTAGCCCTCCGGTAGAGGTACACCACTGCATAGCTAGTCATGGAATAAATATTTTTATTTTTATTTTGTGTACCTATCAGTATAGATTATTTGCAAGGGCTGGCAGAAATAGATTGTTCTCATCTTGACTCTTTGGTCTTGACTTGACTAGGGCTAAGAGCCGCCCATATAATATTTTTAAAAAGCCAAGAGAACATAAACAGATATGTCATTTATCCCTTGGTAAACCTTGGCAGGGTTTGACAGATGCTCTATTACATAAAATCATAATTTGTCTTCTTCTTTTGAAGTTGCTGCAGTTCCACTGTGATTTGCCAGTCTCAAGTGAGTGAGAGTATAATCAGTAAAGAATAAATCAAAAGTAAAAGCTGGTCATTTTTCAATTGGCCATCTTCCAGCCCAGAAGGTTAACAGATTTTCCGATATTGCTAAACCTAAAAATATAGTCATAGCTTTGTGTTTGATTTCAAGTTTACTTCGATGACCCAATGAGACGTGCGATCCTGTACCAATAGAATGCCCACAAAGTGCATACTTTTAAGAGACTATTAATAAATGTACTATTAGACAATAAATAAAAGAAATATGACAATGTCAATAAAAAATGTGTAAAAGTTTAAATTATTCTTTTCATTAAGAATATAATCTTCATCAGACCATACAAGTTGTTTCAGACTTGACAATTTATTAATTATGAGAAAAGCCTTGATTATACCAAGCTCTAAACTACCAATAAGTAAACCTTATGTATTGTGAGAACAATACAACATAGCTTACTTTTTTTTTTGTTAATCTTGCAATCATTCGAGAAACCATAAGCTGATACAAGTATCTTGCTTGAGGCGTAGCTACTCTCCAATAGGAGTCACTTCATCAGTAATGGGTTTAGCTATAGAACTAGCATAGCTATACTCGATAGATAAGTAAACTTACATTGGCAATATTTGCTTCAAACTCTCCACCAGGGCCAGTCATTTGTTTGATTTGGTGCAACTCATGTGATCTACAAAGAAATGGATTGATACATGAAAAGTAGACAATGTTCACAAACCGTAGCATCATATTGGTACATACGTTGCTAAAGATACAGATTAACTTGATTATTTGCATTTTTATTTACCAACTGCGTAGTACAGCTTTGAAACATTACAGTACAGGTGTAGTTAAGGAAGAGAATGGAATGGAATGGTGGGAAAACTTGACTTACATTAGTTGCAATAGCTGATTTGTTGTTACTAACTCATTAAGGATATCTTGCTGCAATTTCTGCGATAGTAAGTCTACAGACATAGTGGTCTTATATCTTTATCAGAATATTATTTTATGGGACACAATAAAACACCGTAGGAAATTCGAAAAACACGGTACGCCGTACCCGTTTGTTATTGTTTAAATTTGAAACTTCTGACATTTTATTTTCTATCCATGGACAATAACACAGCTGGACCCCGATTCTCATGTTCATGCGAGATTGAACATTTACATCCATGAAAATGAGATTGACATTCGTCTCAAAATCAATTATTTCACCCCGATTGGAATAATAATTCCGGTTTTAGACGTAGGTCTCTTTTATAATAAATAGCAATTGATCAAATATTTAAGCATTTATTATTATAAAATATGAATAGTCATAAATATAAATACTCAAGCGAGTCCCAATATTACAGTTAATTTACTAGAAAATAGGATTATTAGTTATGTGGCAACATTTGAATAGACAACTAATTTTACTTTTCTATAAACCACAAATACCACAATGTTGCAAGCATGAAGTTTTAGATAACGGTGGAGGCCACACTCTCTAGACCAAAATGAAGCGTCTACTTTTTCGTCATTCTATCTCAAACACTTTGGTCGTGTGTTTGAGATAGAATGACTTCAAGGACACTTCATTCGGCTTCAGAGAGTGTTGCCTCCACCTGTATCTATAACTTTATGGTTGCAAGTTGCAACATGAAAACTGAGGGATAAATACGAGCATTTAAAACTGTAGTTGAAACAAATCTTTCCACACTTGAAAAAAAAAACAAGTAGAATGTCATGTTAGTGTCATGTCAATCAATCAATGTCAAGATTGTCAAGTCAACTTCGCCTCGCATTGTGAAAACAAAAATGGATGAAGCTGTTTATCTGAAATACGAGGGGAAAAATATTGATATTAAACAGGAAAAACAAGACCCAGCGGAAGGCTACAAGTACGAGTTTGATTCGGGAAGTCAGGATAGCAGTAAGAGTGGCAGCGGGGGTTATCAACGATGGGCTCCCAATTTGAATGGAGTGCGAAAGAGCGCATTTACGCCGTACAAGCCTCTTCAATGTACTGCGTTGACTAATTTGCAGAGAGGTATGAAAGTTTACTTCTTATTAAGTACATTGATTAAGGCTTTGTTATATCGGGGCGGTGTTTGCAGGTAATACGCAGGCGCGGGTGGCAGAGACTCCGCAAGCAGACAGCAGCCTGCACGCGAAGGCCGGGCGCGGCGAGCTGTCGCGAGCTGACGTGCGCCTGGAGCAGTACGTGGATGCCGCAGACGAGCATGGGCTCACGGCTCTCCACTGGGCCGCCAGCTATGGACAGATCAATAGTTGCCAGGACCTTGTGTGGTATTCCTTTGTTCCAACTTACATTTCTTTTGTGCCAATGTGATTTGCAGCAGTATTTTCTTTGTCTAATTTGTTTTTTCTGTTGAAATAATAAAGATAAAGCAATGTGATCATTGTTATATTATGTTGTTTTACATATTCATTTATTGAATTGTTCACATACAATTGTTTATTTTAATGAATACTAGCCTAATGTCAATATTTTTATGGTATATCATGTTCAGATGCTTTTGAAGATAAGTGTTAAGTGGAATTCATAATTTAGTTTAGTCAATAGTAGGTGGTAAACCTTGAAGTGATGTGGTAATAAAATTCATGACTAAATTTCTCTGTGTAAAAATCTGTTGATTTGGTTATTTTTACTATGCAGGAGTGGTGCCAATGTAAACATGCGTGGTCCAGAAGGGGAGACAGCATTACATCTGTCTGCAGCCGGAGGGCACCACGAGATTGTTAAATTCCTGCTGAATGAAGGTGCAGATGCTGACGTACAAGATGATGTAAGAATCAATGTCAACAATTTCTGGTCACCTTCATAGTACATTTACAAACTGAACTTTTACTGGACTTTTATAAACTGAAGTAGGTCTGATATTTCATGTTACATTTACAATCGTTATTGTCTATAACCCAAACAGTTGTGCAAGCTTATTTTCAAGCTAGGCGAAAATGTGTATGTTGCTGAAATTTATGTATTTTTTAAGGTTGAGTGTGGCTATTCTGACAGAGGAGTAATCATCGATTATGGTCCTGTTTATCGACGTAGATAAGCGTGTATAAAACATCTGTCACTTTCTGATCAGTATGTAAGTGCGAGAGTGACGGAAGCTTTATCGGCACCAAAGTTTCGCTCCCTGATTATAACGTTCTAAAACTGTTTTTGCTCCCTTTTATAGAAATATAGGTACTTAATTGCTATGAAAGGATGAAAAGATAGTTTTTAAATAGTTGCATTACCTTGAATAAAATTAAATGACGCATTTACTCCACAGACCGAATAGCCCCGCCTGACTTTACCTTTATTGCCTGTGGTGTTTCAGTCTGGCAGCACTGCTCTGATGTACGCCGCGGCTGCAGACTTCCCGTACACGTGCCATGAGTTGCTTGCGCGCGGCGCCGATCTCACTCTCACTAACGACTATGAGCAGGATGCTTACACACTCGCCACCACCAACAACAGCAAACTAGGTAATGCACTATCTTCAGTTTCTAACAGCAATCTGGGTACTAACATCACTAAAACTGGCAGCACTTTGATTACTAACTTCAGTAACAACTATCCTGGTAACACACTATCACTCATTATTGGCAGCAGCAAACACAAAATTATCATCACAACCATGACCATGAACTACAGCAAACAAACAAATTGTTGGTCCGAATGATTTTTTGTCATATACTGGTTACCAGCTGAGTCAGACATTTTAGGTTTTCCAAAAATACCTGCGGTCAGGTTAAGTTAGGGTTGTATAATAACTTTTGACACTATAGCAGTCCATTAGGTCCCTCCTGAAGCAACTGGCGCAACACCCTGCGGGTTTTAGTCCTTGCAAGTTTGACATAATGGGCCCGGGCCTGGCCCCCGCTGGCGGGTATGCATACGCACTTCCCCCAGATCAAAAAAAAGGGGTTGTACAATAATAACAAAACACAAAAAAAAACCAGGCGGAAATGATAAACAAGAATTCAGACAAACTATGCTTTAGGACAAATGACGATTAGGGAAACATAAACCCCAAAAGAACATTACCTTCCTCCTTTTGCAGTTTGGTAAAAAATAAGAGAGATTGACAATTGATAACACATTGTTTTTCTAGAAAGCTTGTGGCTATTGCAGCTATTCCTATTATGGAAACTGAATTTACCTATATGCGGTTACTCAAGTTACTTTAGGTACTTTAATGACATTTGCCACTGATAAAAAGTGAGAGATTTAAACCTGAGGTGACCAAAGTATCAAGTTTCTATTTCATCTTACTGTAGGTTAGGTTTTAATGTTTTAATATACATTCCTTTCTCTCTTGTGAAAAGCTGACACTTTTTCCTCTATTTCAGCACAAACTGTGATAGAAAACTTCTTGATCGGCTGTCTCAGCAAAATGTAAGAACCGGACCAGATTACGTTGGAGTTATCCACTATTCGTTTGCTTTAACAGTTGAATGAAAATACAGGGATTTAGTTTTAAACATAAATGTATTTACTTCATTATATACACATGTCTGTTTTGTGAAATAAAAGATTTAAATGCCACATTATCGCTAGTTTTTCTTGCACCTTACAAAATTACAAAAATATAAATAAAATGCACCATTTTCCTTATACTAGTTTTATTGCACCATGATTTGTTCTGATATTTACATTCAGTATTTAGTCCCTAGCTTTATTCAGTTGAACTGAAACTTATTTAGTAGTTCTTTAATTAAGTAGTCACTTATATTATAAGAGCTACATATTATTATGTTAACGACGTTAATGTTAATGTGTTGACTAACATCCGTTGCCAACATTTAATTTGTGATACGGTCAAGGACTTAAAGCCTTTTACGGTTAACACCAAGGTATAGACGTAATTATAAAACAAATTAAGTTTATTATGAATTTTAATTCAACTCTATCTCGAATGCTGCAACATTTGTCTACAACCATAAAAGGCTAATAGAGTCATGACTCATGTATTTAATCACACGACCGTGCTGCAGAGTCAATTATGAAGTTTTTTCTCTCAAATTCATGTTTTATGGTGGTTTACAATTTAAATAATTCCCATGACCTGATGTAAACATTGCACATAAAATAATAGCAGCGGTGATGCCCAACCCATCCCATAGAAAAAAGTTGCTTTTGTAACCGTACATTTAGCACTTAAACACTACGATATGAAGTGTAATAACTTGCAGATATTCGGACATGTCATAGTCTCACAGCAGTAGGCAGTGTATCGTTCAAAAGACGATCTTTGAACGCCTTACATTAAATACAAAATATGTCACTCACAAGCCAAACATGTTTGCTATGCTATGCAAATTACAACTTAATTGATACGAAACTAAGTCTCTTTTAATCTTGAACTTGTGAAGGCTGTACCCGTCGTGGCAGTGGATGGCCGAAGCCGTCTGTGGCGTTCAAAAGGATAAAGGTTGGCGCAGACATAACCGCTCGAATCGGCTCAAAGTGAGATATTGAAAAGTGAGTCTTAATTCGTGTTAGTACGATACATTTTTAAAAGTTAAAGTGAAAACAATAGCCGGGTGCCTCGCGTCGTCCACTGAAAAATGTACGGTACTAACACGCGTCAAAGCTCACTTTTCTGTGTCTGACTTTGAGCTGATCCGGTGTTGTCTGCGCCAACCGAGCTGTGAGGGTGTTTTCACAGCTTGGACTCCGTGAGCCAGTTGAAGGCCTGAGGCTTCCTGCTGCTGGAGGGGTCGATGAGGATGTTGATGAGGCTGGGCCGGTCGGTGACGGCGACGGCGGCCTTGATGGCGGCGTGTACTTCCGGGATGGAGCGGCACAGGTGGCCCGTGGCGCCGAACATCTCCATCATCTTCTCGTAGCGGACCGCCACGGTTAGGGCTGTCGGTGGCGTGCTGAAATGAACATTATTAGATAGTTATCGTATCATGAACACATTATGTCATCATCACTAGGGTTGACTTTTGGTAGCTTACCGTGGTTCTAGAATCCATGGAGTTTCTATTTGCTAATTCTTATGTACATACCACCTTGATTTTGACCTTCAGTAGGTATTGTCATGATTTTAAATTAATTCACTAAACAGCTGAACCAATTTGAATGAATTTTGGTATGGTGGATACCTCCGCTGTGATGCGTAACATTTAAACAAAATTAAAAATATATTAAAATTTAATTAGTATTATGTTTATGACAATAATGAAGATCAAAATCAAGTTGGTATGTGTATAAGATTTAGCAATAGCGACTCCATGGATTCTAGAACCACGTTATGCTACCAAAAGTCCTAAAACCCTAATAATCACCATATGATCAGCGTCATTACCAGTAGGCTTTGCCAATGATCGATGATCACTACATGTGAAACCGGCTAAGTGCGAGTATTCTTGTATGGTATTTAATTTAATTTAGTTTTACATTTTTGTCTAGTATCAATACAAGCCTTCGGCTTACTTTACGACTAGTTCAATTAATGTGAGATTGTTTCCTAAAAACACCCTATAATTAATTTATTAAGTACTAACAGATGTATTGAATAAAAATGCGGTTTCGATTTTGGTCGTAAAAAATCTGATTTATCTTGCTCTCTAAGTCAGTTTCAGTACCTATAAATAAGCTAAATGAGAAGGCAAGATAAATACGAACTAATATGACCATATACGATATCGCATGATTATGCACTAGGTACATCTGTAATTAAATGTAAACATACTAAACCACGTGTTTCTGTCAAACACAAAACTGACTTTGACGTCTCAGTGTTCTGCTTCTATTGGGTGTACTATATCAAGTGGTCGTTTTGTTTACATGTATAGTCTGTGCCAATTAAAATTGACAAAGATGTAAACACAACCAAACGAACTAGTTTAGCATTGTTACTCGATATTCACGTGCTTTTAAAGATCAAGTAAGGTCTTAGCAATGATTAAACACTTATTTACTTTATTCTTCTTCTTAAATTTAAGAGCTAGGCTCTTGTCGGTGGAGCAATTTTCATGACTCTCTTTCTAGAGCCGTTTCTATTAGGGCCTGATACGACACGTCTACTTTTTCTTTTGAACGTTCTCCCTGGCCTTCCTCTCTTCCGCTTCCCTTCAACTTTCCTTTCCACCTTCCGTCGTAAAAGGTGTCCTATCATCTTCCCTCTTCTATTTCCAACGGTTTCCAATAAGCACCTCTTCTCTTTAATCATGTTAAGCACTTCCTCGTTGGTAATTTTTTGAGTCCAGCTAATCCTCTCCATCCGCAGCCAGCACCACATTTCAAAGGCTTCTAGTCGTTATCTATCCTGTTGTGTCATTGTCCACGTTTCGCTACCGTATAATGCTATGCTCCAGATGTACACTTTAATAAGCTTTTTCCTGACTTTGCCTGATATTCTGGCTTTAATTACGATTTTTTTAGCATTGAATGCTTTTTTAGCCATTGCTTTCACATTAAGTTTAAGATTAAATAACTATTTATCATACGATATTTTATAAATAAGGTTATGTGTCAAACAGTACTAATTTGTTTACATCTTTGGCAGTTTCAATTAACACAGACTATAGTAAAGAACGAAGACAAATGAAGTATGTAATCAATTACCATTGCGTGAGATCCCCAGCTGACTGCAGGTCGTCCATGACCTCCTTGTCGAAGCCGCCGTAGATACCGTTGTTGTTCACGATGATGATGATCACGGGCAGCTTGTAGCGGAACATCGTCTCGAGCTCCATGCCTGGGGAGAGATCATAACATTTGCAGTCTAAGGGCCGAGCCACACAGGCGTGCGCGTTGTATATCCTCATTAGGGAGGTCCAAAAAACAAAAGTGTGTAATATTGTTTCTCTACAAGTTTCTTTTTATTTCAAAATACTCAAAAATCCGCTTTACCAAGTTTTATTTGCAATTGAATAAACTTTACAGGTCGCCCATAATGTTTTTTTTTTTTCATATAAAAATGTATACAGCGTCACACATCTAATAAAGATATCGAATGAGAAAGATTTTGGAAAGATCATAACACTGTATTTGGAGTTGCAGCAGTAGGCAAAAAATATTCTACTTCTGTTTTTAGTTTTGCTAAGTTTACTAGATATAGTTTTGTATGGGAATGAGATCTTTTTGGCATAAACTAAACGCTTTGGGCGACCAGTAAACGATCACATAACAAGTTTAAATTTGACACATAAGTAACTAATTTATAGCAAACAAAAATAAACCTTGTGGAGGAAGGATTTGATATACTTTTTTTTTCTTCATACTATTTTGGACCACCCTAATCCTCATAAAATATGTTACAACGCTTGCGTGACACGTGCACGCGTAGGTTAAGCAAGCGGTGTGGGTCGGCCTTAAATGGGTTACTATAGGAAATTGGAAATTATAGGAGATACTGGAAAAAGGTCATAGGAGCTTAGGTAATTTAAAGTTAAAAAAAAATAAGCATAGAAAATTAAAATTTAATATATATTTTGTTTTTATGTGGACTGTTTTGTGTACAGGGTCATTTAATCATGGAAAGAAAAAAATGGAAGAGTCTATCTAGGTATGAAGTTTAAAAAAATCTATTTAATTGATATTTTTTCTTATTATAAAACCCTACAACCCTAGTTTATCATAATCTATACTAAGATTAAGATAAGATTTGATTGTTTGTTTGTTTGTTTGAATTGAATAGGCTCCGAAACTAATGGACCGATTTGAAAAAATATTTCACCATTAGAATCCTACATTATCGCTGATGAACATAGGCTATGTTTTATTTTCAGCGCGGATGGCGTCGCGGGCAACAGCTTTATCTACAAAATTCTTAAAAATCGTCGATTTCGGACTAGCTTTAGAAGGGATTCTTCTATAGTCGCGCCTTTCTACGAGGGCCTATTTGACACCTGTCAACTTGGTAAACAATATGTGTTTCAGGCATGTTTTACGTTACATTTTGTAATGCCGCCAGCTGTCAAATTAGGCCTCTAGACCGGCGCAACTATAATCTATTTATATAAAAGGAGAAACTGACTGTCTGATCGATCAACGCACACCCAAAACAGCTGGATCCAGGGATTTTGAAGGGATTCCTTGGATACCCTAAGAAAGGATTTTCCTAAAGTTGACCCCCAAATGAAAGGATAGGGGGAGTAGCGGGAAACTAATTCTAAGCGGGCGTCCTCTAGTTATTAAATAAACAGTGTTGTTAAAATAAGGTTGACTAATAATAGATAATTAACTATAACATTAATAATAGTGACAATTATTAGAATAAGTAGCAATATATTAAGTTAAATTAAATTTATTGACATATGTAGTGCAGTAAAGTGCAAAAATATGTATCAAGAGACTTCTCTCATAAATATGTTGCGAAGTTCTTATTACACTGGAATATGGTGCATTGAGACATATTTTTGAGATGTGTTATCCCATATTTTTACACTTGACTGTATCTAACTAATTATCAATATTATTGTGACATTGTAATATTTGTAATATCCTTACAGGGTGGCATGTACAATCACCAGTAAAATATATCATCCAAAATCGGGTTCAAAAATATCTGACACGTCTTTATTGCTAGAGGCATGAGAGTGTGCCAGATATTTTTAGCGCAATGTTGGATAATATATTATTGCTAGTGACTGTCCCTGCCTGCACATTGTAACTCAAACATCCTGCAAAATTGTGTACATGAAACAATGAATAAATAAATAAAAAATAATGAAAACGTGGGTTACCAGAGAAGCCGAAGGCGGAGTCCCCCTCGACGCACACGACGCGCTTGCCGGGCGCGCGGTCGCGGCACCACAGCGCGGCCGCCACGGCGAACCCCGGACCCACCTACACGTCACAATTATACATTAGGGCCGGTACAGACTCGAGTCGACCAGTTCGAGGTCAGTTCTGATGCAGTTGATGTAACTGCATTAAAACTGCAAACCAACTGCGCAGTCCGCTTGCAGTTGGCGTGCAGTCTACCTAAGCGGCCTGCGCAGTTGGTTTGCAGTTTTAATGCAGTTACGTGAACTGCATCAGAACTCCCCTCGAACTGCCATTTTGCAGCTGGGTTGCAGTTCAAATGCAGTCCGTCTGTACCGGCCCTTAGATAGGTTCTCGTTGTGTACGGAACCCTAATTAAGTAGTGGAGCGGGACGACGTGGATTGAAATTACTTTTTCGTGTCTCATACTCTGAAAGTAGGTCAATTTTTATCTAAATTGAAGGTCATGGTTAATGGACCAGTGCAGTAGCAGAAACCTATACAGCTTCTCTGTAGTAAGATTATTAAAAAAAACGAAGCCTGTACTGAGCCATGCTAAAATGTTATAGGTACAACCACTCTTTGGTACTGAGTCAATATGAAAAGTACAGTGATTAACTCGGGTGAAAGTCACCACTTATTTTACACTCTAAATATTGGTGCTCTTGCTTTGCTCGAGCACCAAGCAAGATGTCTCTCGCGTGAAGAGGTGCCTTTTATCCATTGGTTAACAATCTACTAATTCACCTCTCCGGTTCGAAAAGTAAGGATTTATATATCTCGTTAGCGGGCTGAAAATGGCATTTCCATCCCCATTCCAGCAGAAAAAAGAATTGAACAAACACAGCCATTTTTGACTCTGTTTTAGCCCATGGAAGAGTTTTATACAGCCATTACGATTTTTTAAAACTCAGTAAATATTGTGTCAAAACACTCCTCATTTTTGTAAGGCAAATATGTAAAGACAAAGTTCGTCACAATAACGTACAACGGTTTTGGTTTCTTTCCTCTCAGTCGAAATGAAAAGAAGAGTGTTTAATTCGGATGAAATATCAATTGTACTCTCAAACTAAAGGCGTCTCAAACGTTAGCGCTCGTGTTGCCTAAATATCTCGGGTTGTCATCTTGACATTGATCACTTTCATCCCTTGGTGTATAATCGAATCTACTATTTCTATTGTGTGTGTTCCTTATAAAGAGCGTCCTCCGTGGCCGGTGGCTTAGGGGGTCGACTCGTGATCGTAAGGTACTGAGTTCGAACCCCCGCAGTCGCCAATGAGTTTTGTAACATATTTTTAATCATAGTCATGAGTCCGTACTCATGACTCACCGGAAGCCGCAATAAAACGCAAGCGCCACCTGGCGGTGCTGTACTGAGTCTGGGAGTGGTGGCATGAAGGCAGTCAGTGATTCATTCTGCTTCTCACAGTGGCTGCATGCACTAGTCTCCTAGGAACTGTACCGCGTTTTATTCGAATCTAAAGTGATTTATGAACATACACCGGATTGTCGGGGGCAAAAATGTACCAGTGCTAGTGATTCATTAAATATCGACTAAGCTTATCGACATCGATAATAAGCAATTTTTTATCATCATTATCATAAGTAATGGCCAAGTTTGAATACCTTTTAATTATGTGCAAACCTCTTTTATTTATACTTATCGCAACTATAAATAACTATAAATAAGAGGGTAGACCTGTCAAACTAATAACACAAATAAATTTTTAGC
Organism: Acleris literana; assembly: GCA_946894065.1. Lineage (NCBI taxonomy): Eukaryota > Metazoa > Arthropoda > Insecta > Lepidoptera > Tortricidae > Acleris > Acleris literana. The sequence continues at coordinate 15,626,269 of OX335684.1, read as the reverse complement.
TCCGTGTTCTAAAATCAAATTAAGTACATTAAACTTGTCTAAATCACAAAAGTGCTATGTAATATGTGAATACCGTGAACCTTTTGTATATATAGTGAATTTTACTGGGAAATAGAAAGAAATAGAAGAGAACTTAACGAACAGAAACCTGGCGTAACAATCCCATAAAGTGTCAGTCAGCTTCTGTGTCGACAGCGAACAAAAGCGAAGAAAATAGAAGCACTAATTTATACCCAGGAAAAAGGTAGCGCCCAGTGCTCTTATTCATCTATATATGTATGTTAAACATAAAGAAAAACATAAGCAATTAGCTACAGTGATTACAATGCCATCTACTGACAAATAGAAACTTCACAATGCGGTTTATCTATAATCTATAATATTCTGTTAACGCTTTCAAAGTACTTAATCTTGCCATCAACGACTAGAGGGCGCTTATTTCAAAATGGCGCGAATCTGCTCCCGATGTTTACAGGAAATTTGCAACAGATGTTTTCTAACATGTTCTTTATGCAAGAACATCTATGATTTAGAGTGCGCGAACGTATCCACACAACGATTCTATAATATTATGACCGCAGAATCAAAGCAAGCATGGAAGTGCATCTCATGCCGTAGCGAAAAGCCAAAAAAGGATAATAAAAATACCCCCAATGAACTCCTCAGCCCACCTGAAACTAATTTTGTAACAACCAGAAGTAAGTGTGCCCCATTGAATGATACTTGTGATGAAAGCTTAAGCTTCTTAGGCGATACTCTCGTCACGGAAAGCCTCGCTCGATCTAATCCGTCACTAGTATCGCTACAGCCATTAGCCTGTTCAACAAGCGGCATCACATTGCAACAAATTGAAAAGCTTCTTGAAAAAAAGTTGGAAGAAAATAAACACTTGCTTATTAAAATAAACACTTGCTTATTAAAGGCCTCAAGACCACACTGTTAATTGAAATACAGGAATTAATTTATGGGATCAAAGTTGAAGTGTTAGACAGTAATAAAACACTACAATATGAACAAAATCTCCTAAAGAATAATATAGATAAAATAGATGAAACAATAGAAACACTACGGAAAGAAAATATAAAGCTAAAGAATGAACTACAAGAAATGAAAAAACAAACATACTAACTACAAATAACCAACACGAAATAACTCAAACTAGCAGCCCCAGAAAAATTGTACTACATGGTTTATGTGAAGACGGATGGGAAACTGAAGAAGATCTTCATAATCGAGTCATCAACGTTTTTCGCGACATTTTAAACGTTGATCTCGTTGGGTACATTGAAGACCTCACCCGTATCGGAAGAAATGGACAAAAACGACCTATAGAAATAGAACTACTAAGTAAATCAGTTACAAAATATTTACTCCAAAATAAACAGTACTTTCGCGGAACCGGCTTGTCTATCTCAGAATTTCTAAGTGAACAATCACTCAGAAATCGAAAAAAACTAATGCAGGCTCTGCACAGGGCTAGAAAAGATGGAAAACATGCAGTATTACGGGACAACAGACTTATTATAAACGGAAAAGAGTACACTGAAAATGACACTTCTGCGACAATTCCCCCCCTTCCGTCGGAGCCTAGTACAACAACGATAACTACGACGATAACTACGAGAATAGTGAATATAATGAATGTAACGAAAGAAACAGGGATACGCATAGAGGCTGGAATAAGAGTAATTTTCGCTCCTAACATAAAAAATTATGATAACTTATGTACTGAAAACCTCGAAATGTTAAAAATACTATACCAAAATTTTCAAAGTGTGAATAACAAACAACATCTACTAGAAGAATACTTAAGTAAAGATAAGTCTCTCCACGCTATTTGCATGACAGAAACGTGGCTTTCCCGAGACAAATTAAGCATGATGAAGATTAACGGCTACTACATTGCAGCGTCCTATTGTCGAGAAACCCGTGGAGGTGGCGGCGTGTGCATACTCCTGCGAAACCAAATCGAATCTACCCCAAGGGATGACATCACAGAAATGTCAGTTGAGTACGTGCTAGAAGTGTGTGCCACCGAATTCATCAACTTAAATGTAATTTTAATAACTTTGTATTGGAACAGAAGGGAGGAAGATTTATTTTACAGCAGACTAAAATCAATATTAAACTATGTAAATAATAAATATTCAAAACATAAAATAATTTTTGGAGGAGATTTAAACGTCAATATACTAAAAAAAGACTTAAAAACAAGTACATTATTAAACTTTATGTCAGAATTTAACTTTATTCAACACATAAATAAACCAACACGGGTAACGCAGTGTGTATCGACATGTTTGGACCTAATATTTACAAATTTTAAAGATATAAACCTGCAAACTAGTGTGGAGGAACTGGGGTTTTCTGACCACTTTGGCACAACTATTAGCTTAAATCTACCCCTTCATGGAAAACAACGCAAAAACTGGTATACTTGGAGAAGGCAGTTCAATCACACCAATATACAACGGTTTAAGTTGCAACTGTCCACGATAATTTGGCAAGATATTATAAGTCCTGAGGAAAACATGAATAACAATTATACGGCCTTTAACGAAACTTTAATAAACACCTTGAACCTCTGTATTCCGAAACAAAGAATTAAACTTAAAGAAAACTTTAAAAATCACTGGTTAACAGTAGGCATAAAAATTTCCTGTAAAAATAAACGTCTGTTAAAAACACTTACTCTAAAGTCAAATAATGAAATCCTTAATCGATATTATAAAAACTATGAAAAAATACTTAAACGGTCAGTAAAGCTATCACGAAAGTTACAATACAAACATAAAATGAAAAAATCTAACAATAAGGTTAAGACCATGTGGAGTATTATAAACGAAAGAATAAATAAAATATCAAAAAAACAAAAATGTAACATGCAATTGCTTATTAACCAAACACTTACTTCAGAGCCAAAACTTATAGCCGACACCTTCAATAACTGTTTTGGAGACATAGGCGATGGACCCGTGCAAGCCCAAGGCCGTCCTGTTATGGATCCTACCGAAAATACATTGTTTATCAACCCAGCGCAACCCTATGAAATTATTAAAATTATAAAAAGCTTAAAAAATAAAAATAGTTATGGAGTTGATGAGTTACCGCCATGTATAATAAAACAATGTGCAGACCTACTTACCTTACCGCTCTGTTGTTTAATAAATCAATCCTTTGAGGAAGGCGCTTTCCCTGACCTATTAAAAATTGCCGTGATAAAACCGATACATAAGAAAAAATCGAAAACAGACCCAAACAACTACCGTCCAATCGCTCTTTTGCCAACCATCTCTAAAATATTTGAAAAAGTTATGAGTAATCGTATATACGCTTTTTGCGAAAAATTTAAAATTTTTGATGAATGCCAAAACGGGTTTAGACGAAATAAATCTACTACCTTAGCTGTCTTTAAATACGTACAGGAGATCCTAACTATCATAAACTCGAAAAGGTATGCCATTGGTTTACTGCTTGACCAAATCCTTGATGACCAAAGCCTATGACAAGGTGCAATATAAGATACTTTTACAAAAATTGTATGGAATAGGGGTTCGAGGATTGGCCCACAAATGGCTCGAATCGTACCTCCACAATAGGAAACAACTCGTGGAAATCGAATTCTACAACTCCGCTTGTAGTGAGATAGAAATCATTCGATCCAATATTAACGCCGTTAAGGCTTCAATCCCGCAAGGAAGTGTGATAGGATGTCTTACTGATTACAAAAGCCTATTATACCTTAAATGAATATTTTAATGATTTCTTTTAAAAAATGTATGAATATAATAATTAAAAAAAAAAAAAACGTAATAATAATTTAATTAATGCAACTTAACTCATGTAATTTTAATACAATGGAACAAAAATATTTACGACTAGATTAAAATGAAAAAAAATTAATGTGTTACGATACTTGTAAATAGTTTGTTATAGCATGACATTGTAAATCTAATCATAAATACCTATACATATAAGTCCTCCTCTCTCGTTGCTGTGCCCGACAGGGTTCATAATGCACATAAAATAACTGTATTCCAACCTGTACACATTATGAATTGCAATAAAGTATTGAGTATTGAGTATTGAGTATGGTATCTGACATTGACTCTGGACTCGAGTCACTTTTGACAACTATTGAAATTACAATGAATAACAAATTCATTCAGTACAACAATAGGTATTCTTTAGCATTCCGACGAATTGAGAACCTTTTTGTTTTTTAAATCGGTTAAAAATGCGTCGATGGAAAAAAGAACGTTTATCTTCATGGAAAGCTGATCATTCTGACGACTTACTTTTGCAAGAAATGTAAGATGCATATGTCACGAAAAAAGTTGTCGATAAACTTAGTCGACATTTAATGAATCACTAGCACTGGTACATTTTTGCCCCCGTCAATCCGGTGTATGTTTATGAATTTTAAACAGTAACTGTAAAAGCCTCAATAGTAAACTGAAAATTTGATTTATACTGAGTTTTATTATTTTAAATACGCCTACACAGCCTCAGATATGTCGGACCTGGACCGGGAACCACCTGCTCCGTTATATACATTATCCAATGCTCTTATGGTGAAGAAAAAACATTGTGAGGAAACCTGCACATTCGGACATCTGAGTGTGTAAGAGGGTTGCACAAAAGATCTTAAAGAGGTCAAAGTGTATCCGATAGGGCGCATCTGTAAGACAAGATAAGATAAGATAAGGTAAGTTACCCCCATGGTCCCGAAGGTGCCCGCGTCGAGCCGGTGGCGCGGCAGGTTGTTGAGCAGCAGGCCGCGCCCGATGTCCATGGTGTTGGCGCCCTCGCTCACGATCACTGAGTCCTTCGGGATCGACGCCTGCACTGCTTTGAACACGGCGAAGTAGTTCAGGGGAGTCGACGAGTCGTTGGCTTGGGCCTGGAAGGATAAATCATCTGTCATGTAAAAAGTACAGAAAGGTTTTTGGAACAAAACGGAGCGGAGAAGGCACCCAAACATAACCGATAAAATGGGAAGTTTCAAAAAAATAGCAACCGTTTTTTTTCTTCAAATTTTGGAAATAACATGTACAGCGTTCGTATTTGTCATGCTACTTCAGTCAGCCTTAGCACGGGGTACTGGGGCTGACTGAAGTAGCATGACAAATACGATCGTTTCCGAGCAAATAGGATGTAAAAGGATTATTCACTACATCTGTACGTAGGGGTCATCATTCTGAAAAAGGAAAATCAGTATTTCCGATATGTCGCCAAATATTTGATCCTGTTTATCACACTTGTAACCAAAATTCAATACATTTCTTGGTAACAAAACTGACATGTTTGGGGACAAATAAAGAATACTATTTTTCTTGTTCAGAACTATGGTCCAAAATCTGGAGAAAAAAATAGGATTGGCGCTATTTTTTTTAGAAACTCCTTAGTAGACCAAAGAGTATAAAAATTTGTTTTAAACCTATTTTGCTTCGATAGGTATAGGTACCTTCTCAGCTTTTGGCCAAGGAATCAGAGGCCTTAATTTGAAAATCGAAGTCCGAAGATACGTTAGCTCCATCCCTTTCTCTCGAATGACGAGTGACAGGGATGGAGCTAACGTAATTTCGAACTTCGACTTTTAAAGTAGTGCCTCAGAAACTATAGCCCTCCACACATACAACTTGCAGGAAGGGGCACCTGCAATGCATGCAAGTGTCACTCACACGCCAAACATGTTTACTATGATATGCAAATCACAACTCAATACCTACGAAATAGAGTCTCTTTTATTCTTCAAGGCTGTGGCCAATGGTGGCATCAGTGACACGACTTTCAGCCGATTGTAGAGTTCAAAGGTAATAAACCTACCGCGACGAATTCTGCATTAGCTTTCTGTTTCTGCTGCAGCGTCTGCCACCACGCGTGCTCGCGTGGTAGAGAGAAGCTCTTCTCCTTGAGTTTCTGCGCGAGCGCCTCCGCGAACGGCTTGATGTCGGAGTGGACGGCTACTTCCGACTGCACGCTGTTGTGGAATTCTTCTGGGCTGATGTCCACCTTTTGGATAAACATTATCTTTAGGTAATATAAAACAAAGTAGCTTTCCGTCGTCTGTCCCTTTGTAAATATGTACAGTCACGAACTTTAATTTGGGACCCACCTAAGGTCCAAAGTCATTCTGACATTCTACAACAATAAGGTTGAGTCTTCTATTAGTTACAAATGATTTGGCATCTCTAATGACATTGACGACTTCAAGCCATTTTGTCTTGAAATGGGTCACAAATTAACGATCGCGATAGTACGCTTAGATCTTTCATCAATAGATAGACTGACCAAAGAGGAAGGTTATGTACTATATAAATTCTGGATTATGTACGGTTGTCACAGAAAACTCACATAAACCGACGCGAAGCGGGATTTTTAAAGCTTCTCTTATGGCAATTATAAATAATTTTCGTATTTATACATAATTGAATTGTTTAAAAAGCAGTTTTAGACAAGTATAATAATATAAATTGAGATGTCAGTTGATCACCACACTGACATTGTTCATGCCCGTAACCATGGTAACAACAGTGCAATAATAATTATAATAGAACTGTTATTACCATGGCAACGCTCATTATAGAACTGTTTTCACGTTTCGATTACGTTGTAGGTGGTATTCTGATACCGTTAACAATATCAATATTAGAATAGACAAAATACAAAAGTGGGTATTTAACTTAGTAGACTATACCTGTATGATCTTGACGTCCTTGTCAAATCGCGGCGCCTGGCCGAAGTGCAGCATCCAGTTGAGCCGCGCGCCCAGCAGGAGCACGACATCGGCTTTGAGCAGCGCCTGCGTACGCGCAGCCGACACGCATTCCGCGCTCTCGTCCGGAACCACGCCCTTACCTGACCAGACCATACTCACAACAGTTATATACTCACCTCTCATAAATCAGTACAGATGTAGTGAATAATCCTTTCCCATTGTTTTTTGTCGGATAAGCTCGTATTTATCTTGCTTTCTCAGTTGGCTTATTGATGGGTACTGAAGCTAACTGAGAAAGCAAGAAAAATGCAAACTAATCAGCCAAAAACGATGGGATTATTCACTACATCTGGGGCACGTTTTATAAAGCTACAAGTTACAATTTTCAGCTCTAAACTGGCAACACTGCTCATATAGCTAGTCGTCGTTAGTCGAGGTTGTGTCAAATGGAAACTTGTAACCTGTAAATTGTAATTTGTAGCTTTATAAAACAGGCCCCTGTAAACACAATTTTCGCTATGTTTAACTCACTCCCGCCACAATTTTCGCTATGTTTAACTCACCCCCAAACTTTTTAGAAATGTCAGCTAAACTGTCACTCAGGGGCGAGAGCCGGGAACCTGCGTCCCTGCGCTCAAATCACTTGGCTACCACAATTTGAAATTAATATCATGTAAAAAATTCAAAACCAAACGAGCAAACCGATTATCTTGAACACATAACACAACAAGGCGAATGCCACTTTCCTGGAAGCACCCTACATAAGTTATTACCACCACTAAACTGGAACTGAAACTATGAAATAATAAATACAATAGTAGAAAGTCCCCTAGGATTTGATTGATTGCGTCACTTTAACATAGTTCAATAGTGGCAGAAATCAATTTGGGCGACTGTATATACCGGTGTCCCAGAACTTAACGTAAAGACCAGCTCTGACTTTAGTGTCAGCATTACGCTGAGTTGGGAATATTTCGTGGCTACTTTCTTCTTGTGCATATTAATCTATTCTTTGTTATGTATGTCACAAGGAAAGGATTTTCTTTCTTTCTTTAAATACTAAGGTATAAAGAAATTAACATATTGAAAAGTTAACAGTTTATTACTGTAGAGACCGGGAAAGAGACCATTGCGGGACGAATATGATTCCTTGACTGCGTCTCGACCGCGCTATATACGTCAAGTTCTAGGACACTTTATACAGGTAATACGACAAATACTAACCCATAGGCGTCGGCAGGAAGGGCAGCTTTGTGTCTTGTATAAGCTTCCTCAGAGCATCCTCAGCTCTCGCATATGCAGCCCCCTTGCCGACTATTACGAGTGGCCTCTCCGCCTTTGACAAGAGTTCCGCGGCGCGGGCCACTAGCGCCGGGTCCGGGTGTGCTAGCTTCACTGATTCTGCGTTGTATAGCTCTGGTACCTTGTCTTCTTCTACTTCGCTCTGCAAAAAAAGCAAATTTACTCGCCTATAATGCTTGAATTAAAACTGAGTGTAATAAATAAGTTAACTTTCACCAAAAGAATGACTGTCTGTCAGTTTGCTTCGTCTGATAAAAAATATGACTAGTGTGATTGGCGTTGTGTTACTGTGAGCAACGTGTAATGTTACTGTTAGAGGAGTGTGTAATTTTACCCTGATTGGCGTGTAGTTTTACAGTGAACAGCTTGTAGTTACTGTAAGCAGCGTGTAGTATTACCATGAGTCACATTGTAATGTTACCGTGAGCAAAGTGTAATTAGCATGAGCAACGTTTAGTATTACCGGGAGCTGCATATAGTGTTACGGTGAACAGCTTGTAGTGTTACAATGATCAGTGTGTAGTGTGACTGTTAGCAGCGTGTAGCGTTACCATGAACACGTGTAATGATACCGTGACCAGAGTGTAGGGTTACCGTGAAAGCCGTGTAGTGTTAGCATGAGCAGTGTGCAGTTTTGCTGCAAGCAGCGTGTAGTTTTGTCGTGAAAAACGTGTAGTGTTAGCATGAACAGTGTTTAGTGTTGCCGTGAAAAACGTGAGTGTTAGCATGAACAGTGAGTAGTGTTGCTGCAAGCAGCGTGTAGTGTTACCATGGGCAGCGTGTAGTGTTACCGTGAGCAGCGTGCCGGGCAGGTCGAGGTAGGCGGCGCCGGGCCGGCCGGCGCTGGCGAGCCGCACGGCCTTCTCCACGTGCAGCGGGATGAGCCGCGCCGACGGCGGCCGCGCCGTGTACTTGCAGTAGATGCGGCTGGAGTCCACCTGAGATATCATCCAAACTGTTAGTATAAGCACAACCAATTCCACCGAGATCTGTATAATTACATAGGTTCTGCCAATAAATGTATTCGACTTCGTCTTTATGTTGCCGAGATTCGTGTCGAAATTCCAAACTAGTAGCAGGCCTTTCGCGTAACTCACTCGCAATCGCGATCGGCTTCAAAACGAAACAATTGGTTTCAATTTGTATGCAGACAAGCCTTCGATTTTCAAAATGAAAACGATTGTGATTGCGAGTGTGTTTAGCACGGGTAGCACAAGTTGAATTTTCTCGCTTGTCGCTCAGTTTTTATCGTTACTGACTAGATAGAAAGGGAGATCCGAGCGAAAACCAAGCAACGGGCAACTTGTGCTAACCACACTGGGCCGATATTCTGGGCGGGTAAAAAACATATCGTCTTTGACGTGTTATCGTATTGTCAACGTTTTGATAGCTCTTATTTACTTGACAGTAATGGCGGCCGAGTTAAAAACAATAATATAACAGGTCAAACACGATTATGGTTTATACCGCCTAGAATAGAGGCGCAGAGCTCTTGAAAAATACAGGGTGTTTGTTAGTCGAGAGCAACTCAAACTTAAGTTAATATTTGGGATATTTGTGATTTTATTTTAAAAAAAAGTAAATAATGTGATTTTACTCATTTGGTAACGTACTTACGATATAGGTTTTAAGTTTTCTGATATCGCCGCGCTACACTTAACGATTACACCCTGTATACATGGAAAGATAACTAACATTATATTGATGACATTACCCAAACAGCAGTGGCCCGTTTCACGAAGCTACAAGTTACAAATTACAAGCGGAAGTCTTTTTCTAGCAAAAGGAGTTAGAAAGAGACTTCCGCTTGTAATTTGTAACTTGTATCTTCATGAAACGGGATTTCAAGAGGTCACCTATGGTGTCACGCCCCCACAAGAATGAAAAGGGATGGCTTTATGTGTTTCCGCGCGAAGAATATGAAATGGAGATAGTTCGCGCGCGCCCTGACGGCAGTGTCAAATTCAATTAATTGCTGTTTACTTTAAAACCACAAAATTAATTGAAAAAATAGTTTGCAACTTACATTTATACTCAACTATTGAATCTAAAATCATCGTTAAAGATTATAGGGTTTCGAAGATTCAACCAAAAAAATGCAAAAAAAGGTGTCATGTTTCAAAAATAAAGCTATCGAGGATTTTATTTCTAATCGTGTTTTCACGTTTGCCAGTCTCAAGCAAATATGATCAAGTTTAATATATCCAAAAAACAGACACATAGGCGTTATGCTTATTGAGATCCAGAATCCAGATCGCGGAGAACTCCAGACTTTAGCATAGGTGGCCTCTTAACCTTTTGAACGCCACAGACGGCTCTGGCCGTTAACTAAAAGTCGTGCCACTGACGCCACGACGGCTACAGCCGTCAAGAGTTCAAGATTAAAAGAGACTTTGTTTGGTAGCAATAAGGTGCAATTTGCATAGCATAGCAAACATGTTTGGCATGTGGATGGCAAATTTTGTATTCGACGTAAGGCGTTCAAAAGGTTAAAGCCTGTTTTTTGTTAGATTTCTTCGATACTATTTTGACACTATCATGGGTGATACGCTCAGTGTGGTTTTATATAACTAGTATAAGGTATGCACTAAATGCTAAATTAAACTGGTGGCATAATAGCGTATATAAGTACGAGAGTGACGGATGCTTTATCCACATTTTGTCACGCAGTGTCGGTTAAGTTAGGATTGTTGGGTTTGCGATTTAAAATAGAAAACTCAATAAAAGCAAGTCATATCGATATCATATATCGCACCTTCAGAACAATAGTGACCTAATTCAAAATTTCTGCTTTCAAACTTCAAGTCATAAGTTTATTATTATAGAGATCCAATTCGAAATTTAAAATTTCTGAATTACGTCGTTATTGTTTTGAAGGTGCGATATCATGAATAAAGATTTTAATACTTGAAAATTACTGCTAATAAGACCCTTGGCATATATTTCTGCCGCATACCAACAAAAAATAGGGATTATTAAGTGTATTTATCTTTAGTTTACATAATATCTAATCCAAATAATGGGACTTAAGATAGTTACATTAGGTACCTATGCGTGATATCTTATCTTTAGCAATGATACCTGATTCGTGACCACCGAGACTTGTAAAAACATTGCGTTGTTATACAAGTGAATGTTATGAATAAACGTGTTAACACGTAATAAGCACGTTAGATACTTAAAATAGAGGTACATTTTTATTACGGAGAGAGTGAAAGGGGCCACTAGAGACTTAAAATCCTATGCTATTAAACAAGCAATAATAGCAATATTAAATATTCGTAATCACGTTCTCGAAAACGGCTCTAATGATTAAAATAAAAATAATTGTTTACGCGGCGAAAAATCGCTCGCTGTGTCAAGTTAACATCTTCGGGAAAATTCGTTTTGAACCCGAGCTACGCTCGGCCTTTTAAATAATTACCTAGTAAATAAGTACCGGGTAAATTAGTTACTTGTAACCGGATTGGTTGAATGGGACTGCAGGAGTCATAAGAATTTATTTTCCCCCTTTTCTGAATCTTGTTACTCTTTGACACCTCATAATATGAACTGGGAACTGAAGTGAAGCTGTACTGACCTGAGGCCACTCCTGGAAGCCACCGATGCCCTCGTGGTCTTCGGAGCAGGACCCTGCGAGCACCAGCAAGGGCCATGCGTTCACCTGGGCGTTGGCCATTCCACCAACACAGTGCAGTAGACCAGGCCCTGATACGGCTAGGCATACTCCCGGCTTACCTGCAATATTTTATTACAACCCTTAGACCCAAGGACTTGAAATTTGAAGGGAATGTTTCATGGGAGCAATAAGAAAGAATTCTTCGAAAATCGATTCCCACCCGGAAGTAATAGGTGTAGCGGGAAACTTATTTCCAGCGTATGAAGTCGCAGGCGTCCTTTAACTTCGTAAGACCCCATTACCTATTTCAGTAACGTTGTAATTCCAACCTTGTGGGCTGAACTATAGGTTTGCTTTTATTTGGTAATATTCCTGCGCGAACCTGGGGAATCAGGAGGTTATGCATTTATTTATTCTCTTTTATAATAGACGCAACGCATCTGCGATGTCTTGAGGGTTGAGGGCGTCCATGGGCGTCGGTTATCACGTTATATTAAGTGACCTGCGCCTCTATTCCAGGTGGTAAAATCCAAATCGTATTTGACGTGTTATGGTATTGTTTTCAACTCGGCCGCCATTACTGTCATGTAAATAAGAGCTATCAAAACGTTGACAAAACGATAACAGGTCAAAACGATATGGTTTTTACCGCGTTGAATAGAGGCCCTGCTGGCTCGTTTGCTTCCCCTGGCATAAAAAAAACGAGCACACCGGCTAACTGATGGTAAGTGACCGCCCATGGTTGTAGGTACAGTCACGAACTTTAATTTGGGACCCACCTTAGGTCCAAAGTCATTATGACATTCTACAACAATAAGGTTGAGTCTCCAATAAATTACAAATGATTTGGCATCTCTAATGACATTGACGACTTCAAGCCTACTTTTCTTGAAATGGGTCACAAATTAACGATCGCGATTGTACAATCTAAAGATTTCTGGTTTCTGTCAGCCCTTTGCATGTCACATACTCGTAGTCTCGTAGGTACTAAGAATATTCATAGTTTACTTAAGTACTTATATAAAAAAAAACATTTATTATCAGATAATTTAAATCCATATTTTGTTAGTAACAATTAAGCTTATGCTCAAATTTCCACACCACAACATGTTATTAAATAATATAATTCTGTTAAAAATGTTATGTTTAATTTAGTAATAATTTATTTTACTCTAAACAATTTTATTTTATTTTATTTTTAGTCGACTCAATTTTGTTTCATTTTATTTTATGTAAAGTGGATAAAGTGTAATAACTATATGCAAGGTTTTAAAAATAAGAAGGCATTTGCTATGCTGTGTATTTTATTTTTTACAGAACTATCCTCACATAATAAATTGTTTTTACCTATGTTATATACTTCAATAATTATTCCGTTTCAATACAACTTTTATATCTAAACTAAGTAGTTGTTTTTATTATTAAAACAATAGAATGGTTGCTGTCACATACGCAGAATTATTAATGAGTTTGGTGACACCTGTAGGTAAAATCTTAATTTATGTGTGCGAAAAGTGTCATTTGAAATCACGAAACACCATTTACATATACAAAGTCATCTTCCATTTAAAGTCACATTAGCATGCATCTAATTTTGCCTTATACAGTAAAACCAGCATATGATAAAAACCTTGTAGGTACGATCTTAAAACTCTGTTGTATACTTACTAAGTATCTGTACAAAAATACAACCCAATAAAAATAAAAACTATGGAATTTAGAACATATTAAGGATAAAACATGTTTAATTCCGGGTCAGGGCTACATAAATGATTTTTCACTTATATTTTTGGTCAGCAAGCTTAGAAAATCCCTACAACATAAGGTCAGGAATGAGATTTTACAAGGGCATTCCGCAAGGGAGGGGAGAGAATTATAGGCAGACCACCAGCCCAACGGCCTAAACATATAAGAAAGAAAACTGGCCCATTATGGACTAGACAAACATCAAATAGGGTAAAGTAAAATAATCAACATTATTTTCTACGTATTAGATAAATAGATCAATCAAAGTATATTGATAATAACCTAAATTTATAGTAAACCTTGATATAAAGTTATGATAAATTAATTACAAGATAAAATAGTCATTAGAATAGATTATCACTTACCTGTAAGGTACCCAATAGCCTGTGCTGCGTAGGCGGCAGCCTGCTCGTTACGCATCCCAATGTACTTGAGACCCGCAGCTTGGAATGCTAGAGAGGTCTCAATAACCGGTATTCCAACGATGCCAAATACATATTCTACGCCCTGAAATTAGACATTTAAATACTTAATAACCACTTACACTAAACCACAAGCAGTGCCTTGGTCGTACTATTAAAATGTTAAGCCGCAATTGGATTACCACATTTGTGGAAATTACTTAGAACTAGCTCTGCTAATACTTAATGTTTCAACTCTCAAGGTGCATATAAAATCATCTTGGTAATTTTTAGTTTATAACAACGAAGTGACTAATTTAAAGCACGATAAAAACTAATGTATATAATCTGGCACTTTTCCTAAGCATGTGTGTGTGTGTGTACGTAAAACAAATATTGTAATTTCTAATGAATAATCATAAATTATAAATTTCGATCATTCATTATCAAAACACCAGAATTTTAAAATATCTGATTCTCGGGAATATCAAAACACAACATTTAAATTAAGGTATTGTTGATTATCCTTACCTAATATTTTGTTTTTGGTGTTTTGGGAATATGGTAAAGAGAGTATCTCAGTATTTTTATATTCTTGTTTTTTGGGTATAAGCAATAAATTTTACTATTGATTGACATGTATACTCTAGTAACCCATCATTTTATATAATTTAAATTCATCGATCGTATCATTTCATCGAACGCTATTTGCTGCTGAAACCATGATTTTTTCAGGATAACTTAAACATTGATAATGTAGGTTAGATTCAGTTAGACTCATGACTACAAAAAAAAATAACTCATGCAGTGATAAATTATGCCTTTTGATGGAATGAAAATTCAGTATAATGATGCATCTGTTGAAAGGTGTTTTGATAAAATAATAGGTACCTATGCATACTCTTTATTGTACAAGAATAAAAAACACAAGTAGGTAATATACAAATAACAAGTACAAAGGTGAAGGTTCCATTACTGTTTAAAAGTATAGTTTTATGAAAATACTAATGTCCTCCAAAGGTTTGAAAACTTGGTCACCTTAGCTTAAGCAGGTTGTGACTATAGTTATTGACTTTATCTAGTATTTACTTTCCAAGAAACTCTATACTAAAATTATAATTATTACTGGCTTTACCATGATTTCATAAGGCAGACATTTATTATCAAACATGATTATGCAGTAAAATATCCATTTATATTATAACCTTATGCTGATAAACAGAAAAATGTTTTTTTTCTCATGATTATTTAATTATAATTCATAATAAAGTAGCTGTAGAACAAAGGCTGACAAAGGCGTTAAAACGGAACGTTAAACTTAGTTTTTTTTCTTAATGATTTACAGCCAGGAGCAAAGGTCATTGGTCCAGTTACAATAACAAAAAGTTTGTTTTTACGTTTCCAGACTTTTTGTTCGTACCTGTGGATTAGGTTACGGTTTTGATCGTACACACTTACCTGCTTTTTTAAGCTTTCGGCTAATATGTTATTCCCGTCGATTCCCATGCTTCTGCTTAACTTTGGCGATACGCTCACTGTTCTTCTCAAAGTAAGTTGAGCTAGACGACCTAGTAACATTTCGAAAATGTATTTGTTTAAAAAAATAATTTAAATGATACCTATTAAACTATCCACTTATCAATGTCGTGGGTCAGAAACTACTAAAAGTTAACTCTCACTGCACTTGTCTAAATTAAGTCACAACAACATATCAACTTACTTTGACAGCTCTAGAGATACCGTTTACAACGTTCAGGCGTATCGCGAGGCGCGAATTTAAAGGATTAGTAAACATCTGTTATCACTTATCATATCACATTATTTTTTATTATCTTGATATCAGTAAATTTGAACTTTAGAACCATAAATGGAACGTGATTCCGTCCAATTCGTTTTCAACTGTCACTTTGACCGTGACGTATCGAATTATATTAAGCAAAATACACACCTTTATCGCTTCTCGGCCTTTTGTTTAAGATCAAAGTGTAGTACACACCTTCAATAGTTACCTACTGGCACAAAGTTCAAGAACGATCAATTCAACGCCTAGTTTCATTCGTTAAATGATTTCCCAGGACTACAACTAAACTTGCTTTTAATAAATTCTATTGTTTTATTATTACACAAGACAAATACGATTCAATGTAGGTTACGTATAGGTTACCAAAAAACAATTTAATTAATATTACTGTAGAAATTTGCAAAAAATTGTAGTTGTTCCACCTGTAACCACGTCAATTGTTTTGTCAAGCTATTGATAAACATTTAAGCCGGTTACACAGTACGAGGTCGTTCAAATGACTGAGCCGTTGAGCAAATTATGGTACTGAGAGTTCTAGACTGAGACGATATAATGTCAAGCAAGTTCATGTTATAAAATACATACGTACTTACGTGATATATATGACAATTGTGTGCATAATTAATTAGTAACAACAAGTAAAAATCTTTTATAAAGCAAGCCAGCCTGTTAAAAGGTTAAAGTAGTCAAAGGCGGCTTTATAGGGCTCCAATGCCCTCAAAATTAAGGCAGGTTTACAATGTAGGTTGGTGTATTGGTGTACGCAATTTTCGGGTAGGTAATTTTATTGCCTACTTTGGTCTTGAATGGTTTTCAAAAAAACCATTATTATTTTAAATATTGCGATTTAATGTGTGCGTTCATAGTAGACGTTTCCTATTTATTTATAGCGAGAAAACTAACTACTTAATCCAAAGTTTAGTTCGAACAGTCGGTATTATTAAGTGCTGCACACACTTTTGTACCTTGTCGCTTAATGCCTGCTACACACGACAACGATTTGTCGTAGCGATGTGACTGCGCAGTCCGTTTGTGCAGTTTTATCGATCGTGTGTATGACGATAATCTGCAACGATTTGTCATACACACGATCGATAAAACTGCACAAACGGACTGCGCAGTCACATCGCTACGACAAATCGTTGTCGTGTGTAGCAGGCTTTAGGCTTTTGACAGATTAATGCAGTAGTTCAAACATGACGTTAAAGTGACAAAGCAGTAAAGTGTGAGTTACGGTCACGAACGTTAATTTCTGGCCCATTAAAAAAATAGACTTGAAGTCGTCAAAGTCATAAGTTTCAAATTCCAAATCATTTAAAACTTATAGGAAACTCAACCTTATTGTTGTAAATTGTCAGATTGACTTTGGACCTTTTTACTTTTTAACTGATTTAAACAAAAGGAGGACGTTCTCAATTCGTCTGTGTTTTTTTTCGGTGTATGTTATTCGATTTCTTCGCCAGTTGTGGACCGATTTTGACTATTTTACAAGCTTTTATTTAACTTGCAATGTATGTATGTAGGTATGTATGTATGTACGTACGGGTCAAATCTTGCAAGTTAAATTTGACCCACTTCCCGTTAAGGGAATGGGCTGAAAGGGCCACGTGTGTAAACCCGATGACAATGCAATATTATGGTATCAAAGAGGTAATCAGATAAAGGAATTGAGGGAATCTTCTCAAATATGATAGGCATACACATAGCGATTTTGGTATATTTTTCAGAAACAACTTAAAATAGAAATCTATAGAATAACAAGTCTAGCATTTGCATTTACTAAATATTTTATTTTCCAATGATAATAGATCCGTCCGACAGCTGATGTCGGTCACAATATTTTTAACCAAAAGCCGGCTTCAGGGGTGTTATTCTCTCAAAAAACGGCGGCCGGTCGGACGGACGAGCGAATAAAAGCGGCGAGTTTAAGTAGTCCCGTCCGACCAAACAGAACACATTTTAGCGCGTGCATTGTCAATTAGGGAGCCTTATACATTCGAGAACTCATGAGCCTTATACGTCGGGACTATTTAAACGCGCCGCTTGGACCTTCACTCGACCTTCGAGACGATCACCTTTGCTTGTTGATAGAATCACACCCCTGATGCCGGACCATATATTAGATTTAAAAAAAAAGATAACATATATTTATTCAGTAAGTAGGCCGCACGGGCACTTTTACACGTCAAGAATCTACCAGCGCTTCCCAAGAGAAGACCACTGCCGAGAAGAAACGCCGCAAGAAACTCAGCAGTCAGTCATTTTTTAAACATATTACAATGGTTACTACTTCGTCTAGCATTATATAAAGCAATAAATATTAAATTACTTATTATACTTATAAAAATAACAGTTCAGCAGGAAAACATGCCAAAAATCTTACGAGAGAGACAGAGGGAGAAAAGGAAAAAAACACCTATTTATGTTTATATAAGACGGTACAAGACGACCACATAAAAGTTTCGATATGTTTTCCTACATCAACGGTGTCCCCTAGACAAGATAAAGCTTTTGCATTTGAATAAATTATTATTGACTAAGTTTCGGGTTTAGGCCATGCATTTTTGTCTGTTAGATAATACTCGACCCTATAATACGCTTTAGACATAAACGACTTTTTCAAGTAATTTTTAAGTGCTGGAAAGGATAACTTTAAAACTACGTCAGGTAATTTATTATAGAAATGAATGCATTGACCAACAAATGATTTATATACTTTACGGACGCGAAATTTTCTAATAGCGATTTTATTTTTATTTCTAGTATTTAAATGATGTATATCAGAATTTTTGGTGAAATAATCTAAATTCTTAATAACATAAATAATATTCTCATAAATAAATTGAGACGCTACAGTTAAGATATTAATTTCTTTAAAAAGTTCTCTTAATGAGTCACGGGAATTTAAATTGTAAATAGAACGAATGGCCCTTTATTGCTAGTTAATAGGACTATTGTTACGACGTCTGTTGTACGTGAGGGACTCAGGATTTTACGAGTATGTATCATAATATTTAATATTGATATGAATTCCAACACGAGAGAAAAATATACCCATTGTTTCTATTCCCATAGTCTTGCATGCACACTTAAAATTAAAAGTCAAAGTTGGAGATATTATCGTTTTCGGGTTACCTCAAAAATGTCATTTTTACACAATCCACTCTGCATTGTTTTGCATATTATGCAACATAGCAGCTTTACGATAAAGGAAAACATCGCAAGGAAATCTGCATAGGTACTACTCCAAAGTAGACCAAGGATGTGTATGTGTAAGTCCTGGTGATCTGATGGACGATACGAATAAAAATAATAAAGTACTAAGTACATAATACAAATTAAAACTAAAACTGAGCCAAATTAAAACATAAATAAACCATTAACAGACCTAACTAATTAGAATTGAGCGGAAAATTAAATAAGATTAAATTAAAACTATATTATTACTAAAAAGAGAGGGCCCCCCCGTGGCAAACTACCACAGAGGGCTCAGACAAGATGCACTACGCCACATACGCTAACTAACGTTTCTATTTTTAAACCAATCGCGTCACTGGGAGATGTCGTGATACGAAAAGTCACGTGGTCTACCTGTGACGCGATTGGTTTAAAAACGAATCGAATAGAAACGTTAGTTAGCGTAGTGCATCTTGTCTGAGCCCTCAGATGCTGGCAGCATTATTCGTATAGCAATGCTTAGGCGCTGCAGGAAACGCCAAACTCTGTGGTCTCCGGTTGTTTTTATTAGCCTTTTCGAAATGTCCTTAGTTTTAAATGTACTTATTTCTTACGACGATTTTAAGAGGATTGTGAACCGACGCTTAAATAGCGTGGCTGTCAAAAAAAAACATACTAATTTAATTCCGGGCCATAACGTTTATCACCTCCTAAATCAAGTCCGATTTTCAGGATTTTTAAATAAGTTGTAGCTATTTTTTATCTTTTTTCCAATAAGTATTTTCTTACGTACATACCTAGTTTCTCATAATATGTATAAAATATTCAAAAATCGTAAAATCTAACTAGGTTTACGTTATCGCATTTTGTATTGAATTTTTTAGCTTCAAAATCCTCTTAAGTTGGATCTTTTTTGTTTATGTACAGTCGATTGGCCTTAGTAGCTGCACACTTTAATCGTTTAACGTCATGTTTGAACTGCTGGGGTGTGATTCTCTCAACAATGACGGACGGACGGACGAACGAGGGATTGTCCAACCGGCGAGTTTAAGTAGTCCCGTCAGAGTGAACAAAACACATTTTAGCGCGTGTATTCAATTTGGCAGCATGACTTCTCGAACGTATAAGGCTGCCTAATCGACAATGCATGCGCTAAAATGTGTTTAGTTCGCTCGGACGGGACTACTTAAACTCGCCGCTTTGATTCGCTCGTCCGTCCGACCGACCGCCGTTTTTTGAGAGAATAACACCCCTGCATTATTCTGTCAAAGGCGTTAATCGACATTGTACTAAAGTGTGCTGCTACTTATATAGCCGACTGTACCGTGTACAGTCGAGTTCATAAATATGTATACACTTTAGTACCATGTCACTTTAATCGCTGTGATAATTCGTATGTGGAAGTTTGAATATGACAATAAATAGACAAGGTACTAAAGTGTATACATATTTATGAACTCGACTGTACATACGTTAGTTTGCTTAAGGGCGAAATAGAGTAGCAATAAAAATTGCAGGCGTTTGATTGCTGTCTTATTTTAACTTTAGTTCTAGAGCAAGAAGCAGTATTTTGCTGTCTTTTTCTAACTTTAAAGTTGATGTCAACTTCGGTAATTTTTATTGATAGTGTAAACCTCGCTTTAGATTATAATTCAGTCAATACAGGATCCATGTGACAGCCATATTTTGTAATTTCATACACTAACACGAGCAAGGTATGTTAAAGAGGGTGATTTAATGATTGCATCTATGGTCATCGTTGTAAAGGTACCTATCAATGTAGTATTTATACAAGTACGCGCAGTGCGAGTCGGACTTGCACACGGAGGGTTCCGTACCATTTTTGGTATAGGGACCCTTTTTAATTTTAAATTGTACTTACCAAGGATATAATATAAAAAGAGGTAGATATGTTACCTATACGGTATTCCGCGTGTAAAAATGGCCCGGCTGACGCACATAATCTGTTAATATCGCAATTACACACTAATTCATAAATGGCAAGTGAAAGCAGGATGGTATGCTAATTTCCGGGAGCGAAACAGAGACGAGTGTATCGCATCTTTAGAATTATAGTGACCTAACTCAAAAATGTTGATTTCGAGTTAGATCTCTATAGTAATAAATATATGTTTCAAAATCGACAGCTGAAATGTTGATTTAGGTCACTATAATTCTAAAGGTGCGGTATGTTGCTCTGCAGACTAGTTCACGGTTCCGTTGACGGCGCGAGACTGAGTAAAGGTGTTCCAATTGACTTGGTTTTAGGGTGCCACTATCGAAGTGCTTATAACGTGTCTACCTCTTTTTACTATATTATATCATTGGTACTTACTATAATTATATCTAACTCACTAGCGGCAATTGCACCTATATAACTCACTATTTGAAAATTTTGTAGGTCTACCTATTACATTACAGCTCAAGAGAACTAGCGATTTTTAAGTGCGAGCAAAAAACGCCAAAAATCCATGTTTGTATGGGGACTCCCTATAATTTTTAATTTAGTTAAATTTTCATTATGTGTTGAGAAACACATACTCTGTTAAAGTTTCAACCGTCTACAATATTACGGTTCATTATATATAATGTCGCTGACAGTGACAGGCAGACGGACAGCCGTGGCTTAGTACCTAATAGGGTCTTGTTGGTGCCCTTTGGGTACGGAAACTCTAGTAATACGTGTTTTTATGAACTGTCACAGGGATCGTCTTAGATTGACCCAACTATAGTCTAATGATTAATTATTCAATTAAATTCAAAAGTTTTTAATTTAAACCAATTAATTGACTTTCTAAATTCCTATTCATACTCAGAGCATTCAGGGCAGTTACGTACAAGTGAAACTACTTAATATAAGCGGTGTAATTTAAGGGCCTCGTCCTTTGTATGGCGATCACATCCGAAATGTCCACTATGCGCATTTGTATGAGCGGTTGCACATTATTGCCCAGTTGCATAAACGTCCATTAAATTTAATGTCGCCTCAAGTCGCGTGTCACCTTGTAGTTGTACCTTGTAATTTCTTCCTCTTGACTCAACGATGCCATTTTGACAGGGTTCTAAATTGGCTTTACAAAGTAGGTGACTGTTCTACAAGCAAGTATAGTGATGGACCTAGTATGGCTGCGTCATATCGCGTGTCAAATGCATTGATATTTTATATTTAGATACGTTATGCTCATACTAAACGCATTCGAAAACCGTCGCCAATTACTGACAGTTGATACGTTGCCATATTTCTACAGACAAAGACGGCAATTCGTAGCGAACGCTATTGTTAGGAAGAGATAAATAGTTGTTTCAAATTGCGTACCCGAATGACGCGGCGTGCCCGCTCATGGCTGCCATATAGCTACCCGTCTTTATCGCACTCATGCGATATTTAATTGTGTATCTCATGTTTCACAGGTGACAGTGACGCCACCGGTGGAAATTAAACAAAGTATGGCGATGTAAAACGAAATGATAAAATATTTACGGTCTTTACGAATGAAAGGAGACATCCTTTCTTCCTTTTTTAGTTACAGTATAATTTCGGCAGCCTCGAAAAACATAAGACGGCAATTTTTATGACTTATATTTGTTGCATTTCGGTAATAAAACTTTACTGTTTTTGAGGCGTGCGTGTCAGCGGCCACGGCGCGACTGAACGATAGTAAGGTACTTTTCTTTTCAAGGAACG
Source organism: Acleris literana (assembly GCA_946894065.1). Lineage (NCBI taxonomy): Eukaryota > Metazoa > Arthropoda > Insecta > Lepidoptera > Tortricidae > Acleris > Acleris literana. The sequence continues at coordinate 15,603,817 of OX335684.1, read as the reverse complement.
CGTTTGCGCGCAGATGAGGTATCTTAATATAAAATATCATTAGTCAAATGTGGATAAAGCATCCGTCACTCTCGTACATCTTCTGACATTTACGTGTCAGAAGGTGACAGATGCCTTATCCACACTTCGTCGCGCGATAAACGCAGCCATATTAGGCCCCCAGGAAAATATATGTAGTCAATTGTGACACATTTCACAACCATGAAGTTTCTAAATATTGTCGTATGTATAGATGAATTACCGAGAGCGTGGAATTGCTTTTGTAGTGGTAATATGTCGCACCTTTAGAACAATAGTGACATAATTCAAAATTTGTGCTTTCAAACTTCGAGTCATAAATTTATTATCATAGAGACCTAACTCGAAATTTAAAATTTCTCAAATAGGTCACTATTGTTCTCACTTTACAGACATTCTATATTTAAATTTCCAGTACGTCTCATACCATCAGCATAAAAAGAGTATTGTTATATATTAAATAGGTAAGTACAAAAATTATGTGAGCGTCAAATTCTAAACACTTTTTACAATGCGCTAAAATATACGTCTTATTTTATTGTATTCTCGCAATTTTCAGAATTATTTTGACTGGGCAAGTACGACTGTAAGTTACACAGTTTGCAAAAAATATGGCATAAAGTAGCATTAATCTTGGTCCGATTGAGAGTCGTAAACAAATATTTTTAACTGTCATAAATACTTTGAACTCGAAATAATGAAAAATTTAAATTCACCTTACACCGCTGCCCAATTAGTTCATAAAGCTACAGGTGTTTCTCTCGAATTATGTTATGACTGAGATTAAGAGTGACAAATTCAAAGCAACGAAAAAATTCCCCTCTCCGAGTAAGTAAAAGTTACGTACCTACTTGTCCGTCGGCAGTAGATGATTTTGTTGAAGAAGTCATCAGGAGAACTATATTTATATAATTTTCATCTGTCCCATACCTAAGCAATTTCCAACCTTAAAGATGAAAATTTAAATAAACGATGGCGACTAAAAGCAAAAAAAGGACATACTTATAGGTACGTTTTGGGTAATCTCATTAAATTAAGAAAAAAGCTTAAATGGTTTTTCTTTTCATGCGAACGGTACAACCACTACACATGCAATTCCACGTTCTCGGTAATTCAACTATACACTGAAACGTAATAGCTTGACAAAAAAGATGCCTGCTCCACACGTTTGGCGTTTGCCGTAAACACTGCGGGACGCAACTATAATGTTAGAGTGAGCACGATGTATTTCCATCTCACTCTAACGTATAGTTGCGTCCCGCAGTGTTTGCGGCAAGCGCCAAACGCGTGGAGCAGGCATTAGATTGGTTGATTATTAGGTTTGTTTACATTGAGCCAAGTTCCTAAATAAATGGATTATAGGCAAACCGGCCAAAGCTCGGCGGTAATACGGCGACAAATTATGAATAAAGTTATAACTTATAAGAATAACACCCTACCTTGTGGGAAAGATAAAAGCACAGTTATACCTTAAGCTCTCATTGAGGTCACGATTTCTCGCAATCGGGGTACCGCGAGAACACATTTCAATATTTTATATTATTGATTTACTTTTATTTGTTTATTTCCTTGTTTTTTTAACCCCCCCACGCAAATAGAGGGGTGCCATAAGTGTGTATCTCTGTCTGTGTATCTATGTGTCTGTCTTTCGTACTTCGATCAGAGGGCGTATTGCCTAACGCACTCGCAATCGCAATCGTTTTCATTTTGACAGTCCGAAGTCTGCATACAAAATGAAAACAATTGTTCCACTTTGAAGTCGATTGCGATTGCGTCAGCCAAAAGCGACGCAGGTTTGTTAGACCATTTTCACAATAAGCATTTTCTCATAGTAGCGAATTTTCTCATCGCATTTTTTCATCAGAATAGGGAACGGAAAAAATGCGAATAGTAAAAATCACCGAACATTAAATAACGCTATATAAAAATAACTGCATGAAGAAAAGCGAATAAGAAAATTCCCTAACTGAAAAAATCCCTAAAATTTAAAAATGCTTATTGTGAATATAAAAAATCCTTCGGTCACATAGCTAGACGCAGAGATAGCAGTTTGAAAAAATTGGCATAGTAGGAAACGTAGAAGGCATAACTGACCAATTAAAAGCCAAGAGCAGGAAACTTTGTGACGTGTTGCGGATGGCTGCTAACAGAAGCCGATGGAAGCAAGTCGTTCTTTCCAAAACTTAGGACGTCCAGTACTTAATCACGACTCACGATCTTCAACCATGAAGAAACGACCAGAGAGAAAGAGTGGCATCGTAGCTCCCAAAAGGATGTTTAAAAAAAATAACTTTAGTTTATTAGATAGGTTTGATGGAAATCAGTTGTGCCGTGAGTTATCTTATCAGCTCTTAAAGCAGGGGTCGCCATTATACAGGGTGTTAGGCAGAAGGTTGGACAAACTCTATTCAAATACTCATCAACTTTTATTACGGGACCACGAACATCCAAATCGCGAAAAAAAAACAGCTGTTCCATACAAACTTTGAGAGCTAAACATCCAAAATGTATGGAACACCTGTTTTTTTTTTCGCGATTTGGATGTTGGTCCAGTAATAAAAGTTGATGAGTATGACCTACAGAGTTAGTCCCTGAAGTTTGTCCAACCTTCTGCCTAACACCCTGTATAAGGTTGTAGGGCTAAAATAATATTAAAGAAGAAACTGACTGAGTGACGGACTTACATACACACAGCCCAACCCAATCCCACAGCCCAAACCGATGGCCCTAGAAATTCCAAATTTGGCACGTATGTTCCTTATGGGGTACACTAAGAAAGGATTTTCCGAAAATCGACCCACAACGGGAAGAAACATTTCATTTTTAGGGTTCGGTACCAAAATGGTAAAAAAGGAATCCTCATTTTATAAACTAGCGTCTGCCCTGCGTAGCATTCGTAGTTTTACCATCCCACGGGAACAGTGATTTATTTCCGGATTAAAGATAGCCTATGTGCCATTTCAGACTATAATTTATCTCTGTGCCAAATCTAGATACGTTCACCCGTTCTGGCGTGACTTTAAATAACTTTCGCATTTATGTAATATTAGTAAGATTTTCCTGTCTGCGTACTTCTATTTTAAATTATTTTAAACGCGCATTAAGTAACTGGTACGTTTGTTCGTAATAAATACTTGAATACCTAGTAATCAAGCGCAAGCAAAATCACTAGGTAGTGGTAAGGTTTATCCATTAGATCTTGGTAGGTGTCTATTTATACGTGTTTTTCCAGCCCTCAGTGGCAATGGGAATATTCCGTTGGTTTACCTTGTAGACCGAACAAACGCGAACATTAGGGTAAAAAGACCCAAGCCAAGATGCCAACGCTACTAAAGTTTCTCTTTTCCATCACTCAAAATGTATAGGATGACATGACCACGTGGTTTAATGTAACGCACGAGAATGTCATTCCATACATTTTGAGTTATATTATATGTAGAAAAGAAAAACTTTAGTAGCGTTTGCTCCTTGGCCTCTGACATGTACCGTCGTAATACCAAAGAAGGGGTTTGTTTACACGTGCAATAGTGTAAATAAATTTAAATTTAATGTGGTTACAAATAGAGTATATAATTCTTTGACTACATTACAGTTAGCTTCCTTCTTAGGTACTATATTACGGCAGTCTAGGATTTGCAACTTGCAAGATGCAGTGATGAAAAACCTGACAAAAACTGGACGGACACGTTGTACTTTGGCCTCATTAGCGATCAATAAGATTGGATTTGTAAGGAACTCTATTTCTATACTATTTAGGACGGTTTTAGAATAGCACGATGGTCATGTTTTTCACCGGACTGCCGAAGGAGCCTGTATATGTATGTATGTATGTATGGTTCTGTGATCTCTCGTAGAGGCTGAACGGATGGTCCAATTTCGACAAACGAGGTCTCGTTAGATTCGGTTTAGAGTCGCGAGTCTCACTGGTTTAATTTGCACCGGTCGCCATCGGCGGGAGTTCATCCTCATACGTTTGAACCCAAATGGTCGCGCACAGTGCGATTCCAAAAGAACTTCCTCCCGCGAACGCTCCGATTGTGGAATGAGCTCCCTGCTGAGGTTTTCCCTGGTGTATGGAGTTCTTCAAAAGGGGAGTAAATAGGTTTTTAAAGGGTCGGCAACTCGCATGCAATACTTCTGGTATTGCAGGCGTCCATAGGCTGCGGTAACCGCTTACCATCATCAGGGCTGTGATTCTCTCAAAAACGCGATCGGACGAACGAACGAGTGAATGTCGCAGCGGCGAGTTTAAGTAGTCCCGTTAGAGTGAACAAAACACATTTTAGCGAGTGCATTTTCAATTTGGCAGCATGGCTTCTGTCGATGAGATCGAACGTATAAGGCTGCCTCATTGAGAATGCACGCGCTAAAATGTGTTTTGTTCGCTCTGACGGGACTACTTAAAGTCGCCGCTGCGACATTTACTCGTTCGTTTGTCCAACCGCGTTTTTGAGAGAATCACATCACACCTCAGCCAGGCGGGCCGTACGCTTGTTTCGCACCAACGAGGTATGAAATGAAAAAATAAATAAAGAAAAAAAATGCAAAATAGCGAAATTAAAAATATATTCATGGTAATTTACAAAACATGCAGTCAGGATTTAAAAGGTTGCTATTTGTTGGACTTGTTTTGATAATTAAATAATGGCTAAGCAATTACTTCAAAAGTCGTGATGATTCTACCTCAGAGAAGCAAAGAAGTTCTAGTGCAATCAATGAGCAGCTTTATTTTTTTACTTCGTTACCACAGGATAGAATTAATTAAAAAAAAAAAATGAATTGGTGTTACAGGGTTGAAAAAAGAAGGCTTTCTATTGCCTCCTACGGAATCCTCTGACCCTAAACGGCCTTTTCAGGCCAGCATCTGAACGGATCCACGGATATTTTTATCCGGGTAAATCCATTTATTAATTTATGAGCAGGAAAAATATTGCGGTATCATAAAAAGCGTTTGGAAGTCGATTTCTGCACCTTAGGTTTAATATCTAATCGTATTGAATATTGAGTATCAATGTGCTAATTATGAATGACTTAAGTACTACAAAATTGGAGTCAGATTTTTTTCCATTGGATCTGATAATATATTAAATGTTAAAATATTAATAATGGGGTATCAAGTAGGTACTGTCCAAATTCACTAATGCTAATTCTAAATAAACTTCCCTGCTTCACTTAGTCAGTCGACGATTAAATTGTTCCTCAGTGATGAAACCCTCGGTGAGTGAGCCCGCGACGCTTTTTTTATCCATACCGGGAAATTATTGAACACCCCTCGTTCTTTAGATAAAATGTGTAGATTTTCAGCGCTGCCCTGCCAAAATCGGATAGTGCCATAAACACACACTCTGAATAATGTCACCGCAGTTCTTGGGCCATTGATTTCACTCTCGTATGAATCTAAAGAAAAAACGATGATGACCAAACTATAAACTTCAATTGAAGGAATTCCGGAGGCCCTATGGTAAAGAAGCTTTAGGTCCTCTCGATAGGACTAGGTAGCAAATACGACCTCAGCTCGGGCTATGCGAATACAACTAGATCTTACTATATAACTTTCGTGATACGAAGAGTTACGTGATCTACCAGTGACGCGATTGGTTTAAAAACTAATCGAATAGAAACGCTAGAGCGTAATGCATCTTAGTTAGGGCCTCAGATCGCTTTGCGACTAAATCTCAATAGGTCTGACTCGCTAATAACCACATTGTTTTTTATCTTAATGTCTTCCTTAGGAATGTCGACGGAGCCCCGCATGGCGGGGCTCCAATTCCTGGGCAATTTGCCCTTCAGGCGTTTGAAGTTACCTAACGAACCAAACCTATTTATTAACGCAATGAAGTGGTCATTTTGCGACTCAGACTTTTTGAGATGTAATCGTAAACCGATCTGGTCGTAACGCGATCTAGGCACAAACCGATGTAGTTCTAACGAGATGTGGACTTAAAGCTTTTATCCTGCCAAAGGCGAAAGCGACACGGTACAATAGTGTGCATCTACTTATACCGAATGTACGGTCACGAGCGTTAATTTGGGACCAAATTTCAAGAAAAATATGCTTGATGTCGTCAATGTCATTAGCAGACATAGGAATCCAGGGGCCAAAATTTTATGACAGGTAGGGAGTTCCAATATCGATAAAATCAACTATCGATGCTTTTTCCATATACTAGTGATCGCCCCCAGCATTATATGTATTTTTTGTAAGTATTGTTCTGAGTAAGTATGAAGTTCACACAGCATATAAAAAAAAAACTGCCCTATTACCTCCACAGAAATTGAAAAGTCATTTAGCCACCTGAAATAGATTTATCACTTTTATCAGCCAAGACGGAGAGGTTTAATGCCAGAAAATTCTGATCGTTTATTTGAACAATAGTGGGACAATTATGAAGAAAAAAATAATGATGAGTAAAGTTCCAAAAATCTTTTAGAAAAATGAAGAACAGAATTACGTTATTTTGTTTAATATATACACTTTTAATAAAAAAATGATTTTACAGGCAAATCTTGGAGTGATCACTAGTATGTAAACTAGCATCGATAATTGAGTTTATCGATATAGGAACTCCCTACCTGTCATAAAATTTTGCCCCCTGGATTCCTATGTCTGGTCATTAGAGATGTCAAGTCATTTGTATCTTTTAGGAAACTCAACCTTATTGTTGTAGAATTCAGACTGACTTTGGCCCTAAGGTAGGTACAGTCAACAGCATAAATAAGTGATCATTTATGTACCTTGTCACTTTAACGTCGTGTTTGAAATGTCATACAAAATTGTGAAACGATTGAAAGAGACAAGGTACATAAATGATCACTTATTTATGCTGTTGACTGTACCAAATTTAATCTCGTGACTGTACTTACGAAAGGACTTTGCCCGTGTCCGTATGCTGTCAGATCATATCTCGTCGTGTGTGCACTATTTAACGTTAAACGATGTCATAATAACGATGCATTTGTAACGCATTGTTCGCAATGTCTAAATTACTTGTCACACTGCAAATGTGTATAAGCGAGGGTAAACAGTTACCATCGTTAGCTGGTTTACTTAAGTTAACATAAATAAATTTAAAACGTACGGCCGGCATTATAGCTGTACACTTAATTAAGTGATTTTTCAATTTCACGTCATAATACGCACTGTTAGTTCAAAACAGTAGTAACTCAAAAAAATAATACATTAACATATTATCAGCAACAGGCTTCGTCAAAACGTTTTACATAGGAATGATCATCGGCAACCGCTTCGTCAAATCTCCTTAACACTAACAAAACAAATTTTAAAACACAGACTTATCCTAATCACCACCAACCCTGCACCGTGGCTGGCTCAAACGTTCCCATTACACCGGCCGCATTGCCCCGCTGGATTGCAATGGAAACCTGCTGAACCAGCCACGACCCAGAACGAGGATCCCCTCCTCTATCACGCAGACGACGGTCTAACTCCTTAAAAAGCCCCTTGGCTTCCAAACCCCAACAGTCTCCACCGCGACAGGGACAAAATCGTACATTGGCTCCAAGGCAGAGTATAAAATACAACTGTATTTTAAAATCAACTTTAATACAACTTCTGTGAACTTGAAACAAAACTAGCAAGGATTTGGAGTTGATGCTGTTTTGATCTAGCAGTGTGTATTTGAAGTACTGCATTCATCTGTCAAAGGGGTTAAAGCAAAAGTGTGCATAGTTATTTAAGATAAACGTCAGAGTGCTCGACGCTGTACTAGTATACGGCATGGGTACTCTATGTCAAAGCAATATGGGTTAAATTCGAACTAAGAGGATTATTCTTCATTCGAATTTAAGCCATGTCACTTTGACATAGAGTGCCCATGCCGTATACTAGTACAGAGTCGAGCACTCCGACGTTTACCTTAATGAAAATCTAACGATACGATATGTGTTATACAGGCTGTAATTTAACATTCCTCACAAGTTATAGTAATATTGGATTGTATTTAAAATATTGAATGTTCTAACTTAGGAGACAATGAGCTCCGTGTTTTGATAAACTTGCCTATCGCTAAACATCGACAGTTTTATAATTTAATGTTAAGTCAAGGCAATTGTGAATTACTATATGTTTTATTTATTACAGTGTTTAGTATAGTTAGGGTAATTTTTTAATAGGTGCCATATTTTAATATTTCCTTCGCTATTGTTAATCAATAACACGTGTTATTTTTACCCTAGCTTAAAAAGCATTAGAGATATCGCCGATTCAATGATTCCACTAACTTAGCGATATTCATAGACCCTCTAATACAGGGGTGCGAGGAGAGGGGCGTGTTGCAAAATGGTTTTTACTGTTGAGGTTTTTAAACAGTGTTTTTCTAGTATGATTTGGTGCCCACATGAGAACGTAAAAATTTGATAAATTCCAAAAAAAAAAACTGATTTTATTGTTGTAATATGTTATATTAACGATATAAAATAACATATGTTAAAATTTGTGCACTGATAAAAAATTACCCTGTAGGTATACATACACAGAAATACAGATATAAATACAAAACCTATATTTTAGCAAACGAAGCCCATATTGCCTCACAGGCTTACATCTTTATTTGTATTATTTATTATTATTACATAGTATAAAACAAAGTATCTGTTCGCGTCTTTCTGTCTGTCTGAATATCCGCTAACTCCTAAACCAAGCAACAGATTTTGATACTCACTTTAACGTTATGTTTGAACTGCTTCACTACAGAAGACGTAGTACAGAAGTGTGCAGGTACTCAAACGGCCGACTGTACCTAGGTATAGTAGGAATGGGAATGTTTTGAGTTAGGTTTGTCTTTCATATTTAGGTACGGTGGAAATTGCCGGTTTTGGATTAGGACGTGGAATCTGACGAGTATCTAATGTTGTTGTACAGATGGGCCTTGCACTTCAACCCTGATGGGGTGTGATTCTCTCAAAAAACGGCGGTCGGTCGGACGGAAGTGCGAATCGAAGCGGCGAGTTTAAGTAGTCCCGTCCGAGTGAACAAAATACATTTTAGCGCATGCATTGTCAATTAGGCAGCCTTATACGTTCGAGAAGTCATGCTGCCAAATTGAATACACGCGCTAAAATGTGTTTTGTTCACTCTGACGGGACTACTTAAACTCGCCGCTTGGACAATCACTCGTTCGTCCGCCGGTCCGTCGTTGCTGAGAGAATCACACTACTGGAGGATCTTTTGTGCATTGACCACTATTAAACACTTTTTTTTTGTTTTTTTTTTGTTATTTACTATGGAAATCAAACAGCTTACATTTATACATTAATATTACAACAGAAATGAGTTATTCATAAGCCAAAAAATTAAGTACACGAAGCTAGCAACTTTAAACATGCATTTAAAGCAGTAACTTTCTAGACATGGAATGAAATGAAATAGTTTTCATAACTTAAGATAAAAGGTAACTAAATCACAAAGTCATTTTAACTGCACTTTGCATTAGCTGCCAAAATCGTCATAGAATATGTTAGTATGATTATATTTGCAATTATGAGTGGAATGCGCCCTAAATAAGACTTTTTTTTTTACCATACTTACCAAAAGACCATCGCTTACCGCAGCACAGGTTTAGTGGTGGTAGGACCTTGTGCAGGCTCTATCCGATCGCTACCACCATCTTACCCTTAACCTACCGCCAAGCAATGTGGGGATAAGACAACCGCTGTGAAATTCCGGGCCATCTTAGTCCTCACTTGCAATTGCAGTCTTGAAATTGTACTCTTGAAATTACAAATTTATATGGGTCCCAGAGCTTAGGCCGGGATTACACCTGTACTATTACGTAAGTTTTGAAACAAAGCTATATGCAAGAGAGAGACCCATAGTTGCGTCTCAAAACTTACGTAATAGTACAGGTGTAATCCCGGCCTTAGGTAGGTACTTACCAGTGTCGGGTGCGTGGTTGCTTTATAAACTATAATGACATTTCAGGTAGGTACCTACTGTATAAATAATTAGGAGGATTGTGAAGCTAAAAATTTCCATACAAAACGTGATAACGTAAAAAAAAATACTGATTAAGACAAATAAAAAGACATAATTAGGTACAGTCACGAACTTTAATTTGGGACCCATCTTAGGTCCAAAGTCATTCTGACATTCTACAGCAATAAGGTTGAGTCTCCTATTAGTTACAAATGATTTGGCATCTCTAATGAGCAGAGGTCGGAATAGGTAGTGCTTATTAACCTAAACTTGTTGCATCTTCTTTCAATAACGTAGTCCCATCTCACTCGCGCATGAATGAACATGAGTCAAGTTTAGGTTAATAAGCACTACCTATTCCGACCTCTGCTAATGAGTCCAGAGATCGGAATAGGTAGAGCTAATTGGCCTAAACTTGACGCATATTCATTCATGCGTGAGAGAGATGGGAATACATTATTGAATGAACATGCATCAAGTTTAGGCAAATTAGCTCTACATATTCCGATCTCTGCTAATGTCATTGAAGGCTTCAAGCATATTTTTCTTGAAATGGGTCATAAATTAAAGATCGCGATAGTACAATTCCCATCTAAGCGAAACCTTGAAGAGGTTTGTGTGCCGATGGGGAAACCTACCTAGCCTAACTTAAACCTACCTAGTTAGTCGGTTTTTTACGATTTTTGATTATGTTATAGATATTATGAAAAACTAGGTCTATATGTTTTACTTTTTACGAAAAAAATAATTGGGAAGAAACAAATTGAAAAAATATCAAAAATGGAAACTTACAAACCTACTTAGTTTTTCATAATAACTACAAAACATTCAAAAACTTTGAACTGCTGCAATAATCTATCAAAGGAGTTAAAGTGACAGGATACTAAAGTTTGCAGCTAAATAATGCTGACTGTACCTGGTGATCCCCTGTAGGTAACTCAAACTCGGTTTTTTACAAACTTCGATTTACAAGCAGCAGCCCCCTTGAGCAACCGAGTCACCTGGGGACTGTTTTATAAAGCTACAAATTACAATTTACAGGTTACAAGTTTCCATTTGACACAACCTCGACCAATGACGACCAGCCATTTGAGCAGTGTTGCCAGTTTAGAACTGTAAAATTGTTATTTGTAGCTTTATAAAACGTGCCCCTGATGGTAAATGATCATCGCGATCTATAAAACTACACCAGAGGAATCGTTTCTTGAAGGCCCTCAAGTTGTTAGCTACTTTATATCCCAAAAAACCCGACGTAATAACAATAAATAAGTTTGTTGAGTTTCTTGCGGCTGCTTTTTTCTTCTAAGCTGGAAGTGGTCCGCGCTGGTAGATTTTTGACGTGTAAAAGTGCCCGTGCGGCCTACTTACTGATAAACATATTTTAAAGGGGTGATAGACGGGCGAGTAAGTACGCCGTACTTTCACGACATTTGGGCATTTTCACGAAAAAGTGTACCCAATTAAGGACTGAAATTAAGGAACTTTAACTTTGTCAGTTTTGTGACGAAAATTAGCAATACATTGATGGCCGCCAATACTGTCAAAGTTAAAGTTCCTTATTTTCAGTCCTTAATTGGATCAGTTTTTCGTGAAAATGCCCAAATACGGCGTACTTACTCGCCCGTTTAGCACCCCTTTTACCATCTTTATTTTGGTAAGTTCTACACGAACGTGTATCTTGCCTAGGGCCTCTCATTTAGTTATTAATCAGAGGCCCTAGACAAGATGCAGTCGGCGTTGCTTATCGTTATCAAAAATGTATAGGATTGACGTAAGCTATCAGACGGTTGCGTCAAGCGCCTACGTCAATTCCAAACACTGTCACTTTTCGAAATCGTTAATTTGAAAAGCAACTTGTCAGCGAAATATTTCTACCCTACGAGTCACGAGACAATGTTTTGTAACGAAACGCAATTCTGTGATTCAAATAGAGCTAATATGTCTAAAAATCGACACTAGTTTAGTTTTTAAGCGGAAATGTGGCAGTAACAGTACGCTCTTCGCCGTGGTTGTTGTTGGTTTGCGTCCGGCGCAAACGCAGCCTCTGCCTCATTCGCTCGCGATCCGCGCACACGCACACTTGATTGTGGAAGTCCACACCATGACCGCGTAGTGAAGAAGTGTTTTTAGTTAAATTGTGAATATTTTTGGACACTACAAGCTTTGTCAATATGGCTTTGATTCCTTTAAATAAAATCACGGGTGAGTTATTTGTTTGTTTTTTAAACTGGTGACGGGAAACGGATTTGAATATTACCTGTGGTTTCTTATCGGTGATTTTGTGTAATCGAAAGAAATTTTCTCGACAGTGTTTGCTTCGAAATAAATTTTAAAGGGCATGTATTAAATGTTAGTCGGTTATAAAAAAATACTGGTAACGTGTTTAAATCATTATAAAGAAATATTAAAATGGCAAGAACTTTCTACGTGTAATTTTCGTCAAAAAACTAACTTAGTTGAGGTTCCATATTAATTGCGAATTGCCGGTGTTCATATTTTCGTGTAAATTTTCGGTTAATAGCGTGTAAAGATTAAAATTTATTACCGTTCTATCGGTCACAAAAAACAGGGGTATATACATACATATATACCCACCCACATCTTCTTCAACATAGTGTGACGGAACCAGCAATGGACACTTGATTCTTATTTTACAGTAGATAAGGGTTATTCATTTGTTTTGCAACAATCAATTTAGCACCGTATGAAATTTGAATTAAGAGTGAAGTGTCCATTACTGGTGCCTGTCAGCTAAAAGTGTCCATCATTGGTGCCGTAACCAAACATACACCGGTTGGGAAATAATTAAATTTACAATATGTTACCATAGGGTTCAAAACATTATTAAAACTTTGGATTTGTGTAACTTAAAAACTTAAAAAAATAATTAAAGATACAATTTACTAAAGAGGAACTTTATAAAGTTATAGTCGTCGTGTGAAACAGGACACTTAATAATTTTCTCTGTAAATTTTTTCAAAGATTCATAATCTAGGCGACTTTTCTATTCTTATTTTTCAATATTTGCTTGTATTTGATAACCATTGCTTGTTTAGATGGTTTTGTATACTCATTACGATAAAATTGTACATAATCACTTGCTTACTCGTAAAAATGTGTTTAAACAGGAACTTAAATACTTAATCACTTAAACACTCATTCATTATCTCTATAATAGGTTAAATATTAACACATACTTACTTAATATAACAATGGGTCAATGGAACTCTAAAGGTTGATACTGTCTTCACTCGTTAACACGTATTGCAAAAAGAAAGTTTTGAAAACAGAGCCGGGAAGACCCGTTTGTTTAATTTTCAACACGAAATTAAATACTAACAAACCTTTAAGCCTCGTGATTTAAATATGCAGTAAATTTGCATGAGTATTTGACAGTAAAATAACTTTAAAATCCGTCAAACTGTTTATCTATCTATAATATCTACCAGTGGACACAAAAAAAATCTAACCTATAGACATACGTATAGTACAGTCAACAGCATAAATAAGTGATCATTTATGTACCTTGTCGCTTTCAATCGTTTCACAATTCTGTATGACATTTCAAACACGACGTTAAAGTGATAAGGTACATAAATGATCACTTATTTATGCTGTTGACTGTACGCATATATATAATACAGTAAAAAATGATACGTATTAATGCATCATGGCATGCAATTTTTATATTATAACTAGTGACCCGCCCTCGCCTCGCTTCGGGTTATGTCAGTTTTCCGTAATACCCGTACATAATCTAAAACTACATAAAAACCTAGGTAAACATAAAAACCTTCTTGAATCACTCTATCTATTAAGAAAAACCGCATCAAAATCCGTTGCGCAGTTTTAAAGATCTAAGCATACATAGTGACAGACAGCGGGAAGCGACTTTCTTTTAATATAGGTACTATGTAGTGAAGTGATATACATACATACACACAGAAGCGATGCGTAACCGATGAAATTACCTAGGTACTAGCAAAGAGGCATTCATCTTAGTCCTCAGGGTTGGCAACGCATTTGCGGTCTTAGGATTGCTGTCTTAAAATTGTAGTCTTGAGAATGCAAATGTCTATGGGTCACAGATCCTGCCCTCTACGGAGAAAAGGCACTAGTGAAATTAATTCATAGAAACATATTAAACTCTCAGTGGTTATAATAAGGTTGGAAGTGCAATACTATTCATATAGTAGATGTGCCTTTTTTCCGTAGGAAGGCAGAAATGTGGTCTGCCACCCTACGGTTGAAGTGCATTTGCACGTAATGATACAACAAGTTCGATTTTCCCTTGCAATCATATTATGACGGTGACAAGTGTCAGCCTTAGCGATAATTAGATCTCACAGAAACTTTTGTCAAAACTGGTAGACCACTTTCTTGGCCGACCGTAAAGTACCCCAACGAAACAGTTACCTAACCACTTTAGTTCATTGTCAAAATAACAATGACAAGGTTCTAAGTATATACGATTTTTATTTACTTATTCAGAAAACCAACCAGCCTTATAACGTATAGTCCTAGTCTAAACCTGCCCTTCTAAATAAAAAGGACGCATGCGCAATTTGATAGTCAAAGTAAATTTAACCCTCCATCTTAAGAAATAAGGTCGCTTCTATATACGCGGTTCATGCACATGTATACGGCGAATTATGGGGTTTCATATTTAATAATCAATTCGTGAGATTACAGCATAATTTCGGTATAGTAGGTTCAATGCATATACTTATAGCTGTAAATTGTTATCGCAATTCTATATCGTGACATGTACTGCGGGCCTATTATGGTCGTGTTTATCGATGTGGATAAACGTGGATAAAACACCTGTCCGCTTCTGACTAGTATGTAAGTGCGAGAGTGACGGATGCTTTATCCACCGCGACAAAGGCGATAATAAAGCCCTGGGGGCTAAATAAGACTGCGTTTATCGCATGACAAAGTGTGGATAGGGCATCCGTCACCTTCTGACACGTAAATAAGTACGAGAGTGACGGATGCTTTATCCACATTTGACACGCGATATAGACGCAGCCATACTGGGTGTCCCTCACAATCCCTAACAACGTTTGTCCTAACACATCGTTTCCAATTATAAGTTTTCCAATTATATCTGCGGTTTGGTTAGGTTAGGGTTGTATTATAACAATACTAGTAAGTTTTAAAATGTAAGCAGAAATGGCGTTAGGATAAATCAAAAATTCGGACAAACGATACATTAGGACAAATGACGATTAGGGCTTCCATAGGAGAACCGCCATACTAGGCCCGCTGAGCGTGTAGTGTACCTACTGTATTGACGGATCGTGATACATATTGAACGTGTAGCAAACACTTAAGGGAAAATCGGAGAAGTTGTAGTTTACACAGTGCTACTTAGTAGTGCGAAAGTAAATGGTAATTTGTTGTTTACTTAAGAGGATTGTGAACCAACGCTTAAATCGCGTAACTGTAAAAAAAAATGTTGCTCCGGGGGATAACAATCCCCTGAATCAAGTCCAATTTTCTCGTTTTTTTATTGTATTGTTAGTTGTTATGAAAATTAGGTTAGCGCGTTTCAGATATGTGTTTTTAATTTGTTTCTGTCCAAAAAATATTTTCTTGGAAAGGCAAACGTACAGATCTAGTTTTTTATAATATACGTACCAATTCAAAAATCGTAAAAATTAGGTGTAACGGGAGAGAAGCGCTATCGCATTTTGTATACCTAGTTTTTTTTTTGCTTCACAATCTTCTCATTCGACACGAGTGTCTACTTACAAGTGATAGCACATTGGCAATACCATCACGTTTTTTTCCTGCTTTAGAAAATATTACGTTGATAAAATATTATAATTATCGTCATTGCTTTGACAACACCTTGTATCTCATATTTCGTGACGTACGATTTTAAACTTAAATCGGAAGATAATTAAGTTCAAACTCGTACATCTCCAAATATCAGATACGAGTTTTTTCCAAAGTAGTAACGATATGTAGCCATCAACCATGCATTTCATGTGTTTAGATACTCGTAACTGTCCATCAATACTACTGAATGGTTCATAAATTTGATGTACTAGTATGTACACGTTCATGTTTAGTAATTTCTTGTTATGAATTAAGTATTCGAGTATTTCCAGTGCTTGAATAGTGTTTATACATACGACATGACGCGTTAGCCCAGTTGGTAGTGACCCTGCCTACGAAGCTAGCAGTCCCGGGTTCGTATATTTTACTCCCCCTGATGTTTATATATTTTACTAGCGACCCGCCCTCGCTTTGCTTCTGTTTATGTGAGTTTTCTGTAACACCCAAACATAAACCAGAATTTATTAGTTATTACACATAAAAACCTTTCTCTTGAATCACTCTATTTCTTAAAACTGCATTAACATCTGTTGAGTAGTTTAAAAGATCTAAGCGAACAGACGGCGGAAGCGACTTCATTTTATACTATGTAAATAAAAGATTATAAATTATTACAAGTAACTAAATCCTCTTTTCGTCAATATGATTAACGTTACGATTGCTATAGTATATAGGAGTATGTAGTATAATAACCTCTTAAATAGGATTTTCAATCCCATTGCGTGTTATAATTTCAAACTACGGTAATTTAAAAATAATTAGGTCAAATACTGAGAAGGTATTTTTGAATATCAATAAAATATACTTACACTAGAGCCCCGTCTTAGTTCGCTTAAAATTAGTTTCCCGCTACTCTCCCTATTTCTTCCCGTTGGGGGTCGATTTTCGGAAAATCCTTTCTTAGTGCACCCCTAGGAATACTCCCTCCAAATTTCAAGTCCTTTGGTCTGCGGTCAAAAAATAGATAGGTACAGAAGTCAATCTACATACAAAGTGCGCTCGAGCAACGCACACATAGACACTGCTCACGGACACGATATCTCGGACCGGCTGGGACCAGTGCGAGCGCGAGTGCCGTCCCCTTGAGACAAGCGTCTGTGAACTTTTTTGTGCAATAATAGATCAACAAAAAAAGAGTTATTATTACTGTTCAGTGGATGGTTGTTTAAATGCAACATTAAATTTTTTAAGCTACCGCGGGTTTCAGAAAGGTAAGTAGGTATCTGCTTGTAGGTATTTCGATGGTTCGTTTTAACGTTACACAGAACAGTTAGGTAGGTAGGTAAGCTCCCCGCTACGGCTCCCGAAGAATATATCTAAGATCGATTTATATCATAGTTTCCTATTTTGAATCAGTATAAATGAAGTAAGTACTTAACTAAATTATTGTAACGTAAATTCACGCTACCTTACGTAAGTTCAAAACATGTTTTTTTGTTTGTGTAGATATTGAGTTGTTTTAGTGTCATTTGATAGGTTTGATAGTTTAAAATTGACAAACGTAAAATTTTGTATTTTTCTGCTCTGTAAACTTTTTGTATTGTAGGTTTATTGTTTTGTTACAACTAAATACGAGTGCCACTACCACGATAGTCTTTTGTGCATAAGCCATAGTTGACAATCCTAGAGCGACCGCCGAGCGTAGGTATGAAAAGTGAAGTACATACATGTGATTTACTTCTGTATCTATTTGTTTTGTGCTGCGGCGCCGTGATCCTAACTTAATTTTCCCAACTCAGTAAATCGTTGAGATTCTATTAGTACAGTGGTTTTTGAAACAATTAAAGTGTAGCATTTTATTTAAATAATATTATGTTTCCCTAATTATTACTAAAATTATGGTCACCTAACGTTTTCATGTTAAAAACTTAAAACATATTTGAAAATCGAACGATCAGACGAGTAAGAAATTGAGTAAGTAGGGTGGCCATGATCCCGAATAAAATGAATTTATTAAATGTTTATTTGAATAAAAAAGTAAATAATTTTTCTTAACGCTTTTAAATCTATTACGTTATGTTCCTAATGGTGTAGTGAGTTTTAGTTTACTTTGTTGCTCCACGACCCCGCAGTCACCCTGTATAAAGGCCCAGCCACACCGCGTGCGTGACGTGCACGTGCACGTGTGCGTTCGCTTTCCACTGCGTTGTATAATATGAATTCTCATTACGACATGTCACTATCCAACGCAGTGTTAAGCGTTGTGGCTGGGCCTTTAGTATATTGATTTCATCGAATTGGAACAGCGACTAAAATGCAAGCTGATCGTTTATTTCTGATCAAAGATAAGAAACGTGATTTGCTGAATCCCGTTCCAATAATAAATGGCTATAAATTCACATTCTTTGTAACAGTTTGCTTTTTATTAAGATCCTTTCTTTTATCGTTTTGCATATTTATGACGTACGTTGTTTTACAGTTATTATTTTGTTCTTTTTAACCGACTTCGAAAAAGGAGGTTCTATGTAGCACTGTATGTTTTTTTATGTATGTTGTTCACCTATTTCTCCGTCAACTTTGGGCCGTTTTTGAAATTTTTTTTATCATTTGATAGGGTGTACTTCCGCGGAGGTGGTCACATTATCACTGATTCGTGAGGAATTGGGAGAACTCCTCAAATATCAGGCATACTTATTGCGATTTTAGTATTTTCAATAACAAGTCCAGCGTTTGCATTCAGAAAGTATCATTTGGTAAAGTGGAACTGATGATCACAAAATACCACCGGAACTCCTCAACGGTACCTATTTCAAGGGTGGTGATAAGATATCTCGATTAAGATAGTTGAGCGACTATGTATGACTATGACTTTCCCGCGGTGTTGCTTGCGGCGAGCTTGAAATGTCCAATAGTTTCTTATTGAGATGTGGGATTACATAACAGCATATTATGATCACTAAAAAGTATGAAATAAAATAAATGTTTGAAAAACAAAAAAACGCAATAAATAACTTCATTTAATGGTGGTTTCTTATTTTTGACTTTTAAAACTCAATGATACCGTCTCGTTGACTTTAGAAATAATGTTGTTTGCTTTAAAATTAGCATTGACTATTACAATTATTTACTAATAATTACTAAGTTCTTATAAGCGACTTGTTAGACAAATTATGACGTGTAGTTAATTTATACTGTACACACCACTTTTTTTTATAACATATTTTTAATTGAACGGGCAGGTAATGGCAGTATCTTTCTACTAATATAATAAACATAATTATATATAAGTGATTTTTATTTATATCTTTTCATATTTGAGTAGGTTAGTTTTATTTTTTGAAGAATTAGTTTCCTCTACTCCCTCTATTTTAATCGCTGAGGGGATTAATTTCTAAACATGATAATATGTCGTTATCTATGAAAAGGGACCTTATTGTCGATGGCGCTCCCGCCATTATTAAAGATGATGCAGATATAAATACAACGTCGCGTAACGCAGTGCGGCGTAAGCGCCATCGAGAATGAGGTCCCTTTACATAGATAATACCACATATTATTTATCATTATCGTAACATTCGTGACACTTATCTAGTTAATTTGATCAATGACAAACAATAAATAACTCATCATTATAATTAACCGAAATATTTCTAATAACTATCTAATTATTTCACTGTTGATTAATTTAGTAAATAACTTAATTAATGATTATTTTGTGCTTACTTTTATGTTAGGCTGCCTTCGACGACAGTGTAATTTGAAAGAAAGAAAGAAAAAAGAAAAAAATGTATTCGTGACAAACAGAACAAACAAAACAACAAAAATACTGACATAGACAAAATACCTGTTGCCACGAAATGGTTCTATCTCAGCGTTATGCTGGCGTTAAAACCAGCGCTGGTCTTCCGTTGGAGCCATTAAGGATACCTAAACTGTTAAAATTGAAATATCAACAATGGCAAAATGACAATTATAATAATAATAATATATGTAGGTATATCGACGACAGTATAAAAAATGCAGTCAGGTTTATAAAGCTTGCTTTTCATATAGTTATTATCTTTTATTAATATCAGATTTTAAGAAGAAGTGACTGACTGATCGATTAACGCACAGCTGAAACCGCTGGACCTAGGAACTTGAAATTTGGTGGAAACATTCTTTGGGTACGGTAAGAAAGGATTCTCTAAAAATCGACCCCCAACGGGAGAAATAGGGGAAGTAGCGGGACGCTAATTTTACGCGTCCTTATATACAAACACTAGCTTCTGCCCGCGACTTCGTCCCCGTGGAATTGTTACTTTGGACTAACGCTAACTTTAACCCGCGACTTTGTTAACGTAGAAGGTTGAAACATTCTTCATTGGTGCTCCGCTATTGGTTTTAGCGTGATGATATATAGCCTATAGCCTTCCTCGATAAATGGGCTATCTAACACTGAAATAATTTTTCAAATCAGACCAGTTCCTGAGATTAGCGCGTTCAAGCAAACAAACAAACAAATTCTTCAGCTTTATAATATTACTATAGATACAAAAGAAGCATTGAATAATTTAGGTACACTTTGCTATTTGGTCGTATTTATTTCCAAATCTTAACGCAAACTTTGCTAGTTTATCTAGAAAAGCTCCGAGAAAATTTGTTTTTTCCTTGTTAAAACCAAGTGGTTTTATATCACTTCCTCCTAGAATATACGAGTATTTTCCTTGTTTATTCAATCCTTAATATTAATACAGCGCATAGCTTCTTCACAGGTACACGATATATCAAGACAGTGACCCACCATAAGGTTGGCTACACAAGGCGACTTAAGTCCGCAGAGCGTTTCGGTTGCGATGCTGTAGCGATAGTCTCTTATCGTCTACCTTTACACACACGAGCGACATGATTATGAGATATTTGTGTGATGAGCACGAGTATTTGTTCCCGAGTCTTGGATGTTTTCTATGTATTTAAGTATATATTTCTCTATATAAGTATTTATATCGTTGTCTAGTACCCATAGTACAAGCCTAGAGCTTAGTTTGGGACTAGGTCAATTTGTGTGAGATCGTCCCTTGATATTTATTTTATTTTATTATTATTTATGTTTCTCGTCTCAAACCTAGTCCGGTTTTTACAATTTTTGAATATGTTGTAGATATTATGAAAAAACTAAGTCTGTACGTTTTCCTTTCTAAAATATTTCGTGGAAAGCAACAAATTAAGAAAAAACGGATCCTTAAAAACCTAGTTTATCATAATACCTACAAGATGTTTTAAAACCGTGGAAATGGGACTTGATTTAGGGGGAGAGAAACGTTATCGCCCGGCGCAAATTTTTTATAGAAATATTTGAAAGCTACGCGTAGCTTCACAATCCCCTTAAAGGAAGTAGTTAAGCTGCGTACGGATAGCGCGTACCCTGCTACGCGTAGTCGGTTACGCGTGTGTTTACGCGTACATTGGATCCAGCAGAGCCCGTTCGCGCGACACGCGTGCTCCAAAAGTATACGAGTAGCTGCTGTATAGAGCGTTCCAGGACACGCGTAACCGACTACGCGTAGCAGGGTACGCGCTAAACACGCGGTGTAGTCGGTTCTACTATAATATCCAGTATGTATTACTCGCCTAAATTATGAAGAGTGTTGTGACTGTACGAGTATACATTTGCGATACAGTCGCTGATCGTATGTAGATTTGGCGACTGCAGTGAAAAGTGAAACTGATACAATCGCTTTCTCTTTAACTGTTTCGCATTTTAATGGTATGACAACGGTTCGATTTTATCACCCTAGATTTTTTATTTACTACAAACGATACAGGGGTATGATTCTCTCAACAACGATGGACGGACGGACGAACGAGTGATTGTCCAAGCGGCGAGTTTAAGTAGTCCCGACAGAGTGAACAAAACACATTTTAGCGCGTGTATTTAATTTGGCAGCATGACTTCTCGAACGTATCAGGCTGCCTAATTGACAATGCACGCGCTAAAATGTGTTTTGTTCGCTCGGACGGGACTACTTAAACTCGCCGCTTCAATTCGCTCGTCCGTCCGACCGACCGCCGTTTTTTGAGAGAATAACACCCCAGCACGGGTAGCACAAGATGTATTTTCTCGCTTGTCGCTCAGTGCGTCTCTATCGTTACGGACTAGATAGAAAGGGAGATCCGGGCAACTAAGAAATCGCGGGGAACTTGTGCTAGCCGTGCAGTATCGATGCAAACACAAAACAGCCGAGCGCAGATTCTAAAAGCGTGCGCCACTTCGTCGCAACTCACGCGCACGTTCGCATCGATACAAACGTGCGTATTAATCGATTCAACATCGCGTTCGCATAGATACAAGCGTACTTTTTTATCATACTATAACACTCATATTATTTAATAAATGAATTGACTTTACAAATTATTTACATGTGGGAACTAAACATTTAAAACTACACTAATCTATCAAACCCCTTGTCATCGTTCCCAAAATGCTGGCAGCATTTGCCACGTTAAATGGCAATGCTTAATCTTTGTGCCAAGTAAAGGCCAGCATTTTGGTCACGAGTTGCGTCGACCAAGCGCTTTGAAGTATTTAAAAATAGGTATGCTCCTTGTCCCCGCGGTCCTAAAGATTTGAACCCAAAGGGCTCAATTATAAATGCATTTTTTTTTGTGGTGTGTATGTGTGCGAGTAAGTAGGTATGTTTATTTCTTCTCCACGCTGCATCGGCTGGATGAGATTCGGAATGGAAATCGGCTACATTTCATCATCTTCCTGTCCTTATCCCACACTAAGTGCTGTCGGCACAACATGTCTTCTTCCACTCTCCTCTATCTTCTGTAAACTCACTCACACCTTTCATAAAATCAAATAGTAATAAATAGGATTCGAGGTTTTCATAGCACGGTAAGACTAAAGAGAGATATGGACTCGAAATTCATATTAAAACTCGCCCAATACCCATAGGTACCTACTCATCTTCAATAATTTATTTATGTCATTAACAATGTATAACAATTATTGGTATGCTTCAACAAAATCATATGAAAGGCATTTCTGTAGCTACATGCTTTAATGATATTGGCAAATACCATCCCACAATTATGGTTATGATCATTTTACTTTTATTTTAAAAACAATGCTTTATTTAAATGTTTTATTAATCCCATAAATAAATTAAAACACCTTAATTACGATTGTATTTCGTATGCTATAAATAATTGAGTATGAGTATGGGTATGACGCGAGTTTTAATGTAAATGTCGACTCCATATCTCTCTTTAGTCTTACCATGCTATAAAAACTCCGAACCCTAGTAATAAAGTCGGCTACATTTATCCGAAATAAATATTTTTCTACGCGGACGAAATAGCAAGTAGAATTTTGTTAATTCATAAGAGCGACTGCATCGATACAATCACGTCGTTGAATCGATACAGACTCCTATCGATCGCTAGTCGTTTGCAACGCTGCAAAAATTCACCGTGTGTTACCGGCCTAAGTCGTTAGCGAGAAATCCATCATGGTCTCTGTACGTTTAAGGTTCACAAAAAGAGAACAAATAGCAAATAATCATTATGGCATGGATGACATCATTAGCCTTCTCGTTTTGCAGATTTTTTACCACAGGTTGTAGAAAAACTCACGATTTCATCCTCGCGATGGTGGGAACCTTAAACGTGTTATTTGTTTTTGTTTTTAACACGCTTTTATTAGCTTGACTAGTTTGTGTGTAAACATAACTTTAATTTTAAGCGTTTGTAAAAATTGTTGGATTTACTTAAATTTTAGCCATTGTGTTTGATTATATGTTGGGGCGATCTCTGGGGTATCCTGACTTTTTTACCAAATCATCATTTGACAAACTATATCATTTTACAAACTTTTATTTCGCAAAAATGTAATAGTGCTTAAACCATTACATATTACATAGGTTACATGGGCTTATTAAATAAGTTGGGTTAGGTTAGAGAAATGATCACAAAAACATAAAAAAAATATGTGGCGGGAAGTACGTCTTTGCGAATTGAAAGTTTGTAAAATGATATAGTTTGTAAAACATAATTTATGGATTGCTACTCTTGTAGCACAACACCGGCCGTCTGAATAAATATTTACAGTTACAGAAAAATAAGCGGTTGGCAAATGAAACAGTTGGGAAACTATACATTCGGCCAAACATATTTGTGTCAAAAGGCAGAGAACCAAGTTTGGGACTAGGTCAATTTATGTCAGATTATCCCCTGACATTTATTTATTGACATTTATCAGTGACAGCGTACCTAAGCTGCAGCATAAATACATGTTTCACTTGTATGTGGGGTCCGTT
The DNA here is from genome assembly GCA_946894065.1 of Acleris literana. Lineage (NCBI taxonomy): Eukaryota > Metazoa > Arthropoda > Insecta > Lepidoptera > Tortricidae > Acleris > Acleris literana. Next base: position 15,579,775 of record OX335684.1, on the reverse strand, counting down.
CATTAATTTGTACAGTCGAGTCCATAAATATGTGCACACTTTAGTACTTTGTCTATTAATCGGGCCGGTGCAGCAGCTGATCAGGCCCAAACACTCAAGCGCCGCAAATATTCGTCATTATTAAATAATTACGAATTTGTGGCAACCATGGGACCTTGGTCAGCTGATATGAAAAGCTTTATTAAGGCCCTTTCCTCTCGGCTCATAGAATCCTCCGGAGATCCTAGAGCTGGTGCTTACCTCTCCCAAAGGATTGGGCTAGCTATCCAGAGAGGTAATGCAGCCAGTGTCATGGGGACCATGCCGCGAGCGGACCTGCTAGAGGGGGTGTTCTTTTTATAGTGGTGATTATTATTTATATCTTTAATATTTGAGTAGCTTAGTTTAATTTTAATTTAAATACGTTTAGTTTTAATTTTTAATTGTATTAATGTTGAATTCTGTACTTAGTATGATTAAAGTGACAAGGTACTAAAGTGTACACATACTTATGAACTCGACTGTATGCATGTATGTGGTTTTTTGTTCCGTCGTAGAGGCTGAACGGATGCCCCGATTTGGACAAACCAGGTGTCGCTAGATTAGTCATAGCGCCGAGAGGTTTGCTGGGTATGTTAATAAAAAAATGCCAGCATGAGGGATTTAAAAGTTAATTAAATACAGTAAGATGGGCGGGGCTATGTAATATAAAATTAAGCTTGGTAATATGTTATGATAATAATTATTAAAATCATAGGGGTAAATCATCATCATCATGATCAGCCCACATCAACCCACCGCAGAAAAAAGGCCTCTTCATTTTCATCCCACTTTGCCCGGTCTCGTGCTAACGCCATCCATCTTCCGATGGTCTGCTCACCGATCTATGACTTAATCTCGGCCACCACACGTAACCGCCCTCGACCACTTAGAAGAATCGAGGGGTAAATGCGTATTTTTTTTAAGGGTAAAAATCATTTTAAAACTTATTATGTGTCCTGTCCTTTTATAGTACTTACCGTAAGTACCTAAATTTCTATAAAAGGGAGCAACAATAGTTTTTGAAAGTTTTATTTCTTTAAAATCTTTTAAAGACTCATATGAATTGTAAAAACCTAGTGATAAAGGGTACAAGTCGAGTTAACTCGTAATAAAAAAGAGTAAGGAGTGGTTCAGTAAAAAAGTAGCAATGTATTATCTGTTTTTTTTTTAGTAATCTGTAGATATCATATTATGAAATTAAAATACAATCATATTGAAATGTATGAGATTTTTTGAGTTTTCTCAATATTTATTGCAGGTACTTTATAACTTTTTGAACAACACAATTTGACAATCTTCGCTGGCCGTTTTCTACCATGCCACAATTGAATTTCCATTTTAACAACTTCACTCAAAAAAATGAGAGCCAACGAAGAGAGATTTTCAATTAGTTAACATAAAATTAATACAGAAGATAAGATATTAGTTATATGAACCAAAACTGATAGTAACAAACAGCAATTTCTTTAGTGATTCAACTAACGTCTTAGTTGATGTATCTAACGCCCTTGTTGGTGTATCTATCGTCTTGTTAGGCTCGTATGGGATCAAGACGCTTATGCACAACAATCACAATCTTGTTACAAGCGACCAATTATTTTTTTCAGTGTTGTTTCATAATTACGAATATTTGCGGAGCTTGAGTGTTTGGGCCTGATCAGCTGCTGCACCAGCCCGATTACGGGTTGACTGGACGTGGCAAAGGGCGAATGTGTCAACGCACGTCGCGTCCCACACCAGTGCCCTACCTAGTTTCCACGGCACCAATGTAGCTCCGTCTGGTCGCTTGCCATCGTCTCTATGCAATCCTGCTGGTTCCAGGACAGCTGGTACAGAGGCAGTGGCAAGCGAACGACGGATCAGATCATTAATTGTGCCGTGACGGCACAAACGGCCGGCACTTCTGAAGCATGAAAGGCCATGTCGTCCCAGCTCACTCATTTCCTTCCCGCACGCGCAAGTATGAGGTTCACAGAGTCTAGCCCCAAGCCACAAGATTATTGCTATGCGCAAGCTGATTGGGTAAATAATAATTACGAATTTGTGGCGCTTGCAGTGGAAACCATGGGACCTTGGTCAGCTGATATGAAAAGCTTTATTAAGGCCCTGTCCTCCCGGCTCATAGACTCCGCCGGTGATCCTAGAGCTGGTGCTTACCTCTCCCAAAGGATTGGGCTAGCTATCCAGAGAGGTAATGCAGCCAGTGTCATTAAAGTATTTTAATTACTTGTTTCATGCTTTTAGGAATATCATCTTACGGATAAGTTATACCAATAAACTGGATTTTACTTTGGGTAGTAAGGAAGTCTCTCCAATCTAACCTCTGACAGAGGTTTTTCTATGGGAGACAAATTTCTATAAAAATGGTAAATACACCAATGTTGAAGAAATTCAACGTAACTACCTCAAAATAAAGTTAAATCAAAAAAGTTAAATATTGATCAAAAGACAATTTAATAAGGTATTAAGTAGCCCATCAAACTTAAAGGAAAATCTATGTTTATGACAAACACCTCATAACTTCGTAATATAAAAGGCGAAAACTTGAAATCGCCCGTTCATTTTTACGATAGCTATTTTTTATTTTATTGAATAGTATCTACAGATTACTATAACAAACGCACTGCTTAAAAATTACCACATAATAAAAAAAAACCATATTATGTACTGCTACTTTTTTCCGGACCACTCTTTATACATGAACGGAGTATACTAGACTTATACCTTTTGTCACTTGATCTTCAGAAGACTTATACCCTTTTTCATTAGGGTCTAGGACCCCGGCATTTACCTCCTGCGCCGGATTAGCCCCGCCCGATCTAAGTTTTTTTTATAGTTCTCGCCAATCTTCGTTTTTTTATGAGACACGAATGACAAATACTCTCAGTTGCGGGTGCAACTGTGATAACGATAGCTCTAAGAAACTGAGCACTGTACATGCGACTATCGGCGGCACTTTTTAACCTTATGCCATTGAAATAAGGTCCTAAAACGTAACGCACGTTAAATCCAACAGTGACACTTACGAAGAAAACTATTTTAATAGGGACAATATGGACATTATATCAAAAAATTATAATGGGAACATAGTGAAAAAAGAATATAAGTCGACTTAACTCTTACTAAAAAACGGAGTATACTAGACTTATACCCGTATTTATAGTCAAGAATAGTAAATTGTTGCAGAGGATAGAAAGTACGCGAATTTTGGACGAGTCATATAGAGGGCCGAAATGTAGTTGAGTTATATTTTACGACACAAAATGGTGTGTTCTGATTGGTCGATTTCAATTTTTCATTTTAAGGAGCTATGACACAAAAATTTATTGATTGATTTTCTTTGGTTCTTAAAGTTGGACGACAATTTTCTCGACCAATCAGCAAACACGCCGACGAAAACATTCTTGGTCTGTCCTTATAAGTGACTTTTTGTGACCCAAACAAGACCATCTATGGCCATATTTCCGAGCAGTGTTGTGAAAAAGTAATTACTTGAGTAAAAGTAATGACTAAAGTAACGATTTTTATATGACTTTTGACATTACTAATACTCAAGTAATTACTTTTCTTGACTATAAATACGGGTGTAAAACCCTTTTTCACTTGATCTTCAGGAGACTTATACCCTTTTTCACTAGGACCCCAGCAGGGCTAGCACAAGTTGCCCGCGACTTGTTTGTCGCTCGGATCTCCCTTCCTATCTAGTCCGTAACGATAGAGACGCACTGAGCGACAAGTGAGAAAATACAACTTGTGCTACCCGTGCTGAATTAGTGTAGGTATGTTACTAATGGGTGTCTCTCGGAATCCCTAATAACTTGTCCTAACGCATCGTTTGTCTGAATTATTGTTTGTACTGGTTTTCAGCTGAATGAGGGTTGAATTATAACAACACTAAAAAGTTTGAAAATTGAAACAGAAATAACTTTAGGATAAACGAAAATTCGGACAAACGATGCATTAGGACAAATGACTATTAGGGATTCCAATAGAGACCCGTTACTAATACCATGGACGACGTCCATGCTCATACACAATTATAGTACATACGTAGTTTAAAATTTTAATATCCCTTGTACAGAATGTTGGTTCAGCGGGCTTCGAACTTTCTACTTTAAGCTAAAGCATAAATACAGGCTTAATCGTACTTCCACTGAACCATAGAGTCAATAATTACAAGCACGATTATTCTGGAAGTTGTCCGTTTCCGTCTATGGCTTTCACTTTGATTGGTTCCACGCGGAAGGTTCCAGCGACAAGTTCAAGCTCGGCGTTACGTAAATATGACAGTTATGGAGAACTAGCCAACCTTAAGTTGCACTTAGGTACAGTCGAGTTCATAATACGTATACACTTTAGTACCTTTTCACTTTAATCGCTGTGATAATTCGTATATTGCAGTTTGAACATGACATTAAATAGACAAGGTACTAAAGTGTATAGGACGAACTTAAATTTGGGACCCACCGTCCAAAGTCATTCTGACATTCTACAACAATAAGGTTGAGTCTCCTATAAGTAACAAATGATTTGGCATCTCTAATGACATTGACGACTTCAAGCCTATTTTTCTTGAAATGGGTCACAAATTAACGATTGCAATAGTACATATTTATGAACTCGACTGTATACTGGCAATTTTATGAGCGATAATTGCTCGTCTACAGTACGGGCGTCTATTATTCTATTACACCAAATTAGAGTAATACAGCTATAGTTGACAAAAAAAAAACCAATATCAAGGGACAATGTCACACCAATTGACCTAGTCCCAAACTAAGCTCTAGGCTTGTACTATGGGTACTAGACAACGAGGTAAATACTTATATAGAGAAATAAATACTTAAATACATAGAAAACATCCAAGACTCAGGAACAAATATTCGGGCTCATCACTATCAATATCTGGGTGGTGATTCTCTCAACAAGCAAAGGTGATCGTTCGCTCGAGTGAAGGTCCAAGCGGCGAGTTTAAGTAGTCCCGACAGACCGAACAAAACACATTTTAGCGCGCGTATTCAATTTGGCAACATGACTTCACGAACGTATATGGCTCCCTAATTGACAATGCACGCGCTAAAATGTGTTTTGTTCGGTCGGACGGGACTACTTAAACTCGCCGATTTTATTCGCTCGTCCGTTCGACCGGCCGCCGTTTTTTGAGAGAATAACACACTTGCTCTTATCGGGATTTAAACCCAGGACCGCTAGCTTCGTAGGCAGGGTCACTACCAACTAGGCCAGCGCATCGTCAAGCAAATATTAATCATCTTTCCTGGAATGCCTGTTGTAATATTTACATAGTATAAAACAAAGTCGCTTCCGCTGTCTGTGCGGTTAGATCTTTTAAACTACGCAACGGATTTTAATGCCGTTTACTGATGTGCAAGTTGCGGAAAGTTTCCAAAAATTTGGAACAGATCTAAGAAATTTCCGGAACATTCACTAGAAATATAGGAAATTTAAATTTAAGAAACGGAAAGTTTCAATCCCCATACAAAATTGAGAGAAGTTTCCGAAATTTTCCTACATGAAATGTTCCGCAATTTTGGAAAGTTTCCTTTGGCACATCAGTAATGCGGTTACTTTTCTATCACTCAAAATATATGGGGTGACATGACATTCTCGTGCGTAGCGATAAACGATATCAACTGTCATCCCATACACTTTGAGTGATAGAAAAGGAAAACGTTAGTAGCGTTTGCATCTTCGCTATGGACCTATTCCAATTTTTTCATGTTTTGAATATCTTGTAGACAGTATGAAAAACTAGGTTGTACGGTTCCATTTTTCCAAAAAAATATTTTCTTTGAAAGGAAAACGTACAGCATCTCTATTCTAGGCGGTAAAATCGAAATCGTACTTACTTGACTTGTTACGGTATTGTTTTCAACGGGAACCCTTTGAAACGCGTACTTTTTTTCGCATAATGTATTTGTTACGCATAATTGTCGCAAGTCATAATGCTTTTTTTTCATGACATTGATTTATTTCATTATAAAGGTAAGTTATAAAACGAACCTACCTACACCCTTTCAGGCTGAAATAACAAGATTTAATAAACATCCATCGTTAGGTTAGGTTAGGTTAGGTTCGTTTTATAAAAATAGTGAAAAAATATCGATGTCGTGATAAAAATGCATTATGACTTGCGAAAATTATGCGTAACAAATACATTGTGACTAACAATAATTATGCAACTATAGACCTCTACCCGTTTTCAACTCGGCCGCCATTACTGTCAAGTAAGAGATATCAAACCGTTGACAATACAACGACAGGTCAAAAGCGATATTGTTTTTACCGCCTTGAATAGAGGCCAAGAGTCTGGGCCCAGACCTAGTTTTTAACCGACTTCAAAAAAAGGAGGAGGAAGGGGTATGTTCCCCGATTACTCGAAGAATTTTTTCGTTGTTTGAATGGGTATACTTTCTAGTTGGTCCCATTGTCAACACGTCAGGATCTGATGATGGGATCTTGGAGAAATCAAGAGAACTCCTCAAATATTATAGGCACACCTATAGCGATTTTGGTATTTTTCACTGTAACTCGTGCATTTGCTTTTGAAAAGTACTATATGGTGAAGTGGAACTGATGATGAAGACGACAGATGGCCACCGGAACTCCTTAACGGTACCTATTTGAAGGGTGGCGATAAGATATTTCGATTAAGGTAGTTGAGCGACTATGACGAAGCACATTTAGGTTTAAATATGACTATGACATTCCCGCGGCGTTTCTCATTAATATTTAGAAGTGGAGCTACGTAATACCATAAATAGGATCACTAAAAAGTATAAAATAAAATAAACGTTTAAAAAAACAAAAACCCGCCTTCAAAAATGCAAAAAATAACTTCTTTTAAAATGGTAGGTCAGTCCAACTGAAGTCGGCGTCCCACGATATTTTAAACCAAAAGCCGAATGCAGTTGGACTGACCTAGCATTTTAAAAGAATTTATTTTTTGCATTTTTGAAGGCGGGTTTTTGTTTTTTTAAACATTTATTTTTTCATAATAACTACTTACAATATATTCAAAAATCGTGGATATTGGACTTGATTTAGGGGGTGACGTTATCGTCCGGAGCTAAATTTATATGAAATTCTTTGTGAGCTACACGATTTCAGCGTCGCTTCACAATCCTCTGACGACTGCAATGAGGCAATAACCGATATACTATATCATTACTACTTTGGAAAAAACTTGTATCTAATTTTTGCAGATGTATATGAGTTTAAACTTAATTGTCTTCACGTTTAAGTTTAAAATCGTACATAACGAAATATGAGATAGGTAATACGAGGTTTTTTCAAAGCGATGACGATATGGTTATTAAAATATCGTCATGCAGCCGTCTTCTTTGCGTATGAAGTATGACCAACTCGTAAGCGTGATAACTAGGGTTGACACCCGTACTTTATTATAAAGTATTGTACTCTATTTTAGCTTCCCGTACGTTATATTTTACGCAACGCATAAAGTACGGCAAAGTACTTTATTTATGACATTCGGTTTTTAATGGTCTTTTTTTTCTAATAATCAATAAATTTAAACGAAATTGTACCTGAACGCAAACATCAAAAACCCTCGACAAAAACTTTGTTTTGCCATGTTTGAACGCGATTGATACTTTAATTATTGCCAAATACGCTAATAAGCAAGGTCTGATGAGTGATAACTAAACTTGATAAAATGTACTTAAAAATAATTTAAAAAAATACTTTACATTTATGCTGCGTACTTTATTTTTATTCCTCTTTTGGTACGTAATACTTTATTCTGTTAAAAAAAAGGTGGCAACCCTAGTGATAACAGTAGGTAAAAACCAACCAGCGCCTCTATTCAACACGGTAAAAACAATATCGCATTTGATCTGTTATCGTATTGTCAACGTTTTGATAGCTCTTATTTTCTTGACAGTAATGGCGGCTGACGTCAGAACAATACCATAACAGGCAAACTACGATATCGTTTTTACCGCCTAGAATAGAGGCGCTGTATAGTCAAATTCATATAATTATATATAGATTTCCAAGGCGTCAAAAATATTTATACGCCCCTACGCTACAGATAAATAAATAATAAATAAATAAATAAATATCATGGGACAATGTCACACCAATTGACCTAGCGCCAAACTAAGCTCTAGGCTTGTACTATGGGTACTAGACAACGATATAAATACGATATTGAGAAACCACCTTTAAACGAGATCTGAATCTCGGAAACGGCTCCAACGATTTCGATGAAATTTATAATATAGGGGTTTACGGGGGCGAAAAATCGATCTGTCAAGTTGTCCTCTTCGGGAAATTTCGTTTTCAACCCGAGCGACGCTCGGTCTTCCAGGTACTATATACTTAAATACATAGAAAACATCCATGACTCAGAAACTGCCCTTACCGGGATTTGAACCCAGGACCTCTAGCTTCGTAGGCAGGGTCACTACGAACTAGGCCACCGTGTCATCAAATAATAATAATAAGTTCTATGTGTATTTAGATACATATATTTGGCACGATGGCCGTATGGATATTAATGCTTTTGAATGAGGCTATTCCACTAATATAATAAAAACGAACGTTTGTGTGTGTGTTAGTTTATTATTCTTTTACTCTGCAACGACCAGCTGGATTAGGATAAAATTTGGAATAGAGATAGCTTATGCCCTGGATTAACACATAGGGTACTTTTCATCCCGGAAAATATAAAAGTTCCCGAGGGAATAACGATAATCGAGATCTACGTGGACGAAGTCGCGGGCAGAAGCTAGTTCATAAATAAATAAATAAAAATATCCGATGTACCAGTGACCCCTACTCTCAGAAAAGATAACTTAAAGAGCCCAATTAATAGGGAACATTCATGCCCTTTTTTACAGCTTCAATAAAAGCTGATTCATGTAACAAACAGTTGAGAAAAATCGTTTTTTGAATAGCTATAAATATAACCAAGTTACAAGCCAATAAAGATTTGTTCCTATCTAGCAAAACAGAATTTCACTTTTGATGATCTGTTTTACGGTATTTTCATATTTTGTTGAAAAATGCGATTTAAAAAATCCATGCATGTACCCTGTTTCCATCAAACTTATCTATCTGTCGCATTCTTAGCTCCAAAAAAAAATAAAGCTATAATCGAATTGGTTTTTAGCTAGTAGATTCACTCCATATTACTGCCGTGAGAGCCCTCATGTGGCCAATTTACCGAATAAATATTTTGAATTTTGAATTTTAAATTTACTCTGCATTCGATGCAAGTCAGTGGTACCGTCAAGAGATATCAGAGGGGTTACTATGACCACAGTATAAATAGGGTTACTAGACCATAGTATAAATAGGGTTACTATGACCAGAGTATAAATAGGGTTACTATGACCTATGACGATAGGATAAATAGGGTTACTATGACCATATTATAAATATGGTTACCATGACCGTGGTATAAATAGGGTTACTATGACCATGGTATAAATGAGGTTACTATAACCTATGATCATAGGATAAATAGGGTTACTATGACCATGGTATAAATGAGGTTACTATGACCTATGATCATAGGATAAATAGGGTGACTATGACCATAGTATAAATAGGGTTACTATGACCATAGGATAAATAGGGTTACTATGACCATGGTATAAATAGGGTTACTATGACCATAGTAAAAATTCTCTATACTGCGCTATGACATACTAAAACAGTTCAGGAGGCCCTGCCAAGATGCATTACGCTAACTAGTGTTTCTATTCGTTTCGTTTTGAAACCAATAGCGTCACTGGTAGATCACGTGACTTTTCGTATCACGTTATCTACGTTATAAACGAATAGAAACGCTAGTTAGCGTAATGCATCTGTGAAGGGCCTCCTGTTTAAATTGAGAGAAAGGGACACAGCTATAGTAGTTATACAGCTCTGACCCTTTCTCTCAACCTAACCTGAACTGCTAGTATGTGATGGTAACTCCCCAGCTCTTAAAGAGGTACTCGCCATTATATGGGGGGTTTGATCTTTTTAATATGTAGTATAAAATTTGGGTCCTAGTGAAGAAGGGTATAAGTCTCCCGAAGATCAAGTGAAAAAGGGTTTAAGTCTAGTATACTACGTTTATTTATAAAGCCTTTTTTATTACGAGTTAAGTCGACTTGTACTATTTTCACTAGAACTCCAGAATTAAGAGTCTTTTATCGTACTTTTTTATATTCAATACCTCGACAGGCGGGTAAGTATATTCATTTGTTATTGTATTAAACTTCGGCGTACCGTGTAATTGAGTTTTCAACTGCGCACTCGCAGTCCCGAGATTAACTCTAAGGATCATTTTATTCAAAGGAAAAACAAATATGTTTTATCAGGGCCTCTATTCAACTTGGTAAATGATATTTACTTTGACGTGTTTTGATTTATGGCATTGTTTCTAACTCGGCCGGCATTACTGTCAAGTCAATAAAAGCTATCAAAACGTTGACAATACGATAATAGTTCAAAGACGATATGGTGTTCACCTCCAAGAATAGCGGCCCTGAGGGCCCTGCCAAGATGCACTACGCTAACTAACGTTTCTATTCGTTTCGTTTTTAACCAATCGCATCACTGATAGATTACGTGACTTTTCGTATCATATTATCTACCAGTGACGCGATTGGTTTAAAAACGAAACGAATAGAAACGCTAGTTAGCGTAGTTTATCTTGGCAGGGCCCTCTGCAGGCCTAGTATGGTTGCGTTTATCGCAAGACAATATGTGGATAAAGCCGGAGCCCCACTGCTGCGCATGCTACTCACGGACACGCTATACACGCTATACACGTCGCCCACGTGGGGCCATTGGTCTGGATATGTGTGTCAACATTTCCACAGCAACCAATGCACGCACACGTAAAACGTGTGGGCCACGTGGCTACGTTGGTCAGCTGCGTGTGTCTACATTCCCCACTGGGGCCACGCACATCCACGCGCGCGCGGGGGATGCGACGCCCTTGAAGCTTTCCACAGCAACACACGGGCAGCGTGGGTCGCGGTGGGGCTTTGCCTGCCACGCGCGCTAGCGTGTGCGTGGCAGGCACTACGGAACAGACCACGCGTGTATCAGTGACGTCATTTCGTGCGCAGCGTGCTCGTGGACTGCTGTGGAACTATCTACCTACATTTTAATACAAAGCGTTTTTGTACCCACGTGTGTAGCTTGACCATGCGCAGCAGCGGGGCACCGGCCTAAAGCATCCGTCACTCTCGTACTTATATACGTGTCAAAAAGTGACAGATGTTTTATCCACATTTTGTCACGAGATAAACGCAGCCATATTAGGCTCCCTGGGCCTCTATTCAACTTGTTAAAACCATATTGCCTTTGACGTGTTATCGTATTGTCAACGTGATGGCCGCTCTACACGATGGCCCATCATGGGCCAACGTAGGGAAAGAGTAATGCGTAAGAGTGAGGTACAAGAATATGTTGCTCGCTCTAGGGTGTAAATGTGTCTCTTACGCTCGCCCATGATGGGCCATCCTGTAGAGGGACCATTACGATAAACTACGTTGTCCATTGTAATTCCTTACCTTTTGAGCGATAGTAGTAGTGTACAATATGCGAATAGATGACAATGAAGGCGGTTAAAATGCCGAAGAATAGCTTATTAACGCCTACCCAGGATCGAACCCGGCTCCCTAGCTTAGTAGGTAGGATCACTACAAATTATATTCATAGCACTACGTACGTATGTAAAGTTCAACTAACTAGCTAACTCCATTCTTTAAGTTTCCATTGTTCTAAATGATTGTTTTTAAATGTGACTTTATGCTTAGTCTAGAGTGGACATAGGCGGTGGCGGGTATTTAGGTACGAAGGCTCGCGATGGTGTCTGGATTTTCGTGTAACCGGGTATCCGCTTTCTTGTAACGACGACACGTTTTTATAACCAGTTCCGAACGGGTATCCGGGTAAACGTGTAGTCAGTACCCAAGAGTTTTTGAGTTAAACCGCCGACAGACAGACAGATGGACTTGCCGAAACTATAAGAATTCCTTGTTGATTGTCCCGGGATTAATTATTTATTTAATAATTATTATATAATTATAGACACGTCAGCAAATGAAAGCTTAAAACGATTTAGAGCGGTTTTAAAAAAAGTGCTCTCAGTTAAGGACTAAAATTAAAAACGGTAACTTTGACATTACGTCACGACAATTAACTATATTGCTATAAAACTAATAGTGGCATCTTAGACAAAACTTCTGTAGCAAATGCAACCATTTTACTAAAAAGTGAGGATTGAAACTGCTTCGGTCATGAATGTGAGATACGGTCACGGAAGTTAATTTGCTACCCATTTCAAAGAAAATCTGCGTGAAGATGTCATTGTCATTAGAGATGCCAAGTCATTTGTAATTGATAGGAAACTCAACCTTATAGCTGTAAAATGTCAGATTGACTTTGGACCTAAGGTGGGTCACAAATTAAATTCCTTGACTGTACCATCTATTGGCAAAAATACATTCAAGACTAATTGCCGTGATGTTATGGAAAAGTTACCGTTGTTAATTTTAATCCTTAAATACGTGCACTTTTTTTTGAAAAACGCCCTTTAACTGTACGTTAAGAGAATCTTATTTTTTTGCACAATAAAACCCAATCACACTAACTCAACCGACATTACAACAAATAAAATTACTTCGAATCTCTCCCCTTATGCAACAAGGTTGGGAGCCTGCCGTTTTGACAAAACTATGTTTGCCAAATGTACCGTTTCTCAACTTTTTCATTTGCCAACCCAATGTTATAGGTATAATTTTTTCAGTATTTATTTCAGTATCATCGTGTAGAACCCTATAGGTTAGGTTAGTTTTTGTAAAATCCTGAAATATTTACGGTTACAGAAAACAAAGCGGGATGGCAAATGAAACGGTTGGGAAACGATACATTTGGCAAACATATTTCGCCGAAACAAAGGTAACCGAACAAGGTTACATGGTGACACAATTAACGCCCGGGCCGTAATACTTTACCGAAACCGTAACACCACGTTCAGAAGAACTTTGACAATTGGTGTTTAAGAAACTCGATCGGTAATGAATGTCAACAGTAACTGTTATCAAATATGCCCGGTGTTTATGCGTGCTACGATAAAGAATTTACCTCCACTTATCGGACGTGATTTTATTGAGTTTTTATCAAGCGCTAGACGAGAGTTTGTCGTAAACGTGCGAGTAACGCTTGGAGTGTTTTCGGATAGGTCTTATTATTTTATGCTCATTACAATAATACCGATTATGAACACTTAAATTATGTAGGTAGTTGTTCTAGTTATGGCAAGCCAAGGTTATATAATACTAAATGTGTACAGTCAACGAATTTGATTCCTAGCTCACTATGAACTATATCAACGTGACGTTGTCAAAACCAAATCATAAGAAGTCTCTTACGTTTAGTTGACAACGTCACTTTTACATAGTCCATAGTGGCCTAGCCTCCTAAGGCCCAAAGTCCTTTTAAAAGGCCTTCGTCCGGCCATTCAAATACAGGTCTAATGCAAAGAAAGTAAAGTGGAATTTCTTTTGTTTTTATAACTAATGATCAAATTAGAAAATCGACTTTATTTCATTCACAATAGATTCATATTCCATTGATAAATTTCGTTGTATGCTGGGCCTTACGAGGCTAGGAATCAAATTATATGACTGTACGTTTAAAGCTAGGGTGAATGGGCATCTTCTAGATGAGCTCACCTTATCGTCGACAAAATCTTAGTCCGCCAAGGGCAAGAGTTAGTCAAGAGCAAACCCATTATAAAAAAAGTACTCTTTATTTCACAAAAATTAATTACATATATGCACTTATGTATGTATGTAAACCCTTTATTGTGCAAAACACAGAAAATCAAATACCTACAATATTTACTGAATAGGAATGTAGGTACAAAGGCGAACTTAACCTTCGGGATCTTTTCCAGTTAAAGGATAACGCACGACGATAGCAAAATAATAAGAATGCAAAAAACGAAAAAAAGGGTCAATATGTGATATACATATACAAATATATATTTCAAACAAACATACTTATATATTATTAACATAAAACTTCCGTGAGACTCGGAGATTTAAGAAGATCACACCGGGTTACTCACGTAAATATTGTCGAAAAACGCTCGACATGTTTTGGGCTCGTCCGTACCTTTACCATGAGTTACAATTAAGGCCGAGCCACACCGGTTGCGTGACCTGCACGTGCACGTGCGCGTTCCATTTCCACTGCGTTGTATAGTGACATGTCGTAATGAGAATTTATACTATACAACGCAGTGGAAAGCGAACGCGTACGTGCACGTGCACGTCACGCAAGCGGTGTGGCTGGGCCTTTAAAGTACACGCTACCGAGTCAAATGATCTCGCAACCTAGCAGTATTCTTAGGGTGGGTGTAAACCAAGAGAACGAACAAGAATTCTATGGCATTATCTCTTACGTTTACTTTGTAAAAATAAAGACAAAACATGTTCTAGAGCATTCGCTCGTTTGTCTAAACCCACCCTTATAGAGTGCGAGGGACCGAGCATTCGACTCGCTAGCGAGTACGGTAATTATAACTCGTGGTAAGGGTACTGAGGGCCCTGCCAAGATGCATTACGCTAACTAGCGTTTCTATTCGTTTCGTTTTAAAACCAATCACGTCGCTGGTAGATAACAAGACTTTTTGTATCACGTCATCTACCAGTGATGCGATTGGTTTAAAAATGAAACGAATAGAAACGCTAGTTAGCGTAGTGCATCTTGGCAAGGGCCTCTGAAGTCCCTATTGTCAAGCGTTTTTCGACAATATTTACGTGAGTAACCCGGTGAACTCCTTAATATATTTATATATGTGTTTTTATTTACATCCTTAAGTAGGGTAAAATGTCATTGTGAAGATGTGTTTATTTGTTACGCCTTCACGCTTCAACGCCTTAACTAATTGATGTGAAATTTGTTAAAGATATAGTAGAATGGGATAGAAAAGCTTTATTTCAAGGAATGAAGCCTATATTTACATAACAATGTAAAACTTTACACTGACACATAACTTATTTACATAATATTAGCAACTCTAGCAGGCGGTGGCCAGTTGAATAGCCGGAGATGGACATACGAGTATTTTCTCGATTCAATAAACGGCACCACAACTAACTGTATTTTGACCGATATTTGCCAATCTGTCAAGAAATTGACCACTCTGGTTCACTTTGTCCATATTCCCACCTCGTCCACATTCTCATCTCGGCCACATTCCCATCTCGTTCTCATTCCCAACTCGTCCTCATTCCCAATTCATCCGCATTCCCATCTCGTCCACATTTCCATTTCGTTTGCATTCCTATCCCGTCTATATTTCCATCTCGTTCACATTCTTATCTCGTCCACATTCCCATTTCGTTCTCATTTCAAACAACTACTGAACAACCGAGTGATCGAATTGATATCGAACAGCCCTACAGTACAGTCCTAAGTTAGGTTGTAGACGAGTTAGGAATGAGAACGAGTTGGTAATGTGGGCTAATTGGGAATGCGGACGAGTTGGGAATGAGGACGAGTTGGGAATATGGACGAGATAGGAAGTGGACTATTTGGGATTGGTATGTGGACGAGCTGGGAATGTGGCCTAGATGAGAATGTGGACGAAATGTGAATATGGACAAAGTTAACCTGAGCGAAATTGTCTATTAGTTTCACTTAAAGTTTCATAGATTTCATCACAGATTTTAGACTATCAGACTTCGAATTCCAGGTATACTGTTACGGCTGCACTCAGTCGGTTAATGACGATTATGCTAGGTTTACACGGGGCTTAGTAGCTAATGCTTAGTACTTGTCACTTACACTTGTCACATGTGTGTAAACATGTTGTATAAGTGCTTAGTATTAAGCATTACACACATTTGCCAAGTGTAAGTGACAAGTACTAAGCATTAGTTACTAAGCCCGTGTAAACCTAGCATTAGGCTGCGTTTCCACCAGAGCTGTGCGAGGCAGCTAAGCGGTGTTGCGAGGAAAAATCCACCAATGGGATTATTTTGTTTTAATAGCCTCACTATCCTATTGGTGGATTTTCCTCGCAACACCGCTTAGCTGCCTCTCACAGCTCTGGTGGAAACGCAGCATTATAGTGTCCGGCCGATAAGAAGTAAATCCTGACACATTGCACAATCATGAAGTTTCTGAATATGGACAATGTTGACAGCAGTCAAACAATGTTGTTATTATTCTCCTGTTATTACTTACACGCAACAAATAAGTTTGGCATTGTTTTACTGCTGTCAACAATGTCAATAGTCAGAAACTTCATAGTCGTGCAATGTGTCAGGAGTGGCAAACAGAGCGTTTATTATTGTTTGTGGCCAGTACACTTAACCGGCATTTACACGTAAAGTTTGGACCGGGGGAAACGCCACGCGCCGTTCCGATCTTCGTTAAGCCGTACGTGTAATAAATAATAATTATTAATTAATAATTATTTGGTCGTAATAAAGTCTTGTCAGTTTGATGCGAGGTTGAAACCGTCGGCTCAGGATGACTTCGGCCATAGTTCCATCCACCTTCTTAAGTCGTTCTTATTCCCATATGGTCTACTGTTTCGATTCGCCAGCATTCCTATATCGTCACTTCCCTATCTCGTCCGCTTTCTTACGTGGGCCACTGTACCAACTCGTTTACATTCGTAATTAGACTACAGTGCCAATTCGTCAACATCCCTTATTAGTCTACAATGTCAACTCGTCAACATTCTTATTTAGACCACAGTGCCAACTCGTCAACTATATAGTAAAAATATTGAACACCCAGACTCGAGTACAAATATGCGGACGAGTTGACACTGAGGTCGATACAGGAATGCGGACGAGTTGGCACTGCTGACCAAGGAGTACTGAGGTCGATAAAAGAAAGTGGACGAGTTGGCACTGTGGTCAAAATAGGAATGTAGACAAAATGGGGTATTGACGATATCAGAAAGTGGACGAGTTAGGAAGGTGACGATTTAGGAATTACATGCTGACGACATGGCATTGTGGACGAGTTAAGAAGATGACGAAATAGGAATGTGGACAAAGTCGCCCTGAGCCAAACCGTCGAACGCAGTCCCAGATGCGTCCAAACTGTGCCGTGTAAAGGCCGCTTTACCGTAAGTTAAAATAACCGTACTCGCTAGCGAGTCGAATGCTCTGTCCCTCGCACTCTATAAGAATACTGCGAGGTTGGACAGAGCATTCGACTCGCAAGAGAGTACGGTAATTGTAACTCATGGTAAGGGTACTGGGCTTAGGAAGTTGACTTGTTATCTTAAGGTAAGGTAAGGTTCATGAAGGAAAACTGAATAATATGGCCGATATGGCAATAAGGCATAATAATAAACTCAAAAGTGCGAAAAGGTATTTTGCTAGGAAACGTAAATAAACCTCGGAAACGGAAGTAAAGTAGTTAATTTTACACAAAACATAGCCTATTACACTAGTAGTATGAAGTCACTTCCTACAACGAATTGAATGCCTATAACTAACGTGTTAGTGCATTACAAATTACAATATTAGGGACCTATCAGACAGAGAGCGGTCACGCGGTCAAGCTATCAGTTTTGGGTTATTTGCGGTCTGTGGTTATATTACGTTACCGCTGACCTCTTGAACGCTTGACCGCGTGACCGCTCTCTGTCTGATAGGTCCCTTAGAGTACCTAAGTATACAAACTTACTCTGCGATACACTGCAAACTCATGAAAATTTCCCTTTAAGGTGAGCATCAGGTAATATGGTTAAGTTTGAAAAACCCACATGGTAACCGCAGGTGCTCCAATTTTCCCAAAATCTTTTTTTTCTTGTACGTATACGAGGGCTGCTACTTATGTAACCGGAATAGAAAAAAATAACAAACGTATATGACTAAATATGGTTTTATTGTTTTTTAAAATATTCTCCCTTATGATCGATGCACTTTTGCATACGTTGAAACCAATTTTTAAAACATTTTTTCCACTCTGACTGAGGTATCTCCAAAACGTGCTGTTTGAACGCGTCGACTGTATCTTCACGGGTCGAAAATCGTTGACCACGTAATTTATTCTTTACATTTGGGAATAAATAGAAATCATTGGGTGCCAAATCAGGGCTGTACGGCGGATGACCCGTTAATTCTATATTTTGACCTTCCAAAAATCGAGTCGTTTCGCGTGATGTATGACAGCTGGCATTGTCATGGTGAAGAACGATTCTGCGTCGCTGGTTGTTTTTACGTATTTCTTCAAATACCTCCGGCAAACAAATGGTCGTGTACCATTCCGAATTAACCGTTTTACGATTCTCTAGTGGCACTGTAGCCACATGGCCATTAATACCGAAAAAGCAGGCGACCATTTGCTTCAAGGTGCTTTTTGCACGAGTTACTTTCGTAGGGTTCGGCTCATTTTGAAACACCCACACTGTTGATTGTTGTTTAGTTTCCGGATCATACGCATAGATCCAGGATTCGTCACCTGTGTAGATATTATAAACAGCTTTTGAGTCACCACGGATATATTTTTTTAACATTTTCTTGCACCATTCGACGCGAGCCTCTTTTTGATCCTTAGTTAAATTGTGAGGGATCCAACGGGAACCAAATTTTTTTACAGCTAAATGATCATGTAATATCTTATTAATGCTCGTCATACATATGCCCAGAGTCGCCTCTATCTCGCGATATGTAACATGAGGGTCATGCATTATAAGTTTTCGCACAGCTTCAATATTTTGTGGTACAACGACCGATTTCGGGCGACCTTCCTTAACTTCGTCCGTGAGCATACTACGTCCACGATTGAACTCACTAAACCAGTGGTACACAGTGCTTTTAGATGGAGCTTTATCACCAAAAGTCAAAGTTAATTGATCTATGCACTGTTGTTGCGTTAACCCACGCCGAAAATCATAATAAATCATAGCACGAATATTTTCACGAGTGAGTTCCATTCTTGCAGCGAGATGACATTTTGATCCCGCCAAAAACAAAAGACTAGCGTACATAAGAAAAAAATTATAGCGGCCAGTATTAAAAAAAAGTTCAAATTTTACCATGGAGGTCAGATATAACGTTTATAAATGTTGGAATCCCAGACTCCGGATACATAAGTAGCAGCCCTCGTAGCAATCTTTCTATTCGCAAAATTTACCAGTCTTTATATTTTTCTTTTTGCCAAAGATTGTTTTCTCAGCAGAAATAATTCCATCATCATAATTTCTCGATCTGTATTTGTCTGAATAGTTATATCATTTCGAGAGAGTCGACGGAGCTCCGTTGATGCGCAGATCCTGCTTCTGGGTGGTCTGGCCAGATTCTGGCTCTTCAGGGCTGCTGCAAAACGGACATAACCTGCTTACCTATTTTGGCCTAATTACAATGGCGGCTGGGAAAAATCCAGAATGGAAATTATGCGAGCAGGAAAAATTAAGAACGGGAAAAATTCGAAACAGTAAAATCACGAATGGGAAAAATCGCTACTGGAAAAATTGCTACGCGGAATATTCGAGTTTGCGAAACAGATTGTACATTCGACGTCATAAATATGTTTACACTTTAGTACCTTGTCTATTTAACGTCATGTTTTAACTGCCATATGAAATTGTCATAGCGGATAAAGTGACAAGGTACTACAGTGTAAACATTGACGTCGACTGTACACCCCTATCTGTAAGATAAGATAAGATAAGATAACATTGTTCATGCAGGCTGTCGATCTTACGGTTACTATGTACAGCAACAAGAAATAATAATAGTCTCATCTTTTTGTAGTCGATTATAATATTATAAAACATCTACTTAAGGGGGCGAGCGCCATTTAATTTTAAACATTTTTAATCTGCGTTACGCGAGTTTCTATGGAAGCTAGATTAACAAAAAACAAGATTTGAATATCCGACTGCATGTTTTAATATTTTTGTCTATATATGTTAACTAGCGTCTACCCGCGACTTCGTGCACGTAGATTTCGATTGTCGCTTTACTAATTTTTCTTCTCCCAAGATAAAGCTAGCTCCACTTCAAATTTCATCCAAATTCGTCAAGACGTTGCAGCGTGAAGGAGTAACCAACTAACACAAACTTTCGCAATTATAATATTAGTAGAATACCCATATAAACACCCGTAGGTATAATACAGTGTGTGACATCCATAAGAATATAAATTTTAAGTAACGATAGCTTTAAGTGTTGTGAACAGTTTAAAGAAGGAATTAAGTTAATAGCTCCAATAAATTTAGTGTAATTCATTTTTAAAGGGGCCATCGAGCAGCAATGTATTAGGTCTAAGTTAATTGCAAGTTAACTGAGGGATTATTTAGCTATTATTGATACATTGCGTGGAGAATTAGTTAGTATGAAAAAAAGTACAACTTACGTTAACAATACACATGTTTTTGTGTTAATTAGGATGCATATTAACTGTTGTCAAAATATTATGTTCGTATGGATGTAACAGACTGTATGTTTAAATTAAATTACCTAATGCCACTTGCGATGCTATGACGCATCTAACCACAACTCGCTTGTTGAAATTGGACCATCCTTTCAGCCTCCACAAAGGAATAACAAATCCATCTATTCACTTGCTATCGTTATAGCAATAAGGGGCTAACTGGATTTTAGTAGTAGAAGCATTTTTTACTCTATTGCTAACCGTATTAAATTTAAAATGCTTATACTATTACTATGCAGTTAACTACCTTCTTTGGTATTACGGCAGGTTATCTACATACCCACATACATACATGCAAATCAAAACTAAAAGCAGTTAGGCAGTCGGATAAATTTCCCAGTTTTCCGCACCTAGTAGGGATTTTTTTCCCAGGTGTTCACACTGCGGACAACTGGGAAAAAATCCCCGTTGTCCGCAGTGTAGACAAAAGAAAGCGGACAACTGGGAATAGCCGGATTTTGAACTGCTGTTACATCTACTTCTTGTACATTTAGGACCTGTTGTTTGATCAGTAGTTAACTCAACTAAATGTTAAAACTAAAAAAATGAATCGAACATTTTCCTTGAGATTTAACCATTAGTTATGATTTTTAACAATTAGTTTAACTACTGATCAAACAACAGGCCCTTACAATACAGCATTCTTTCGTTACATTTAAGTAAATACATAATATAAAACAAAATTCAAGAGGAAGGTTTTTTATGTATATTAAATAATAAATTATTTATGCTCGGGTACGGAAAACTTACATAAACCGAAGCGAAGCGACGGCGGGTGGCTGGTTAATTTCTAAAGTCAAGTCGACGACGCGTTGGCCTAGTCCGTAGCCCCAGGTACGAAGCTAGGGGTCCCGGGTTCGATTCCTGGTAAGGGAAAATATTTGTGTGATGAACACGAGTATTTGTTTCTGAGTCTTGGGTGTTTTCTATCTGTTTAAGTGTACGTTTCTCTATACACCGTGCCCGGGACGTACCCGAAGGATTTTAACCATCGATTCTAGACCCTATTTGGACTATTTGGAGTATATAATGTGGTATGACATGTAGTCCAATATCGCATAATTTCCGAGATTTTTATTATTTAAAAAACGATGCCATAGTTAATTTAATTTGAACTCTGTCACCTTAACTTAAAGCATTATTTAATAAGAAATTGATTAAATTAATTTAAGTTGTACGTAGATGATATTGCTACTTACAACATGAATATTTCTTGGTAAATAAGGCTTTAGGTTAAGGTGACAGAGTTCAAATTAAATTAACTATGGAATTGTTTTTTAAATAATAAAAATAGAATAGAATAGAATAGAATAACTTTATTTCAGACTACAAGGCCCATATTTACAAATACCTTACAGACTAGCATACATATCAATATATAACATAAAATGAATACAACTATTAATAAATTTTCGCGGTGCGGTGTCTGCTAGACGGCGACCACGAAATCGCCGAAATAAGACTCCCCTCGGCCAGAATTCCTCCTTTAAAAAGGTCGACAGATCTATGGTCAAAAAATCTAGGAAATTATTGGACTACATGTTATACCACATTATATACTCCAAATAGGGTCTAGAATCGATGGTTAAAATCCTTCGGGTACGTCCCGGGCACTACGTATAAGTATTTATATGCTTGTCTAGTACCCATAGTACAAACTGTGGTACCATTCAAGGACTTTAATTGTTGAGCCACTATGGAACCCTGCCATAATGGCAGCATCAAGCCACATAAAAGAAATTACGCCAAAATTAATGATTAACGTTATGCGACATGGTTCCATAGTGGCTCATCAATTAGAGTCCTTGACTATACCAACATATAACTAGCTAAGTTTGGGACTAGGTCAATTGGTGTGTGAGATTGTCCAATGTTTTTTTTTCCTGAAGTCATTAGCGCATTTGGAGCGCCAACGAAATTTGGCAATTGTCGGTAATGTTTTCCGGTTTTTGTATTCGATACTCATTGTGATGTAGTGATGTGGGTGCGGGAGGTCACACAAGGCCGCGGCCATGGCATTGAACCAGCGATTTGATACAATACACGCTTCCAGGCTAAACAGAAACATGTAGCCGTATAATCACGTCAAATACCAGTTTCGCTAAATATTTCCTCATCGGTTTTTGATTGTGCGATGTATTTAATTTAAATTATTAGTTTTGAAGCCATATTATCTTTAGAGCTAAAATTTATAGTGTTTATCAGAGTAGGTTGTTTTCTACGTTAATAGGTTCGGCCTTTTTATAGTAATAGGGGGCTTGTTTATTTCCAAAGCGACATTAATAATGGTTTAGACATACTCACAATCATACTCACACTCATTTATTTATAATATCTAATAATACATGTCAATTTATTATTTAAAACAATATCTACTTATCTACTTACACTAACAACAACACAATATCAAAAATTACAATTATTATTAGTAGAACTCATTTAAATCGTAATAGTACATTATTGCCTAGGCATGGAAGTAGGCAATTGCGGGCCGAGTATTGGATTAAACGGACGAGCTTGCGAGTCCGTTTAAAAATACGAAGCCCGCAATTGCTGTTCCTGCCGAGGCAAATATTGTGCTTTTCTCAAAAATCGCAAGATTTTTTTTGTGTTGGAGTCAAATCTTCATTGCTTGAACTCATTTTTTGAATTGCTACAAACAGAAACTTCATGTGAAAAAACCATCACTCCTTACCGCCTTTTTGTTTATGACAAGGAGAAACGCAATTCTTGTTTAAAAAATATATAAGGCACAAATAAAAAAGTTATGTTTCGAGTAAAATTTGGATTTATAAGACTTGTGCCCTCATTTTATTACGGACCTTTTCACTTTTTAAAAAGTTACAAGATAGATAGTAATGGAATTTGTATGCAACATTGCGGGCTTGTTTAGCGAGCACGCAATGTTTTTTTTTTTTAAATTTGTGAGCTGTCAGTAAACTATGTACTTCGCGTCTCAATATGTACATAGGAATGTCAACATTTCCGGACATTTTTGAGAAAATTTATTATAAGAGTAGAACTCATTTATATCGTAAAATTCAATAAGTCATCAGAAATTAAATATAATTAAATATCAAGATTTTTGATACAGCAGGAGTGAAAGTACAACGTTGAGCACCTACTTGGCAAAACTTTAAGTTTGGTTAATTTAGACTAGTATTACACATTGGTGAAGTTGACTGCTGTCTTACTCTAACTTTAAAGTTAGAAAAAGACAGCAAAATAGTGCATCTTGCTCTAGAACTAAAGTTAAAGTAAGCCAGCAATCAACTTTTGCAATATTTATTGCCTGACTATTTTGGGCTTTACGAGTAAGGGTTAAATTAGCTCAATTAATTAGTAATTAAAGAATGAGCTACGCCAAGCAGCTAACATTCACACAGAGCTATACTGTTATCGTAATTCTTGCCACAATTTATCGAATTTTAAGTATATTTACGCCTATTTCTTAAATACTTAGGACAGGGGACTGACGGCGGTTGAAACGCCCGTAGAATCACCCAAATTTCTTCTACTATTACAAATGTAAAGGTACTGTCTATCTGTCTGTTTAAAGTGATCTGACTGACCTTATCTTGTATGGTCCCAGGGAATTTTTTAAAATAAATTATAACTATTATAATAAATATCAGAGAAAAATCTCACACCCATTGACTTAGTCTAAAACTAAGCTCTATGTTTTTCTCAATGTACAGTGCTACCATTTTCTCAATAGCGATCGGCAATCTTCGTTTTTCGATGACACACGAGTGACAATACAGTCAGTTGCGAGTGCAAGCGTGATAGCGATAGCCAGCCGAAAGCTATTATGGTCATGTGAGGTAACTGTGCGCAGCGGGTAAGTGTGCGCAACCCCTTTATTTAGGAATGGGGAGGGAGAAGTTTTTGATATCTGTAGGCAAATTAAAGATATGTTGGTGGAGAATTAGTTTATGCAAGATAAACCCAGATGGTATCATTCATTTACTTGAAAAAGAAAATATTCAGAATCCGGTGCCGTAAAGGTAAAATTTGCTGTCATGGCGAAAATCGACACGAGTAAATGAATTTTATTTCTGTTAGTAATGAATTTAAGCCTTCTATTTTGCATAACATTTGAAGCTATATTATGTCTCAATAAAGTGAGGTAAGTTTGATCAAAATCAGTCTGAGAATAATAAAAAATCCACAAAATTCTCTTAACTGCGCACACTTACGTGCGCGGTAAGTGTGCGCATTTTGAGCTGTTTGAATTAAGGCGATTTTTCTTCGAGGTGGCAAGGTTTTATTGATAATTTCTTGATTTAATCATTACCTAAATAAACGCTTTGCCAGATACATATTTTCATTTTCCTTTCATGCTTATCGTTTAATTTTGATACCAGTTTGAAAAAAAAGTGCGCACACTTGCCCCACATGATTCTAAGAAGCTGGGAATACTGTAGGTTTATCATTGTCTTAGCACCCATAGTACAAGCCTAGAGCTTAGTTTCGGACTAGGTTAATGTGAGATTGTTCCATACTTATTTTAACTTGTATTATTATTCGAGGATATGCTCAGCAGGAGATGTCCAGTAAGATCACCTGGTAGGATCCCCCACGTACAAAATTAATAGGTAGGGGATACTAAGCGGGTGATCGACGGGCGAGTAAGTATGCCGTACTTTCACGACATTTGGGAATGTTCACGAAAAAGTGTTCCCAATTAAGGACTGAACTTTAACTTTGTCAGTTTTGTGACAAAAATTAGGTATACATCGACGGCTGCCAAAACTGACAAATTTAAAGTTCCTTAATTTAAGTCCTTAATTGGGTACACTTTTTCGTGAAAATGCCCAAGCACGGCGTACTTACTCGCCGTCGATCAGCCCTTTTATGAAGTGATATTACTGGACATTGCGGCTCAGCTTAAGGTAATAAACCGAATCTTTTATCGTAAAACAGTATGATTATTAGCTTCATTTAATAAAACCGCATTACAATACAATTCTAAAAATATACTCTATTATTAACCATTCCGATAGTAGAATAGATATTTTGCATAAGCTATATACTAAATAGCGAATAAAACCATAATGTGACTTTACAAATACACATTACCGTGCGGCTTGCTCGTCGAACGTGTTACGATTTTGCCATTACAGACGTTTATCAGGTTTTATGGCGTGGTCAACCAAGGTTCCATGTGGCTGGCATAATAGCTAATAACTAACATAATATATTGTTGAGCGTAGCTATATTTAGAATTTAGAATTTATTAATTAGTAATGAGATGCCGATAAGAAATTGATAAGATCAAATATAGTGAAATCACAGTACAAAAGTTCAAATGATTATTAAGTAATTATTGTTTAAGTTAGTTTATCAGTTGATATTTTCTTTTCTGAAATCATGTTTATGCGTACAGTCAACAGCATAAATAAGTGATCATTTATGTACCTTGTCACTTTAACGTCGTTTGAAATGTCATACAAAATTGTGAAACGATTGAAAGCGACAAGGTACATAAATAATCACTTATTTATGCTGTTGACTGTACTAAGTATTAAAAATATGTAATGGTTTTGATTACGGCACCTTGTCCCACCGCTCCGACGAGAAAGCGATCAGCTATCGAGTTTTTTCTCTCTCCAACAAAAGAAATATATCCCTTGTCAATAAAAGAGATGCATTCTGCCCTCCTTAGAAAAAAGGGCGTATGTCTCATAGAACCGCGTATATAGAAGCGACCTTATTTATTAAGACGGAGGGTTAAATTTACTTTGACTATCAAATTGCGCATGCGTCCTTTTTATTTAGGAGGGCAGCATTACATATATTAATAGTTGATCGCTGCCTCTACTCGCTTCTCGCTCATCGTCGGCGGTGGGACGAGTGCCTAAGGAAGTAAATCTAAAAATATAAATCTAATCTGAGTTTGTAGTGGTCGAATGACTAGATCGCAAAATTACTTAAATGACCACATCGCTTGTAGTTGTAGACTACATCTCAAAGAGTCAGAGTCGACAAATGAGCAAATTGTTTTTTTTTTTATGTCTGTCTTAGCAAAGTTGACTGAGCCCCGCTGCGGGGCTCCATTTTCTGGGCGGTTTGCCCTTCGGGCATTTGAAGTACCTAACGAACCTAAGCTACCTAGTAATGCAAGCGAAGTTTTGCGCTACGGACATTTTATAATGAAGACTAAAATAGACGTGGTCGTTGTGCGGAGTCGGTAATTTTGCTTCTTAGCCCTTCTGAGTCCATCCGTTCTCTTGCGGCGCTTCTTCTCCGCAATGATGGTCTTCTCCGAAGCGCTAGTATATTCACTCCATACATATTACCGACAAGCCTTCACGTGGCTAATTAAAAATAAATATTTTGAATATAATTATAAGTAGCTTCCCCTCCCCCTTTTATGCCATGACATCAACATCATCAACATTATTCATTGGCAAGTTTTCACAAAACTTGGAACTTCATCTCCTTCTGATGCTGTAGAGGACCAGGTCAATTTCTGGTTTCACTATTCTACCCTCCTTAGAAAAAAGGGCGTATGTCTAATAGAGCCGCGTATGTAATTGTGACCTTACTTCTTAAGACAGGGGGTTTAATTTCCTTTGATCATCAAATTGCGCATGCGTCCTTTTTATTTAGAAGGGCAGTATTGTGCCACGCTGTAAATCCACTACGAGCGTCACGTCACGTCATGACGCGTCATCTGCAACACGACCTCTGCCGGACGTAACTTACTTTAAATTAATTAGTCAACATTTAAATAAAATTAGGCCGACTCAAGGTCGCAAAAGACTCATTTTTTTGCATTAATTACCCTAACATTCGCAATACTATAAAAAATTATGAAATATTAGGAAACGATGACTTCATAATTATAAATGTTTATTTAATGAGTATCTACTAATATTATTTCTTTGTTTTGTTTGTTGTTCGACTTCATGGTTCAACACGTCCACCGATAGATGTGAAATTTGGTACAGTCGAGTTCATAAATATCTGTACACTTCGGTACCGTGTCAATTTAATCACTATGACAATTCATTTAACCTCGTAAGGCCCACGTCAAATTTCGTTAGTTCGAAAAAGAAACTTATGTCAGTCAACTAAAGTCAAAAGTCACTTTGACAGATGTCCTAAATTTAGGACATCGGGCCTTACGAGGATATGGTAGTCTAAACATGACATTAAATGGACAAGGTACTAAAGTGTACACATATTTATGAACTCAGTACAGTTTTACAGCTACGTTTTATGTTTTACATGGTTTTATTAAGAAAAAGCGGATCGCTTACGAGTTTACCAGGCTCTATTCCAAACGGTAAAACCAAATTGCTTTTCACATGTTATCGTAAATTGTATTGTAAACGTTATGATATGATAAGCCTTATTTGGTTCTCTGCCTTTTGGCAGAAGCCAGAAATATGTTTGGCCGAATGCATCATTTCCCAACCGTTGCATTTGCCAACCCGCTTTTATTTCTGTAACTGTAAATATTTCAGGATTTTTATAAAAACTAACCTAAGCTAACCTTTACGGTTCTACACGATGGCACTGAAATAAATCCTGAAATATTTACAGTTACAGAAAAAAAGCGGGTTGGCAAATGAAACAGTTGGGAAACGATACATTCGACCAAATTTATTTCTGCCATAAGGCAGGATACCGTTTTATTTACTTGACAGTCATAGCGGCCGAGATTTTTTTAACAATTCGATATTCAGTAGAATATAGAGGGCTAGGTAGGTATTCGAATATCACCTTGTAAGGCCCACCTAAAATTTCGTTAGTTCGAAAAAGAATCTTGTGTCGGTCAACTATTTAAAGTCAAAAGTCACTGTGACAAATGTCCTAAATTCAGGACGTTGGGCCTAACGAGGTCAAAAAACTCACAAAAACAAGATTTTAGGGCGTGCATTCTCAAGGTAGCTTAACATTCCCTCGTATGACTTCGTTCGACCGTTTGACAATAAGATGATTTTAAGAAGATCTTCTTTTGTTGCCTCTTCATTTACTGAAGGTTACCAGTCAGCTCTTTAAATCTGGTCTAAAACAATTGTTCAGCTATTTTGAGGCCAGTCCACGTCTTGATGTTCCGGAGCCATGACATCTTGCGCCTTCCTCTTCGCTTCCCGGCTATCATCCCCATCATGATGGTTTGTAGGAACTCGTATTGTTGGTTTCTAAGTATGCCCAGCCCAAGTAAGCTACTTTTCTTCTTTTTACCGTACGGACTACCTTGACACTTTTCCCATCCTCCGAAGAATTAGTGATATGGTCTTTCCAGCTTA
This sequence comes from Acleris literana, assembly GCA_946894065.1. Classification (NCBI taxonomy): domain Eukaryota; kingdom Metazoa; phylum Arthropoda; class Insecta; order Lepidoptera; family Tortricidae; genus Acleris; species Acleris literana. The sequence continues at coordinate 15,551,024 of OX335684.1, read as the reverse complement.
TGCGCAACATTCTGCGGTTGCGCCACATCTCAAAATCTTCTGCTTTTTCTCCTCAGGGCCGATTATGTCGCTCTTATCACGGTGGATAAAGCATCAGTCACTCTCGCACTTAGTTACTGGTCAGAAAGTGACAGATGTATTGGCCACGTCTATCCACATCGACAAACCCAACCATAATAGGTCCGCAGTTCTTCGTATCCATACAAGACAAAAGGCCAAATTTAACACTGTAAGAGTCTGGTTCTTACTTTGATGGAGAGCTGTCGACAGCGCAGAACTTTCTTCATGGTGGTAAAAGAAGCACGAGCAACTTCTATACGCGTTTTATATAACTTCAGTATCGCTTTATATACGTTTATGTATTGCCGTTTGGAAAATGTTGACAAGTATAGATATCTTGGTTCCTGGCTGACTTTGACATGGGAGAGCGATACGAAGTTATATAGAACGCGTATGGAAGTTGCTCGTGCTTCTTTTACCACCATGAAGAAAGTTCTGCGCTGTCGACAGCTCTCCATCAAAGTAAGAACCAGACTCTTACAGTGTTACATTCATATTATGAATTACTAGTGCTATTGCAACACCATGTTCTGTGCTACTTTTATTTCGCTCCTCTTCAAGTAGGAGTCGTTATGTCAGTTCATCTAACGTTTGTTTCTCACTTGGAGCAGATTCCCATGCAGACCAGAAATATTTGTATACCTTATCGCCTCTCTCCCAATGGGGTAGGTAGAGACTCCGGAACGCCAAGTGCACCGGTTTAAACATAAAACTTTCGCTTCCTTCTCCTTTCCTTTTGCCAAACGGCAATTCTCCACAAAATTGGAGGTCTGATTGGCACTGCCCGAAACAAACATACGTTTGGTCTTGGCTACTTTAAATTTTAGTCTCACACTGCTAATAAAACGCGATTCTTTCTAGAGTGATTTGTAGATTTCCCTCAGTGTTAGCTATCAGAGGGCTCAGACAAGATGCACTACGCTAACTAACGTTTCTATTCGATCGTTTTTAAACCAATCGCGACACTGGTAGACCACGTGACTTTTCGTATCACGTCATCTTCCAGTGACGCGATTGGTTTAAAAACGAATCGAATAGAAACGTTAGTTAGCGTAGTGCATCTTGTCTGAGCCCTCTGAACTGTTTAATCGTCATATCGTAAGTTATTAATCATCTCGCCAGTGATTGAAACACAAGCTGACACATCCTACACAGCATCAGTGCTAAATAATATAAAACAAAGTCGCTTCCCGCTGTCTGTCTGTCCCTATGTATGCTTTAATCTTTGAAACTACGCAACGGATTTTGATGCGGTTTTTTTAAATAGATAGAGTAATTCAAGAGGAGTTTTTTCATGTATAATAAGTTTTGGATTAAGTACGGGTATTACAGAAAACTCGCATAAACCGAAGCAAAGCGAGGGCGGGTCACTAGTTTTTTATAATCGCTTAAGAGTAAACATTGAACAGTTTAAGATAATAACCTCAAGAAATAGTGGTTAATAACTTCTACGCGGACGGAGTCGCGGACAAACGCTAGTTAAAACTAATTACTACTTTGTGTAGGAAGTTTTACAACTTACATGCTCGTAAATGTTATCTAGAAGAGGATGCAAGCATTTTTTGTAATTGTTTATAATATCAAGGCATACGGTAGTGCATACTGTACATAGGCCAAGTTTTAGAATACTGTCTCGCGTGTTGCAGGCTGAAAGGCTGATAGCCTAAACACAATTGAAATTGTAATAGAACGCGACGCTAAATGACGTGTCGATATTGTCAACGTGATACCCGATGTGCACTGTACAGTCAACAGCATAAATAAGTGATCATTTATGTACCTTGTCGCTTTCAATCGTTTCACAATTTTGTATGACATTTTAAACACGATGTTAAAGTGACAAGGTAATTACCAACAGGGTAAATTAAAACCAAGCCTTTTGCGTGGTATCATTATCGTATTGTCAACGTTACGATAGCTCTTATATTTATTTATTTGACAGAAATAGCGGCCGAGTTAATATCTAGTAAATTATTGCCAAGGCGCGGAAAGTAAGGGATTTCCTGACGAGGTAAAATACGAGGCAGGAAATCCTCGATTCCGCTGAGGCATATATAATGCTTTTCTTAAACAATGCGAGGAAATGACACAAATACATGATTATAAGTATTTTTAAAAATCTTTGACAAATTCGGAGAGAATGTTTGTTTGAAAACTGCGAGTATTAGTTAAGATAAGTATTTTCACGCACAACGCGCCGCCGCCGACACCGCAGGCGCCCGCCGCCGCCCCACACTGCACCCACCCACAAGTTGGGTTTACGGGATTTTTTTTAAGGTCCTTTCCATTTTATATGCAACAGAGAGCACTTTTAGAAAACAATATGGATATGGCCGGAAATTCTTTTCATACATTTATTTTACGTTTAGTCAGGTCGCGGGTCATTACGCCACGTCAGAGGATAATGAAGTTGCTTTCATACAAAATGTGGTACAGTTGCTCTCTCCTGAACCTAGTCCAATTTTCACAACTTTTGAAATACAATTGAAAAAAAAATGCAACTTGACATTGCTCTTTTTAGTTTAGTACGTTTAATGTAAAAAAAAAAATACGGGTGATAATAACAGCGTTGCATGGCGTTTCTCACATGCCGCCCTTCATCAACAACTGGAAATAACTTGCTTTTTTGCCCGTTTCAAACATAAAGAGACCTCATTTGCGAACTTGGCTAGTCGCACTACCGAGTGTATTATTAATACTGGATCTCGCACTCTAGTGTGTAATAGAGTAGTGCCGTGCCCCCAAAGCTAAAATAAAGATCCGCAAACCAGTTGATCGGCCTCCGAACAAGCCAAACGGCTTCGCTGGCAAATTCAAGCGTTCAGTGCCCAAAACTGGATACCGGCTACATTTCGTATGGAGATCGGGGCTGGCTCACGCCTGCACCGAAGGACTGCCCATGACAGTATAACAGCATATTCTGTGAGTCGTAAATGTATGGAAACGTCGATTACGGGCACTTAAAACAACTCTAGCTTGTTTGTGCAATTTAGCATATGTTTTGTTTAATAACAAGAGTCGTGTCGAGTCAGATGTTTTGGTATTGGCTTTAGTGACACGAGCCATAACAAATGTACCATTGTGCGGAATAGAATTGAAAACTCGAATAATACCTAAGTAAGTGCGCCAAGCCATATCGATTATCGATTGAATAATAGAGAATGTTCGATTAACTTCGATTTGGATACGTCATGATTACAAATGTTATAATCCGGGCCTATTCTAGGCGGTAAAAACCATATCGTGTTTGACCAGAGGGCCCTGCCAAGATGCTTTACGCTAACTAGCGTTTCAATCGCGTCACTTGTAGATGACGTGATACGAAAAGTCACGTGATTTACCAGTGATGCGATTGGTTTAAAAACGAAACGAATAGAAATGTTAGTTAGCGCAATTCATTTTGGCAGGGCCCTCTGTTATGGTACTGTTTTTAATCAAATGTGTTTTTTTTACATTATATACATTATATAGACGACAATATTAAAAAAACCGGCCAAGTGCGAGTCGGACTCGCGCACGTAGGGTTCCGTACAACTATACATCTAAATAAATGTTTTTCTTTATTCTTTATTATATTGGAGTTGATTGAATGAAAGGTAAAATGCGGTTTACGATTTATAACGTATTAAAAAAAAACTAATTATTAGATCTCGTTCAAACCAATTTTCGGTGGAAGTTTGCATGGTAATGTACATCATATATTATTTTTACATTTATCATTCCCTTATTTTAGAAGTTACGGGGGGGGGGACACACATTTTTCCACTTTGGAAGCGTCTCTCGCGCAAACTATTCAGTTTAGAAAAAAATTATAATAGAAACCTCAATATCATTTTTGAATACCTATCCATAGATACCCCACACGTATGAGTTTGATGAAAAAAAAATTTTTGAGTTTCAGTTCTAAGTATGGGGAACCCCAAAAATTTATTGTTTTTTTTCTATTTTTGTATGAAAATCTTAATGCGGTTCACCGAATACATCTACTTACCAAGTTTCCACAGTATAGCTCTTATAGTTACGGAATAAAGTGGCTGTGACATACGGACGGACAGACGGACAGACATGACGAATCTATAAGGGTTCCGTTTTTTGCCATTTGGCTACGGAACCCTAAAAATCAGTCGAGTTTTTAAACTTGCTTTTTATTAGACTTGTCAGATCTAGCTTTCAGGTTTTAGCTTAGTTTTACTTTTGGTTTTAAATAAATAAATAACCTATTAAAGATCAAACAAATATAAGAGAAATCTAAGTTCTAGCTATAGCTTAAAAAAAACCTGATTGCATGTTTTGAATTTTAAATGTGGTTGGCTATGCTCGTGCATGGTTAAATTAAAATAAATAACCATGTAAAATTGAATACGCTATTTTGGCGAATTCGCGATGCTAAAGGTGCCGTCGAGGCGAGGCTATAACATGTGGTATGAAAGTTTTAATTTGTTTTAACCATTTCCACCGAAAATGTTTGAATACAAATTTAAATTCTCGTCTCGCTATGCCTGGAATAGCACCTTAAGACGAGTCTAACGGGATGCCTCACCGGTAAAAATCAGTCTTTACGATGGAAACAAAGAATCATACATACATACCTACATTCAGGTCAAAAACAATACTCTCCATACAAAAAAATATCTCCATAAAGTCAAGAGATTACGAACGCATGACTATTTTTTTGTTAGTTCTTTGTGTGCTCCGATATTTTTGTTACGGTGAATGAATACATTGATATAACATTTCGCGTTAGGCTAGTTGGTATATGTTAGTGACCCTGGCTACGAAGCTAGCGGTCCCCGGTTCGATTCCCAGTATGGGCAAATATTTGTGTTGAGCGCGGGTGTTTCCTGAGTCTTGGGTGTTTTCTATGTATTTAAATATTTATTTATCTATATGAAGTATGTTTATCATTGTATAGTTCCCATAGTATATTCGAGTACTTTAGTACCTTGTCTATTTAATGTCATGTTTAGACTGCGATATAAGAATCGGCACAGCGATTGAAGTGACAAGGTACTAAAGTGTACACATATTTATGAACTCGACTGTACAAGCGTAGAGCTTCGTTTCGGAGTAAGTCAATTTGTGTGAGATTGTCCCCTGATATATTTATTTATAAAATACATTCATAATCTCACGCCTTCGTTCCCAGAGTGGGGTAGGCAGAGCTACAGAATTACAAACATCTCTAAAAACTTGTTGATAATTCTATAACCACAATTTGCACAATTAGGCTAAGATGTTTACCAGCGTATTAGTGACAGGTTGCAAGCCCATCGCCTAACAGTACTACAAGCCTTTATTCCCTTAGTCGTCTCTTACGACATCCACGGGAAGACATGGAGTGGCACTATTCTAACTCGGCAACCACACGAGGCAAAAAAAATAATAGTGGTTAGTTTTTTGCTAATCGTTTGACCTTTCTGCTGGCTATTTCTTTTCCGCACTCAACTCGTTATGCATATTAATATAGATGTTTTATGCGGGTTTTATTAGTGAGTTTTATTTTATGCTAATCGGAAATTAAATTATAAAAGATGAAAAACCAAAACCAATCACGGCGACCTTTCTTACTGAGCTCATATATGTATTTTAAACTACCCAACACATTTTCATGAATCCTTAGCTATCACCACCAGTGGCCTGTTTTATAAAGCTACTAATTACAATTTACAGGTTACAAGTTTCTATTTGACACAACCTCGACCAATGACGACCAGGCATTTGAGCAGTGTTGCCAGTGTAGACCTGTAAAATTGTTACTTGTAGCTTTATAAAACGTGCCCCAGGTAGGATGGTGGCTCTTTTAAAAAAAACTGTTTTGAATCGGTCCATCAGGTTAAGAGCTACGATGCCACAGACGTCACACAGATAAACAGACACGCAGACACACGTTAAATATATAACACCCCTCTTTTGGGATCGGGGGGTATTATTGCAAGCGCGTATTGTATTTTTTAATACAATTGCTCAAAAAGTGTTACTTGTTGTAGATTTTTTGAACTAGGTAAGTTCTTTTTACTTTTTGTAGCTGCATATTGTGCGGAAAGTTGGATCTTTCGCACTAGTGTTTTTTACTTTTTTTTATTTATTTACTGTTATTCTAAGCCATTCAACCATAGAGTTTGCATGTTCAACCACTTTGAGTAAAATTGTCTCTTGTTTTACATTTTTTTATGTTTATTTTTTTCGTAAGTGTATTAAAAAAACACGTGCGGAACTGACATTTTCAGACACCTCGGTACTCGTGTAAACATTACATACTTTCCACACTTGCATTAAAATGTACTATTATGTAATAGTAGGTACGGGTACTCGGAATTCTATCGTACGATTTTAAACAACACAGAATGTTTAAATTTAAATTTTATTCATAACAAAATATGTAGGTATTCATAACTTATGAATGTAGGTTAGAAGAGAAAGATGTGGTAGCAACTAGAATCCTAAAAATGTGTCTATATGACTATCATACTACCTACATATTCAAGTTGGAGCCTGCCATTTGCCAAAAATTTGTTTGCCTAATGTACCGTTTCCCATCTTTTTCATTTGCCGACCCAATTTTATATAAATTGTTCAGGATTTACTTATTTCAGAGGGCCCTGCAAAGATGCATTGCGCTAACTAACGTTTCTATTCGATTCGTTCTTAAACCAATCGCGTCACTGGTAGACCACGTGACTTTTCGTATCACGTCATCTCCCAGTGACGCGATTGGTTTAAAAACGAATCGAATAGAAACGTTAGTTAGCGCAATGCATCTTTGCAGGGCCCTCAGTACCTACCATAATTATCGTGTAGAACTCTATAGGTTAGGTTAGTTTTATAAAATCCTGAAATATTTACGGTTACAGAAAACAAATTTAATTTTCAAGTCTTTAAACCCATTCTAAGTATTATGATTATTATGATTATTACACGGTACACCTCCATTGTCCGTCCGTCTGTCTGTCGCTCTGTCAGCGGGCTGCAAAACATGAATCTTAGTAGGTAGAGAGTTGAAATTTTCACAGAGTATGTATTTCTATTTCCGCTATAACAAGAAATTATAAAAATCAAGTAAAAATTAAAGGTAATTAATTAAATACAAAAATGGTACGGAACCCTTTGTGTGTAGGTCCAACTCACACTTGGCCACTTTTTAAATTAATCAACGGCATTAATCCATTTTGCATTGCAATGACTTTATTTTTTCTTATCTTCGAAATATTTCGTAAGATACTACCCGTTGATGTCTTTTGTATCACAAAAATGTGTAAAGTTAAAGACATGAATGAAAATGTCGAATAACATACATTTACTACTAACAATTACATTTGGGTTCGACCCACACAGCCCATATATTTAACTGATCCCAAATTACCACTGGACAACCAAAAACCCTTTTTTTTTCTGAACTTTGTCAGGAATCTCATACCCTTATACATTTGCATTCTCAACATTACAGTCTCAAGACTGCAATTATAACCACCATATTAATAAACTGATCTCAACTGCAATGCTCGTCTCAAGATGCGTCAAAAATGTCAGTTGTCTATGATTTGACAATTACTTTGACGTATCTTGTAACGGGCATCTCAGCCACGATAAGGTTATTAACAGAGATCGGAATAGGTAGAGCTAATTTGCCTAAACTTGATGCATGTTCATTCAATAATGTATTCCCATCTCTCTCACGCATGAATGAATATGCGTCAAGTTTAGGCAAATTAGCTCTACCTATTCCGATCTCTGGTTATTAATACTAAAGATGAAATGCCTCTATTCTAATTTCACTGATTGTCTTATGCTTACATCGAAACAATGCGAACATTGTTGCTTGGTGGCAGGTTAAATAAGATGGTGGTAACGATCCGGACAGACCTTACACAAGGTCCTAACACCTCTCCACTAGACAAGATGCTTATCGCTAACGTAAACGACTATCGAAAACTTACTGTGTATGGAATTGACGTAAGCGCTCGACACGACCTTTGACGTAAGCTTTTACATTCATGTTTCTATACATTTTCGATAACGATAACGTCTTATATGTATGTTGTCAAGGGCCACTGAACAGGGCCTATTCTAGGCGGTAAAAAGCATAATTGTTCTTGATTTGTTATCGTATAACGTTTTGATAGCTCTTGTTTACTTGACAGTAATGGCGGCCGAGTGGAATACAATACCAGTATTATGACACGTCTAAGACAATAATGATTTATACTGCCTAGAATAGAGGCCCTGGGGTGTTACTCTCTTAAACACGCGAAAGCGCAGCGGCAAGTTTAAGTAGTCCCGTCCGAGCGAATAAAACACATTTTAGCGCGTGCATTCTCAATTAGGCAGCTTTATACGTTCAAGACGCCAAGCTGCCAAATTGAATATACGCCATATACACGCGCTAAAATGTGTTTTGTTCGCTCTGACGGGACTACTTAAACTGCCGCTTGGACAATCACTCGTTCGTCCGCCCGTCCATCGTTGTTGAGGGAATCTCACCCCTGGGCCTCCATTTCCATTCCATTACACTGGGGTGTGATTCTCTTAAGCGCATCGCTCGTTCACTTGGCGCAGCTTGACGCAGGCGCAGTTGGATATCATTTTCGCAAAACATGATATTCTCAAAATATCATACAAGCAAACATCTTATTTGCAAAACGACATTCGCAAATCATCATAGTAGCAAAACATCATTATTAGTAAGACATGAATAAGAAAGTGTCGACGGAGCTCCACTACCGCGGAGCTCCTATTTCTGGGTGGTTTTGCCCTCCGGGCCTACTGTAAATCTAACATAACCTAAACCTACCTACAATTCTATGACCTAACCCGACTATTCGTCAATATCATGTTTTGCGAATATCGTGTTTTGCTAGTATGATGATAAGCGTATATAATGTTTTGCTATTAAGTTGTTATGCGTGTATGATGTTTTGTTAGTAGGATGTTTTGCGAATGTGATATTCTGTGTAGTAACGGGGGATTAAGTAGCCCCGTCAGAGAGTACAAAACACATTTTAGCGCGTGCGTTCTCAATTAGGCCGCTGGTAACCTTTGCCTTTGACATGTGATCATATTGTCATCGCTACGATAGCTCTCATGGCGTCCGAGTTAAAAACAATACGACAACACGTCAAAGGCAATATGGTTTTATCGAGTAGAATAGAGCCTTAGAACAGTTCGCATCTTTAGAATTATAGTGACCTTATTCACAAATGTCGGATTTCGAGTTAGGTCTCTATAGTAATAAATATATGTCTCAAAGTCGATAGCTGAAATGTTGAATTAGGTCACTATAATTCTAAAGGTGCGAGTTGTCAAACATAACAAGTATAATAATTGCTCGGCAGAGCGCGGAAACTTGTCGTGCTCGGTTCGGCACGGTCGGATGATCCACATAATGTTATGTCACTGCGAGGTGCAGTCAAGGTAAGATCTAGTGTCACCTAGATGACCGTGCCTAACACGTGCCTAGGGCGAGTTTGATCAGAAGTTAACTGAACTAATGAAAAACAAAAATCGAATGGAAAATGTGACACATTTGGTTCAGATTTAACAAATGGTTACGATTTCAACCAACGGGCCCTAATGGTTTGTTGTTTGATCAGTAGTTAAACTAACTAATAGTCAAAAACAGTAACTAATGTTTAAACTTTTCGTTAAAACTCGATACTAATGGTTAAAATCTCAAGGAAATGTGTCAAATTTTCGATTCCTTTTTCGAATTTTAACAATTAGTTGAGTTAACTAATGATCAAACAAAACAACGAGCCCTGAGTAAGCAAGCGAATATATTTAGTTAATATGAGTGACAACGACCACAACATCTAAGCAAAATTATCACAACTGTAAAGATTCCAGGGGCCCTAATATAGCTGCTTTTATCACGTGACAAAGTATGGATAAGGCATCCGTCACCTTCTGACACGTAAATAAGTACGAGAGTGACGGATGCTTTATCCACATTTGACACGCGACATAGACGCAGCCATACTAGGCCCGCCGCTCTCGATAACTCGATAAATGGGTTCAAATACGCACGTTAAATCCAACAGTTACACTAAATTACGAAAAAAGCGATTTGAATAGTGACATTATTGCGGTTAAAAAAAAATTAACTTTTGAATGAATTCCTTTTTAACATAGTGTAACTATGGATTTAACATGCGTAGGCCAATCATATCTTACAAGTACAAGCTCAAAATAACGCAAAACGCGATGTAAAGCTTAATTATTGGTATGTTATTTGGACTCCTTAGGGGAGAGTGAAACTACATTTTGTAGAAAAAAAGCATTATAAAAGTATAGTCGAGTTCATAGTACCTTGTCACTTAATCGCTGTGACAATTCATATATGGCATTTTAAAACTTTAAACATGACATTCAATAGACAAGGTACTAAAGTGTACACATATTTATGAGCGGGACTGTACGTGATAAAATGCATTCATCATCATAAATAAGACTGTAAATCAATCAATCAATCAATCAATCATTTATTTTACATAAAACATGGTATATACATACAGGTCTTAGGTTAGTAGTTAGGTATCACATGTTTGGCCGCCAGGGCAGCACGTAAAGTTTTAAAACAATTTCAAATAAAGTGTACAGGATAAATAATAATTAAAAAACAAAGTGTGTAACAGCATGTCAATCTAAGTCTAAATATATATAGAGGGGAGCTTCGAAGACATTTCTATATACACTACATTTTTATAACCAAAGTTCACCTACCTACATAATTTAGTTTTTGTCTCCGTCGTTTAGATACTCATCCACCGAATAAAAGCATTTTTGTATAAGCCAGATTTTGAGGTCTCGTTTGAATTTATTTAGAGGCAGTTTTTTTTGTGTCTCAGGTAACTTGTTGTATACAGTTATGGCCATACAGTATGTGCTCTTACCATATAACCTAGTACGTTTGGTGGGTATTACTAGACGGTTCGGATACCTAGTGCGATGCTAACAAGTATCTCCACAAGTTGTGAAGTAGTCTGGATGACATTTCACGAACAGTAACAATTCAAACAAATACATGGATGGAGCAGTAAGCAATCGCAATTCCTTAAATAACGGACGACATGAACTCATTACATTTACGTCGCATATTGCTCTGATGCACTGCTTTTGCGATATTAGAACTCGTTTCACATATTGCGAGTTTCCCCATAGAAAAGAACTACAACCTTTTTTCCACCTTTTTTTTACGACATAGACATTAAATATGTAGTAGTTGGTAATACTGTTATATCACGTCAGCTGACATTGTCTTCAAGTGTCAAAAATGATAGTACTTACCGGTATACTTGAGTAGATTTTTATATTATTCTTTGTTTAGTTTACAACGTATAAGTTTTAATCATGCAGTATATGAAATCTGTGAATGTGAATGACAGGAATGCTACAGTATTTATTATCGGTAAGCGTCAATATACCGAAATATAATTCAGTGTTCTCTTAGTATTTTCTGCCGCCTCTAGTGTTGTTTTCTGACTTAAAAAGCTGAGCTCCAGTACGATCTCATCGATGTACTAGTCTATATTGACGTTGCGAACTCGCAAAGATGACCAACTCGTCCTTCGACGATTTTTTATGGGTTGCGGTAGAAATAAATAAGTAAATAAATATCACATAACGTAACGTACTTACGCACTGTGCTGTTTTCCCCACTGAAAATTTACGTGAAACGTTTCTATTCACACTGCGGCGCCGCTGCCAGTGTGAACAGAAACAAAGTTTTACATAACTTTTAATTTCGGTGGCCGCAAAGCGGGGAACCGCACAGTGAGTAAGTAGTGCGTAAGTTTGCCCTTCCGGTCTGGCGATGGCGGGAGCGATGAGCGGCAGCGACGAAATGTGTAGACGCGTATTAAGCTTGCCACGAGTTGCAGCGGTTAAAAAGGGATTCCAATCTGAAATGGAAACGTACATGCGCGTTCAAGACGTGTTGGGTGAAAGTCAGTAAAAAACTTATGTGTTCCCATTATCTGGATGTATGCACCTCTTAAATTTAATTTTAAAACCCATTTGTGAGGAGTACTAAATCATGCATTCTTACAATGATCAATAAATTAAGCTGTGTTATTTTTCTACACACGCAATTTGTTTCGTTGGGTTTTTTTCCTGTTTTGAAGACTTTGCAGCGAGGCAGTTTGCCAACTTTCGTTGGGTTGCTTCATCGGTGTATTAAATTATAAGATGAAACTGGTAAAACTGGGGGGCACTCGCAAAAAGTGTCTGATTTCGGAATATTTACGACTTGTTTGGCAGATTTTTTGTCTTTATTGTTACGTGATTCCACGAAACAAGTAACTTGTATAATGTTTAAGTTTTTGTGTTTTTGTTCAACTCCAAAAAGACGCCTGCGCTGCAAAAAAACATAATCCTTAGAGTTTTTTAACGAATGACTGAGGAATGATTAATGAAGACTTTTTGCGTTATATCCAACTACGGATCTTAAGGTTCGAGATGTAATTATATTATTTGTTCATGTTTAAACTGCTACACGAATCTTTAAACGGGTTAAAGTAACAAGGCACAGTCACCAGCAATAATAATAATATATTATCCAACAGTGGGCGCAAAAATATCTGACAAGCTCTTATACCTCTGGTAATAAAGAGGTGTCCGATATTTTTGTGCCCATTGTTGGATATTAAATTATTGCTAGTGACTGTACTAAAGTGAGTTATGTCTATATTTATGACTAGCGGTTGCTTGCGACTCTGTCCGCGTAAAAGTCGTTTATTGCGAGTAAATAGTACGCTACATACAAATACATCAAAAGCAGACAGAAAAACAGACAGAGTTGCTTACGCATTTCTTATATTAGTTTATAATTAATGGACGGTAAACCTACAAGCAGATACTATGAGCAATCAATCGTAATTATGATTGGTCGTATAGAATTGTATTTATCTACATCCATATCATAACTTTCCTACAATATGTTCAGAAGCGGTAAGCAAATCGCCTATATTTCGCCTGTATCTGTGGTAGCATCATAATGTTTACATTAAAGTGTAGTGCATCGTAATGTTAACATTAAAGTGTCGGTACCTAAACATTAAAGTATCGGTAATACTGTACCACTAACTTGAAAATGCAAGCCGCATCTGTACCTACATTGTAAATAAAGTTTTTTTTTTTTTTTTTAAGCTCTGGTACTACAAACAAGTTAACAGTAACACTAACTTAATAAAAATACAGGCCATATCTGAACATATTATAGAAAACTTATGATATGCATGTAGATAAAGTTATGTATGCGGCTATACATAATTAGGCATTGAAACACTCCTGTGATCTTATTATGAAACTCGCCTTCGGCTCGTTTCATAAAACCACACTCGTCCTTTAATGCCTCTTATTATGCACCAGCCACATAAACTACTATTATCTGATTTTTCAGTGAACTCCTCGATGGGTACTGAAATTAACTAAGAAAGTAAGATAAAAACGAACTTACCCGATAAAATACTATTGGTGTTTATTTACTTATTACTACATCTGTGCCACAGTAAGCTAGTTACAAAGAGTTATTAAGGAAACATTTAAAAATACGTCGGTAATGAGATGATAGGGGTCTTATCACTATCCCCCATTCATACATCCTTGATTCAATGACACCAATTTCATAGAATAACAGAATATATCAGGCATATTAGGAGTTCAAATTGTGTCGTAGATGCAACCCTAACTAAATTTATATTTAGAACATCCTGAAAACATCAAAATTTTACCTGGAGTTAGTTTTCGCTTAATATAAAACAAAAAAATACACACGAATTTTATTGAAAACTTTTTATAAAGAAAATCAGGCGTCAGGGATTTTTTTTATAGACAAAAGGGATATTAATGTATGCATTAAGATGCCTCTTTCCAAGGCGAGCTGATAACGTAGAATTTTTAACAGTTTTTCTTGATTAAAATGAAATTGAGTGAAATTTTCAAATCTATTAACTCTGCACACCTTCACGCTATACAATTAAAGTACATTCAACAGCATAAATAAGTGATCATTTATGTACCTTGTCACTTTAACGTCGTGTTTGAAATGTCATACAAAATTGTGAAACGATTGAAAGCGACAAGGTACATAAATGATCACTTATTTATGCTGTTGACTGTACGTTAAATGTCTGAAATTTGTAAAAAAGGGCGTTGTCACTAAAAAGTGTACCCAATTAAGTACTGAAATTAAGGAACATTAACTTTGTCAGTTTTGTGACGAAAATTGGCCATACATTTTGGCCGTCAATTAGGGAATGCAAATAACCGGTTTTAACCGATTTTAACCGGTTATTTTCATACAAATACGGTTAATAACCGGTTAATTTGCATTCCCTACCGTCAATGTATAGCTAATTTTCGTCACAAAACTGACGAAGTTAATGTTCCTTAATTTCAGTCCTTAATTGGGTACACTATTTAGTAAAAACGCCCAAAAACTCGAATTACGATAAAATATTGTATTACTCACACCATGCATAATATTAAGTAATAAATTATATTTGAGAATTTTCCTGAAATTCACGTCTGATCACGACTGTCCTGTCGTTCAGTTTTTGTAAAACGGCTTTGGACCTCTTCAACGTAGTGACAATAAAATTGTAACAATAGAGTTGAAAACGTTAATGATGGCGATGACAATGATGATATTGATGATGATGGTGATGATGTAGATGATGATGATTTTATTGGTTTCAGGCGTGGTGCCGGCGCGGTTCAATGTGTGGATGATGTTGTTCACGTCGTGCTGGGTTGTCTACATGCTTCGAGTCAACATGAGTCTCAACATCATCGCTATGGTGCCGCAACCGCCCAGCAACTCCACGTAATTATAGCCATACTTGAATAAATGCAACACACACTGGTCACTGGTGGTGTGTGTTGCCAGTGATGACTTACGGATCTGAGACGTGGGCGCTAACAATGGGCCTTATAAGGAAAGTCACTCAGAGGGCTATGGAGAGGGCTATGCTCGGGGTTTCTCTGCGTGATAGAATCAGAAATGATGATATCCGCAGTAGAACTAAGGTTGCCGACATAGCCCGAAGAATAGCCAAACTTAAGTGGCAGTGGGCGGGGCACATTGCTCGCAGCACTGATGGCCGATGGGGTCAGAAGGTTCTTGAGTGGCGTCCGCGGACCGGGAGACGAGCTGTAGGTAGGCCTCCAACAAGATGGAGTGACGACCTTGTAAAGATCGCGGGAACGCGGTGGATGCGAAAAGCACAAGACCGGTCTGAGTGGAGAGCCTTGGGGGAGGCCTATGTCCAGCAGTGGACGTCTTTCGGCTGACATGATGATGATGATGATGATGATTGAATAAATGGTTAAAACTCACGATTAAAAGCAGAAACGATCCGATATGTTTCGGTCTCATTCAATTACAATTTTGTGGCTCTAGTGAGTGATACAAGTCGATTTAGCTCTTAATAAGAAAGGGTAAACGTCATGTACAGAGTATACTAGACTTGTATCGTTTTTCACCTAAACCTCGGGAGACTTGTATCCTTTTTCAATAGGGTCACAGAATTGAGACTAAAGAGAGATGTGGAGTCGGTATTAATACTTTAGTCTTGCTTCACACTCATACTCAATTATTTGTGGCATTCTAAAATATATTTATATCATGAATAAAGAAACTAGTAATAGTTTCTTTGTGTATTAATTGCTTGGTATGCTTTAACATAATCTGATGAAAGGCATATCCCATAGCTACATGCTTTTTGGATATTGGAACTAAGATACCTACTTATAAAAAAAACTAGGTATGTGTTAGAATTGTTTTTATACACATGGTTATGGTTATCGGTTATGAGCATACCTGGGATAACTCGGGGCATCTATACGAAAGTGATGTAGCAAAATATTTTATCGACAAAAAATATATCGATGTTACTGCCAACATCTAAAAGTTATTCGTCATAAATAAATATTACTCATTTTCTCCTCATTTTTAAATAAAAAAATAAACAAATTAAAACGTGTATTTATAAGTTTATTTTACAATAGTTTTCATAATATACAATCAATTATTTTCCATATTCGTGGGTATTAATGATTGCCGTCTAGATAAAAATATCCACTTTAAACTGCTAAACGTTCTGTCAACGTCCACAGTGGTCAACGGGGCATTCTTATAATATTTATAATGACTCAAAGCCAATTTCTCATTTATGTTGGTTATTGAAATTTCCTCACCTTTTATAAGACTGTTTACTTTTTTCATGGTGGTTTTCATATTACCTCTTATGTTATTCTTACTCTAAGAAATGAATGGTACTGACAGTAAATTGTCATTTTGATTGAAAAGACAACACGCATACTTTTAAAGCTTAAGACGACGCGCTGGCCTAGTTGGTAGTGACCCTGCCTACGAAGCTAGCGGTCCTGGGTTCAAATCCCGGTAAGGGCAGATATTTGTGTGATGAGCGCGAATATTTGTTCCTGAGCCATGGATGTTTTCTATGTATTTAAGTATACATTTCTATATAAGTATTTATATCGTTGTCTAGTACCCATAGTACAAGCCTAGAGCTTAGTTTCGGACTAGGTCAATTTGTGTGACATTGTCCCCCGATATTTATTTATTATTATTATTATTTTATTATCTTAAGAGGCTCGATATCAGATATGACATCGAACCTCTTTATAGTAATCGAGAAAGTTCAATGTGCACATGTATTAATTTAATTATATCGACATCTTTTTTATCGATATCAAATCCGTAGAACTTGCCCCGAGTTATCCCAGGAATGGTTATGAGTATGAAAGTAGGAGTTACCATTAGATCAGGGGATTTTATCTAGATAAAGATACAGAGACATTTATTCGCAATAATACAAAATCAATTAAATAGTTATCATTTTCACTTTATTTTCACGCCGTTTTCAGATCCGCGTCACAGTGTAACGCCAATGACGCAAAACTAAGGAATGGAACGCTACAGCACAAAGATATCTCGGACGTCAGACCAGCGCTGAGAACGGTAAGGTCCTATCTGTACCCTTACCATGAGTCACAATAGGCTATTTGACAACATAGAAAATATACTACAAAATGTGGTCATCCTATCAGATAATAGCGTAAAAAAACATATTTCACTTTATTTTAAACTAAATTATGCATATTTTTTTGGAAATTACACGAAAAAAATTGTAATATTTTTTGAAATGTTATCTGTGGCAGAAACGCTATGTGATTGGTTTGCAGCTGTGGTTACTTGCTGGTGACGTCACACACAAGTAACTACAGATCATAAGGGCCTATCTCTTCAAATGATTGTTTATTGTTTACTTGCGTGTGACGTCACACTTGTCATATGGCCAGCGCCATGACAGAAATAGCGTTTTTAGCGCGGTTTTGAAAATTTAAATTTTACCTTTGATTTTTAGTGAGAATACAGTAGAATCTCAAGGAAATATCGATGTAGTGTACTTGTTATTTAATAAAGAATCACTTAAAAAGGTTTTCTAAAATTAGTCAAATAGCCTATTACCATACTCGCTAGCGCGTACGGTAATTGTAACTCATGGTAAAGGTACTGGAATACAATGTTTGAATAACTAAATGAAAAGGAAGCTTTAAAAACCCACGACTGCATTTTTTATATCGTCGCCGATATACCTACCTATGTTAATAATAATAATTGACGTTTCGCCATTGTTTTTATTAACAATTTAGGTATCCCATGTCACTCGGGATGGTGAGAGGATTCTAACGATACAACACACATCAAATATCGGATAAATCAGCTCAAGGGTTTAGAAGTTATGGTGGAATAGAATCGTACATACATATATACATGAACCCAGAAAACATTTAACACTCCTTTTTTGGGCAGTCGTGTAAAAATTAAAACCCCACTGTCTGTCTAATATGACGCACCCTTGTTGTTTTAGAAGTTTCGCACCATTAATAATAAATAACCTATCCTCTACTTTACTAAATTAAAATATATTACCTTTCACATGTTATCTACATATTTGAATTGCATAAAAATATCGTTTGTTAGCTAAGTATCGACGCTTTTACGTGTTCAGGTGCCCCAGACAAGATGCACTTCGCTAACTAACGTTTCTATTCGATTCGTTTTTAAACCAATCGCGTCACTGGTAGACCACGTGACTTTTCGTATCACGTCATCTTCCAGTGACGCGATTGGTTTAAAAACGAATCGAATAGAAACGTTAGTTAGCGTAGTGCATCTTGTCTGAGCCCTCTGATTGTACGGTCACGAACGTTAATTTATGACCCATTTCAAAAAAATATGCTTGAAGTCGTCAATGTCATTAGAGATGCCAAGCCATTTGTAACTTATAGGAAACTGAACCTTATTGCTGTAGAATGACAGATTCACTTTGGACCTATGGTGGGTCACAATAGTGGTTTACGTGACGGTTGCGTATTGCTAATTAGTAATTACGCAGAGTCTCGTACAATACTTTATCTACAAACATATTATAAGTACTCTAAAATGGGTTCAGGAGCCGAAAGGCAAATGACCAGCATTACCTTACCTGTGGTAGTAGGTGACAGCGATGACAGCTGTAACGTAATTTTGAAATTACGTTATCGAATATTGTAATTTAATGAGATCCAAATTTGGAACATCTTCCAAAATTAACAGCTGTCATCGCTGTCACCTACTACCACAGGTAATGCTGGTCATTGCCTACGGGCTTTGAACGTATAATAGAGGACTTATGATATGAGTGTAGATGGGTCATTATTTGGGCGTTTGTTCCGAATCACTTTCGTGGTCACATTTTTGTAGAAGTGACTGCAGATTTCGTTTTCGTTTCTGGTTAGGTATCTAAGTTTACCGGACATCTAACAAATATCCAAAAACGGCATCAAAATAAAAGGCGAATTCTTCAAAAATACTTCCACAAAAGTGAGGCGGTTGAAACGCTCGAATAATGACCCAGATAAAGTAAATTCTTTGACTGTGTTTGTTAAGCTGTTCTAAATGTGTCGAATTATTTCTATACTTCTTATGACTCATTTTGCAATTATAAAATATAACAAAACCGAAGTTTATTTTACTCGTTTTATTACTCATTTCTTTTTGATAATATTATGACATATGCACTTATATTGGAATGAGGCAGATAATAAACTTATTACGCAAAGAATAAATAACATTGTTTAGTAACTAATGTGCGGATAATTTACATTATAAACTATTTTTTTTAATAATATTATGACATATGCACTATATTTTGGAATGAGGCAGATAATAAACATATTACGCAAAGAATAACTAACATTGTTTAGTAACTATGTGCCGCGGATAATTTACATTATCTTGCGGTTCTATGATAGAACAATACTGTTTACTTAGAACAGGTACATAGATGGATTGATTGATTCAGCTTATCTAGAATGACGAATGCTTACGCAGGAATGATTACAAATTTAATTTCAGTAGGTGTAGAGTTGGTTCCATTGTTGGTAGCAATGGCCGTTCACTCGTCGACACTAAAAAATAATTAGTTTTGCTAATCAGCAGAGATTGGAGTAATGGGCGTCATTACTGGCAATAACGTGGACTTGACTCCAAAGATTTTAATTACGATACAGATTGCAATCAATTCCATACAATCTTTCATCCCCTATTTTGACAGGGGGATGAATTTCAAAAACCGCTTCCTAATGCACCCCCAGGGTATCTAAGAAGTATTCCTTTCAATTTTCAAATCCCTAGGTCGAGCGGTTTAGGCTGTGCGTTGATCGATCAGTCAGTCAGTTTACCCCTTTCCATCCCTACGGGGATGAAATAATCAAAAACGCTGAGACACGTTTTAATTAATTAACAATTGTCGACCTAAACCCCAAATTTGAAGATTCTAACTTCGAATATCGACAGACTTTCATACAAATGTTCATCCCCTTTTTTACCCCCTTAGGGGTGGAATAACCAAAAATCCTTCCTTAGTGGATCTCTTCACTGTATAAGGTTTGGGCTGTGCGTTGATATATCAACAATCAGTTTAGCATTTTATATATATAGATAGATAGATAGAAGATTGCACTGTACATAATATTTTGTAAATTAGGTAAAAGATAAATACATACATACATAATCTCACGCCTTCGTTCCCAGAGTGTGGTAGGCAGAGCTACAGAATTACAAACAACTCTAAAAACTTGTTGATAATTCTATAACCACAATTTGCACAATTAGGCTAAGATGTTTACCAGCGTATTAGTGACAGGTTGCAAGCCCATCGCCTAACAGTACTACAAGCCTTTATTCCCTTAGTCGTCTCTTACGACATCCACGGGAAGACATGGAGTGGCACTATTCTAACTCGGCAACCACACGAGGCCTTAAAAAACGAGGCATTTAAAAGATAAATAAGAACGGATAATCACACAAAAATTACGCTCCCTTAATATTATTGATTTTATTATGCACAACCTGATAAGTAATCTTAAGTTAGGTAATGCATACTCATTAGCAAATTTATTTCACACATCATTTTAAATATCAATTTATTTTCCATGAAATCCAATTTATTTTTCATTTGGTATGAAAAACCTCCTCCCCCATTGAAGTCGCCAACTTGTGACCAGTCATATTTTTATGTCCAGAAATAAGGAAGTCCCATAGAAACTCCCCACTAATAAGTAGAAAGTTACTTCTTCTTTCTTTATCTTTGCCTACGCAGATCATAAAATATTTATTTGTAATCAGGCCTCTATATACCAATTTTTATACTGTTAAGTCCAGAAATGAGAAAATTTCCATACAAACTTTACCCCTTAATTTTACCCCTTTAGCGGGGAATTTTGTCCATTTCACCTACACAGATAATTTTAAATTGTAACCGAGAACTTATATACCTATTTTCGTACTTCTAAGTCCAGAAATGAGAAAATTTCCATACAAACTTTACCCCCCATTTTACCCCTTTAAGGGAGAATTTTGTACATTTTACCGACACAGATTATTTTTAATTGTAATCGAGAACTTATAAACCTATTTTCATACTTCTACGTCCAGAAATTAGAAAATTCCATATAAACTTCACCCCCCTATTTGACCCAATTAGGGGTTGAATTTCTAAAAATCCTTTCTTAGTGCTCACTTTCATCATGAAAGGTACCCATGTACCAAATTTTAAGTTTCTAGGTACAGTAGTTTCGGCTGTGCGTTGATATCTAAGTCAGTCAGTCATTTTTGCCTTTTATATATACACATATAGAATATAGATGGATAGAAGATTAAATTATTCCGTATAGGAATAAAAAACCCCGCCCGGTACTCTTACGTTTACTACGTGCTACTGACGGGTGCTGGTAAGAATCTTAACGGGAGAGTTTTATTGTCCGGAGTTGGTGGCACAACTGGTGCGCCTGCGCCTGTTTGTCCAACCACCAGTGATCGGAATAGGTAGAGTATATTTACCTAAAGTTCGCGAAAGGACATAATATAGAGTGGTTACAACCGGATGAAATATTAATTTATTTTTATTGAAATCCGGATTTCCGCTATTTTTAACCGACTTCAAAAAAAGGAGGAGGTTCTCAATTCGTCGGGTTTTTTTTTTTATGTATGTTCCCCGATTACTCGAAGACCACTGGACCGATTTGAAAATTTTTTTCGTTGTTTGAATTGGTATACTTTCTAGTTGGTCCCATTGTCACCACGTCAGGATCTGATGACGGGATCATGGAGAAATCAAGAGAACTCCTCAAATATTATAGGGACACCTATAGCGATTTTGGTATTTTTCACTGTAACTCATGCATTTGCTTTTGAAAAGTACTATATGGTGAAGTGGAACTGATGATGAAGACCACAGATGGCCACCGGAACTCCTTAACGGTACCTATTTCAAGGGTGGCGATAAGATATTCCGATTAAGGTAGTTGAGCGACTATGACGAAGCACATTTAGGTTTAAATATGACTATGACATTCCCGCGGCGTTGTCTGCGGCGAGCTTGAAATGTTCTATAGTTTCTCATTAATATTTAGAAGTGGAGCTACGTAACAGCATAAATAGGATCACTAAAAAGTATAAAATAAAATAAATGTTTAAAAAAACAAAAACCCGCCTTCAAAAATGCAAAAAATAACTTCTTTTAAAATGGTAGGTCAGTCCAACTGAAGTCGGCGTCCCACAATATTTTAAACTAAAAGCCGAATGCAGTTGGACTGACCTACCATTTTAAAAGAAGTTATTTTTTGCATTTCTGAAGGCGGGTTTTTGTTTTTTAATTTTAAATATACGTAATATTTACTCACGGTACGGGATATTTTGTGTTAGTTTGTGATAAAAGGTGCCTGTATCTTATTTATTTTAAGTATCTAATTAATAGGTGAAGTATATTTACCTAAACTTCGTAGAACAGAGACATAAACTGGAGATTTTCTTGCGACTACATTTACTAGTACCAGAAAAATACCAGAAATCCGGAATTCAATAAAAAATAATAAAAATTTCACCCGGTTGTAACTACTCTAAGTTATGTCCTTTTGCGAACTTTAGGTAAATATACTCTACCTATTCCGATCACTGCCAAATCTGCCAATCACTGACGAATTTCAACTTTCGGCCTCGTCACCACCATCTGTGGCCCGTTTCACGAAGCTACAAGTTACAAATTACAAGCGGAACTCCTTTTCTAGCAAAAGGAGTTAGGAAGAGACTTCCGCTTATAATTTGTAACTTGTAGCTTCGTGAAACGGGCCTCTGCTCGCATTGCCTTGTACGTAATATTCCCTCCATCCACTAGGATCCATTAAATGGGTCAAATGGAGTATTTGTACATAAAAATCCATTAATGGAGTAGAGTGGGCTTTAATGTACACTTAAATCCACTTGGAGTCGTTTACACTTTTTAATACACGGGGATCCATTAATGGATTCTGGTGCTCTCTTAATTACACTTCGATCCCGAGTATCCATCAATGGATTTTATTAAACGCTTAATACTCTTGGATCTATCAATTGATGGATACTCGTGGACATTGTAGTATACTAAAACCCATTGATAGATCCCGGTATATAAAAAGTTCAATTGAATCCATTAATGGATCTTTGTAGACTTCATAGTATATTTAAATCCATTGATGGATCCCAGCGTATTAAAAAGTGTAAACGACTCCAAACGGATTTAAGTGTACATTAAAGTCCACTCTACTCCATTAATGGATTTGAATGTACAAAAAGTCCACTTGACCCCTTTAGTGGATCCTATCAATGGATTCTAGTGGACGGAGGGGTAATATTATGCATTTTATAGTGCCTTACTTATACTCACACTCATTTATTTATAATATCTAATATTACATGTCAATTTATTATTTAAAACAATATCTAGTTATCTACTTACACTAACAACAACACAATATCAAAAATTACACAGTTCAGTGCGTAGGATTTTAGTACCGGTTACTGTTATACCGTGTTGTTTTTTGGAATAAACAATAATTATTAACACAGACGCCGGGATCGGGCTCCTTCACGTGGACTTCCGCGCAGCAGGGATTGATCCTGGGTGCATACTTCTGGTGCTACCCGATCTCCTCACTGGTGGGGGGCATGGCGGCCGAGCGCTGGGGCCCGCGCCGAGTCGTGCTGCTGACGTCAGTGACGAGCGGTCTACTCACCATCGTCAGCCCGGCGGCAGCCAGGCAGCACTACATTGCGTTGGTCGTTGTACGGACACTACTTGGAGCTGCTGGGGTAAGTTAATAGATTGTTAACCGAGGGATGAAAGGCACGTATTTCACTCGAGATATTTCCTCCTATAACACCACGACATGTCACTGCCGCTTGAAATATCATCTACCTAATCTACATGAAATGAATTTGTGGCAAACAAAACTCCGTATTTTATAATACCTAAATCACGTAATTAGAAGTCATAAATTTACTGCTTTGGCAAAATGGTTTTGAATTTAAAAGCTAAAATATACATAGTTGATCTTGAACTTTGTCGATTCAAGTTATGCTGATTGCAGAAAACCTGTTTCAGCTTGGTTGTCATGCCTAAGTCATCCAAAAAACGATTGAGTTCTTGCTAAATATACATGCATACCTGCATACACTCACGCCTTCATTCAGAGAGTGGGGTAGGCAGAGCTACAGAATTACGAGGGGTGGCTGAAAAGTAATCTCTTTTGTCTATATATAATAAAAAAATGTTACTGGCCACTATGGTATCGTATTGGCTATTTATTCTTTTTTTTAAATTGCCGTCATTCTTTTGTTTATTACGCTTCGATTCGAATTGGTAGCTCTGAGCAGTGAACATGTCGGAAGAAAAAAGTAAAATGGTTAAAATTGAGCAACGTGCGGTTATTAAATTCCTCACTAAGGAGGGTAATACTCCATCGCAAATCAGACAACGCATGTTAGCGGTGTTTGGTGACTCTTGTCCTTCCGAATTCATTGTAAAGTTTTGGTCGAAGCAATTTAAAAATGGCCGCGAGAGCCTTGAAGACGATCATCGCAGTGGAAGGCCGGTTTCCGCGGTTACTGATGAAAACGTGGCCAGTATCAAAAAACTTATTATGGAAGACCGACGTATAAAACAGTGGGAGATTGCAAGAGACATTGGCATTAGTAAAAAAAGGGTGCACCAAATTATTCATGAATTTGGGAATGTCAAAGGTCAGTGCTCGTTGGGTGCCCAGAATGCTGACTCCATTTGATAAGGATCGACGTGTCCAGTGTTGTAAGGCATTTTTAGAAATGAGCAAAGGTATGGAGGAAGAAACTATTTCTAAAATAGTGACTTGTGACGAAACATGGATTCGCCAATGGGATCCTGAAAGCAAACAGGAATCTATGCAATGGATATTTAAGGGAGAGAAGCCTCCTCGCAAGTTTAAAGTCCGTCCATCAGCAGGCAAACTCATGGCCACAATTTTTTGGGATGTCGATGGAATTTTGTTGATAGACTATTTACCCAAAAATACTACAATGAATGCTAATTACTATGCTAACTTGTTAATTCAGCTCCGGGAAAAAATAAAAGAGAAACGACGAGGCAAACTGGGCAAAGGAGTTCTAATATTGCACGACAACGCCCCAGTGCACACCGCTCGAGTAGTGAAGGCAGCTATGAGTGCAAATGGCTTCAATCAGCTGGATCATCCACCTTATAGTCCAGATCTAGCCCCCTGCGACTACTTTTTATTCAGGCTGTTAAAAAAAGATCTAAGAGGGCGACGATTCTCGACTGATGAAGACATGAAGTCCGCCGTAAATGATCATTTTGACGAGAAAACAAAAGAATATTATTTTAACGGTCTAATGTCACTTTATGACAAATGCAATAAGTGCATTTATCTTGCAGGAGACTATATTGAAAAATAAAAAAAAAACTAGCCATGTCAGTCTTTTACTTCATACTTAGGTAGATTACTTTTCAGCCACCCCTCGTACCAACAACTCTAAAAACTTTTTGTTAATTCTGGAACCACATTTTGCACAATCAGGCTAAGATGCACCATTAGTGACAGGTTGCAAGCCTATAGCCTAATACTTCAAGACTTTATTCCCTTAGTCTCCTCTTACGAGCTCCACGGGAAGACATGGAGTGGCACTATTCTAAGCCGGCAAATAATATTCTTTTTAATATCTTAACTATTTCTTGGTTTCAGGGCTTCATTTACCCCGCACTCCACGCCTTGATCGCGCAGTGGGCGCCACCGACAGAAAAAGGAAAATTCATAAGCGCCATGATGGGTGGAACCCTCGGTACGGTGGTCACGTGGACCGTGACGGGTCCACTCATGGAAAAACTGGGTTGGGCGTGGGCGTTCTACATTCCAGGAATACTGACTATTGCTTGGAGCGGTCTTTGGTGGTATCTCATAGCTGACAGTCCCGCAGAACACCCGAGAATAAGTGACACTGAGAGGAAGTACATTACAGACGCGTTGTCAGAAAAGTTGCAGAAATCAAAGGTGAGAATGTGATCTGAATCGACCATTTACAATAGGGGCGTGAATCTTTTTTTATTTTAATACAGATTTTCTTGTCGTGGTTTTTAGCAGGGATTGCATAACCGGAAAATAAAGGTACCGTTTTAAAACGGTATGACGTCATACCGTTTCGTTTCGGTTGGTTTCGGTAGCGCAAAAGATTGTATCGGTACCGAAATATAGATAGATAGATAGCGTTTATTTCGGGTAGGGTAAACTGACCTAATGTTGGCCGCCTACTTATTATTGGCCCCATGAACTTTAACATAAGGTAATAGAGACGATAATTCAACGATCACTAGATGCCAGAAACTGGTATTTTAGAGGCCAGTTACTATGTGTTTTACCCATACTATGTGTTTTCATAATGGGCTTTATGAGGGTGCCGCCAACAGCGCCAACCATTCAGCGCGAGTTATTGAGTTTATGCCTAAAACCTACCTAATTTTGTTAGATTTCGTACGGCGGATGGGTTATTAAATATCGGTACCGAAATACTACTGGTTGACTACCGTTTTAATAAAGGTACACCTATGAAAAATAGCGATACCGTTATTTTATACCGGTAGCGTACCGTTAAATTTCAACCGGTATAGTTCAAGCGGTATCGGTATCCAATACCGGTACCATACCGTTAATACCGTAACGAAAACGGTCCCTGGTTTTAGTTAGGTTTCATGAAAATCGGTTGGGCCGTTTGAGGGATATCAGCTCTGAAAGAAGGAGTCGCCATTATATCAGTGGTTTTTATAGAATAGAATAGAATAGAATAGAAAAATGTTTATTCAACAAACGTTTTTGGCTAAGGTCAGATGGGGCAAGTACATCAACGGGGTAAGTGCGACAAACCATATATTTTTAGTAGATATTGTTGGTTTGACGCACTTACCCCGTAGACTCAATTGCCTCACCTTACCTTATCTAATAGTTATTATACAGTCAAAGAATGAAATTTGTGACCCACCTTAGGTCCAAAGTCAATCTGACATTCTCAAAAACAATAAGGTTGAGTTTCCTATAAGTTACAAATGACTTGGCATCTCTAATGACATTTACAACTTCAAGCATTTTTTTTTTGATATAGGTCGCAAATTGACGTCCGTGACCGTACAATGTAAATACTACAAAACATTAAACTTACTCGTACAACCGGGCCTCTCGCTGTCATATCATATTGTTTAGTTTAATCATTGGTATTGTTCAATAGCAGGGTTGAAATTCTACACGGTAAAACCTTATTGTTTTTGAAGTGGTTCCGTATTGTCAACGTGTTGATAGCTCTTATTTACTTGACAGTAATGGCGGCAGAGTTAAAATAATACATAGCACGTCAAAGGCAACATCGTTTAACCGAGTTGAAAGGTCTTGATGATAAAATCGGAAGGTTGCACTATGATCTGTCAAGTTTTGATTAATTGGTAGAGTTAGGACTTTTGGTGGCAAATCATGTTTCTATTTCCTATTTATTATAATACATACCACTTTGATTTTGACCTTCAGAAACCGCTAAACTAATTATAAATGAATTTTGGTATGGAGGAAATCTCTGCTGAGAAAGCGTTACCAACAAGCAAATATTAGTAGGTAGTGAATAACCGAACTAAAAATGTATTTAGTTCATTTCGAAATACGACCATACTGAAGGTCAAAATCAAAGTGTCATGTATTATAATAATTAGGAAATAGCGACTCCATGGATTCTAGAACCCCGATATGCAATCAAAATCCTAACCCTACTCATTTGATTTGTATTATGTTTCCAGTACTACGAGTAACTATCCCGTAACGTTTACTGATTTAATCCGTTTGTTAGTCCTTTACCTCAAAAGCATAAATTCCTTGTAGCGATTCACCGAATCGCATTTCACCTCGAATGAACAAAATTTCAATAGAATCTTTTACTTGAAGCAATTTTTCCCGTGGCTTTTTACATTAGTATAATTAATTTGTAGCATTTCATTTCTCGTGTAGTATTTTACCCTAGACGCATTTCGTCGCGATCGATGTTTGTTTGGAACTCTATTTAATGTGACGCGTTAATTGATGTTCGCACTAAAATTCTTAATATTTTTTTTAAAACGCGTTTTGTACCTGTAGTTTCACGTCTTACAAACGATTTAATCTAAAAAATGGTCAAGTGCGAGTCGGAATCGCGCACCGAGGGTTCCGTACCGATTCGATTTCGAATCGAATCAACGCGAGCCCAGCTCACACTTGACCATTTTTGACTGTTTGTTGTTTTGCTTCTTGGTTCGTACTATAATCATACCAAATTGCTTGTGTATTTTTGACTGTTTTTTATCCTCGTAAGACCCCGCGTATAAAAAAATGCACATAATACGGCCATTGCAATAAATATCTATTGCAAAGGAGATAAAGTAGAATTTCCCTTGTTTTTATGACTGACAATTGAAATACAAAAATTGACTTTATTGCAATCACAATAGGTTCATTTTCCTTTGGCAAATTTCATTGTATGGTGGGTCTTACGAGGTGATACAACCAAAATAAAAATATGTACTGAAAGTAAAAACGTATTATGTATTTATTAAAAAAAAAACCCTTAAAAAGAATTTGTTAGCAAATCCGCCGTAATCACACATATTTTGAAAAAGAAATTAAACGGTTCAAAAGATATATCTCTTTAAAGTTAGGACTAGGGAATGCAATTTGACCGGTTATTAACCGTTTTTGTATGAAAATAACCGGTTAAAACCGGTTTAAACCGGTTATAACCGGTTGTTTGAATTCTCTAGTTAGGACGAAAGGACAGCGTAGACATTTTGATAGGGTCCCGTTAGGCTACCCTTTGGGTACGGAACTTTGACAATAATGTAAGTTATTTTCTTTCCAGGGTCCACCGCCATTAAAGAAGATTTTCACATCGCTTCCATTCTTAGCAATGGTGGTTCTTCACTACGGGAACCTATGGGGGCTGAGCTTTATCATAACAGTGGGGCCGAAGTTCATGTCCAGTGTCCTGGGCTTCCAGTTGGCTGCTGCAGGCGTCGTCTCTGCCCTGCCGCACCTAGCCAGATTACTGTTGTCTACCCTGTTCGGCGTGATCGGCGACTGCATCATAGGAAGAAACTTGATGTCGACAACCAGAATAAGGAAATTCTTTTGCCTGTTCTCACATATAATCCCTGGGCTCCTGCTCATCTTAATGGTCTACGCAGGATGCTCGACAGTTCTCTCCGTGGCGTTGATCACGATGTCCATGGGGGCCAATGGGGCGGCGACGCTCACCAATCTTCAGAATCATCAAGACCTTGCCCCCAATTACGCAGGAAGCTTGTATGGCATCGCTAATGCTATTGGAAGTACCCCAGGATTCATCATTCCTTCTATCACTGCCTACTTCACGAGGGACGGGGTATGTTGCATCTATTTTACGTAAATATTATCAACGTCGATGTTGAATGGAAACTTAAGATATACAGTTGATATTATAGCAAGTTCGTGTTTATTATATCGATTCCTAAGGAAGAAGTCTCGGTAGGTAAATTACTTCAGAACAATTCAAGGAATTTTAAATCTTTTGTTTATTTAATGGCCAATATAGACGTAAATGTGGAATGAAAACCTACTTTTGCAAAATGTTATCGTCTATCGATGATAACCGGCAAATCGTTTCTTTCTTTCATTCTTTCCATAACAGAACTTCCAAAGGTTAAATTAAAAAGCTGTTAAATAAAAACTCTTCCTCCTCTAACCTGACCTAACCTCATGTTGCAGAACGGTTTCGACCAATGGAAGCCGGTGTTCTTCGTTGGTGCGTCGGTGTACATTGTTTCGGCGATCTTCTTCATTTTCTTCGGCACTGGTGAAATACAGCCTTGGAACTTCACTGAAAAGGAAGCAGATATTGACGAGAAAAAGGATACTAATCTTAAAGATCTTAAAGATACGAAGGATACTCCGCTGAGTGTACTGACCACTTAGATAAAAGTAACGAACCTGATCGGAATTGAATATTAAATTAATTTTCTCAGCCAAGTACGCCGATGCCGTTATTATTGGTTGACTATTGAAATTAGACTAAATTACGCAAAAAACATCAATCGGAAAATATAATTAAATGATGAATGATGGCTCGTGGTAGCGCTGAAGGAAATATTGCTTTCTGCGTGTCTTGGAACGCGAAATCAGTTATTGTTAGCATTTCAAAACTTTTATAATTTTGATTTAAATTTATTGTAGCTTTAAGGCCCTTTAATCATAAATATGTGAGGATAAGTATGTCTCAATCATGAAATAAGTTATTATATATTGACGGAAGTAATTTATTTGTTTTATATGTAAAAAAATATAGACTGTGATTGTATTTATTTACCAAATCGTGACCAAATTGTATGTGGTGCTGATGTTGTAGCACGTTTGTGCTTAGTCTAAGTGAGATCCAGCTAAGGTATATCTAATTTATCGGCATTAAGTTCGATGACGTCGATTTCATATAACTCATTCTGACTCATAAAAGTGATAAACATAAAGCAATCTTTCAAATAGAAAATCAAATAAGTATACTAATAAATGTTATTATCGTGGGACCAATCATTATGCAGCGTATTGTGACCTACGTGTTAAAATACTGCTAAAAGCCCACAGGGTCCGTCTTAAAATACCATTGCAATAGGGTTAGGGTGGTGGAACCAGTTATGGACAAGGCACCAATAATGGACACTTGATTCTTATTTTACAGAAGATAAGGGTTATTCATTTGTTTTGCAACAATCAATTTAGGACCGAATGAAATTTAAATTAAGAGTGAAGTGTCCATTTCTGGTGGCTGTCAGCTCAAAGTGTCCATCATTGGTGCCGTTACACCCTTGATTGATTATAGAAGATAATCCAGTTTTATGTGCGTTTGTTTAAAAATCTTGAGACTTAACATTTGTATTATATCTTAATTATTTTATTATTAATATTATAATAATTATGCAAATTTGTATTCTGTATTTTATAATTAGATGATTACTTTAATAGCATTACTATTTATTATCAGTGAAAGGTAAGCAGGCCCATTAGGTGGAAATAACTATCTAAACTATGAGTAACTCACATTATAATGTGCTACGGGTCTGAGGCAAAGGCTGCGGCTCCACTGAGGCGGAGACAAGAGGAGCGGAGAGGAGACGTGTAGGGATCGATCAATCATATTAGTTGAAATCCACATCTCGTCTCCGCTCCGCTTCAGTGGAAACAGTCAAGCGGAGTATTGGGACGCCTTCTATGCTGCTTAAGGCTGCGGCTCCACGCAGCTCCGCTCGTCTCCGCCTCAGTGGAATCACTTAACTCTTTTCACAGCTCTGCTCCACTCCCACTCGTACGAGTATTCACAAACAATACTTAAGGGATACTTCACTGAGTAAACTCACTGCGTTCAATACAGCTTTGTCATTGGTCCTTTTTGACCGACCTTTTGTCTATGAGACGATTTGAACTACCCTGTGCGTTCGTGAGCACTGTGAGACCTCATAGTGACGTTTGTGAATACGGGTGTCAGCTCCACTCGTCTCCGCCACAGTGTAGACGCAGCCAAAGACTTCTATGAGCTTGAGAATTAATTGTCCTTTCTTAAAGTTTTCCATAGTGACCTAACTTAGCATTAAAATGATGACAAACCAATTTTTTCTTGTGTACATTATAATTTACGACTAGTTGTTTGTAGTAAATTATATATTATTATTATTATTATATTATGGCTTTAAATAGTACTTATCATGTAAAATCCGAATGTTCTTAATGTTAATTTGAAATGTATTAAAGACAATCTTTTCAAGAGTATTATTTTTGAAGTTATCGACATAATTAATATTGTTTTCAGGCGTTATATTCTTATTTAACTGAATATAATTTGAATACTTTGTTAGTGTCTATTCTAAATTTTGGAAAAACATATATTGTGGCCGAGGGCATAATATTCCCACCAATCACTTATTTTCCGACAGGAAAGAAGAAGGAAAACTGAATCGATGCGACAGGGAAATTCTCGTCTGTCGAAATGATGTCTAAGTTGAGATAGTCGCGTATGCCGCGCGTCAAAGCGCGACAACACGAGAATATTCATGGAGCCTAAATATGGCTGCGTTTATCGTATGACAAAAATGTGGACAAAGCATCCGTCACTCTCGTACTTATATACGTGTCAAAAAGTGTCGGATGTTTTATCCACATTTTGTAACGCGATAAATGCAACCATACTAGGCCCGTGAAGACTATTTGTAATACCGCATCATGCTTGGTGTATGCCACAAACACTGCGGGACGCAAATATATGTTAAAGTAAGCACGATGTTTTTCTATCTCTCTCCAACGTACAGTTGCGTCCTGCAGTGAGAAACACCAATACTGTAATTTTTTGCCTGTAGTTTTAAAAGCGAATCATCTCGCCTCGTCTTGGATTTTGTCTCTGAATTTGGCGACACCATGTGTTCACAAGCGTTCGAATGTAAACATATTGTACGTTTTATCTGAACATAGAGTAAAACTACCCGCCCCACGCCATTCAGTGTGTTGCAGTTTTGGCACTGCTTGCGCCAGATGCCCTAAGGTCACGTGGGGAAAGTGCGTGAACGGGGTAAGTGCGACAAACCATTGATTTTAGGAGATGTTGTTGGTTTGATGCACTTGCCCCAACTTACCTTACTTGGTCGGTTTGTTCCTTGTGTTTCATTTGTTATGTCAACGGTCGAGATAAACCTTGAACTGCACGTAAAGATTAGGTAGCCGTCGGTCTCTACGACCTTCGTACAGTCTACTAAACACCCCAAGATCGAGACACGTACGGCCACATGATCTTTGCGCGCCCATGTGCTTAGTTTGTCGGTCTAGCGAGTTCGACTAAAATAAAATACGAGTAAGAGAATATGACGGCGACTCTTTCATCAAGGAGATTATCTAGAATGAGTCTTCGCATATCGTTCTAAAATTAACAATATTAAATTTAGTTTAAATTTATATAAGAAAACAATATAGAATTATGAAATATAATTATCTTCTGTTCATTACTATTTGTCTCATCTTTTTATTGAATTAGTTACTGAAGTTACAGTTGGATTGCCAGGTATTTCTTTGTGATGTCCTCGTGTATCGACATTTTTAGAAAAGTAGGTAAATTATGAAAATAGGACAATAAACTCAATGTTACAACCGCATGACTTTTATTATCTCCTTTTCTGTGAAGTAACTAACATGAAAGGTGAAACGGAAGAATCTGAGGGAAGAGTGCTTTCAGTAAAAGACTCCTTTGGAACGTAACGTATGTGATGGGGGGGGGGGGGGGGGGGGATTAACTGATTAAGTATCAATTTCGCCATACGATGTTAACCACTTAACAGACGATTAGAGCGTTAACAGCTGTCAAAATGTATGAACTAACAATCGTTTAACATTGCTTAAATTTAACATCGTATGGTGAAATTGGTCTTTAGGGCCGTATTAATAAACTCATCTTTGTTGAGATGCCAGCTTTCTATGGGTTGACGTTTACTTTGACGTCTCTCGAGATGGGCACCTCAGTCAAGACGAGTTTATTTAATACGGCCATAAAACAACCGATTCATAACAAATTGCGTGTTAAGAGGCCGTATACGAAATTTGGCCGATTTCGCTGATTTACGTGATTTTACAGTTGAAATACTGTATTTCTACAAGTTTTAATGCACAACACGTAAGATAATTTCTAATTTTAACGAATTTATGTAGCTACTTTTCTGTTTTTATTATTTTATTTTGATTAATCGACCTGACACCGGCGATATTACGGGGCAAAGGCTTGTGATAATGTATACCTACAGGCTGACTGCGGGATCGTGATCCTAACTTAATTTTCCCAACTCAGTAAATGATTGAGATGCTCTTAGTATAGTGGTTTTTGAGACCGTTAAAGTTTAGCTTTTTATTAAAATAATATTATATTTCTCTAATTATTACTAAAATTATGGTCACCTACCCACCCCCCTGTATGTGTAATATGCTAATATGTATGGGTATTCTTGTATTTTCAGTGTGTGTTTTAGAAAACCTTCTTTGCATTAGTTATTGTGCTGAGGCCAAACCACCACACCCGTCTATTGAGAACTTCTGAATAATGAGTTAAGAACGCCATATAAACATCAGAAAAATAATAAAATAAAACTCAGAAAAAAAGTAGTCTCTTTGATAAGTAGATAATTGACAGACACAGACAATCTTCCATAATAGAAGATTTTAACTAAAATTCAATTCTAGCAAGAATTGTATATGTAAATCCTTTGTCTAAATCATATATTTCCAATACGTCTGTTGAAGTGTTTATTTCGACTATAACTCCGAAATAAATGTAAGCAATAAAATAGATGTAAGATACCTAAGAAGTACCTAGTTCTTTTTGTACATAGTTTTTCCTTTACTTTGCATTTTTACATTATATAGCGTATTTGCTTTAAAACTAGTTTATTGTTACTGCTATGTGAATCAACTTCTAACCTAAAAGACCAGAAGGACAATGCTCAAGTAACAAATACCTCTAAAAAATACGAAATGATAAAATGAATGATTTGCCGAAAATCTCTATCGGCAAATCATTCATTTTATCATTTCATCGAACACTATTTTCTGCTGAAATAGCGTTTGATGAAATGCTGTGATGTTTTCAGGATATTTTAAACATTTATTACTTACGTAGTACTGTAAGGCGATGGGCTTGCAACCTGTCGTACGTTGTAATACGTTGGTAAACATCTTATGGCTCGTCTTCACATTGGCCCATGATGGGCGATTAAAAAAGTGGCCATCATCGCCGCGATCATGGGTTGATCTCCACACAATCGCGACTGTTCAGTTACGCACTGTCGCCGGTTGAAGATGGACGTTGAAGTGATAGCGGCAGCTGCTATCTATTTGCTTAGTATATATAATAATTTTCGGAATGTGCATCAAAAAAGGTCGTGAAAAATAGATGGAGGAAGAGAAGGTGGTGGATGTTAACTACGAGTATTCACAACAAGATACAGTGACTAATATTATTGAATAGTCGACCAAAAAACTGCTTTACCACTTTTCGGCTCTATTTGTAAGTCGTTAAGGTCCAAAAGTGGTAATGGACGACCTCGACGTCTGCCGTGCGACTGATGATTGGCGATTGTGTGGATACGAGCACGATCATTGGCACGAATTCCTTTGATGTACCGACAATTGTCCAATCATTCCCGATTACAGGCAATGATGGCCACTCACCGACGATTATGCTCTCTTCACAATCGTGCGTGCCTGTATTGGCCCATGATGGGCCAATGTGTAGAGCATTAGGCTTATTGTGCAAAATGTGGTTACAGAATTGTCAACGGGTTTTTGGAGTTGTAGGTGGTTCTGTAGCTCTGCCTACCCAAAACTGGGATTACAGGCGTGAAGGTATGTATGAATGTAATTACTTACGTAAGTTACGTTAGGTTAGAATATGTGATTACCAAAAATGCACGAAGAAATGCTCAAGTGTATCAGCATTTTAAGGGGGGGGGGAGCGTTTAAAGATGGCAAGGGGGGCGCGTTATGCCATGAATTTTCGAAAATTCTTAACACGCGTTTGATATTCAGGCTACATTTCACAGCGCGACGTCGTCTGTTGATATTATTAATTTAATGTATTTACGTTTAATGAAAATATGATTTAAGTTCTAGAGGAAACCGTGAGTTCGCACGCGTAGAAATATTTTCCCGCTATCCTCGTAAAGCCCACCATACTACAAACAGGGCGTTTTTTGTGAGTGGGACTTTGAATCTACTAACAAGGCAATAAAGTTCAATTATGTTTGTTCTATAATGCCATTTGCAGTTTTTGAAAATAGGAATATAAACTTTAACCTCATTGCAACACAGTTCAAATTTAATTGCTTTGATTATGTACACTGGGCCTTAAGAGGCTATTCCACCTATTTTAACCCCTTAGGACATAAATGTTCATAATCTCTTCTTAGTGCACCTCTTCTTCTTCTTCTTCTTTCGGTGCCTCTCAAATTACGGAAGGTTGGCCATCAACTCAGAATATTTATTCTTGTCCTTGGCGAGGCGGAACAGCTCCACAGCATTCGTTACTCCGGTCCATTCACGGATATTCCTTAACCACGATTTCTTTCTTAGGCCGACACCGCGCTTTCCCGCCACTTTTCCCATCATTATAAGTTGCAGTCAGTCGTACCTCTCGTGTCGAAAAACGTGCCTAAGGTATGCAACCTTTCTCTGCTTGACGGTTTTCATGAGCATGCGGTCCTGGCCAACCACCTGCACCTCTAGGATATCCAAAGAATATTCCCTCCAAATTTTTCGTCGCTAGGACCAGCGGTTTCAGCTGTGCCTTGATCGACTACTTGGTCAGTTTCCTCTTATCGTAAAGCCCGGTGTACTATAGGATGTACATTCCCAAGGCAATTTAATTTGAACTGTATTGCAATGAGAATAATGTTTATTTTCCTGTCGTCATAAATTGAAAATGGCATTTTCGAACAAACATAATTGAACTTTATTGCCTTGATGGTAGATTCTAAGTTCCACGGACAAAAAACTGGCTGTTTGTAGCTCGATGGGTCTTACGAGGTTAAATAGTACTAGAGGACGCCCGTGACTTTGTACGCGTAGAATTAAAGTGTGTACAGATTATGCGCGGCACCCGCGCGAGCCAGTGTTCGCGTGAACATTGGCTCGCGCGGCAAATCTTCGATGGAATTTAGGTAGACCGCGGCGGCTGCGCGAGGCAAGCGATCCAGCTTGTCGTTATCCATTTAAGCAAACGTTCGTCGCAACACAACCGTCCAAACAGCGCGCGCGCCAGCGACTGAAGCTTCTTTGGTGCGGGCTCAAAAACCGACAGCGCTCGGATCGCCGCGCGGCACGTTCGAGCGCGGCAATGTTGGAGCTGCCGCGCGCGGAAACCCCGTCTCCATTGCACGCGGCCGCCGCGCGATCCAATGCTCGAGTCATTGCCGCGCATAATCTGCACGCGCCTTTAGTTTCCCGCTACTCCCCCCTATTTCTTCCCATTGGAGGTCGACTTTCGGAAAATCCTTTCTTAGCGCACCCCTAAACCTCATAAGGAACCTACGTGCCAAATTTAGAATCGACCCAGAGGTTTGGGCGGTACGTTGATATGTCAGTCAGTATTCTTCTTTAATATAATTATATAGATATAGATATTAATATTGATAAGTATGTTAATTTATAAATGCAAAAGTGTACTTTGATTATTTGTTCCGTCTTCGCGGCTGGAAGCTTCGATTACTAATAATTAATGTAATTGGTAATCTGTGACTCTCTTTATTTTATTTTATTGTGATATTGTGTAGGTATTGTTTGCTTTAATATATATATATTTTGTGGATTAATTTAGTGTCGTGTGTGAACTAATTATAGTAATTATGGATCTTTGTTATCTGAAATAAATGATTATTAGGTATATTATATTATTTTTGTTAAATTTGATTCAAACTCAGTTTCTTGCAGAGACGGACTTCGCCACTCTCTATCCCAGAAAATTGGACCCGGGTCGCAATAAACAACTTCTGTGCAAACGGAAATGCGGGGAAAACCTTGATTTATGAGTATGTATCCAAATGTTTGTGTGTTGCCCATAAAGTATCGGGAAACCCTGCATTAAAGGCAATCATGCAGACGGATAGGGGCTCTGTTTTACTCGGTTCAACCATATTGCTTTTGAAATGCCACCGTATTGTCAACGAATACACCAGTAACGGCTGAGTTAAAACCATACCATAAAATACATATATACAGATGTAGTGAAATATCCTTACACACCGTATTTTCTCGGAAATGTTCGTATTTGTCATGCTACTTCAGTCTAACTCAGTACCCATCAAGACAACGTGGGGGAACGTCGTATCGCGAGAGTGATAATCGATATAGAGTGGTTAATAGTAGAGTTAAAAAAATAAATAAGATTAAGTTTGTTTTCAGTTATTTTTAATAGTCATGCGGAAAGCATTAAAACCTGGGTAACGTTTAGATCGACAAGCTTGTGAAATTATTCTCAACATTTATTTATATTTCTTCTTGTTTACCTACACCTAATTTCTATATATTTGATCGTGGTGGTTTTAACATCTCGGTGTGATATTATTCAAGCTCGTGGTTTGACATTTGACACTGATAGATAACTAATTTAAAGTACTCTATTTATTTAATACAAACATGTCACTTAATAATTCAATAATTCATAGACACGTCGGCATCATTCGGAAGTAGACGTGAGTTACTAGTTTTCACGATGTGAAAGGATTATTCACTAGATCTGGGGGCTGATTTTTGACTTTCGAGCGCTCGAAAGTTTCACTCGGAAGTGAGCAAAATCCGTCAAACCGTATTTTTGAAATTACGAGCGATAGAAAATTTAAAGACGAGTGGTCCACACCATTCGTTTTCAATTCTACCGCTCGTATTTCAAAACACGGTTTCAAAGATTTTGCCGAGTTCCGAGTGAAACTTTCGAGAGCTCGAAAGTCAAAAATCGGCCCCTTGTATATATATTAAATCACGATTGTTTCCCAGAGGGGCAGAGACCACTTCTTTCCACCTGTAAAAATGTACCATAAAAATATGTCAAGAACAATATGTATTTACCGAGTAGGATAGAGGGCCTTATGAAAAGCGGCCACCAGCGCAGTGCTTTGTCTTCTCTTCCTCGTATTTCACCAACCCACTTTTATATTTGGTGTTTCAGAGGTGACCATTTAGGATGGGGCTTATAAAATGTCGGTGCGTGTTATGGGTACTGATCTTCACCGCCTGCTTCGTGTCATACATGAACAGGGTCAACATAAGTCTAAACATCCTCGCCATGGTGAAAAGGTTAGTCAACCACGTACCTAACTATTCGAGCTCTAAACTAATATAAAGCCGGGAATACACATACCTGTTCCTGGCGTTTGCATAACAGCTCCTTGCACGTGCCATGTACCTACTTTCATGTGTATAACTACACTAACTGGCATGCCATTATCTGGCAAGCAAGTAGGTCGCTAGCAATTTGATTTACAGGCATGCAATGTGAGAGAGGGGCGCGAGGGGAAGCAAACTGTATGCTTATGGCACGTGTGAATGGAATGAAAAGACTATGTCATAGATAGATCAAAATTATATTTTTCAAATTATAAATTGTAAGCTCTAACACTAATAATTAGAATTAGGACTTTTGGTAGCAAATCGTGGTTCTGGAATCCATGGAGTCGCTATTTCCTATTTATCTATAGTAATATCTATATTAATTAGAGAATGCAAATAACCGGTTATAACCGGTTTTAACCGGTTATTTTCATACAAAAACGGTTAATAACCGGTTAATTTGCATTCCCTAATATTAATATTATAAAGAGGTAAAGTTTGTGACGTTGTAAGGGGTCTCTGGATCTACTGAACCCATTTTTTTTACCAATGGAAAGCCACGTTATTTGAGAGTGTCATAGGATATATATTAACCCGAAAAATATTAAATATTTTGGTATGGAGGATATCTCTGCTGTGAAAGCGTTATAAACAAGCAAATATTAGTACGTATGGAATAACCGAACTAAAAATGTATTTAGTTCATTTCGAAATAGGACCATACTGAAGGTGAAAATCAAAGTGTCATGTATTATAATAATTAGGAAATAGTGACTCCATGGATTCTAGAACTACGATATGCCACCAAAATCCTAACCCTTAATTGTTATTGTGTTATGTATCCTAAGAGTGCGGCTCCACTGAGGCGGAGACGAGCGGAGCTGTGCCAATATTAACCAATAGAAGGCGCATGCGGTCACGTCGAGCGCGCCTTGCGCACGTTAGTTTATATTCTATTGGCACAGCTCCGCCCCGCTCCGCTCGTCTCCGCCTCAGTGGAGAACCAATAATATTTCAATATTAACCAATAGAATCTAAACTAACGTGCGGAAGGCGAGCTCCACGTGACCGCATGCGCCTTCTATTGGTTAATATTGGCACAGCACCGCACCGCTCCGCTCGTCTCCGCCTCAGTGGAGCCGCAGCCTTAATCAACAACTGTTTTGTTTTCAGTAAAAGTATTAAGACTGGAAGTGAAAGTGAAAAACTCATTAATGATGGGGTAAGTTCAAACAACGCGATGGGTGATCCAGAGTTATTGTAACTTGAAGTAGGATATTGAGACATTATTGCAGTGACCTGGGGGTTACCGTGACATATAGAAGTTCAATTTAGGTTGAGAGAAAGGGACACAGCTGTATAACTGCTATAGTTCTGACCCTTTTTCTCAAACTGAACTAATTTTATACATAAAACTTTCATGAGACTCAGATATATTAAGGACATCACAACGGGGTACTCACGTAAATATTGGCGAAAAACGCTCGACATGTTTCGGGGGAGTCCCTATTCATGAGCAAACGCGGCCGCAGGCGCAGCACGGATAACAATGCGCAGCGCTCTGTCAGCCCTGCTGCTCGGTGCAAACGGCGTGGCTGGCGAGAAACTACCCCCGTTTTCCTCATTATTGTAATTCTCAAAAGTAGGGCCCCCGCCTTAGTGTGGTGGAAAGGATGCCAGGATGTCGATTCCGACGGACACTGTCCTTAGTTACATATTGAAAAATAAGCGGCATATGTGTCATTGACAGCTACTAGATGGCCCTGCCAAGATGCATTACGCTAACTAACATTTCTATTCGATTTGTTTTTAAACCAATCGCGTCTCTGGTAGGTGACGTGATACGAATGCACGTGATCTACCAGTGATGCGATTGGTTTAAAAATGAAACGAATAGAAACGTTAGTTAGCGCAATGCATCTTGGCAGAGCCCTCAGGGCGCAAAATCACAAGCTCAGAGACTCTACTTTAAAAATATAAGTTCAAAGTTACGTTATCTCCATCCCTGTCATTCGTCATTCGAGACTAAATCGAGAGAAAGGGATGGAGCCAACGTAACTTCGAACTTGCATTTTCAAAGTAAGGCCTAAGTTATGTTTGTTTATAAATGACAGTGTTAGCTGTCAATGGCACATCTTTCGCTTTTTTTTTTCAATATGTAACGGACTAAGGTAAGTGTCCCAAATTTAATAAATTGTTTTTATTTTTTATAATTATATGACGCATAAAAAAAACAGATTTTTTTTTCATTTACTTAGAACGCTTATTACCTACCAACAATGATATAATATAGTAAAAATAGGTAGATATGTTATACTATACACTTCGATAGTGGCACCCTAAAACCAAGCCAATTGGTACACCTTCACTTAGTCTTGCGCCGTCAACGGAACCGTGAACTAGTCTGCAGAGCAACATACACTCGTTTTATTTCACTCCCGGCAATTAGGATACCATCCTGCTTTCACTTGTCATTTATGAATTATTGTGAAAATGCAATATTTACTGATTATGTGTGCGTAAGCCGGGCCATTTTTACACGCGGAATACCGTATAGGTAACATATAAACCTGTTTTTATATTATATCATTGCCTAACAACGAAAACATATGTAAGCATTTTGGCGTAAATCAACCCTACAGATCTAGTGAATAATCCTTTCACATCGTGAAAACTCGGAACTCACGTCTACTTCCGAATGATGCCGATGTGACTATGAATTATTGAATTATTAAGTGACATGATTGTATTAAATAAATAGAGTACTTTAAATTAGTTATCTATCAGTGTCAAATGTCAAACCACGAGTTTGAAGAATATCACACCGAGATGTTAAAACCACCACGATCAAATATATAGAAATGAGGTATAGGTAAACAAGAAGAAATATAAATAAATGTTGAAAATAATTTCGCAGGCTTGTCGATCTAAACGTTTCCCAGGTTTTAATGCTTTCCGCATGACTATTAAAAAGAACTGAAAACAAACTTAATCTTAATTTAAAAAAAAAACTGTAGTATTAACCACTCTATATCGATTATCACTCTCGCGATGCGACGTTCCCCCACGTTGTCTTGATGGGTACTGAGTCAGACTTAAGTAGCATGACAAATACGAACATTTCTGAGAAAATACGATGTGAAAGGATATTTCACTACATCTGTAGGTACCCAATTAAGTTATAATCAGACCCGTCATATGTTGCAGGAGACGAAGTTCCCGTGGACCGAGAGCCAGCAGGCGGATATCTTGAGCGCTTACTTCTATGGCTACGCAGTAACGTCGTTTATCGGCGGAACGGTGGCCGAGCAGTACGGTCCTCGCTACACTCTTCTGCTCTTTACGTTGATTAGTGGTTGTCTTACCCTTCTCACGCCAATGGCTTCAAGGATCCATTATGCAGCATTGGTAGTTGTGCGAGTATTACTTGGATTATCGGGTGTAAGTTATCGTTCAAAATGTACCTATCAGTTATAGATGTTCAATCTCGGCCCTGCCTGCTAAACGATCGCCCATAATAAGCCTGCGTAAGAGGGTTAGATATCAGAACGGCTAAAATTAATGAGCCTTTTATAAAATCCTGACAAGGTTTCAGAAAAAAAACATTAGGTATTATGAACTTTAGGAATTATGAGACATTTTAGACTTATTAAGTTTCGGCATTCTGATACGGAAACCGTAAGAGACGCATTTATACCTTAGAGTGAAAATCATATTCTTGTAGATTACTCCGTCCCGTTTAAGTTCACTTCGTCCACATTCCCATTTCGCTCACATTCCTACTTCGTCCACAATCCCACTTCGTCAACATTCCCATTTCATCCATATTCCCATTCCGTCTTTTTCCCACTTTATACACATTCCCACTTTGTCCACTTTCCCATTTCGGTCACATTCCTACTTCGTTCACATTCCCACTTAGTCAACATTCCCATTAAAATACAAATACAAATTTCAATAGTATTCATGACTTTTTTCACAGCTTCAATATGGACGAAATGGGAATGTTGACAAAATAGAAAGTGGAC
The DNA here is from genome assembly GCA_946894065.1 of Acleris literana. Taxonomy (NCBI): domain Eukaryota; kingdom Metazoa; phylum Arthropoda; class Insecta; order Lepidoptera; family Tortricidae; genus Acleris; species Acleris literana. The sequence continues at coordinate 15,508,125 of OX335684.1, read as the reverse complement.
GAAGTGGGAATATGAACGAAATGCGAATGTTAACAAAATAGGAAGTGGACGAATTGGGAATTGATTTTGGACGAAATGGGATTACTGACGAAGTAGGCATGTGAACAAAACGGGAATGTGGACGAAGTGAACCTAAACGCTCCGTCCCTACGCTCGCCCATAATGGGCCATCTTGTAGAGGGGCCATCTCACGAAGTCCGTCGTTCCGTATTTAAGTAATTATAATATTGCTCTTTATAAGTAAGTTTATGGTTGTCTAGTACCCATAGTACAAGTCTAGAGCTTAGTTTTGGGACTATACTGCCCTTCTTAATAAAAAGGACGCATGCGCAAATTGATCATCAAAGCAAATTACTACAAACTAAACCATCTTTTAGGGCTTCCCCTAAAAACATAGACATAATATTAATATAAAATGTATTTATATATATTTAAGTTAATAATTATTATCTCGGCATTTGCAAGTTAAACCGCTCTTATGTAACCGATAGTTAACTAATGTAACAAAACATCATGGTTTAACTGGCCTGTAAAACTAGTAGCTAAATAATTGTTGCATAGGAGTCATGTCCCCGACTACCCGTTTTTGTGCTTCTTGTTAGTTAGCATTTGGTCTACCGTTCTTGCATGCTACCCTCTCTTACCTAGATTTAAGTTAAATAATATTGTTTCTCAGTAAGTGATTTATGTAAATCTTATGAGAAATAAATATCTTAAACCATAAATTGAACCCCCTATCTTAAGAAATAAGGTCACTAATACATTTGCAACTCTATAAGACATACGCCCTTTTTTCTCTAATGAGGGCAGTTTAGTGCAAGTCAATCCTGACACATTGCACAACCATGAAGTTTCCTAATATGGATAAGTTGACAGCAGTCAAACAATGTTGTTATTACTATTCCTTCACACGCAACATATAATAAGTTTAGCATTGTGTTACTTACTGCTGTCAAGAATGTCAATAATGACCTTAGTTTATAATTAGGTACATAAATTATTTAAAATGTTTTTATTTGATCTGATGTTGTTTTTATTATTTCTGATGTTTTGACTTATTATGTTATTTATAAAATAAAAAAATGCTAATTTGGTTGCATGCTATTTTTAAGACGATCCTTTACGGTGATAACCAGTGATCGGAAATAGGTGAGCTAATTTCCCTAAACTTGATGCATGTTCATTCAGTAATGTATTCCCATCTCTCTCACGCATGAATGAATATGCGTCAAGTTTAGGCAAATTAGCTCTACCTATTCCGATCACTGGTGATAGCTCTTTAGTTTTGTATTTTTGTTGTTATCCTGACTTTTTATTTCTATTTTTGATAATAAATTTGTGTAAATTTTTGACGATTCCAATGTAATTTCTTCTACTTTTGACATAACCTCGTAAGGCCCAGTGTGCAATAGAATGTACATGATCAAGGCAATTTAATTTGAACTGTGTTACAATGGTAATAAGGTTTATTTTCCTATCTTGATAAACTGAAAATGTCATTATCGAACAAACGTAATTGAACTTTATTGCCTTGATGGTAGATTCAAAGTCCCACTCACAAAAAAACCCCCTGTTTGTAGTATGGTGGGCCTTACGAGGATAACATGCAATGTATACTGTGACTTACTTTGGAAAATAAATATCATTTATTCATTCATTCATTCAGAAACTTCATGGTCGTGCAAAGTGTCAGGATTCACTTCTTATCTACCTAGTACTTAAGGTCAGTTTGTGTGCCATTGTCCCTTGATATTTATTAATTTTATTATTATTATTTAATTATTTTTTAAATACAATATATATTACTTATACATTCTTCGATGTAGCCCAGTATGGACATTTCCTCATCTGTCAGACTCAATTGACATACATAAACTCACGCCTTTATTCCCAGTTTGGGGTAGGCAGAGCCACAGAATTGCCAACAACTCTAAAAGCTTGTTGATAATCTGTAACCACATTTTGCATAATCAGGCTAAGATGTTTACCAGCGTATTAGTGACAGGTTGCAAGCCCATCGCCTAACAGTACTACAAGCCTTTATTCCCTTAGTCGACTCTTACGACATCCACTCAATTGATAATATTTAAAAATTAACTTAGCGAAATTTTGAACATCTCACACTCATCTCACACAGTTGGTCTCAAGCAACCCTTCCCGTAAAGTACGGTGGGCTTGGCAATCGGGCTACTAGCGACTTGGCACTCCCAGTTTTCCTCTCTTCGATCCACGGCATAATCACCCTCATCAGTGAGATTCTTAACTTTTCTAACCCCACTGATGTCCAGGTGTTCGTCAAATGACGCGATACTTCAGAAGGGCGTTCGCTGTCGTCAATACTCGTACGTGTAATTTGGGCTGGCCAATTTGAACCACCAACTTACCCATTAAATTTAGATACACTATATATTTCGTTACGAGGCATTTCTGTGAGCGAGCCATCTTGGATTGGGTGAATTTTCAAACAGGCATTTTTGGGTGTTTCTCGGGTGTAATAATATGGAGAATAATTATAAAAAAGAAATTAAAAAAAAATGTTACATACTATACCTACGTTGTCATATCATACAAATATAAAACCCATCCATCCACACCCATAATCCATCCACCATCCATCGATCCATTTCACAAATAGACCTTATCCCTAACTAGGATCTAAAGGCTTGTACTACATAAATACATGTATATGGGTACTAGGCATCGATAAACAAACAGGTATACAGAGATATAATACAAAGATATACATGCTAAACATAGAAAACATCCAAGACTCAAAAACAAATTAATTGCGCTCAACACACAAATATTTGCCCAAACCGGGACCGAAATCGGAACCGAAACTTAAACTTTGAAGGTAGTGAGTGCTACACACCGAAATTCAGTGAAATGCTGTAAATGGTTTTAAAAGCATGAAAATTGGAACGATTGATCTTTAGGCCATAAGAATCAATTTGACCCGTAGCACGAAAAAAAAATCAAAAAAGGAGACGAGTTATGACGTCATCTTTACTTTGAATGGGATTTCTTTTTTGTTCTGAAACATATCGTGTGTGGTATCTAATGAAAGGGCTTACTAAGCCGATTCTAAATATATATCACATCATTATATTTCAGGCACTTGTTTTAAATTAAAATAAAAATCGTTTTCAAAACATACCAAGTTTGGGCTTCGATATGATATGGTTAAATCACTATTGGTTAAATATGCCTAAAATGATACGTAATAGCCTTATTTCCAACCCCGAGAAAGCAATTTTGAAAATATTTACATTTAGTATTTTTTAATATTTTTTTTTTTTTTTTAGGTAAAGATCTTAGCCTAATTGTGCAAATTGTGGTTATAGAATTATCAACAAGTTTTTAGAGATGTTTGTAATTCTGTAGCTCTGCCTACCCCACTCTGGGAACGAAGGCGTGAGATTATGTATGTATGTATGTATGTAATATTTTTTTTATATTAGAAAATGTGATAAGATCACAACTAGTTGAAACATGTATAAAAGTTCAATTTTAGACACTGAGGATGATAAATACTAATGCGAGAGGAGTTTTCAATCATATTTATATTATTTACTAGCTTTCGCCCGCGACTCCGTCCTCGTAGAAGTCGTTTATCGCTGCTCCCTCGGGAACTGTCCAATTTTCCGGGATAAAAACTCGAAGGATATCTTTAATATACAGAATTTTTCTTCCTTCACTTTTATTATATGGACAGTCGGCAATGATGGCAATAAAGTATGTAATATTTTTTTTTTGTTTTAGGGTTTCACTTATCCCGCACTACATTGCTTAGTTGCGCATTGGATTCCGCAGATCGAGAAAGGAAAATTCAGTAGCGCCCTGATGGGCGGAACGTTTGGCACTGTCATAACATGGAGTATCACTGGCGTTATCATTACACCTGTTGGCTGGGAAATATGTTTCTACATTGTAGGAATATTGACAATCGTTTGGGCCATTTTCTGGTGGTATTTCATTTATGATACGCCCAGTAAACACCCAAGAATAGACGAAGAGGAAAAAAAGTATATATTAGATCTTATAGGAGATAAAGTGCAGGATATTACAGTAAGATCTTAATTATATTCATTTAGGTTCACTTCGTCCACATTCCCATTTCGTTCACATTCCTATTTCGTCCACAATCTCACTTCATCAACATTCCCATTTCATCCATATTCCCATTTCGTCCTTTTCCCACTTCGTCCACAATCCCATTTCGTTCACATTCCTTCTTCGTTCACATTCCCACTTAGTTAACATTCCAATTAAAATACAAATATAAAATTCAATAAAATTCATGACTTTTCACAGCTTCAAGATGACGAAATGGGAATGTTGACAAAATAGGAAGTGGACGAAGTGGGAATGTGAACAAAATAGGAATATGGACGAAATGGGAATGTTGACAAAATAGGAAGTGGACGAATTGGGAATAGATTGTGGACGAAAAGGGATTGCTGACGAAGTAGGAATGTGAACGAAATGGGAATGTGGACGAAGTGAACCTAAACGATTATATTAAATGCGGTAGCAGTTTCTATGGTTAACGATCATGGCCTAGACAGGGTGCATGCATTGACGAAAGTTGAAGATCTAAATAGCGATGGCTACTTAGGTAAGTATGTAAATTTCATAGCAGTTGTACAGTCAAGTGCAAACATATGTATCGAAAGAATCCTCTCACATATATGTTACGAAGTTTTTATTACACTGGAATAAGGTGCATTGGGACATATTTTTGAGATGTTCCGTTCCCCCATATTTTTACACTGTACAGTACAGCCTGTTAGTCTAATTGTTGTGCAAACCGTGGTAACAGAATTATCAACAAGTTTTTATAGTTGTAGGTAATTCTGTAGCTCTGTCTACCCCATTCTGGGATTACAGGCGTGAAGGTATGTATGTATGTATATACTATCGCGATCGTTAATTTATGACCCATTTCATGAAAAATAGGCTTGAAGTCGTCAATGTCATTAGAGATGCCAAATCATTTGTAACTTATAGGAGACTCAACCTTATTGTTGTAGAATGTCAGAATGACTTTGGACCTAAGGTAGGTCCCAAATTTCGTGGGTCCAAATCGTTATTCTCATGTAAGTGAATTTTGTAAATTCTTTATGGGAATAAAGTTCTTAAACCATAAATTTAAGTTCCTGACTGTATGTAGAGTAAGTCATTTGGTGCTCAAAAAGTTTTCTGAGAGTTGGTGATTACTGATTATATAAATTACTTACGACGTGCTCTTTTCGGATTTTCAATTTACCATTTGTCATATTTATCGTCGCCGCTCACCCGGCTATGTTGGGAAAAGCGCGCCGAAAACCAGTTTTTTGACAATGTATCCTTTCGGAATTGCATTTACGATGAAAATAGTTATCTCTCTATACATAGTATAAAACAAAGTCGCTTCCCGAAGTCGGTTCCTCTGTATGTACACAATCTTTCACGGTACTCAAAATTAATATGAGTAATGTTGACGATGATGGCGACAATGTTCTTTTTTTTCAAGGAAAATTTGGGACTTTGTTTAATATTATTAACTATAGTGTAATATTTTCTCGCATTGGTGGAGAAAAGCACTAGGTATACTAGCCTAAGCCGGGAAGGGCGGTTGCTGGACTCGTATATAGCGCCGCCTCGACTGCGTCTTGGCCACGCCGACTCATAATCGTCCCTCAGCAGCCATTTTACCGGTATTTGCAGTAATAATAAGTCCAAATTTTCAAATACGAGTAGTTGTCCATAAAATGACCAAATTACAAAATAAATAAATAAATAAATAAATAAATAAATATCACGGGACGATCTCACACAAATTGACCTAGTCCCAAACTAAGCTCTAGGCTTGTACTATGGGTACTAGACAACGATATAAATACTTATATAGAGAAATATATACTTAAATACATAGAAAACATCCACGACTCGGGAACAAATACTCGTGCTCATCACACAAATATCTGCCCTTACCGGGATTTGAACCCAGGACCGCTAGCTTCGTAGGCAGGGTCACTACCAACTAGGCTAGCACGTCGTAAAACTCTCGAAAAACTTTCCAGATTAAAATGTCAAATTACTGTAATAAGTATTCATATTGTAGTAAATCGCTAACGTTAGTGTTATGCATCTAGTCTAGACCGCCAATATCCTTATCCACTTTCTTGTTAAGACTCGCTAGTGCGCTTGATCAACGCTTGCGAATTTGAGTGTATAATAAGTCATATTATGACTACTAAGATCTGTTGGTTCTTTAGAAAAGTCGCTTACAAACTCAAGAGTTGAGACGGCATCGAAGTGCGGGCGTACGATCGGCGCCCTGCATCAAGATTTTGCATGGCAGTGCGCACAGTCGGGGCAAAGTCGAGGTGAAGGCGCGGAGGAGGCGAGATAAAAGCCGCGTATCCACTGCGTGCTCCAAACCCTCGAACATCGGCGCGCGTGGCAGCCGCGCTCAGTCGATACTAGTGATGCCAGGTCTAGTCTACAATAAATCGGGACTATGCTAAAAACAATCGGGATAGTCCGAGAAATCGCGCAAATAACAACCCTCTTGGAATGCCAATTATGACAAACCGTAAAACCATACAACTATTGTCCTAATCTGCAAAGAGTCATTTTCCTCTTAAATAAAATATGATAGCACCTTACTGCTATTATTGCTAGTTATAAAATCTGCTTGGCTGAAATTTGTTTGCCCTAAAGTCTTGCTATAGCTATAGATAGCCATTATATTTTTAGAATAATGTAATGAGCAAAATTGGACTAATGCAAGCTAGGATCATAGTTGCATGGTTTTACGGAACCGTCTTTGATCTTGTAGGTTGTTTTAAGTTAGTATCTTATATATGAACACTGGCGATGTGCTGAAAATCGGGACAGTTGGCGTCCCGATCAAGGGTAAATCGGGATCTCTAGCAACGCTGGTCGATACCGAGAGGCGCGCGCGATCCATCCGTTGTGGGTTTGAGCCGATGTTTGACGGTTTGGAGCGCGCGGTCGGTACGCGGCCTAAGGTGTGACGGAGGCGCGTTATATGTCCGCGCCGCAACGCCACTACTACTTAGTAATTTAGTCTTGTCATTTAATAAACTAGAACGAAGCAAAGCCGCGCGCGCGTTGACTTTACAAACACCACGCCTCGACCGTGACGCCGCCGCCGCCGCCGTTGCTGCATTGATGTCTTTAAAACGCGTGTTATTTAAGCGCGACGCTTAAACACGATTTCGAAACACATTAGGCGTTTTGATGCGGGCGCTCTGGTAACGCTTGTTTTAAGAACTAGGAAGATGTACACATGAAAGCCTGCGTTTCTGGCTAAGCGGGCGTCCAACGCGCGCTGTTCGATTTTGGTCAGAACGCGTGGTGCGGGGGAGCCGCCCATTTTGTTGTACAAATTGATCGCGCGCTTTCATATAGATTGAACACGTATTTCACCAAAATGCAGATTGATCACTTTGATTCATTTCTGAAGTGAGCCTGTATAGAGACCCTGGTAACGCTTGTCGAACGCCGCGCTAAGCGCGCTGTATTTACCTTCTCGTCTAACGCGCGCCAAACGCATCGCCTAGCGCCTAGTGTACTCTTATCTAAGTTGTCGATTTCGTTTAAGAATTCAATGAAAAAGTAATGTGAATGAAAACAATTTCAGGGTCTTCCACCATACAAGAAAATTTTCACATCGGTTCCCTTCCTCGCAATGTTTATACTCCACTTCGGAAACTTGTGGGGTCTGTACTTCATTATGACAATGGGACCTAAGTTTATAAGGACTGCTTTAAATTTTCCGTATGAGTCAGGAGGCATCACATCCTCGTTACCACCCTTGTGTAGAGTGACATTCTCAGTGTGTTTTGGATCACTCGGAGACTGGATTTTGGTAACCAAAAGAATGACAGCGCACAGTATTAGAAAATTCTTTTGCTTATTTTCACATATAATTCCCGGAATTTTCCTGATATTAAACGGAACAATAGCACGGACAGCTGCAGTTTCAATAGCCTTGATTACAATGTCAATGGGGTCCAACGGAGCAGCGACCCTCACCAATCTGCAGAATCACCAAGACCTGTCCCCGAACTACGCAGGAACCTTGTATGGGATCGCTAACGGAATAGGGAGTATCGCGGGAGTTTTGGCTCCCAAAGCTGCTGCGGCTCTAATGGGCGAAGGGGTAATTTGCATTTTAATCATTTCTTTATATTAGTTTTTATACTACTAGGATGGACACCAAATAAACGATGAGGTTGAATTTGTATGACTGAATTTATATCATTTATCAGTGTTAATAATAATTATACTTAATAGATTTTTACAAGAGGTACATTGATTCAATTTAGAGTAGAGGTGTCTTGTAGAAGCTGCTACTTAGTTTGATAGTTATATAGCAAAAATAAATATTTCTAGGGGGGGCTTTTAAGTACCTAACAGAAGATGAAAAAATAACCTACGTAAATCATCGTTATTTAGAGTTCTTTTAAAAACACTAAGGTTTTTAAGCAGTTTTTTTTGATTAGGTGAATATTTACGTAAATGATCGCTCCGTTGCATAAATTGTATCCCCCCCCTATTATCTATTAAACCGTAAAAAGTATGAAAAAAATCAGACAGGTAACGCTTACGAAATACTTTCAACGAAAATGTTTTTCAAAATGATCGGATATACTGTTTTTGAGTTATTGCTGGAAAACTGCCCTTCGCAACAAAACGAAGTATGTGCCGTGAAGATAAGCTCTTTTGCTGGTGCACTTTTCCACATCGTATTTTTTTGAGATAGATTTTTGTGATTGTAGTTACGGCCCGGTTTTTTTCAAGTATTTCGTTTTGTTTTTTATTCTTATATCATATTTTATCGGCATATTGGACAGGGAACCTGCCGTTTGCCCAAAATATTTTTGGTCAAATGTATCATTTCCCAAATTTTCATTTCCCAAAAAGCATTTTGTATTATTTTTGTTCTACATTCGGGATATCGAAACCGGTTGTTTCGTCTATTAGGTTAGGTTATACTTGTGACTACATAAAAAATAAATCAATTGTGACGGGAAACAACTTTTTGGGAAAATAAAATTTAGGAAATGATACATTTGACCAAAAATATTTCGGCGAAACAAAGGTAACCCCTAGGTATTGGACAATAAGCTTCAAAACGCCTGGTTATAGTTTGAGAGCAATTATTAAGTTCGTTGCTTCCCTAGTAACACATAACGCACACGGTGAGAACGAAAGTGACTCCATTTATTTTTTTTGTAAATTGAGGTAAGTATGTAAAACACTTTTGCTTACTCAATCAAAAACTAACGAAATTGGGCTGGAAAGGGAGAAACGTAGACTTCGGGTTTCTTTCATTTCCGTGGCCCGCCCCTCTCGCCATTGCAATAATGACGAATTTAGTATTGCGTCAGAAGTGTGAGCACGTAATTAAAAAAAAGAAGTGACCTAAAACGTAATAAGGTAAGCTGTATGAATGGATTTAAATCTTAAAGTGACCGATGTCCTTTTTGAATCATTCTATCATTTAAATTTATGCTGTTCGGACTGACTTAAAACTAGTTGAGTCATTTTAACATTTTAAGCTGTGCCTAAACCAATGACTCTTTAGTCTTAAAGTGACCTTATTTAAAGTACTTAGGTCATCGATAATTTTGTCTGTATTAGAAATGTCAATTCTAATGCTACAGTGACTTATATTTGGAAGGATTTTTGGGCAGATATTAGCTTTAGTGCATAAATTTAATAATATTTAAAACATTAAAAACAAACAGAATTGGTTAAGGAGTGCGTAAGGAACACAAAGAATTTGTTTTTTTGTCCTTAAGCTCTTTATTTTGGGAATTTATGATATAATTAAGGAGAAACTTCCAAAAACATAAACACATTTTGTTGATTTTCCAGCAAGTTTGATTTTCGTATTAGGTCACTTTCGTTCTCACCGTGCGATAAGTAGGGTTAGGACTTTTGGTGGCATATCGCGGTTCTAGAATCCATGGAGTCGCTATTTCCTAATTATTATAAACATTCCACCTTGATTTTGACCTTCAGTATTGTCATAATAATATTTCAAAATGTATTCATTCGTTAAATCGCTAAACCAGTTTAAATGAAATTTGGTAAAGAGGATATCTCCGCTGTGAAAACATTACAAACAAACAAATATTCAAAATTATTAGTAGGTATAGAAACCGAACTAAAGGTCGTGTCGGTCGTATTTTGGGTAGGACCTGTGTGCGGACGTGTAAAGGCCGCTAACAGCGGCCTGCACACGTAAAGTTCGGACCGCGCTCTTCCAATCTTCGCTCCGAACCGTACGTGTAAATGCAACTGTTATAGTAAAAAAGTAAAAAATTTACGGTTCGGAACGAAAATTGGAATGGCGCGTGGCGTTTCCCGCAGTCCGAACTTAATGTGTAAAGGCCGCTATTGGGCGTTAAAGGCATTGTAGCTACACGCATGCCCAGCGCTTTGGTCCAGAGTGCACGCGGCGCAGCGACGCGAGACTTAGTAGATTGAATTCACTCTCTCTAAATTGAAGAGTCCTGCTTTTGTCAGTGTAGTAATTTTCAGTCCTCTCTTCTCTCTGCCAGCTCCTTCACCTCTCTATATGACACTATATGCAGCTTATGAAGCTTTTCCTCGGTCTTGACACAATACCTACGTCTGTCATTCTTTAGACATACCCTTATAATCTGTGCTGTCATTGGTGTAGACATTGCATGCCATTTCCATTGTAAATAAACCGTTTATTTCGTTTTTGGTGTTGCTATAAGTAGCCGAATCGAAACTTATATTTTTTCATTATATTTTTTCATGCTGAAGAATTTAAACAGGTTTGTGTTGAATTCTTGTTTATTTATTGTACACTGTCATCTCAAGTCAAAGCAGAGGTCGGGTCATGTTACGTCTTGCGGCCAAGCCAAGTAGCCAGTGAACAGTAGTTTAAAAAAAAATTAGTTACTTTTAAAAAGAAACGAAGAAATTTATGCAACTCTCCAGCATGAGACGAATCCAATGACATATTATTTATCAAAATCGAACTGATGCCATGTACAAAACTTGGCCTCGCATAATATATATTATATATATATATATGTATGTATATATATATAATATATATATATATATGTATGTATATGTATATATATATATCGCACCTTCAGAATAATAGCGACCTAATTCAAAATTTAATCTTTCAAACTTCAAGTCATAAATTTATTATTATAGGAACCTAACTCTAAATTTAAAATTTCTCAATTGGGTCACTATAATATTGTTCTGAAGGCGCGATATATGGGTCCATATTGACTCTCATAATTATTTTTACTCATAAAGTGCCTTATCTACACGTTGAATATTTAAGAATGTCGGTTCCTGCGTTATGAATAACAATTTTATGAAAAAAAAATGATTATGAAGAAAAAAGTTATGTAAAAAAAGGGCCACGTTTGCTTTTTGTTTCAGAAAACTATTGAAGATTGGAGTTCAACGTTTATGTTGGGTGCTGCTGTGTATATAGGCGCGGCCATCTTCTTCATAATTCTCGGGAAGACTGAAATACAGCCTTGGAATAAGGACTCAAAAGTCCCTTAGGCCAGTCTATAACGACATCATAGATCGCAAACGCGCATGTAACTACGTTTTTTTTATATGTATGTTAGGTCCCCTGTGAGTAGTTAACACTCAAGTTTGCAACCCTGAAAACCCTGTGCTACCCCCATGGTGCTCGAAAAACTGCGAAATTTTGGCACAAGTTTCAGTTAATTCGAAAGAAATACCCTAAGGAAACGTTTTTCAAGTATCTTTGTTATACTTTAATAAGGATAACTTATTTTGCTACAATTTGAGCTCCTTGTCCATTGGTTGGGGAGATACAGCAAATCAAAGATGGGCAATGTGCTCAGAGCCCGCTCCTGAGACCCTGCTTAAAATGGTGGCTTGCAAAAAGAGGGTGCTTAGGGTCGTGCACTTGCAGAAAGGCTGGGCTCAGGTGCTCTATCCTATGTTCCTTTTGCCAAGGGTGAAATTGCAACAACGCCATCCCTTTCGTCCTGGACGAGGAGGACGAGGATATGGACGACCCAACACTATGAGCCGGCCCGCCTCCACTCCAGAAAACATAATCCCTCTTCTCATACTCCTCCTCACTGATCTAGATTGAATGAGACCTGGTCCTTCCAAAAGGACGAAAGTGTAAACTGTTTTTGCTTGACCGTGTACATAGTATTATTTTAAAGTTTAAATATATGTTTGCTGTGTTTTTATATGTTTACGTATATTTGTTTTGGAACCATATGTTACATCTAAAATGTCAAATTTACCCTTTTTTTTTTTTTAAGAAATACATTCATACATTTTTCAGAACAACGTTTTTATCATTTAACCAAAATCAGATATTTTAATCTTTTTTATATTTTTGAGGAAACTATCAAAGCTAGAGGCACTAATTTAGTATTAAATTGAAGCTACTTATTTTTTTTACTAATTCTTATCTCAACTTTTTTCTAGGAGCATTAGTTTAGCCAGTGCGTAACTTGGAAAATGACCATAACACGAAATTTACATTTTGTAGGAAAAAATGACAGTCTATGACTAGCTGTATCTCCGCAACTAATGATCTAAAAATGCTTCCTTAGATAAGTTTTTTCGAAAAAACTGAAAACAGTGCAAAAATTCGCTGTTTTCGAGCACCATGGGGGTAGCACAGGGTTTTCAGGGTTGCAAACTTGGATGTTAAATACTCTCAACGGACCTAACAACACATAAAAAATCGTAGTTACATGCGGGTTTGCGATGTTTGCCTTTTTTGTGTTGTTATAGATTAGCCTACCTGCCCTGGCTGCAACCACAGCAGAAAAGGGTTGAGATTTATAGTAGAATAACTTATTTCTTTAAATTACAGTTATTTAATTATAGTTACGAAAAATTTACATAACTTATACGATCACAATTAGGGCCCCTGAATAAATACACAATAATTAATAGAACATAATATATAAAGATGTACCTTCTTGGCCAGAAAAGTACATATGGTTTGTGGCACTTGCCCCCCCTGAATTTAACCCTCTTCGCCCGTGGTAGAATCTTATAAGCTATGAGTCAGGTAGTATTAAAAAAAATGACGAATGCTACCCATTTGTTTTATTTTTTTGCAGTAGTCTTGGACAACACTGTCTGCGTCGACGTAAAGGACAATAGATGGATAAGTATAATTTAAAATGGCTTAACTCCATTTCACTTAGTACCGGAAATCTTCATAACTAGTTCATCTATTGCCTATTTTCCGGCCTCTACCACAATGTACAGTCGAGTTCATAAATAGTAGTACTTTGTCACTTTAATCCCTGTGACAGTTCATATATGGCAGTTTAAACATGACATTAAATAGACAAGGTACTGAACTGTACACATATTTATGAACTCGACTGTACTCTTATATATAACGACCTTCGTGTTTGTACTTCTCTTTCACTAGCTGAACTAGACAGGACTTTATTATCCACGTAAATAAATTGCGTATCGGCAAATTGGTTGGTTTGATTACACGTCCTAGTAACCCCAAAGGTCACATTCAACCACCTTTACACAAACCCGAAAGACTTTTTAAGAGCAATTGCATTGTACTGACACCTGAGTATGTATATTTACTCATATTATGGTGTCATGATTTAAAAAAATCACTTTTTAATTTGTCAGTGTAGTGTTAACCGACAAACTGCAGTTTCCCCACGCACTCGTAAACACAGTAAAGGTCACAGCTCATTTGAACCACCCGGCAGCCGACCCGCACCGCCTCGCCTCGAGCGGTTAGTATTCTTTATATGGATTTGTATGGGCATGCGCTCACTACATCAACTACGTAGCGTAGAACCACCCGACGTAGCGTAGTTACTACTACTAGCGTACTACATCAACTACGCTACGCCGGATGATTCTACGCTACGTAGTTGATGTAGTGAGCGCATTCCCATACAAATCCATATAAAGAATACTAACCGCTCGAGTCGAGGCGGTGCGGGTCGGCTGCCGGGTGGTTCTAATGAGCAAGGACACTAACAGTCGCACTACCAGTAGTTTCGTTTACAATTAACGACACTAACAAGCCTATTTTGGATTAAATTGTACAGTCAATCAATCAAAATGTATGGGATGAGAGTTGCATCTTGGGTATGGCCTCAGTTTTGTTTCGTTAAATAATCAAGCTCATGCTCGAGTGCCCTTTTTGCAATATCTGATCCATTTAATAGGTAAGTAAATTCTTAACTTTTCTAATGATGCAAACTTGAACTTAATCTAAGTGGTCACGCCTCAAACATCAAAGTGACTTGGAAGGAATTTGATATTTTTTGTCATGAAGGCTATCAAAATTCGTGCATTAGTAAGTCGTTTATGAAATATGTGAATTTGAGGTGTGTTATGATCATTTATCTTGTATTTTTGCAGGTTGGAGTGATGATATTCTTTGGCTACGTATTGATGTACTTAGTACGTTATAATATCTGTGTCCACATCGTCGATATGTCCAAAATAGGAATGAGGAAAATTTTTGAAAGCAACATGACTTTTACGAGGGGTGGCAGTGCGAGAGTTAGTAGTTTATTACCTAAAACCATACTTAATTATATACTACTGGCTCGTGGATTGACAACGTACCTACATTAAATGCGCTTTATATCCATATAATTATCACTAAAGCCGGGTATTCATTAGCGAGCTGTAACCGTAACCGTTGCATGTACTGTAACCAAAAAACATAGTGTGTACGTGGTTCGCAAACCTGCTGCGAGTGGTATGCGTGCAGCGAGCTGACGTTTACAACGTACTCATTTTTGAACCCGTAACGTTTCACATAACTGTAACCGTTACTGTTACCAACGTGTTGTCGGTTTTTGCCGCGAATCAAAGGGCGCTCGCGGTGCGCTCGTGGACGTCAAGAACACACTAGAACCTCGTTACTGTATCTGTTTGGTTACAGTCACAGCTCGCAAAATGAGTACAGTCGCCATCAGATATATTGTAGCGGGCGAGTTACTCAAATATTTCGGAACAGCATTACTTTTCAATAAATTCGTTACACTAGTTATGGTCAATAACACCAGAACATGCAATTTGTCATAAATATAAGGGTAGCGACTTTTCAATAAATTCGGAACATATAACGAGGTAAAAATATCATGAAGCACAGAACGACAAAGGTATCTATGCAGTCAGGGTGATCATAAAGATCGGAACATTTATGGAAAATATACCTTAAGTCTGTATCACACAGTTTAAATTCGTTACTATAATTATTATGCATGTCGTGTACACATCATGAGTAGATTCGAATTCCAAACAAAACATAAATACGTCATGCCAAAGATCATAATAATTATAGTAACGAATTTAAACTGTGTGATACAGACTTAAGGTATATTTTCCATAAATGTTCCGATCTTTACGATCACCCTGACTGCGTAGATACCTTTGACGTTCTGTGCTTTCTGATATTTTTACCTCGTTATATGTTCCGAATTTATTGAAAAGTCGCTGCTCTTATATTTATGACAAATTGCATGTTCTGGTGTTATTGACCATAACTAGTGTAACGAATTTATTGAAAAGTAATGCTGCTCCGAAATATTTGAGTACCTTGCCCGCTATAATATACCTGATGGCGACTGTACGCTCGGTGAAAGCGTTCCGGCGACGAGCTTAAACTGTAACACGCGTACACACTAGAACCTCGTTACTGTATCACGCATGTTACTGTTACGGCTCGCTAATGAGTACCCGGCTTAAGATACCTCGGGGAGGTGCTGTAACAATCCATTGACTAGTGGTTTGACATTATCAAAGGGCGGAATTTTCATGGCAAAAATCAAATGTCAATAGAGTTGGAATGTAAAATTTTATCGACTTTTCCAGCTATCCATACATTTACCTCTTTGATTAGCGAGTTGACCATTTGACCTCTGACTAGCGAGTTGCATGGCCATTGAAAGTAAATCGCATGGCAGTTAACTGGAATTTCTGCCACTAGTATTTTGGTCACTAGTTCAAGTATGTGAAAAATGGTTAACCCAAAAGGAAAAACAATAAACTAATGGATAAAGAAATTAATTAATTTTATTTGCAAATTTTGTTTTCTTACAGTACATCGTATTATTATTAATCTTTCGCTTAAATGTAGATTTGAGGTCTATTTTTGTTAATACATAAATAAAGCTCATCATCATCATCATCATGATGTCAGCCGAAAGACGTCCACTGCTGGACATAGGCCTCCCCCAAGGCTCCCCACTCAGACCGATCTTGTGCTTTTCGCATCCACCGCGTTCCCGCGATCTTTACAAGGTCGTCACTCCATCTTGTTGGAGGCCTACCTACAGCTCGTCTCCCGGTCCGCGGACGCCACTCAAGAACCTTCTGACCCCATCGGCCATCAGTCCTGCGAGCAATGTGCCCCGCCCACTGCCACTTAAGTTTGGCTATTCTTCGGGCGTTCGGGAAATAAAGCTAGGCTTCGAAAAATATAAATTGTCGATAATCGATAAAATTCAACGTTCCAACTCTATTGGCGTTTGATTTTTGCCATGAAAATTCCGCCCTCTGGACATTATCGAGCCGGGATCTATTGCACCGATGCAATCCATACTAATATTATAAATCTGAAAGTGTGTATGTTTGTCCGTTTTTCACGCTTCGACCACAGAGCGGATCGAGATGAAACTTGGCACACGTATTGGTTAGGTCCTGGAACAGGACATAGGATAGTTTTTATCCCGGAAAATTGGACAGTTCCCGAGGGAGCAGCGATAAACGACTTCTACGCGGACGGAGTCGCGGGCGAAAGCTAGTGTATCATAAAAAGCATGCGCAGGTGGTTCACCGCTGGGTTTTTAGTGGGTGTTCCCGCCGCTCACGGTTGGTGAGTCCCACATTACCATCCCGGGTCCCCTTCGACCTGGGTGATATTCGTAAATGCGTCTCCCAATGGTAAAAAAAGGTCACATCTTCTTTGCAAGTTTTTAAGTGACCGGTGGCATTAACAAAATGTTTCAAAAAACGTTTAATATAGGTGTCCCTCGGAATCCCTAACAAAGTTTGTCCTAAACTGGTTTTCAGCTGATTGTGAGTCAGGCAACTTTTTAAGTTTTCCAATTATATTGTTTCGGCAATATATATATGTTTACCAAATTGTATCGTTTCCCAGCCTTGTTTTCTGTAACCGTAAATGTTTCAGGATTTTATAAAAACTAACCTAACCTATAGGGTTCTACACGATGGTACTGAAATATTTACAGGTACAGGAAAAAAATGTGTGTTGGTAAATACCTTTTAGGCCAAACGGCAAGCTCGCGGTTGGTTGACACTAGTGGTTTCGCGCGGTTGGTACATTTTGTGCAGTACAGTCACGAACTTTAATTTGGGATCCACCTTAGGTCCAAATTCATTCTGACATTCTACAACAATAAGGTTGAGTCTCCACCTTCGGCCGCGTACGAAACCGCAAGTTCGTAACCAGTTACGATAGAAGAATTTTTATTCTTTGTACGAAACTAGTTACGATCGAAGAATTAATCTTCCTTGTTGGAAACCTGTTACGATCGCAAAACTCTAGGTAGGTTAGGTTCGTTAGTTATCTTCAGATGCCCGAAGGGCAAACAGACCAGAAATAGGAGCGAGCGTCGAAACTGCTGAATTACGAAAAAAAAATCGCAATTTGTTTCGTACACAGAATAAAAAATCATCGATCGCAACTGGTTTCGTACAACGAATAAAAATTCTTCTATCGTAACTGGTTACGAACTTGCGGTTTCGTACGCAGCCGAAGGGGAGTCTCCTATAAGTTACAAATGATTTAGATTCTCTAATGACATGGACGACTTCAAGCCTATTTTTCTTGAAATGGGTCACAAATTAACGATCGCGATAGTACCTAAACAGATAGAGTAAGCTGTAACATTTTTGTGACACGTTTTGTCTTTATTTTTAATTTAAGTAAAATATTTCCACCTTCTAAATACATTTTGACTGGCTATCGCTATCACGTTTGCACTCGTAACTGACAGTATATTGGTCACTCGTGTGTCATAGTAAAACGAAGATCGCCTATAGCTATTAGGAAAATGGAAGCACAGGAGGCCCTGCCAAGATCCACTACGCTAACTAGAGTTTCTATTCGTTTCGTTTTTAAACCAATCACGTCACTGGTAGATGACGTGATACGAAGAGTCACGTGATCTACCAGTGACGCGATTGGTTTAGAAACGAAACGAATGGAAACGCTAGTTAGAGTAGTGCATCTTGGCAGGGCCACCAGTATTTTCAAGTGACAAAGACTCGTACACTTAATTTGTCATCATTTCAGTCCATTTTGGAGAGTATTACTTGGGACGACATGAAGGTGGCTCAGTTGTTCTCCGCGTACCACATCGGCTACTGCATTTGCTTCCCTATCTTTCACACAATCGGTGACAAGTGGGTAAATTCCTCAGAAAACAGACGTTAAAGTCAGAACGGCATAGAATAATTAGAACTGTTTTTTTTTAAATAAAAACCTCATTTATCCAATGATATTTTATATTAAGATACTTCATCTGCGCGCAAAAGCGTTCCTCGATAAGGAAGGTAATTACCTTACTATCGTTCAGTAGCGCCGTGGCTGCTGACACGCACGCGTCAAAAACAGTAAAGTTTTATTACCGAAATGCAACAAATATAAGCCATAAAAGCTTATGTTTTTCGAGGCTGCCGAAATTATACTGTAACTATAAAAGTAAGAAAGGATGTCTCATTTCATTCGTAAGTACCGTAAATATTTTTAACATTTTGTTTTACATCGCCATATTTTGTTTAATTTGCACCGGTGGCGTCACTGTCACCTGTGAAACATGAGATACACAATTAGATGTCGCATGAGTGCGATAGAGACGGGTAGCTATATGGCAGCCATGAGCGGGCACGCCGCGTCATTCGGGTACGCATTTGAAACAACTATTTATCTCTTTCTTTTCTGTAGAAATATGGCAACGCAGCAACTGTCAGTAATTGGCGACGGTTTTTGAATGCGTTTAGTATGAGCATAACGTATCTAAATATAAAATATCCTCGTAAGGCTCAGTGTGCAATAGGATGAACATAATCAAGGCAATTTAATTTGAACTGTGTTGCAATAAGAATAAGGTTTATTTCCTACCTTCATAAACTGAAAATGGCATTGTCGAACAAACATAATTGAACTTTATTGCCTTGATGGTAGATTCAAAGCCGCATTTACAAAAAACTCCCTGTTTGTAGTATGGTGGCCCTTACGAGAGGCACTAGTCCCACAGCCGGGGAGGACACGATTAGCTATCGACTATTTTCTCGCTCAAGAAATAAACAAAAGATATAGATCCCAAGATATGGCTGTTCACACTGCTGGCGAGAACTCTCTCCACTAGTTTGTCTCAACAAAAGATAACTATAGGTCCCGTGTCAATAAAAGAGACACATAGTTGATCGCTGGCTGTACTCATCCTGGGGCACGTTTTATAAAGCTACAAGTTAAAATTTTACAGGTCTAAACTGGCAACACTGCTCAAAAGGCTGGTGTGTTACTATCTCAAAAAACGGCGGCCGGTCGGACGGACGAGCGAATAAAAGCGGCGAGTTTAAGTATTCCCGTCCGACCGAACAAAACACATTTTAGCGCGTGCATTGTCAATTAGGGAGCCTTATACGTTCGAGAAGTCATGCTGCCAAATTGAATACACGCGCTAAAATGTGTTTTGTTCGCTCTGTCGGGACTACTTAAACTCGCTGCTTGGACCTTCACTCGAGCGAACGATCACCTTTGCTTGTTGAGAGAATCACAACCCTGAGGGCTCAGATAAGATGCACTACGCTAACTAACGTTTCTATTCGATTCGTTTTTAAACCAATCGCGTAACTGGAAGATGACGTGATACGAAAAGTCACGTGGTCTACCAGTGACGCGATTGGTTTAAAAACGAATCGAATAGAAACGTTAGTTAGCGTAGTGCATCTTGTCTGAGCCCTCTGGTCATCATTGGTCGAGGTTGTGTCAAATAGAAACTTGTAACCTGTAAATTGTAATTTGTAGCTTTATAAAAGAGGCCCCTGCGCATCGTCGGTGATGAGGATGAGACAAGTGCCTTAGAAGTAACAAGTTCGTATTTGTCTTCAGATTGGGTCCTACTTGGGTGGTTGGAATATCAGGGTTGGTATCGAGCGTACTGAACTGCCTGACGCCTGCTTCGGTGTACTATAATTACTGGCTGCTCTTCGCGGTGCGCATCGTGTTGGGATTTAGTGCGGTGAGTTAGATTGGTGCAAGTAAGGTGTTTAATACGTCGACAGTACCCTTACCATTTATTTATTTTTCATGGGACAAAAACCAACTGAATAAGGTACGTTACAGAATAAGAGTTACTATAAATATAGGTCAAGTAGGTACAGTCTATTATATTATCCAGATATTATTAATACAGGTTATCTAGTAAGGAACGTGCTTATGTTAATGCTAAAATACAATTTAGGATTTATAGCACTAACTTAGTACTTATACAGCAAAAATTGGTGGTAAAAATCAACTACATAGTTAACCTAAGGCTTCTAATATGGCTTTTCTATAAAGAGAAGCTGATAAAATAAACATATCTATGTCGGTAAAAAGCTCATTAGTTCATTACACTGAGCAAGCAGCCGCGACGCAGAGGCGTGCGCAGCCCGGCCTTGGTGCTGGGAAGTCACAAACAGTCGGCGTGCGCGCGTCTCCCTCATAGGTACCTATTTACACTTCTTGGAACAACATAACAAATTTTATTTACTATTTGTGTACAGTCAAATTTATTGTGGCGCAGGCCACGAAGTAACATAGCTTGGAGGAAGCAACGCTCTTATAGAGCGAGGGACAGAGCATTCGACTCGCTAGCGAGTACGTTAAGTGTAGGGAATGCAAATAACCGGTTTAAACCGATTTTAACCGGTTATTTTCATACAAAAACGTTTAATAACCGGTTAATTTGCATTCCCTAGTTAAGTGTAGCTCATGGTAAGGTTACAGGGGGCCTAATATAGCTGCGTTTATCGCGTGACAAAGTGTGGATAAGGCATCCGTCACCTTCTGACACGTAAATAAGTACGAGAGTGACGGATGCTTTACCCACATTTGACACGCGATAATACGCAGCCATGCCAGGCCCGCAGGATGTACTATCATTATCATCATCAGAGGCCCTACTTTAAAAATCGAAGTTCGAAGTTACGTTAGCTCCATCCCTTTCGCTCGATTTATTCTCGAAGGACGAGTGACAGAGATGGAGCTAACGTAACTTCGAACTTCGATTTTTAAAGTAGGGCCTCAGAGCCCGGAATTTTCGTAGCATATTTGAGCTGTCATAGAGACTTCTCGTCTATCGACTTCCGATATACAATATGTATATCGATAAAAACAGAATACAATATTTAAAATATGATTACGAGTAGAAGTAAACAACAGGCAGTCTTATCGCGAATGAGCGATCTCTTCGAGATAACCTTTAAATGCCAAATTTTGGAAATTATAAATAGGAATTAAAATACTATTTCATTGTTTTAAATAAATAAATAAATGGATTACCTATGCCTTTTAAACATTTTTCGCTAGAAATTGAAACAAGAATTGCTATCGATAATTTGTCATTGCAAATCTGTAGGTATGTCATATTTTCAAGTACTCAAAAGTTTTCTGAAAGAGATCGCTCTTTAGCGATAAGACCGCCTGTTGTTTACCTCTACTTTTAAACTTCTTTAACATATTGTATTCTATAATTTATCGATAAAATATGTATATCGGAAGTCCCTATGACAGCTCAAAAATGCTACGAAAATTCCGGGCTCTGATCATCATTAAGTACAAATGGAAAATCGTCCACTTGAATTGGGAATATTCATGACTTTTTTTTACAGCTTCAATAAAAGCTTCATGTAACAAAAAGTTGAGAAAAAATATTTTTTGAACAGCTATAATTTTAACCAAGATATAAGTCAACAAATACTTGTTCGTATCTCTTTCTAGCAAAACATAATTTACAGGTACATTCATTAAAGTTGGCACGAATGGAACGAACAAAAGTAATGTCACCTATCACTGTGTGAGTGGCGTCCTTTGAACCGATGTTCGAATTTCAAACCTAAAATCTGTTATTATTTAACACACTTGTATACTTTGGTTCACTCATTCAATCCATTCGTGCCAACTCTCGTGAATCGACCTGTAAAATAGAGTTCATATGGCCGACTTGTTACATGACGTCACAGTAGGTATATATCGGATCTCTCTGTCTAATCGCTGTCTAAATAGCAGTTTAAAATGCTTGTACAAATCCGTATTTTTTGGCCGATTTTAAGTATTTAATTAACTTTTGCTGATCTCTTTTACGGTATTTTAATATTAAGTTGAGAAAAGCGATTTAAAAAATCCATGCATATCTATTCCCTATTGACCATTTTGAATGTGGACCAAAAAAGAAAAAATACCATCCAAAGTGAATTTTGACAAAATATACCTGTGCTGAAAAATATTTATAGCAAAATTTATTTTCGTTGTAAATTTATTAAACCCTAATTGAATTTTATCCATTACTAGCTTTTGCCCGCGACTTCGTCCGCGAAGAACTCGTTTATCGCAGTTAAGTAAATTAATATTTTTAAGTAATTCTATAGTTTGACGTCCTCCCTGGCAAGAATGATCTTTCAAACACATGTAATATTGAGCTCGAAATTTACTGGGACACCAACTTTAACCATTAACTCTTACGGGAGGGCACTCCCGACACCTCGAAAGAGTTCAGGAACTCTAAGGGTAGGACGTGACTTACTCTGTGTCTATGACATTGTTTACCAAGAGATACTCCACAACATCGCCTTCTACATGAGACATATTTTTGTATTTATCCGCCCGACAATTTCGTTTGTCGGTGCTAATATCGCCCTCTCGCACAAACATTCTCTATTCTTTATATTGTTTTTTAGATCGGGGTACACGTTATTTTTTAGATCATCTGTGTTTTGTACAATATTACAGAATTCGCGGTTTAATGTATTCAAATCGTTACTATCTCTCGCCATACGATCTTCGCCAATTTTTAGTAGAGCTGCCGCATATATTGCCCCGACTGTGTATCATGGTGTACTCGTAGTTCCTGGCATATTTGTAGTGAGGTATATTTTTTATATACATATTTACCCATATCGTAGATGCCGAAATGCATTTATTTTATCCGCTGGTGTGCCCCTAGTTATCACCGGTAGATGAGAATCTGTCTAAATTCGCCGTCTCAAAGCACCATCCCTCCCATGATAGTTTGGTTGCTCTTAAAATATCCATCATAGTTCAATATTACATATATTATATTATGAGTCTTAATACTAATTATAATGTAGGTATCTATCATTATAAATGGCGGAACTCCCAAACATCATCCGTGAAAAAAAGACAATATTCTTCAAACAAATTTACCCAATGCCCATTAATCTAATTCGGTTCCGCGGTTAATCCGTGAAAGCGTAACAAACAGATAGACGACAGACATAATTGAATTGCCATTTTAAATTTCTACCTATACTTTCACATCATTTTCGAAATCTGCGTCCTCAAAATCTAAGAAAATGACACCCATGATGACTTTTTCAAAAAACACCAAACATTGTCGTTATTCCCTCGGGAACTTTTAAATTTTCCGGGATGCGATTTTTCTATGTGTTAAGCCAGGGTATAAGCTATCTCCATTCTAAATTTCATCCTAATCCATCTAGCTATTGCAGCGTTAAGGAGTAACTAACTAAAACCCCCTTTTACCCCCTTAGGGGTAGTTTTTTCTAAATCGCTGAAAGAAGTATTTTTTATTTATAAACAGTAGCCTAAATATCAATTTCCTAATGTAGCCATTTCGATATCTCCCATACACATTTCTACTCCCCATTTATCGCCTTAGGGGGAGTTTTACCGAAATCACTGAAAGTTTTTTTTATGTTAAACAGTATTAAACAGTAGCTTAAACACCAATTACCACGTTTCCAACTAAAAAAATTAACATAAATGACCAAATTGTCATACAAACTACCATCCCAAATCTCACCTCCTTTGGGGTGATTTTCGAGATACAAATTTAATCTAATTCAGATCCGCGATTTATCCTTGAATGCATAACAAACAGACAGACGACAGACATAATTACTTTCACGTTTGTAATATTAGTATGGATTTTCTTTCTACACCAATATTATGTATACCTATCGATGTATAGTTTTTTACCCCTTGAGTATTGTTTGAAATGACATTTTAGAATTAAATAACCGACCCATTCGCCGAAAAATTAAATGCCTGTCCGTAATTATTTTCAAGTGATCATAATAACCGCCCTAATATAAAATAACAGCCGTAGAATTAATACGCCGTGAATAGTGAATAGTATTGAAAATAGCGGAAAAAAATGTTAAAATCTGGATATGTCAACGCTGACAACTTCAATCTGACACCGCTCCTTTTGATATAGACTAACAAAACTGAATGTAGGTACAAAGCCTATCTCATGTTGTCACACTGGATGACAAAAGCCATAGGAGAAATAAATGATTCAATTGCGCAATTTTGTCAAATAATTACTAATCTTATTCTATATTAGTAATTATTTGCGTCCCCAAAAACTAAGAAAATGTTATCAGTGACAACTTTTTCAAAAAACATCATTGCCGCCAGCTTGAATTCTAAATTTTACATCATTTTCATAATCTGCGTCCCCAAAATGTAAGAAAATGATACCAATGACGACTTTTTGAATAAACATCATGGCGGCCATTTTGAATCCCAAATTTGATATCATTTTCGAAATCTGCGTCAACGCAACCTAAGAAAACGACACCCATGATAACTTTTTCAAGAAACACCAAAGATATTGTCGTTATTCCCTCGGGAACCTTTAAAACTTCCGGGATAGGATTTTCCTATGTGTTAATCCAGGGTATAAGCTATCTCCATTTTAAATTTCATCTAAATCCATCCAGCGCCATTGCAGCGTGAAGGAGGAACAAACTAAAACTCCCTTTTACCCCCCTTAGGGGTAGTTTTTTCTAAATAGCTGAAAGAAGTATTTTTTTTATAAACAGTAGCCTAAATACCAATTTCCAAATTGCTTATTTTAAAAATAACTAATCTCCTATACAAATTTCTACCCCCTATTTTAACCCTTTTGGGGATGAATTTCCTTTCTTAGTGTACCCTTAGGGTACCCAAGGAATATTCCCTTCAAATTTCAAGTCCCTAGGTAAAGCGGTTTAGGCTGTGCGTTGATCGATCAGTCAGTCAGTTTTACACCTTTCCATCCCTTGGGATGAAATTATCAAAAACGCTGAAACACGTATAAATTAATTTTCAATTTTCAACCTAAACACAAAATTTGAATAGTCTAACTTAAACTAAAATTGACGGACTTTCATACAAATTTTCATCCCTCTAGGGGTGGAATTTCCAAAAATCCTTCCTTAGTGGATCTTTACACTATATAAGGTATCTATGTGCAAAATGTCAGTCTCTAGGTCCTAAGGTTTGGGCTGTGCGTTGATATATCAACAATCCGTTTTACTCCTTTTCATCCCTTCGGGGTTGAAATTATCATAAACGCTGAAACATGTATAAGTTAAAATTCAATCGCCAACCTAAACGCAAAATTTTAAGCGTCTAACTTCAAAACTGACGGACTTTCATACAAATGTTTTTCCCCTATTTTACCCCCTTAGGGGTGGAATTTCCAAAAATCCTTCCTTAGTGGATCTCTACACTATATAAGGTATCTATGTGCAAAATTTCAAGTCTCTAGGTCCAGCGGTCTGGGCTGTGCGTTGATATATCAACAATCAGCTTAGCATTTTATATAATAGAAGATGAATGAAGGAGCAAAATTAAATACGCACAATGCGAATGCTTATATGAAAAAAGACCAAAATATAATATGTAGGCTCAAAGCGAATTATGACCAAATAGATGGTGCATTGTACATATTTCAGGTGGATCGTATTTACAAATGGACATTTTTCTGAGTCTACGTAAATACAAATAGTCATTATTTCTTTCGGCCTAAACCATTTGTCAATTTTTACCATGGCACATTGGACATGATTCCATTTTTGACGATATTATTCAGGATATATTTTTTTTTTGTTGATATACGAGGGGCGGCTGATAAGTAATCTCCTTGGTCAGAAATATATACAAAAATAATGCTGGCTGGTATGGATTTATATTCGTTTGTTATTCTATTTTCAAAATGTATTACATTCATTTGTTTATTGCATCACGTTTATTTGTCTCCTACAATTGTTTCAAACATGTCGGTAGAAAAAGTGAAAATGGATAAAA
Source organism: Acleris literana (assembly GCA_946894065.1). Lineage (NCBI taxonomy): Eukaryota > Metazoa > Arthropoda > Insecta > Lepidoptera > Tortricidae > Acleris > Acleris literana. The sequence goes on along the minus strand of OX335684.1, from coordinate 15,481,745 downwards.
TCGAGCAGCGTGCGGTGATTAAGTTTTTGACTAAAGAAGGGAATACGCCTTCGGAGATCAGACAGCGTATGTTACGTGTGTTTGGCAGTTTGTGTTCTTCCGAATTTGTTATAAAGTTTTGGTCAAAGCAGTTTAAGTTAGGTCGTGAGAGTCTGGAAGATGATCCTCGTAGCGGAAGACCAGTTTCGGCCGTCACCGATGAAAATGTAGCCAGGGTGAAAAAAATTATATTAGAGGACCGACGAGTGAAGCAGTGGGAGATAGCTAGAGATGTGGGCGTCAGTAAAGAGCGAGTCAATGAAATAATTCATGAGCATTTGAACATGTCCAAGGTTAGTGCACGTTGGGTCCCCAGAATGTTGACTGCATTTGACATGGAGAGGCGTGTCAAATGTTGCGAAGAGTTTTTGGAGATGAGTCGAGGGAAAGAGGAAGAAATAATTTCTAGAATTGTAACATGTGATGAGACTTGGATTCGACAATGGGACCCGGAAAGTAAGCAAGAGTCGTTACAGTGGAAATTTAAGGATGAGAAGCCGCCTCGGAAATTCAAGGTCTGTCCATCGGCAGGTAAACTTATGGCTACAATCTTTTGGGACACAGAAGGGATTTTGCTCATAGATTATTTACCGAAGAAAACTACAATGAATGCTGATTATTACTCAAACTTACTATACCAACTAAGAGAGACAATAAAAGAAAAACGGCGAGGTAAACTAAACAAAGGTATTCTGATTTTGCACGATAACGCACCAGTGCATACCGCCCGCACAACGAAGCTAGCAATTAAAGACAATGGCTTCGAAACCATTGACCACCCCCCTTATAGTCCAGATTTAGCCCCCTGTGACTATTTTCTGTTTAGACTTCTCAAGAAAGACCTCAGGGGACGAAGGTTTATGACCGATGACGAAATGAAGGCTGCGGTTACTGACTTTTTTGACGACAAACCGAAAGATTTTTTTTTTAATGGTTTAAATTCAATATTTGAAAAATTTAATAAGTGCATTTTACTAGCAGGGGACTATATAGAAAAATAAAAAAAAATTAGCCACGACAGTCTTTTGTTTCATTGTTAGGTAGATTACTTTTCAGCCGCCCCTCGTAGGTATTTCAAATTGTCATTTTTTTTATTTGTTGTATAAATTCGACTTTACGATCGTGACAGTAAATCGAAAACAGTCCTGTTCAAAACTTTCGACCTAAACTGACTAATAATAAGTGTGTTCAATTTTGAAGACAGGGTGCTATGCAGCCGAGCATGGTGCAGCTGCTGAGGCACTGGGTGCCGCCCATCGAGCGGATCCACTTCATGTGGGCTTATTGTGGTAAGTTAATACTCTTCTTACTAGAACAGTGATTTTAAATTCATGAATTCGTGAGCGATTTGCAAGTAGAAAGGACCTGGAGACCTCAGGGCCCTGCCAAGATAGGTCCATCGTAAATTCTGATAGTATAAAAAGTTTGAATTATGTGTGATTGGTAAGCGTTAATCTTTAGAACTACAGAAGGCCCTGCCAAGATGCATTGCGCTAACTAACGTTTCTATACGTTTCGTTTTAAACCAATCGCGTCACTGGTAGATCACGTCACTTTTCGTATCACGTCCTAACCTACCCGGGCGCAGGTAAAACTACGTATGCATAATATATCATGGATTTAAATGGAAAACATTCAGTTCCCGTCCAATATGTGTTTTAGACAGGATTATGTGAACTGTTCCGTTTCGCTTTCGGGTGTCTGTGTGCTACGGAGGCTTAGTTTGCTTGTGGTCGCTCGTGGCGCGTACCGTTGAGGCAGGCATATACCTTTGTTTGAAGACGAACTACTGTTTATACTGTGACGTTATACATGCACCCCTCGTATAATAACCTCTTTATTACCCAGGAATCACGACGGGAACGTGTTTCACGTTCATGGCCTGCGCCGCCATTCACTACTACTCGCGCTGGCCCGTGGGATTCTACATGACGGGAGGTCTCCAGGCGGTATGGGTCCTTGGATGGCTCTTCCTGGTCACAGATAACCCAAGGAACCATAACTTTATCTCCAACGAGGAACAGACGTATTTGATGAACACCGTCGGCACGGTATTTGCTATAAAGGTAATTCTAATTTTAAAGAATGGCTTTCGCTCCTGTTAAGGTCGGCCAACGTCGAGTTATTTAAGACCATGGATTCCACACGCCAGGACAATTGTTAGGTTAATTAGTTATTTGTGTTGAGAGAGCAAAGTTGGTTTTTGCTGCGAGTATTGATTTTGGATCGTAATCGAGGGAAAAGCGTAGCGAGTGATTCTAGGTTAGAATTCTGAGCGCAGAGCAAGGGATTCAAAGACACGAGATGCATAGGTATAACTTTGGTCTCGTATCACACAACTTTTCACCTCAGCAGCGGGAACAATTACCAAAGGTTAAAAAAATACAACATGGTAACAATTATCCGCTGCCCTCGTTCCCTTCGTCTCGATAATTGGATGACAACTGTGCAAAAATGAAAGTACCTATACAGATTGCAATTTTCAGTCTGAAAACGTAACTTGTTTTAACATGGACACACAACACACAACACACACTTCAACTGATGGTGAGTGGGATGTGTGACCCATAAACATTTGCATTGTCAAGACTACAATCTTAAGACAGCAATCCTAAGACCGCAAATGCGATTCCAACCCTGAGGGATAAGATGATGCCTATATGCTAGTTATTTCACCGGTTGTCTTGTCCCCACACCTGGAACACATCCATGCCTCTTTGTTTGCGATTATTATCATTAATAATATTAATAATTATTATAATAATAATAATTATTATTATAATAATATTGTAAGGTCTGTTCATCCTTACTTGTCTTATATAGTAAAAAACTTTCTAACCTCAAAATGAACCCTTTTGGCTAAAACAGCTATTTTAAACAAAATAAAGCAATCACAGACAATACATTGGCCAAGTGATATCCAAAATATTAACTCGGCTTACTTTATTTACGATAAAAGAGCTGTTTTAGCCAAAAAAGGTTCATTTTGAGGTTAGAAAGTTGTTTACCATACAAGACAAGTAAGGATGAACAGACCTTATACTTAGCTTATTCTTAACTAGCTTTCGCCTGCGACTCCGTCCGCGTAGAAGTCGTTTATCGCTGCTCCCTTTGGAACTGTCCAATTTTCCGGGATAAAAACTATCCTATGTCCTATTCCAGGACTGAACCAACATGTGTGCCAAGTTTCATCTCGATCCGTTCAGTGGTTGAAGCGTTAAAGATGGACAAACATACACACTTTCACATTTATAATATTAGTATGGATGGATTACTTGTTTGTGTAATTCCGTGTCTGTCATTAGCTGTTAGTTAGAAATGTTCTTTTAATAATAATAAATTGGAATACGAGTAACTGCTGCTTGGCGGTAGCTAGCGGTAGGTTAAGGGAAAAGATGGTGGTAGCGACCCGGACGGACCCTGCACAAGGCCCTACCACCACAAAAAATTTGACAGTAACTTATTTTTGTAAAGGTTTCCAACTCGCAAACGCCCTGGAACTTGATACTGAGATCGAAGAGCTTCTGGGCGCTGTGCATCCTCAATTTCGGGTACGCCTGGATGATCATCGCCCTGTGCATCCACGGGACCATGTATTACTCCCGTGTCGTGGAGTACAACTTGTATAGCGTACGTATCGTATCTTAAGGGTATCTTCTAAGTATATGTAAAACAGTACCGTGACGGACTGACAACAACGCACAGCCTAAACCGCTGGACCTAGAGACTTGAAATTTGGAGTTAGTATTCCTTGGGTACCCTAGGGGTGCACTAAGAAAGGGTTTTCCATAAATCAACCCCTAACGGGAATAAATAATAAAAATAATCCCTAACGGGAGTAGCTGGAAACTAATTCTAGGTTTACGTTATGCGTTAATTTTGCGACAAAAAAAAAGGAGAAGAATATCAAACAAACGTCTGGGACATAAAGAAAAAGGGGGAAAATGCGAATGGGAATACTAATATTGGGGGAAAATAATGTTGGGTAGTTTTTTTTTATCTATACAGTCCTTTATCTTATGTGGCCTCTTAATTTACTTGTTAGGGGCGTTTTTGAAACAATATCTGTATTTTTCAGGCAGCGGCCCTGACTGGGCTGCCATTTTTCCTCCGTTTAGTGTTAGGAACCATCGTCATCCATACATTCCTCTGGTATAAGATGAGCCCTCACATTAATCGCATCAAACACATGAGAAAATGGATGATAGTCGTATGTAAGTAATAAGTTATTTATTATTTACAGCGTATCCCTTTTATTTTGGGGTAAGAATTTCATAAACTTTTTATTTCATGGCATGGCTACTTTATCTAAAATAGGCTTATGAAAAATTAAAAAGATAGTGTAGGTAAGAAAACTGGGAGTTTCCGCATCTTTTCCCCTTTAGGGTAGACTCTCCACACCTCGCCCCACCCTACGATATACTGACCCCCTTATTGATAAACGTACTATAAACCTATTTTAGTTCAAGTATGCGTAGCCTCCTTCTGTCAAACTCAAATGTCATAATGACAGATAAGGCATTTATTAAGCAATTAAACATTATGGGTACTGAATATTAGGGGAGACTGGGTACGGTTGTAACGGGGTACGGTTGAAACAAAGCGGATATCCGAGAAACTATCAGCTGTAGGGTGAGGGGTATAATGGAAGAAATGCGTGGCATGTTAGTGCGAACAAGTTCCACAGTATTGCATCAACTATCGCTCGGTGTAGTTTCCTACAGGGGACCCTATTATATTTTGGTAATCAAAAGTTAGTATTTTCAGTTGATATCTTTGTCGAATAACTTTTTGAATTATATAGATTGAATATTGAATATTTTTCTGGTCATTTGTCAGATGTTTATGATAAAATAACAATGATTACTTTTTGTGTTGCGTTCTTAGTCTCGCCACTATGATTTTTCTTTGTTTGTAACACACGTAAGTATTAATGAGTATTGATTGATTGTTTTTTTTTTATTTTTTTTTGAGTGAATTGATCCGGGAATAAGCAATAAAACAGGATCTTATAATTACTTAGGCTGTTTAGTTCCGGGTAACTTTTTTAAAGAAGAAATGCTTTGATTTTTTGTTAAATACCTTTATTTGTCTTGATGAAGTTATTTTAAGTGTTTAATACATTATAAGTGTTGATCTTATTTGAGACTGAGTTGATTGATACGAGAATGATTAATAAAGCAGATTTAAATACCCATATTGAATATTATTTCTTTGTGTATCAACCGCCCCTGGTATGGGGTCGGTTGTAACAGAGGACAGACTTTTTTAAAAACTGCTCCTGTGTGAAAATGAATATATCTGGGCATAAAACAATAGTACACAATTCAAGACAGATGTATGCCCTCACATGTTTGACATGTTATTCAACCCTCAATAGCATAATGCTGAGGCTATGAGCGATCAAAGAAAAATTGTTTCAACCGTACCCAGTCTACCCTATGGCTAATATCCATTATGGCAAAAGTGTTATGGGAAATGACTTTAGGACAAACGATACTATGGCAAAAGAAGGAACCCCATCGTGCGTTTATTAATAGGGTTGGGACTTTTGGTGGCATATCGTGGTTCTAGAATCCATGGAGTCGCTATTTCCTAATTATTATAATACATAGGATGATCTTAACCTTCAGCATTTTCATATTTCAAAATTCATTAATTCTTTAAACGCTCAACTAATTTATACTCGTATCTCCGCTGTGAAAGCGTAACATACAAAGAAATATTAGAAGGTATGGACAAACCAAACTAAAAATATATTAGTTCATTTTGAAATATGACAATACTGAAGGCCAAAATCAAAGTGGCATGTATTATAATAATTAGGAAATAGCGACTCAATGGATTCTAGAACTACGATATGCCATATGCCATCAAAATTCCTAACCCTATTTATTAATAAGAGGGTAAAGCAGTGCCTTTGGTGTTCAGCTCACCTCGCCCCGGGTTTGATGGTGATGAGCACGTGGGTAGCCCCGGTGGTGCCCGGGCCCGTCCTCCTCACCACCGCCGTGGCCCTCACCGCTGCGGGTATGGACCTCACATTCGATCTTTGCTATGTAAGACTCGAAGTTCAATTACATGTTAGTGCCATTAATTAAACTTAAACACCCCTGATACGTACGTAATAACTAGTTATTGATTAAGGCTGCGGCTCCACTGAGGCGGAGACGAGCGGAGCGGAGCTGTGCCAATATTAACCAATAGAAGGCGCATGCGGTCACGTCGAGCGCGCCTTGCGCACGTTAGTTCAGATTCTATTGGTTAATATTGGCACAGCTCCGCTCCACTCCGCTCATCTCCGCCTCAGTGGAGTCGCAGTTTAATACTCGGTATGTTTCAAAAGCGGGAAACTTTTGTCAGTAATGTCCAGACATAGGAATCCACGGGGCAAAATTGTATGACAGGTAGGCAGTTCCTATATCGATAAACTCAATTATCGATGTTTTTTTCATATACTAGTGATCGCCCCCAGCATTGTATGTATTTTTTGTAAGTACCTATTGTTCTGAAGACGAGTATGAGGTTCACACAGCATATTAAAAAAAATGTTGTGCCCCTATTACCTCCACAGGAACTGAAAAGTCATTTAGCCACCTGAAATGGATTTATCAGCCAAGATGAAGACGTAAACGTCAACAAATTGTGATCATTTACTTTAACAATATTAGATGGGATAGTAATGAAGAAAAAAATTATGAAGAGTAAAGTTTCAAAAATCGTTATGAAAAAAAGAAGAATAGAATTACGTTATTATTTTGTTTAATTTTTACACTTTTATTAAAGCATTATTTTTACAAACAAAACTTGCGAGTGATCACTAGTATTAGTACGGGCAAATTAGATGAAATTTCACTAAAGTCTGGAAATAATTCTAAGAATTGATAAAAACATTTCTGATTGCTTTGTACGGGTTAAAAATCGAGCTTTATGCATCCCTTAATAAATTCGCCCCCCCGGAAAGGGGTGCAATTGGTTGAAAACCTTGCAAAGGTCATAACTAATGAGGGAAAAAAGGTGTACTCGGTGCAATTTGGCATACGTTTTAATCCATCTCAATCTACATTTGCACGTATTATTTCATTTAATTCAACCTACGGAACATATAAATAAAAATATATATAAGTAAAAACTTACTTTCGGCCATCGCGGCTCGGGGGAAAATATAGAACGCGGTGCAAATTGAGGATATGATTAGAAAAAATATCTAAATACAATATCTAATTTGCACCGGGGTGCAACCCCCGGAAAGTAGTTATATACGTTTAACGGTCTTCGTACTTCGGGGGAAATTTTGAAACAATTTAAAATCGTCACAATCGTATTCATTTGATTTGCTTTAAATTCGCACCCCATAAAAAATTGGCATTCTTATCGGGATCATGCAGTTTTCTGTATGTTTGTAAATTACTTATTACCATAGAGCAATAAAGCCACAGAAGCGCACGCACGCGTAAACGGACCGATGATGCACGGTTCTTGAGACATGGGCAAAAGTAGCGTAATAGTCGGTTATATTTTCTTTTTTAATTAAATAAATAATCTTGAACTCTCTTATTCATAATTGCACAATAAACCTATTTTAATTAAAGTATGCTTTGACATTCCCTTTCCGAGACCTGTACTTATGAATTAATTTATGTTTTATAGCTTCTGTAGATATCGGTTATTATTATTTCCTTTGAAAATTTTATTAAGCTATCTCCATTTCAAATTGCATCCTAATCCATCCAGCCGTTGCAGCGTGAGGGAGTAACAAACTAATACACAAACTTTCGCATTTATAATATTAATTGGATATTAAGTGGGAAAGTGGATTTTTTTTAACTTGTAATACAAGTTTTAATGAAAAATAAAGTTGGTTTAAGGAATGCAATAATAAAGAAAAAATTCAATTTTGAGTTCTGATCGTCAATAATCAAAGTAAGTGTCTAATATCAAAATGGTATAGTCACCAGCAAATATATTGGAGCGGACAATTGAAGTATATTCACTGCCTTCTGAATCTAGCTCTGATCAAGCAGCCTAGCAAGGCCTTTGAAGGTGTAGTTCGAGGATGCCGTTAGCTATAAAACTATTTGGAAAATAACTATAGAGTGATCATTCCACACGGTGGTGGAACCTCGAAAGTAAGATCGGTATATTTACTCAGTTTAACTTTGTCCGTTTTTATATGAGGTTTTCATCATGCGGAATTAAGAGAAAAAATAGACGCCACATAGACGGCGACTACCTTAAATTTTGAAAATATCCAATTCTACACAAAGAAGTCTTACTTTTATTTTTGAAAACAATGAATACTGCATTTATGGATTTTTGGAAATTCCTCTGCCTTAACCGGAAAACGAACTGTACTGTACTCCAGTAACTTTATACATGAGGGCTTGCGTCAAATCCGGTAGTTTTAAATTTTTTTTTAATTGTTTATGATGTTGGCCCAATGAATAATTCAAGTTTGTGACCCCGAGAAGATCGCAACTTAGTCAAAAATAAAAAAACCGTGAACATTTCGGTTTTTTTTTTCAGATAATGGTGATTGTAACTCTAAAGGACTAGTTTTTGATAGTACTTTTCTAGGATGTTTTTAAAGTAGACTAAATTTGCTAAAATATGAGACTAGAGTTGTCTTTGTAGACCCAATAGTTTCCGAGATTAAGCTTTTCAAAATTCAACTTTTGTCGAACTTCGCAATTTTTTTGAACAACTTCGTGTAGAATTTTCTTTTTCGAATATAAAGGAAGTTGCCGTTCATATGCGTTTTTTCCACCCTGTATCGGGTACACAGAGATCATCAGATCACACAACAATTTTCACAAAGTAACTGACTGAGCGGTGCCCTGCGTTGCGCTCTTCCCCGCCCCGCGCCCCGCGGCAAAGATTAAATAGGTATGCCCGCGGTCGCCTGGCGTTCGCTGCGATTACATTTGATAAACTTCCCGTTATATTTTCCTTTTTTTTATAAGGTGCGAATTTAATATCTTTAGACCAAGTGCCATGAATAAATTTTCACGACTACCTTAATTTGCCCCAAAGTACAATCTATAAAATAATGAAAAATTCATGTTCCATAATTCGCACAGGGGTGCAAAATAAACTGGGCGTTTATTATGCTTTAAAAAGCTTAATGTAAGTTTGCACCAACCGACTGAATTATCCTCCAGCCGCAATCTAAGAAAAACAAATAACTTAATTTTGATACATCGCACACCTTTTTAATTAAGATACGTTAAGTATTAAAGGGGTCTTTACACGTGGCTAAACTTGCACCAAATAGTTTTTAACATACTCCAAAATTACGGCACTTTAAAGTTTATACCTAACATTTAAAGGCTTTCCGTACATAATAGAAACGGTGCAAACCGGGGAAAACTATCTGGTTAAGCCCTCTAACGATTGCCAAAAATGCACGACTACACGACTTAATTCCATACTTTCTGCTAATTCGACCATACTATATATAGAACAAGCATCGATAATTGAGTTTATCGATATAGGAACTCCCTACCTGTCATAAAATTTTGCCTCGTGGATTCCTATGTCTGGTAATGTCACTACCGAGATGATTTCTTTTTTTTTTGCCATAGATAAGTGTTGGCAAGTCATGAAATAGATTTAAAGCTTATTTAATTCTACTAGCAACTCTGCCTCTTCTTCCACCGGCCATCTAGCTGAGACAATCGTGTTTCCTATAATAAATTGGAATAAATGCTGATTACTATAGAAAAAGACTTATTTCATTATGTACAGCCACGCTTCCAACCGGAATGATTGATCCCATTCCGGGACTGAGTCGTCAACGTGACAAAATGGCCAGTGGACGAATTGTTAAATGGTCATAAAGTACGAGTATCAAAACGTACAAATGTCAAAACGTATAACACGAAATGGCCACAATGTTGGGGTGACAAATAATGTCATTGCTAAAATGTATGCGGTTTCGAATGTGTATATGACAAAATGTCCAAAGCATTAATTGTCTCATGGTCATAAAGTAAAAATGTCAAAATGTCCAAATGTCATAATTATTCAGTGAGAATTTGAATAAGTGCCCAAATGTATATATTACTTACCGTGCAAATGACAAAATGCTTGTGTATTTCCGAAACTAAACGTAAGAACGTATTATCCGTTTTTGGGATCAAAGTATAAAAAGGGAAAAAACCCTTCATGGTCAACTAAGCCCACTCACAACTCAACCCGCGGGCTCAGTTGACCTCTAAAATATATGTTGGGGGTGACTCGGCCTACAAGGTCAACTCAGCCCGCGGGCTCAGTTGACTACAGTCTACCGCCAGAGGGACAACTCAGCCCGCGGGCTCAGTTGACCTCTAAAATATATGTTGGGGGCGACTCGGCCTACAAGGTCAACTCGGCCCGCGGGCTCAGTTGACCACAGTCTACCGCCAGAGGGACAACTCAGCCCGCGGGCTGAGTTGACCACAGTCTATTGCTAAGGAGACAACTCGGCCCGCAGGCTCAGTCTTTCGCTAGGGGGACAATTTAGTGTGTGTGTGTTTGTTTACAATTATGTATGCAAATTAAATACCTTTCTGTTTTTTTTTTTTCGTTTTTATATTGGAAGTTACCACGATAAATTTTTACAAATTGGAAATAAAGGTCATATTCTAAAGAAAAAACGAATAGGCTACTTTTTTTTTAAACTACTTGGCTGGTAAACAAGCATGTGAGTCCACGAGATGGTAAACAGACATCGCAGACTATAAACATACGTAATAATTACTAGGCTTAGGACTTTTCGTTGCATACCGTGGTTCTAAAATCCATGGAGCCGCCGTATGTGAAATATAATTTTCGAAGTCAAAGTCAAAGTCAAAAGTATGATGTAATGTCAAATATAATTATTTATAATGTTACATCGTTACTGAGTTCATTTTAATCGAACGTAATAAATTAGTATAAGCCTATATAGTAATATTAATTACTGATCACATGTGATGCTACAATATGATTTATCTAATTATGCATCCTCTTTAATGCCCGTGTTTAGTGAGTAGTGCAAACACATTCGCAATATATAATAGTCAAAATATTGGCAAATTAGTTGTCACTTTTCATTAGAGACGTACAAATTTATTTTTGATTTTAATTAAAATGAACAATATTACAACTTGCGAAATGAAATATTGGATAGAGCCATATAAAGGAATTAAAATATGATGAAGAGTCCAAATTTTCTTGTGTATTGTAGCATTCTTCAAAAATTTGCTGCACCGACTCGTAGCTTTCACAAACTTTTTTCATGCACTCTTGATGTGCAACGTAATTTTTATTTTTATTTACCGATGGTTGGCAAGTGTGCATACTTTTTCGCAGAATTTTCGTTTCTCTTGGGTCTAATGTTATTGAGGCACCACAACATAAGCGATTTACACATTTCCATAGTGTACTACCTCCAACATTGTGTAAACTTAGATTGTATCTATGAATACCGAGTAGTATCGTTTCCTTCCCTTTCTGCGTCTTGCTAAATACGATTTCCTCTTGTTCTTCTTCCATTTTCTCCCAAAATGAACAGCGTAAAGTGAGCAATGACAGGAAGTTTTAGCCTTTTGAAGACATGACATTCTACTGATTTTGTTTTATCTTAAGTGCCCACCGGCCAGTACTTATTGATAATTGAATAGTAATCAAATCATACGTATATAGGTACCTATTTGGATTAGAAATATTTTGACACCTGTTTATTTTGAAACTTGAACATTTTAACACTTACACATGCTGTCGCTTTTGCATTTTGGCACTTGGTTATATTTACACTTACGTATTTAAACCTCTGTACGTTTTGACACCTATTTATTATGAAACTTGTACGTTCTAACACTTACACATGCCGTCGCTTTTGCATTTTGGCACTTAGTTATATTTACACTTACGTATTTAAACCTCTGTACATTTTGACACCTATTCATTTCAACACTCGCACATTATGACCATCAAACAATATATCCCATTCGACATTTTGTCACGTTGACGACTCAGTCCCGGAATGATTGATCCGGTTCGAAGGACCATTGTTGACTGTGGCCATGCAGTAAACCAATGTCCTGCAATGTACATCAACTAGGATACTTTCATGAAACAGCCCCGTATCTACGTTTTTTCCGAACCGGGTCTTAACTTGACAGTGAAGCCCCCTTTCCACCAGATCCAGGGTTATGAAACAAGTTAAATGTCCGGAAATGTTGACATTCCTATCTACATATTGAGACGCGAAGTACATAGTTTACTGACAGTTCACAAATTAAAAAAAAAAACATTGCGTGCTCGCTACACAAGCCCGCAATGTTGCATACAAATTCCATTACTATCTAGCTTGTAACTTTTTAAAAAGTGAAAAGGGCCGTAATAAAATGAGGGCACAAGTCTTATACATGCAAATTTTATTCGAAACATAACTTTTTTATTTGTGCCTGGAATAGCTTATGTCATAAACAAAAAGGCGGTAAGGAGTGATGGTTTTTTCACATGAAGTTTTTTTTTATGCAATTCAAAAAATGAGTTCAAGCTGTGAAGATTTGACTCCAACACAATTTTTTTCTTGCGATTTTTGAGAAAAGCTCTATATTTGCCTCGGCAGGAACAGCAATTGCGGGCTTCGTATTTTTAAACGGACTCGCAAGTTCGTCCGTTTAATCCAATACCCGGCCCGCAATTGCCTACTTCCATGCCTAGGCAATAATGTACTATTTTTCTTTAAACATGAGCACCGTGAGCACTACAGGCTAATAAAAAGATTTTATTGTCTTATTCCAGGATATACATGCTTGTTGAATATTAATCAAATTTTAAAAATACTTTCTAATTCACAGGAGCTGTCACCGGCTTACGTTAATTCCATACACACGGTCATCAAAATGATCGGAAACCTTCCTGGGATAATTATATCGTTTCTGGTCGGCGAAGTCATACAGAAACACAAAGTAGGTAACCGCTTATTACAGTTTCGTTGATACTTGTAATTTGTCTCTGGCCCTTTACAAGCTTCTGTTACCTATTGCCGCTCGGGCGTCGTGTCGATGCGCGTCGCTCAATCTATACTTTACTAATCTATACTATATTATATTGTATTATGTATTACCTACATCTATACTAATATTATAAAGAGGAAAGATTTGTATTTTTGTGTGTGTGTATGTTTGTAACGAATAAACTCAAAAACTACTGGACCGATTTCAAAAATTCTTTCACCATTAGGATGCTACATTAACCCTGAGTAACATAGGCTATGTTTTACTTTTTTGCGCGTACGGAGTCGCGGGCAACAGCTAGTGCTTTATACTTACGCAACCATAACGCGGAGACGGCGCGGTCCCGCTCGACTACCGACTTGTTGCGTCCTTTTGAGTTTGCTTGTGGTGGCTTGGCTCTGCGTACGGTCAAGGGACGCACACATGCAACCCGCGCGATATACCTCTGTTTGAAGACGAACTACTGTGCCAAAACACACTGACGAAAATGTGAAATAGAAGCGAAACTGAACATTGCGATAAAGTTCAATTTTGATTAAAACGACTCGTTTCGCTTCGCTTCCGTTTAGCTTTCGCTCAGCAGGCGTGAGGAGGCGCTGATTTCTGAAGACTTTTTGATTTTTTTTTTTTTAATATTGTAGAATTCGCCCTGGGCCTGGAAGCACATGTGGTGTTTTCATGCCTTGGTGCTTTTCATCAGCGGGTTGGTGTTTATCATCTGGGGAGAGACTCATGTGCAGGACTGGAACTCTGTACGGCAAAGGTACTGCTCGTATTTTGCTAAAGAATTAATAGTACATTATTGCCTAGGCATGGAAGTAGGCAATTGCGGGCCGAGTATTGGTTTAAACGGACGAGCTTGCGAGTCCGTTTAAAAATACGAAGCCCGCAATTGCTGTTCCTGCCGAGGCAAATATAGTGCTTTTCTCAAAAATCGCAAGAAATAATTTGTGTTGGAGTAAAATCTTCATCGCTTGAACTCATTTTTTGAATTGCATACAAACAGAAACTTCATGTGAAAAAACCATCACTCTTTACCACCTTTTTGTTTATGACAAGGAGAAAGCAAGCTTTGTTTTTAAAAAAACATAAGCTATTCCAGACACAGATAAAAAAGTTATGTTTCGAATAAAATTTGGATGTATAAGACTTGTGCCCTCATTTTATTATGGCCTTTTTCACTTTTTAAAAAGTTACAAGCTAGATAGTAATGGAATTTGTATGCAACATTGCGGGCTTGTGTAGCGAGCACGCAATGTTTTTTTTTTTTAATTTGAGAACTGTCAGTAAACTATGTACTTCGCGTCTCATTATGTAGATAGGAATGTCCACATTTCCGGACATTTTTGAGAAAAAATAATTACTGTTCAGTTAAAGTTATAATATGCTAGTTATTAGTATTATTTTATTACTGTTTAACGTTGACTCTTTATTCTGCCACCTCACCATCATACATATAACTTTTTCATATAGGTGAAAAACTTAAGTAAATGACCTCTTGAATGTAGTAGTGTGTAGTGTACAAAACTAATATGGATTTTACGTCACATTTCAAAAAAAGAATGTCGAACGGTCTATACAGATGTGTTACCTACAACTACATGCAAGAGGTAATTTACTTAAGTTTTTCACCTATAACATATTCTATGGGTTATCGAAATAACGGTTATTTTTCTAACTTTTTGTAGCCCACGAAGAATTCCTCGCGTTAAACCTGTGACGTCCATCATGTCGAATATCGTGGAAGTGGACGAGGAGGAAACTTCGTAAGTACCATTCCATATCAACTTAAATAGTTTCCTTAGTATTGTTATATTATGATAGCTCTTATTAACTTGATAGTAAAGGCGAATCATAAGCAATACAATTGCAATGCTTGTAGCATTAAGTTCGCCTTTTGTACACTATTTTAATTTTGTGCAACAAAGTATTTAAATAAATAAATAAAAATAGCCGTTAATCTTGTTTGTGAAAACCGTATCTCCCCCACGGGACAGGCAATGCCTAGTGTGGGGGCTTATTCTTATGGTGAGGTTCAGATTCAACCGCAATTTGTATGTAATTTTTGGAAATAGTCATAGTCATGTCATTTATTGCATGTATGTGTTACAATGGTGTTACAATTATTAGAATAGTCCAACATAAACCCTGTAAGGGCACAGCAATTTACAAGTTTATTAATTTACACAAACTTAAGCTATGTACTTACTTATAAACTAATACTTAAAATCTAAAATTTCATGCAACGTGTAAGCAGCTATTAGAAAATCCTTTAATTTTTTATAAAATATTTTGTCTTCTTCCATTAGTCTAATGGTCGGTGGTATTCTATTGTATATTTTTACCGCCATGTGATGAGGCCCTGAACGAACCATTTTCATGTTAGTAAATGTTCTTAAAAGCTTGTTCCTTTGTCTTAAGTTATGCGGATAAAGGTGTTTATCCCTGGATCGGTCAAATAGATTATACAAATTTCAAATATATCAATTATTTGAATTTGTATTTGTAGATAAAAACAGAGTAGAATAAGGCCCATCGTTGTTTATCGTTAAGGGAACTTCCTCTCTGCCATTCAATTATGCTCCCAAAATTTGCGTCTTAATTTTTTGTCATTTTCATTTTCAGAAGTCGTGTGTCAAATCAACAAAAAATGATTTATTCCTTGAATGTACCGATAAGAACATCAAAAGAAATAAAATAAATGTAAACGTGTGATCTTTTATTTACAGTTAAGGAAACTGTGACCCAAAAAAAAAAAAGATTACCCCATACTTTAAAAAAACCGGCCAATTGCGATTCGGACTCGCTCACGAAGGGTTCCGTACAATTATCTATAATAATCGCGTTTGTTGTATGGGAGCCCCCATTAAATATTTATTTTATTTTAATTAAGCTATTTATTTTTGAAGTGAGTGAGCTGGGACGACATGGCCTTTCATGCTTTAGGAGTGCCGATACCCGTTACTAATCCGTTTGTACCGTCATGGCACAATTAATGATCTGATCCGTTGTTCGCTTGCAACTGCCTCTGTACCAGCTGTCCTGGAACCAGCAGGTTTGCATAGAGACGATGGTAAGCGACCAGACGGAGCTACATTGGTGCCGTGGAAACTGGGTAGGGCAGTGGTGTGGGACGCGACGTGTCTTGATACATTCGCCCTTTCCCACTTCCAGTCAACACGTAATCGGGCCGGTGCAGCAGCTGATCAGGCCCAAACCCTCAAGCGCCGCAAATATTCGTCATTATAAAATAATTATGAATTTGTGGCCCTTGCAGTGGAGACCATGGGACCTTGGTCAGCTGATATGAAAAGCTTTATTAAGGCCCTGTCATCCCGGCTTATAGACTCCTCCGGAGATCCTAGAGCTGGTGCTTAACTCTCCCAAAGGATTGGGCTAGCTATCCAGAGAGGTAATGCAGCTAGTGTCATAGGGACCATGCCGCGAGCGGACCTGCTAGAGGGGGTGTTCTTTTTATAGTGGTGATTATTATTCATATCTTAAATATTTGAGTAACTTAGTTTAATTTTAATTTTAATACGTTTAGTTTTAATTTTCAATTGTATTAATGTAGAATTCTGTAAATATTATCTCGAATAAATGTTATATGTTAAGAGATAATGGAAAAAAAACTACCTAAATATTCTGTGAATATTTCAAGCGTCTACCTGTTGCCCTTATAACATTAAGAAAAAAACGGCAAAAAATCACGTTTGCTGTATATTTATTTTATTCTGTTTTTAGTATCTGTTGTTATAGCGGCAACAGATATAAATCATCTGTGAAAATTTCAACTGTCTAGCTATCACGGTTCATGATCATGAGATACAGCCTGGTGATAGACTGACAGACAGTGGAGTCTTACTACGCATGTTATTTTTATAAGTATAATATTTAATTTAATATTTATTGTTTTATATAATGCTAGACTAAGTAGGAACCATTGTAATATGTTTCAAAAATGACTGACTGCTGAGTTTCTTGCGGCGTTTCTTCTTAGCAGTGGTCTCCTCTTGGGAAGCGCTGGTAGATTCTTAACGTGTAAAAGTGCCCGT
This sequence comes from Acleris literana, assembly GCA_946894065.1. Lineage (NCBI taxonomy): Eukaryota > Metazoa > Arthropoda > Insecta > Lepidoptera > Tortricidae > Acleris > Acleris literana. The sequence continues at coordinate 15,464,662 of OX335684.1, read as the reverse complement.
GCGGCCTACTTACTGAATAAATATCTTTTATCTCATCTTTTTTATCTTTTAATAAGAGGGAGCGTTTTTACTCTTTGGGTACGGAACCGTAAAAAATATAGTATGAGGGTCCAAGTTGCACCTGCCCGTTTTTTCCTACAATGTAGGCCGTTCCTGCACTGTATTATTAATTCAAAATTCAATAATTGACAAAATCAAGCTTCGCGTCGTCGCATTGCAGAAGTCCGCGATTGGTCACGTAGGACAATAAACAATTCTGAACGGTGCTGTGGTGTAAACTTTTTTCGCGTCGCATCGCGTCGGTTTGCGTTCGCTCGCAAATTATTTACGTAAGACACTGCGCAAAAATAATTTTCCAAGCTATATCCATTTGACATACCTACTCAAAAACTTACAAAAGACTAAGCAGAATGACCTACAAGCCTTAGCGCGTGCGTAGACGTGAAGTAAAAAAAGTTGTCCTGCTGCTGTCATGTCGATGTCAATATAAATGTCATATAATAATCTTTGCCTGTCACTGCTTTGTCTTGCTAAGCCTCCGTGCAAGATTGTTTCCTGGTTTTGGAAATACGTCTTTCATAAATAAATACTAATGTTACACCGTACTATCGTTGAATACTATGCCGACCATGAAGGGTACAGGTGTGGTTACTGTAAGAGCCCAAATACTAATTATAGCTACGGTGAGTAATGCCTTATTTGCGGTCTTATCGTTCCCAAAAAACCTATGAGTGTTTTAACAAGATTTATTTCGTAGGTATGTGGTCGCACTCCATGACAGTCGGTGATTATCAAAACCTCGTCGATAGAGGCTGGCGGCGGTCCGGGAGATATGTTTACAAGCCGACCATGAGCGAGACCTGCTGCCCAATGTATACAATAAGGTTTGTACTATTGCAGTTCTACGATTCATGTATTAAAACTTTACTAATTAATGAAGATGCGGTTAGTTGCAGTTAGTAGTGGACCTGCCTATGAAAGTAGCTGTCCTGGTCTTGCCTTGAAATGGATTTTTGTATGTTAGTATTTGTTGCTGAGTCTTGGACGTTTGCTATTTTATTAATTGTATATAATATATAATATTGAACGACAATCTTATACAAATTGACTTAGTCCCAAACTAAGCTCTATCTGACTCAGAAACTCACACTTATCACACAAATATTTTCCCTGACTGGTAATTGAACCCAGGACGGCTAGCTTCATAGGCCAGGTCACTACCAACTAGTCTTACCTTATCTATCGTTGTAAAACCCAATTATAATAATAATTAATAATGTTATTAATGTTTCCATCCTTCTTAAATAGTCTTACACTAACTGGTGTTTGTCCATCGGAGCATACTTCTATAGGTTGAACTCGGGGACAATCGCTGGTTGGTGACCCATCACTTTACTAAATTAAATTTGTCTAAAGGGCCTCTGCATGTTGGCTTCGGCTCCATGTCCGCCTTCCAAAGGTCCGGGACTCCCATAGTCCCGTGATTGGTAAAAATGAATATTATAATAATGTTGAAAATTTGCATTCTTCTCAAATAAACAATAGGTGCATTTTGTCTTAGGTAATTTGTAGTTATTTAATATGTGGGGAATTAGAGGCTTTTTAAGTACGTTTCACCATTGTCTACCCATACCTATATTACAACCCAAGAGCTTAGTTTGGGACAAGGTCAATTTGTGAGATTATCCCAATATTTATTAACTATTCAATGAATGAATAGGTGCAGGGCACTAGAGTTCAAAGCTACCAAGTCGCAGAAAAAAGTATTGAAACGTTGCCACAAGTATTTGATGGGACAAGAGGTAAGTGGCCGGAAGGATTATAGAAATAGAAAGATGTCGACTGGCAGCAGCGAGACGGACATGTCGGAGGCGTACGAGGAGGGGGCGGAGCAATTTGTGGAGAGCACTAACGAGCCGCAGGATATTAATATAAACAATATTGTAAAGGCTGAGGAAGAGCTAACTGATGAACCGGCAGAAACACCAAAAGGTCAGAGCATTATAAATTCTCTCTATAGGTGGAATTGAGCTAAATGTGCTTAATGCAATTTTTCTATTTGTTTATGATTTTAATGTAATAATCAATGCCTTATTGAATTTCAGCCAATATAACCATACAACCGGAGACCAATCAGAAGCCGATTCATGAAAATTTAAAGCAGAAAGAAGTAAAAAAAGGTATAGCATCAACGTTTTAATATTGATTTTATTCAAGCGTATCTTATGTGAAGCTAATCATGTTTGTAAATGTTATCAATTCCTAACCTATACTTTCAAAGAAAGATTACTAACTCCAAGCATTGTGTATATAGGCAGGTGTTAAATATACCTTGACATTTATACTTCTGGGTAAGACAATATTGCCAGCGGCCATTACTGTCAAGTAAAAAAGTGCTATCTGAACATTGACAACACAATAACTTGTCAATGGCAATATGGTTTTACCCTATAGTCCTAGCGGTACGCCAAAAGATGCTGCAAATGGTGTTAAAAGCATGAAAATCTGAACGATTGATCTTTAGGCCATACGCATCAATTTGACCCACAGCACCAAAAAAAAAGAGACGAGTTATGACGTTATGTTTATTTTGTATGGGAAAAAATATTTTTTGATCTGAAACCTATCGTGTGTGGTCTCTAATGAAAGGGCTTACTTAGCCGATTCTAAAAATAAAATTATCACATCATTATATTTCAGTCATTTGTTTTAAATTAACGCATTCACTGCCAGTACTGATTTTTGAACTTTCACCAGGTGCTACATCTTTTGTTTTATACAGAGCTTGCCTACTGTAAAAACGCTCATATGCGTTGAGGGCACTGGGTGGAAGTCGCGGTGACGCATATATGCGTCGGTGGCAGTGAATGCGTTAAAATAAAAATCTTTTTCAAAAAATACCAAGTTTGTGCTCCTCCAGATATCATACGGTTGAATCATTATTTGTTAAATATACCTAAAATACTACGTAATAGCCTCATATCCAACCCCAAGAAAGCAATTTTAAAAATATTTTCATTTAGTTTTTTTTTTATATTACAAAGATGATAAAATCACAAGTAATTGAAACATGTATAAAAAGTTAAATTTTAGACACTGAGGATGATAAATACTAATGCGAGAGGAGTTTTCAATCATATTTATATTATTTACTAGCTTTCGCCCGCGACTCCTTCGAGTTTTTATCCCGGAAAATTGGACAGTTCCCGAGGGGGCAGCGATAAACGACTTCTACGCGGACGAACTGTCTGTTAAAAATCTAGTAATCATTTTTTGAACTGTGATATCTCAGATAATGTAATGTGTAATGTGTATCTGGATCATGATATTTGAATATATAAATAAATTATTCTTTCACGTTCTTTTAAAGATCAAGTGAGGTCTTAGCAATGATTTATAAAGTTGATCTTTACTTTCACATTACGTTTAAGATTAAATAACTATTAATTATACGTTATTTTAAATAAAAACACGCTTGATGAATATTTGAGGTTATGTTTCAAATAGAACTAATTTGTTTACAACTTTGGAAATTTCAATTGAAACGGACTATAGGTATAGAGCTGAAGCCAATACGCAGAGGCCCTTTAGACAACTTTAATTTAGTAGTGTTGATGGGATACCTATATTATTATTGTTTTTGACACCACAGGTGACGGCCCCGACCCATCCAAAGGTCCTCATAAAAAAGCAAAGCAAATGCGGCGCGAGAGGAAATTGGAGAAACTTAAGGAAAAAGGCATAGATATTAGCACATTCAACCTCAAAAACAAAAATAAGGAAAAAGAGGTTGAGGATTTTATAAATGAATTGCCTGGTGATGTCAAACACAAGCTTGAGGTGAGTCATTGTCTAGTGCAGTGTTAGGTAATTATTGCTTGTAATGTTTCTACAATCTAGGAATGTAATGTAATGCAATTAGTTTTTTTATTATAATGTTATTAGCGAAAAAAAAATTTGCCACCCTGTATGTCAAGATTTATTCTAATAGTAGGTGTCTGGTCTCTAATGATATGGCATGGTAGAGTAACTAAGCGTGATCACATCATTGATCCGATAGTTTGAAATGCCCAAAATTAAAAGCAGCGGTTGGTATTAGGCCCCAACTACACGGGCGGTTCTCCTGCCGCGGGAATCTACTCGACAATACATAAACAAAACCGCGCAGTGTAGTTTGAAGCCTCTATTCCCACTAGTTTAGTTGTTTAGTTCAGTTGACTGAACAAGTGAGATTTTTTTACTCGTTTGTTCAGTTGAAAATAAAACAAGTTATAACTGAACTAGTCAGAATTTTTTTCTCGTTTGTTGAGCTGAATAAAATTAATATTTTGTATAATTTTTAAGGGTGCAGACCCACCGTACCACTAAACCGTACCACTGACCAAAATTAGTATCATAAATATGAGGTAGGTTTAGGTTTTGTTAGTTCTTCAGCAGGCCCGGAGGGCCAAATTACCCAGAAATAGGAGCTCTGCGACAACAGAGCTCCGTCGACTCTGTTAAATTCGATTTTAATAGAAATAATTGGTTATAGTAACACCAGTGGTACGGTTTAGTGGTACGGTGGGTCTGTAAGGAGCAAATATATTATATACACAGCAGTTGTAGGCAACTGAACTAGTGAGAAAAAAACATTCCCACTAGTCCAGTTAACTGAAAAAATGAGAAAATATATTCTCAGTAGTTCAGTTAACTGAACTGGTGAGAAAAAAAATCTCACTTGTTCAGTAAACTGAACTAAGCAACTGAACTAGTGGGAATAGAGGGTTTGAAGCATACAACTTCCATATTTAATTGTGTCTAGTGCGGTTAGAAGCGGATTCCCGCGACGGGAGAACTTCCCGTGTAGTTGGGGCCTTATTACTACCCATTTCAATATAAATAGGAGAGCTCACTTTGAATTACCAGTTACTTATCTACATATCTATATCTTTCGGCAATCTATCGCAGATCCAAAGTTTTTTTATCAACTTTTTAATTTGTTCGAAGGTTCATAAGTTAAAAAATAATTAAAAAAAGCATTTATTTATGTACCTTTAACTTTCAGGATGGTTATAAAACAATCTATCTACAGGGTCGAAAAAACGAATGCCACACGGAATGGAGGGCAACTCCCTTAAATATTGGAAATAGCATGTTCTATGCAAAGAAGACTTACTTTTATTTTTGAAAACAAAAAATACTAGATTATTGGATTTTTGAAAAAAAAAATCCTCTTTACCGGGATTCGATCTGGTCGAATATCACAAAATAATAAAGTAGTGTTTTATGATACAGATCGAAAGGGTCATTGATAGTGATCATTTATGTCTATAATACATACATCAATTAAATAAAGACCGTAAAAAATCCCTTCTTTTTTATTATTTTGTCATATTCAACCGAACGAGACAAGACGAATTTCCAAAAATCCATAAATGTAGTATTGAATGAATTCAAAAATAAAAGTAAGTCTCCTTTGCGTAGAATTTGCTATTTCCAATATTTTACCTAGTTATGCCGTCCATGTGGCGTTAATTTTTTTCGCCCTATATACACATATCTCTTTAAAAAATTGAATTATTAAAAAAATGCATTTCTACCACATGAAAATTCAGAACACTAACTTAAGAAGTTGCCGAAATTATCAAGTAGGTGATGCCCAGTATAACAAATTGAATTTATGTTACAGATAACATTAGTGAGAACATCCCCACAGAGTCCAGAATGGAAGGCGTCCATGGACGAGACTTTTCAAGTGTACTTCAAGTACCAGACTTGCATACACAATGACAAGCCTGAGAAATGTGTAGAATCCAAGTTTCATGAGTTCCTAGTACATAGCCCTTTGTTGGTACGTATTTTACGAAAAAAAAGTTCTTTTTAACTTTTGTAGTATGTTTATGAATATAATTTAGGGCTTCCTTTGAATGATTTCAATTGAATTATGAGTGTACAGTCACCGGCAATTATATATTATCCAACATTGGCCGCAAAAATATCTGACACGTCTTTATTACTGGAGGTATAAGAGCGTGTCAGATATTTTTGCGCCAATGTTGGATAATATATTATTGCTGGTGACTGTACCTTCTTTCTCATACATATTGATGAAAATACCTATTGCAAATTGCACTGCTGTCTTATAAACTTGCAAAGAAGATATGTTATCTATGTAAAGGGACCTTATGGCGGATGGCGCTTACGCCGCACTGCGTCACGCGACGTTGTATTTATATCGGAGCATATTTAATAATGGCGGAAGCGCCATATATTCTCTAACATACATATATTTTGATATATGTTAGAGAGTACCCTAAAATAACAGACACGTATTTTTTTTTAGCTGCCCTATCTCAACCTGTTTGGTAAAATTGTCCTCCAAAGTACAGTCAAGGACTTTAATTGTTATGCCACTATGGAACCCTGTCATGATGACAGCGTCAAACCACATTACAAAAATTACGCTTAAATGAATGATTAAAGTTATGCGACAGGGTTCTATAGTGGCACAACAATGAAAGTCCTTGACTGTACTAAAAAGTGACTAAACCCTCTAACTTCTATAGAGAATTTAATTTGTTAGGAGGAGCACTCGGAGACGGGCCCGGCGTGCGGCTACGGCTCGTTCCACCAGCAGTACCGGCTGGACGGCAAGCTCGTGGCCGTCGGCGTCGTCGACATCCTGCCCAAGTGCGTCTCCTCGGTATACTTCTTCTACGACCCGCAGTATACCAACCTGACGCTCGGCACGTATGGAGCCATGAGGTAAACCTTTTATTCTTGGGGAAATAGGGTTAAAGTTGGATTACTTGCTTTTGGTAGATTTCCTAATAAAACAATTTCACTTTGGGGCCATTGAAAATATATATATATATATATATATATATACATGAACGGAGTATACTAGAGTTAAACCCTTTTTCACTTGATCCTCAGAAGCCTTATATCGTCCCATTACCATTCTCAACCTCGTATCTTATCGAATAGCTACATAGGAAAAGCACTCATGCTTCCTAAAGAATAAAGACTACTTTCCTATCTTACTATTCGATCAGAAAATAGGTTGAGAAAGTAAAGGGACGTTCCCAGAATTCACCTGTACCTATTGGTATTTTATGTGGCCGTGACGTTAAACAGGGGTCTATTCTACACGATAAATAATTTCTTTGAAATGATATCATATTGTCAACGTTATCTCTTTTTTTACTCGATGGCAATGGTGGCAGTTAAAAAAAAACGATCAAATGTCAAAAGCAATAAGGTATTACTGAGGAGAATTGAGAGGAGAGGGTTTATAGTCCATTCGCTTAGATAGTGTCGCTACAATCACACATACTTGCGGTTATTGTTATAAAATACGAATATAATTCGAAGTAAACTGCCAAATTCACTTGCGGCGTAACACCCGCAAGTGAATTTGGTAGTTTACATGGAATTATATTCGTATTTTATGACAATAACTGCAAGTACGTTGTGATTGTAGCGACACTATCTAAGCGAATGGACTATATATAACGAGCTGGCCACTACTGTCCGTCGGCGGTTAAGGTCGGATTTTTGTTCCCACAGAAAAAATGTAAACAAAGGTGTTGCCGTTAACGAAAAACATTTGCAGTATTCAAAATATTTATACTTTACACATTTAAAATAAATCGACTTTCTATAAAAAAACTGTAAATTGAAATCAAGATTGAAGGATTTAATTTGTTGATGGCAAACTTTATTTTGACATAAACTCTTTGTTGTATTAATTTAAAACGAGAAAACTGATTTTGTAGGCATACTTTATTTATTGCACTGGTATCATTGACTCGATACACCTGTGTTAACAAGTTGAGGGCCGCTTGATTGCGTGAGACGTGACTTCACTCACTTCGCTTCACAATTCGTGCTCCCGTCGTAATCGCTTTCCAGTGACTCATTTGTGTTATTTCAATTACAATTATTTCTCGAATTTATTTTTATGTCACGGTTCGAGCGAAATGATAACTTAATATTATATTTCTCGCTGGCCCAAACTTTGAGATCCCCTGAAATGTCACTTTGACAGTGACGTAACTTTGTTTGCATTTTTTCTGTGGGAATCCGACCTTTGCTCTGGGCGGCCAAACGAATACATAGAAATAACTGCATGGTATTTTTTAACACGTTCACTGTCCCCATACAAAACGACCTGACAATGTCACAAGTCCAACTGTGCATTCAGTATGGGGATGTGACCCCATAGAGGAAGCACGGACTCCTGAAAAAAATCTTCATGACCCCACATTGGGGCCACCCGGACAGGGAACGCGTTATACATCCATTGCATTTGAAAACGTCACAATAGTTATTCTATACATTTCGAAAGTGTAAAACTTTCGTAGAATTCTAAATGCAACCCCTGTTAACCCGAATTATATCTCCTAAATCCGTTTGTCAGCAAACCAACGATTTTATTTCAGAGAAATAGCATTCACCAGGCAGCTGCACCTCCTCTGTCCGGAGCTCAAGTACTACTACATGGGGTTTTACATCCATTCCTGCCAGAAGATGCGCTACAAGGGGAACTTTGCCCCTTCGGACCTGCTCTGCCCGGAGACTTACAAGTGGTTTCCTTTGAAGGAGTGCATACCCAAGTTAGAAAAATCCCCGTATTCCAGGCTAGATCCAGACATAGACAGTATTGATGTGAACCATCCGCTAGATGGCGATGTTAACCAAATACCTCTGTTGTTTAAGAATGTGATAATGCCATATAAGACTTTTAAGAAGAAGGGTTATAGGAGGGACTTTGAGGAGAGGTTGGTTCAGTATTCTCAGTTGGTTGGCTCGTTGGCGGCTAAGCAGCTGATCTTAGTAGCCATGTGATAATCACGGTAGCGCGTTATTTCTCATAATCTTTTGTGGTCATAATGTCGTTGTTGACATAATTATTGAGTCATAATTTTTATATTGCTGAAATATTTAACTTTTCACAATTTCTTCAATATTTAACGTGTAGACAAGGCTAGGTTAGGTTAGGTTTGATTTATAAAAATCCTGAAAAAGTAAAAATACGTTATGACTTGCGACAATTATGACCTCACATTCATTATGACTAAAAATAATAATGGAAGACAATATAGTCACGATATTCGTATTTAGGTACGCGTTGCCAGTCCCGCTGCCATCGTGAGCACTAGGGTGGTCCAAAAAACCAGTGTTTAATATTTTATCTCCACATATTTTTTCATTTCAAAATACATGAAAATAGTCTATACCAAGTTTTATTGCAATTGGATAAACTTTACAGCTCGCACATACTGTTAAAATTGTTTCATATAAGAATGAATAGAGCTTCACACATCTAATAAACATCTAAGAATGAGAAAGCCTTTGGACAAATCATGACACTGTATTCTGTGTTGCAGAAGTAGGCAAATAATATTCTACGTCTGCTTTTAATCCTTGTTACTTACCGGCTCGATGGTCGGATGATATTGGAGAGAATGCTGGCCCTCTATGGACCAGACTAACTCAAAATAGGGCAAATTGGAAAATGATTGGAGAGGCATATACCCAACAGTGGGCATGTAAATAAAATGCTGCAGAAGAAGAAGACTTAGCAAGGATTAGAATCAGTAAACTTTTACTAGATGTCTTTTTCTATGAAAGTGATTCTTTTGGCTTAAACTAAACGACCAGTAAATGACCATTTAACAAGTTTAATTTTTACGATTTATGCGTCGTTGGACTAAAAGTAAATATGGCGATGTATAAAAATGTCTACATTATAAAGTAAAAATTGGTCCGAGTATTAGAAAGCCAATACTTCAAAATGTCTAAGTCTTATCAAGTCGGAATATAAAAATGACTACTTTCAAAGTATACAAATGTCTAAGTCTTATCTTAGTGCCGCAACATATTTATATTTGGTCTAATATACAGGTGGACATTTCTATACTTCGTCGAAATTATATACGCACGAACTTATGCAAGTAGACATTTTTATACATCGCCATATTTACTTTTAGTCCAACGACGCATAAATCATTTTTACACATAATGACAAGTAACTAATTGATCGTAAACAAAAATAAGCTATGTGGAGGAATGATTTGATAAACTTTATTTTTCTTCAAACTATTTTGGACCACCATGTATTCACTCAAGCACTGAAATGGACGAAACGGTAGCATAATTATGATCAGGGGGGTTACCATGACATACATTACCAGTTCAATCTAGGTTGAGAGAAAGGGACAGAGCTATATAACTGCTATAACTGTGTCCCTTGCTGTCAACCTAAACTAAACAGCTTTAGTATGTCATGGTAACCCCCCAGGGAGTGGAACGTGATAATAAAAATTTAAATTGAAATGTTTTATTAGTTTCTTCAGTTATCGATATTGAATCTGTAATCTCTTCATTAATTTGTTTTAGATTTTATATTTAAAATCTAAATGACAATCTTCATTCGCATTTAGTCATTTTTTTTTAGCAACACGCGAAGGTTTAACCTCGTAACAACGAAGGTTCTTAATTCGTCAGGTTTGATACCACTAGGATTAATGTTTAGGTGTTTTTTAATTCTGGAAATAATCGTTTTTAAGTTGTTGTTATTTTAAAATCTTAGTAACTAAAAGAAAATTAACAGGCAATAATAAAATGACTGCGTTTAACAAAAAAACTGGCTTAATGATTTAGTTTTTTTTTAATACATGGTAAAGTGGATGAATACCTCGCAGTTGTGCTTCTCCAAAAAAAACCTAAAGATGCCACGCTTCGTGACTCCTATCATCGATAAAGTTGAATCACCCTCTACATGTGACAATTTGTTTTTTTAACCGTTCCACTCTCTGACCATAGATTAAGGAAGTCACATATCGCACTGCTAGACAAAACAGCATCAACTCAAAATTAGCTAGTTTTAATTCAAGCTCATAGAAGTTGTATTAAAGTTGATTTTAAAATGCAGTTGTATTTTGAGTTACTATCGTTTGATCTAGCAGTGTTAATTATATTTCTGTAGCGATGTATTGTAATAATTAAATCAATAAAATAACTTACCTTAACAGTACTAGGGTTGTACTATGATACCGTAAAACGGGGTGAGTAGGGACACAACCTAAAATAAGTCGTAACTTATTACAAATAAGAACATTTATTAAATGGACAATAACTTCTGTCTTATACATACATACATAATCTCACGCCTTCGTTCCCAGAGCGGGGTAGGCAGAGCTACAGAATTACAAACATCTCTAAAAACTTGTTGATAATTCTATAACCACAATTTGCACAATTAGGCTAAGATGTTTACCAGCGTATTGGTGACAGGTTGCAAGCCCATCGCCTAACAGTACTACAAGCCTTTATTCCCTTAGTCGTCTCTTACGACATCCACGGGAAGACATGGAGTGGCACTATTCTAACTCGGCAACCACATAATTAATAACATATTATGGTTCATTTTGGGTTTTGTCCCTACTCGCCCCGTTTTACGGTACCAGACAACGATAAAAAACATACTAAAGTAATGAACTGACATTTGCATTGGCATTTGCTGTATTTTTCTAGTATTCTCATTCAAATGCTTACATATTTTTTTTAGTAAAGTGCTGATGTTACTTATTAGACCAACTTGCCTGATGTATAAAACGTAGCTGGGATACTAGGGCGTTTTCCAAAAAAAGTGTACATGAATTTTTTTTCTAGAATTAGTTGTTTTTGGTTTTTCTTACTCAGAATCATTGATACTACCGATCCTCATACAAGAAAAAAAGTGTCCCAAATATTCCATTCCAGATCCTCACATTTTTGTATGCAGTCTTTTTTTATTTATATGGTCGTGACGCACTGGAAGAAAAAACTTACATAGTAAAATCTGCGACACTTTTTTTCTTGTATGAGGATCGATAGTATCAACTTTTCTGAGTAACAAAAACCAAAAAAAAACGAATTCTGGAAAAAAAGTTCAAGTTTTGGAAAACGCCTACTATGCAGATTTTTAATCCTTGAATGCACTATAGAAGTAACATTTTTTATTTAAAATAATTTAATCCACGTGTCTATTTTTATCTATGATAATAATGTCCGATTTTGACTTTTAAGCGGACACGGGGTTTGTATCTTGTATATATGTTCTTCACTAGATTAAGTCACCGCGGTGCCATTTCTAATATACAGAAAACGTTCAATTTGCTAATCACTCTTAGTGTCACTTTTCACCAAAAGATTTGAAAATACATTTAAAGATACAATAAAGTCACCTTAACCTTTTCTCCGCTACTGACTTCATATAAAGTCAGTACATTTAGTGCCCCACACGCCATGACTTCACATCAAGTCGCGAATTACAGTGCAAAATAGACCTGAGTATTTTATTTGTGACGTAAGGTTGAAATTAGCCGTGGTTTTTAAGTGTCATTGGCGTGTCAGGACGACTTTTGTATCAAGCGGTGAAAAGGTTGGCGCAAACAACCGCTTGGCACCGTATCAGCTCAAAGTGGGACATTTAAAAGTGAGCTTTGTTTTGTGTTAGTACGATACATTTTTCAATGGACGATGCGATGCGATTTTTAAGTTAAAGTGGAAACAATAGCGAGGTCTTGCTATTGTTTCCACTTTAACTTAAAAAAATGTATCGTACGAACACAAATTAAGGCTCAGTTTTCAATGTATCACTTTGAGCCGATCCGGTGTCATACTTAGCGTTGGAAATTCCGGAAAAAAACAAATGTTGTTTTCTTTGAGTTGTTGAAATATTCGTTTTTTTCCTTTTTTTTCCTTTTTTTTCGGGTTTTTTAGGAAAAGTAACAATTGAATTATGACAATCTATTCATAGTCAATGACTGTCACTTTCGCCACCTATTTCAATTGCTTCTGCCTCCATGTCGTCGATGTCGCCCTTTTGTAGGTGCAAATAAGATCGAATCTTGATTAAAATAAGAGCAGAAAATTTCATTGTTTTTTTCTATAAAAATCCGAAAAAAATGAGTTGTTTGGAAAAAAACGGGATTTTTTCCGGACTTTTTCAACGCTTGTCATACTCGCTAGCGACCCGTTACTGTTACTGTTGCACGTAACATCGTGATGTGTACGCGGCTCGCGAGCCTGAGGCCCTACTTTGAAAATCGAAGTTCGAAGTTACGTTAGCTCCATCCCTTTCTCTCGATTTAGTCTCGAAGGACGAGTGACAGAGATGGAGCTAACGTAACTTCGAACATCGATTTTTAAAGTAGGGCCTCTGTTCTCCACTAGCCCTTCGTCAATGTCGCCTCGCATCATTTTGTACCCCTTGTCTGTGTGATTATGACGTCATCGCTGTCACGTGACCGAGTTTAAACCTTCCTATAGCTCTCGTCTCATGTGGTTTCGAACAACTGAATGTTATCTATGATAGATTGAATTTTTAAGATTTTTTCTACAAGCAAATTAGAACACTATCGTCAAAAAGATACGGTATAAAATCGCGAAAATAGGCAGAAGTAGTAATTATTAAGGGTCCTAAATACACCTATAGTCTAGTCAGGATCCTAAACAAACACAGACAAAGGGCTAGGAGCTCGTTCTGTAACTGCTATGGTTACAGTTGCCCCTAGTGAGTTCACAGTGCGTTTTTAATTCGTGAAGACGCATCCCACTACTTTATTTTATTTAACACTGGTGACCCGCCCTCGCTCCGCATCGGTTTATGCCAGTTTTCTGTAACACCCGTACATAATCCAGAATTTATTATACATAAAACCTTCCTCTTGAATCACTCTATCTATTAAAAAAACCGCATCAAAATCCGTTGCGTAGTTTTAAAGATCTAAGCATACATAGGGACAGACAGCGGGAAGCGACTTTGTTTTATACTATGTAGTGATATGGTTCACTAATGTTTGACCAAAAAACGTTTCACCAAATGATTCATTTGACAAACATATCATTTGACAAACCGCTTTTTTTTCCGAAACAGTAAATATTTCAGGATTTTTAAAAATCAAACCTAACCTAACCTATAGGGTTCTACACGATGGTCCTGAAATAAATCCTGAAATATTTACAGCTTCGGAAATAATAGCGGTTTGTCAAATGATATGTTTGTCAAATGAATCATTTGGTGAAACGTTTTTTGGTCAACTGACAGGACCCCAGTGATATTCCGTCAATGTACGTAAAATAACTGGGTTTATTATATTTTCATAAAACTCTTAGCATAATTTCATTTAACTACGTTCGAAAAGTATAATTAACGCTTAGCGTAAAACAAATTTTATCATTTTATCACGCATTGGTGCCGTAATATATCATTAAAAAAATCTTGTAGTTATGCAGGTTTTCAAGACAATTTTTTACTAGGTAAGCCTAGGTTAAGTAATCATAGACGTTACAATTGTCTACTGTTTAACCTATAGACCATTATGCTTTAAGAAATTATGCATGTCGTTGTTATGCATTAAGTACGTTAAGTACATTAAGTATAATTGTTGTGTTATTGGTTTATTATACAGATTGAAATTATGCAATTCGTGTTATGCTAAATGAAAATGAGTTATTATGTCAACTATTACACCCAAAATAACGTAGTGGCGCGCGACTTCATGGGTTAAAAACACCCTAAATTTTAATATTTAATTTAATTGTAACTGCCATCTTTTATTATTATTTTTATTTCGCCCTGTACTTACTTAAACGTTTTATATTATCTACTTGTTTTGTAAAAACCCGACTCTTTGAAAATGCCTATGTTTAGTTATATCAGTGTAACTGGCCCACAATTATAATTAATTTAACTAGTCATAATTATTGTTTGTAATTAATATTAGGTTAATTAATTTAAGGTCCGTGCATACTCATGCGTTTTTTTATGTCACAGTTTGATTTAAATGAGTTAGTAAATATTTATTGTATTGATTATCGATTCACGATATCGATGTCGATTGTCTTCCCGTGGATGTCGTAAGAGACGACTAAGGGAATAAAGGCTTGTAGTACTGTTAGGCGATGGGCTTGCAACCTGTCACTAATACGCTGGTAAACATCTTAGCCTGATTGTGCAAAATGTGGTTACAGAATTATCAACAAGTTTTTAGAGTTGTTGGTAATTCTGTAGCTCTGCCTACCCCACTCTGGGAACGAAGGCGTGAGTTTATGTATGTATGTATGTGATTATCGATTTTTAATGTTTGATTCATTGTAGGTAAATAAATGTGTTTGTAGATGGTTAAGCATTGTTGAATCATCTCGGTAACATTATTTCTGGACTTGAGAGGCAGCGGGAGCAGCAAATTTCACTTAATCTTTGCAACGCTAATAACTAGAGTTAGGACTTTTGGTGGCAAATCGTTGTTCTAGAATCCATGGAGTCGCTATTTCCTATTTTTTATAATACATACCACTTTGATTTTGACCTTCAGTATTTTAATATTTCAATATTCATTTATTCATTAAACCGCTAAACCAATTTAAATGAATTTTGCTATGGAGGATATCTCTGCTGTAAAAGCGTACAAACTAGCAAATATTAGTAAGTATGGAATAACTGAACTAATAATGTATTTTTAGTTCATTTTGAAATTATGACCATACCAAAGGTCGAAATCAAAGTGTCATGTATTAAAATAATTAGGAAATAGCGACTCCATGGATTCCAGAAACACGATATGCCACCAAAATCCTAACCCTACTAATAACATATATCCAGCAAAATAGACCTAGAGTCGTATTTTTAGGGTCTCGTAACCGAACAGTGTCCAACGGGACCCTATTCCTATTACCAAGTCTTCGTTGTCCGTCCGTCTGTTAAAGAGCTTATTTTTTTGAAATTATTGTCGGGTGTTTTTTTTTATTTAAGGCTCAGAGCTCCAACGCAAATCGTTCCTTACCACTTACCTACACAATCAATTAATATTCTTTTCGGGAAAAACTAATTTGTTCGATTCCCTAGTTTTTCCCTTTACTATAATTTAAGCCTTGGTTTTTGAATTCCCCATACCAAGTATAGGCTACCTGCGTTGTGAAGAAACTAAAACTTTCAAGTATTTTATTGATTAAAAATTGATTGATTGACTAAACGTTACGTCATAAACAGTGATCGGAAATAGGTGAGCTAATTTGCCTAAACTTGATGCATGTTCATTCAATAATGTATTCCCATCTCTCTCACGCATGAATGAATATGCGTCAAGTTTAGGCAAATTAGCTCTACCGATTTCGATCACTGGTCATAAAGCGTTCCACTGCACAAATACTATAGTCATTAAAGCCGACGGATTCATAGATATAATAATATGTAGGTATGTACAAAAAAGATTTATTTTTTTATTCTAAAATAGTAAGGTTTTAAGTATCAGTGTTTTTTGTTTGGTAAGTATTATCTTTCTAATCATCCCTTCAACTCTGTGTGAAAAATATTTACTTAAGTACTAACTTTTATCGTCAAACAAAGTTTCAGATTAACACCTTCACAGTCCAGTCACGTATGGCTCACTAAGAAACGACCAGGCACTTACGATGTGCTGGTATTACGTGAAAATTGAAACATTTTGTGTGGGGGCTGTTAACGTGTTAATAATACTTATAAATAGGATTTCATGTTATTTCAAATAAAGGCTTGGAGTTGCAATATGCTCTTTGGAAAGTAAAATGTAACATTGATTTAGCAATAAATATTGAGTTGCCATATAAAGAGTTTCTTTTTAAAGCCTACTGGTTTTTTATAAAACTAACCTAACCTATAGGGTTCTACAAGATGGTCTTCAAATAAATCCTGAAATATTTCATTCATTTCTCTAGGCACTGCGTGGCACTACCGTACCAATTTCATCGAACCAAAAGCGATGTACAGGGTGCAGGCTCGTCGTCACACCAGGTCGTCACACCAGTGCTATTTGGCAGGGCTCCTATTTCTAGGCGATTTGCCCTTCGGGCATCTAAAGATACCTGACGAACGTAACCTACCTACTTTTGCGGAACAAAAATGATTTCTGACGAATTTTCGATGAAAGTGAACAGCAGTGGTGTGACAACCTGGTGTGACCACGAGTCAGCCCCTATTTAACAGTGTCGACGGAGCTACGCTACCGCGGAGCTTCTACTTCTGGATTATTTTGGCCCTTCGGGCCCTCTGAAGAACTAACATAACCTAAACCTACCTACCCCCTATTGATGATACTAATTGACCAGTAGTGCCAAATAGTTGTGCCACGGGGAATAGACTAAATACCTATTTACAGTTTCGGAAAAAACAGCGTTTGCCCATATGATATATTTGGGAAATGAATCAGTTTCTAGAACATATTCAAAAATCTAAAAAATCGTCCATAAATGGGCAGATTCTTCGCGGTAAAAACCATAATTATTGTCTTTGACGTGTTATCGTATACCATAACAGCAGGCTTATTGCCTAACGCACTCGCAATCGTAATCGTTTTCATTTTGACAGTCCGAAGGCAAGTCTGCATACAAAATGAAAACAATTGTTCCACGTTGAAGTCGATTGCGAGTGTGCTAGGCAATAGAACAGCGCCTCTATTCTAGGCGGTAAAAACGATATCGTAGTTTTCCTGTTATGGTATTGTTATGACGTCAGCCGCCATTACTGTCAAGAAAATAAGAGCTATCAAAACGTTGACAATACGATAACAGATCAAATGCGATATTGTTTTTACTGTGTTGAATAGAGGCGCAGGGCTGTACCCTTACCATGAGTTACAATTCACGTACTCGCTAGCGAGTCGAAGCTCTGTTCCTCGTAGACCTCGCAAGTATTCTTATCTAGAGTGCGAGGGACAGAGCATTCGAGTCGCTAGCGAGTACGGTAATTGTAACTCATGGTAAGGTACTCTGGTCACAGACGGTTAAAAGACGAATTATGGTTTTTCCCCTAGGAATAGAGGCTCTGAGTGCGGCCTTTAGAGATTTACCTGCAGAATAAAAATACCCTCCAGTTTAAGGGGAAAGAAGCGTTACCGCATTTTGTATGGAAATTTTCAGCCTCACAGTTCTAAGTGTATGCGGCCAAACTAAAAACGATGACGTCGATGTCAGTCTGCCGGATTCGTAAGCGACTGATATCATCATCGTCTTATTACCTCGGTAAGTAATCTAGTTTGTAAAGGAAAACAGTTTCCGGATAAGGCCGTGCATGCACCGTGGCAGTCGGAACTGTGTAAACTTACACACCGTTAGGTGGCCGGATTTTTTATGAGATCCTTAGTACCAATTTCACGAAACGATGTTAAATTTAATCAATGTTAATCGACTGTTAGTTCATACATTTTGACAGCTGTTCACGCTCTAATCGTCTGTTAAGTGGTTAACAGCGTATGGTGAAATTGGTACCGTAAAACGGGCTAAATAGGAATCAAGGGGTAAATAGGGAAACAACCTAAAATGAAGCTTATGGTACTAATAATAAGACTGAAATTACTTCCAATACACGTAACGTTATTGTCTATTTAATACGTGTTCTTATTTGTTATGACTTATTTTAGGTTATGTCCCTATTTACCCCGTTTCGCGGTATTTAATGTGTTATTACGGCGGATTTACTAACAAATATAAAAAGTAAAGAAAGTGAAATAATTAAGGTGATCCCTATACAAGAAACGTTTTTTTTAAACATGTTTTTATTTTTGTTGTATCATAAAAGGGTAAAATATATAAGCGTAAAATTTGCATGATTGTGGTACAAACCCTTAAGAAAAACAACAAATACCTAAATACATACTCCAGAAAATGGTCAAGTGTGAGTTGGGCTCGCGCTGATTCGATTCAAATTGGAATGTGATAATACCTACTGTGCGGTTTTTAGGGTTCCGTACCAAAATGGTAAAAAAGGAACCCTTATGGTGAGACTTTTGTCTGTCTGTATGACACAGCAGTTTTTCTCAGCAACTACAAATGCTATGAACCTGAAATTTGGCATAGTTGTACAGTTTGCTTGCCGCATCTGTTGTTAGTAAAAAAAATATGAAATTACCTAATTTTATAAATAATTGAAAAGTGGTCTAGAATGGGGGGTTGAAAAATGAAAGTGGTTTGATTATAGCAAATGGGGTGTCATATGAAACGGCTCAATCTGCACATTTCGAAACTGTTTTTTTTTTAAATTTTGTGTGTTATATTATTATAGCCAAAAATGTTCAAGAAATTACCGCCCCCTTATCTCCGAAGTTTATTAATCAAAAAATCTGAAAGAATCCTGACGTATAGATAATTACTTATATTTTATGGGAAAAATAAAATGAAGTCTTCATTATTTACAGTTTTTGAGAAACACCCAAAAAACTTAAAAAATCCGTATTAGAATTTAGGCTAGTCAAAATGGACCTTATTGCATAGCGTATAAAGTTAATAACAAATTGAGTATTTTCTTTAGCTGTTACCATGCATATTATCTTAAATACGGAACCCTCGGTGCGCGAGTCCGACTCTCACTTGACCGTTTTTTTAAAGATCAGTAATTAATAGAATCCTTAGGTATAACCGATTATTTATCGTTTGTAACATCATTACCTATTGTCATGAATAATTATAGTTTAATGAAGTGTAATTTTCTTTATTTTGCATTTCAATGATATTTCATTTTTCTGCCTCTATTCTACATTGTCTTTGTTCCTATTGTTATCTTATTGTTAACGTTATGATAGAGTGTGACCAGCGAATCGCGACACGCATTTTTTTCTAATTCTTCACATGGCAACAATTTTACCTATGAAACAAGCTGTCACATTATGTGTCCAGTCGCTATGCATTTCGTGTTACCAGCTAGTGATGTTTTAAATTACCCCCCATTTTTTTGGGTCACCACTCACTGGTCACACTCTGATTTTAAATGGAAAGTAGGTACACTTTCGAGCACTGGAAGGTATTAATTATATAATTTATTTATATAAGGAAATTTCATACTAGTTTAGTCGAACTTCCTTATTATTAGATATAGTAATATTAGTAATTATCATTTATAAGTATTTTACCATAATTTATTTATATCAGCGACATTAAGTAATGACACAGAAATTTATATTGAAAAGAAAAACGTTTTCGCCAATAAATAAAGACGACTAAATGAATGAATGTAATCAATTATCAATAAGTAAGTTAAACCGAATGCTTCAGTAATTTTGTATAAAACCGAAAATAATATCATTATAAGCAAGTCTCTGTACTGGGTTCAGTTTTTGAAATGACGCGCGTTTTTCCGAGCCTTGTAGATTAGGTACCGTTCGGAAGTTATGAGAGGCAACTTTAGCATGTCGGGTACAATCGCCTTGTAAGTAGCTGCACACCTTTTAACCTTGTCGCTTTAACACCTTTGATACATTAGTGCAGCAGTTCAAACACGGCGTGAATGTGACAAAGCACTAAAGTGGGCAGCTACTTATAAGGCCAACGACCGCACCTAATAAGGAGCCGTTAAAATGTAAGTAGCTAATAGGTTGTACGTGGAATCACCGAACTACACACTCGGTGAGACACTCGCCCATTAGTAGGTAAGACACGTGTTAACACGTGTCTTTACTTGGAATGGAGATAGTGGCAAAATTATGTTTGCCAAATGGTATCGTTTCCCAACTTTTTCATTTGCCATCCCAATTTTATATAAATATTTCAGGACTTATTTCAGTACCATCGTGTAGAGCCCTATAGGTTAGGTTAGTTTTAATAAAATCCTGATATATTTACGGTTACAGAAAACAAGGCGGGTTGGCAAATGAAACGGTTGGGAAACGATACATTTGGCAATTTGGGGGGTGTGATGGGTGGGGTTCTCTCAACAACGACGGACAGACGGACGAACGAGTGATTGTCCAAGCGGCGAGTTTAAGTAGTCCCGTCAGAGCGAACAAAACACATTTTAGCGCGTGCATTCTCAATTAGGCAGCCTTATACGTTCGATCTTATCGAGATAAGCCATGCTGCCATATTGAAAATGCACGCGCTAAAATGTGTTTTGTTCGCTCTGACGGGACTATCTTAAACTCGCCGCTGCGACATTCACTCGTTCGTTCGTCCGACCGCGTTTTTAAGAGAATCACACCCCTGTACAAAGTCCTACCACCACTAATGGTATAGAAGATCATACGTTGCTGTCCTTGACCCCTAATAACTTATAGGTATGTTTGAGATGGCACGATAGGGGATGTCAGAATGATATCCGATAATCTTCGATTGATATGCGATAAAGTTCACGTTTTATAAAGTGGCGTTAGCGATAGCAAAGTACTCGGACATCATGCGAGATAAAGATACGAGTACCGCTACGTCATGATTCGATTTTCTTTCCTTAGTCTTTATATTAATCGTACCTAACTAAATAAGATTAACACGCTTCTTACTCTTAGAAAAGAAAGGAAATGGTTTATTCGGTGCTAAAGTAAAATGAATATAAACAACAGCAAAAACAATACTACAAACTTTTCATACAGAGTTTTTAATCTAAAATGAACACCGAAATGGTTGCTACTCAGCATAGTGTCAAGTTTACTAGCCTTGACGTAGGTTTTCAGGGCCACCGGTCACTTAGGTTCCTAAGCTAAGTACACCTGTGGCCCGTTTCACGAAGCAACAAGTTACAAATTACAAGCGGAAGTCACTTTCTAGCAAAAGGATTTAGAAAGAGACTTCCGCTTGTAATTTGTAACTTGTAGCGCGTCACTGGTAGATCACGTGACTTTTCGTACCCGTCATCTACCAGTGACGCGATTGGTTTAAAAAAGAAACGAATAGAAACGCTAGTTAGCGCAATAGCGGCCTGCACACGTAAAGTTCGGACTGCGGGAAACGCCACGCACCATTCCAATCTTCGCTCCGAACCGTCCGTGTAAATGCAACTGTAATAGTAAAATAGCAAAAAACCTACGGTTCGGACTGGCGCGTGGAATGGCGCGTGGCGTTTCCCGCGGTCCGAACTTTACCGTGTAAAGGCCGCTAATACATCTTGGCAGGGCCCTCTGAATTTATTGGAGTGAAGCTCCATCCTTCCCCGATTCGGATTTTCGTTTGTCCACATACTCCTCCCAAACTATTAGAGATATCAGGATCAAATTTAGCCCGTCATCTAGTCATAGACACGACATCTAGCCATACATGGTTTAGAAAAAATAAAAATTGAAAATCGGACATACCACGGAGGAATAATCACCGAAAATCTGTTCCCATAGACTTTCAATGGGAAAAATCGGAAAAGTGCCGAAACTTCAATTTTAAGCGGCGCTCTTCGCTCGTAACCTTTTTGAAGCTTCATCTTTAGCTTCGCTCCCTTTAGAGTTGCCCGGGGACGGCGAGTGCACCTAGTACATTTGGTAATGAATACAATTACATTATGAAAAACAAACAATAGATAATAGAAAAAGATTAGGAAATAAAAGCCGAAGCACCTTCTAAGTGCTCACAGACTGTACGTTGAGGAAGTCGCGGGCAAAACCTAGTATTACATAATTAAGATAAAGGTCAATAAACTTGATAGAGATTAGGAATTCATAATATTTAGAATGTCAAATCGCTGTTTTTTACAATGGTCGCACGGCTCACCCACATTCTTATCCGGTGAACACTGCGTCGAATTAGCACTGTGGCGAATACTACGTTACCTTCCGATAGAAATAAACTATTACATTAATTCGAATGGGTAAAATAATTAAATTAATATACTGTTAATTCATTCTTAAAGTTTTTAGGTGATCCGTTCACGGAATATTACATGCAGGTACCAAATAAATAAATGTGGGTTGCCCTGATCTTTTTTATTTTACTGGCCAGAAAAAGGAGAATGTTCTCATTTCATCTGAATCCATTTTTAAATCAAATCAAGAGAAAAAAACTGTGATAACTTAACATTGATCTTTAATTTTTTTGTGCCATTGCCTTAAAGTGTGTTAAGTTTTATTGGTTGCAATAAAAATAAATCCGCATGGCAGGTACCATTTATCAAAGGTACTCGACCGGGACCTGCCCCGTATTCCTTCTGTGACTCACGAGATAAACAAGAGAGAATGTACCATCGCGTTCATCAATGGAAAGTTTTTTTAAATTGTAATGGTGTTCTTCCACCGGCGAGGTGAGGCAAGACGAGTCGAGGCGAGATTTTTTTATTTATTTATATAAAAAGTACCAGTACGCTATTAACAAGGTACCTATATAAAGCTTCGGCAAACTGCTCAGCAGTTGTCAGCAAATTATACCTACACTCCCTTTTAAAATCAAAATTTGTGTTTGAAAATTTAAACTCCCTCGTCGCGCATCTTCGGTGGAATAAAAATGGTTGTTTTTAATTACAAATTTCCATTCTCGTCTGGCCCCGCCGGTGGTTGAGACCGGTGGTATATTAAATACCCGCTGGAAAGGAGACATACGCCCTGCAGCAACCTTACCTAGTCCCAAAATTTCCCGTCAGTGAGATTGAGGGGTTGAACTGAACCATCAATTTTAAACAACAAAACCAACACACGTTTAATAATAACGCAAACCTTTACTCATAAAAAGTAAGTATAATTTATCAACTTGATTATACATCGTGGAGTTCTTAAGAAGACGAACAAAAACTAACGCAGCTAAGGTTCAATTCCCTGGAAAACTCGTCGCCTAATGGCTAGATGGTACCAGCATCAGAATATACGAGGCTAAATACCTGTGGTTCTAATTTAGTCCCACTAAGCTGCCATTTGAACCTGTTAGTTAAGTCACTCCACATAAGGTTACTTGTCCAAAGGCTTGGCTTGTTAACTATGTAAGTAAGTTAGTTCAAGCTATTTTTATCTAGGTGAAGAAGTAGGATTTTATGTCGTCTATGCCTATAAATAAATATTGCAAGACTATGTTGCGACTTTTTATTTGTTTGAAGACTAGCTATTATGTACCCGTGACTCCGCATTGAAGGCGTTTGTGGCTATTTCTTTGCGAGCTGTCGAACTTTTCGGAAAAAAAGTATTCTATGTCCTTTTCCAGGATACAGCCCCTTTTCCAAATTTAATTAACAAACAAGCGATCAAACTCAAAGGTTATTTTCGCATTTGATATTATTAATACGGATTCGTGAGTTACGCTTTCGAATTCGACGTTTAAAATATAAGTTTCGTTAGTCGTTATCCTTATCCTTGATTCTATCGCTTTTTAAATCGTATCAAGAGTAAAAATAAAGCTTACAAAATTTAGTACTTCTGAGTAACCCACCAGATGATAAAAAGATAGGGGTAACTTTAGTATGCCCAGCTCGAGATGAGAAACTACCCGGGTAATTTCCAAAAGAATAAACTGGCTTTAGACGGCTTCAGGGTTAGCTGGAAGTATTCCCATTTAAGGATAAGTTCGCCCTTGTAATTTAGTTAATACCTACAATTTTCTATAGTTCTATTTGTGTGTAATAAAGAGTTTACATAAAAACCTACATAACCCGATTTATACCCAAATTACCCGCTAAATTGGGTAATTCCCCAGGTACTATTGATATCCAGTGGGCATATCAGGGTAAGTATATCCGCCATTCTAAGGCTACCAACATACGACGTAAGTACATCGTTGGCATTCATTAGGAATTCATATGTAAATGTCCTGAAAAATAGAATACGAGTGCTTAGCTCTTATCCAAGATCAAGTACCAATTTCACCGAACGATGTTAACCACTTAACAGACGATTAGAGCGTTAACAGCTGTCAAAATGTATGATCTAACAGTCGATTAACGTTGATTAAATTTAACATCGTATGGTGAAATTGGTACTTAGACGGCTTTATCTGACAGCACAACATCGGCCCTAAATCTGCTCTCTAATGTTAAAAAAGCAATCGATAATATTTGTTTATATAACTTGGGAAATCGTAAATTATCAGGCTGGGTGTCGGATGTTTGAAGTGGCACGCGATGGAAGCGAGGCCTTCGCGCTTGCGGCAGTAGCGACAAGCCTGGCGTACGCGCAACTCGCTTCCGAAGCGCGGGCGCAGCACTTTCAAACACAGCCTTCATTCCGCGCGTACGTTCGACGCCGGTGACACGCCTCCGGGGCCAATACCACATACAATCGCCAGTTATTGGCAGGGAATGTGTTAATACGTTTAGCTTTGAATTGTAAAGTGTTGAAAATGAAACTCCATATTAAGCACTTTGGTAAGTAAATTTAATTGTCGGTTAAGTAGGTCTAGGATTTGTCACAGTAATTACACAATAGATTCTCAGGTAATTATGGTGGATCCTTGAATGGATTTAATAGGAGCTCATTTTCTGAGGTCACTAGACTTGAATACATTGTATATAATATGATGAAAATCGAACTCGTGTATAAGTTAAGTAGCTTTGCCTGGACCTGCCTGGACAAGCATAGGCAAACTTGCAGTAGTTTATGGTACTTAAAAAATGCATACAAAATTGGTAAAGAAAATTGGCGAAGCCGCGCGAATTTCTAAAATCTAAATCTTCGCTTACTATCTCTTATAAGTATCATACCTTAATGAGTTTAACGTATTTTCTGTAATCGCGGCTAAAATTAGAAAATTGGCCGTCTAGATGCGTTAGAGTAATTCCTCGGATGCCGGAAACGCAATTATTGCACTAATGGGATTTCGAACACAGCTAAGTATGCGTTCATTGCCCAGGACACTAATTTCTTCACATAATTGACACTATACAGAGTTCTTGGTAGTTAGCGTGTTTGGATAAAACGCGACAAGAGTTTTTGTTAATTATCCTCATTAACTTTATAAATATTGGCCGTTTAAGATACCGCGATATAATTGGTGTTGAGAACCGGTATCAGGACTTGAAAAAATTACAAATTATCCATAAAATTAAAAAAAAAGCTACCATATCGTCTCCCCCCAGAAACGAAACCGTGATCATAAAATTGGTACAATTTAAATATCAGAATTTATTTTCTCTTTGCTAACATATTCCCTCATAAGAATATTGAGAATTATCTTCATAGTTCGTCTATGATACAAAAAAACTACATTTCATATTCCATTTTTCTAGCTTTATGATATGTATATTAAGACATAAATTTAAATAAAACATGTTTTTAGCTTCTGCGCTCATTCCTTGTTATTCAAAATTCGATAGAGAATGCAAAACATAATAAAATAACAAGGAAAAAAACAAGTGTCTTTCCGATTGAATTCGTCTATTGTCTAGGCTGTGCTATAAATATCTCTTTTATTGTGGTTTTTTGAAGAAAAATGTATGAAAAATCCCGAAAGAGAACGATTTCTAACCTTAAATTATATTATTTATACATTTTGTAGCAGTATTCTTCGTTTCATTTTCATTTCATTCATACCGTAGACATTAATGGCCTTTTACTGTCCGTGTTCGAACTCAGTTAACACGAACCGTGATCCATAAAAACGGATAGTTTATAATTAACACCTGTATTGTTTCACTTTGCTATAACAACGTCATTTCTACACGCCGTTAAAAATATGGCGCTACTTTCGTGCTATAAATTCCTCATAAGAATTATCAATTTCTTTCGTTCAATAAGGTTGCATCTTAAATGCCTTTTTATAGGTACCGTAAAACGCTTATTTCTTCTTAATTTATAATTGCCGAGTTGATTACTTTACTTACTCGTGAGTATAGCTAGTTGTTACTGCTTCCTCCGCCCTTGAGCGTTGAGTGAACTGTAAAATCGGAAAAATGCATAGTTCCGTCACTGATCCACGGCCGAACTGAATAAAGCCGAGCCTCTGATGACGTAATGAGTGGATATGTATGTTTAGGTGTGGAGCGAAATACATGGCGGGTCATAACAATAATAGAAATCCAAATCATTTGTATTGCAAATTTAAAGACGGTTAGAAAATTGCATGGTCAAATTATATGTATTTTTAGCTTGTTTTCAATGCCGGTACGACTTGAAATGATTGTTAAAATGTATGTCTTTCTCATTTGCTTCTCTAATTACTTGTTATGTTTTATTTGTTTATTGCTGTAAAGTATCTCAATTGCGTTATTTTATAGCCTTCTAATTGGTCACACAGACAGGTTACATTTGAAAACAATGTCGCAACATTGGCCTTAACTCTGTGCTGTTTATTATGATCTATACAATGTGGATAACACTTAGTTCTTATTTAAAGTTTCTCAATTCGAATAAGTAATGGTTATTTTATCATTAAATTTTGAACCAGTTTTCTTAAAAGGTCTAACGGATCCTTTTCTTGTTAAAGTGGATGCTTGCGCTCGTGGTTTGGGTACCGTCTTTAAGCATGTTATATTTTTTCTTTAGATTATACCGCTGCATAATCTTAAAACTGAAGGCTGTTATTTATGATTTTATGTTACCTTGAAGAGGTTACTGAGTTGAATCATAAAAGCAATAAAATGCTAAAACTTATTTTGCGAACAAGACGAGACCGAGTCGTCCGGTGAAAAAGTGGCAACAAAAACTCGGTACACCGTTGTTTTTGCTGAGCGTGGGGCATTGAGGTGCTTTGTAACGATCAATCATCACACTTGAGTTAAATAGCAAATAGCAGAAGTTAATTTTTTGAGTAACTGTGTAAACCTAATTGTAAAATTGGTCGCTACTTAGTTTTTGTCTTAAAAGCGAAAAATTACATACGGTTTAATTGCGTTTACATTAATACTACTTATCTTTACATAGTATAAAACAAAGTCGCTTCCCGCCGTCTGTCCCTCTGCATGTTCGCTTAGGTGTTTCAAACTACGCAACAGATTTTAATGCGGTTTTTCAATAGAAAGAGTGATTAAAGACGAAGGTTTTTATGTATAATAAATTCTGGATCATGTACGGGTGTTACAGAAAACTCACATAAACCGAAGCGAAGCGAGGGCAGATCGCTGGTGTGGTGATAAATCAGTGTTTCCATTTGAACGGGTTTTTAGAGGCTGCTTTAGTTCAAATTATGTTATTTACCATAAAATTAAGAATAAGTGGCCATTGCACACTTACGGAATAACTCATTCAAAACTAATTTTTTTAGTACAGTCGACTACAAGAGATGTATCCACTTTTGAACCTTATCACAGTACAGTCAGCAGCAGAAGTAGCTACGCAACCGAAGAGGTCAAAATGATCTACACTCGACTCTATTGTCAAAAGAATACGTCGTGTCTAGATCATTTTGAGCATGTTATTCTGCTTAGCTACTTCTGATGCTGCTAACTGTACAATAAGGTGACAAAGTGGATACACTCTTTGTAGTCGACTGTACCTAAAAGCGTATTATTATACGATTGCGATCGCAACGACTAGGACTCTGTTAAACTTGCCAAGAGTAGGTATGTAAATTACAGTTAGGTTCTTCGTAGATACAATACAATGCCCCCGGGTCACCTTGCATGTGTTTTTTGTATGCAAAATGTTTACATACATTTAATTTTTCGAAATATAATTATCTTTTTTTAAGGATATTTATAGAATATTGTTTAATGGATTGTTTTGTGATAACTTAAATCCTGAAACATAATCAAGTTTTAATTTTCAATGAGAGGAAAGAGCATTAGTATCTTCTTCTTCAAATTCCACTCCACTACTGGAGGTTGGCAGTCAGCTCTGCATTAATCTTCCTATCTCTCGCCAAACAGAACAGCTCTTCAACCGTGGCGACGCCTGTCCAGCTATTTATGTACCCGAGCCATGACATCTTGGGTCTGCCAACGCTTCTCTTCCCCTCAACCTTGCCCATAGGTAATATTAGTTGGTATCGCTTGTTTCGGAGAATATGACCCAGATAGGCTACTTTTCTCCTACGAATGATATGCATTAGTATCAGGGGTTATATTTTACTCAGGTTAAGTACCAATTTCACCAAACGATGGTAAATGTTAATCAATGTTAATCGACTGTTAGTTTTTACATTTTGAAAGCTGGGGGGTTATTATGACATAGATTTTTAGTTCAGTTTACGCTGAGAGAACAAGACAGAGGTATATAACTGCTATAGCTCTGTCCTTTACGCTCGCTCTAATCGTCTTTTAAGTTTTTGGTGAAATTGAACATGAACTTAATTGCTTCTGATATGTGATCAACGTTATGTATTGTTTATAAACTGAGCCGCCATTACTGTCAAGTAAATGAGAGTTATTATAACGTCGACAATACGATAACAATGTCAAAAGCGATTATGTTTAGTCCGAGTGGAACAGAGCATCAGTGTATTAGTAGCTTAGTACACAACACTTAAATAAATGTTTAAAAAAAACAAAAACCCGCCTTCAAAAATGCAACAAATAACTTCTTTTAAAATGGTAGGTCAGTCCAACTGCATTCGGCTTTTGGTTTAAAATATTGTGGGACGCCGACTTCAGTTGGACTGACCTACCATTTTAAAAGAAGTTATTTGTTGCATTTTTGAAGGCGGGTTTTTGTTTTTTTAAACATTTATTTTATTTTATACTTTTAGTGATCCTATTTATGCTGTTACGTAGCTCCACTTCTAAATATTAATGAGAAACTATAGAACATTTCAAGCTCGCCGCAGACAACGCCGCGGGAATGTCATAGTCATATTTAAACCTAAATGTGCTTCGTCATAGTCGCTCAACTACCTTAATCGAAATATCTTATCGCCACCCTTGAAATAGGTACCGTTAAGGAGTTCCGGTGGCCATCTGTGGTCTTCATCATCAGTTCCACTTCACCATATAGTACTTTTCAAAAGCAAATGCACGAGTTACAGTGAAAAATACCAAAATCGCTATAGGTGTGCCTATAATATTTGAGGAATCCTGTTGATTTCTCCAAGATCTCATCATCAGATCCTGACGTGTTGACAATGGGACCAACTAGAAAGTATACCCATTCAAACAACGAAAAATTTTTTCAAATCGGTCCATTGGTCTTCGAGTAATCGGGGAACATACATAAAAAAATAAAAACCCGTTGAATTGAGAATCTCCTTTTTTTGAAGTCGGTTAAAAAGTTACAGTCGTTAAAATTTAACCTTTAGTGGGTACTATATAGTACTGTGTCACAAAGATATTTTGTTTGGCGATTCTTACGATTTGATTCTAAAAATCCCTATGACACAGTTCTATCATATGAACAGATGTACATCAGGGGTCCGTTTTGCCGATTGTAAATGGTTTCCTATAGGATATAAACTTCTTGGTCTAGATTAACCTACTCAATGCCTGCTCAAGATATTATCATTGTAACGTACCTACTTACTGAGTTTCAGTTGAGATTCATTAAGTATTCAGTTTAATTGTCTTCGTAGCTCGTAGTGACGAATTGTATGACTTACTTGTCTTACGTCTTGAGTCAATAACTTTGTTTTTGTACGAAAATCCTTCAGTTTGACGTGAATATGGAAAAGTAACGGGACGGTGGTTCGCACATTTGTATGTGGACATAATGATTGTTTCACATATTTATAAGAAGTTTAGGAACTGCTAATTTATTCTAGCATGCATTAAGCTATAGAAAATTTGTAAAGTTTATGCAAAAATATATTACACATTATATTTTGGTACACATACAAACTTATTTTAACCTCTTCAGGCACTCCATACAACGAAATTTTTCAATAGAATATGAGCCGATTATGAATGTCATAGTGTCAATTTTCCAATTCAATTGTCAGTTTTAAAAACAAAGGAAAATCCATTTTATTTCCTTTTCAATGTATCTCTATTCCAATGACTGTATTATGTAGAATTTTGTGTACATACGCGGGGTTAATTTTGAGGATTTTGACAATTTGCAAGCACATTAATTGCCATTTTACTTACTGCAGAAATATTTTAAAGTGCAGTAAAGTAGGTGGTCACTACCGTTAAGTGTAATATGTTGTTTGAAAGATCAAGTTTAATATCCGATCCCAATGTGTCACATGAGCAGTGAGGCGTGGGAGTCAAAGTGGGCCAGAAGCGCAATGATATTTACTCTTTTGAACATGTTCTTTACGGTACCTTTTACCAACGTTTAAGTAATAAAAAAACATGTTTTAAAAATTAATCCCGACTAGCGGTTAGTATGTCGCACCCTTATATTTTTTATTGCCTATTTATGACACTTGTACGCTCTTGAAGAATCATATCATATGACACAACATTTTCCACATCAAATCAGACAAACAGCTTAGGAGCAACAGTATGGGCAAAATATTTTTAAAGTAGGTACTAAAAAAGTATTTTCCGCCGCATCGTTTAACATTTGGTTTTAGTATCAACTTGTGGCTGCAAAAACTGCTTATATAACATTACAAGCAGTTTTGGTATTCAGTATCCCGGAAATTTTACAAAAATAATACGTACATGTAACTTTTGCGGAAATGTTGCATTCGACCAAAAATATTTCGTCCTTAACTCAACTAGTATTTATATCCCAAGGGACAGGGCTCCATGGATACGGCCATTTCACTTCTTTTATTAAATCTGAATCTGAATCTGAAATGTTGGGATCAGCACAATGAGTGCCGAAATGACCTGAGACTGGAAAAAGGGGTAGGGTATTTTTCAAAGCTTCATTAGGTAAGTTAGGTAAGTTACCTATGTAATTTTGCATAATAATTATGTCATCTATGTAGTTGTAATAGGTAAGCTAAGCGTTCATGTGTTTTTGAACAATGGTAAAATACATCCGAAAAGTACCAACCAATTACTTATATTAATTTTCAAATTTAATTTGTAAGTATTTACTAACACTTTACTATTATTATGGTCTTAAGATGGCTGAAATAAATGATTTTGATTTGATTTGATTTGAAAATCAAAATAACAATGATTTCTGATATTAATTTTCTAATATTATTTCGGTCGTTATTGTTTGGGACTTTGGGAGCACTTGTGCAGGGCATCACTGGTACGCCTGCTACCAATTTCCCCGATAACCTAGCCAATTTATTTCGCTCACCACTCATCGTCTCCCATTTGTTTTTTTAATTCGTTCCGTACGTTCGTCCCCGTATATTGATGATGAATTGTTTAAAATTTGATTCATTTCTAAAATCCAAGCTAACCATTTATTTCCCGCTCTCCAATCGCTAATGCCTCGATGAATTCAGAAGTTTTATATTTGGGTCATTATTTTAGCGTTTCAACCGCCTCACTTATGTGGATATATTTTTGAAGAATTGGGCGTATATTTTTTTGCCGTTTTTGGAAACCAGACCAGAAACGAAATCGAAATCGAAAACTGCAGCCACTTCTACAAAAATGTGACCACGAAAGTGATCCGGAATAAACGCCTAAAAATGACCCATTGTAACATCACCAAAACTTTACAATTTTATACGAGTATAGGTACCGATGGCTTTTCCTCGTCAGTCGCTCAAAGAATCCAACATCTCAATTCCCAAACCTTATAGCCACTCTATTACACGTATCCTTTATCGGTGTTCGAATCACAAACCGGTTCAAACACATCCATATTCAAGATACGTTTAGCGGTTACAAATCTAAACAGATCTCGATTCGCGACATGGTGTCATGTGTAATTGAGTTGAGTTGCATTTGCGTAACGGTGGGTCTCCGCTGCGGTCGCGTAGCGGTGAAAGTGCAGGAATGCCGCCGCGGCGCCGGCGCCGAGTAGTACATCTTCCTGCTCACCTGATTGGTGATAATCGAGGATTTATACTTATCCTGGGTAGTGATTCAACATTTTTGTCGAAATATTCGACGTGTTTAAGTTGCTACCGGTTGCGATGTCGAAACATGCAAACAACAGATTACCTTAGTTGGTAGTAACCCTGCCTACGAAGCTAGCGGTCCTGGGTTGGGTGGGTAAGGGCGGAATTTTGTGAGATAAGCGCAAGTATTTGTTCTGTCTTGGATGTTTTTTTTTTTTAAGATTATCCTTGTCTAGTACTAATGTCCAAGCCTAGAGCTTAGTTTGGGACTAGGTCAATTTGTACGACTGTCCACTGGAAAAAAAAGCGAATTCGGGAAGTTGTGGTAGGTGTGGTGCATGGTCCGGATCGTAACCACTCCTTTAACCTACTGTCAAGCAGCACAGTTCGCTCTATTATTTTCCGGTGTAAGATAACCAGAAAAAATATTTGCACAGAGAAATTCCATCTTAGTTCTCTATTATTGCAACGCATTTGCAGTCTAAGGATTGCAGTTTGGAGATTATGAATGTCCCATGATCCCACTTACCATCAGGTGGTCTGAGGGCTCGTTTGCCTTCTGAATGCTTTAAAAACGAATGAATGAACCTTTCTGTCTACGAACGAACTATAAACGAGAGAGTAATATTATGCGAATAGCTAGGAGATGAGTAGAGAGAAGAAGACCTTTCCCAAGAAGTGGGGCACTAATTAGGCTATTTAGATAAGATAAAGAACGTTATCGCAAACGATTTTTGGAAACTGTCAAAGTGTATGGAATTGACATAAGCGCTTGACGCGACCGTCCTGCAGCTTACATCCTGGGTCTATTTTGGCTCATATAATTATTTTTACTCATAACATATTGTAAGTCATAATCATCGCAACTCATAACGTATTTTTTTCAGCAACTATTACTTTTCCAGGATTTTTATAAATCAAACCTAACCTAACCTAGCCTTATCTACACATTGAATATTTCAGAACTTCTGAAAAGTTAACGGTTCCAGCGGCATAAAAATTACATTTTCGGAGTTCCAATAATCGGAGTTGCAATTTTATATGAACTTTGGAGCCCCAAAGATCCCATCAATCTTATATACATTTGCGATAACGATCGATCTCGAAACACATCTTGTCTAGGGCCACTGATCACCTCAACTTAACCTGTCATTTTGTCAAGTTCTTTACGCAATTCAGTATTTCTTATTAATTAAATGTCCAAGGGCATTAGCGAGCAACTTATCACGCCTAAGGTTACTTTCACTAATTGATTAAACGGTTTCCGTAACTGTGAGATTTAATTTAAATAAAACGCTTCGAGAATCAACAAAATACGGAGAATAAAAAATATTTCTCGTAATTACAAACGAGTTACCATGATCTCTTAATTATTTGTCGGATTTCGTGAACGATAATAGTTTAGAACAGTGATTATCAGCGTTCCTGATTTACAACCCCTTAACAAGTGTGAAGTAAGACATAGTGGCCCATCTGGGCGTCACGACCCTCAGGTTGAGAAAACACTAGTTTATAAAAATAACATTTTGTAGATCAACCCAATATTAGATTTCTCACTAATAGTTAATTTCCCAAGGGAATATTATAAAGCTAAGTATCGCTTTTTTATCATTAATCAATTTAATTTAACTCCTAGTCGCAGAAGTATGAAAAATTCACACCATTAAACATCTTATGACTCATTACGAGACTTAGTGAGCCAGTAAGTCGAAGTCATGAATATCTATGAAAACGAATAGGAAAAAGAGGACAACAACGCAAAAGAGTTTGTAACATCTCATACTCCACCGACGTAATTAATGTAAGTACGTATGGTCCATACCATCTGACTTGTCTTATTTAGTAAAACATTTTATAACCTCAAAATGCATCGTTTTTGGCTAATACTGCCGTTTTCCGCTGAATAAAGCAACTAGAGACCATATTTTGCACACCATTTTCCTGATTTTACAGCATGGTTA
This sequence comes from Acleris literana, assembly GCA_946894065.1. Lineage (NCBI taxonomy): Eukaryota > Metazoa > Arthropoda > Insecta > Lepidoptera > Tortricidae > Acleris > Acleris literana. The sequence continues at coordinate 15,430,238 of OX335684.1, read as the reverse complement.
CAGTTTTAGGCGAAAAGGGAGCATTTTGAGGTTATAAAAGTGTTTACTAAATAGGTAAGACAAGTCAGATGGTATGGACTTTACATACCTGGGGCCTGTTTTATAAAGCTACAAATTACAATTTACAAGTTACAAGTTTCCATCTGACACAAGCTCGGCCAATGTCGACCAGCCATTTGAGCAGTGTTGCCATTTTAGAACTGTAAAATTGTAACTTGTAGTTTTATAAAACGTGCCCCGGGTGTCCCATAAACCGATGTCAACCCGCCTAGGGCTGATAGGTCAGCTAAAAAGCTATAAATAAACCGAACGATGTAACGAAATATATAAGGGAGAACCAGAAAAGAAGAAGAAAGTAGACCAGAAAAGTATTGCCCAAATTTCGAAATTGTTGATAAGTGACATTTTTGGCGCGAGTTCACTTTCCTCTTTAAGTATCGGGAAAAGATCCCTTATACGTAGTGCCCGGGACGTACCCGTAGGATTATAACCATCGATTCTAGACCCTATTTGGAGTATATAATGTGGTATAACATGTAGTCCAATATCGCATAATTTCCGAGATTTTTATTATTTAAAAAACAATTCCATAGTTAATTTAATTTGAACTCTGTCACCTTAACCTAAAGCATTATTTACTAAGAAATATTCATACAACATAAATTAATTTAATCAATTTCTTAGCAAATAATCCTTAAGTTAAGGTGACAGAGTTCAAATTAAATTAACTATGGAATTGTTTTTTAAATAATAAAAATCTCGAAAATTATGCGATATTGGACTACATTATATACTCCAAATAGGGTCTAGAATCGATGCTTAAAATCCTTCGGGTACGTCCCGGGCACGGTGTATAAGGCAACTCAGCGTTTTGTAGTTAGTGTATAAAACTAACATGAAATTTATGCCAAATTTTAAATACGGAACGTCAAATTATTTACAAGCAAAAGTTTCCTCGCTTATTGTTAATAATTTATTCTTCACTGTCCACCTGTTGTGGCCCTTAGTTGGCAATATAATGTTCTGTATATTTAATGTCTCTTGTAATATTGATTTACCTGCACTTAATGGTTACTGGAAACTCCCTTGTTGTCATACTAGAATAAATCTTTTATAAACCATGATTACTTACAGGAAACTAGTAGAAGAACTATTAGTTGTTTATATATTTTTCTAGCCTGGCACAAAAGATTACAACGCGATATGAACTGAATAAATTAAAACAATATTAACAAACCGAACCAATAAAAATACGTTTTTTTACCATTATTATTTTTCCGTACCTTAGAAAAGTGAGAAAAAATGACGATAACAACGAATACAAGGATATACAGTTTAAAGCAAAGAGAGAGGTAGTAAACTGTAATTTTCTGGCAGGCACCTGTTACTTGAGACAATTTAAGATTATTTTGGACCCTGCATGGCAAGCACATTTTTTATTTTGTCGCTTGTAGCTCAGTGCTCTCTTTCGTTGCAAATTAAAAAAAGAACAATACAATGCCGACCCCTACTTTCAGCGCTGACATCTCTTAAACGGCGCAACCGATTTCCATGAAATCTAGCTTAGAACGATCCTGATTAAACCAGCTTACTTTTAAAAAAACCGCGTCCCGATCGATCTAACTGTTTGGGAGCTATCGTACCACAGACAGATGCACAGATACCCAGACACGCAGATACACACATACACAGATGCACGGATCTTTTTATTGGGGGTTAAAAAGGAGGGATTATCGAGAAACAAACAAGTGGCGGGTCTTGTGCCGGCCGCCCAGTTATATTTCGGACAGCGCCATTAAAATTTAAAACAAGAATTCATCAAGAACTTATAATTCAACTGCATTTAATTTTGATTCTTGACCTCATAATAACAAAGTTAAAAATATAAATTCATTTTTGGTTTATGTCTTATTATTATTAAAGCGCGACTTCTCGGTCAATACCCCGAAATTAGTTGTAAGTCGCCGCATAACTTGTTCACAATACAAAGGACCAAGAAGACGCGAAGACAAAAAATAATCACATGATCTAAATATCCATTCCATCTCTCGTACGAGTATCGTGGTGGGGTTTGTCGCGGTGCATAAAGCATCCGTCACTCTCGCACACACTTGTGACAAAGTAAGTGCGACAGTGACAGATGTTTTATTAACATTTATCAACAGCAATAAACACGATATAATAGGCTGGCGCGAAATACTCGTATGTTGCTTTTACGAAAAACTACGAAAAACTTTGCTTTTTCATTAGGTACTAAAACCTTATAACCAAAACCCGACCGGCTGCGGCTACTAGTATGACGCACCCTTATATTTTTTGTTTAAGAGTGAAACATCCGATTTCGGTCACATACATTACCTTAATGCAGTGCCCAAATATTTGATCGATCTCAAATATGGCACAACATCCTGGGAAATAAAAACATCATTTAAACCATTTCATTTTGACAAACCCAGTTTATCGATCGTACTCGTGTGTATTGTCTCACAATACAATACAATACAATACAAATACTCTTTATTGAACACCAAAAAAACAAAACACGGAACAGTACATTTTAACTACAGGTACAAAACAGGCGGTCTTACCGCTTAATAGCGATCTCTTCCAGACAACCTTGGACAGAGAAATAAAAAAGACAAAAAATACATGGCAGGCGGTGTAAACTAATTCCTTCAGAACTCAAACTATATCTTAAGACGTAACAGAATACAACCTCAGGATAGAAAACCACATATTCTGCTCGACTGTACTTACTTGCTAAGACGTATTAATGAGGCACAATCACGGCACAATGACAATCGCGCAACAATGGAATGAAACCTTTGTCGAAGTCTACTCCCAACTGGGAATTATCTGATAATGCCAAGCAGGTATAACGCAAATTAGCGGTTACAAGAAATCGTTTAGCAATACGTTTATAACTGCGTATGTACTATATGTACCGAGCTGTACTGTTTGCTATAAGTGTTTATCATGTAGGGCCGTCATTGCTTAGTCTTGACTCTGTATCTATGTACATCCCCGTATGATCGTCTTGTAGCTCGAAACATCGTCCACCGCTGGCCTTCGTAAATTCCACCATGATCGGTAATGTGCTAATCTCATGTGAAAAACAGCGAACTTTTCACAAGTTCTTTGTAATATTATTCTGATCCATAATTCTGGTGTAGTCTGTAGTTTTACCACCGTCATGTCAGACAAAAGACGTCCACTGCTGAAGGTCTCATTCAAAAATCATTACAATGATGCCACCTGCATCTAGCAGATTCGCGCAACTTTCATCAGCTCGTCGTAGAATTTGATCGGCTGCATAGGGCTCATTATAAACGAGCGTTAGAGTCAATATTTTTTTGGGTGTTGATAGATTAGGTTATGCAACCTTTACTGCCCAAAACAACCTGCACTCAGCGTCTACTATTATTTTACACTCTGACCTTTGTCAAGCCTCTCCAGCAGAGACTTCCGAGCCCAGCTTTTACTGGTCCAGGTCTGACTACCATCTTCTTCTAAGTCTGCCTTTTCATCTCTTGATGATTTTTTACTGAGTTTCCACTCAGTAACGGACAGTTTCGGACCAACCAGTAACTGAAATACTGCTACTTGTGTAAAACAACAGAAGAATTTTATCGCATTTTGCTGTCAGCTGTCAATTCAGTAAGATACGCTCGCGCGGGCCAAGTTTACACAGCATTATTTACTTATCTTATTTTTCTTACGTGTACATAGGTACGTTACGTGTAAATAAGTGTAAATTATATAAGCAATTTCATACTACCTTTTCTATTGCTACTTTACCGCCATCTCTACCGGGATTGTTTTATAAAATACTAGCGACCCACCCGCGCTTTGCTTCGGTTTATGTGAGTTTTCTGTAACACCCTTATTATACATATAAACCTTCGTCTTAAATCACTCTATCTATTTCTGAAAACTGCATCAAAATCCGAAGAGTAGTTTATAAGATCTAAGCGAACAGACAGCGGAAGCGACTTCATTTTATACTATGTAAAGATATACCTTTAATTTTCTTCCATCTTCCACATCTGTGTGTTATTGCTTAGTTAACATAAATAAATATTTACTGTCAAATAGATAAATACAATCGATATATTTTCGGCCCCTACTTTCAGAGCTCCTAAACGGAAGTCTATGATTAAACTAGTTTTAATTTAAAAAAAACTGCGTCCGAATCTGTCCATCCGTTTGGGAGGTATGGTGCCACGGACAGTCACACGTACACAAAACACATTTTAAACGTCTAACATCGCTTTTTTGCGTCTGGGTTCATGAAAACAGAAAATCGTGGTGAAAAATATGCTACTGGAAAAATTATAGAAGGAAGAATAAATGGAATAGAAAATTGGCGTCAATGAAAACATGATTTTGGGAAGAATCTAACAAACGTGCTCGGTCACCGGTCATTATATTCATATCTAAATTTGCCGTAATGTTTATTTTACTGGTACCTACTTCCTTTATTATTCTTGCATAAAAAATATAATCTCGTATGCAAATTACTCTGTTAATGCGACAATTGATCTCTAGTGGAGTTAATCGTGAGACGTGACAGATAAATTAAACGTAAAATTAACCATTAGTATATTTTTTTATATACTTAGGTTTTGAACTTACTGTCGTGACAGTAATAAATCATAAATTTAGATCCTGCTCTATGGTAACGCATTCTTGTCGCCAATAATTTCACTTTGTGTTTTTCCTACGACAATTGGCACGCGAATGACAAGTAGTTCAAGAGATCTTGCGATAAACAGCTTTCGCTTTCGCCTCGCCTCGATTTGTTATTAATCATAATACTGGCCATCTGTAAAATTAAAATTTAATTTAAAAAATCGAACAGATTGCCTTTCATGTGTGAGTGCACCGTTCTGCCACTATATGAATAAAAGGATGTATGTTATCAAACTCCAGATGCATTTGCGACATTATAGTTGTTAATGTAGAGTTGAATTCATCACCTGTTTAATTGAAGATGAGCTTTTCTGGTTTAGAAGGGCAGCTACGTTCATTTGTTATTGGTATTCGTATTGAAAGTTATCTTCAACGCTTGTAGCAGTGCCACTTTCGGGTTCTTACGAGGTCGACCAGTTCGATTCGACCGCCAAGTATTTGCTAAAACCAAATACTTCGTATTGCCGGTATTTGCCAAGTACGCTAACAATCTGACCTCAGTATCAATAACTAAGAACGTTTAATGACCAAATCTGGATTGGTTCAATGAAAAAGATGGTTATATATCATGATCATTGCGTAATGTTACTCGTAATATATGCTTCGAAAGGTTTAGTCAATAAGGAAAAAGCCTTCACAGTGTTTTATTTATCATTGACACTATATAAATGTAAATAAACGTGAAAGACTAAATATAGAGGGAAAACTTAAAAAGGGCAGTCAAGATCGATGCCAATAAAGTGCACCATACTTTTATACAGTTGATCACCGTAAGTTTATTGTAATAGAGGGCCCTGCCAAGATGCATTGCACTAACTAGCGTTTCTATTCGTTTCGTTTTTAAACCAATTACGTCACTGGTAGATCACGTGACTTTTCTTATCACATCATCTACCAGTGACGCGATTCGTTTAAAAACGAATCGAATAGAAACGCTAGTTAGCGCAATGCATCTTGGCAGGGCCATTAGACCTAACATAGTGTGTCTAAAGGTCTTCGACTGCAGTTTTATGTTTTCCGGGCGTTTTCGCGCGCCGTCGGCCTTTCTTCCTTTCCCTTTCTTGACAAAGCAAGAGTACTTACCAATGACAAAGAAAACAATATGATTTTAATTGTTGTTAAAAATATACCCAGATCTATTAGACACAGAGGTCATTACTGATTACTCTATCCTTTATTATGCAACCGCATTTACGATTGCATTGTATGTTGGACGATTTTATTACACGAACAAAATCGGCGATATCTTACGTCGTATAGGGTAAATATTTTTTATATATTGACCGGGGCCTTTATCATTTTAGCCCATCTTAATTTAGTATCGTTTTCTTACAGTTGACGTAATGATAACCCTTATTTATTACACAATAAGAGTTATTAAACGTCAGTATTATGACTAAACTTTGACACGATAACTCAAGTAATTAAATGTATGTATGTAAACACTTTATTGTACAAACAGAGGTAAAAACTATAAAATAGACATATAAATAACAGGCACGTACAAAGGCGAACTTATACCTTTAAGGGATCTCTTCACCTTTGAACTAATAAGACATAATTAATATGAAATATAATGACATTCGAAATGCGTAATGGATTTTATTTTGCTCGACAAAAATATGCCATACAATCGTAAGAATACTTTTCGTCACACCAGAGGGCTCAGACAAGATGCACTACGCTAACTAACGTTTCTATTCGATTCGTTTTTAGACCAATCGCGTCACTGGAAGATGACGTGATACGAAAAGTCACGTGGTCTACCAGTGACGCGATTGGTTTAAAAACGAATCGAATAGAAACGTTAGTTAGCGTAGTGCATCTTGTCTGAGCCCTCAGGGAACTTTTTCGATTACTATTATAGGTCTATCGCATAACTGAGTCTGTTCAGACTAATCTTTGGTGGCAAATCCCGTGTGTGTTTACGGTACGTCAAACGACGTAATAGCTTCAGTCGGGCGTCAGCCTTGCTGTCGTCCATACGTGTTAATTGAACAGGTCCCTTCAAGTAAAACACACACGGGATTTGCTACCAAAGATTAGTCTGAACAGACTCAGTTAAGCGTTAGACCTATAGTTATGACAAGACGAGCTAGTCCAAAGTAAAATTAAGGCCTTGCCTAGGTTGTGCCTGTTCCACTTACGCAGACCAACTTTCTTTAACGTAAGTTTTAGTAGTAGTAGAAACTTATGCAGACTCCATCCGAATCTCTACCACCGTCTTATCCTTTATCCTATTGTCTAGCAGTGTTCACATTGTTGTATTCCGGTGTGAGAATAAGACAACTGGTGAAATTACTAGCATCGAGGCATTATTCCATCTGGGTCCTCAGGGTAATATTTGGAGTCTTGAGATTATAGATCCCACTTACCATAAAACCTATTAATTGCCATAAAAAAACTGTATTTCCTACCCTTTTTATGTTCTGCTGGTACTCGATCAGGTAGGTTTACCGACGGCGCCCCCTCGGTCTACTCAGATCTACCTACTAGCTGACAATGTCACCGCTCTAAATATTTCCGCTAGTGCGGTTCACACAACTGATAAGACGTTACCGCAGGTACTTTACCGAGAAAACGTGAAGCGTAGCGAATTGAAAAACACGTGTTCTAGCGTACCGATAGTCACAGTCTAGGTCGAGATTAGCGCGGTCGTTTAAGGGAAGTTGCTCACTGTAAAGTGGAGGCAGTGGCATCGCGGCGTCGAGGCACGGTCGACGGTCGAGGTATCGTCTTTGTAAAGTGTCGAGGCGCGGACGGCTATGCTGTTTTAGTTCGTTAAACGAAAGCGAAAGACACTAAGGGGTCTACTAATAAACGTTGAGTTACGGTGGTATAGCTATACAATGTTTTGTCCTTATCTGTCATTGTGACATTTGAATTTGACAGATAAGGACCAAACATTGTATAGATACATCCGTTATTCAACGTTTATTAGTAAGGGGGTAAGTAAATACATCTTCACCGAGCCCGGGACGTACCCGAAGGATTTTAACCATCGATTCTGGACCCTATTTGGAGTATATAATGTGGTATAACATATAGTCCAATAACGCATAATTTCCGAGATTTTTATTATTTTAAAAACAATTCCATAGTTAATTTAATTTGAACTCTATCACCTTAACCTAAAGTATTATTTACTAAGAAAGATTCATGTTGTAAGTAGCAATATCATCAATTAATTAAATCAATTTCTTAGTAAATAATCCTTAAGTAAAGGTGACAGAGTTCAAATTAAATTAACTATGGAATTGTTTTTTAAATAATAAAAATCTCGGAAATTATGCGATATTGGACTACATGTTATACCACATTATATACTCCAAATACGGTCTAGAATCGATGGTTAAAATCCTTCGGTTACGTCCCGGGCACGGTGTATATCTACACTAAAAGAGCAAAGATTATGTTTGTAATGAATAAACTCAAAAACTACTGGACCAATTTCAATTATTATAGTCGACCAAGAAATTCTTTTACCACTTTTGAACCTTAATGTGGTATAAATAGAGACCAAAGTGGCACAGGATCCTTGGTCGACTATACCTCGACGACGACGTCTCGACTCTTGAGTGAGCGGCATCCCTTAGCTGCATGTCATACAGTTTATAGCTACATGAAACTTTACGTCGCTATACATGTCTAAATTTATGGTCATGTTTAACAAATCAATTTATTATATTTATTTAAAACAGGCACACTAACAGCATACATAGGTATCAATCATTACAAATACATGTTACATTTTTTTCTTACTGCATATGTGTAAGCAAGGCGGTCTTAAGTCTTAAACTATGTAGGGGCCTGGGGCCCTAGGGCACACAAGAATTTGGGGCCCCTTTTGGAAAGTAAAGAAAGCGAATTATTACTAACATTTCTATACCATGATCTTCTATTTACTATCACTACATACTATAAAACAAAGTCGCTTCCCGCTGTCTGTTTGTCCCTATGTATGCTTAGATCTTTAAAACTACGCAACGGATTTTGATGCGGTTTTTTTTAATAGATAGAGTGATTCAAGAGGAGGGTTTTTATGTATAATAAGGTTTGGATTATGTACGGGTATTAGGTACAGAAAACTGGCATAAACCGAAGCGAAGCGAGGCCGGGTCACTAGTGGGTAATAAATTGTCGGTCCTTCGTGGCCCCCTGAGGATGGGGGCCCCGTGTGCCCCTATGGTAAAGACGGTATTGTATAAGCCCATGACAGGTGTGCCAAACATTCAAATATACAATTTGTATTTTTACAAGGTCCGTCCAGATCGCTTCCACCATAGGTATTAACTTTTAACTCACCCAGCAGCAGTGTTCGCATTTTAATGTTTCGATGAGGGGATAAGACAATAGGTTAAATTTCTAGAGTAGAGGCATTCCGTCCTAGTCCTCAGGTTGCCAACGCATTTGCAGTCTTAAGGTAATCAGTCTTCGGAATGTAGTCTTGCGAATGCAAATGTCTGTTATGATGGGTCTCTGATAGCCCCACTACATTTTTTGATTCTGTCGTCGATATATGTTAATATAATATTTATTTACAGAATTCAACAATAATACAATTAAAAATTAAAACTATACGTTTTAAAATTAAAATAAAACTAAGCTACTCAAATATGAAACATATAAATAATAATCACCACTATAAAAAGAACATTCCCTCTAGCGGGTCCGCTGGCGGCATGGTCCCTATGACACTGGCTGCATTACCTCTATGGATAGCTAGCCCAATCCTTAGGGAGAGGTAAGCACCAGCTCTAGCATCTCCAGAGGAGTCTATGAGCCGGAATGACAGGGCCTTAATAAATCTTTTCATATCAGCTGACCAAGGTCTCATAATTATGGTCTCCACTGCCAGTGCCACAAATCCGTAATTATTTAATAATGATGAATATTTGCGGCGCTAATATATTTTTGTTAATATATATATATATACCTACAGTGGTGGCCACATAATTAGGGACACTTGTTTTTTTTAAATGTGTGTCCTTATAAAATGAAAGATCCGATATCAACAGAGATAAATTGTACATACATTTAAACTTTACTTTATTAGTTAACGATAAGTGTAACTAAAAATATAATTGGTTAAGAACTTTTTGATTGGTTGTCAAAATTGAAAAGCCATATTTGTAGCAATTGTATGGGAAAAAAACAAGTGTCCCTAATTATGTGACCACCACTGTATATTAATATTTCAAATAAATAAATAAATACATACATACATAAATACACACATACATAGAGGTCAAACACATAACCCTCATGTTGGGTTTCGCCGCAGTCTGCGTTTTTGCTTTGTACGACAGATGAGTTGAAATTTTTACCTTACAAAAATAATCCTTTATATGGCTTGTCCACAGATTTTGTCCCGGCGCGGTTTAACATCGCTCTGATGATGTTCTTCGCCTGCTGGGTCAACTACATGATGAGGGTCAACATGAGCGTCAACATCATCGCCATGGTGCCTGATGACTCCAACTCCTCATCGTGAGTACATTTCTTTTTTACCAATCGCGCCTCTTTCCCGTAGGGATAGGCAGAGACCACCTCCTCCAACTTGCGACGACCCAGAAAAACTTCCCTCACTTCCTCCACACTCATTCATACATGTGCGTCGGTTTAGGATACTATAGGCTTATTGCCTAACGCACTCGTAATCGCAATCGTTTCATTTTGACAGTTTGAAGGCGAGTCTGCATACAAAATGAAAACTATTGTTTCAAATGGCGTCGCCCTACAAAGACATTGTAACTCTATTTTCTTAGATCCCAATCAAATGCGATGCGAAAAAGGCTATTGTGTGTCTGTTCTCTTTCTGCGAAGGAACAGGTTCTAATGAACAGAATTGACATGCATCCCATGACTGCTGTAAGGTAAGGTCTGTTCATTCTTACTTGTCTTATATATTAAACAACTTTCTAACCTCAAAATGAAACTTTTTAGGCTAAAACCACTATTTTAAACAAAATAAAGCAATCATAGACATGAACAAATGATGCCCAAAATGTTTATTCAGTTTACTTTATTTACGACAAAAGAACTATTTTAGCCAAAGATGGTTCATTTTGAGGTTAGAGAGTTGTTTAGTATATAAGATAAGTAAGAATGAACAGACCTTAGTCGTAAGTAGGACGGGGTCCATCCAAAATCCCCCATCCCCCTTTACTGCAAACAAAGTACTTAGCATGTGTCAACCAGCATATTGGCATTAATGAAGCTAATGATGCTATTATAGCCATTGGCAAAGACCTCGGCACTTCAATCATCCGGGCCTGACCATGGCCCTCCATTTAACAACCGATCGGGCTCGTTTTCAAAATTTATTCAGAAAAGTACTTTAAAGGTAAGGTTGTTATCGAAACAGCTTTTACGTTATTGAGGAAAAATTCCAGGAAAGTGTGATTCAATAAGCAAGAACCTTAAGTGATGTTTAGGTCAAAGGATGTAGTTTCTGTTCACGATAGTCCAGCGTGCGGTGCCAGTCAGGATCACGAATTACCCTGAGAGATCACAGTCCTAATTAGACGTGTAGTTTTATCCTTACGCCATAATTGGCACTAAAAATACTGGGCTGATAGGCATATAGTACACGCTAGCTCAGCACCCTTTTTTTTTTTTTGTAATCGCCTGAAGGGCCAAAGACAAAAGTCCTTGCTTTTGTTTGCTTTTTGCTTTAATTACTTTAAGAAAAAAGGGCAGAGGTGAAAATCCCTTCCGGAGACCTGGGAATGGAGGGCCCAGCACCCATTAGGTAATTGAACTAATTGAACAGGAACCATGGCTTGTTGGGAGTTTTACACTATTTTTAGAAATAGTTTTGGCTCTCATAGCTGATTTTCTTTGGTTAATTGGTAACATTTCCGTGTTAATTTAATCTGCAACAGCAATATTAGATCGATGTCTAAAAGGGGTGATAGACAGGCGAGTAAGTACGCCGTTCTTGGGCATTTTCACGAAAAAGTGTACCCAATTAAGGACTGATATTAAGGAACTTTAACTTTGTCAGTTTTGTGACGAAAATTAGCTATACATTGACGGCCGCCAAAATTGACAAAGTTAAAGTTCCTTAATTGGGTACACTTTTCTGTGAAAATACCCGAGTACGGCGTATTTACTCGCCCGTCTATCACCCCTTTATGGGTCGCAGAACTTGCCAGCAGGTGGCCTGTAAGATGGTTTGCCTTCTCCATTCTCCATGCTACAAAAAAAATGTTCAAGTGTTTTAATATAGTCCAAGGCTAACTGGGGACTCGTGTAAAATGACATACTTTCCACACGTACTTGCATCAAAATGTACTATTTTAACATCGTATTGGTGCAATGTCGTTTACAGTGTGCATCTATGAACAAACATATTCAATAAATTAATACAATGGAGTCGTTGAGACCTTTAGACGAGAACATCTAATTTTAAGGAAGTTTGTATGTCATTTATTACACAGTATTTATATGATTTGTATTTTTTCAGCGTGAAAACTGAATGCGAAGCGATTGTGACGGACGACAGCGCTCTGCTCGACAATGCCACCTCGACCATGATCACAAAACGGCAGTTGCGTCAGGTAGCCGCCATTTTACTCCACTTAAGTATACTGAACAACAACCGTAGCTATAATGAAAACTAAATTACACGGTGACTTCGTTTACGAGTGGGTGGGAGCACTCGTATTTGATATGAGATTTTGAGACGCTAGTAAGATCAATAAAAAAAAAATTAGAAATAAGTAAAAGAAAGAAAGAAAAAAAAAACGCAAAAACGCTCATTTTGATGAGATACCGGATGAGATCCAAAAATGGACCCCAGACATTGGCTTCACCAAGTTATAGCAATTCAATAACGATAGGAGTAAAGACAATGTCGGCCTCTGTTATATTTTTTTAGGTTGTCCTTCGACCAATTTCCAATCCCGCCTTCTCAGCTGATGAGAATTTACAAAAGTCACGCATGCGTTTGTTTTCTTGCGTCTTTCTGCGGCTTATATTCCTCTCGTTTCTCTTCATTTGATTTTTGTGTGTATATAGAGTTGAATTGTCATTATAAGTGGTGTATGTATATAATTATGGCCGGATTCTGCTTAAAGTCCACAGTAATAAAGTCAACATAACAATGATTCAGGATAATTTGACGAGGACGTCACGGTGTTTGTGTGAGATTGACAACAGTTGCGATTGTCATCTATTTAAGTATTGCATGTTTACACACACGCGTCCAAGCGACGTCTAAACAGGCGTATTAGTCGGATCTATTAATTTATGGTAGTGTTTATCGATATAGATAAAACATCTGTCACTCTCTGACCAGTATGTAAGTGCAAGAGCAACGGATGCTTTATCCACTGCGATAAAAGCGACCATAACACAGGCCATGGTCGTGTTTATCGATATAGATAAACGTAGATAAAACATCTGTCACTCTCTGACCAGTATGTAAGTGCAAGAGCAACGGATGCTTTGTCCACCACGATAAAATCGACCATAATAAGGGCCATGGTCGTGTTTATCGACGTGGATAGACGTAGATAAAACATCTGTCACTTTCTGACCAGTATGTAAGTGCAAGAGCGACGGATGCTTTATCCACCGCGATAAAAGCTACCATAATCCGGGCCATAATCGTGATAAACGTAGATAAAACATCTGTCACTCTCTGACCAGTATGTAAGTGCAAGAGCAACGGATGCTTTGTCCACCTCGATAAAAGCGACCATAATAAGGGCCATGGTCGTGTTTATCGATGTGGATAAACGTAGGTAAAACATTTGTCACGCTCTGACCAGTATGTAAGTGCAAGAGTGACGGATGCTTTATCCAACGCGATAAAAGCGACCATAATACGGGCCATAATCGTGATAAACGTAGATAAAACATCTGTCACTTTCTGACCAATATGTAAGTGCAAGAGCAACGGAAGCTTTATCCGCCGCGACAAAAGCGACCATAATTCGGGCCATGGTCGTGTTTATCGATATGTATAAACGTAGATAAAACATTACTCACTCTCTGACCAGTATGTAAGTGCAAGAGCAACGGATGCTTTGTCCACCACGATAAAATCGACCATAATACGGGCCATGGTCGTGTTTATCGATATGGATAAACGTAGATAAAACATTTGTCACTTTCTGACCAGTATGTAAGTGCAAGAGCGACGGATGCTTTATCCACCGCGATAAAAGCGACCATAATACGGGCCATGCTTGAAAGTGACAGATGCTTTATCTACCGCGATAAAGGCGACCGTAATACGGGCGGGGGCTTAATATAGCTGTGTTTATCGCGTGACAAGATGTCGATAAAACGACCGTCACTCTTTGACACGTATTTAAGTACCTACGAGAGTGACGGATGCTTTATCCACATTTTGTCTCGCGATAAACGTAACCATACTAGGCCTGCACCGATTTTTTTAAACAACCCACTGTAACCTTCTGTAGTTGAGTACCGTACCAGTTAATTTCACCACACAATAGCCAACAATCAACTCGCACTGCCAATGGCCGTTTTATTTTGCGGCGGAGTAACACGTGTCGTGTAAACATGATTTAGAGTGCTCATTTCGTTTTGTTATCTAAGTCATTAAATAAATAAGTACAGTTACCCATTCAGAGAAATGCGAGTGTTGTGTTACGGTAGATATATTTTTTAACGTAATAGTTTTTAAACTGTGGTATGTTTTGAAAAAAAAAAACACTCTGCTGCTCTTAATATCTCTCTTCTTATTTTTATTATATTGCATTATTTAATTACTTGAAGTCGCCCGCGATTTCGTACGTGTAGAGTTAGTTTCCCGCTACTCCCCCTAATTCTTCCCGTGGTGGGTAAATGTTCCGAAAACAATTTCTTAGTGGACCCCTAGACCTCACAAGAACCTACGTGCCAAATCTGGAGTCTCTAGTCCTACCGGTTTGGGCTGCGCGTTGATATGTCAGTCAGTCACTCATCAGGTTCTTCTTTTATATATTTAGATCTACTAAAAAAAAACTTAACAATGGTGCATTTAAATCTCTCATCTTATCTGCGGGCTATTGCCTAAAGCACTCGCAATCGCAATCGTTTTCATTTTAAAAGTCGAAGGCGAGTCTTCATACAAAATGAAAACAATCGCTCCACTTTGAAGCCGATTGCGATTGCGAGTGTGTTAGGCAACAGCGACGCTGTTTTGAATGTGATCGCGTTTATCGCAGTGGATCAGTGTACATTATTTTAATTAATTACATACATACATAATTTCACGCCTTCGTTCCCAGAGTGGGGTAGGCAGAGCTACAGAATTACAAACATCTCTAAAAACTTGTTGATAATTCTATAACCACAATTTGCACAATTAGGCTAAGATGTTTACCAGCGTATTAGTGACAGGTTGCAAGCCCATCGCCTAACAGTACTACAAGCCTTTATTCCCTTAGTCGTCTCTTACGACATCCACGGGAAGACATGGAGTGGCACTATTCTAACTCGGCAACCACACGAGGCCGTTATTGGTGGTTGTTATTTTAATTAATTAATTTTATTATTTATTTATTTACTTTAAGCATTACATGGTTTCTTATTGTATACGCGTGCCAAACTACAGAGCAGTTTGTCGGCACTTATCTACTCCTGGAAATAATTTTATCAATAACGCTCACAAGTAACACTTAACAGAAAAATTGTAATCTATGCACTAGTTAATTTAACTTAATTTAGTTTGACATATAAAACTTTTTTCATTTAGACCTAAATACATTTGGCTTAAAATATCCATCACTTTCTGACAAATGCGTAAGCGCAAGAGTGACGATTGCTTTATCAACATTTATCCTCAGAGATACACACGACCATAATCTGCCAGCTGATTTGGTATTTTTGGCGGAATATCTTAAGTGTTTTGGATATAAATACTCATAGATTAAGTATGTTTGCGGGTGGTAGGACTTTGTACAAGGTCCCGTCTATGTCGCTGCCATCGACCCACTAACTCTGTGGGTTTTTTCTAAGCACACTGTCAATTTTTGATTGATTATTTAGTCAACTGGTAGTGGTATTGTTTATAAATATGTACAAAACCCTGCGTTATTCGGTGGTAAACTACTAAAGACTAGCATAGAGGCCTTTCATCTTAGTCTATAGATTTAGCATCATATTATTTTGTAATTATGTGATTGCAAATGTTATTTTCGAGCCTTGATGCTCACTCAAGACCAGGTGTGTAATTCTCTCAAAAAACGGCGGCCGGTCGAACGGACGAGCGAATAAAAGCGGCGAGTTTAAGTAGTCCCGTCCGACCGAACAAAACACATTTTAGCGCGTGCATTGTCAATTAGGGAGCCTTATACGTTCAAGAAGTCATGCTGCCAAATTGAATACACGCGCTAAAATGTGTTTTGTTCGCTCTGTCGGGACTACTTAAACTCGCCGCTTGGACCTTCACTCGAGCGAACGATCACCTTTGCTTGTTGAGAGAATCACTAAATTTCTTCTTTTAAATGTCATAAAAAATTACCTAAAAGTCTTTTTTAATCTTAGAAAAGACAATGTTGACAGGTACAGCCTATTTTTTCGACTTAAAGGTTTTTTAACATTATTAGTACCTGGAAGACCGAGCCTCGCTCAAGTTGAAAACTAATTTTTCACGAAGATGACAAATTGAGTTCGCCCCGTAAACCCCAATTATCCCATATTTGCAAATTTCTTCAATATCGTTAGAGCCGTATTCGGGAACGTGATTACAATATTTTCAATATTTGTTTTTATTTATATACATATATATACAAATATTGCTCGTTTAATATTTAGTATAGGATAAGGATATCTTCTGTAAATGTTTTTACTATCTCAGACAATTGCACGTTCCGATTCGAAAAATGTTTTAACCATCCTCTTTAAAAAAACTCTAAATATAGTCAAGGACAATGAAAAAGTGACCCATTTTCATTGCTCTTGAGTGTAGTTTTAGCACGGGTCTATAAAATTGTTTGGCCTATTTTTGTTTCGCTACATATTTTTTTGCATACTAAGATTTCGTCTAATGATTTAGGTACATACATACATAATCTCACGCCTTCGTTCCCAGAGTGGGGTAGGCAGAGCTACAGAATTACAAACATCTCTAAAAACTTGTTGATAATTCTATAACCACAATTTGCACAATTAGGTTAAGATGTTTACCAGCGTATTGGTGACAGGTTGCAAGCCCATCGCCTAACAGTACTACAAGCCTTTATTCCCTTAGTCGTCTCTTACGACATCCACGGGAAGACATGGAGTGGCACTAGTCTAACTCGGCAACCACACGAGATAAATGGTGATTTAGGTAAATGTCAAAAATTGATTGATCGAAATTGTTTTGCATAATATTTTTTATTGTATCATTTGTTTGGAATAACTTTTTTTGTCGAATGATTTTATGGTATAACGTTGACCGTGAGGCGAAGTCGACGAGCTCCTATTCCGCGTAGTTGTGGCGCTTCGCGCCTTGACACAATTCTAACCTAACCTAACCTATAGGTTTGTTTGATACCTAGGTGTGTTATACTTGGCTTCGACCAAACAATATTATGGATTTAGCCTTTGAGTAATTAAAATTTTAGACAAAACAATTTTAGAGCAAAAGTGCTTTAGAACAAAAAATATTTATGGAAAAAAATCATTATACTAAAAAAGAAGTATGCCATTCAATAATGTAGGAAACATAATCGACCAAAAAATATTTGCACATAAAATTTTAGGTCAGTAGAAGGGCACCCAAACAGTTTATTTTTAATAAACCTGCACGGGTAGCACAAGTTGCCCGCGACTTCTTTGTCGCTCGGATCTCCCTTCCTATCTAGTCCGTAACGATAGAGACGCACTGAGCGACAAGCGAGAAAATACAACTTGTGCTACCCGTGCTGTGATATTTTTTACTCTATCTGCACGGCTAGCACAAGGTGCTCGCGACTTGTTTGTCGCTCGGACCTCCCTTTCTATCTAGTCAGTATCGAGACGCACTGAGCGACAAGCGAGAAAATACAACTTGTGCTACCCTTGCAGAAATAACTTTAGTGCGAATATTTCGTTATCTATGTTTAACATTACAGTAGCAATGCAGAATGCAATTATCTTTATGGTTTGAGTAATTTGCCTGTATTTATCATACAATGCAGGCTTTAGGTAAGTCGTTTAACCTCGCCTATGCTACTCGTAAGTTGTACAAATATTATGCATACTAACTACAGTTTGGTCGTTCTAAGAGGGCCGATTTGACAGCTGTCAACTCAGTACAAAATATGTGAAAGAGGTTATATTTTATACTGCGTTGACAGCTGTCAAATTTCCCTTTTAGAACGACAAAACTGTAACTCGTCTTTTAAATCAATTAAAAAGAAAATAAGTATTAAGATATTAAGGTTAATCAAAGTACCTAGGTATAAGCTCTGTTCATTCTTACTTGTCTTATATAGTAAACAACTTTCTAACCTCAACATGAATCTGTTTTGACTAAAACAACTATTTTAAACAAAATAAAGCAATCACAGACAATACATTAGCCAAGTCATGTCCATAATGTTTATTCAGTTTACTTTATTTACGATAAAAGAGCTGCCTTAACCAAAAAAGGTTCATTTTGAGGTTAGAAAGTTGTTTACTATATAACTGCCGCACTCAGAGACGTCAATTAAGTTTAATGCTAGTTTAGTGATGTGTTGTCTTATTCTATTACTATAGCAAAGAAAGTGACAGACGCAACTTTAATCAAGCATTAAATTTAATTGACGTCTCTGAGTGCGGCAGTAAGACAAGTAAGAATGAACAGACCTTAGGTAGGTATATCTTTATATTTTTACAATTACTGTACAAAGTATTGAGTTAAAGGTTAAATTGTGTAAAAGGAGGTCAGTCAACTTTTGTTTGTAAATATAAATGTATATGTTATGCATATTTATCATATAACGTAATTACTCGCATAACAATATAATTACCAGTTGTGTAAAGTTTTATCATCACAGAACATTTTGTTCATCATTAGATGGATAATTAGGTAAACTAATTAATTACAATTTATTATTGCAATTGGGATTGTTCATATTTTTACAATTACTCTAATTCAAAAACCATTTTCGAGGAATAGGTTTTTAAAGCCGTTCTGCATTATTAATTTTTTGAAATATTTATCTATTTCGGTTATTTCGGCAAAAGTATATTTAACCTTTGTTTGACTTTCGTTTTCGGCTTGAAGCCCTCCTAAGTTTATCTTACGGGTTAGGCGAAAACCGCTTGAAATAGTATGTTTTAATACACTATTACAATCACTTTTTATTATTAAATATCGTTTAATTATTGTAATTTATTAGAAAATGCCAATCCAAGTTTAAAATAATCATGTCATCCATAAAATGTCTCCTAAATAAATAAAGATATTAAAACAAAACTATTGGGTCAAATACAAAATTAATGAATTGGTCTCTTAAAATTACCTATTCTTTCAAATTAGAATGTAAAAACCGTGACTTATTTTTTTGGTCTATCCCAATTTGGTATTTGTTAGACCTACTAAGCTTCAATATGATATGTAAGCCTACTCAAGAGGCAATCGCTGCAGCTGCTCACGTTTCTATTTTCTATCGACTCGAAATGTCTTGAGTTGACATAAGCGGTCGACGCTATCTGTTATCGCGAGCTTTAATCCTATACATTTTCGAAAATCGATAACTTTGCGTTTTTCATCATAACTAAAGCCCATGAAACGGAACACGAACAAATATTCACGCTCATCACGCAAATATCTGCCCCCGGGATTTGAACCCAGAGGGCCCTGCCAAGATGCATTACGCTAACTAACGTTCCTATTCGATTCGTTTTTAAACCAATCGCGTCACTGGTAGATGACGTGATACGAAAAGTCACATGATCTACCAGTGACGCGATTGGTTTAAAAACGAATCGAATTGTTTTTTATTGTTTTTGTTTATTTATTAACCAAAAATTACATAATGTTCTTAAACAAATAGTCTGCAAAACTGTCAAACAGTTTGACTGCAGCGGAGTCCTTTTAAACTTGATAGTAACAATTGGTTCCTTAATACTAACTTAATTTATATTTTATTTTATAATTTATTTTATAATAAATGAAGTAGATGTTTTTTAAGCAGCCTTTTAAATTTGTGTAAATTTGGTTCTGATCGGAAGTCTTCAGGTAGACTATTTAAAGTGTAAGTGTAAGGTATTCGTATAGAAACGCTAGTTAGCGCAATGCATCTTGGCAGGGCCCTCAGGACCGCTAGCTTCGTAGGCAGGGTCACTACCAGCTAGGCCAGTGCGTAATTTGTAAGTCTACTATACGACTGCTAAAATATTCAATTTAAATCTGTCCCAGCGGTTTCAAATCAGCTTTGACGGCAAAAAACTTGACAGTTAATTTTGAAACTAAAAAACCAGATTGGAATTGGTGGCAACTGTCCACTACATGACAGATGATCGGCGATTCTATCTAAAGAAGCGTATGCATATTTATCTAATGTATTTACAGTGGGATTCTAAGAGAATATATCGTAAACAAATAATGTTATTAGCGCGGTTATATCTTGTCTTGCTTTCAACACGATTCATGCAAGTATAGATAGAGATACAGCATAGATACACTTTTTTTTTATGGCTCGCAGAAGGCAGACGAGCACAATGTATAGATCCACCGAGGGTTCCGCACATGACACGGTTAACTCAAATCAAAATTTGGACCGTCGTTCCTTGCATAAAGACCCTGTTTTTTGTTGTGATTTAATTAAAAATGTATAGTTTTCAGATTTTTCCTATACTTGTAGTATAAGACGGTACTTCTTGCCAAATTTCATAGATCTAGGTCATCGGAAAATACCCTATAAATTTTGATTCCCTTGAGAGTGTCGAAATATACGTTTTTTGCGGCATAAACGGCCGTATCTTTATTTACGTTAACTTAGAAGTTTGATTAGGTATTTCACAGCTTCAAGGGACTGTAGACCTAAGTATATGGCTTTAATTTCAACTCGATACCTCCACGCGTTCCCAAGATAAAGGGTCTTGACAGACAGACGGACAACAAAGTGATCCTATAAGGGTTCCGTTTTTGCTTTTGCGGTACGGAACCCTAAAAATGGTCAAGTGTGAGTTGGGCTCGCGATGGTTCGATTCAAATCGGAATATACCTAACTAGTGTGCGGTGGTACGGAATTTTTATTGCACAATAATCAGCTGCTTATTAAGAAGAAAATAATGAGTACAAGATTGGTGGATCTACGTTAAGTAACGATGCAAGACATTGTGTTGACGTAAGCAATAAGCTAACGTGAGTTCAAAACACGTGTATAAGACATGTGTTTTCTACAATGATAACTATTAATGCTACTTGCCTAGGCTCAGCATAACTATGTCATGGCGTAGCAGTAATTTAGATGCCTTCGATTCGGATGTCATAAACTGCTTCTATAATAGCCTTGTTTATTGTAAGTTTTTTAAAACAGGCAACACTACTCGTAATCCAACACTGGTCGAGATGGTGATAGTTTTCATATAATACGGCCCGTATTAATAAATTCATCTTAGTTGAGATGCCCGTCACAAGATACGTCAAAGTAAACGTCAAACCATGGAACACTGTCATTTTTGACACATCTCGAGACGAGCATTAGAGGTGAGATTAGTTTATTAATACGGCCCATAGTGATTGAGCTTAGTTTACTCGAAAAAGACAACATTATTTATTGGACTTGACAGAAGCGCGTGGAGCTAACCCCATGTGCTTCTGTTTAGTCCACCAGAGTAAATCTCTTTAACCGAACAATTGTCCTCGCGTGTGATATCCATGGACTTGTTTCTCTAATAAGTCCATGGTGATTGTCTAAAACTAGATACTGGCGAATTACACCTTGTTAAACACAAGGAGTGAAAGCCATTAATTAAGAAAAAAAAACATTCTTTATTTTTTAAACTCCGACGGAAGAAGAAAGGTGTTAGTTTGACCGCTGTGTGTGTGTCTGACGGAGGCACCGTAGCTCCTAAACGGGTGAACCGATTTGGTTGCGGTTTTTAATTGAAAGCAGGTTTTCTTGCAGTTGTACTTAGCTTGTTTTCATGAAAATCTGTTGGGCCGTAAGAGATTTCAGCTCTGAAAGAAGTTTTTGGCCTAACTACTTACAGTATTAGGACGACACAAATTTTCCAAAATTGGGAAAATTATGCGTGTGCATCTAACACGAGCGGAAATTTAATATAAGGATAGTTTCTCTCTGTTTTCTCACCGCCATATGTTTAATGATTTTTTATTAAGCCCAAAAAAAGCAGTTTTATCAGGGTGATTTTTTTCTTAAAAATACACGGATACACAATTATACAGAAACAAAGATTCACACGTTAACATTATATCATCCCTGTTTTTTATCGGGGTAAAAAAATAACCTATTACAGCTTAGAATTGTATTGTTAATATATACCCTTGCTAAGTAGGTATACAGATTGGTAGGTACGGTAAGCATACTATGGACTATTATAGGACGTGAACGAAATTATATGTGAATCCCCGTACTATTGCTAAAGCAAAACACATCATGAAACTAATTACTAGGTAACTCTGTGTTTAAAAAAACATCTATTTAAGTACTCATAGTTAAAAAAAAGTTTACTTACATGTCGTAAATAATTAGTTTATTGTTGCATTGTCACAGTAATTAATTTTAAATAACAGTGATAACAGCGGTAGATAAACCTTACGTAATTTTCGCCCGATGCCATATAAAACGGAAAATATATAAAAAAAAAATATATATAAATACATGCTAACACCTCCTCAGCATCATCGCTTGAAGCCCAAACTGTTGAAACGACGCTTTAATTTATTTTTATTGTGTAAATTCCGGAGGAAGTTCTTAGGCAAAGGGGTTTGGGTAAAAGTGCTGTCATTTGTAAACTGCATACAATTTCAAGGTGAGCGGCCATTCGTAAAAGTGGTAAATTATGATAGAATATTTAAAAATAAACATATTTTGTTATGTAATGTAATACTCTTAAGTGCATCGGAGCCGAGATATTTAAATATTCATACTTGGGCGTACTTTTGTACTAAAAACTGACTACTTAAATCTTTAAAATCTCCGCTCCGATATTATTTAACGCCATAAATTATATATATCGATGTGTATTTAGAGGTCCTCTAAATAACTATGTAAAAATCAGCCGTGGCCGCTGAAAAAAAAATGACAATATACTTCAAACAAATTTACCCAATGCCCTTTAATTAAAAAGCAAAGTGTTATTTACTCGTATACTCGTTTTTATTATGTGCCTAATAATAACACCTGATTCTTATTTTACAGAAATTAAGGGTTAATTATTGGTTTTGCAACAATAAATTTGGGACCGTATGAAATCTGAATTAAGAGTGAAGTGTCCATTACTGGTGCTTGGCAGCTAAAACTGTCCAACATTGGTGCCGACTCCCTATCTCATTCAAAATGTTTGATTACTCTTGAATCTTTGGGTAAACTTTTTGACTTTAAGCTCAAAGCAAATTATTTTCACCATGTCTTTATTTCCACCATATTTTTTTCCAACAGCCGGACGGCGTGGATACATTCGAGTGGACAGCTCAGCAGCAGGCCTATGTCCTGTCAGGGTACTTCTGGGGCTACGCCATCACCTGCCTGGTCGGCGGGACGGCGGCAGAACTGTGGGGCCCGCGGAGAGTGGTGTTCCTCACCATGCTCCTCAGTGCCCTCCTCACGACCCTCACTCCTCAGGCAGCCCGGCTACATTACCTCGTGCTGGTTGCCGTGCGATTTGTTATTGGACTCGCTGCGGTAAGTTTTTCCTTAAGCCATCGATTATGCAAATACGAGTATAAGTAAGTATTAATACAGGATGGAAGGACACAGCAGAGTCAGTAGATTCAGAGAGCACATACAAACAAGAGTTTATGTGGTAAATAATATATTGCAAGTGACAGTACAAAAACATAAACAAGCCGTTACTAAGACTATATTCAAATCGGTGTTAGATAATGTCGTAATTATGAATACTAATAGCCAGCTTACTAGCTTACGCATATGCAACCTCCAATAAGTATAAGGTTCTTCTGGGGCACATTTTTTTTAGGGTCATGATTATTTTGCTTATTGGGAATCTATCTTCCTGGCCTGACGTATGTAGATACACGAGACTTGCTCATTTGCGGTTTTGCGTGTGCACGCTGGTGAATATGCAGTTTTAATTTGTGCCACCTTCCAACAGATTCATCTGATTAGCTCTCAACTATACGATTTCATTGTTATCGGGTTTAATTATGCGACTAAATAAGTTAAGCAGCCAGTTCTAACCAAAGTGTTTTTTTTTAATTTTCCTTTTCAATTGGGCTAGCCAGGCCTCAGGTAATAACACCTCCAATAATTAATTCAGATCAATTTAAAAATTTATATCGTTTATTTTTGAAATTGTCGTAAGAAACAGATGAAGCGGTTTATGGTTTATGAGACGGAACTACAGTTTTTTTAAAGAAGACCATCATGGAACTAGTTAAAAATTAATGTCAAATACATATACTTCCTTTGGAAAATGGTAGGTTAGATATTCACTTAAAGAACACTCAAATATCACTTGACTATGCATGTACCAGACCGGTGAAATTAAATAAAAACTAGTAAAAAAAAGAATTATCAAAAATATATTTGTTTCAGGGCTTCTTGTTCCCCGCTCTGCATGCTCTCGTGGCCCATTGGGCACCCCCGGCCGAGAAGGGCAAATTTGTGAGCGCCCTACTAGGAGGAGCCATTGGCACAGTAGTCACCTGGTCGCTCACCGGACCGCTCATCGAGAACTTCGGGTGGGACTACGCGTTCTACATACCAGGTAGGGTCTTCTTGTTTCCCGCTCTGTACGCTCTCGTGGCCCACTGGGAACCCCCAGCCGAGAAGGGCAAGTTCGTGAGCGCCCTAATAGGGAGAGCCATCGGCACAGTCGTCACGTCATTTACACTAATCCATGCAATAAAAATCTCTCAAATTTACCAAAAATATTCTTAACTAAACCGAGAGAAAAGCCGCAGCTAAAGTTCCTTCGAATTTCAATATTGAAAAATGAAAATGAAAATGAAAATATTTAATCGATCTCACACACAGCACGATCACCAACTTAAACATATAATTTAATTACTACTTAATCTTAACATTTAGGGTGCGGTAGTGTGACATCAATATGGGTCTTCACTCAGCATTGTGTTGCGACACTAAACTTGTTAGTGCTGCAACGCTGGTATTCTGTGAAGCCCAGATCGTGTGCGACAGCAATCGATATGTAACGCCTATTCCTAGAAGATACAATGAGTAGATAAAAATAACAATAATCTTACAACTAACTATACTACGGTCTAAAACTAATTTCCTCTATTTTTGCCCATTTAATATTGACATACAATACTGATATACATATATATTATATCCATATAAAATACTTATCAATCAAATGTTATACTTATCAATAGATCATAAATTATATACACGATAATAAATATTACCTACTAATAGCATATTGCCACTGTTCGGACTGTCAAGGTTTTTCCTTTTGAATTTGCAGTAAGTATTTTTTTAAATTAAAGGAAGTGCTAATCGCGCTTATATTAAGAGTAGGGTCTGGTTAGTTCCACGACATCTTCAAATAGGATGTGGTCGTATCTGCTCAAGGGCAGATCCAGAATTCAGTTTAGAGGGAGCTGAGGGTAGGGGAGTCAGAGTTACCCACAATACGATCAACACAACCTTTTTGAATCATGTCTCAAGAGCTTACCCCTGCTACCACCTTTTATAGATCCTTTCTGACCTATATTTTCTTCTCCAGGCGGGATCGCGTTGTTCTGGTGCGCCCTGTGGTGGTGGCTCGTGTACGACTCCCCCGTGCAGCACCCGCGGATCTCTGACAAGGAAAAGAAGTACATCCTGGATGCCATTGGTGATAAAGTGCAGCAAAATAGCCATACCAAGGTAAGAAATTAGTGAAAATATAACGATACGTCTAATATAACGGTTTCACCTGATGGTGCCAACGGAAGACCATCGCTGACTTAAACGCCAGCATTACGCTGAGTTGGGACCAGTCGTGACTACATTCTTCTTGTGCGTATTTCTCTGTTCTTTCTTGTTGTTTGTCACAGATAAATGTTTTCTTTCTTCCTTTATTTTTAATAATCGTAAAAGAAACCTGCCAAGTGCGAGGATTTGCACACGACTGATTACGTAGCAACGTACAAAAAAACAACATATTAGTGTATTTTTCGCCAATTTACTTTTTTATTATTTGTGGCTATAGCGGCCATATACACAAACAGTGAAAACTTTAAGTGTTACGGTTCAAAATTTTGGTTTATCCTGGCTTGCTTCTGTATTAGTACCTACAAGCCTACAGCGTAATTACTAATATATGTGTAATAAAAAATTACGAAGAATTAAGTATTTCATACATACATACATTACATCACGCCTGTTTCCCAGAGGGGTAGGCAGAGACCACTTCTTTCCACCTGCTACGATCCTGACAAATCTCTTTCGCTTCTTCCACATTCATACATCGAGTCATGCATGCACGTCGGTTTCGGGTACTTAAGATCCGGCCGTTTTCCAGTATTTCTCCGATTTGATAAGTATTTCCGTTCGCTTTTTTTATTCTTTGGGTTTATTAGTTCCTACTTGGCTAAGCCTACTGTAATTTGAAACCTTCTATGTATAATATAATGAATACAAATACTCGTAATATATAAAAATATATGAATACAAATATTCCATTCACCACCGAATATTTGGTTACCTACTCAGTATACGACCTTAAACAAAAAGCATTGAGGAAAAGCAATAAAGGTGGTGCAAAAATGTTATTTATCTATCCTCCATGCATATTTTAAACTTTACTCATGCCGTACGTTATGGTTAATTTATCATGTAGGGTTTTCCCTTAATAAATGATTTTACATAGTCACTTTAAAGTACGTAGTATCTCTATGACTTCTATCAATGAATATTCAAGTTATAAATAAAGAGAATAATTATAATAATTAATTGATAGACTATGGAATGAAAAGGTCAGAGAGTAATGTGGACTAAAAGAAGATGTAGTCGCTAAGATTGAAAAGGGCATGCTTCAATGGTTCGGTCATTTGGAAAGGATGGATGAAAGAAGACCGACGAACATTTTATTTCTCAGTAAATAATAATAATAAAAAATAGTATGCTTTTGAGAAAAACCTCTATAAGCTTTTTTTTCAGAACACCTTTTTAAAAAGTTCCCGTTGTCAATTCTGCCCTCCTATAAAAAGGACGCATGTGAAATTTGTTAGTCGAAGTAAATTTGACCTCCAATGTTAAGAAATAAGGTCACTAATACATGCGCGGTTCTATGAGACATGCGCCCTTTTTTCTAATTAGGGCAGAATAAAATTGACGACCAACTTTCCATATTAACATTTAACAGACATCTCTGAAAAAACAGTTTAGACGTGTACTACTAAGGATTGTTTCATTTCAGGTGGTCCCCCCCTTCAAGAGCATCCTAACCTCCTTCCCCTTCCTGGCCATGGTGGTCCTCCACTACGGCTCCAACTGGGGCCTGTACTTCGTGATGACCGCTGCACCCAAGTTCGTCTCCAGTGCTCTTGGATTCAACCTTACCTCGACTGGCACGCTGGCTTCCCTACCGTACCTGGCTAGGATGATCTTCTCGCTTGTGTTTGGAGCTATTGGTGACAGGTAAGGTGACTATGTTGATTCTGCGTTTGGTAAAGTCCTACTCTCGCTTTGTCAAGAAAGTGAAAGGAAAAAGAGACAAAGATAATCGGACAACAAGTTGCTAATGCCAGCTATTCTCAAAGTGTCTTTTAATGTAAAACTAAATTTGGCAATTATCCGTTAATTATTATTATTTCATAAAAAGTTGACGTTGAAAAAGGTCTTGTTCAGATCATTTTATTATAAGTATACAAAACAATTAAGAAGTGTTGAAAATGCCATTCAAAAAAGTCAATTATTATTTAATTATTCATAATAACTAATTCTGCATGCTTAATCATGCATTCCTGCCAAATTCTAATATATAAACAATCGTATAACATCTACGTAAGTGGTATGCAAATATAACCTTGCTGTATCTCAATTCAATCATGCAACTGTTGCAAATGCACACGACAATAATTATACCCTATTATTATTAAAGAACATAAATATTTGAAGTTACAACACGCGCTATTTCTCAATGAAGTTACAGCAACTTCAAAGCATTTGAGAGACTTACGCAAAATTACATTGTATCTTACTGGTTGGTTCAATTGGATATATATTTATATGCTACGCAACTGTATAAACAGCTGAAAAGTTTTGTTTTCTTCATGTTCTTTTTATTAAACTCGATGTGTCACATGACTACATTATGTACGTAGTTCTTTAACACAATTCAGCTCAAGTTATACGAACTAAATATCTGTAAACGATGCATATTAATTTATTACAAAATGGATGCGTTGTTTGTATGGAGAAGGCAAACAAGCACGCTAGGTAACCCAAGTTACATTAATACAACTTAATTGAGAGCCGGGGTAGGTATGAGGTGCGGGGGTGAAGTATTCTGCCCTTTTAAATAAAAAGGACGCATGTGCATTTTGATAGTCAAAGCCAATTTAACCTTCTGCCTTAATAAATAAGGTCAATTATACTTACGTGGTTCTATGAGACATTCGCCCTTTTTCCAAGGAGGGTAGTATTATAAAGCTCAAATAGCCACCGTTGCTCTCTCCGCACCTCATGCATATCCCGGCTCTCGGCCTCATGCAATCTCATAGGGGCACGTTTTATAAAGGTACAAGTAACAATTTTACAGGTCTACACTAGCAACACTGCTCAAATGGCTGGTCGTCATTGGTCGAGGTTGTGTCAAATAGAAACTTGTAACCTGTAAATTGTAATTTGTAGCTTTATAAAACAGGCCCCAGATGGCCTGTATATTCTTTCACCTTCCCCCCCAATGCCATAAAAAAACAATCTCTAAAACACCAAGATACGGTTGAACTCCATCTGATTCACGTGTCTATATGGCACTTGGTTGTCACGAACAACGAGGTGTTCGAAGCTTAAACTTTGTAGCCTACGTGTTCTGCAGTTGGGCAAAAGCCTCCACTCTTGGCCGCTCATAGAGTTCCACTCGCTTTTTTATCAAATACATACTATAATAAAAAAAAAACCTTTACAGAATCGTCAAACAGAACGTGGTATCAACGACATTCATGCGCAAATTCTTCTGCCTGTTCTCCCACGTGTTGCCTGGAATTCTCCTCATCGGTCTTGGCTTCACTGGTTGCGCTCCAATTCTCTCTGTCGCCCTGATCACGTTCTCCATGGGCTCGAATGGGGCGGCAACACTGACCAACCTGGTGAACCACCAAGACTTGGCACCTAACTATGCGGGAACTCTGTACGGAATTGCTAATGGCATTGGAAATACTGCAGGTTTCGTCACGCCTCTCGTCACTGCGCATTTTACCAAGAACGGGGTAAGATTTAACCTAGTTGTTAGTGACCCTGACTATGAAGCTAGCGATCCCGGGTTCATACCCCCGTAACGGCAGATATTATGTGATAAGTGCGAGTATTTGTTCCTGAGTCCTGGATGTTTTCTATGTGTTTAAGTATGTATTTATTTATATAAATAAGTTTAGTTCATCGTGTCTAGTACCCATAGTACAAGCCTAGAGCTTACTTTGGGACTAGGTCAATTTGTGTGAGATTGTCTGCTGATATTTTTATTTATCTATAACAGGCAATGACTTGCTTTCTTCATGTAAAGTAATTATCGACGCCTGTGAACATAGGGCGCGTTCACATAGAACGTCCGTTTTTACAGGATCCGTTTTAAAGGATCTTGATGGCGTATGTAGTTGTATGAGCGAGTTCTCACCCAAAACCTTCCTCGTGTGGTTGCCGAGTTACAATAGTGCCACTCCATGTCTTCCCGTGGATGTCGTAAGAGACGACTAAGGGAATAAAGGCTTGTAGTACTGTTAGGCGATGGGCTTGCAACCCGTCACTAATACGCTGGTAAACATCTTAGCCTATTTGTGCAAATTGTGGTTATAGAATTATCAACAAGTTTTTAGAGATGTTTGTAATTCTGTAGCTCTGCCTACCCCACTCTGGGAACGAAGGCGTGAGATTATGTATGTATGTATGTAAGATACGTTAAAACGGATCCTGTAAAACGGACGTTCTATGTGAACGCGCCCTTAGGCGTCCAAAAAAATCTGTATTTGACTGGGGATGGTCTAAAGTTTTGAGTTTATGAAAGGGATCTTTTTTGAAAAGTGCATAGTTGCAAAAAGTCAAAAAATCAGGGAAATAAATGGGATCTTTGCGATGGCATGGATGTGTGTCAAAATACACACAGAAGTGTGTGTGTACATTCTCACCCAAGCCATCTATAAGGTTTTGAAAAGTTTCTACTCTGAATTTCCTTTTCAATTCTTGGGTATGAAAACTCGTCTCTATACGGAATGACTTAATGATCATTAGTCAAATAATGCGTTTTATGACGAACACAGTTTTTTTTTAAACTACAGTTACAGGTAGGTAATGTGTCGATTGAAGAAGTAAGCTCCATAATCTACTTACCGCCCTAAAGTTACTAGTAAGATAGGTAGTTAATATTTAAAAATGTTGTAATAAATACTCACGAGGGGTTTTTTCAATTCAAACTCAAGATATAATTCATCCAATAATTTATACAGTTTTAATAACCTAGTCTCTACGCATTCGGGCGAAATAAATACCAATTCTAGTAACAACATCACGTTGTTAGCTGTCGTTTTTTTGCAGCTGCTAATGATCGATCAATAATCAATAATTATTATTTAATTGCAGAATGGCTTCGCGGAATGGCGGCCAGTGTTTCTGACCGGCGCTTCGCTTTACATTGCGTCTGCAGTCTACTTCATTTTATTCGGCACCGGAGAAACGCAGCAGTGGAACTATGTGCCGGTGGTAGAAGAAGACGAGAGGGATAAGAGACCTAGCGCCAACTCCACAGACACGACGGTCACGATTCCTGCCAAGTCGTAATTTAGGGTTAGGCTTAGATGATTGTAAGTTTAATATTTAGGCCGAAAGGGTATTATTTCGAAAATAACGTGTGTGGTTGTTGTGTCTTTTTCCACACCGAAATGACTGCTATTATATCCAATGTGCGTCACTGTGAACACAATAGGGTAATGAGATCTAAGTTTATGTGTTTGCAAAGGGTATAATTTTTTTATAGCATACCTACCTTTACATACGTTTGTAACGGAAAATATTACAATGTTGTACTTATTTATATGTAACGTGTAGACTTTTCGTTAGCTGAATTAACTAAACGTACAACTAAATAACATCCATCGCATTAAAATCGGTAAAATCCTTTCTTGTGGTTAAATTATCAATTCGTAAGTTGTGACAGGATAATGACAAAAAGCCTTATTATCTGGTCGAAAACTTTTTTTTACGTAATTGCCGTGACAGATTCGACCGTTACGTTTATAATATATTGAATTAGGGTAAGACTATCTATAAACATTAAAGAACTTTTAAATTAAGAAAACTTTGACGTATAGGTGAAAAACTTAAGTAAATGACCTCTTGCATGTAGTTGTGTACAAAACTAATATAGAATATACGTCAAAATTCAAATATAGAATGTCGAACGGTCTATACAGATGGGTTACTACTACATGCAAGAGTTCATTTACTTAAGTTTTTCACCTATAATTGCCGCCCTAGCTTTGAAGGCCTCTACACTAACCTTTGACGTGTTATCGTTTTTTTTTTAAAGCGGCCGCCATTACTGTCAAGTAAATAAGAGCTATCGTAACGTTGAAAAGTTTCCAAAGGCAATATGGTTTTACCGTGTAGAATACAGGATCAGAGCTGTAGCCCTAGATTAGATGCTTAAACTTTTGAACGCCACAGTCGGCTCTGGCAGTCAACTGAAAGTCGTGGCACTGACGCCACAGCCTTCACAAGTTCAAGATCAAAAGAGACTTTGTTTCGTATCAATAAGGTGTAATTTGCATAGCAAACATGTTTGGCGTGTGAGTGACACATTTCGATTTCGACGTAAGATGTTCAAAAGTCAACGCTAACGTGCAGCGATATCGAAAACTGTCAAAATGTATGTACACGAGCGCTAGACGCTAACGTCCGCAATCTTACGTCTATCTTATTATACTTACGGGGTGGGAAAAACGAGCGCCACATGGACGGCAACTACCTTAAATATTGGAAATAGCAAGTTCTACGCAAAGGACACTTACTTTTATTTTTGAAATCAAAAAATACTGCGTTAGTGGATTTTTGAAAAAAATCCTCTTTTTTTAACCGGGAATCGAACTGGTCGAATATGACAAAACAATAAAGTCGTGTTTTATGATACATATCGAAAGGGTCATTGATAGTGATCATGTATGTCTATAACACATAATATATACCTTTACATTAAATAAATACCGTAAAAAAGCCCTTTTTTATTATTTTTTTCATATTCGACCCGTTGGATTCCCGGTTAAGGCAGGCAAATTTTTAAAAATCCATTAATGCAGTAATAATTGTTTTTAAAAATAAAAGTAAGTATGCCTCTTTTGCGTAAAATTTGCTATTTCCAATATTTAAGGTAGCCATCCATGTGGCGTTGGTTTTTTCCAACCTGTATTTTCCATCACGATACAGTTCTCTCAATAAATCTTGTCCAGGGCCACAGAGAACTCTACAACGGCGTTTTAAAAAAATATATATAAAAGAAATTTATTTATTTTGACGTCGTGATGCCACAGATAGACAGACAAATGGCCAAATTTATAAAGCTCCTTTGTCTGTCTTCCGCCCCCTATATCCCCTTATTTCTTCGGGGGTTAACCCCTAATAAGAATTTGATATCCTTTTGTATGTTTTGAGCTTTCTTAATCCTTTATTTTTTCACCTCCCGCATTTTAGGGTTTAATTTAAAAAACAAGACAAGACAGTTATGTTTTCTAGAGTATTTAAGTTAGTTTTAATTAAGTTAGTTTAAGTTTTTTTGTTGCCAGATTTACTTAAGTGTATTTTCGAGCAAATAAATTTGACCTAGGTAAATGTATTTAATAAAACTGTATATAAAGCAATTGTATGGAAAGCAATACAGAAACAATCTTGATGTATAATTGTTTACATTTGTCTAAGAAAATTAAATGAATAAATATATTTTGATTTGATTTGCATAATATAAAATGTATGGAATTATAAATGGCTCAAAAGATTGTAATATTGGTTTTGCCATGATTGTGAGTATATTTATATGACTGTGATGAATTAAGCTTGCGTGTAATTATAATAAATATTGTTTTCTAAATAAATATTTAATTAAGGAGTTAATGAAGTTTTACTCACACTTAAACAGATTAATTTTCTATCACGTACGTAAATGGAATTCATTATCAATAAAACTCATAAAAAATCGGTATCATTAAAACTGTTTAATGTATTTTTAGTAAATTATAATAGGTACATTCATACTTACACTATATACACAGGCTATCCTACCTTTAAGTCAATATAATATATTTAATATTTCTCTTACGACATACATGACACATAAAAATCATAGGTTTACGTATTTTTTGAAGACACATCTAAAAATAAAATTAAAAATCTACGAAGTTGTAGCCCGCAGCAACATTTACTTAGGATCCCTACAGACACGGAGGTACACACACACATTGAAACATCGATTTACTACATTAGCTTTGCAAACTATTCTTACGTCTTTGGAAATACATCACCAAAACTACTCGGGTTATGGTCACACAGATACTTTCAGGCGGGATTCAGAAGACACTGCTAAAATATATCGCTAAATACATTTAAAGACGTGATCTAATAATAGTATTCTATGTAAAAGATAACATTTCTTGTTAAATATCGATCAATCAAGTAATCCAATAAAGTACTCGTAAACAAAATGATTATTGTGATTTTCGTTGAACTGCAATCAGAAATATATTCGCAGTCAGCTGTGCTTACTCCGAACATACTTCCTTCCTTCCAGAAGTAAATATACATACAATGGTTGCAGTATAATTGCAAAAAGTAACTGCCGAGTGGTTATAATAATGCTGATATATTTCTGATCGCAGCCCGTCGCTCTGCTCTTAGCGAGAATACTTTCTACCTTCATGCATAATTGTATAAATTTATAATCTTCTTGTGCTTCAAGCAGCGTTTAAACATATGATTCCGACTCGGTATCGGACTCGGAACAGTCCAAAGCTAAAACGTTTTGGTCGTTTTTGTCAGCACCATTGGGCGGGTCCCTGTACAGCGGTGGTACAGACTTGGACCGCGACGCCTTGTCGTCTTTGTTCACGTGAACCGGTGGGAACTTCTTCAGTACTCTCTGGTATACCATCTTCCTCGGCGGCACCGGCGGAGGCATGTGGGGTGGCTTCTTGTTGTTGTTCTGCTCTTTCTCCGACGCATGGTATTCTGGCTTCACCGCTGACGGAGTAGCTTTGTAGATGTCTGATGCGAACATGCCAGACTTCTCTTCGTGGAATATGTCCCGCCTTCGATTGTACACTGACGTGTAGAGCGGTTCAATGTACTGGGTCGTGTAACAATTCTCGAAGGAGCTCTCGCTGGCCGGCGATTCCGTCGAGCGACTGTTGAAAGAGTTCTGCGGCTGGTACAACGTGTCGCTGCTGCTAGAATCGGTGTGCAAAATAATATTTGCCAACGATTTAGACGCGTTCAACTTGTTGTTATTATAAGTGCGATGCCTGAGCTTTTTGTCTTCAGAATTGTTATGCATGTTATCCACGTAAGAGCAGATTTTTTGTAATGGATTTAAGTGCTTCTCTCGTTCTCTGATGTCAACTACCGGTGAAGCCGAGCAGGTCTTGGTGCACATGTGGGCAGGGTCGAACCGCCGCTTGCGGCAGTTGTTCACGTTGCTCATGATGTCATAGTTGCCGTTGCGGACCTTTTCAGCGCTGCTGTTAGACTGACCGTCTTCACTTACTTCTAAGCTTTTCGTCCTCGCAGCTTGACGAGACCAGTCATTTCTTGTAAAAATGGTGGCTGCCGGTGTCACACTACCGTCATTACTCTGGGTAGCTTCTTCTTTTTTTGTCATTTGTCCGTATATATTTTCTGGCTTGCTGTTGTAGTTAGCACTTTTCTTCTCCCACCCAGTGTATACTCGCGAGTAATTGGCATTTGCTAGTATGTCAGCATGGGTGTGATACTGGTTCTGTCGCTGTATACTTTCAGTGAACATAGCAAGATCGTGCAGATTGCTATACAGGATGTTTTCTTGACTAGAAACAATATCGCGTTTGTTGTCATTCGTTTCCTGCTTTACTTCCAAAAGATTATCGGAACTCTTGGCTCTATTAAAACTCTTATTTGTAATGGTTTTGTCTAGCTCCTGGGATTCAGAAAACATACTGTAAACTTTAGAGGTTCGAGCTGCCTTTGATATGTTACTCCTCGGTGGTTTCTGAGGTTCAAGGCCAGTTATATATTTTGCTGGGCTTTGACCATAGATGTCAGCTGTAGAACGTTTTACCGCTGTTTTAGAAATATAATTCCTTTCATCAATATTATTCGAGATTCCAATATTAATCGAATTGTGAACATATCGCTCACCTATATACGGCGTAGTATAAAGATCTTCATTGACGGTGTTGTATAATTCAGATTTGTTCGAATACATATTTTGTCGGTGAGTGAGTTGAGGTAGACCGTTAACATTGTGGGTTTCCGCTGAGTATCGCGAAACCATTTTGTTATCTTGCTGCAGGTTACAAGTAGGTGCCGAGAGGCTGTGCAGAATATTGCGCGGCGCAGGACTGTTTCCTCCGTTGCTGTTCGAGTCGTCTTCTGATAGTGTCAACCCTGAATCTCTGCTCAGAGACAGTTTCTCCTTGCGCGGAGAAGATAGCTCCATCGAATCGAGTGAGATTCCGACTGAATGGAGACTGTCACTCTCTTCCGCGCCGGAGTCCAGCAGCGCGTTTGAAGATTCCGGGCTGCCGCTTCCCAGCAGACTTGCTATCTTAGGGCCGAATAATGTTTCGGCTTTTACTATGAGAAGTTCTACAACCATTGGCACTGCTTTGGGAGCTTTGTCACAGGGAGTATGGGGCCACAGGAGGCTCGGGCCCACGCACACGCCGAGATTCATGGGGCACATGAGGTTTATGTTCGACTTCTTGGCGATGGCTTGCAGCAGGCATACAAAGTAAGTCAGCATATTGTAATGAGATTTCGGTAGCTTCAGTAGTAACGAACGTACGGCATTTACTTTTTCCGTCTGTGGTAAACCTGTAACAATAATGCGGTCAGTTATTTTGAATTCGGGTATTTCTTCGATGTCACAACTCCCAGTCAAGTGGCATTTTTAAAGCCCTTAAAATATTACGCACTAAGCAAACCGCATTAGAACTCTTGGTGGCCTTGTTATCGTTATTGCGCTAGTTTGAGAGGTTTTAATGCCAAGGTCTTGTTAACATCCGTCAGGAATCTCGTTTTAGAAGATCAAGTTGATAAGTGCTGATAAACTTACTGAGTAGTTGTAGCCAGGCGGGGTACAGGTCAGCAGAGAGAAGCGGTTGTGGTAGTGCTCTGAAGAATTCCTTCACCAGGGCAGCTAGGAGGAGTACTGGGGCCCGGTCTAACTCCGCACAACCTTCAGAACAGGGGCCAAGGGTGTCCAGCTGGAATATAACATGAGTATTATTATAAAACAATAAAACAAAGAAATTGTTGTTTTAATTTAAGCTGTGTGGTTGCCGGCTTAGAATAGTACCACTCCATGCCTTCCCGTGGATGTCGTAAGAGTCGACTAAGGGAATAAAGGCTTGTAGTACTGTTAGGCGACGGGCTTGCAACCTGTCACTAATACGCTGGTAAACATCTTAGCCTGATTATGCAAAATGTGGTTACAGAATTATCAACAAGCTTTTAGAGTTGTTGGTAATTCTGCAGCTCTGCCTACCCCAAACTGGGAATAAAGGCGTGAGTTTATGTATGTATGTATGTAATTTAATATTCGCAAATAATAGGATGATCATGGGTACGTTAAAGAGAGGCAAAAAAAATAATTATAAATAGTAATAACTCATTATCTTATCACTTCTTGTGATGATGATGAGGGTTTACAATGAGATGACATGAAACTATTATGATAAATCATTCAAATTAAATTTGCTACCACTCAGTATGCAAATGGTACGCCATCTAAAAATAATTTAATTTAAATCTTGACGTGTGTCAAGGCAAGAATGCTAAAAATAATAGTGAGTTTGATTAGAGCCTGTTTTTAGCAAGCGGGTTGCAATGTCGGCTTCATTAAAAGCAAAACAAACGATGCAGAATAAACACGCTCCTCTGATTTGTCCTCTGAATAGGTAGTGCTTATTAACCTAAACTTGACTCATGTTCATTCATGCGTGGTGAGATGGGACTACGTTATTAAATGAAGATGCAACAAGTTTAGGTTAATAAGCACTACCTATTCCGACCTCTGCTTATAGCCCCTACTATAAATTATGCACTGCAATTATAACTTTGAGATATAGAGTTTTCATACAACGCAACCAATATACGATTTAGTTTAAGTCACATTTAGGCAATTGTGCAAAGGCAAGGAAAAGCTCCCAGGCATAGTTACTTCAGGCAAAAAAAACTGGTAAAAGGGTGGAGAGGTTGACAGAAAAAAGTGTGCATCGTTACCAATAAGCGTGGGGTAGTATAATAGGTAAAATAAGGTAAAATAAAAGTGAAAAAAATCAAAAGGAAAAATTACCTTATCCCTGAGTAGTCTCAGTGCCTTGGCGTTAGCGCTGCGACGGAACACGCCGTGCGTGAGCGGCGCGACAGCGCGCAGGCGCCGCAGGGCGTGCAGGAGCGCGGGCGGGGGGGTGCCGTTGCAAAGGCGAGTGAGCGGGACGCCGAACAAGCGGCCGCCGCGGCGGAGCAAGCGCAACCCGCGCCCGGGTGTGATGCTACCGCTGCAAGCAATACTACCTTCAGAATGGCGTAATATTAAGGGTTGTTACGTCCGTGCATCTGCAGATGTGGTGATCATGTATGTAGGTACAAATAGATACTATCACAAGTGACATTTTAATTTGGTGCTGGTCCTGTATGTTATTAAAGTAGCTATTTAAATATTGATTTTTCAAAACAAGTACCTAAATTTATTGTTGTATAGTTATTGTACTCATGCTAGAAGCCTAGGCGCATGTTAGAAAGTTACATTGTACGATGATATTTATTTAACTTTTGCATTTTATTTATTCAATTGTTAAATGTGTCTGAACGGGGATGAAGTGTTTTCATTGAATACGAAGAATTAAGGGCTTCAAGACACAGGATCAGAAGAAGCTTAAAGTTGGGTAGAAAACTCAACTGGCACAAGTGAAAGCCAAATTAAGTTCCATTGACCTAAACAGCGGAATTTATCAAAACGGCTATAATTGGATAATCAAAGCCCATCTTTACTTCTCTTATGGATTTACCTTTTAAACTTGAAAATATTATTTTTGTTATCCATTTCCAACGCGTTTAAGATCCAGTCTTACTATTTAAAGAAACGACTTGTTTTCTACAATACAATGTTATTTGACAAAGATATTGTGATCATTTTCTGAGTCATAGAGACCCATGGGTCACTAATTGTTGTAAACGTGGGTTGACTTTAGATGCGTGCGGCGGTCCGGTTGACCACATATAGGAAGGAAGGTTCATACTGTATACATTGATGACTCACTGCGTTTTCGTTGACGCATCATTATGGAACCTTAATTTTACGACGCCACATTTTATATGAATTGCCCGTGAATTAGCCGACCAAACCGTATTGTATATCGTCAAAAGCACCAATAAGCGTGCTATAAAAAAGGCACTCACTTTTTTAACGCTTGATTTTTCTTCCTCAACTCGAAGACCAGACCGCATGGGTTATTCTTGGCATTTACGTGTTCCAAGTCGAAGCCGTCTTCATTTGACAACGTCTGTCTTATTCTCGACATCTGAAAATGGCACAAAGTTATTGAGAAATTTGTAGAATACACTAAAACTCTTGACTTTTTTAATATTATAGCCCACTTTGATTTAGAAATTTTTAAGAAAGGCGTCGCTAATAACCATCATGAACGTAATTTCTTATAAGCCACAGTAAGATCATGTAAGATGTAGGTGTTGTAATAACAAATATCCCTTTTTGCGTTAGGCATCTAAAACAACGCTCTGACAAAAAATAGGCAAAATTAATATTAGGTAAGTATGCATAATATTATTATTATCGCTTCAATACCTGTATAGCATGAGGTCTCTCAATGCCATGAAGCGGAGTTGGAGGAGCATCTCTGGATATCCGGACACAGAGCGCGAACTCGCTTGCAGGCCCCCATCTTCCGTCTCCATCGTTCTCACCCTCGACCTCCACATCTCCATCTCCCTCCGTCCCACCGTTTTGCATCACATGCAAAGACTGACGCACCACACAACGTGCACTCATTTCTGGACCCACAGACACTGTCTTGCACTGAAATTGATAAAAATACCAATTAATTCCAGTCTATGCTGCAACAATGTATTGCTTGAAAAATGATTCAGACAGGGCCCATATTTATGGCCGCCTTTATCGTGGTAGATTTATAAAGTATCCGTCACCCTTGCACGTACATATTGGCCAGAAAGTGACAGATATTTTATCCATGTTAATCCACATCCATAAACACGACCAGAACAGGCATACAGGAATAAATACTTACGAATTCAATCGAAGACGATAGATCTTTGTAGAAAATCTGAATATTCGTAGACTTTGGTTCTGTGGCCAGTTGAGCGTTTAAAGCGTTTTGAATTTTTCTGGAACAAACAAAACTTGTTTAGACATTGTAGGGAGGTACAAGCTTTTATTTAACTCTCATTGTTCGTATAAACTTATATAAAGGGTCTGGTACACGATCAACTTTTTACGGCAATGTGTGGCTGGCAACTGTTGCTGTCTTACTCTTATTTCGTATGTTAGAGCAAGATGCGTATAGTTGCCGGCCACAAATAGCTGTGAAAATGTTGCTCGTCTAACCGGCCCTTAAGATGTCCGCTTCAAATTTGCGTCAATATGAACTAGTTCCCTTTAATGGAATGAAATAGATGATGATTAAGTCGGAAGGTGTCGACAGAATCTCCACTATACTTAGCGTAGACAGCAGATAAAGACTTGGCAAAAAAAAGTACAGTCGGGACCAAAACTTTGTCCCTAAAATGTCATTTTTGACAGAAACTTATAAAAGTATATCAAATCCGACTTACCTGTACCAAGAATCTCGTGCAGCCTGCGTAGGGTACGTGGCAAGATAGTTGGCAACTCCAGTGATCGTCGGCCATCCAATAAGGAAGCCAGTGTCGTCACCTTCGGGCAGGGATAACCATATCTCAGCCAATCTGACACATTCCTTCAGCTTGAAGCAGTTGGTTCCTCGCGACTTGCCAACGAGGAGAAGGTCGCTGAAGAG
The DNA here is from genome assembly GCA_946894065.1 of Acleris literana. Lineage (NCBI taxonomy): Eukaryota > Metazoa > Arthropoda > Insecta > Lepidoptera > Tortricidae > Acleris > Acleris literana. The sequence continues at coordinate 15,389,998 of OX335684.1, read as the reverse complement.
GAACAGGTGCCGGTCGAGCGGTGGGGATGTTCCCAAGGGACCCAGCTGGACAGGGGCCTCCATGATGAAGGTGCGAGGAGACAGCGAGCTGGTGCTCGCGCTGACAGTGCCGCCGATGTCCAAACTTGGCCTCTTGCGAAGACTCTTCGATTTCTGGAATGAGCGGAATTTTCTATTGGTAACATGCTTTTGATAAAAAAAAAAACTGAATTGTCCAACTTAATCGAATACTGTTTTTACACGACTGCCCATAAAAGGAGTGTAATGTTTTCAAGGTTCATGTATGTATGTACGATTCTTTATTCCACCATAACTTCCAAACGCCTGAGCCGATTTAGATATGTGTGGTATCGTTAGAACCCCTTCAACATCTCAGGTGACTTAGGATACCTAAACTGTTTAAATTTAAATAACAACAATGGCAAAATGACAATTATTAACATGGGTAGGTATATTGACGATAATATAAAAAATTAAGTTGGGTTTATAAAGTTTGCTTTTCAGTATAGTTATTTAGTTTGGTTACCTGCGCATGGTGTGACGCGAGCGCCGAGGGTGCGTCGGCGTCGTGCAGCGCGAGATAGTCGTGCGGGAACAGGTCCTGGACGCGCTCCAGGTCCGAGAGCCGCGCCGCGCGCCGCCGCGCGCACCCACCGCCCGCCAGCCGCTCATACTGCGCTAGCCGCTCGATCTGAAACAACCACGTGATGTTGTATTGTCGAGTACAATTAGAATTATTTGTTCCTATGTTCCACTGAACAAATATCGTTTAATTGACATGAAACAATACATATAATAAGAGACAACTAGCAACCCGCCCTCGCTTTGATTCGGTTTCATGTATGTATAACCAAATACATAAAACCCTTCATCATGAATCACTGTATCTATTGACGCAAACCGCATCTAAATCCGTTGCGTAGTTTGAAAGACCTAAGCGTGCTAGAGGGAAAGACCGCGGGAAATAAAAAATATACATAGAATTAAGTTAAAACTAAAACGCTAAATCTAAAAAAGAAACTGCGGCATTAGCCAGATGATGCTAGTAGCATATCCTCGCTGAATAGTTAACTAATGCGTTAAGCTAATTACACTTTACGTTGTTTGTATAATTGACATTATTTTGTCAAAATGGAGCGATGGATTAAAGTGTTTTTTTTGCACAGTGATCACAAATGACAAAATGGCTGATGGTTATTGTGCTAAAGGTGAACAATGAATTTGACAGTCGGATGGAATTGTATATTTATGATAGTTTTATAAATTGAAGAGGCCCTGAAAGTATTAACGAAGAATCATACTAGCAGCTGCCTTGTAACTCAAATACAGACCGACTGTAATGACTAATGACCCTAATTTAAACGAGAACCTCCTCGCATCTCGAACAATATCCACAAAAGTTACGAAACACACGTCTCCCGACCGCTTACAAGAAATAGTCATGTAAGTTATCTACGAATAGATTGGTATCTACCAGTCAAAAGAAAAAGAAAAGCAAATGATGGTGTAATCTCATCCGTCGAGCATTATCATTCATTACCCATGTTGCCTATTGAAACGTAACAATTGTAATCTAAATTCTCATCGCAGCGTACGTAGTGAGGTCCTGAGGGTTGCTTGTGCCTGCGGCTCCTTCAACCGTGTCCACGACAATGCTACCTAATTATAACAGGACAAAGGACCGTGAGAGACTTACAAGTCATTGTGCTCCTATATTTTAATAATCTTTACCACGTTTAATATCAAAAGACTTCTTCGTCAGAGTAAGCCAATGACACCAATGCAAGACAAAACAAAACGATTATCTACGATAATTTGCAGCGTCGTGTACCTCAATGCAATCCAAATGAAGAGCATAGCGGTTGGTAAGAATCTCATTAAGGCACGGTCTCAGGTGACTCTGATTCGAATGGAGTCGTGTTCAGTGGATCGTAAAATTATGCGTTTGAGTCACGGGCAACATTACACTTCAAGTTACGTGCTATCTGACTCCATTATGTTCTCAGAAAGCTTCGAGCTTCGCTTATCATCATATTCGTTATGTCCTGTATTTTATTAAAAGACGTCCTCTGTTAAAAATGTGTTATTACAGCAGACGGGGATTGTGCTTTGCGGTCGACTGATCATTAACAATGCATTATTGAGGCTAGGCGCTAGTCGAATTGACACGTTCAATTAAGGTTGTTACATTAGATTTGGTGAGTCAATCGGCGCAACTCCGCTTCGATTTTTCAAGTTGTAACTTTGATTCTAAGGTCATCTCGCGCTGTATTTACGTCTGTGCTTTTGCGTCGAATACAACTCTGCATAACTGTGTAGACTCGTAACGTGTAGAGTAAGTGGCGTGTAAGAGCGTTGTAACCGCATCAGTTCACCGGGTCTCTCGACTCGTCGGCTGACACGGGCCCGTTACCCGATCGCGATTATCAACCTCGTGGTTAGAGATAACAACGATGCCGAATCGGATACGCGTTAACTTAACGATTGTATTAAATGCTCTAATTAATTAAGCAGTCACTCGTACTTTTATGATGCGTTTTGACTTTTCGTTGTTAAGTAGATCCAAATGCAATGTGATACGTGGTAGTGTTGGTAGCTTTTGTGATTTGATTTCTTAATTAATTTCTTATAGTAGGAAATAGTAGCACACAAAACAATTATTAAATTCCAAAATGGAAAAAATATAGTAAACAACTTAAAATATGAAATCAGTTCTAAGTAGGCGCTTAACCCGGATGAAATTTCGTTTGTTTGCTTCCCAATCACCACCTGCGAGAAGCACACGTTTCACCTTATTTCTGTGTAAGTACCACGAAATAGGAGCATTACGACCGGCGCAATATGAGTAAATGTTATCTAGGAACGTGTTACACGGCACTGCACTTTCTAACTCAAATGTTTACTTTAGAGTAAATGGGGACGTAAGTTTTTTAGATAACGACTCAACTGTCCCGAAACTTAGATAACCAGCGCGTGCGCGTCTACGCTTTTTACAAAATTATCTTTATCTCCGTTTCCTGTTTTAGTGGGCGCGCCTTTAAGTTTGCCATTAAATATACGTTAAAAATAAACATGCCAGTTAATATTGATATACGATACGATACTGCGGTCTGGCCTTAATTCTGTAGAAATTCTCGTCGTTTAATCGTTAAATAATGACCCTTGTAGACTAGAGTTGTTATGACGTCAACAAAAACCTGAATACGTCTAGAACCAGGTAATTAGACGAACAGCACCTGCAATTGAAGCCTACGAATGTACCATCAGCATAATTACGTGGACAAGACCGCATATTACGCGTAATGGTCCGTTTACGTGAATCGATACGTTATCTATTACACTCTGATACTCGCTAACTGTTTGGGAAAAAGAGCGTAACTAAGCACAGGTTAGTCCGAGTTGCAACGAGGCTTCATGTAGAAATACTGGTCACCGTAATGCGTTCATGCTCCAATGATTAGTCGACCTAATGACCACGTAGATTAGGCACATCTTGCGCTGCCAATCAATTTACATACTTACATAGGTGCAAAATTATCGCAATATCTGACCGCAAAAACGAGAACTGGCCTTAATGATTTATATTTGCACCTACTTCAACTATTCTGCATTGAAAATGAAAGATAGATTGATATTGTCTATAATTCCCAAAAAGTTCTTAGCTAGTCCTTTGTGCCTCGGCCGAATATTTATCACGTTAGGAGATCAGCTCTAAAAGGGTTTTTTTTTTAATAGCCACGTGTAAAAAGACTTAGTTGCTTGCCTCGATACACATAAACACGTTTTAATTAAAAAACATGAATAAATTATGGTGTTTTTTCCTTGGTTCAATCTTCAAACCCATGTGACAACGCTAAAAGAATTTTTAGACAACGAACAGAGATAAGAGACTTTTAAGTATGTTAAATGAAACGGTCAAGAAATTTACCACAGTCTTAAATGAAGGGTCAAAATAACAAGAGAGGGTTATAATCATTACAGTGATAAAGCCGAGACCTGATAATAAAGAAACGAATGCATTTCACTTACAATAAACTTTCGAGGCGCCATTAATAAAATATTGTCAGACACAAGCTTTCGAGTAAAATTACCTTGTGAATTTTAACGGTACATAATAACGTGGTGAAGGAACATGCGACAGTTCGGAGAACGCGATAAATAGAGCGAGTTGTAATCCAAAAAGGTCCAGCGGACAAAGAGATTCGTAATCTGTGTAAAAATCAGAATACTCTCTAAAGGATTAACGGTGTTCTGAAGAATTCTAGCCATTTCATGTGTTACTTCAAATTTGCTATCAGCATTTCGATCTGACACAAAGGTCGTAGCTCCGCGGGGCGCCGACGACACATTTTACCTCCTCTCATTGTTAAAAAATGATACCCCACGAATTGCCGAATCATGCTCAGTGAAAACAAACCTCTGTTAAGCGTTCCGATAGATACATTTCACTTTTGTATCATATTAACCTTATTAAAGGATGATTTTTGTTTACGTCCCAAAGGTCAAAGAAAGTATTATTGCAGAAAGATGTCGTGATATTGATACTATGTATTTGTATTTATGCCTTCTTTATTAAGGTTACGGTGAAAGGAAATATGAAATTATATTGTAAGCTATTTCTGGAGTTACAATGTTAATCTAGAAACAATGTGAACAAACGAACAAAGAGCTAGTATGGTGCTGAAAGTTGAACAGAGCGCCTATTTAGGTGCTAATTCCAGTTAATTTGCAGTTCTGGCGGTTGAATAACAACGAATAAGCGCTTTTGTGCATTGAACGTAACAGAAACTCGTGTTAAGCAAAAAATAGGTAAGTAGGCGTGTTTAAAATAAAGTACAGTAACTTCACTTATGATAAGGCTCGAGATTAATCTGCTGCAATGACCGAGGTGCAATAAATCAAAAAGAAAGCGTTACCGAAGAAGACATCAAGCGTGGAATTCCCGATTGAGAATGATGTAGGGCTGCGGTGATTCGGAATAATGCATTCTGGGCCGATGCCGAGATCGCGGTCATCGGCCTTCTTACACATCACATACCTCCAGTCTTCACTGTATTCATTTAAAACATAAGCAGGAGAAAAATGATCTCGCGAATCTTAACAATCTTATAAATGAGCTGCCAAGCTGGATATTGTACTAAAAACCTTTGAAGCATCAAAAACGCGTTCCATTTGAGCTCACAAATTACCTCTCAAAAATAAAACATATTGATGCAGCGCAGCTTGAAATTGGATGTTAAAACGAGATGTTGACAGATACTATGGAGGTTGGTGGGCTATAACGTTTCAATACCCCGTTTTGAACTCACATATGATGGGATACAATACAGATAGGAATACAGAGGGTACTCAAGCCATTGATGTTACCTACTCAACTTTTCCTGCAAGTCCTTTAGAGTAATGTTACGTTAATGAAATACGATGCATCTCGGATTCTCGCCTTTGATTATGGGCTGCTCCGAGCATGAGGTCTGCTTCGAGCATGAGGTCATCAAGCAAGCGCTGCACTTGATATGATAATGTCAGTTTTGTTTACGTTAGGCTAACACGGAATGAAAACATAGACCATTTTTGTTCTATTCACGTATCTTATAGCACCTATAGTAACCCGAGTCAGCTTACGTTGCTATGTAAGCAAGTAGGTAAGGTAGGTAAGTAGTTTTTGATGAAAGATTGTCGTAATACTCACAATTCTGTCAAGCTCATAACTGGCATATTATTGGTACATAGGTTAAAGGGACATATCTATTGCCTAACAATTAAATGGCAACCGCGAAGAATACGCATCATTACACATTAACAAAACCATATCTTTTGAAAATATTCGTTTGAGTGACGGCACTCCAAATCAGGGTTACATAATCTTGTTAACAATAGAGCGGGCGTCAATCACGCGTTGGAGACGATTTGGTATAAGTCCACGGGAGAAAGTGGAGCCTCGAGGGACACGTAATGCAGGCGCGGGTCCTCCTTAGGCTCAGATCCATATCCCATTCCGTCACGCAATCTAGCCTGGGGTCACAGAGGTTAAGGCTCCGTGGGTGACTGACACACACTTATTTCATAGGTTTGTCAACATTCAATACCATTAAAGCGGACTGTTACAAGTTACAACACCAGACCGAAAGGTCGGGAGCTCTTGTTGATGCACAATTCTGATTTCAGTGACCACGACATGATAGCATTTACGGTGTATAAGCGGTAATTAAAGTGAGTTCTGGACAACGCCAGGTCACCTCGACGCCTCACGTGTCATGTATAGGTACCAAGTTGTGCAAGAAATGATTGGAGTGATCCCAGAGACATTTAAGCTGCCCTAGAAAATTAAAAGAGTGCGCATAATTCTTTCAACAGTAATGAAAGGTTACTTGTTGAAGCCGTCACTTTTATGGCATTTAGCTCGCTTAACGAGTTCCAAGGAGCAAGATGAACAATATGGTAATCAAAAGTGTCAACACGTTGATTGTTTCCTCCGTTGTACGATTTTTAATTCAATCCGATGAAGACAATAGCAAATTCTAAGATGAATACTATTTCACTTGAAGCTGAAATCATTCATCACAGAATTTGCTACTAACAGAAAATTTACATCATTTGCTTCTTTGAATATAGCCTTAAGGTTAAGCCGTCGCGTGATAAAAAGTGGTTATCACGTTTAATAATCGCATTAAGAAGATATAAATTATCCACCGAATCGGTAAAGGCCCTTTCAAAAAGGTTCCAGGGTAAATCCCAATACCGTTAAATATTTGATCGGCTTTGCGTCAACTTATGATGCATTATGGCTCTGTATTTACTTAGATTATGGGGACTGCATGGATCCGTGGACATATTAGGCAGCCCATTGCGGCAGTTCGTGTTTATATGTACTTGTTAATACTGATTCGATTTTAGAATGACAGGCACAGCGTGCCTTTTATCAGCTACTTTATAATCGTTGGTGGTCTAATTTTTGGTGACACTTCACTTTTGTTGTTTGTTGCGATGCCGGGGTTAAGTAGGTTCTTTACTTACTTACATTTAAAAAGCCAATTTTGTCTTCAACAGTGATTTAAATTGTATATTCACTGTAATATATCTGTAATTAACCGGTAACTCCTCGGTTTGCTACTTTCTCTTTATGTAATGATTTAACAAGTATGAATATAAGTACAGTTTCCATCAACGAATGAGTGCTTATACGTGATAATAATATACAATTAAAAACAATTATCAATGGCGATTTTTCGTGACAGTGTTATTGTTTATGCTCATGTGTTGAATGTCAAAAACATTGTTGGCAAAAAATAGTATGTCTATTGTTGACGTTTCACTTTACGAGGGTTCAAACAGGTGCACCGGCTGCTAAAAAGGTCCTTTTGGGATACACGTCGGGTCCAAACAAAGAATATTTTTTATGCGCAACTTTTTAGTTTTTTCTAAGCCGTTTCTAGATAAAAATAAATACGTCTCGTTGCTGACGCCATCAGATACAAAAGAGGTTTTATTCAAGATTGTGGTCAGTCAGTCCAAATCAAATCATCGCTGACTATGGCATGCTGACAAGACATCAATTCGTCGATGGCGTCGATGACCCACTTTTTATTAGACACAAGACATTACATAAGCCATCTTATCGCGCAGTTACAACTAAATTCAGATTAGCGTTGATAAATGGCAATGACTAGTAGGTGTTACGTGTCGAACGAAAAAGATGTCTCTAATGTCGAAACAATCTGTCTGTAAAACCGACTTATAAACCGGGTGACATAAAACTGCACCTACGACATTATTCCTACTTCCTAACTTTGTAATTAATTTTCAAAAGTTTGTTAGTTTGACCTTCTTATACCTCGTAACGCAACTAAAGCAGCATCGGGAAAGATTTATTTTATACATAGAAAGTTGAAGTGTAGAAAAGATATTTAAAAAAAATGGTGCCGTAAAATATGACGATTAATCAATTATACGCCTGCAGTGCGGCAAAAAAATACACAATTCAAAACAAAAAAGGGAATATCGTGACAACTAAACACTAATACCTTCTCATTTTACTAAGCAAAGAGTCGCAAATAACTTCCTACAAAGCTCGAGTGTAAACGGCAACACGAGTCAAGCCGCGAGCTGCAAAGTGCAGTAATGCAGTAATAGTGGGTATTATTACTTCCTCCTCGGGCTACCCTGCGCGACTCACGCACACAATGCGCTTCCCGGAATAACCACGGTTCACGGGCCGCGCACGGACCGTGAACGGCTACAGATTAGTCCGCAAGGACCAAGGATTTTTGAAACATCTGGGTCTTTATTGTTGACTGATCTTGATACTATCAATAGTACGAGAAACATACGTGTTCAGACAAGTATTTAATCTTTTTTTTTTTATCTTGATGCAATTGGTTTACAAAAAATGATGCCTACAAGTATGTCGCTCTCACGGCTAGGGCTCCAGACAGAGACGTGCTGTGTATTGTATTGTTGTCGCCGTTGTTATCGATGTCAACGCTGTTAAGTTTTTATTGCTACACTTAAATAAAAAGGGCGTGTGACATCAATTCTTCAATTCTGTTAAATCTTTCAACTTTAACTTAAGTCGACTTAAGTCTAGATATTTTTAAGGATTTTGAGCGTTACGTGGTGCTCTATCGTTAAAATAAGTATATACACAAGTGCCACACTCTCTGAATAGTTTACTAAACTGACTCCATATTGAGCATTCGGTTCTGAATGTATTAATCATTCGATCGCAGGCTGTGCGAGCGCTCGCGGCAGGGCGCCGGCGCAGTCACGTCGGCGCGGGCGCACGGGCCCCGGACGTGCCAGCTTCACCGAATCTCCGCCACGCGCCTTTCAAACAGACACGTTTCAATCTACAAAATCTGGATAATACACCCCTAACAATGAAAAAGATGTGAAAAATAGCGGCTTTTTTTGTGCAGGGAAACCCCATTAACACTTTTAATATCCCAGGCGAAAGGGTTTCTTCGAATGGGAAACGCAATTTTGCAACGTGTATCGGAATTTCGACAGTTTGATGCCAATTCCTCACGTACTGCTGAATCGTTTCTGTTACCATTGTGTGCTCTTCGTATTCTCATCTCATTTTTGTGTCCTTCGCTCATTACAAAGCAATTTGGTAGGGACGAACCGTTCTGTCACCACAGGACGTCAGCTAATGACAACGGCATTACGCTCGCGTACGCCGGGGGTCACTCAACCTACTGTTGAGGCACGAACTGCTGCCATTTAACATCATTTGATGTCACACAAGCCACCGTTCACAATGAATAAACTACTTTGTCAATTGTTGTTGTTTTGGCGTGAGAATCGTACCGTGATAGCACTTTTTTCCAGGCATAGTACGTAAGGCACAGGTAACGTGCCGAGTTACGTGACTTTTCTTTAGTAAAATGCTGGTGCGCCCCGTGCGTCGAACATTGTTTCATAGAATTTCGCAGGGTGGTAAACACTTCCTACGTGATGTTCTCGGTTTCGCTGGGAACCGACAGAGATGCACAATGATCTGAGTCCTATTAGACCCTCGATCGGCGCAGCCAACAAACGCTGTTCCGCGAACGAAGAACAATGGTGGGTAATTTTGTAATGTCTTCTTATTACCATGCATGATGCAACGCACTTTTGTACATGCATGTCTCGAGCTCCGACGCTTATTATATCTACAATGGCATGGGATGCTTGAAATTTAATGCCTAATACGGTACTCGCATTTTAAATAGAACAAGTTTTCGATTCTGCATTGCGATCGCGTTGGGCAACATTTTTTATTAAGATAACCTTGAAGGCTAGGTGCGTTATTTGTGACAGATGTACGAACATACTCCTGATGCGTTTTCCATATTTAGAAGATCCAGTTGTCTTTCGATGGCACATGTATCGGAGTTAATTATCGTTTCTTTGGTAATTGGAGCGTGCGTGTGCCGGCGCACATTGCCCGCTTTTTGTTTTTGTTCGTGCCCACTAATGGCGAGTTCTGGAAAGGCATCTCCACAGCCTCGTGTTTCATTAGCCTCATCATTTTCTAAAGAAGCGATTAAATAAATTAACACGTGTTTTGAAACGATAATTTCGAGCCGCGTGATGTCAGTGTCAGCTCATTTTTTGATGTCAGTGCCGTTCAAAACGCTCGCATACGTTTGTGTCTTCAGTTAAAACTAATGACTGTAATATATAGTGTGGAATTTTAAAAGAACTCAAATGTTCTGCGAATAAATCAGGGTATTAATAGTTCTTTACAACAGAAAAATAAACAAAGTTGACAGTAGTGGTATTTTCGGCTTTAGATCTGATTAAAATTGTCGTAACGGTCGTTTTAAAAGGCACATTAACATAACTTCCTTGGACTTTTTTATATTTAAAGGTATTAGATACGCTTTCGATATAAAATTAGGAGTTCTAATGAGAAGTACAATAACAATGAATTATTCATAGCCCCTAGGTAGGGTCTGATTGATAGATATTAGATGGGCGGGCCCTTCGTAAGCATGAGCGGCTTACTTCGAGCACAAAATACCGTCCTACATTCGTCCGGATAAATTAGCTTGTACCCACATAATCTGAACGTATTAAGGCCAACCGCAAATATTTCATTGTATGGCATTTAGGCTACAAATTGGAGTCAGTGCAGCTGTCAAGCCTCTACTCCCAAAATTGATTTACGATAGCCCTGTACCTTTCTCTCGGACGTACAATAACTGAAGAGTGAGAGGGATAGAACTTCCAAATTAACACACCAATTACCTGCGTGAACTTTGTTAATGTCCGATAATTTACAGAGAAACTTGCACTTTAAAGTGGCTAAATATTTGCCATTTAACAGGCCGTGACAAAAAGTTGATACGTGAAATAATGTGTACATCAACCGCTTAATCCAAACATTTACGAAAAGGTTTGTCAGCTTCACTAAAAGTACAAACACTTTTTCATTACTCTGTGCCAGGACTCCCAAATTTTGACACAAAATCCAATACAACGTCATTGGCGCCTAAATGTTTTAAAATATTGAGAGCCCATGATCGTAAATTTTATGCATTTTTGACACACAGTGTAGGTTATGGGCAATCAATGCGCTAATACATTCAATACCAGCATCATGTATTTCTAAATAAAATCGACCCGATACCCAGTTATTGGTACTGAACACGCCAACCAACCAGCTCAATGGTGCGAGTGGTAAAGCTAACGCGCACGATTCACCTGTCGGCTCAAATCGGGGTCTGCCTAATAACTTATGTAATATGCGGTAAGGCTCAAACAAGCTAGAAGCAGGCCAATTTGCCTCGACCCGGTGTCGGCCTATTCATTAAATAATTACGTAGTATTTTTTATGCCCCCAGGTAGAGAGTTTTGTCTAATTTTTGAATGACTGAGTTTGTCTGTCATGAATTGTTATATCAATGAGCTTGAAGACAATAGAGATAGACCTAAGCCCGGTTAAGTAATAAACACTTGTTTGTAAAAGCAACAGGAGAGTACCTAATTCATAGGATTTAAACAGACAAAACGGTTCGTCGTAAATTTATTCATCCTGTAGTTTTTTGTAAAAAAAACTCTACAGGTAGGCACTTAAAAAAGTTCAATGAATATTGTTTTATGCAAAAAAAATTTTTTCAATAACTGTTCTAAAGTCAATACTGTCCAAAATTACTATCAAATAAAGTACAGTCTTTTTCAACACTCTTAGTTTTAATTTTAATAATGAAAAATACTTTCTCAATGCTATTAATTGTAACTTAAATAACAGAAAATAAATAATCGATTCAAAACACTGATTACTTAAAACCCATAAACGGTTTACAAGTGTTTATCAATACCGTCTGTCTCCCAGTAATGTACGATTGTCAGTCTCTGCATTAATATCATGAACGTGTAAAAATCTACCCTCTTAAGGATTTTTTTTGAGAAATATAACGAAGCTATTCATATTTTTTCTATAAACAACTTTAAAACCTACTGTAACAACTTTATAACTTGAGCCTTTGAACCGTTTTGTTTTAAACCCAACTCCCGGAAAGTAAAAATAAATTATGGTAATTATACGCCATTGTGTTAACAACAATAAAAAAACTGTAACGAACAAGGCTCTTGTCCAATCAACAGGTACTAATATCACCGCTATTGCTTAGTACAGGACGTATGAAGCAATGTGGACACTAATCAATCACAAACTATTTAAAGCGAATGAAATCAATTATAGCCCGACCTTTAGCGCAACCTTATTTAATTGCTATTTAAGAAGGTACTACAATACAAATCACTATTTTAAAAAAAACACTTACATGCATCATAAGTCCTTAGTGTGTAAAACAATCGTCGAAAAGTCACTAACACGAGCACATCACTAAGGGATCAGGTCGATCGACCCCTTGTTTACTATTTAGCAGTTGACACCGGCGCGCGCGCGTCCAGTCGCAAGTCTCGTAGAAGACTGCAGCGCAAGCGCCTGCGCGGCGACCACGTGACCGACGCATCGCCTAGCCGGCTGCATGGCCGCATCGGCTAATTCTGTACTAGCTTTTTTCTTTGACGGATAGTGTCCTTGTTAAAACAAGTTATATTATAATTAAAGTTCATTTAATTGTTCTGGTACCGGTGTATCCAGTTGGTTTTTTAATGTTATTGTTTATTAGCAGCTCAAGCTTGTTATAAAAAAAGATAGGCCTGATCTTTGCCAATAAGGGGGATGAAACCATTTTTAATTATTATATTTCCTTTCTCTAAAGCTGAATACATTCGAGACGAATTTCGTGTTGTAATTTTTGCCTTTGTCGTGTTTTTTATAAAGTATGTTCTGGGTGGTGCATAATAAACAACTGAATATACTAAAATTGGGATTATCAGGTTTACTGCTATTGATCCAAACATTGATTGCGTTGCGGCCTTCCAGAGCACATTAAACTCGGGTGGGCGTCTCACAATATAAACAAATAGGTCGTCAATCTAGCGCAGTATTAATAAAAAGTAAAAGCAAATAGTAAAAGTACGCCTTAAGCTTTTCCCAACAATGACTCAATTATTTACGAATGACAGTTTAAAGTATCGCAGTAGCAGATATCTTTCACAAATATCAGACAAATGATCGCTCTAAGAAAATAAACTGGCGAAACAAAAAACAATATGAAATACAATCTGTGGGTAATAGTAGGTCATCGTTTGCGAATAAGAAAAGGAGAATAAATCATTTTTGTAATGTATCATTCGTTGCAGCAATGAGAGAGGAATATAATGAAAATATTGGTGAGATTTGTGAAGTGTGCGAGTTAGTGTCGATTGGCGATACACTAAGATATATTGTCGTGTTATATCGCGATACGGTAGATTAATATTCAGCGCCCGCCACAAGCTTGGCGTAATCAAATTACATATAAAAAGGTAGTCGGAGGCACTGAACGTGCTAGCCGGCGGCGAAGTGGAGTGTGTCACATATCAACCGGTCAATCGCAGACGGTCATAACAGACCTCACGCTAAGACCAGCTAGATTTGTTCCTCTTGATTACTACACTGCATTGGCCAACGGTTCGGCTCGACCGAATTTTAGTTCTAATTTTACAATTGTGATCGGTACGCGTTCACAGTTTTCAAGATTTTTCATGAAGTTTTTAAGATAGACGTTTTAGTGACGGAATATTTCAATTTACATTCGAACAGAGAAGGAACAAAGCTTTGATCAGTAGGATAAACAAAGACATAAACGAACGAACGAGGACAATAATTTATCGTATCATAAAGCTTCCATGGTGCGTGCTTTAAAGTCAAAATGTTTATTGGATAAGAATTAGCCTAAATAAATCCAAAACAAACTTGACCTAATTAATATAAAGTAGTCATAAAAATTACCACAATAACACCTCGAACCAAACAACGGACACCAGGCGATTTTTCCGCCATCGATATAATTATCAAGAAGCCAATCAGTGCAGCTTAGCGAATTAAAACAACCGCGTTAATTTACATAACACGGCGATCATTATGATTTGAGCCGATACTAACATCGGTGTCGAAACGTCGCCGCTTGCGACACACTTCGAAAACTTACTCACCTACACCGTGCTTACTTGACAACTTTACTGCTTAGATTGGATAACGTCTTATTAGGTAACCGATAAAAATCTTCTAGTAAATTAATAACATCAATAGCTTTTTAGCTATTATCAGACTTCATCGAATCGCTTTGACATTTACGAGAATGAATGCCTTAACAGAATTTTGCCGTGAGCATGACCAAATTAGAAACTTGATTTTGGCGACGCTCTTCTCAAATTTTGGGAGATAACCCCGTTTACGAGAGATAGAATTACGTGGGCTTCGAGACAATATAGGTACATGGATGAATGTAATCTTTTAGTAAAGATGACAATTTAGGAAGCCTACCATGATTGTCAAAACAAAAACTTCTTCGTCTATGCTGACTCAACCACTTAGGAAGAATAGGATCCACAGGTTAATGTATGTATGTAAAAAATTATGGAATTGCCGCGTCCGTCCGGCAGCTTACGTCACTCCTATACATTTTCGATATCGATAACGTTCTCGCAATGCATCTTGTCAAGGGCCACTGGAGTGTTATTCACCTTGTTCATCTCATTCAAAGATGTGTTTTATTAAAGATTACTCATGGCCAGGGCCAAATTATGATGGTTGTGTCTTGTGTTGAAGGCCAAGACTAATTTTGAGTTATCTCTCAGTCAGTTCCCTTTCCTCGAGCCAGAAAGATACCAACTCAGGAATAGGTAAGAGATGCTTGTGGCATTCTGCCGATGGTGTTCTAATAACCAGGATTCATTGACCCTTTTTGTACCTTATTGAATTAGACCAGTTAAATTGTATCATTGTCCGTCGGCTGACGTTAATTCGATTACACACCCAAGAGGGAGCAGACGGAACGGCTTCCTTTAAAAAGTCCTCTTGACTCCAATTACGAGACAATTAAAGCTTCAATTTTATTGGTCTGTTCATGTTTTTAGTTTATTTATTTTTCTCGGGGATTCCTTAAACTTATTAAAACTACTGAAACTGATCTATGGAATCCAAAGCAAACGCTTAATAGACTCAAGTCATTAAATTAACGCATACTATTTCTGCAATGCTAGTAAGCTAGGTGTAGTAACCGCAAAAAATGTTGATACAGTTATTCCGAAAATTGCCGTTTTTTGTAAACTATAGTACAAGAACGATAGGCAAAATATGTCAATGTAGCATGAACCGCAGCGAAAGCAAGACTTACTCAACCTTATAATTTTGTTACGGTTTATACCCGAAACCACGTTAAATTTGCTTCAGATTTCTTGCTAGCAGCGCCACAAACGCCACAATTTAATATTCTGTCCACGGCCATCTTTACTCACTCGTGTACTCGAACATGTGTCATATCCAAACCAGTCAAGTGCTTGGCAATACGTGCTGAATGGCCAATAGGTTTAAAATGTAAATTTGCAGAACTCGTAGTATTTGACACCTCAAGTCTCCTATTATAGTAACTAAATCGCTGACCAATACCGAATTGACGTAATTTTTACTACGTTTTCAGGTCACGAAAGTACTCAGAGTTTGCTTGGCACGTGTCGTTTCCGAGATTTCTAATAGTTTTGATTTGGTTGGCAATTTATAGTGTAAACTTTGTGATGACTGCTTTGTTGGGCTATTCCCATGTTTCCAAACGTACTCTTTTGCTGACTTAAATTATTACTGATGAATAGGGTTAGGACTTTTGGTGGCAAACCATGGTTCTGTCTATGGAGTCTCTATTTCCTTATTATTTAGTAAATACTTACTACATTGATTTTGACCTTCAGCATAATAATTAGGAAATAGCTTGTATTCTAGAAATAGAAGCCACGTGGTCCACGGTATGCCACCAGAAGTCCTAACCCTACTGATGAATAAAGACAGGTGATTCTCCTAACCAACTTGATGCATGAATTATTAACTGGCGAGTTTACGTTGTGCGGTGACACCGTACAAACTGCATTGTAGGGCGTGCATTCTCAATTAGGTAGCTTAAAACTCGCTCCTATGACCTCGTTCCCTCGATAGACCATCCGACAATCCGTTTTTAGGAGATTCTTAAGGTTAAAGTGGCAATAAAAGTATAGTGATCATGTCACATCAAACATGCTTATTTTCTTTCCATCTATAATTGGTCACTTATCGGTCATTCGATTTATTTTATTTGTAAGAAGGAGGGCGACTCATGATGGTAATCATTCACCACTGCCATTAACAGCCAGAGAAAACGCTGGGCATTTGTTTAAGGGACGAATAGTGAAATTTTAGTGGCGGTATCGCTACCACCATCTTACCCATTTAACCGCTACCAAACAGCTGTGTTCGCATTGTTGAGTGTTGTGTGTGTGAGGGTAAAACAACCGGTGAAATTTCTAGCATAGAAGCATTCCTCTAAGTCCTCAGTGTTGGCAACTCATTGGCAGTCTTGAGATCATCATCGCAAGATTCCAAATGTCTATGGGCTTTAGAGTCCACTTACCCTTAAGGCTTAGATTACAATAGCCCGCATACGAGTACTTTTAGTCGTACATTGCGTCGCTGCTATACCTTCCAGCGCAATAATGTTAAAGAACTCGTCAATGGATATCTACAAGCTTGCGTGGACTAATTAATCTGGGCCTTAACCATCTGCGGGCCTAGTATGGTTGCGTTTATCGCGTGATAAAATGTGGATAAAGCATCCGTCACTCTCGTACTTATATACGTGTCAGAAAGTGACAGATGTTTTATCCACATTTTGTTAGGCGATAAACGCAGCCATATCAGGCCCCCAGTGTGGCCAGTTTGCCGTTTGCCTTCTCCATGTTATTTAATAAATGAAGAGATATTGCTGCAAGCTCACTATAAAACTACTTCTACTTTTACTACTTCTTACGGTACTCTACGTTTTACAACCAGCTCCGAAGAAATTCCTTTACCTCTTTTGGACCTTATCGTCCTATAAATAGAGATGAAAAATCTTGTACTTCGTGATAATCTATTCCGACGTTAAAACCATATAGTTAGCGCTAACAAGCTCACTTTGGCATAAAACGATAGTAGTAATTTTCACAGTAATATTAACACACTGATAGGAATTTCATAACGATGCTCTAGTACTCGATAAATCCGTGGAAAATGGGAATTTAGCAAGTGGCACTTGATACCGAAGTTGCAAAACGTCTAAATAGTTGTAAAACATAATGGAATATCTGCGAAACACCACGGCTGTCACGACGGTTAGGAAACGACAACACGACAAGTTACAATAACTAAACTAACTTAATATACAGTTTTTTTATAAACAGCGCCCTAAATAAAGCTGTGATTTTAAATAACCCTTATAAACCTACCGCCAAGCAGCAGTCTTTGCAATATGGTGTTCCGGTGTGGGGATAAAACAACCGGTGACTTTACTAGCAGAGGGTTAGCAAAGCATTTGCGGTCTTAGGATTGCAGTCTTAAGATTATAGTGTTGAGAATGCAAATGTCTATTATAAGTCACAGATCCCACTTATCATCAGGTGGCCTGTGAGCTCGTTCGCCTTCACCATGCCATAAAAAAAAGTTCGTAGGAACGTCTTATTCTGATAATAGGGTGGTAACTTGAGAGAGAAAAGGATAACACTCCATTTCAAATGCTGTGCTACAGAATATGAATGTTGAATGGTCGGTGTGGCCTTGTTTTACCTACAATTTTCACATCGAATGTATAATTTTTATCAAATTTCACTTCAACCAAAGCTATTTTTACGATTTATTTAATGATGAATTATCAACAAGTTTTTTAGAGTTGTTGGTAATTCTGTAGGTCTGCCTATCCCACTCTGGGAATGAGTTTATGTATGTATTTAATGATTACGATTTATTCGCATTTTATACACTTTCGCAGATAGTCGACGAAGCTCCGCTACCGCGGAGCTCCTATTTCTAGGTGGTTTGGCCTTCCGGGCCAGTTGAAGAACTAACATAACCTAAACCTACGTCATATTTATGATACTAAGAGGTGCCTTGGGTCAAGAAATGATTTTTTTTATTAGTATTAAAACTGCGAAACTGTATAAAATACGAATAAACGATAATTACGTAGGTTCGGTAAGGAAATGTACTTATGAAAATGAAGATTCTGCAAACAGATAAGTACGTTCTATGAAATAAGTGTCGACAAAACAAGGTTAAACCTTAATAATTTTACTAATAATAGTTGCAGCCAGAAATGGGTCGGTCGAAATAATATTCTAAAATAGCCCTCCGAGTTTCAAATTATTTACGACATTATCCAATTTACCATTCTACATCCATTACATGAATGGCTTCGGAGAGGCGTGTGCGTGATAGCTGCGCGAACGCACGCGATGCCGGGATACAAACACTTAAATCTAAGGTAAAAAGGTCGTATGATTATATGATCTTTATCTGCGTCTACAGCTTTATTCCTCCAGACAGCACAGACATGGACCTTAATACATTTATCAAATAGCAGACTATAATAATATTTATTAACTATACCTAATAGATAACGCCAATCCTTTCCTAATAATTTAAGCCGCGTCATGATCTTTAATCTAATGATAGTCATTAATAATAGCTTGTCTTAGGATACTTGTTCCAATAACCTCATTATGATATAGATTTCCAGAGATCCTTTTGTTGCAAATGAAGATTGATTTGTGATATTAAGAGCGAGTTTTCAATCAACGTCATGTCATGCTACTTTTAAAGTGTTTGACAGATTCAGAATGGGTGGGTTCATTGCCTTTCGATATCTCCTTCCGCAAATTGTGGGTCTCTATTGTTTGCATTTTTTAATGGTTAAGTACCGTTGGTCGTCCCACAGTCCTCTAAGCTTTGTTTCAATACGTCCTATGTTGAAATATCTTATCTTTCTTTAGTAACCTCTTCGTCGGCACAGGGATTTGTATAGCGTTT
Organism: Acleris literana; assembly: GCA_946894065.1. Lineage (NCBI taxonomy): Eukaryota > Metazoa > Arthropoda > Insecta > Lepidoptera > Tortricidae > Acleris > Acleris literana. Next base: position 15,371,091 of record OX335684.1, on the reverse strand, counting down.
AACCCACATTTGGGTGAGCTCTTTAACTTTACTATCTTTAGCTAGATAATATACTTACATTTCTCTCGGTATCATTGAAGAAACAATAAGATTTGCATTTGATAAGAGTGGCGGTATTTTTAAAAAAGATTTAGGGGTAAACAAAAACGATTGAAAGCGAAATAGTGTGTTTATGGCCTTTTATAAAGTAGGTAAGAACAATGTCATTTATAGTAAAAGAATCCCTGCAGAGAGGTGTAAATAAGGATTTTTGTTTGCGAATTATTTTAAAGTGTACCAACCGTCAGTGAATAGTATTAAATAAGGGGCAGAAGTGGAAATCCCAGAAATGCACTTGTTGTTTACAGATGCTTTATTAGACTCAATTGTTTTGAATGTATTTTAGAATGAAAGGTTCCAAGTGGATTGAAAAAAACGAGCCATTCAGAACTTTATCTTCGGTTTCATTGTGACTTACTACTCAACAACGGTCAGGTGAAAACCGCTATTAAGTTCTTTAAGTACTTAAAATATATCATCATCATTATCATCTTGCCCTTATCCCAATTATTTAGGGTCGGAGCAGCACGTCTTTCTTCCAAAAATCCCATCACCATCATCTTAGTTTTCTCTTCCTTGTTTTGCATATCGCTCTCCACACATTCCATCCATCTCTTCTTATATCTTCCCCTCCCACTATCACCCTTTACATTAATACTTAAAAATATATCATCATATTAAAATTACATTTAAACGATGAGCTTAAAGCCATCCCTCATCGATATGCCGCGACTTGCTCGTGCGCATTAGCCATGCGCGGTGGGTCGCCGTCGACTACCATCGATTGTTTACTCTCCCACTCACCAAGGTCAATAAGCGTGACAAAACACACCTTATAACTAAAGCAATAAGGCCATAGTACTGTGACAGGACTAGTACACTCTCGGCCACACAAACTGACATCAATATGACCATTTCAGGAGTTTAGTCACGACTGTGGAGTCCCGCTCGCCACTTTAGAGCGTACCTATCGACGTTGACCGATGGTTATGACGATAGAATAACGCTGTATAGCTTAATTAACTCATGAATAACGGGCGAATAAGTAGGTATCTTGCACCGACGAAATTATTAATACTAATATCTATTGTGTTTTTTGTTCAGAGGAATGCGGTTTGCTGTTCAATTTGAATTTGTGATGAGTTAAGTAACTAGTGGGAAATAAATGACCATAAACGAGACGTATCGGAATGTCATGTTAATGTTATGGTGTATAAATCACGCGTTCAATGTAATAGATTCGAGTGTATCGCCTCTTTGAAATTTTGGGCTTGTAAATGTAAATAACTTACAAATGAAGCGTTACGCTATACAAGCCATAATGGGAGGCAGAAAATAGACCTATTTTGTTAGAAATCAGCAGGTTTTAAAATGAATAACGATATAACGAAGGCATTATATTAAAAACGGCAAAGAACAAAAGACAAATGGTCATTGATGAGTTGATGACATAGTAGAAATTAAAGGAAAATTAAATAGAATTCTGAGGAAAGAAAGAGAAGAGAAAAAATTGTAGAATGGTAATAACATATAGATCAAATAATGGAAGAAAAGGAGCGTGATATGTCGTACAAGGAGAAGATTAGATTTTAAATCCCCTGGCAGAAGTAAAGCACTTGAATCAAGAAAGACTTGTAGGTATAAATCGCTTTGACTTTGCACTTCAATATGTGACATTTAATCTTACGCAACCTAAAAGTAGATCCTCCCAGCAACGTAAACGAATGCATAGTGAGATTCCTTATGTATAATTTTAAGATAGCATACTGATTAAAAACGCAATTGTTGTTTAAGATCAGGAGACAAATGACAATAAACTAAAATAATGACAATGCGTATTACAGCCATTATGCCGGCAGAATGAAAGGGCGCATGGTCGCTTGATGCGGCTAACAATCCTATTATTTTGGAGAAATCTAATTTCAAAAGAACGAGGTATACGTATCTGCAATCATACGAGGTTTACTAAGAAAAATATTACAACATAACAAACGCTCAGATTTACGTAATGTTCATAATTAGGGTTAGGAATTTTGGTGTCATATCGTATTCTAGAATCCATGGAGTCGCAATTTATTATAACAGTATTGTTATTGTTATATCTCAAAATAAACTACATACATTTTTATTTTGGTTTGGTTTAACGCTTTTACAGCAGCGGACAGGCATCTGTATCATAATTTAAACTGGTTCAGCGAAGCGATTTAACGAATAAATGAAATATGACCATACTGAAGGTTAAAATCAAGGTGGTATGTTTACAATAATTAGGAAATAGCGACTCCATGGATTCTAGAACCTCGATATGCCAAAGTCATAACCCTATTCATAATAAATGAAAAGGACATAGAAAATAAGTTTTAGACTAGTTTGCTGCCGATACGAACTCAAATAAAGATAAAGTTGGTGCTCAAGTATTCATGATCAGGTCTAACAAGGTCTGAGTTAGTTATAAAGATATTTATGTAGGTATTTGTTGTTATCCCACGAGCTGGCGTGATTATGCATGAGCCGTGCACGGCCCATCCGGCCGTCATAGTCGTACTCCGTTGTCAATTGGCTGGGTCAGGGTAACGCGCATTTTCATGTAGATAAATAACATTAAGTATTTAAATAGATGTATATAATAACACTTAATTTCTTGGCTTTGGAGTCCTTAACAATAAAGAAAAAACTTTAGGATGCTCAAACATTACGAGTACAATTGCAGGAATGTGACTCCAACGGCCTAAAGTCTCAAAATTCTGAACTAAATCGCCAATCCTTAGAAATATTTGGATGTATTAGGCACCGTCCTAAAGAGTTCTTCATTTTGTGTTTCCCCGCAAAAGTAAAAGGCCGATATAAAAGTATATATGCCCTGTCGCGACGCGATTCTAACGCGTCTGCGAACACTATAACTGCCTAACTACAGACATCTGCCATAATATATGGAAATGACGACATATCAACCTTGTAAGTACCTACGCATTTTTATTATTGCAATTATTAGCGTTGACAAATGTAACATGTTATATACTGAAGCCTTAAACAAGATGCTTAACGCTAACGCAACCGATATTCGCAAACTGCCAATTATTTTCGTAGTAAACATAAGCGCTCGACGCGACCGTCCGGCAGCTAACGTCAATCGTATAGAATTTCGACAATGATAACGTTCTCGCAATGCATCTTGTCAAAGAGCACTGTCTGTAAAGGTTAATTACCTACTTATAATTACCTACTTGATGGTTGCGGTCAATAGGTGTACCGCTAAAACTAACACGACCAGCAGTTCAGAATGAAATTGACACACGTCACGCTTCTTGTGTTTTTCATGTCAGTTGATTGTTATGTGTACACGATCCAAGCGTAAAAGCTAGTATACATAACTGTACTTACATACATACATACATTAAATCACGCCTGTTTCCCAGAGGGTTAGGCAATGACAACTTCTTTCCACGTGCTACGATCTTGACTCTTTCGCTTCTTCCACATTCATACATCGAGTCAAACATGCACGTCGGTTTCGGGTACTTAGGGTTCGGCCCTTTTCCAGTATTTCTCCGATTTGATCTCTTTCGTCAATCTTCTTTCACTCATCCTTTCCAAATGACCGACCCATCGAAGCATCCCCTATTCAATCTTAGTCACTTGATCACTTCATCTTCTTTTAGTTCACATTTCTCTCTAATCTTTTCATTCCTTACTCTATCAATCAGTAACTGTATATAAATGTTATATTATTGACATGTATATCAATCTTTGAGTATGATAACTGAAGTACTGTTAAGGAAAGCCCCGAGCGACTCGCACGGCAGCACATTAGCTAAAACATTAGCCAATTAAGAACAAGATGGACAGGATAGCGGCGTATCTAGAAAGTCATCAGCTAATAGTCCTAACGGCATCGTGACGAGTTATTACAATGAAGCTAATTCGGTTATTAAAGCAGCGCAATTCCGTGCGGGTTGGAGGTTACGTCAGCAGATAGTTACTGAAGAATTAGTTAAAGTCACGGTTTGTATGCGATAGGTATATGTTAAGAAGAAGAGAAGAGAAGAAACCAAATTGTATCACAAAATCATAATAGAATCAGCAGTTGACTGTTAAAAACATAGCAGGCAGCATGGCTTGCCGTTTAAAATTTAAAATAAGCACGGATTTTGTTCAAAGACGCTGTATACGGTTTTTAAGCAGCACTTACGGCAATTTATAGCCGGCAACAATAGCTGTCTTACTCTTATTTTGTGTAATAGAATGAGTCGTCAGTACCTACTGTTGACGGGCAATCATAGCTTTAAAAAAACCGTTTATTTGCTTGGCAATTGTAGACATTGCCATCTGTCGGCAGCAGACGTCAACGCGTCAGCGACGTGTACAAGCGGCGAAGATCTTCGATGCTTTTTTTATGATATAGAGAAGGTGAACGCGGCCTGATAGTAAGTGGGGTCTGATCATAGTCATTTGCATTCTCAAGATTACGATCTTAAGACTACAACTCACGATTGCAATCTCAAGGCTGCCAATGCATTGCCAACCCTGAGGACTGTGGGATGTCTCTTTGCTAGTAATTTCACCGGTTGTGTTATCCCGACACAGCTACAGAACAATTCGTAAGGTTTTTTGTAAGTGGGACTTTGAATCTAGCATCAAGGCAATAAAGTTCAATTACGTTTGTTCAATAATCAGAGATCGGACAAATGGGCGTCATTACTCGCAATAATGTGGATATGACTCCAAAGATTTTAATAAAACAAATTAAATTGCATTAATTGACTAGTTACCCGAAAAATAATTTTGTTCCTATGCAAGACAGTCATAAATAAACAATACAAAGACTTGTTATTGTGTTTTATTAAAGCAAATAAACAATAAATTTTATAAATTTTCCGTGGTTTGTTTGTTCCATTTCACGGCTAAAATAAACTTATGAGGTTAAAATCTCCTTTCGCAATCCACGCATCAAACTTAAGTAGATTAATATTAAGGGCCAATCCTTACGTCTTTGTATTATTTATTTAGTCTTGCTATGGCTCATAATGATTTTTCGAATAAGTAATCAATTAATGTAATTTAATTTGTTTAATTAAATATTTTGGAGTCATGTCCACATTAATACGAGTAATGACCCCCATTTCTCGGTTCTCTGTCAATAATGCCCCTTTCAGTTTATGAACATAGAAAAATAAACCTTATTGCAACAAAGTTTAAATTAAATTACCTTGATTATGTACATTGCATTGCACAGTGGGACTTACGATGCTACCACTACTAAACATTAGGTATAGGTATTTTTATTTGAACATTTACTATTATTTTTATAGCTGTGTTCCATACCTAAGGGAAGTGTAATGCATACCTAATACGATACTCGCTGTGTGTAAGCTCTCCCAGCACATTACCAGAATACCAATATAATATTATGCTAATACTGCTTGAAACTACTTTCGTATGTGGATTAGATACTAATACACGATTATCTATATTCTACAGGCGATTATACGGGCTTTTTGATGTCTTTCCAAGTAACCGTTTTCCGGTTGAGGTTTATGTTTAAAAAAGCGGGAAGTTTGAGTTAAATTATGTACATACTCGGGTATATTTTATGCAATAAACGTATAATTGTTTGATGACATCCTGTAGAAATGCCCGTTGTAAGGGAAATATGATAAATATAACTTAGCCCATTAAAGGCTTAATTGTTTGACTATTTAAATTTATTTAGACCTAATAAAGCACAAATTCTAACCACGACATAGGGGCCAAACGGCACCGCTAGCCTATAATGGGGGTTCTAAACTCAAAATAGTATTGGAAGTTTAGATCTTAGTATATCTACAATTCAGTTCCCAAATAAATATCTGACGGTCATTTCTTTAATATAGCAAAATAATAAAAACATAAGATGAACATTTTTTGATCAAATTCATCCCTAAAAACCATTTTCTATTAGTCAATTACACCTTTGGCCCTCTGTTGAGTATTATTTACAGCAAAAAATTCACACCCTTTGTTCCAATCCCTTTGTTCGACCATTAATTAAAAACAGATACTTTCATTTTTTTCGTAAACCATAAGACAATAGCACTATAGGCTGTATTCAATGCAGTAAAACAATATCTCCTTTGACGTGATTTTTTATTGTTTATAACTCGGTATATTGTTTATAGCTATCGAAACGTTGACAATGCGATAACACGCCAAACGCAATACAATTTTACCCCAACAGAATACTGCCCTACTAAGTAGTATCCCAAATTTAATAACCAAAGCAGTTTTAATTCTCTTCTGTTAATAATAAGGTTGATATTTGCACATAAGTTTTATGTGAGATACTGCGTATTGGATTAGCAGGGCCCAAAGCCCAAACCGCAGCATTATACTCATATCTAAGGAAGATTGATTGTCCATCGCAACACGGTTTGTATTGCGTCACTTCAAATTGGGATCGAAGTAGCTGACGTCATTTGTCTCGACCTATCTCTCAGACGAATGGACTCACGTTCAGCTAACGAGCCTCATAAATCTTACTTCGGCAAAGGGATCACTTTCACTTTTTAATCAGTAACCAGAAGAAATCGAGATTGGAACAAACAAAAGACCGTAGATCAGTTACCCGTTGCATTCACTATCCAAGCATACTTATGCACGCTGCATTGTAACCGATGTTAAATAACCCTTTTGTGGGTGCAACCGTGCGCGCACGCATCATAATACAGGAGGATTTATTAATACCGATAAATTAAAGCAACGAGAATTCTTGTTATGTTCAATAGCACCCAATGGCGTCCGGAGAACCTGAAATTTATCACAGTCTCGAGAAAATTATACGAACCGTTGTTTATATGTATAATATTACATTATTCAAAATAATTGCACACCGGATAAACATCTCCCAAATTCGAAGAACACAGGATCGGTAACATGGGTATGGTGATTCATACACTCTTTTAATTAACCGAATTATGTAAGCTGTTATATGAACATGGGCGGTTCGTCTGATAATAGCGGTGCTGTGAACAAACACAACGGCCAATTTATTGCTGCACTATTAGATCAAGCTAAAAGCTATGAACAATATTATGTTTCTTAAACACAGCCGCGAGGCATCGTGAAGTTCTTCAACTGTTAGGTATGTCGGTAATGGATAATACGTAATATCACTAATCTTCTAATGACATGCGAGTTTTATAATAGGTTAGTGTAGTTCAAGCTATGCGAATGCAAACGCCTTTAAATACTCGTACTTATGACTGTAATTCGATTGATATATGTGGTGTTTACAATTAGAACTACCTGAGCTTCATTTGTTCTTTGTCGTGCTAAGTGATACCGACATGAACTTATCAAAAGTAACGAGATATTGAATCTTGCGCTTAATTGATCTGATAGTTGGTTCAACAAGTTCTGTTACGTGGTGGAAAACGAAGGGTTAATGGTTACACAACGTTTTTTCTCCACATTTCGTCACTCGAGGAGACAGTCGGCTGAATATTCGCGTAATTAAAGCATGCTTGCGTTACAACCGCGCGTGCGCGGACCCCGAGACGCGGCCGGCGCGCGCATGCCGCGCAAAAACTACGCACGCATTTCCAGTAATTTCGTGACTTCGCTTGTAATTACTGCGTTCATCTGAGCTAAATACTCGTAAAGGTTTAATGGCGTATTAACAAAATTGTGTAAGACACATGGGAAAGTTCATTGGTTGGTTGACATAAGATCTGTCATTTTAAGTACCTATGTGTGTAACAGATGATTGTGGGGATCCTTAGAAGAATTCTATGTAGTTTCGGTTAACAAGATACCCAATTTAAGAATAATAAACATTGTTTAGTAACTCAACTACATATTTATGTATGTTAGTCGTGTTGTAGTGTGTTTTTATCAAATAAATGTTGAGTTCGGTTATTTACGTGGCTAGCAATCGTGACAAAACTCAATTACTTCTCTACAAGAATTTTGTGCAACGTTAACGGTGATAAAATACAGTTTATTGATCCTTATGCACGCACAAAAACGGAGTTTTCCCAAACAAGTGTCACGACAACGCGTGATGCTCCCGAATCTTTCCTACAACCCGAGAATTCCTTTCGACTACGCATTCCCCACGTTAAATGCCATAAACTCGATACCGAGTCAATTTTACATGAAATTTAACAAGCTTGGTATTGAATATGGAACTTAAAGGGACTTTCTCTGATAATGGAACGGGGACCGTGAAAATGCCCCGCTACCCGTTATCTCTAAAGTTGCTTTCCTATCGAAATAATAACCTTTCATCTTCATATTAATTACGTCCTAGAGACTTTCTAACTCAACGATAAATAGGCGGCGATCTGTTGGTTTGTATTTAAATATACTTATGGCTCGTAATGAGACTGCGATGGGCATCTTAGATGGATGAAAGCCATTCCACGTCGTTAATCTTCACGCTACGCATTAGTATTTTCCCTAATAAACATTATTATTTTTATCTGGGACTGTACAGGAATCATTAACCTAGTTAGAATAGAAGAACAAGTCAAACAAAAAGCATGCTTTGAAAACACAACTGCTGTTTGAATAATGTCGTCAACATAATGTTAGTTTTCATGCCGCGCAATTTGGTGCCGAAAGTCCGCCATTTTGATTTCCAATAACTTTAATATAGCCTAAGATACTCTAGTGGTTAAGACGAATCTAACCACGTATAATTTATTGAAATCGGTTTAGCCGTTTAGTAATTACGAGGGAACATAGCTGTATATACATACAGGTCAAAGACATAATCCTCCTTTTGGGCTTTGCCGCAGTCGGGTAATAATGATCAATTTATTTCCTGCCTTATGTAATAACGTTAACGTATATAAACTTAATTTAGACAGGAAGCAGAAAATTTATAAGTGAAGTCATAGGTAACTTTTTTTATGCCACGAACTTTTTTATCACCGGAAAAACTTACAATTTTGTCAAATAGTTCACTTGTAAAGTTCTGGGGGATAGGGCAAGTTGGGTAAGACATTTATAGAAACAAAACCTTCTTTTGGCATGCAAAAGCAGGTCCTACCACTCCTACCACCCGCAGTGTAGCGAATGAAGTAATGATATCGCATTTATTCCCATCTCACGTGAAGTAAGGTATTAGTTACGGCTGTAACACTCACATACTTACAAGTAGGTCTTACCGTTGCAGTAATCAACTCATCTGACAACGTTAGATGCTTACCTGAAAAGAAATTAAATCTTTAATTGAAGTATTAAACGCAAATATTAGACGTAAGTAACAAAGAAGCTCAGGCCATCTTGATTATAATTCTGGGGACCTAGTAAAGAAGGGTATAAGTCGACTTAACTTGTTCTACAAAAGGGTATATACATAAACGGAGTATACTTGACTTACACCCTTTTTCACTAGGACCCTTGAATTTGGGATTACTTTATTTATTGTAGCAACACCTTTTTTTAAAAAACAGTCGAAATAGAGGGAATGTTTTTGATATGTATTTTTGTATGTATGATTCTTTGATCCCTTGTTGGGGCCGAATGGATGGCCCGATTTCGATAAGTGAGGTGTAGTTAGATTCGTTTTAGCGCCGCGAGAGATGGTACTATACTTTAATGTAAAAAAAATACAAAACGGCAGTATTCAAAATACATGGTATGGTAACTAAAACACATAGACGACATTATCATAAATAAATATACACTTGAAATCTAAAGTGTTTTTTTTTATAAGTGTTAAGTGGGGATGGAAAAATTCAAGTCATTTACAGGATGTTATCGTAGAAATCGTTTATATCAGGCCCGCGGTATTCGTCAGATTTTCTGTGTAAATTAGGATCATGCGTTGCTGCAAAAAAATATATTAACCACTCAAACCTACCTCAGCTTGGCATGAGTAAAATATTCATGATTATTGATGAAAAAAACTGCATCAATTGATATTACTCAGCTTAAAAGTAGGTAGTAAGTGCACAGATATTCATAAATACCGACTTGCTTTATACTATTTATTCATATAAGTATTAGTTAAGATAATTACCTACCTCCGGCGGTAGGTTTCTTCATAAAGCCGCGCCTCTACTTGAATACCTTTAGTTCCTTATTGGGCCCTAACGTTGAAGCCAGCGCGATAATTCATAAAACGCATGGGAAACATAAATCACCATGTATAAGTCAACTAAGACTTCACTTTCGCAACTTGCTAACGTAGCAACATCCTGTATAACGCTACTAAATATGTTGAACCTTATGTGTGTAGCACAAGGTATAGATTAGCGGTTAAGAGCTTTGAGTATCCCCGTGACGCACACACGCAACCATTGCACACGTGTGTAATTACGTACGTTACAAATACAATTAGCTAGGTTAAAATGTACGTGTGAATTGCATAAATCCTTTGCACGAGAGCTGGTTATTAGCTAGCTTATGAAACAGGAAACAAACGAACTTTGAGGCACCTAACATCGATCAAGTCAAAAGACATCGCAAATTATTAATTCAAATTCAAATAATTTATATCAAATAACTATGATTAATTTGGTTAGTGACAAAAAAATCCTTACATCTATGTTAGTGATACATCAAATAATACATATTTTTACAAAACCTTATAATTAAGAGTCAACTGGGTCCGGACATGAAGACTAAGGGTCTCCCCAGATCTATCGACGCGGAATCGGCTTGAGCCGGTAAGAAAAAGTTTTATGTCCATGCAATAAGAGCGAAAACGACGTCGCTCGGCTCGGCTCGATTCGGCGTTGCGAACGGAACGACGTCGTTTTCGCTCTTATTGCATGGACATAAAACTTTTTGTTACCGGCTCAAGCCGATTGGCCGATTGGTCCAGGCGGTTGGCGATCATGGCCAGGACGTTACAATAGAGTAGCTCTTGTTAACCTAACAGCAAAAGCAGCTATATCGTTGGAAGGTAATACTAATTGGAAAACCACATAGTAGGCGCGGAAAATAAGTCCTGGATCTCACGGCGCTAACAGAAAAGGTGCACTACAGATGTACCTAGTAAACAAACGACATCGTTTTTGGTCGGAAAAGAGTGTATTTATCTTGCTTTCTCAGTCAGTTTTAGTACACATGCGTAAGCTAATTGAGAAAGCAAGAATACGAAATTATCCGACATAATATGATGTCGTTTAATTATACACTACATCCGTACCCGTGATAGTAACTCATCAAATAAGTCGAATTAATCACCCTATCTCTATGTTTGTGTCGTGGTTAGAATTTTTGCTTTATTGTTCTATACATTAAAAATCAAATTAAATTTAAATAATTAAACAATTCAACTTATAATGGGTTAATGATGATGTATCCAGCTGTTTAAAGCCCTAATTGTTGTTAACACACCTAATTTCTATTAGTATTTAGCAAATAAAACCAGAGGAGCTATTGCCTAACGTACTCGCAATCGCAATCGTTTTCATTTTGAAAATCGAAGGCTTATCTGCATACAAAATGAAAACAATTGATCAACTTTGAAGCCGATGGCGATTGCGAGTGCGTTAGGCGATAGCGACGCTGGTCACTAAACATACAAATTATATAAAGACGTCCTGTAATTTTTATCGCAATTCAATTAAGATATTCGGAGAGAAAACGCACTGTATGTATCCAAAAAACCACCTTTGATCACTTTGAACACGTCACATAAGACCGTGGAAAATTACAATAAGGAAAAATGGATCAAGAAAAACAGTACAGCGACTGGCGCAGGGTGGAGGAGAGTGGCTTGATAAGGAAGAGGCCTATACCAAACAGTTGATGGATACGAGCTGATTAGATGGATGGATTGAACTGTAGTACGACCAACTAAGTAGCTGCACACTTTAGTACCTTGTCGCTTTAACAACTTTGACTGATTAGTGTAGCAGTGCAAACATGAAGTTAAAGTGACAAAGCACCAAATTGTACCGCTACTAAATGTAGCACCACTAGAAAACATTGCAAGAGCAAAGTTTCAAATGAGCAATGTCGCGCAGGGGTCATTAAAGTAATATTAATCTAAATAATTTGAATCAGTCAGCGTGGTTTGGCAACTCCATGTTCTAGTTCGCTTCATTGCACTTGCTACGTAACATTATAACACCGCGTAGATTACATTTTTGCAATAGCCACCCGCTACAAGCTTGAAGGATAAAGTAAATTATCTATTTCTGTCGGTTTACCGGCCAAACATTAGAGAAAGTTACGTGATGCAATAAACTTTTACGTGTTTGAGCTGATTTAACAAACAACTGGAAGCAAGTCGTAACTCACACTGCGTCGTAAAAAATCTTACTCAATTTTTGTAAGCAAAACCTTTTAAAATACATCGTGGATTTTCATCAGAGGCTTTATTCTGCTCGGTAAAACCTACTTGCTTTTTACATATTTATTGTATTGTTTTCAAGCCGGCCGCCATTACTGCCAGTAAATGTTGACAACACGATAACATGTCAAATGAAAAGCAATAAGCTTTTACGCAGTCCAGTAGATCCCCTTGGTTCAACTAGGTAGACCATTAATCAAATTATTGACAAAATCGTATCTTAATCATAAATCATGAACAAGTTTAGAAACAACATTCTGTAAACACTTAAATACGACGCTAATGGAATAGTTCAGAGAAGATAAGATGACGAATGGGTAAATTGGAGGCTCGCGATTGCGTAAAAGCCTCGGAGATAATACTTGCTTATTAGCTCAGTAGCTACCCACCGAATATAGCACGAGGAAATGCACTGGCCAAGCGAGGAAACTCATAAAATACTGATTTATAGCAAGCTTGAAGCCAGTCGCTGTTTTATTACACATTATTTTACACGTTAAACTGGCAAAGAAGCCGCTTTCCTATTAAGAGTTTCAAACGTTTACTCTCACTGGACAAGCGAAAGTAAACTGACTGGTGTGAATATTCGCTGTTTAATGATTTCCATGCATTCACCATGGATTCAAAATATGAATGATACAAACATCCTCAAGAACACTAGAATCTGGTCAACGTACGTACACATATACAAACACTGTGACCCGTTTTCATGCTGAGAGAAGAAACAACGCCTCATCTAAACTGCCCTCCTTAGAAAAAAGGGCGTATGTCTCATAAAACCGCGTATTTATCAGTGACCTTATTTCTAAACAAGGGAGGTTAAATTTGCTTTGACTATTAAATTGCGCATACGTCCTTTTTATTTAGAAGGGCAGTAAAGGTGTTAACTCCTACTTCCTAAACGCACCAGAAAATTAGCTGCAGCTAACACGGCGGCCGGTTTTAACCGTTGCACGGCGGAAAATTGCACCACCTAGTTTTATAGGAAATTATTGCCGTTCATAACAGTTGTTGCCGAGTCAAGAGAAACAGCCTCCAATATGTTATTACCATTATCAGACACTTCAGTGTGCTCTTAAGGGGATTGTGAAGCAAAAAACCCTTACAAAATGCGAAAACGTTTGTCTTCCCTAAACCTAGTCCGATTTTTATGATTTTTGAATATGTTGTAGATGTTCTGAACACCTGGGTTCGTAAGTTTTCCTTTCCAAGAAAATATTTCTTGGACGGAAACAAATAAAACAATAAAAATAGGAAACTTACAAACCTATACCCGAAAATCTAATTAAAGACCAAAATCTGACAGTTCCCATCTTGATTATTTCGTTATTTTAACATTATTTAATAAAAATATGAATGAGAACTCGTGTACCCAGTAATATTAGGGTAAGTTTTAGCGATAAAAATACCTACACTTAAACCAAAATGCAGTAATCACAGCGAATGTGCGCCGGTTGAGGTTAGGATTATGGCCTTAAATTAGATTTTCGAGTAGGTATAGTTGTTCGTAACAACATATTCAAAAATCGTAGAAATCGATCTTGATTTAGGTTGTAAGAAACATTAAGCCCCGAGCTAAGCCTTCACGGGAAATTTTTGACAGCTACGCGAATCCTCTTAAATATCACAGCTAATACCTACCGTGTAATATAAAATGTAAGGCTATTTGATAGCTTTCCACTCCTCGTTAGACTCAGCCAGCCGGATCAGTATCCAAAGGGAAGTAATTCTCGTGGCCATTTGACGTGTGCACATAACCGGACGCATCTAATGCAGTTTCTCTTTGGTAGCAGCGGTCGTTACACCGCGGGCTAAAGATAGAGAAATTAGCCGAGCAGGAGTACGAGTGAATGCACTCGGTGCGCCCGCGCAGCCCCGCCCCTACCATATACGAACGAGCGTAAACTGAGATCGATTACCACTAATTACCGCCTGCAAAAGCTTCGAAAATATAAACCTGGTATCCTTAAAGACAGATCTTAGTGCGTCCCATCTTCAGCTGCTCGTTGCAAGATACTTCCTCGTTTGATTAGAAAAAGAAAACCATGTATGTAAACACTTTATCGTACAAAAGGAAAACCAGAACAATACAATTAATATGAAAAATATGTACAAACGCGAACTTAACTCGGATCTCTTCCAGCTAACTCTTGAGAGATTGAGAAAAGTAAAAGATTTTGCATCGAGTAAGCAAGTGTACAATTTTATTTAGAATAACAACAAAATTAACTTACCAATAAAACCTACATAAATAAAATATTACTCATAAATACCTACATGAATACAGGTAGATAGGAATACATCAATATTAAATTTATACATAAACTTCCATTAAACTATATCGCACCTTCAGAACATAAGTGACCTAATTGAAAATGTCTGCTTTCAAACTTCAAGTCATAAATTTATTATTATAGAGACACAATTCGAAATTTAAAATTTCTGAATTACGTCATTATTGTTTTGAAGGTGCGATATGTTCTATGTAGATGACATTGATGATATTTAGGAAATGGAGTAAAGCGAACTTCTTCAATTGCCTTTTAGGCAATCTACCGTTTGTTATTGCCTAATGCCAGTCGTAAGCTAATGTTTGTTATTGGAAAAATTAAAATAAAACTAACGATATGATCCTCTTGAGTAATGATCTGATGTCAAATGACTTGAAGATCTATGCATTGTGTCACCCAGCGCACACGCTGCAAGTAAGCATGATATTGAAAACGCCAGCGTCGTATTACGCAAGCCGTGATAATTTTCACTTTTGTCGCTTTCGTCTTCGAAAGCTAACAATGGAAACGTGGTCATTGACCGATTTGTTTCCACTGAGAAAATATCTCTATCAATCTTTAGCATGATAACTGGTTGCGGATTGAAATATCAGAGCAGTTCCTTTACAAATGGTGGATAATAATCGTGTCACACGATACGGCGATCAGGCGGTCGTGGCCGGTTGGTTCCAATTACAGTGTTTGCCGGGGCCCTGACAATCACGGGGACTTTCCTCGGCTATCCGTCAAACGCAAGTATGTGGGCAGGTTGGTTATAGAACTGTTTTGAGCCGTGAAAGCGGCGATCGCACGATTACACGACATGTGCGCTTATCCTTTGCGCTTGACGTTATATTCAATTGTAACTTGATCGCTTTCTAGCTATCGTGGTTTAATAATAGTACTTGTAACGTGTGATGTGCACGAGTTCTTAGTTTTCTATGTTCACTCGTATTACATGCAATATTTAAGTACTTTATAATTCTGTTATATAACTTGTAGAATAACCCTGTTATTCATAAACACACAATAACATAAGCATGCTTCAAAAATGTTTTTTCCTTATATTCCATTATGAAATTTGAATTTCATAGGAAGTGACAAAGTATACTTTAACTAAAAGAGGTTTATTGTACGTTTACGAATAAGGGGAAAAAAGTCTACTACTTAATAGTATTAGTGCACAGTCGACTTCATAGTCATGTATCTATTTTTGCACCTTATTCCCTTGAAATTACGGACTTTAATTGATATTTTCAATTTGAAATAATACATACATACATAATCTCACGCCTTCGTTCCCAGAGTGGGGTAGGCAGAGCTACAGAATTACAAACATCTCTAAAAACTTGTTGATAATTCTATAACCACAATTTGCACAATTAGGCTAAGATACCAGCGTATTAGTGACAGGTTGCAAGCCCATCGCCTAACAGAACTACAAGCCTTTATTCCCTTGGTCGTCTCTTACGACATCCACGGGAAGCCATGAAGTGGCACTATTCTAACTCGGCAACCACACGAAGCTCATTGAAATAATAAATACCCCTTATTGCTGGTTTAAATCACATGATTGATAAAAAAAAAACACAGCTGACAAAATTTAGCCAAAAAATGCTCTGTTACTTGTAACACGCACGACTTTGAATATGTCCAACCTTCAAAATAGCGTTAAAGCCTTAAGCCTGTCTAAGCAACGTCGATGAATACCCCACGCTGTTTATAATAATTTATTTCTCGATGATTTACTAGAAAGATCCCTAATGATTAGGATCATCTTACATATTTCGCCTGCAGGTAGCCGTCCCTAAATTCTCTGTTCGAGAATAGACTAACAGCGGCTTTATATTCAGCTAACCAGAGTCCTTTTAACCGTAAATCTATTTCTGTATCGTGAAGTTTCAGTTCTCATGTTGTTGCCTGTTCACAGTAGTTTCTTTGTGTCTAGCGGAGGAGCACATGTGTTATCTGATGGATGGAGCGAAGCGGAATCTTGACGAAGATAAATAAAACATTACATAATATCAGAAAATCACAGGAAGAACGCGCACGAAACCACATTTATTAATTTAATTGCGTAAAAGCAGGCACTGACAAAGACTACAGTCACATGGAAGTAGCGCTCTTTGTAATTTCCTCGGCTACTCCCGTTACCTGCCGCATGGGTTCGCGACAATTTTCCAAGCCTCAGGAACGCCTCGTAATGACAGAATGTCACTAATGAAGCGACGGCAATAATACGCTTATAATGAGAGACAGGCACGAACTCTGAACACGGTTACCGACGAGCTAAGGGTAGGGCGTAAACCACAGCGTTGGGCAACAAATAATAGACTGCAATATGGAAACATTGGAAACCTAGCGATCGTAAAACACGAGAGTTTCTGCATGTAAACAGATTTATGTAAATGCGTCTTTGTTGGAATGCGTAATGGGTAGGGCTCGTGAGGCGGATAGTGGGGCGTAACGCTTCTTTTGCTTCACACCAAGCTATAGACTCCCTCATTTCCATAGAAAATTGACACGGATTTAAACTTCCTGGCACTGAATGAGTGACCCTTATAAACCTTTGAACCTGCTGCCGGAATCATCACAGCCACATAATACGGAAAAAAGAAAGTAAAATGATTAAAGGCAAAAACAAAATGTTTATTTATCTACCGTAAAATGACAATGACATAACCTTTTTTCTACTTCATATCACCTGCCGGCAATTCTATCCATCTGCAATGGTAATCAATGAATGTATCTTTAAATATGTATGTATAAATGAATATGCATGTACTTTCCTGGGAAACGCGCAATTAGTAACTAAATATAAATGTTTCTGGAATTGTACATCTGTGGTAGTGCAAACCAAGAACGGCAAAGCTATTACTGAAAGGACTAGGAGCTATAGATGAAGGAATTTGATCCTAGCCTAGACGGGATACAGTGTAAACTGTCATTGTGTTAGTTCACCTAGCGCGGACGAGATCGCAGGCACCTGCCGCTTGCAGCAGGATGCGCCTTTCACCGCATCGAAAGTGCATCGTTGATGCAACGCGAACTGCGACCTCACCTCGCCACTACGCAACACTCTTGCTTATTGCTTATTGCCTGGTACTCTGAGCCCTTTACACACACCAGGAGACACAGCACACACACGTCTATTTTAGGCAGAGTTTGTGTGTTCTTAATGGACGTTTTTTCTTCAAAATAAACAAAAACTCCCATCAATCATTACGATCGGTATTGGTTCCGGAATGACTTCCACACATGTTTAGAAATGAGGCGTGAATTTTTAATACCATCCTAAGCTTCATGCGAGCCTGGTAAAAACGTGAGCTTCTCATTTATATTCTCTTCTAAACCAGTATTATGCCCTGGGAGCAATAAAATATGCAGCCCTATTATGTTTCAAAGCATTCTGATAGAGGAAAGATAACTCATTGCCGCGCCGGGATAAATCGGTGATAAAATACGTTCGGCATGAGAATCGGCATGTGTATTAATGGTGAACCGGCCCCTTTAGTTAATGGTGTTCGCTTAACTGGCTGTCAAATGGTTACCATTTCGCCGGACAAATCGCGGCGGACCACCTACCGGGGCGACTCGTAAACATGTAAATGCATTGCGAAGCGCTGCATGATAAAAAGACAGTAATTCACGATAACAAAAGTTCAAATATGCACTGAAAAAGTGAGGGCACGCGTCCATTTATCATGGCTCGGGCAAAAAGTGTTGGAGTGAAATATGGGATAATTGGACATGGTGTTGGTGAGACAGAGTGATGGGGGTAGCCTTCACTAGCCCTTGTCAATCCAGCGACGCAGAGAGTGCGTGTCGAGACGGCGAGATAAGTTTTTATGCCCAAGACATATTGGAATCCGACTTAAAAACTGGAAAGATAAGGACTGGTAGCGCACGATTAAATAAAATTTGGACGTCTCTGAGACGTAAACTCTTATTACTCAAACTTTTTTAAATCAGATCTCAAATATCAAAGCCTTGATCAATGTAGCATACCAACACGTGTCTCAAACAAAACGAAAAAATATGTACAGCATCAGGCCTTCCCCATCGTAGTCAATATCAAATATTAAAATGAAACTGTACACGTTTTTCAGTTTTACAGCTACCAAATGAGAAGCATATAAATTCGCGGCATGATTTGGCAAAGAAAACTGGAGCACAATACCATACGCAGTTCGATTGGATTGATAACGGTAGAGCAGCATGACCATGAAATCGGCGCGCGCGCCGGACGCCACTCTTATTTGCGCCGCGGTATTGGAAGGCTGTTATCGCATTCGCTGCCACCGAGGAAGGAATAGATGTGATTTGGTCAAGCTAGGGGTGTCACAAGTACTGAATGTACGAGTATTAGAGCCCGTGAAAACCACAGAAAGAATAGGTAATTTTGTATCCTATCTAATACCACTAAAGTATACGAACAAATAGAGATCGAAAGAAGCTACAGATGAAAACGTGATAGGTAAAGTTTTAGCGTTTGCATAAGCGTTTACGAGTGTAAAGTGTACAACTTTAATCAGCCACTATAGAACCCTGTCGCAGCAAGCCAATTTAAAGATTCTGATGTAATTTCTATTTAGTAGTGACTTGACGCTGTCAATAAGACATAGTTCTATGGTGGCTTAACAATTAAAGTTGTTGATTTAACAAATATATGGCTAAGTATTTTTTGCAACTGACATTCGATCTTTCATAAATAACATTTAAGTGCGGTTACGTGTGTGCGACTTTTTTTTGTTATGGCATGTGGTGAATTCATCATACACCTGATAAACAGACTATCATATCAAGACTGCAATCCTAAGACTGCAAAGGCGTTGCGTTGCAAGCCAACTAGGACTAAGGCGGAATGCCTCTATGATAGTCATTTTACAGGAATACAACATTTTGAACACTACTGCTTGTCAGTAAGTCAAAGAATGACCTGTATGAATGCATGGTCAATTTTGTGCTGAATAACTGATCTTAAACTGACAGCTGCAACCCCCACGTGACGTACCAATACAGTGAAATAATCGTTCGACAGTCTTTTGTCTCCGTGAACATTGTAAATATGGACAAGGATAACAATAGTCGAGTTCAATTTATAGTTATTACTAGTTCAGTTTAGAGTTCAGTTTATTACTACAGTTGCATGTGCATTGTGGTTGCAAGAACGGTTACCTGCTTCCGAGTCTGGCCGGGAAAGGTTTGAAGTGCTTAACGTCGAGGTATCGAACAGACTTACTGAGAGAAATTACGTGTTGGTTTCAACTCAAACTCAACTTAACATTTATTCACGATAATCATGATTAACCGATATTCAGTTCAAAATAGCGCTAACTGAGAATTGATTGACGGAACAAATTTTGAATTTGTTGCTTTTTCAAATTTTTGCTCCATCAACAAAATTCTCGATTTATATTTTGATGTGGAATATCGATTAATCCAAAAACGTAATTTCTTTTAGTGCATTAAAAATCTAGATCCATATTTCCGTATACAAAAAGTCGAGCTTTAACATTGTTTCATACTAACACAAGAAATCTCGAAAGTTTTGTGTCTGTTATAGTTGTAGTCGAGTTGTAGTTTGAACGAAGAGGAAAACGGAAATGCTTTGGCCAGGGCTGGATTTACACTACATACAATACTACGTATCTTCTTCTTCTTTGGCCTCGCCTTATCCCGTTACACGTGGTCAGCTTTCCCAATCATACGGCGCCATTGGGTTCTTTCCTGTGCGTCATCTTCCTCAAGGCCCAGCTCCCTCATGTCTCTGGACATTCGTCATCCAGGTGGTCGGAGGTCTTCCTCTTCCCCTCTTCTTTGTAGCCATGGAAAGGCACTTTTTTACGACATGATCATCCTGTCTTCGGAGTACATGACCGTAACATCTCAGCCTGGAATAGTACTCCGTATAGTACCACCAATATGTACTACCGTTACCCTACGTGATGGATATTTAAAATTGGGAGATAGCCGACCTGGGGCCGTAGCCAGGATGCAAACGCTACTAACGCTTTTCTTTTCTGTCAGTCAAAATGTATGGGATGACAGTTGACGATGGTTCATCGCTATACGCACGAGAATGTCATCCCATACATTTTGAGTGAAAGAAAAGAAAAACGTTAGTAGTGTTTGCATCTTGGCTAAAGGGCCTTTGCAGGTATAGTATTATCGCGTGAAACACTGTTGGTAAATACGGAATAAACATCCGTCACTTTCTGTCAAGTACGAGTAAGTAAGTGTGAGTTACGCATAGATTACATGTGGATAGAGCATACGCTTTATCCACATGTATCTACCGCGATTAACGCAACCATAATAGGCCCGGTGGCGATGTAAAAAGTTCTATTGAAGCGACTATTTCATGAAGTTACATAAGCGCGGAATGCGGGTGCCGTTGTGGCGGAAGCGAGCCGCCCTGCGCGCGCGCAAGCTCCGGGATTACCGGGATTATCCAACAGCTAATTCGTATTAACCCCGCGATACTGCCACGCAGCATTAAACCTCGGTATGCCAAAGCATTCTATTAATGCTTAATAGTAAATTGAATGAGCAGCGATCATAGCTCCGATCTACCGTCGGGTATAATTTTGCGGTACCCAACGGGGACTCCGTAATATCCCTTATTATTCCCAGAGACGATCACGGGATAAAGTTAAACTGATTATATTTCGCAGAAATTATCAAGGAAACTTGGGTAATCTCAAGTTAAATCGTTTGCGTGGAAAATTTTATTCAAAGGTAACATTAACTATATTTAGCTAAAACTAATGATTTCTGCAAATGCCAGTTTTATTCCACTATAAAGTTTATTATTCCCGCCCGCTCATAATCTTGAACAAGCTTTTCCGTGTTTGAAAAAAAACGTAAAACCAACTATCATCTTTTACTTCTAAGCTTTTTAAAAGGCTTATTTACGATTATTACACCTCATTAAGCGTTGTTTATTGTGTGGCATATGGTTACAGGAGTATAGTATTGGATGAACGTGAGATAAGAGACTTTTTAAAAACACTTTCACTGTGTAATTGCATTCAGTAAGCACTAATAAGGCGACAGCGAAGGCTCTAATAAGGGCCTAACGAGTCGATCATTAGAAAGTACAGAAAAAACCAACAGTTACGTGGAGCGCAGGAAAAGTGTAGCCGATGGGTTTTCAACCGTTCGTAAATCAGATTTAGTGGGAGGGAACAGGTTCCGTTGGTTTTGGTACTCTGTTCAGTGGATGGAAAGTTACACGGGTCATAGTTAAACGGTGAGGTGATAGTCTAGGGATTTTATTTATTTACATCATTGGAGAAATTTATAGGAGTAAGTATAGAAAATCTGTACACAATATAAAAGGGTTTTGTGACTGACAGACGCACAGGTAACGCGTAGCCTGAACCACACTTTAAATTTGGAGGATTTGGATCCTGTAGACGCAGTTTCTAGTGCGTGTGCTGAAGAAAACATTTATTCTAAATTACATTTCTGCAGCTTGCTTTATATTTTCCGATTGCTTTCGGTATTCATGAGGATACCGCTAAATGTGTTACAAAATGTAAACAGAAATTCCATGAGGGCATACATTCAACAACAGAAACTGTTTATAACTGGTCTCTCCCTACGCTACAAAAGTATTATTGCTATGAATACACCTAACATACAAGTAATGTCACGTAAACATGTCATTTATCCATAGCTACAAAGTAGCAAATTCTAAATATAGGTATAGCAAATTGCCTTTTCTATTCGTTTGCGTGTGACTTGCGCCTCCGTGACTACGTCGACAATCATAGCATAATTGAATCACTCTTGCGATACGATTACAGAAGTGTGTGTAAGCATTTACAAATAGACAACAATCGCATCTGACTCTCTATCTCACACAAACACCTTTAAGTGTGTGCGATAATTTTCTTCCGAATCATTGTATTTGCCTTTACTACTACATGCAAACGCCGCATCATTCAAGTGATTTACTTGTATGTAAATGTCTTTATACAAATCTACGCTTTGTGTTCAAGATAAATGTGCATACGGCTAAAGAATGTGCATAATCAGCCGTGCATCTTAATCATTCGTTAGTCTTTATCTCAGTATTCTAGCCGGGTGACGTGAGGATGAATCAGGCTTGTAAAATGTCGTGTTGCCGATGAAGGAGATAACTAAGTGATTCTGCTAAGGCTTCCGGATTTACGCAATTTCAGTGCACATCTTCTTAACGTGTAATGTATATTGATTAGATATTTTTCGGAGAAAATTATTTAAACATATTATGACTACTTTGAACTTTTTGTTGATGTTTGAGACTCGATCATATATTAATGGATTTAGATGAAATTCGACATACAAGTAGCACATTTCCTGGATTAAACCAGAAGAAACATTTCGTCCTAAAAATATTCATGATTCCCGAAAGAAACTATAAACGCAAAGCAAGACCCGTGTAGTACCTGCCCGTAATCACTAGTAGAGCAAAAAAGTTAGGTTCCTGCGTCAAAACAATATTATCAATGTGGTAAAGACTGAAAAACAAGTCCTTGTAGGCGTAAACAGATTGAACCCCACAAACAGCACCCGTTCAGGAGTATGACGCGTCTCAGCCATTACCTCTCTCAACCATGTGACGGGAAGATGATGACCCAATCAACTACTGTTGTTGCTGCTTCAATTAACATAAAAAAAACTCTTGTCTTGTAAAATCGCTTATTTTCTTCTCAGATTATTACCTAACCTCACCTTACTATTGCGTTCACGAGTAATGTAAAAACGTAGTGTATTAGTAGAGAAGATAACAGTGCTGTAAGACAAGCGTGCTGTTCCGTGGGAACCAATCAGCACGGTTCAACAGGGGCACCGATCACACACCGCCAATGCCGCACAGTTATTGAATTATAAAACCATGAGCCGTTACGTGTACTTTAAGAAAGTATACTCCGTGCCTTAGTCCTTGATTTCCATTCAAAGTGGATTTCTGAATGGGTTTCATTTCATGTTGAACCAAATGGAACGATTTTAAAGCGTATCATTCAATATGGTTTAGTGAAGTGATTTTAGCTTTAGAAATCGGTTAGGATGATAGACTTTTAATGTATTTCTTTTATTTTATTTAAAATAAGGTCGTTATTATTTAAAATTATTTAAAAACTGCTGAGATACGGAAGTACCGCTTTGGCCTCTTTTACGTCTTTCAGTGCCAGCAACCTGCTAGGTGAGTCCGTTTCGTATGGGAATCAGAGCGCTTTGGCATGTCCGTTTAAATTTGGACACCTCGTTAGCGAATTCTGGCAAATAAATCTATTTTATTTATTTATTTATTTATTTATTTATTTATTAGGCATGGTAACAAAATGTAGAGTATAATAATCATGATAATATTACAAGTAACACAGCTTAATATCTACATTTCTATTACTACCACACACAACACTCGTTCAACGAACGTTCGTTCGTGTTCGTTTGATTGTATTTATTTTTAAGTTTACTATGTCACCAGTACATTTTGTTTCTACATGAAACAGCAAAACACCACGTGCATAGGCTTGAACGAGCCAAAATCACAGTTAGATTACGTCTTCTGCATAAGCGCATGTATAACAGCGGAATACTTAACATGTAACTGTTCTAAAGCAAATAAATCTGGAGACCATGTTTGCATAGAAGCACGGGCGTTCTATCCATAAGTGCCAAAAAATTACACGCTAAGTGTTATATTTACATAGGCTTTGTTGAAAATATCGTTTGTAATCTAAAAATAAACACAACAACTATCCAGTTTCTTATGATATAATGTTTTCTTTACTTCAAAGTAAAGTCGAAGCAAAGTCCTTGTTTTAAATGCCATGTCAAAGTCTCAAGTAGAGGTATTTTTGAACTAGTTTAGGCATATTTATCTCTCTGTCCTTTTATTCCACTTTATCTTAAGCCATATCTTTATTAAATCGTTAACGTAGCTCTTTATCACTTGACAGACAAGGAGGCTGGATGTACGTTAAAAAAATGTTTACGAAACAAAGTGGGACAAAGGCCCCTGATTTATATACAGCTCTCGGTAGCTAAAAATAATGACATCATATCAATCAAAATAGTAAGACGAATAAAAACAAAGTCCATCGTAGGTGTACATTGCAACAGATAAGCCGGGGTCAAGCCCGTAAATCTGTCCACGCAAAACGGAACGAAGTCACAAGAATCAATAGAAAGTTAGGTAAGCGCTAACCAGCGCTAATATGTTACGTAACGAAAGGGTAGCTAGTGGGCAGACCCTTGTTTACATAGTCCACTTCCGAGTGTCGCAACTTACCAGTAGCTCAGAATTACAACCGTAAGTTTATAGCGATAAGAGTGAAAGATTGTCGATAGTGAGTTGTTTTAAAATGTGCCCGTGCGCACGTGTCTCGCCCACGCGGCTAGGGTTGTCGATCGCCACACGTGACGATTAATGAAGCGTGCAATGACAGGGCTGTCTCGCATTGACCTCATATAAATAAGTACAGTAACAGGGTCTAATTTAAGACATCGACTGTCTAACGACTGTCGAGTGTTCTCGCATCTGTGGGCCTAGATGAGTTGTATTTAGCGAACATGAACGCCTGCAGATATCAAAGAATATAGTATAGGATTAACGTAGTTATCAGGCTGTCGCCTATGACTGCTGGTAACGTAATTTTTTCTCATTAATATTTAGACACATAAAAAACAGTTAACAAGTTAAATTAAAGCTCACGAAGTAGCGCCCCACTATTAAAATTTTCGTTCATTTACGCAACCGTACAATGTCAAATTCGGTGGCGCGTCTTTGTAAATAGCGAAATGGCTCGTCTTGAAGTAACCGACAAGTGCTAGTTTAATGAAAGCATTAAATTGATGTACTTACTATACTAGTCTAATGCCCAGTCGCACAAACGTTCATTAAATTTAATGCCACGGCCGCCTTAAGTCTCGTACTGTCATTTAAGATAGAACTTGGTGAATTACAAAGTATCAGAAACTTTCCTAACTGGACATTAGACTGATATTTATTAGACTTTGATCGCCAGATTAGGCTAGTTTGAATAATCGCACAAGAACTTAGCAGTTAGTCTTGTCATGTCCGGTGTTCCACTTTTTCCAGATATTTGTTAGAATCTGCATCAGCTTATTTGTATGAGATCAAAGTACCTAGTGTTGCTTGCAATGTATTCCAATCTAGAGATTACTTTTGCGACTGATCTGGTGCCAATAGGCACAAGGTCTGCTTGACATGGTTTGAGAGTACTTGGCTTACTACTGTAAATATAATTGTTCGTGATATACCTGTCAACCATTTAATAAGAGATCATCGGCTTATCTTTAGTAAACCTAAAGGTTTTGTAAGCATCGGTGTTGGCCTTAATTCCCTCTTCTCTAATAGTACGTTAATAGTGACCGCATTCACTCAAAACATTATAAGTACTTGTATCTTTGAAAAGATAATTTTTCTAGCAGTTCATTAAAAATACACAAGTGGTACTTTCTGCAATCCTCTCTATCCTTAATTCTGGGGAAGGAGGTTCCGAAAATTCGCCACACACAACTCTATTGTCAGGAAGTTAAAGTCTTGTATTCATATTTGGAACTTGAGACTCTTCCATATTTTCGCAGCTGACCGTGACTGACCAAGCCACAGAATATCGTTGTGAACTAGTAATTACATGGTTACGGTTAGTCCATGGACAAGAAGAATATTCTTTGCTCTTCTCTCCTATTCACACACATTTATTGCAACAGTCGTGTAAAGGACTACACGTACTCATCATCCTCCTACCATTGTCCCACACTAGGTGGAATCGGCACATGTTTTCATCTTCCACTCCCTTCTATTCGCTGTTAACTCCACACTCACACCTTTCATACACGTGTCATGTTTAACACGATCCATCCAAACCTTTTTCGGTCTTTTTCTGCCCTTATATCCATCTACATGATCATCATCTCTTCACTCTTCTAGTTATGTTTCCTTCGTTCCTCCTCCTTACATGTCAATACCACGCCAATGTATTACTTGATAACTATTTTATTTTTCTTTAACCTACACGTGTTAAGATAGATATAGTCAAAAAAACTCATCAAATAATAGTAGTAAGAAAAGACACAGCCCTGATTGGTTGAAAATTAAAAAAGCTACCAGAGGACAATAACGCAGCTTCCGACCAAACTCACGTAACGGATGGTAATAGCCTGGCATTTGCATAGACTGTGAATGGAACAAGGTTGACGGCGGATAATGGAGACAAAGCCCACGTAGCACGACGCAACAAAAACCAGTGGAAAAGTTGCGGTCACTAGAACCTAGAAGGGACTATATTTTGCAACGCAATCATTTGAATAGCTTCCGGGAAGAAAACTAAACAATCATAAATCATGATAGGAGTTAAATTGTCAAGGGAAACCTAGCTACATTCAACTAGCCATTTTTTTTATAGGAAAGAATCAGCAATGAGCAGACAGGTTACCTGATGGTAAGTAGGATCTGAGACTCATAGACATTAGCATTCTCAAGACTATAATCACAAGACTGCAGTGTTGCCAACCCCGAGGACTAAGCTGGAATGCCTTTATGCAAGTAATTTCAGCGGTTGACTTTATCCCCACATCTGAACACAACAATGTGAACACTGCTGCTTGGCGGTAGGTTAGAGGATAACATGGTAAAAGCGATTCGGACGAACCCTAAAACAAGGTACTAAAATCCGCTTGAAAAAAACTAAAATATTATAAATGTTTTGAAGAAAGTAGCGAAAGTATTCTCAAAAACATTTAAGAGTATTGATAATGCTCTCTTTTTATACAAAAATGAAGTAAATTCTAAGAAAGGGATGATTTACTATAGAAATTTCTGATAGGTACGATGCTACATTCATTTATTAAAGCCAAAACTCCGGAAAAAGGTTAACTTTAATTAAAGAGTACAAGAGTACACGGGAGTTAATTCGAAATTAAATGGCCTTTATACCCTAAATAACTGCTTGAAAACCGTTAATCAGTTAAAGCATCTGCTTAACTGTTTATAAGCATTCACCAACTAACTGTTAACATCTAAATTATCGTCGTTCTTGTGATTAGTACTTCCTCAAATGATGCAGTCTCCGAGCCCGGTAAAGATCTGTTAAGAGCAAAAAGGTAGTAAGAGTATTATGGACTTCGTGCTCTTTCTACCTTTTACTTTTAGGACGGTGGAATTGTGCAACGAGGAAGTTATGCTTTCTTCCATCGAACCAGGAAAGTGCCCAACGAGGTTCTGAGAAGTAAGATTAATGAACACAATCGCTTAACTAAGTATCACGGAAAAAACGTACAATATGAGTCAGAGGCTGTCGGTAAATCAAGTGTTATTATGTAGAATCAACGGCAGAGTTAATCGTATGAACATACATATGTATAGTACGTTGTTATGTTGGTTGCATAAGGTAGGTGGGTACCTATCACTTTGCTCGCAGCTGCACCACAATATTATCTCTTTGCTTCTAAAATAGCTCAACTGATGACTGAATACAAGAGACTGTTGGAGCGTGACCAAGATAGGCACCTATTAGATGTAAGTTAGTTTTAAGGTTTCTTACTGAAATGCTACATTTTGTAATGATTCACTTAATAAATAAATACTGTGTGGCTGGTACTAGTATAGGCAGTGTCGCATGAACAAATGTGCTATACACGTTAGTACCTTGTCCCTTTAACGACATGTTTGAACTGCCACACGTATTTAATAAAAGAATTAAAGCGAGAAGGTACTTAGCGTAGCTATTTATAATGCTAAACTAAACGTACGTGCGGTTGAAATGGCGACCTGTCCAGTATGCCCATACATATTAAAGAAGGCTGCGGTATTCTGCAACGCAACAACACGACACAACCGTTTTCAAACAATTCTAACGCAACCGCTGCTGTGTCATTCCCTTAAATACCTCGCCGGTAAGCTCGTCGAAGATCTGGCTAGCGTAATTTGACCCGACAGAACATTGTTCCTTTTTTGACTAGGGTCGGCAGTGGATTTATCAATCGGGTTTTAAGTAATCGAGGTGCGGAAAAATCCTGCCACAACCTATAACTTATCAATCAGTGTGTTTCAATTGAATTTTACCTAACTTAGCGCAAACATGCAACGTCAATTGTGTTGAGACCGCCCTTTGAGTTATCTATACATTAAAAAAAAATCTGTTACTGCCAGAATTACTGAAATGACAATGCGCAGCCTAAACCGTGCAAAGGACTTGAAATTTGGAACAAATATTCCTTGTATACCCTAAAGCCCGTGCACTAAGTAAGGAATTTTGGAAAAATTTACCCTAGCGGGAAGAAAACCGGGGGGTAGCGGGAAACTAATTCGGGGCGTCCTCTAGTGTTTAAAAAAGAAAATGACCCACAGCTGGGCATAAACGCCTGGTTCTAGAAGATCAAAATATTTTGATTAAGTTTTTACGGGGTCAACCAACATAATACATTTCGATTGCAAACATTTGCCTCACGTCTAGAGGTCAAAACGTCCATAGTTCGGTAGTCAAGATAAATGGTGTTTGGTTTTAGAATTGCCAGATTAATCTAATCGTTACCTACTACGATTTATTTTATGTCGTTCTTGCGTAAATCACCTCATTACGGTATAACTAGTAGAACATATAACATAACAACCTGTTACTCCGTTAATATGATTACTAAATTGTATCACAAATTGAAGTTAACTACTTTAAATTAGGTTAATTAGTTAAGTGACGTTATCGTTAACGTCACTAAACAAATCCTTATTGTTACAAATGGTCTATAAATACGTTACTTTACTAAATATATGCCAACTAGCTGTTGCACGCGACTCTGTCTGCGCAGAATTCCTTTGGGAACTGATACTTTTTCGAGATGAAAAGTAAGTATGAAAAGTACCTATCTCCATACCAAATTCAATTCAAATCGGTTTAACGGTTTAGCTGTGAAAATGTAACAAACAAACCATGATTAATTAATAAAGAAAAATCTGCTTTTTTGTTAAGTACAATTTTTTCCCCTTATCACATCTTAAGGGAGCAAAATAAGAAAGTAACCAATGCCATTCCAACTTTTAAGTTTACTAAATAAAACAAAAATAAGTAGATAAATAGAATAACGTTTTAAATTCCATATAAAATTGACCCGTATTGGGGTCGTAAGCACTGAATGCGTTAAACCGATTGACCTTTGTACTCCAACAACAGAGGGCGCTACATGTTCAAATAATTATTTTAAACGGTCGATAGATGGCGACGCTATCGATTGAAATACTACCGAGCCGTAGGTAATGATACACGATTAGCCACACCTGTCACGAGGTATGTTTAGGGTTGCCAACCATGCCATAGTATTATATATTATTATACGATATTATGGGTTGTGCTGCTAAATACTGTTGGATATATGTATAGAAGTCCCTACATTAAAACCAGAGTATTAATAGACATAGACACAGATGACAGAGAGTGTGTCAGCGATAAACCGCGTAATTTAAATACTGTAGTTTAACTGTTCGTCACGTCACGGATCCAAAGCTTTTCCTTACACTGTTTCTTTACTGCGGCAAAGTTGAAAGAGAAGTCGATCATTACCATTGAAGCTTCAGATGTATATTTTCGAGCCCGAACATTATTTTTAGCGTCTGCATTACTTTGCATTTATTTTAACTAAATATTGTAATATCTTGATCTTTGTTGAAATTTTTTAGATGTCAGCGAATGAATCATGCATGGACAATAAAAAATAATTTGCCCCTGCCTACGAAGCTAGCGGTCCTGGGTTCGATGCCCAGTCAGGGCGAATATTTGTGTGATGAGTGCGAGTATTTGTTTCTGAGTCTTGGATGTTTTCTATGTATTTAAGTATTTATTTCTGTTTATAAGTACATATATCGTTGTCTAGTACCCATAGTATAAACCTAGAGCTTAGCCCTAGGCCAATTTTGAGTGAGACTGTCCCGTAATGTTAATAAATCGATTGTACCCAATTTTCTTTATAAACCAGTTTTGCAGGAAAATGAGTTTGTACGGGGGAAAAGTTGGCAGCCCCAATAGTATTACTGGTGAGTAGATAGATCAGTACCCTTACCATGAGTTATAATTCCCGTATTCGCTAGCGAGTCGAATGCTCTGTCCCTCGCACTCTAGATAAGAATACTTGCGAGGCTCTGTGAGGGACAGAGCTTCGACTCGCTAGCGAGTTCATTTATTGTAACTCATGGTAAGAGTACTTTACTCTGTATCCGATACCGGAATATAATACCCATTGTTGCGTCATTGATTCACTTACAAGTTATCTCACCATTATTTTACCGTCCATTATTATTTAATTATTAAGTGAATGGTTTTAATTTACCATATCGGTCCGAAGCTTTTAGGAAGTCCATTGGAATGATGCAAGGCTATAATGTTAGTTACGACGTTGCCTGTGTCCAATTACACGAAGTGATTGTGCATTAGAAATAATTATCGATTTGGTAAATATTGAATTAATAGCGTATTCATTGAGACTATTGCATTATATTGTACGTTATTTTTAGGTAAAATAATTAAAAAATGCTGTAGATATATCATAAACCTGTTTATGAATAAAAAGACGCATTGTACAATATTACCTAAAAAAACGCAAAACTGCGAATATCAAAACTTTGTCTACCACAATCGCAGAAAGTTCATCAATGAGCTCTACAAGCCAACCAACTTGACCTCTAAGCAAGCAACCCACACCTTTAAATACACAAGTTATTTTTTGCACCCGTTCGAACAGACTTTGTAAACACGTTCTTCCAAGGGTCTAGTAACATTGGCAAGGTAAATCTCGTCACCGAACTCACCTGTATTGCATTACAAATATTTAATATACCTACAAGGGACAACAGAGGGCCCTGCAAAGATGCACTACGCTAACTAACGTTTCTATTCGATTCGTTTTTAACCCAATCGCGTCACTGGGAGATGGCGTGATACGAAAAGTCACGTGGTCTACCACAGACGCGATTGGTTTAAAAACGAGTCGAATAGAAACGTTAGTTAGCGTAGTGCATCTTTGCAGGGCCCTCTGTTACTGTAACACAGTAGAGAGACTCCTCAACATATTCTAAAACGGTGACATGCCTGAACTACTCACATACAATTGCTACTACCGGCATCGAATGTGTAAGCAAACTAAACATGTCAAACGCGTGCTAAGGCGCTAACTATCTAAGTGACACTCGCTCCCGTTAAACTGTCCACATAAAACCTTTACAGCCCCATTATAGATCAAGATCTTTCATATAAAGTTTCATTATCAGCCTGCATCACAATGAGTAAGGCCGGGCCGAGATGGATTGCGTGGAGTGTAATAACCTCGGTATGCATCGCGCGTGCGGGATGGGGGGGGAGGGTCCAGAGTGCGAATTCCTCGACCCTCCAAGGAGGACGGGTGACGCGCCTGTCTTAGCTGGTTCCAAGATACCGACGCCTCCAAACCGCTTAAAAACGGGACATCTAGCCGCTTAAAAATATTTTAATAGACTTAAAATACAATAGGACGTTCTTCTACGAACCGGTTGTGGTATAAAAAGCGATATAAAACCCAAATTAAATTTTGATGATGCCATTGCGTTCCGCGAATCCTTTAAGGACTAATAAAACTAAAAAGATTAAGTTAATGCGTTTAACTCCCGTCTGGCTACCAAGGCTGACATAAACAAGAGATAACAAAAACACGAATGAATATTCAAAAAGATTGAACACTAATCACTTGTTATTTTGAGTTATGGCAAGGGATCAACAAAAAAACTAACAGCAAAATTAAACTTTTTCAATGCTATACATTCTTGGCAATACAATACAATTTTGAAACAAAACAAAGACGCAATAGACATTGTTATGTTTTAAAATGAAAGAATATCTAGGACGGTGTATCGAATTTTCGATAATGAAACGAAGCTGTGGATTTAGCGATCGAATGAGATACGGTCAAACAGAAAGGAGCTCGCATAGGTCGTGATTGGGGCGCAAAAAAACAATTGGGTTATAATCAGTGATGACTTACTCGCCACTCTAAGCCAGTCATTGACCGACATAGTTTTCCTGGACGCTGCGGATGTACCTTCACAGTGTGGTAATTTAGGCAATTTGTGATTTAGGCACATTCGAATGATGGTATAGTACATTACTGCACAGACCGGGAAATAGGCCGTTGCGGGACGTGTAGAGTTAGCGTGGCCGAGACGCAGTCGAGGCCGCGCTATAAACGAGTCCAGCAACCGCCATTCCCGGTCGAGGCTTGTATAGTGCTTTTCTCCAACAATGTGAGGAAATTTAACACAATTGTTAATAATATTAAACACAGTCCCAACATTTCCTTGAAAAAAAGAACAGAAACGTACGATTTAGTATAACACTGAAATAAAGCATTACATAAAATCACAAATTTAAACGTAATAAATTCAATTTGAATAAAATATAGTTTAAACTATAACATTTATTACGCGTTTATGTTATTTCGGCAATTTATTTTGTTTATGAACGTAATTTCTATTTAAAAAAGTCAAACTATTTGACACACTTTTAAATACGTTGTAAACGCTGTTTGAAAAGTCTTAACTTTTTGGTCTATGACATTTAAAATGTAAATTATACAAGGAAGAATTTGGATTACACGAGTGTTTGGCTGTTTGGAGATAGTTACCCTAGTCCAAACAAGGTTTTTAAAAGTAAACCACCAGGTACGTAATGAAATTTCATACATTTTCGCGGCCGCTGCCGTTGGTAAATAATAACTTTGTTTATTTTAATTTTGCCTGGACCTGGAACTCAGAACTTCGCGGACTGATTTTACAACAGTAAGGTTAACATTTCCGAGCATGTGGGAGAAAAGGAAATTTACTAATCAAGAATATTGGGATAAGTAGGTGCTCTTATAAAATTAACACCATAGTTCACTTGATTTTGTGTGTGAAGTCTTTCTCTTTTAAACAAAATGTCAAAAGGAAGAAATAAAAATTGCCAATTGGATTATTGTTGATTTATTAACCAATTTTTTTTAAATGTAAACACCTTGTTGTTAATAGTGTGTTCCTATCCTGATTAAGCCATCTTGATACTTGATCTGTAATAAAAGTATCCTAATCCTTACCACAGATTATATACAAGTTACTACGTAACAGATACACCAGTTGTATTACATTGGAACACAATCTATACGACCGGGAGCCGGGATTAACCGAGTGAGTATCAATAAAATATTAAATATCATACTTTGATTGTAAGTTATGGTTATCCATATCTTACAGAGGGTACAGTTACTAAGGACTTAATCGAAAAATAAGTCAATTAAAAAAAATAACCTCTAAAGATCTTCAAAATAGTTTTTTCACTCAGTCAGACCTTATTTAGAAGCCATCATCTTTTTATATTTTGTTTTTAAACACTCGAGTCTTGTTCACGGTGGAGATTCCTAGGCATTTTTTTTACATTAAATCCTTATATTCAAGAAAAATCTTTAAAATGATACGAAGCAGCCTGGTTTGGTAGCTTTTAAACCAATCATAAGCGGGTTCATTTATTCAAACATATTACTCTCTTCAGCCACTCGCACAATAGAATAATCTATTTAAAACAATAAGCCCGTACGCTCTCATACGCGTACAACCGCTTGATATTCATCATAACTTCAACAAACAAAGCAATCAAAAGCATCTAACTTGTACAATAATTACCACTTGATCCAAAACACGGACTAATTTAATAAGAACCTTTTTTGAACGCAGATGTTCTGACAGACAAAAGGCGGAGCGTTACGTACGATGCGTTCACAATGAGAACAGATGCGCGTCGACGTAGCGTTTGTCTGTAAATCACATAGGCACACATGTCCAGGGTTGTCATGAAAGGTTCGGAGATGTTCTGGAAATAGGAGTCAAAAATACGCTTCAACGACGACAACGACTTTGACGACGTAGATGGCGTAGTTGGTAGTTACCCTGATTTTTTTCTATGGTAAGAAGAAGACACACGACACCTCAGGCCACCTGGGGCACGTTTTATAAAGCTACAAATTACAAATAACAGGTTACAAGTTTGCATTTGGCACAACCTCGACCAATGACGACCAGCCATTTGAGCAGTGTTGCCAGTTTAGACCTGTAAAATTGTAACTTGTAGCTTTATAAAACGTGCCCCTGATGGTAAGTGGGATCTGAGACTGATAGACATTTGAATTCTCAAGACTACAATCTCATGACTGCAATCATCAGAGTTTAACTAAATGCGTTGCCAACCCTGAGGACTAAGATAGAATGCCTCTAATGGAATGGAATGGGATGTCTATGGAGCTAGGTTCGCCGCTCAAGTAACGGCCAATATTTGTGTGATAAGCACGATTATTTGCTCTTGAGTCATGAATGTTTTAGCCTTACGCTTAGTTAGTACTTTAGGAATATTTAATACAATTTCAAGAAAAAAATCTAGATACATTTTCAATATTATTTGAGCGGTCATCGGAAATATATTTAAGAGACCTCATAGCATGTTAATCATACAAAACCCACCCTAATTATGAACAAAACGCAACAGGTTGGCATCCCTAAAAACATGCACACAAGCGCGCGCGTGGCGACGCGACAGGCGTCAGTGTGCGTGTACCTGCTACCAAGGCTGCGCGGACGCAGGGACCTGCCCCTACCTGCCAATCGCGCATTCTTGCTCTATCCGCGGTCTATCGGAAGGCTCTACGCGTGTCGTAACGGTTTCTGCGTGCTTGCATCGCGTCGCATCTCAATGGTGTATATGCTCTATGGCTGCGTTGGGTTCACCAACGACTACTAAAATGTCGGTCTGCGGACCTAGTATGGTTGAGTGACAAATTGTGGATAAAGCATCCGTCACTCTCGTACTTATATACGTGTCAAATAGTGACGGATGTTTTATCCACATTTTTTCTCGCGATTAACGCAGCCGTATTAGGGCTCCTGTATTGTATTTCAATTATGACCCATTTTCCCGTAAAATTGAATTCCACGCTTTGAATTACCAGACGCATCTAATGGATCTTAATTATTATTGTCTTATGATGGATGGAATTCATCCGTAAGGTGGTAGATGCTGATATTTTTGACCAACTGTAGACTGCGGTAAGCCTAAATAACAAGTTACTTTGTATAGAACTTCAGTACAACTTGACCCAATATCTTTGCTTATATGTTGACCCTGACTTCTAATCCTAAAATCCCAAATTTACCTACTATGTCACAGTCACCTTTCTTGGAATGGTTACAAATGAAAAAAGGAAAAGGCATTTGAAGCTTCAAAGGGTTGGCAGGGTAAACTCAAATTCAAATGATGAATTCAGTAAACTTAACATCTTTTGGCAACGAAAGGGAAGATATATATTCCAAAATAGATCTGTTCCATTCACTAACTGGAAATTAGCAGTTTTTGGCAGTTCATAATAAGGTCTTTTAAATAGACAAGCCAATTTAGTTGTTTTCCACTTCAAAACCGTTACTACGCAAGTAGAGGTCAAGTAATAATGGTTGAACTGGTTTGAAACTGATGTTGCCAGAGAATAACAGCTGAACTTTGCTGACAGCGCTGACTGCGCTTGTCCTCGCGACCGCTCTGCTCTTTGACAGGGCTACATTGATTGACAATGTAATTATGAATGCACGACCTTCGACAACTTGCTCGGTTTACATTTACTTGTGTCTGCTAGGTTACTGGTCAACATTGTAGTAAGCGAAGTCAATTCTACGTCGATTCTAAGGTGTGTTCATTCTTACTTGTCTTATATAGTAAACAACTTTCTAACCTCAAAATGAACCTTTTTTGGCTAAAACAGCTCTTTTATCGTAAAAAAAGTAAAATGAGTAAACATTTTGGACATTACTTGGCCAAGGTATTATCTGTGATTGCTTTATTTTGTTTAAAATAGCTGTTTTAGCCAAAAAATGTTCATTTTGAGGTTAGAAAGTTGTTTACTATATAAGACAAGTAAGAATGAAGAGACCTTAAACTAAGTAATATTTCAACTTATAGGCTAAGAGCTGTTGAAATAATTTAATAGAGCTGAGGAGGCCTAAAAAAGTTCATTATCAAGAGTGGAGAAGAATTTGGAATTGGAAGTCTTTGTGGATATTTAGCTTCTGAGCAAAAATATCTAGGTAACACCAAAAATTATAAGTAGGTGTTAAACCTTGGGAGTTTTCTGTATTAGCTAATAATAATGGTTTTACCATAACAAGCTATAACACTGCCTATACTCATACAATTTTGTCCAGATACCGAGGTATGATGCGATGTTTGAAATTGACTCTACCACTTAGCCATAAATAGAGCCATCCATTGGTTTCAGTCTATTAGTGTTGGGCATACTGATGTGCAAGTTGCAGATAGTTTCCAAAAAGTTGGAAAAGTTCTAAGAAATTTCCGGAAATATTCACTAGAAATATAGGAAATTTAAATTTAAGAAACGGAAAGTTTCAATCCCAATACAAAATTGAGAGAAGTTTTCGAAATTTTCCTACATGAAATGTTCCGCAATTTTGGAAAGTTTCCTTTGGCACATCAGTAGTTGGGCAGAACATTAGGTTAAATTGAGTTTGAAAGAGTAATAATATTTTATTAAGCTTGTACAATATCCTACTTCAAATATGGCGCGGTAATGTTATGCATGTATGCTGTTAGCCTTACTTAACTAGGAGTTACTCAAACGCTACTCTATTAACACAGGGTACATTTTTACGAAGTGAAGTGTTCAATCATCAACAATCTAATTTTGAGTGAAATTCCACTTTCAAAAGTGTTAATAATTAGAGATGGGCCGACTAGTCGACGATTAGTCGGGAAAGCCGACTATTCAGCATCATTTCTAGTCGGTGATTAGTCGGCGACTAGGTATTCGGCAAAAAATGCTGAATATTCGGCATTTTATTGCCTATAGGAAATATAGTCTAAAAATGTCCACACCCGCGATTTTCTTTTCGACATAGTTATAAAAAGCACTACGTAATTCGTTTTAATACTATAATTAGGGTTCTAATTGTTTTTTTGTCGTGCAGAAAAAACGTAAACAAAACTGTCAAAACACGGTAGGGGCAGGTAACAAAGCGCGACGGACGAAGCGAAACGAACGTTTCCGAGTCCTACGATCGGCATTGCCGACTAGTCGGCCGATTAATCGGTAAATTGAAAACCGATTAATCGGCCGACTGGCCAGTCGGCAAAATCCGTAGTCGGCCCATCTCTATAATGTTCTAAGCAAGTTATATTTGTAATTATAAAACGCGTATACGCTTGTAACGGCAGGGTTTGGTGAGACTAAAATTATATAACTTTCTGGAAAATATATCTGGATGATTTCATTTTTAATTCAAATTCCATATGCAATACGAGTAAATTTAATTTAATTTAAACTTAATAAATGTGATATTTAAGAAGACTCATCAACTAGTGTTATGGACTGCAGAACAACCTCTTATTATTTAAACTATACAACAAGAACAGAACACAAATCCAAATTCCAGCTTAGTCATAGTCAAGTCACATACTTTATTGCCTTATATATTTACAAAGATGTTACAATAGAGAGGGCACTGCAATGTCAATACGATTATATTTTTAAATGTCAAGAATTATTATTACGTATATTATTACATGCCACTACTATAAACAAGATGTGAATACTAACTATAAAAAGAAACTTGTTTTGTTTTGTGTAAACGTTTCTTGGACAAATAACGGAACAGAAACTACGGAACCTAGAGAATTCAAGGCACTGCTACAGTGCTCTATAATACGCTTCTCGGAAGTGATGGAGGATACTACGGCCCGAGACGCACTTCACTAATGATCTTACAAGTCGAAATGTAACAGGAAATACGACCCTATGCTGGGGCTCTATGCCACTCGATAAAACGATATAGCCTTTGACATATTACCGTATTGTCAACGTTTTGATAGCTCTTATTTACTTGACATAGCGGTAGACTTGACAATGCGCCTGGACTGAGATTCTACATGATAAAACCTAATTGTTCTTGACGTGTTTCCGTATCGTTAACATTTTGATAGCTCTTTGCTTGACAGTAATGGCGGCCGAGTTAAAAACAACACAATTTCAAAACAATCGGTATCCGTAACTTGTATCTCTTAAAACTTGAAGAATCGTGAAAAAACATTTTAAGAGACCCAAAACTTTGTCCAGTAATAGCTACGCCCACATACCTTAGAAAGGCCGCAATATATTAAATTCACAAAAATACTGTCCTCAATTTTACTTTTAAACCTTGTCAGCTGACCTCGAAACGAATAAGGAAATGAAGATCAGTCTAGTCGAATTAAAATTGCAAAGCGATGTGTTTCCGTTTACGAATCCATTTCCATTTCTATTCGAAATTCGGACGTGTATTGCTGTGGCGTCAAGTATTCACCTTTATTCCTCAAGCATGTAATATTCTAACCTAAATAATTGAGCCCCAAAGTTGCTAGCAACGTGTAGATACTTTGCCAGTAGTTTGGCAAAGTGTCTACAATATAAAATACAAGGAGCAGCATACTTAAGGAGTATTAGTTCAAGGGTCACGCTAAGCTGGTCATATACAAGACTCAGACTGAGAAACAAAGATAATAGCTACTTCATTTCATCTCTAATTCAATTACAATAATTATAATAAAACACTGAACTTTGAGATGAAACTAGAAAACAGGGAACATCAGAACCTAAAAGTAATCTTATTACGCAAATTCCTCAAGTCATAAATGTATAATCGCGCCAAACGCACCACTTAGAGCCATGAATTTCGAAATCATCCTAAATTAAATTCACTCTATCGTTTCGAAATTCAATGTGCCTACAATTTACCTATTAATATACCTGTAACACCTTGATGTTCTCAAAGATATGCATCTCGTGGGATCGATAGCCGAGACCGTCGCTGCGATCCTCATTGCATCACGACCTATGTCGGAGTTTAGTCGAGTCACGTCTAATGTCGAGTCCCTTGTACTGTTTATATTGTCTTACCCAAATGTGCTGTCATAGTTCATTCCGAACTTATTTCGCAACTTGACGGATGTTGGTTAAGACCAGCGATCTTATATAAATGACTGGATACGCACTGCGTGGCATGCGTGCGCTTGCTACAAACTATTTTCCATGTGATTGCTTAATTTATAATTGCTCATGTAGGATACTCTTTAATTAATTTGTGTACGAATAACAAAAAAAAACAAATATCATTGATGCGATGGAAGAAATGTATTCAAACTTTTCTTGCCATTTTCCTTTCTTTACGAAAAAGGGTTCTTAGAAATCAGCACGTGTAGTAACAAGACGAATAGAAACACTGAGGTCCTTTTGTTTATCATAGCTATACTTTAAACAGAAGAAAAAAAGAATTGGATCATTGTAGCCCTTCCAACGTATACAACTTCTCTATTATTTTTCTAGGCGAATCTAGTAACACTCGATCGATGGTCCTAATATTTTTATAAGTTCTACACGTATTTGTTAGGTGTTTTGGATTGTGCAAGCGCGGGGGAGGGGAGGGGCAACAGGTGCGCGAGGCCACGACATGGGCCGGCGCGCGAAGGCCACTCGCGCTCTCCGCAAGCGCGCGCGCAGCGCGATCGTCTAACCCCATCAAGATCATGTCTAGGCATGACCTCCTTTAAGAGTGAACTTAAGGCTTAATACTTAAGTTCGGATTGTTTAGATGGCGGGCGGTGTTAATGGTACGAATAATAGCGTCGTTGATGTCTGTATTTTATTTATTGAAGTTTGTGTCAGTGTGGTCAATACGTAGGTACCTAATATAATATCGAGGTTAAATGTTATTTTTTTTTTTTTTTCTGACAATTTAGTGGTCATTGTGAAATATTCATGCTATACATAATTAGTTTAACGGCCGTACTCAGAGTCGGTTATTAATGACGATTAAGTCGTGCGTTAGTGATGAGTTTTCATTATATAGGGTGGGGAAAATCGCCATCATCAATCGCCACATGGACGACAACTATCTTATCTCGTAAATGTTGGAAATAGCAAATTCTACTCACAGGAGAATAACTTTTATTTTTAAAAACAAAAAATACTGCATTATTGGGTTTTTGAAAAAAATCCTCTTCCTTAACTGGGAATCGAACTGGTCGAATATGACAAAAATAAAGTCGTGTTTTATGATACACATCGAAATG
Source organism: Acleris literana (assembly GCA_946894065.1). Taxonomy (NCBI): domain Eukaryota; kingdom Metazoa; phylum Arthropoda; class Insecta; order Lepidoptera; family Tortricidae; genus Acleris; species Acleris literana. The sequence continues at coordinate 15,330,325 of OX335684.1, read as the reverse complement.
GTCATTGATAGTGATCATTTACGTCATTAAAAAACCCTTCTTTATTATTTTGTCATATTCGACCAGTTTAATTCCCAGTTAAGGCAGACGAATTTTCATAAATCCATAATTGCAGGTATTTTTTTAAATGCTAGTAACTCTCCTTTGCGTAGAACTTGCTATTTCCAATACCTACTTAAATTAATCGCCGTCCATGTGGCGTTCGTTTTTCTACCCTATATACATACACAACTTTGAAAAAGGAACGAATAAACCATCTCTAAAATGTTTCTGAGTTCGGCGGTAAGACATCATAGCTCTTTATTTAAGTGGTTGCCAGTGTTATTTTCTTATTTTTCTTATATCAGGCAGGTGGATACTGTCACAGCTTCTTGCATCATCGGAACACATTTATACATCAACGGAGCTGTAAGTGTTAATGTACTGCTTGTGCAAGCTCGTCCCAGAATTCGTCGCGTTTACTAGATGTTGCCATACTTGTCATAGTGATTCGATTCGGGTTGCCCGATCAATAATCAGTAGAAATCATGTTACATTGGCATAACTAGTTTTTTGGTCGTATCTAGATTCGAACAACATTTTGTGCTCAAGGATACAATAATAATATAAAATATGGAAGTCACCACATACTGCGTTCATAAATGTAATACGTTAAGAGTGATGATCGTGACTTAAGGTTCTGTTGAAGCAATTATGTATTAAAGCATGAGTCTTGAGAGACGTTTTCCTTAAAACTTGAATAATGAACAAGTGTAGCACGACAGCTATCAATACCTGCCAAGGAAGTTAATGTTTTGAAGTAATTAGGTCAAATAAAAAGGTCAGAAAGGAGAGGTACCAGGACAAAAATATGCTAAAGAAAAACTTCAAAATTTGATTATTTTTGGCTGAACAGATTGCCAAGCGGAAGATTGTAATAAAAAAAACTCTTGACCGACAAAACTTACCTCTTTAAGACCATCGAGCCGACCAAGCGACTTCGACTGACGCAGTGGCAAGAATGCTTTCAGCGCGTCCATGCGCGACGAGCGCTCGGGCTCTGCGCCGGCGACGGTGAGGTCGGCGCAGGAGCGTCGAGCCTTGCGCCGCTTGTCGAGCAGCTGCTTGGCGGCGCGCGGGCGTCGCGGCGTCGGCGCCACCTCATCCTCCGGCTCGCTGCACACCTCGCGCGCATGCGTCGTGTGCCGCCGCCGCGCCGCCGGCGGCGACGTCAGCCGCGACACCAGCGACTCAAACATCGCAACTACCCGCGCGGAGCCGTCGGAAGCGTTGCAAGTGGAAGCGTTCGGCCGATCACGACACCCTCACCCATCTTGTGGTGTCCCTCAACGACATCCTACAACCAAACACGCTGCGTCACGATCATGAAGATAAGGACGGGTGTCCTCATGATCTATGGCCTCACTATGATCACTGTTCCGTTGGTTCGTTGAACGATTCGCGCTGCTGTCGCTGGACTGTAACGACACATTCGAATTGGCTTTGTCCCTATTCAGGTCCGCACCGTGACGGCCCGTACGCAACTCCGGAAGCGCGAGTGAATACTGTCCAAAATGGTCGGTTCGCATCAATTTGGCGCAACGAAATGAAGTAAAACAATCAGGTTTTGAAACGAGTCGGATTTTCACACGTTAAGTGAGTATAGCTTCGTTAACCTAGTTACCGAGTTAATATAGTTGTAATAATGAAGAGGCTGCGTTTCGTCGCAGTGGTTGCCGCGGTGGAAAGTGTGCCGGCTCGAGTGTCCGCGACATTGTCGTGGCAAGCTGCCACTGCCACGCGACTCGTCGAAATAGACGCGCAAGGCCACAACCGATAGCGAAAATAGAAACGATCTGAGAAAATTCCTGTCATTTATCATCGTGTTGTTGTAGTCAGCGACACTTCTCAACATTTGTTGGTTTTTATTTAATTGTTTAAAGTAGTTAGTAGTATTTAGACACTTACTCATAATCAATAAGACTAATTTCATACCTCACAGCTTGTTTTCTCTAGTTAATTTTTTTAACTGGCATTCATTATTAAAAAGAATTGAGTGCAAAAATTGTCCAAGGTGAACAAACACCGCAACGTATCAACCGCGAGCGCAATTAACTGGCATTATCTCAATCGGTCCAATGTCAAAACTGCGATGTGCGGGGCGCGGTCACCCGTACACTCAACATCATGATTAATATTCGCGTTAATGTTTACGTTCCTAAGATGGTTATCACTAGTTAGATATATGCTTTCGTCGTGAATGAGCGACTGCGTGACACTTAACTCGACACACCACGCGTCGCCCCACTTTCAGCTCCCCTGGGCAATTTAAACAATACCATGTCACTGGAGATATGGATTGATATAAGTGCTGTACAATACAATGCAGCGATTTTGCAACGAGCGTGTCTCGCATACTTATCGTTACCAAACGTCTAATTTAAACTTTCAAATAAAACGCAAGCTGAGGACTGTCTCCGATACTATCTGGGTTAATGCCATAACCGCTAATGATACGCACTTGCGGCTAAACGCTTGGAAAAATAATCATTGAAAAGGGTTTTGGAAAATAATTGAACGGAGCTAAACAAACATAAGGCATACATGCTTTTTGTACTGTGTCTAAATGAATATTTAAATAGTAAACAGATACAAGTAGTCACCAAAAACACGTTTTATCGTATGTGATCTTCTATTTTGCAGCATAGTGATACGTATTTAATACGTAGCAACTTCATTCATTGTGTTCATTGCTAAACTACATGTATGCCATTTTCGGACGCATCGAGAACCGCACACCGCATGTTTGCAGCTGTGTCAAGAATATTGTTTACTGCGAAAACAAACGCGGCTAGGAAACTCGTTCACTGTTTATGAAACATCGTAAAAAGACTACAGTCTTAGTAAAAATACCCTAGGACTATGACTAACCATGTTTTTTTTGTACAACAAATTGTTAATATACATACAAACTAGCCTTTGCACATCGTACACGTAGAGTTTTCGTCGACATTTTCATGCGAACTTACATTTTTTTCGGAACAAAATGTATTCTGTCATCTATGTGCTATTTAATCTAAGACATGAAATATGTGTGCCGATCTTTTCTTACTCAGTTCACGTTCACGCGTGATTAAAACACCAAAATTATTCACCCTTAGCTATATATTAATAATATTAGAAGGATATAATGTTACGGAGATAGAATATGAAAATAACAAGTTTCAAATATGCTTATGCTTACAGTTATAAACTCCATCATGGCTTAGCATGTGACTGTTGAAGAAGGTGGATTTTAATTGAATCTTGTCTATGATACTTAAAACCAGTGGCTGGAGCCAGAGGGTTGGGCGGCGGCTGCGCTGGCGTCGTTTGTGGAGCATGGCTGGGCTCATAAACGGTTAGGCCTAAGCCGACGCAAACCGGTACGCGGACCGGTCCCCCCCTGCCCCCTCCGGTCCTACCGCGCTCCGCACTTCTAAAACACACGCATCCACATCACCTTATCAAGACGATTGCGGCTAAGCTTCTTGTCAGTGCGCTCTCCTATTTCACGACTCGGGGAAATAGCCCGTATCGGGTTCATGTCGGGCGCGGCTATGGATAAACTGGCGATATAATATCTGTGCAGCGGTCTGACAAACCGCACTTTACGTCGAACAGTGTCCAAGAACAACGGCCTAAACGACGTTGAGTTATAATCTAATAAAAGACGCTACACCGCTCTGATGCAACGGCCTGAAATAGCGTGACGAATGTTTTAATTTGATATAAGTAGGAAGACCGTGAAGGAATCTAATATAGCGTGAAAACAATTGGCGAAAGTTATGGTGACAAGTTAGCTAATAGGCGAGGGCAATGACAAAGGCGCAGATTAGAAAGTGTGCATGTATCTGAAAGCCCGTGTGATACGTACGGTCTGATTGGCGCCCTATCTGGGATCTGTCGCGCGCACGACTTCATTTAACTACGTAACAACCTACCATTCGGCCATTTTTTCTCAAAACCGCAATTCACTTTAATTGAACTCTTGAAAAAACGAGACGTCCCATTAATGATGACCAAAATTTAAAGCATTTACGCAAGATTGTTACGTGCGTTGTACGAGTTCCTTGCGATCAGTCATTCTGGTTAATTCTGATATGGTACGAATAATCTGGTCCGACAATGCGGAGAGCGCTGCGGGCAAAAAGTCTCGCTTCCCGATACGGGGCAATCCGAATGTGTCGTGGATGATCGATGAGGCATTGGAGTAATAAAGCATTTTGTTCCTTTATAAAGTATTTTTTTAGGATTCGGTGGCTAAAGGGTGCCAAGGGACCCCTAACTATGGTTCCGCTGTCCGTCCGTCTGTCCGTCCCTCTGTCACAGGGCTGTATCTTTTGAACCGTAATAGTTGTAGTAGACTCTTGTCATTTTAACAGTGTACCTACTACTAAAGCCGCTAACAGCTAAAATTAAACGGGCACTCAAATAATTACAGCCGGCCAACATTTTCTTTTAGTTGACAAAAAATGAATAGTTATTTACGATATTAGTTATATCAAACGCTGATAGCAACAATAGTAAGTTTTTTAGTCATTCAACTATCACCTTAGTTGATGTATGAAAACTCTTATGCAGAACAATCACAATCTTCTTAGACCGACCCAATTTTTTTTTAGTGGGGTCTTCTCCCCAAACAAGAAACGTTTGATCTTAATATTGTACGACGGCACGGAACCTTTCATGGCGAATCGTCCTCTTGGCCGCTTGAGATTAATTTCGTTTGTTGGTCATATATGACTAATACTTTGAAGTGACCGCTCTGCGGGCCTAGTATGGTTGCGTTTATCACGTGACAAAATGTCGATAAAGCATCCGTCACTTTCGTACTTATATACGTGTTAGGAAGGGACAGATGTTTTATCCACATTTTGTCACGCCATAAACGCAGCCATATTAGGCCCCCTGGTATTGTGCGGGTGGTTCGGCCGTGTCTAAGTGGGTAGAATACGGAAGTCGGCAGGTCAGGCGGTGACCTTGGCTGAAGTGGGTCGGTCGTGAGATGGGCTATCGGGTGGCACCGTGGCAGACGTCACGGTCCCTGCGCCGGCACGACGCGCTATCAACCGTTGCACTGACACGAATGCTTTAGAGCTAGTTTGGACTAGCTTCGGTTGAGGTAGATCAAGACCTTAAACTTAAACATATCCTCTTACTCATAAACGCCAAATAGCTAGTCTGCTTAAAGTATCCTTTCGTCATCTTCTTCTCATGGCTTGCGCTCCTTGATTTAACAATGTATATTTCGCCAGTGTTTAGTTTTAGATAATCACCATGAACTTATTGAAGAAATAAGTCAATGAATATCACACGCGAGGACAAATTTATTGTTCGGTTAAAGAGTTTTTACTCTGGTGGACTAAACAGAAGCACATGGGGTTAGCTCCACGCGCTTCGGTCAAGTGGAGTATGATTTGACCCTATCCTTCAATGTGACATTTGTATTTGAAAGAAAGTGACAAAGAATATTTTAACTAAAATGGGTTTATTCATCGTAAATATCGTAATGTTAACCGTGAAAGGGGGAGACCTAATAAGACAGATGATGGAATGTGTTAAGTGTGATATGAAAAAAAAGAAAGAAGGATGTTTGGAAGAAAGATGTGCTGCGCCGACTAGCGTTGAAAAAGTCCGGAAAAAATCCCGTTTTTTTCCAAATAACTCGTTTCTTTCGGATTTTTATGGAAAAATACAATTAAATTTTCTGCTCTTATTTTAATCTATATTCGGTCTTATTTGCACCTACAAAAGGGCGACATCGACAACATGGAGGCAGGAGCAATTGAAATAGGTGGCGAGAGTGACAGTGATTGATTATAAATAAATTGACATATTCAATTGTTATTTTTCCTAAAAAACCCGAAAATTTCATAAACTTCTGAAAAAAACCACAAATGATTGAACTAAGGGCAAGATTATGATGATGACATCATAATGTTAACCGAGAGGTAAAGGGGTATAGGGCGTCCATGAATCTCTTCAATACCAAAACAGAGGAACGTTCGGAACTCTGTTTATTTATTTTTACCGGTATCGGTATTTGAGGTACAATAGCTGTTGTCATCAGTTAGAATTCGTGTTTACTAAATAGTAAATATGTATAAACAGATGGGCTTCTGGGAACCGCTGGTAGATTAAGGACGTTTAAAAGTGTCCGAGCGGCCTTCTTACTGAATAAAGATCTTTCTTTTTTAGTTTTAGTATGTGGTTTTTTTTTCTTAATATGTGTTATTATAGGTGAAAAACTTAAGTAAATGACCTCTTGCATGTAGTTGTGTACAAAACTAATATGGAATTTACGTCAAAATTCAAATATAGAATGTCGAACGCTCTATACAGATGTGTTACAACTACATGCAAGAGGTCATTTACTTAAGTTTGTTTTTCACCTATACGGTGGATTTACTAACAAAAAAAAAAAAAAAAAAAAGTGAAATAACAAAGGCGGTCCCCATACGAAACGTTTTTTACGTAATTTTAATTTTGTTGTATGGAAAAACGGTAAGACATACAAGCATCAAATTTATGTATGATTAGAGTACAAACCCAGAAGAAAAACATCAAATACTAAAAAAAGTTGTGCCCGCGCTGATTCGATTCGAAATCGAATACAAATCAGAATATAGAAATACCTACTGGGCGGTGCGGAACCCTCGGTGCGAGAGTCCGACTCGCACTTGACCGGTTTATTTATACTTTACATGTTAGCGTCTCCCCTACTCTAAAGTAAAGTGTCACGCTACGCCTAGTTTCTTTTTAACGTAACCCATTTACGTGATCTGTGGAGAACTTCGAATCGTTTACTTTATTACGGAGTTGAGTCACGAGACGCGAGTGAAAGCCCTTTTCGTGTATTTACGATTTCTTTACATTTAAATATACGAGATTATGGCTCAGAATACGTTTCACCCACGCCCACGGCGAAATACTTTAATATTCTAAAACTGAGGATTAGAATCAATTCAGTTGATTTAGATTAACTTCCGCGTAAGCATCCGCATATTTCTTGGATTTATAATGAGGCAATTATAACATTTTTAGCTACTCGACGTTGTCTATACGATTATTTTAACTGTTTTTCTGAGTGGTTTCATTCATTTCGATGTTACCCTTTCAAGTTAAACGAACACAAATCCAGAGCCCTATTTCTACATCGCGTCACTTAAAAATACCGCGTAAGTAAATGATTAAACGTACTATAATTAAGACTTAATTTAATGTAATACAAAGTTCAAAATTTCGTTCAGGCAATTTTTACTTGTGCGGTATTGTTAGATAAGCGACGAATTTTTGACTTTTTCCCTGTTGAAATAGTACTGTCAACAATATGAAGGCTCTTTTTAACTTGACCAAATGCCGAGTTTAAAACAACAGGATAACAATCAATGTGGAATAAAGGCCCCGTCACAATATTCGATGTTATACGTTAAATCTCATATCGCTATATTATATCAATCATACTTTACTAATAAACTTGCGACCAGCCCTCGCTTCGGTTTTGGTGCATTCAATATAACACCCGTACATATTCCAGATGTTTTTTTAGATAAAACCTCACAAACCCTCCTCTTGAATCACTCTATCTACTGATGAAAGCCGCATTAAAATCCGTTGCGTAGTTTGAAAGATGTAAGCGAACATACCGAGGGACAGACGGCGGGAAGCGACTTTGCTTTATACTATCTATATATCGCACCTTCAGAACAATAGTGACCTAATTGAGAAATTTTAAATTTCGAGTTAGGTCTCTATGGTAATAAATTTATGACTCGAAGTTTGAAAGCACAAATTTTGAATTAGGTCATTATTGTTCTAAAGGTGCGATATACTAATATTATAAAGCTGAAGAGTTTGTTTGTTTGCTTGAACGCGCTACTCAGGAACTACTGGTCCGATTTGAAAAGTTCTTTCAGTGTTAGATAGCCCATTTATCGAGGAAGGCTATAGGCTATATATACACGTTAGCGTTAGCCCAAAGTAACTCAACGGGGACGAAGTCGCGAGCAGAAGCTAGTGTAAAGTTAGAAAGAAAGAGAAAAACCAAACAGCAACAGTAGCAATACGGAGACAAAAATGAATCAGTGTCGGAATAGAACCTTAATGTTGTAGTGAGTCAAACAATCAATATTTTTAAACCAAAACTATTACTACCGTTTACATAACACCAAACAGCTATATAACCTAGAATGCAGCAACTTAAACCAATTCACGAGTCCAAAGCAAGAAGGCAGTATAAGCATGAACCTCATACCCTTATACAACCTTTTTCTTTTCAGAAATGCCAGTGTTAGTGCGTCGATCGCACGGCTGTTGACGGCAGCCACTCGAGTAGTGTAAACACTGCCGTTTACGGGCTGTCAAAAGTGGCGATAGACTAAAGTAGTCTTCACTCTTCAGCTATGAAGGGCGCGGGTCCGTTAGCGGTATGTCGCCGTGAAGAAGTTATTTAAATGTTTCTAACTGTTTCCTAGATTACTGGACTCTAACCCGGTCGCTTAACACGTTCAGCGCTGGCGATACGCAAGCATGTTCAAATTGAGAGTACTTGGGGCAGTAAAGGTGTTTAATCACTTGAGCATGCTGACTTATGCGGTGATGCTAACTTTATTGACGATGCAGTTGGGAGTTAGTGGTGACCTTGCCTACAAATTTAGCCATCCCGGGTCCGATCCTCAGAATGGGCAAATATGTTAATGTTAAGCACAAATATTTCTTCGTGTATTTTGAAAGTACTCTACGCGTTTAAGTTTGTTCTTTATACTCGTACAAAGATGTGTATAGTTCTGTTACCCTAGTATAAATCTGGAGCTTATTTTTGGACTAGAGTAATTTGTATAAGGTATACCTACTATAGACTATAGTAATTTGTATATATATAAATACCTAATATCAATGTTTTTCTGTCAATAAATTTATTTTCTTTCTTAATTTTTTTTTTCATAATAACTACGTAAATAGCAGGATTTAGACACACTTCGTGGGCTTAGCACCTTCTTTATCTCCTTCTAGGCACCTTTCAGTTTAACTTAAATAATACGTAAGTGTTAAAAAGATGCTCTTCCCGTTTACGGACTGTCAAAAGTGACGACGGGCTAAAGTGGAGTCTTCAACATAAAGGGCGCCGTGTTAGGTCGTATATCTGTCACCATGGCGATGTTATTTTAATGTTTCTAACTGTTCCCTAGATTACTGGACGCTAACCCGGTCGCTGCTGTCACTTAAGCGACACACACTAACACTGCAGACACTGCTTTAGGTTCATACTCATGCAATATTGCTGTTTTTTCTTTAGTTAGTAAAAAAGGGTAGATGTTGGCAACACTGCGTGGGTATAGCACCTTTTTTGCTCTTTCAACGCAGATTTTAGTACCAATAAAAAAATGTGAAACTAAAAAGATGCTAGACCATCTTAAAAGGTTCAGAGTAAGAAAAATAAGCCTTTAAAATGTTGTTTACTTACTTAATAGATAACTACAAACTTTAAAAGAGGTCTATAATCTCACTAATCTGTGAGATAATAAAACTGTTTCGTTAGTTAGCACAAAAGACCTTTGCAATATGCGAGGTGCTAAAATTTAGCAGCAATCACAATGATGCCAAATTTAGCACCAAAACTACAAAATTGGCAACACCAATTTTCTAATCAAGATTGTTTTGGCATGACTCACAACTTCTTTGCATTGTGTTAGAGAACTGAACTAAATTACTTTTGTCCGATGAATCATTACATTAAAATAACAAATGCAACCACCTGATTAAAACTCAAATAGTCTAAATGTACGATGTAACTTTCTCTGGGTTGACCGCGAAGGCAGTGACGGAAGGAGCCGTGTTTGTGGGTCAAACAAACTTTGTCATGTACTGGATAGATTAACTTGTCCGGCCGTAGAAGGGCCGCCGGTTAGATTGCGCTCCTAATCCTTCCAGTTTATTTCCAATTTAGATTACATCGCCGGATAAGGTGGGACTGATAGACTAGCTTATAGGCAGCTAAATTATAAAAGTGATTTTTCGATATTTATTTACTTGTGGTACGTAGGTGTTTTTGTATCTGTAGAGTAGAGACAAAGTGTCCCTAGCAAAATATTTCAAACTATCTGTTCCCGTATACCCACTTCGTTGGGAAAACATATTTTTTTTGTTAACCTTTTCAACGCCACAGTCGGCTCTGGCCGTCAAGAGTTCAAGATTAAAAGAGACTTTGTTTGGTAGCAATAAGGTGTAATTTGCATAGCATAGCAAACATGTTTGGCGTGTGGGTGGCACATTTTGTATTCGACGTATGGCGTTCAAAAGGTTAATATATATAGCCTATCTAGCCTAACATAATGTGGTTTTCTATTGGTAAAATAATTTTCAAAATCGGTTCGGTAGATGCAGAGATTACCCCTTACAACGCCACAAACTTTACCTCTTTTTAATATTAGTATAGATGTAGATATAGATGAACCTATTATGCTATTCAATGGTCTATTCTTTTCCCTTGTAAATATTTACGAAGATCCGACTCGTTGAAATGTAATGTTATTAAAACTAAAAGGTTAAACAATAGTCAGAAACAAAAATACCCTCTAATAGGTTCGTCAACAAGACAACGTCAAATAAAATAATATGTACTTACTTATCTTAACAGTAGTTAGTCATCATAAAGTAAAGCGTCTTTAATCTGGATTTAGCGTAAAGTTTCTCTAATACAGATTTTACATTTTATTAGACAACAAATTCAAAAGATCAAATTTATAATGCCACAGCGGTCTAAGTTGTTGCAACAATGGTATTTCACGATTTACGATCCACCCGATTTAAACCAGTAACATAATGAAGATCATTTCGGATTCCAGAACTCCGCCGATAAATATTTGTCTTTTGTTAGCCAGTAATAAATTAGAGCGTTTATCTATTTCTAGTAAGCCCGTGTTTACATCCCGGCCGTTAGCAACGGACTTTCTTCCCCAAGTGAATAAAATTTTATGTTCCTTTTCGGGACCAATAAAAATTCTTCCCGGCCGCTTTTATCCACATTGTGATGCAGCGGAGTCTATCATGAGTTGTTTAATCCGTTTGAACTCGACTAACCGTAATAAACAAGTTCAAAGCATTTTTAAAACGTCGATAATTTACGTATTCCGTGTTTACTGTTTCTATTCACACGTAAACTCTAAACACGTTGGGTTATGAAACCTGCGGTAAAAGATAACGTCCTAAATTTTATTTACTCTCAGATAAATTACCAGAGACGCATGAAATTTGATAATTAACCACTTATCTTATCTGGCAGTATTTTCACTCCGCCCACTGCGTAGACGCATTTGGGTCATGTGTTAGATGACACTGCCTGGGACACAACACATTATGGAGCGAAGTTGAATCCATTACGGACGAAGTTATTTACCCGAATGCCGAAAAAGGGTAATGGTTTTGTGAATGTCGTTAGATTTGTCATAGTGTCGCGAGTGTCACTGGGTAATTGAATTTGAAAAGTGGCAGATTTAAGAAAAAAACCCATATATCTGAGGACAATGCCATACAATTTGACCTAGTCCCAAACTAAGCTCTAAGCTTGTACAGTCGAGTTCAAAAATATGTATACACTTTAGTTCCTTGTCTATTTAATGTCATGTTTAAACTGCTATTATATGAATTGGCACAAGGATTAAAGTGACAAGGTACTTAAGTGTATACATATTTATGAACTCGACTGTACTATGGGTACTAGACAACGATAATCTTACTTACATAGAGAAATACAAACTTGAATATACAGTACGAAAAACATCCATGACTCAGGAACAAATATACTCGCTCTCATCAGTCATCTATCGCACAAAAATATCTGCCCTTACCAGGATTTGATCCCGGGGCCGCTAGCTTCGTACGCAGGGTCACTACCAACTAGGCCAGCGCGTCGTCAAAGATAATCATCTCTATATTTACATGAGTATTTAACATTCACAGACGACAATATCAAATCATTTAGTCGGTCCAAAGCTTGCGTTTTGTTAGACTCGTTTACTTTATTATTGCTAGGAAAAAACATGGAGCCTTCCATTAGAGTAATTAGGAAGCTTCTGCTGGCGTATAAAAAACGTCGCGAATCCACTCCATTAAATATGAGACTGGTTACGTTATTTTACTCGTAATGCGCAGGCTTATGTGAACGCGGGAATGACGCGCACTTTGCGACAAACTCTACACGGAATGTGTTTATATGTTACTAGCGACCCGCCCTTGTTTTATGTGACTTTTCTGTAAGAACAGTACATAAACCAGAGTTTATTATATATAAAAACCTTCCCCTTGAATCACTCTATATATTGGTGAAAACCGCATTAAAATCCGTTAGGTAGTTTGAAATATATAAGCGTACATACAGAGGGACAGATGGCGGGAAGCGACTTTGTTTTATACTATTTTGGATGCCACAGACGCAATATAGTGTAATTTTTTTTAACGCAACCAGGCATCCTGGCGTTTCAAATTCAGTGCCCGAGATTTTCTTTCGCATGGGTTTCTGACACATCTTGTGCCTCACGGGCATTAAGCTATTATTATGTCCCTACGGTAATTACTCTACGAGACGAGTGTGGGATGAGTCAAACGTACAAACGATTAGCCGCGAACCAATGACCATTTAAAATCAATTTAGAACGCTCTCAATTCTACAATGTTTACAATGCTCGTTGCTAGATAAAAGGCAGCATGGTCTTATGTGAATGCGTGTCAAACAAGCTGGTAAGCTGCTCAGATGAAATCTCCCTTTTATTTTGCAGTTGTGTAGCGTCTAGGGAAATTACATGCATACATACATTAAATCAAGCCTGTTTCCCAGAGGGGTAAGCAGAGACCACTTCTTTCCACCTGCTACGATCCAGACAAATCTCTTTCGCTTCTTCCACATTCATACATCGAGTCATGCATGCACGTCGGTTTCGGGTACTTAAGATCCGGCCCTTTTCGAGTACTTCTCCGATTTGAAATTAAAACCCCATTTTAGGGATGAGTCGCCGGCTTAAATAGAAGTATGTCGAATCATTAGATAACATCGAAGAGTCACAGAAGCCGGGATAACCTTAGGCTATTTAGTGAACAATTAATTCAAATAGCCTTTAGACTAATTAGAGAAAACGCCAGAGGTCAATGACGAGGCGAGAACTAAATATTCATTGAGTCTTGACTGAGATCGATGGGACAAAAACCAGAATCCGATCCATTCTGTTCTTATGTAAAAACAGAATCAAGCTAGTTTTAAGTAGGCATTGTTTTTAAGGAAATTTCAATAGATTGTCCTTCGCTAGTTTTACGGTCTGATAACTTTAATACCACGAAAGCAGAGAAAGTTATAAATAATGGAGGGAGAATACATAACGTAGCGCAATGCCAATTTAATAATGGTCATAGCCGGGTCATTCTAATAAAAGTGGCACGGACAGGTTAAAGTTTCTCCAAAAAAAAAGTAGTGTTTTTTTACCTTCTTTGCTTAAAATAAGCTTCCTGGTGTTCCAATTGTTACATAATTATAAAAGGGAACGGAATATACATGAAAATATAAGAATTATGGCTTGTTGAAATATTGAGATGCAGGTGAAAGTTTCATTAGACAGGTTAGAAGAGAGAAGTTTTCAGGTTAAAGAGAGTTATATTAAAATACAAATTACTTTAAAAAAGCAATTCCCTACATTTACTTTGGTAGATCACTGTTAATGGGTACTGCTTGATAAAGCATCTGTAAAGTTTTTCTGGGAAATTATATGCAAGTTATTAAAATAAAATTATTTAAAATAGTTATTCACTTTAGCTTGCCAATAGTCACACTAACCTGCACATTAGTGCACATATGTCTCTTTAACCCGCCAAGAGTTACATTAACCTGTGCCTAACCTAATCTATGCTAGTTACAGGTTAAAGTTGCACAGGTTAAAGTTAAAAGTAGATTTACAAGACATTTACTCTTAAACCGGTGATAATTTGAACGTTCCACTCTTAGTAATATAAGTATATACATCAGAATACCACGTTCAAATGATTAGTTAATTACGTCCCATACCGTTAACATTAAATAATTGAGACAAGATAAAGTTAACATACCCGTTACAAACTCCAGATTACTGCATTTGATCACTAATCTCCACAAAAGTATGACAGATCGTATCCAACCGTTTCGTATAGTGGTGAGCCACATACTGGCCGAATGTTTATCGAGGATTATGGTGTGCCTATTATTTTCCGTATGTGAGTGAGATACACTATCACGGACACACAGGTTAAAGTAAAAACATCACCGGACAAACTGTCGTGTGTTAATATTGATATATAAGCATATATTTTTGAAACCATATCATAACTAATTGAATGTCATAATATTCTTCTTGCAATATATTGTAAAATATATATAATAAAATATACACAAATAGTTCAAAGACCTAAAAAACGGAAACATGTCTCATTTGGACAAGACAGGTTATAGTAAAAAATAGTACCTACCATTTTTTTTTAACAAAATTAAGGAGAATAAATAAATAAAATGGCTTGGCCTCGATGTAAAAGGTCTGTGCTTATCTATGAATGTTTTTACTTTTTCTGTAAAACAAACATTTAACATACTTTGTATTCAAAAACTCATTGACAGGTTACGGTGCCACTTTTTTTAGAATTACCCAGCCGCCCATAATTTTGTAGACGTAACGTTAATGACTGTCCCCATCATATGACTACATTTGCGAGAGAATGTAGAACTCATGTTTGTATTTCATCACACGTGAATCAGATTTTTATGGCATTTTTATAGTAATGCATTATGGTGTCCGCGACTCGTTTCATTTTTAGGATGAAAATTTTACACATATGTAAGACTAAACAAACTCAAAAAACAAAAAAGAAACTCCTTTCGACAGGAAGTTGCATGAATTATAAAATTCGTTATGTCAAAAGGCTCAGTGACCCTCGACATGATGCTTAACGCTAACGTAAACGACAGTCGAAAACTCTCAAAAACGCGACTATCCCGCACCTCACGTCAATCCTACACATTTTCGATAACGATAACATTCTTTGCATCTTCTCTAGGGCTACTGAACTAAGTTTTTGAACCTCTGACGTCTAGAAATCTTTCTGTCTGACGCAAGGTATCGTCAAAGGTATAAGAGGATTAAAGTACGACATTGATTACTCACGCGTGAGTAGTACGCCGAGTGCATCGGACGTCAAGGCGCCGCCCCACGTGTGTGAAGCCATATCCTTTAACCCTATTTACTAGTCCAGCAGGCCTTTCGCGTAACTCACTCGCAATCGCGATCGGCTTTAAAACAAAACAATAGGTTTCATTTTGTATGCAGACAAGTCTTCGATTTTCAAAATGAAAACGATTGTGATTGCGAGTGTGTTACGCGAAAGGCCTGCCGAGCCGAGAGTTTCAGACATGCCCTATATAATTTCACTCTAGCTATTAGACTAGGTTTGTAAAGACTTTGTACCTACATTATCCCTTGTTAGGCTGACTCAAGTGTGTTGTTTGTTCCAAATCTTAAACTATAGATAAATTCAGCTGTTTTTAACTTCCGATAAAAGGAGTTTTGTTTTGTCTGTGGCATCGTAGCTCCTAAATAGATAGACCGATTTTGATGTTGTTTATTTCAAAAGAAAGTTAGTTTACTCGGGATGGTTTCTAACTAGGTGTTTTTAAAATCGATTGGCCGGTTTAAGAGATATCCGCTCTGAAAAATGGGGTCGCCATTTTATTCTGTTTTTTTTAATCTATTTACTTAATAGTTATTATCTTCAAGACAGGTGGTAATACATCTTTACAAGCATCTTATAAAGCATTATAACTTACACAATGAATCAAAATTTCTCCCATAACATTTCAAAGATACAAATCTGTACAAAAACGTAGTAAACAAGATTTCGTAACGACATTAGATTCGTGTTAAGATAAATCATTAATGACAGAACCGAAACGAAGGTAAAAGTATCCCATAGACAAACAAAGGCTTCAGCAGGGTGTAGTGTCTAATGAAAGAGAAATGGCTTATGTGTACAAGTGTGGTAACGAGGTTATAATTGGGTTTTCCGGCGCCGTTGCGGAGAGGAAAGCCGTTTGGACTCAGGTTTGACCAGTCCGTTTGGCGGATACTGGGATAGAAATCAGAATTAATGGTCTGCGAACTAACTATTAGCGCTAAACATACATCTGAGTCCTAGAAAGGCAGACTTCGTTATGGGAATGGTATAATTTTCAAACGGAATATGAGGCCAGCGACGAACAACTTTGAACATAGAAATGTGTAGAGTGTTAGAATTTAATATGGAAATTTAGTTATTGCTAAATTTTGACTTGCATTTTACTAGAAATTTATGTAATATTCTCAGTGTTCTGTTTGCCGGCAATAATATGTATTTATTTATATCATCACATCAATATGATGAACTAACTCTTGAAAGATTGAGTAAAGTGCAAAGTTGTGCATCGAGTAGGCAAGTGTACAAAAACTATTAATTACCTCTTAATGAACCTAGAGCTTTAATGGTAGTCTCTGCATATACTGGGACCTAATAATAGAAACATTCCTAATATTTAAGATAGTTATACCATGTCCACCAATGTTCATGCTTCACTGACTACTTCATAGATAAAGATCTTCTAAAATAGGTGACGTACTCGTATCTCTACAGCAAATCACATAATGTACCCTGCCACTACATCCGATTAGTCTTTGTGCCAGATCTTAGCAATATCATTACCATATGCAAATGTCTTCAGTCTTCACATGCCATAAATTTACTGAATGCATAATTCAAACGTAATTGCATAGAGCCAGAAGGCTTGCATCGGTGTTAATGCTACTAGGAATGCAGACGCATCAGATGCAGACGGTGTCGAAATATTGGTATTTGCAATTAACCTCCTACCTTTAAATATATTCAGTACCTCTGACTTCCTTTCAAAATGATGTATATTAATAAATTTGAACAAAAATCGAATGCCTCTTTCGCTCTTGATTCAAAATGTCATCGAGAAAAAGAGTCAACTAGCTCAATTTCGATTTTAAGATCGGATCCATAGATTTTTGCGCCAATTGCGACTTTTCCCTCAGTGCCAAGCTTCTCGCTTTCCGTATAAAATTGACACCATACCGAGGCATTGTTCATGCTGGTAAATTTCATGGTTGCAGTCATGTTTGTGTTAGGGTGAGTTGAGTATCCACAAGAGCTGTGCCATGTCAATCTCAACTAGAATTCCATATTACGCAGGCAACGTGACGTGTGTGTGACAACTTTGTTCTGAATCGCTGTTGTATTGGCTTTGCCATTAGGGTTAGTATCCAACAGAGCTGTACGAGATCGCAGAGCAGTGTGCGCGGAAAAAACTACCAATAGGATTCATGAATTTTCCTAGCCTCGCTCAGCGTAGCTCTCCAATATTGGTGCGCTCCGCTACTTCGCACAGCTCTGGTGGATGCTCATCCTAATTCAGACCCTAATTGACAATACCTCAAAACTATGTTGACACATACACGTCACGTTGCGAGTGTAATATGGAATTCTAGTTGAGATTGACATCTACTGTTAATTGTGGACATTGAAACATTGCATCGATGATATTGTATTTTGTCGGATAAGTTTGTGTTCATCTTGCTGTCTCATTTAACTTATCAATGGATACTGAAGTTGACTGAGAAAGTAAGATAAATATGAATTTTTAAATCAAACACGATGTTGTATGTTTATTCATGAAATATCTATAGTTAATTAACGGAATGGGAGAGCGATTAGCTATTCCATTTACTCAGAAAGCAGAAGGACCAGAATTCCATATTCGTTTTACCATTTTTTGTACATTTGTCGGTTGAACCAGTCCTGACTGAGTCAACGATGACCATGACGTCATGATACCTCTTGCTATTTTAACGTATCAGCTTTTTTTAATTTAGTTAAATTATGGATTTTAGAAATTTACTATGCAAATATTGAACGGCGTGATACAAGTTTATTAGTCGATAGACATTTAAGCAGATATTTTCTTGTTGAATTTTAAATTAAATTTAGAGGTTGTTTTACCTAACTCTTATATGGGACCTCCACAAGATACGTTAGATAAATTCCATCTGGGATATTTGAATAATATTATCGCTTAACTACGTGCATATTTAAATAAGTTTTTAAAGAGAAGAATGGATGCTGTAGAAGCCAAGGTCATATTCTTCCGTCGTTAAGTAGTCTATAGTGTTAGAATCTGGATATCTGTGTATCGGTATGTGGCATATAGCTCCCAAACTAGTGAACTGATTAAGACGTGTTTTTTTTTATATAGAAAGCTTGTTTAATCAGGATGGTTTTTAGCTAGCTTTTATGAAAATCGGTTGGTTTGTTTAGAAGATATCTGGTTTCAAAGAACCTTTATAACGTTTATGATCGCCTATATAAATAGTTATTGGAGCTGTTTTTACGTTCAATAGCTTTCGGGTTTATACATCTCTCTCACTCACTCTTTTACCTTATGCGAGGTCTATTTTACCTGAATCCGTAATATTTATTTTAGTTTATTATGACAAGGTACTAAAGTGTACCTTTATTTGCTACTCATGATCAGAGGTCATATTATAAGTAACCAAGCTGCAGTGGCGTGGGAACTTTATCTTAGACCTTTCTTAGGCTGTGTTATAAGCTGTCACAACTTGACAAATTTTAGGCAAAGAATGGGAAAGCAATATTTGAGTCCTATCAATCTATCTCTTTCTCTGAATGGAACTTGGCTGGTTTAAACAGCTCATATTCAGGTTTGTAATTTTCATAGCACGGTAAGACTAAAGAGAGATATACTGCCCTCCTTAGAAAAAAGGGCGTATGGCTCATAGAACTGCGCATGTATTAGTGACCTTATTTCTTTACTATTAAGGTTAAATTTACTTTGACTAACAAATTGCTAATGCGTCCTTTTTATTTAGGAGGGTCTGCCCTCCTTAGAAAAAAGGGCGTATGGCTCATAGAACTGCGCATGTATTAGTGACCTTATTTCTTTACTATTAAGGTTAAATTTACTTTGACTAACAAATTGCTAATGCGTCCTTTTTATTTAGGAGGGCAGTATAGAGTAGACATTAATATTAAAACTCGCCACATACTCATACGCATACTCAATTTTTTATTGCATTATACAATTTAATTTGACATCGGATTAGAGACCAGTCAGTTCTTTCATTAACTATGTTCCTCTTATTATTCTGTGACAACGAATACAGCCTCTCTGTAGTAAGGTTATTAAAAAAAAGTAATTTGAAAAAAGAACTGAGTAAGTAAGGGAATAAAGAGTTGTAGTATTGTTAGGCGATTGGCTTGCAACCTGTCACTAATACGCTAGTAAACATCTTAGCCTAATTGTACAAAATGTTTTTTACAGAATTATCAACAAGTTTTTAGAGTTTTAGGTAATTCTATACCTATACCTATCCGACTCTGGGATTGCAGGCGTGAAAGTTTGTATGTATTCTGTTATAATAATTATGAATATTGACGGTCTCAAAATAATTTCGAATTCTTTGACATCAAATGCAATTTATATTATAACATTACATTCATGAATGAATCAACTAAACTATTTGGATTTATTTGTAAGTAACACCAACGATTTCCTCTATTAATTAAAATAGATATGGCTTCCGTGTCTAATTGAGGCGCTAACTGCTCCTTAACTACGTAATAACGGACCAACTGTGGTTATGCAAATGTAATAATTGTACCTTAAGCAAAAAAGGGCGTAAGTCTTTGTACTCCATTCACTCTTAGTTCCTATTGGTATTGGTTATGTTTTCAATGCTCAAGAGGGCTTCATAGCTGCATATAGTGCCAAGATCATGGGTTCCATGTGGTTGTCGGGTTAGAAAAATGCCACTCCGTGTCTTCCCGTGGATGTCGTAAGAGACGACTAAGGGAATAAAGGCTTGTAGTGTTAGGTCATGGGCTTGCAACCTGTCACTAATACGCTGGTAAACATACCCTAATTGTACAAAATATGGTTACAGAATTATCAACAAGTTTTTAGAGTTGTAGTTCTGCAGCTCTGCCTACCCCACTCTGGGATTACAAGCGTGAAGGTATGTATGTATGTATGTATATAGTCTAAAATTGAGTTTTTGGAACTTATGCAGATCTTATTAAGTATCTACATGGAAGATTTAGATCAGAACCGGTTTATATGGGTGTCCCTCACAATCCCTAACAACGTTTGTCCTAACACATCGTTTGCCCGAATTTTCATTTGCCCTAAACTGGTTTTCAGATGAGTCAGGCAACTTTTTAAGTTTTCCAATTATATCTGCGGTTCGGTTAGGTTAGGGTTGTATTATAATAATACTAAACAGTTTTAAAATTTAAGCGGAAATGGCGTTAGGATAAATGAAAATTCGGACAAACGATGCATTAGGACAAATGACGATTAGGGCTTCCATAGGAGAACCGGTTTAAATACATGTATGATTATGAGACTTATTCGTCTTAAAGCTTTGTTGACTCATATTTGACTTAGAACAGATAATTGGATATTTATGATTCAACCTTATATGGAAATATGGACGTTCGGTATTTTATTGTTTCTAAACATTTTGACCTTTGGCTGACTTGTGTTATTTGGACAACTTCTACAACGCCTGAAGTATCTTAAAGGTGTTTATTGGGTGTTACTGTAAACGTTCAGGTTCTGTATTGCTTTGTTTAGTCCTTGATTTTGTTTACTAAGGAAGAAATGTGAATAGATCGGATATAGAAGCCGAGTGATTAACATAACGTTTTAAAATATTCATATGACTATACCTATGGTGGAGTATGGGATAGAATGGAATGCAAATCAATGCATAACCAACAGTTATCAAATTATAAAAGCCACGTGCATAATAATTCGGTTCGAAGGACCACTCAATGTCATGCAATTTTAAGTCAAATTCACACGTCTCTATAGTTCAAAGTTGTTTACATTTTTATCACTTATCACTTTCTAACCAGCATTGATGTTTATTTATGTTCTATTAGGATTTACATTATTAAACACTAATAAATATAGCCACAATAAGAACGCCTAATGTTGTTCGGTTGTTTGACGTCAGAAGCCAAACTATAAGCGAAATTCGATCGATTTATAAATCAATATCATATTATTATAATATTCTTTAAGTAAAATATTATGTCTTAAACAAGAATAAGCAAAAAAATATTTTACGCATCGATTTCGAGGTGCGGTCTTAAGATTTTATTTTGTGGTCCATTAGACTTCAACGGGTATCGGTGCGAGTCCAAACTTGAGGTTCAGGTATTATTATTTTTCTTACATTTTGTAACGCTCTTTAAGAACCCCACATTTAAGGTTATGTTGTTTAACAAAGCCAATCCGAAGCGTTTTTGTTTAGGCGACACGATCAAATGGTGACATGAGATATTTCGTGTCGAAAATATACAGAACCAAGAAATCTTAAACTGCTGTGAACTTGTGAAAAAGCAATTAAAAAACAATTTCAAGTTAACGGCAGAATGTGGACGATTGAGGCCATAGAGTCACGGGGCACGAGACGTTTAGCTCGAGACCAAGACCCGACTTGGGCATTTAATTACCGTGATGACATGAGGGCTCCTGCCCAGACCAGACCGGAACCACTACTCAAGAACCACTTTCCATGTAGCAGTCACACACGTAGCACGCGTCCAAAACAAAAAAATAACACGGTTCCTTCACTGAGTCTACTGGCGAGCTCTTAGAGGTCACACAACACAACAAACCAGTCAATATTCGAAAGGATCACTCGAAAGTTGAAGCCTCAACTAAACTATTTTTCTGTTGACGCGAGTGTAGACGTTCGTACGCCGCTCGCGCAGCTACCGGTGTGAAGTATGTCGCGGGCCGCTCGGGCGCGCTCGGCAAACTTCGGACGGCGTCGGGAGAAATGCGCCGGCTCCGACCTGGGTCCCGCTTCATTCCTATCTACGCAATCCCAAGCTTCGCATACCCAGCCAAATATAATTAAATTGCAACAGCTATGTAGGTACTAGGTTCTAAGATCAGGTTTCGTCCAAACTCGGCATTAAGTCAACGGGAAAGTACAGTTAGGTGCAGCGCGGGAATGCGTCGCGAGGTCGCGGAACTAGTTGTAAATGACAGGCTCCCAGCTCTGAATTATAAATCCAGTTGTAAACACGGGAGATAGAGGACGCGGGCTACATTCCTCAAGACTGGCTCAGGTTCTTGAATATCGTTTCCAAATTAGTCCGGCGAGTCTTGAGCAATTATTTTAGACGGCAACAATTTCATCCGTCAAAAAAGCTGCCGCTACGTGCTGGCATCTTCTCACTAAGGCAATTTTTTTTTGTTCCTTTCTTGGTATCGCCGGATTAAGACAAAAATAGCGATATAGTGTACTTATTAGGCTATTCCTTGCAATTAATTATTTCTCAATGGCTCAAAGGTTAACTGGAAGAGATCCCTTAAAGCAACGGTCAGCAACAGGCGGACCGCGGTCCGTTTGCGGACCGCGAAAGGTCGAACCTTGGACCGCCAAATATTGTAATGTATTGCATACCAAGTATAAATTAATACATAGATAAGGTATACTATACCTTTCTTAATTGAAATAATATTTTTAAGCCACATAGAATCTAACTTAATACTTTTGTTTTTATCTGGACCTCGTTGAAATTTTCCCACAGTATCCGGACCCCACCTAAAACTACTTGCCGACCCCTGCCTTAAAGGGATAAGTTCGCCTTTGTACATCCCTGTTCTATTTTATAATTGTTATCTCTTTTATAAATAAATAAATTACAGGGGACAATGTCACAGCAATTGACCTAGTCCCAAACTAAGCTCTAGGCTTTTACGATATAAATACTTATATAGAGAAATATATACTTAAATACATAGAAAACATCCATGAGTCAGGAACAAATATTCGCGCTCATCACACAAATATCTGTCCTTACCGGGATTTGAACCCAGGACCGCTAGCTTCGTAGGCAGGGTCACTACCAACTAGGCCAACACGTCGTCGTCGTCGTCGTTTGTTTGTACAATAAAGTGTTTACGTACATACATACATAGATCTGGAATCAAAAGCGTGTTGTTGAGAAACATTCACTGTTGGATAGTGGTCATTATACCTTTCGCAAAATACCTCCACCATTGATCGGTCCTATGCTAATCGCATCCAGCTGTTTTCTGCGAGATTTATCCAATCGTTGGTCCACATTGTTTAAAAAGTTAGAGATTAAGGACCCGGGACAGTCTTAAAACTGCGTTTGGAACCTCCGGCGGATGGGCAGCAGCGCCTTCTGAGAGGGAACACATTATGGCAATACTCCACAAAGAAACAAACTTAAAAAAAAACTCACAGCGCAACCAACTCTTGAATTATACAACGAGTCTTGTTACAGGCAATATTTTCAGGCACATGACAACAAATATGTCACACATGTAAACCTCTCCCCGTGCAATGCACTCACGGAAACCAGCTGAGGCCAATTTTACAAACCCACACGTATCAGGTGTAAAATAGCAATTACTGTCACTTTCATGGAAAAATCTGTGTTGCTATTTTGATGATAGAACAATAAGTAAGTTTTAAAAAGGACGCGTTTTTTTCCCGCGTATTCTTAATGACATACTGATCATTAAAACTTATAATTATAACTCTAGAGTGCTAGCCAATCACAAGGTCGAATTTTAGTTCGAAACTTTTCATTTGTCCGAATATTTTAAAGTTAGTAAATTTTTCTGAATTTTTCAAGATATAGTGGTAGTAGGACCTTATGCAGGATCCGTCCGGATCGCTACCACCATTTTATCCATTCAACCATTGCAACAGTATTCACGTTGTTGTGTTCCGGTGCGGGGATAAGACAACCGATGAAATTACTAGCATAGAGGGATTCCATCTTAGTCCTCAGGGTTGGCAACGCATTTATAGTCTTAGGATTGCAATCTTAAGATTGTAGTTTTGACAATGGGTCTCAGATCCCACTTACCATCAGGTGTGTCTACTCCTTGCAATAAAAAAACCCATTGAACCAACAGGTTGGATCAGGTTCGTGTGTCCCATGATCCCAGAAAGTTAAAAGATAAAAAAAACGGACAAATCAACCAGTCGGGCATAAAAATTCAACGTTGTAATAGGTAACTCTCTGGAGTATTCTCGTATAATAGCTCAGTGATGAGTCGCCAATTGTATCATCAAATCTAAAGGCTACAGAATGCGGGTCCACAAGTTTCGCAGGTCGTTGACTCCCGCCTACGTTACGGTCGCTGATCAAAAAACGGCCTCCAAACTCCAGCGCTCATTTAAATTTATAAATCTTGAAGGATAACAATAACAATTCCTTGTCCGAAAAAATGCCACAATACCAGCAATACATTCAGCGCCTCGTTGTAGCTTTAGTAAGCAATTTTAACACTCCGATGCGTCACTGGCGTTGAATGAATGAAACCAACTAAATCTGACTCCGTTTTGGATCAATTTTGTTTGAAAACTTTCTACCCTGGCACGGAATGGTTGTGAACCATTAGTTTAGTGCAAACAATAACATCCCCGAAAATGTTTGCGGACATGAGACACGCTTGCTTGTTTTTTCTTGTGTATTCAGTATTCAAAGATGTTTCTTTTGCTTTGAAGATTCCGCTTTTATGAATTTGCTTACATGATAAAACGGTTTGGTCAGAATTGCGAGTACTGTAACCGTTTAATAAAATGCATTGCAAATTAATTAACACCCTCTTTGAATTTTTTTTTTTTGAAATATGTTGAATCAAGGAAAGATAGCGATTTTCGAAAGCTGTCAAAATGTATGGAATTAACGTAAATCGACAATCCTATTTTCTTTTACGATAAGGTTCTCGCAATGCATCTTGTTCTGGTCACATAGTTAACTTGAGTTTTAAAACGAATAACTAATAATATATAATAAACATAATCTGAAAAACTTAACATTGACCAAATCCGAAATAACTAAAAATGCATAAAAAATATTCGCCCAACCCTTTGAATTCATTATGGAATCGCTACCTTTTTACTCTCACTACCTATATTTATCATCATATTTTTACAGTGTGTATTGCTTTCACGTGTAGGTACACAGTGCCCGCATTCCGATTTCTCATACAAAAAATACCCTTTCTAGCGTTCTGGGCACCGATTCTGCTACCACATTGAGTGCCGACAATCCAGAAATGTATATAAAATTGACCCGTAAACGTGTACGTTAGTTCTGGCAAGGTAAGCCGTAAGCACAAAGGGGCGGACGTTGCGCGAACGCAGTACAATCGGAACAAGTAACTTCCGCTGCGTGTTTAGTCTACACAATATAATAAGTACTTGGGAACCACACAGAGGCTACTAAATATTGGAACCTAATTCTTGTAAACACCACACTATTAATAAATAAAATAAATATAAGGGGACAATGTCACACCAATTGAACTACATAGTTCCAAACTTAGGTCTAAGCTTGTACTAAGGGTACTAGATAACGATATAAATATGTACTTATTTATATAGAGAAATATATACTTAAATACATAGACAACATTGATGACTCAGGAACAAATATTCTCGCTCATCACACAAATATCGGCCCTCACCGGGATTTGAACCCCGATAGTTCCGTAAGTTATACAATCAAAGATATCCTGTAGAAATTTGAAAGTTTGCGCGTGTTAGTTGTTTGGTACTAAGTAAATGGTATGTTATTTTGTACACCTTTTCTGCCAAAGTGCCCAACAGTTCACTCTTAATATAACTTTGTTAAGCCGGTTCTATCAGGTTTCGCACCATACTTTATACTGCCATGGTGCATGAGCCAAAAATAAAACGGCCGTCAATAAAGAAAATTATGTGATGATAAAATAACATTCTCAACTGAATTTAAATAAAATTATAGTTAGCATCAGATCACCAGATGGATAAAACACTTACTTGCAAACATTACAATCAATACTAGATGTAAAGCATTCGAAGTTTTTTTTAGTTTCGAACATTAATTGTCGTCTGGATATATCCAGCAACAACAGTGGAATGTCAACAATTGACTGACTGGTTTAAATATGACTTACAAGCAAAGTTTTTTGTGAGAATCAACATTCTTGAAACACCATTTCAAAATGGCCGAGAGATATCAAAACAACCATCAATTTTGTCAAGCGTCGAAAAGAATCCCAAGGGCCTGATATATGGCCGTTTTGATGGCTATCGACCCACGGACGCGTCTGCCGATTTGAATACGTCGACTACGAGATAGCATAACATATCCAAGACCTCCATCTTGTGTCTATTTTGCTAAGGAATCGTTAGACATGGCGCAGTATGTTTATGTTAATCCATAGATAAGCGAGAATAAATTTAAATTAAGTTCTATGTTATCCGGGTGTTATAAATGCATCGCGTCCATCAAACCCCCCTCCCCCTTCGTTTCCCTGCGATGCGATTTTGATGACGTTTCGTGTGGAATAGCTTTTGCAACCTATTTTGAGACCTTTGAACTTGGCAAGCTTCTATGATAGTGCATTTTTAGTTATTAGAGATCAACCAAAATGTGAAACATCTTTTCAAAATCTTTTCTATGGTGTTAAGTTTGTCTCCTTCTTCTTTTCTAAGGACAAAACTGCAATTTAATAAACGATCGAAATCAACATTGTTTAGGCAATACAGGCCGTGACTGTACACAAAAGTGGAATTGCAAGAAAAGCCTACATCGCACATTCTAACTCTAGCCGATAATCATTCGGCTCTCAGTTCGTCTTAATCTGTCTTTGTAATAGGAAAGGGGCAAAACATAGCTATGTTTAAACTGAAGGTATAGAAAACTAAAATACCTAAATATGGATTTTTTTCATCCGTTTAGGTAATTCTTCCTTTGATCTGACCCTGCTTATTTATACTCTACTGCCATGTCATAGTTTGAAATATATAAGTGTAGGTATAATACATTCCATTGAGAACAAAGGTCCGGCTGGGATGTATAAAAAACAAAGGTCATTCTATTCTTTCTTCTAAACATCCTCTGCATATATCAATGGAACTGTAGAGGTGACGCTTGTTCGGTAATGTAAGTCTATTACATAGGGTGACGGCCCCAATAATAGACACCTTAGCCGGGTTAGAATAGTGCCACTCCATGTCTTCCCGTGGATCTCGTAAGAGGCGACTCAGGGAATAAGGGCTTGTAGTACAGTAGGTACTGTTAGGCGATGGGCTTGCAACCTGTCACTAATACGCTGGTAAACAGCTTAGGGTGACGGCACCAATGATGGACACTTTTAGCTGACAGGCACCAGTAATGGACAATTCACTCTTAATTCGATTTCATACGGTCCAAAATTTATTGTTGCAAAAAAAAACCCTTATCTTCTGGAAAATAATAAATAATCAAGTGTCCATTATTTGAGCCTTGTCCATTACTGGTTCAATCACCCTACCTACTAAGAAGCTCAAAATTTACAACGGGATTTTTCTTTAAGATGTACTGAAAAAAATCATGCGTTATAGAGGTTTGTCTCAATTTACCTAAAAAAAAACTGCTAATTACTAAAGAGATTAAACGCCACGCGTTCTTTTCTACGTGACAGATAGTGCTACCAAAACACGGTTACTAACAAAATGACGTCATTCCGACCCCTAGTTCAAAGCGGGCGTAGCAAAAACTGATTTTTTTTCCTCAGTTAAATTTAATAAAAAAAAACTTTATTAGAGACAAACCTCTAATAACCATGTTTTTTTTCGGAAAGCCTTATAAAAAAGTTCAAATATTCAATGTACTATTTATAATTAGGTACGGCATGCGTTTATCCACGGACCTAAAAAAAATACGGACGTAACCTAGTCTAGTCTTGAGTGAAGCACACAAAATGGCCGTCCATTTACGAGTGTGCGTGCTTTAAGTGTTGCCATATAAATTGTCAATTTGCCTATTTTAATGAAAACATTTTAACTAACATATAATTGAAACCCAACCGTCTTTACATATTTCATGTTTAGGAAAGCTATCAGAAATTATTGAGTAATTTAAAAAAAAAACATCTTTTGGAACACACTTGGATTTCGACTTACATACTTCAAATAATGATTAAAACACTCGCTTTAAAAAGACGAGTAAAACATTTCCAAACTCGACAGATCTACTATTAGCCATTGAGGAGTTCCTATGACCACCTGTCTCCATCATCATAACAGCTCGATAGTACCATACAATTTGTATTGTCATCGCAATGACATAAACAAGCATGCAAAATTTCAAGAGAATCTGACAAATTAGAAGTAACTAAGTTAAAATAGAGATCCAAGACTTAATTACATTCTTAGATTGTTTGTGACTTAGTAAAAAGTATGTAAAAAACCGAACAAAATCAAGTCTGACTCACATAAGCAGGGTTCCGTACCATAACTAACGGCGTTACAGATTTCCCCAATTTTATGAAAAAAATCCGTGAGAAAGCTGGCAACACTGGTTGTCATTATTGTTTGTAATTTGCGTCAAAGTAAATAAACACATATTTCGAATTATTATAATTTACACGTGATAAGTGATACCGTGAGTCTTTTTATATTTACTAGTTTTTACACGTTTTTACAACACAATGCCACATTTTCTTCGGCGTAAAATTAAATATTACTCGTGATGCGGCTCGACGAGCAATGGCGGCGGGTTAACAGACCTAGTGCATTTTTGAGACGGTAGATCGTGTATGACGGAACAAAATAACAGACCTTGCATACTTCACACCTTTTTAGTGTAACGTTACGTCCGTATTTTTTTTAGGTCCGTGGTTTCGTCATCCTATTCGAGATTGAAATATTATGTGCTTGTCACTTTATCGTAACACAGTGGCCCTTACACGACATTTGCAGAAGAATTATAAGACTGGCGTGTCGGAAAGATCATTAGTCAAACAAATCCATCACTTTTTTCAATATCGATAGTATTGAAAAGTAAGTAAGTATAAGTATTGAAAAACAAAGAACAGTGAAAGCATTCGTAAAAAATTATCAAACTAAAGTCGCTGCTAGTCTTTGAAAATGATCTTTCAATTCAGTGCCCGAGCTATAGAATTCTAAGAACATTAGACCCGTTTTTGAGATGCTGGCAATCAACGTGTTAGAATATTCACTGGCGACAACCAAAAAAAGTATGTAAGTAATTTAAGCACGCCAAGCTCGTCGCCGGGTTCGAATTTTAAAATCCAATCGTCTGAAACAGGCATGCGCAAGGCATTAGTCAGTAATGAGTCAGCGGCGCCGCAAAGAAAGCCCGCGCCTGCGCAGCCTGATAGCGATAAACCAGCGCAGGAGTCGCGCTGAGAATGCTATTCTACCCTCCTTGGAAAAAAGGGTGTATGTCACATAGAACCGCGTATATATTAACAACCTTATTTCTTAATATGGTAGGTTAAATTTACTTTGACTATCAAATGCGCTTGCGTCCTTTTTATTTAGGAGGGCAGTATTGTGGGCCCCGCCATTTATGTTATCTATTACCGACTACTGGGTATTGTTTCTACTGTCTGTATTGAATATTTCTTCAAGTGACACATCTAAAGTGTCTAAACAATATCTAAGGGTTTAAAAAAAATTGTCTGTGGTATTTTTGCGTATACCGTTCCACATTCCTGTCTGTCCTGGTACAATGAAGGAAATTCACGACGTGATTCCACCAAGTCAGTTAGTCAGTAAGTTTTTATTTTAATTTGGACGAATCAGTCCATTTATTGTCCATTATAGTATTTCATTTGAAAGATTTTTTATTAGTCTCATTTTTATAACCTAGAAAATAGTCACAATGTCATCCCATAGAATGAGATAAATTTCAAGGGACTAACGACAATCTCGCTATTACTCTACTTCGATCTTTCCTATCATCGAATGACAGGAAATTGGTATAGTAATCATTTTGTTGATCGCGTCAATTGTTTTGGTACGACCGGGGGGCGGGGTTACACCAGGTAAAACCATATTGATTTTGATATTACTATCGTAGATAACGTAGAATAGAGCCCGTGATAGATTTATGTCAAAATATAGAGCAGATAACTGACTGCTGATTTATTAATACTTCTTATTGCCAATGGTTTATGACAGCGTTTTAGTTCAAATCCAAAGGGCATTGGGTAAATTTGTTTGAAGAATATTGT
This sequence comes from Acleris literana, assembly GCA_946894065.1. Lineage (NCBI taxonomy): Eukaryota > Metazoa > Arthropoda > Insecta > Lepidoptera > Tortricidae > Acleris > Acleris literana. The sequence continues at coordinate 15,300,153 of OX335684.1, read as the reverse complement.
CTTTTTTTTTCAGCGGCCATGGATGATTTTTACATAGTTATTTAGAGGACCTCTAAATACAGATAGATATATATAATTTATGGCGTTAAATAATATCGGAGCGGAGATTTTAAAGATTTAAGCATTCAGGTTTTAGTACAAAAGTACGCCCAAGTATGAATATTTAAATATCTCGGCTCCGATGCCCTTAAGAGTATTACATTACATAACAAAATATGTTTATTTTTAATAATCCTATCATAATTTACCTACCACTTTTACAAATGGCCGCTCACCTTGAAAAAATGAATTTTACAAATGAAAACACTTTTACCCAAACCCTTTTTATATATCTAAGCACATACACGAAAACTCAGTTTTTCCACAGTAAGTAACTCCTTCAGTAACTTTTTTAAAAGCGGCAACCGTAATATCGACAAACAAGACTCTACGTCATCTTGTCGATGGTTGAACAGTCCATTTGCTTCTCATATAGAGTTTACAATAACCAATTAGTGAAATTCATATGTAGAGGTAATAATATTTTAATCGCAATAATATATAAAGAACATTAAATAATGCTATCCCAAGTAAAAGGTAAAAGTGCCCGTGCGGTCTTACAGCATAAATGTAAAGGGCATTGGGTTAATTTGTTTGAAGAATATTGTCATTTTTGTTTTCAGCGGCCACGGGTGATTCTTACATAGTTATTTAGAGGACCTCTAAATACATATAGATATATATAATTTATGGCGTTAAATAATATCGGAGCGGAGATTTTAAAGATTTAAATGTTCAGTTTTTAGTACAAAAGTACGCCCAAGTATGAATATTTAAATATCTCGGCTCCGATGCCCTTAAGAGTATTACATTACATAACAAAATATGTTTATTTTTAATAATTCTATCATAATTTGCCACTTTTACAAATGGCCGCTCACCTTGAAAATGTATGAATTTTATGCAGTCAAATATTGCAGTCGGCCATTGTTTAGCATTACATTAACGCCCTAACACACGGGCAGGTATTTGTGAAAAATCGCGTGTGAACAAAAAGCGGCGCGCGTCAGTGAAATCGCGCGTGTAGAAAGCAGAACTGGGAGGGGCGCACGCGCAGCTAGTCGCGCTTAAGGCTTGACTCCGTGAACAACTATACATACCTAAATCGCTTATACCTTGCGTAAGTGTAGGTACAGTCAGGAGGGGTGCATAATTTAGTCAGAGGCCATAGATAATTATGCATTCGGCGTTCGTTATCATTATCGAAAAACGTATAGGATTGACGTAAGCTGTCGCGGCGCCTACGACAATTCTATACATTTTGTCAGTTTTCGAATATCGTTTACGTTAGCGTTAGGACCCGGCTACACGCTCAATCATACTTGCGCAAATTCCAATTTGCACAAGGAAGCATGTGCGTTAAGACGGCAAAACGGTATACCGCACAAATGGCTTTCCATACAGTACCCTTACCATGAGTTACAATTACCGTACACGTTAGCGTGTCGAACGCTCTGTCCCTCGCACTCTATAAGAATACCGCGAGGACTGCGAGGGACAGAGCATTCAACTCGCTAGCGAGTACGTTAATGTAACTCATGGTAAGGGTACAGTTTTGCAATTTTGCACAAACCGTTTGCGCATGCAAGTCACTACGTGAGCCGGGCCCTTAATCAACTTGTCTGTCTTCACAGGGCCCTATAACATCCAAACTCGTCAGGTCTCACTTTCTTATTCAGGGTTACTTTACTCACCAATTCAGTTATGGCCTGTAAGAAGCTACGATTCTTCCTACCATAAAAAAAACTTATGCAACTTTATATATAGGCTATCAGTCGCGATATCGTTCGGAAGCGCACTCTAACGCCGATGCCGACTATTGACGACCACACTAATTGCTAATACCACGCTTGACGAGTCGCGCAGGACTCGACGCAGCAAGTAAAAGCTGTTACACCCAGTATGACTCTGATCATGTGATCATGCATTGGAAGCCCAGTCCCGTGATTTACATGCAAAACTGACACAGTATTGAGTTCTTGGCTTCTGGTTAATAAATATTCATTAAGTGCAGGTGACACGCTTGGGGTGCTCAAATTGCAAACAATTGCTACTTGGTGGCAACGAACATTTGAGGAACATACATAAAAATAAGAAATAAAAAAATATCCCGATGAATTGAGATCCACATCCTGTTTTTGAAGTCGTTTAAAAAAAAATCCTTTCCATGTCATCTCATCGAGATGCCCTTTTCAGGACACGGAAAGTTATCAAAACGGGCAGCTCAGCCGAGATCGGTTTGAAAATACTGCGCAACCATAAAAAATGACATTTTTGCGAGTCTTAAACGCATTTCACTTTTGATAAATTTATTAATGTGGCCCGTAGTCTACGGGAGTAACCTACCGATGATTCGAAAAACTTTTGTCGGCTGTTTTGTTTGTCTTACAAAAAAATCTCTGAATCCATAAACTTTTCAAAATGTTTAAAGAGATATACCTGCAGAACCTGTAGGTTAGGCTAGGTTCGTTTTATAACAATAGATGATTTTCGGACAAATGAAAATCCAGACAAACGAAAAAGCGAACAAAAGTTTTTCGAATTTTTGATAGGTAACCGTCTCCGGGATTAAAGAATAATCTTAACATAGCTACTTATAGGCAACACAGCATATGGTCTAAGATCCGAATAGGAGACGACCTTCACCGGGCTGTTTATTCGATAAAAAGTATTTTATATCAAAGGAGAATGGGCAAAAATGTATAAACGCTGGTCTAGAAACCAATAACAATAAGCACTATATCATCGGATATCCTTTTTAATTCTACAACGATTTTGCGTAGCGGGAAGCCTCAAACAACCGTGAGTTTTTTTTTCTGGAACATCGGGACGTCTACATAGACGACTTTAGCATAATTACTATGAAATACCGCCATCTTTGCATGGCGATAACTTATTTCATACAAAGATTTCGAACTACCAGCCATAGTAATAGTTTTACAACTTAGAATTACCTATCCGGTGACATGTCGCTTGTCCTTATTGGTCATATAGGCCAATTTGCCAACCCTCCTTTAATATGCTAAGTAATATATGGCGAATAGGTTGACTGAAATTTTTCAGTGCTGTCCTTATATGATAAGAACTGAAAATGATTTTTCTTTTTAAATTTCTATTACTTGTTAAATAGACCAATTACATACTAATCGAAAGCATGAAGCCTATAGAATATGCAAACGAAACATTTCACCAAACAAACTACTTCAAATTCCCATATTTTAGTTATGTCCTATCCCAACGACTAGTGAATGCTGGCCACAAGCCCGTCGTCACTAGCAGTAAAAGCCCTCGTAAAGCCGTTTATGACTCCCGATGAAAAGTTTATCAATAAGTGTTGCCAGTACCGTTAGCTGACTAGACATGGGGCGCGTACTGCTGCTTTAAAATTGAGGATAAAACAGTGTGTTTTTTTCTAGCTTGTGCAGAGGAAAGGTAGGCACTGAAAAGATATCGGGTATTTTCCAAATATTTGAGGGGTTATTTTACGACGAGCGTAAGGGACAGAGCTATAGCAGTTATATAGCGTTGTCCTATTCTCTCAGCGTTACCTGAACTGCTGAGTGACGTCAATTTCGACACCAAAGAATGCTACATGGCAACACTAAGCTACAATTGTATTTTTTTATTATTTTCTTCTTTATTGTTTTATATTGATTTCTGCGTTGCCATTCTGTTTATGATGTTTAATCTTAGTGCTATTTTTTTCCTTGTTCTCGTCAAATGAATGAGATCTGTTTTTTTCTTGTGATCGTCGAATAAACGTTTATATGTATTTCTAATTCTTTATAGTTTTATGGTTTTTATTTTTTGCACTTTCGACAACTTCTCTAGCCCTCTTTTTTGCCACTTGTTTACCAATTTTCTTAAAAGTTGCGAACAGAGACATGCCTGATACATAACAGAGGTCCTGAGCCTTTATACATCTTAACTAGGCCCCCTAAGGCTAAAGATGCTACTTACGTTATTTCTATTCTCTTTCTTCTTTTCTATCACTCTAAATGTATGGGATGACATTTCTCGAGCGTTGAGATAAACCACGTGGTCAACTGACATCCCATACATTGGCTAGCTGTGTGCTGTTATATGTAAATTAACACAACCGTGGAACGTCAATTCGCTTTTGTAGATTAAAACACTAGGAAGGTATACCTAACGCTTTACGTCAAGAACTCTCACTAATTTGACTAGTTTTCTACTGTAATATAACATCTTATGTAATCCTAAGACAGACTTAATTAAACATTGCAATTAACATTTCATTAAAAAGTGTATAATACTTTATAGATGAAACACGACCGCAGGCGCCGTTTCAAAGCTTTCGTGCTTTTACTTAGCTGTTCCGAAGCTCATAAAATAAATCTATTCTCGTTTGATTTCTTTCTATCAACTTTATTTGGTTTTCATGACACCATAAAACGTGGAGTCAATTTACGTCGAAATTAAGAGTTCTTTAATGCTCGTTGATTTAAAAACAAACGAATCAGCTCAATTTTTACACGTAATGGCACCAGTTTTCGACAGTTTAAGCTGAAATGCACCAATAATCGACACTTAACTCTTAATTCAAAGATCATACGGTCATAAATTGAGTGTTACAAAACAAATGAATAACCCTTATCTTCTGTAAAATAAGAATCAAGTGTCGATCGTGGCTCCTTGTCGATTACCTGGTTTCATTACGTTATACTGAATAACTTTCATATTTAAAAATAGCTAATTGTGGCCCCTACTTTTAAAATTTTAACTCTAGAATAGCTTAACTGATTTTCATAAATCCTAGCTAGGGTGATGGCACCAGTGTTGGACACTTTTAGCTGACAGGTACCAGTAATGGACACTTCACTCTTAAGTTAAATTTCATACGGTCCTAAATTGATTGTTGCAAAACAAATGAATAACCCTTATATTCTGTAAAATAAGAATCAAGCGTTCATCATTGGTCGTTGTCCATTACTGGTTCCGTCACCCTAAGAACCATCCAGAAATAACAAGCAACAAAAAACCAATCAAAATTGACCTATATGTTTAAGAGCTACGACGTCACAGACAAAGACGCAGACATACAAACAGTCGAACTAGGAACTTCTTGATCGAAGGTTTAACGTAACGTTATCTTAATTTATTTCTTAATATTCCATTTTCAACGTTAATGATCCTTATCGCGGGTATAAAATTAAATTTATCGTCACTGAAACGGCGGCAAGCGGTAATAATGCGTCGGAGATAGTTTTTATTCAGGCATTCAACAATTAAGATGTGAGATTTTGTAATGTGCGTGACGAAAAGAGTAATAGCGGCAGATCTCCAAAAGCGCTCTAATAAAATTTAATGCGCTCAGTGGGATTTACAAAATAATTGACTACCTTAACACGTTGTGTACCAGGCTCGTTATATTTCATACAAAATGGAGTTGAGGGGCGCCCTTCGACTGACCTAAAATTTTATGTGCTAAAATTGTTTGGTCGAAAATGTTTCCTATAATATTGAATGGCATACTTCTTTTTTAGCATTAAGATTTTTTAGCATACATTTTTTTTTTCTAAATCACTTTTGGTCTAACATTGTTTTGTCTAAAATTTTAATTACTAAAAGGCTAAATCCATAATATTGTTTGGTCGAAGCCCATCCCAGTATAAAACACCTAGTTCTCAACTAATCTATAGGTTAGGTTAGGTTAGAATTGTGTCAAGGCGCGAAGCGCCAAAACTGCTCCGTCGATTTCGCCTCACGGTCAACGTTATACCAAAAATCATTCGACAAAAAATAGTTATTCCAAACATAAGGTCATACTAAACAATTTTTCGACCAAACAATATTATGCAAAACAATTTCGATCAAACAATTTTCGACATTTAAATCATTAGACGAAATGTTGGTATGCAAAAAAATATGATGCGAAACAAAAATAGGCCAAAAAAATTCGATCAGCCGATATAGACCCTTAGTTGAGGTTCAGTTTTCGGCTCTGAATATAAGTAGTATCCCATCCTTGTACAGTTTATCGTACCATACCATCTTCACCGTGGATTTTGCTGGTAGGACACACACTTGCATTTTTCTTTCAAGGCAATGTACTAGAGTTTTAAGTGTATGTACGTTACGCAAACCTGCGCCTCTATTCTAGGCAATAAAATCCATGTCGTATTTGACCTGTTATGGTATTGTTTCAACTCGGCCGCCATTACTGTCAAGTAAATAAGAGCTACACTAACATTGACAATACGATAACAGGTCCAAACGATTTGGTTTTTACCGTGTTGAATGGAGACCCTGTCGAATCGATTACAAACCTAATTGAAATTATTTTTAACAGTCTACTAATGTTCCACTGCCACGGTAAAAGCCTCTCTCTATTCCTGCTCTACTTGGGGCAGTCTCCTACCAGTCTTATTCAATTCAAAGGCATGATGAAGATCACCTGGCCAACGCTATCTTGGTCTGCCTCGACATTTCGCACCTTCAGAACAATAGTGACCTAATTCAAAATTTCTGCTTTCAAACTTCAAGTCATAAATTTATTATTATAGAGACCTAATTCGAAATTGAAAATTTATGAATTACGTCACTACTGTTTTGAAGGTGCGATTTAATGTACAGATTTTAAAGTATTATCGTCAGAAAAGGGTGCGGTAAATATTACCGATACTTAGGACATTGTTATGGTGATAAATAAAGATATGTGAACTACAAAGTTGGTATTCTACAAAATTATAATTCTTTCTGAGAGTGTCTATCTGTGGCTCCAAACTCCCATAAAATGGATTGGTTTTAATTCGGTTTTACTTATTTTACTTAACACTCATTTAATCCGAATGGTGTTTATTTAAGTTTTATGTACTTAAATCATAGTTGTTTAAGAATTGTCAGTTCAACAATTAGGGGTACACTCAGGGTTGTTAATGAATTTAAAATTTTGTGGCATGTAGAGTCAAATGCAATAATATCTATACGGCCATTCGCACCAAATATAGTATACATAGGACATAGACCTTATTATTAGTGGCGTTGGAGCGTATATATATTTTGACGCCTTGGAATCGTATATATACTCGTATTTATGACTTAGACTGTACTCAGCTCACAAGACCTCTATTCTTCTCGAGAAAACAATCGAATCGTTTTTAACTCAACCACCATTACTGTCTAGTAAATAAGAGCTATCAAAACGTTAGCAATATGGAAATACTTAAAAAGCAATATTGTTTTACTGGGTAGAATAGAGCCCAAGGTTGGTGAGTTCTGATTACTTCTGATAACATACATGTCTCTTTTAATTTCATATTCTCCTTCTCAATAACGGATGACAACCTAATTACCACTAATAAAATACTCCGCATAACTTAACCTTATCAGCTCGGTTAGGAGTTATTTCAGGCCGCGCATATCTGGTATCGCATCGCAGATCTAGCCGCAAAAGGAATCGGTTTGCGCAAGCGCAGACGCTAGCACCAGGAATGCGAACAACTATTTGACATCCTGTAAACCTGATGAGATAAGCGGATGTGTTTTTAGCTAATGAGTATGTGAGAATCTATTAATTGGTCAATTAATCTGGTATGTTGGGTGTTATTAAATAAGCTATACATATTGTCGATCCCAATGGTGCCGACTTTTTTTCTCATATTTTAATTTTGTGTTCGTTTCACGGTTAAACGCCTAAACTGGTCGATGTGAAATTTGGTATAGAGATTGTTTACAATATAACGGACAAAGGGTACTTTTTGTTTCGGAAAATTTAACAATTCCTAAGCAAAATAGCGACTAATGAATAAGTAAAGTTTTTCTAAACATTTTGATTCGTTTTTCCCTAAGGATGCACCAATAAAGTATTCCACAACTTTCCACATAAATCACACTCTCAGAACGACGCAATGCATATGCTATTAAAAGTTTGACCTTTTAATAAACCATTGAGGAAAAACTGCAAGAATTTCGTTATTAAATTTCACAGGGTCTTTTCCAATGTTTTCTTGGAAAGGTACGGTCAATTTCTTATATAACTATGTGTTGAAATCGAAACTCAAATACCAGTTGACAAGATATGCGGCCAAAACGAACGCAACATATTTTTTCTATGTTTCCTGTTTATACTATACAATACTATACTCAAGTCGCTCTAAAACGCCTCAAGTGACAGCTGTCAATTCAGAACAAAATATGTTTGAGGTTATGTTTTGTACCACCTTGACAGATGTCAGAGTGACGGGAATATAAATAGACTTGGCAGAACCACGTTGAGCTATGTGCTTCTGTTTAGTCCACAAGAGAAAATACTCTTTAACCGAACAATTGTCCACGCGTGTGATATCCATGGACTTATTTCTCTAATATTTCCATGAGAGTGTCTATAAATAAATCGGCATTGGCGAAATACACCTTAACAGGCACACAGACAGGCAAGCAAGAAAGCCACTTATTAAAATTAGAAAGATTACAGTTAAATAATAAAAAACTCCCTTGGAATGAAAACGGGCACTTACGATTTTTTCAAGTAGTTTAAATATACTGTAACTAAATTAAAATTTATGCCACGAAATTAAACTAGTGCTATTTACACGAAGTAACTCGTAATATTTTTCTTGCAGCATAAAATCTCATTTAGTTACATTACATTTAGAGATCTTTAAAAATTTAAGGTGACCGTTTTCTTTGCAAGGGGGTGTATTATAAATGCAAAAGCAACTCTCGTCTGTTAGCGGTTTTGATGAAAGGCATGGAAAGCTTAAGCCCCGAGGAAAGACATAAAATACTTCTCATCCCAGAAAAACTGATAGTTCCCGAGGGATAGCAACAAACGAGTTTTACGTGGACATAACCGCGGGCAAACGATAGTTGAACTATACTTACATTACTTTAAAAAAAACATAAAAACAAAATTGGTGCACAAACAAGGTATGCTAGTAAGATCATTTTCTTGCGCTACAACCCTGTTTGTACAATGGGAGGTACACACACCAACATTAAAGCTAGGTCAAAGGGATTTAGCTGAATGAACCTTGGATACAGTTTATTAATAAGCCTAAGACTGTTTACACATATCAAGTAACCCCATTTCAAAACAGAATTAGTTCAGTGACTTGCGACACAAACGTAGCACAATAAAACTGTTAAATAAATTCTATTAGACAATTTTGAAACTGCGCTGGCGACGCTTTTGTTAGATTTATGTACGATTCACACCAAATGGACCAACCCGGAGAGCGTCGGCCATTTTGATTTTTATTTTACTCAAGTACACTCTAAAGCAACGAAACTGACGAGTCCCAAGTGACCCAATACGGTCTACAGTCGAGTTCATAAATATGTATACACTTTAGTACCTTGTCAATTTAATGTCATGTTTGAACTGCCATATATGAATTGTCACAACGATTAAAGTGACAAGCTACCAAAGTGTATACATATTTATGTACTCGAATGTACATTAAGTATAGAGATCCTGTCACCACCTTCCGATCCCATCATATCTTAGATACTTTATTACATGGTCACAGTATTTTCACTTGTGGTCTATATCTCATACATTGCATAAAAATAAAAATAAAAATAAAAATCATTTATTTGAATGTGTACACTATTACATTTTGAGAAAGGTACCAACATCAAATCTTAGTACACTAAATACTACACTAAATTAGAGATACACACGCAGTTTGACTTGTGAAGAAAATAAACAGAGGCCCCCGAACTAGGCGAAGCCTGTATCTTGGGAGACCGAGGTAGATTGGCAATGTAAATGTAAATATAAATATACATATGCACATACATGCATGCAAACATACACGCACATATACACACACATACATATACATTACATATACATATTTTGATGTATATTTCTTTAACAATGCTTGAATACTAATTATAAGAATGAATACTTTTAACTACTTAATAAAAAGGTTGTTAAAAAATAACGCCTCGGCGCGCTGCGACGCGGTCCGTTCAGTATGAAAAGTACTTTTCTGTTTATATTTATGCCTGCGTAGCTCCCCGGGTGGACATCCGATCGTAACTCCACGTTTCTGAAGTTTATAATGACACTTATACTACTTTATTAGATTGTTAGGCCAAGCTTTTACACCGTGTTTATTTTACTATTAATTTATTGTCCACGTATTTTCGTGGGAGAACCGACTAAGCAGCAGTTTCAAAATACGTTATAAATAAAACTTAAGTCGTTTGGGAATCAATTAAATAAGTCACACAGTATTTACAAGTAATGTACTCGTATACATAAATACTTTTCGTAGTTTATACATACAAATTACTCACATACATATGAACAGTACAAGTTAAATAAAAGCTTGAAATAATGAATTGGTGATTTAAAATACGACTAAATTTAATTTGTAGCTACATTTTTAACTCCGACTTCAAATAAAATCTAAAAGAAAATTTATACGGAAAACGAGATTAGCCATCGCAAAATGGATTTTATTCCTTTGGGTTAGAAGTGACGAGGCTATTGCAGTGGTTGTAATTTCTCAGTAAAGAGCGTCCGGAATGTCCGGTCCGGATGCGGTAAGAGCTCCGCCAATTTATCTATGCAATATCATTTGGTACGGTATGCGTCATCGCAACTAATATGCAATTTCGGACAGCTTAGTTATGTGAAAGTCGGAAAAAAACGATTGTACACATTGCCGGCGTTCAATGAGTATCACAAGACAATCTTACATTAATTGACGTTTCGTTTTTGCAAATTAAGCACTAGGATTGTACTTTGTGTAAAAATACTACTTAGATATAAAGAGAATTTAAGACTCAATAACAAATACTGACGCTCGTTGCACAGAGAAGTGAGTCGAGCTATATGTGGTATCAAGCTACCTAATTGAGATACACGCGCTAAAATGTGTTTTATACGCTCTGACGGGACTACTTAAACTAGCCGGTTTCAATAGCTGCGTCCAGTTTAAAAGTGATACGCTTAACCCTTAATTTGGCAAAAAATTAAAAGTCGTTTAATAAAATACTTTTTGATTTGAACTAGCATAAAAAAATTAAAAAAGTGAACATTATGGTATGTATCACTGTGATAAACACTGGCAAATTACTGTCGAATCACATCCCAGAGGGCTCAGACAAGATGCACTACGCTAACTAACGTTTCTATTCGATTCGTTTTTAAACCAATCGCGTCACTGGAAGATGACGTGATACGAAAAGTCACGTGGTCTACCAGTGCGTCTTGTCTGAACGTGTAGCGTAGTGCATCTTGTCTGAGCCCTCAGATATTTGCCCTTACCGACGATCAAACCCTACTGCTAGCTTCGTAGGCTGGTTCACTACCTATATCCCTCGTACGTTATCATCTGAGCTCTGGAGCCATAAACTAATTAGTGAACAAGTATGAGCTCTGCTAACCACCCAAGAGCGAGCGAGATGTGCGAAAAAGGGTTTTTATAGCCCCAGAGGGCCCTGCAAAGATGCACTACGCTAACTAACGTTTCTATTCGATTCGTTTTTAAACCAATCACGTCACTGGTAGACCACTTGACTTTTCGTATCACGTCATCTCCCAGTGACGCGATTGGTTTAAAAACTAATCGAATAGAAACGTTAGTTAGCGTAGTGCATCTTTGCAGGGCCCTCAGAGGTCAGATGATAACGTCCGAGGTAGGTATAGCGTCACTACTAACAACTCTAACTAAGACTACACCAACTGTTTCGTCGACGAAGTCCGCCGAATGCGTAAACACTAATACTTTCTGCGACAAGGTTCCAAGGTTAGTTATCTTCATGTCAGTTTTTAGTTTAGACGTAATTATGAGCATAATTTTTGCAAAAAAAAAGATTTCTGTTCTATAGTGGCTCATCGATTGGAGCCCTCAATCGTACGTATAGTTACATGATATTTTAAACGCTTAGAAAATTACGTTTCTTCTCATGTGTAACCGTTTGTTTTTACTAGACTTAAGTATACACGTTCACGTTTGTGAAACAGGTTCCTAAGCAGTTTTTTTAGTAACATGTTAGCAAATATAAAATAGTTTTATCTGTAATGAAGACATCTCTTGAATAGGTCTAATCATGGCACAGAAGTTGACCTGTCGACCTGTGGATTACGTAATGAACAAGATTTGAATATTCATGAATTTCTACAAGCTTATGAGCTCTTTGTACTTTATTATCCGATGTAGTATATCTCCGTCAATGTTTTTGTATAAGAAACATTCGTAGTTCAACTCTAATCTATTAATAATTATCACAAAGACATTCTTCCTAACTAAACTTTTTTTGAAAAAATGATTCCTTGCCGAATTCCTTACGACGGTTCTTCTCGGGGCAAAGGTTTTATTTTTCGAACCGGTGGTAATACTTTTTGACATTCATAGGTGCATATATTATGCCTCAATTGAAGAATAAAGAATTCTGACTTTGACTTTTATCTGTTATCAATAACAGTGGAAAATCTTAGACAAATTAACTGAGTCCCAAACTTTGCTCTAGGCGTATAATATGGGCTATACTTAGAAACGATAAACATATTCATAGAGTAAAATTAATACTTCCAAAAATCGAAATAGATCACGAAGAACAAATACACACACAAAAATTTGCCTTTACCGGGAATTGAACCTGAACCCGGCTTTGAAGGCAGGGTCACTCCTACGAACTAGGATAACCTCATCGTCAAATAAACGCCCAGAGGCTCTATTTTACTCAGCAAAACCATGTTGTTATTAACATGTTATCGTATTGTCAATTGATAGCTCTTATTTACTTGACAGTAAAGGCGGCTCAGGTAAAAACAATACGATAACCATGCCAAAAGCAATGTGGTCTTACCGGTAGAATACTTAGAGCCCAAGCTACAGTCGAGTTCATAAATATGTGTACACTTTAGTACCTTGTCTATTTAATGTCATGTTTAAACTGCCATATAATTGTCAGAGCGATTAAAGTGACCTGACGTAGTTTTAAAGTTACCATTTCCAGCACTGAAAAATTACTTAAAAAAGTCGTTAATGTCTAAAGCGTACTACTATAGCGTTGAGGACTATCTAACAGACAAAAATGGTTGGCCTAAACCCGAAACTTAGTCATTAATAATTTGTGCAAATGCAAAAGTAGTATCTTGTCTAGGGGACACCGCTGATGTAGGAAAACATATCGAAACTTTTATGTTGTCGTCTTGTGTTTTTTCTTTTTCCTTTTTCTCCTTCTATCTCTCTCGTAATCTTTTTGACATGTTTTCCTGCTGAACGACGCATGTTATCATATTTAATTTAATATTTATAGCTTTATATAATGCTAGACTAAGTGGTATCATTGTATGAAATATGTTTAAAAAATGACTGACTGCTGAGTTTCTTGCGGCGTTTCTTCTCAGCGGTGGTCTCCTCTTGGGAAGCGCTGGTAGATTCTTGACGTGTATGAAGTGCCCGTGCGGCCTTATTACTGAATAAATGTCTTTCTTTTTATCTTTAAGTGTACACATATTTATGAACTTGACTGTACAACGCTAGCAAACTACGTCACCGTCATATTGATACACTTGACAATGGCCAAGCCGCCAAAAGCCTAACGCCGTGTTAATCTCACTTATCGCTAAGCACGAGGAGAATGCCTCTTCAGGCGGCATTTGCCGCGGCATTTAGCATTCCCGCGGCAACTAGCATGCGCGGACGCAGCGAGACGCGATGGCACGTCCTTGGTGTTATTCCGTAACGTCCGGTCGAGTTATTCAAACTACAGATGACGATTCTATCCTAGATCGTGATTAACTAGCTATTTAAATAAAATCTCTATCTGTAGGTTAATATTGTGCAAAATATGGTTACAGTATTATCAACATTTTTTTAAAGTTGTAGGTAATTCTGTAGCTACCCCACTCTGGGATTACAGGCGTGATGGGTATGCTCGTACGTCTGTCAAATAAAAACTCTCTCTAATCCGACACTATCTTCAAAATCAGAGGATAGTGTCACACTAATAGCCAAACTCCCAAACAAAGCTCTAGGGTTGTATTAAGGGTACTAGAAAACGATAAAATTACTTATATACCTGGAGAAATACATGGAAAAAAATCCAAGACTCAGAAACAACTACTCGTACCACAGAACAGAATAAACAGTAGAAGTGTTATGTGGGCGTGTCACGTGTGGCATGGTTATGCGGAGTTCCGCGCAACCTTCCATAGTTTGCCGCGATCGCTTGTGCGTGAAATTTGTGCGAATAAATATTTCTAAAATAGGAAATAAATCCAGAAACATGTCTTATTGTGCTATTTTGGAATGTAAAAACGATAGCCACACCAAAAACATTTTCCATGATGCCGTGTTGTTTTTATGATAGCGTGAGTATTGGCGACAACAGGTCTGATACTAAGCGAAGCTCATGGCACTTCCACTGTTTTTTCTATTCCGTGACTCGTACTCATCACACAAATATTTGCCCATACCGAGAATCGAACACGGGACCGCTAGCTTCCTAGGCAGGGTCAGTACCAACTAGGCTCTCGCGTTATCAGATGCTAAGAATTACAGAAGTCGAACTCCGTCATGTTACAGAATAAAGCAGAATAACCACGAGATACGACGCAAGATTATTATACTCGTTTTGTTTTTGGAACTTTTTACGTTATACAAATAGAGCAGTTTGACATTTACGTAAAAGCGGTTTCACTTTTGCTTGACAAGTATTACTAACTTGTAAAGTATTACCTTGTTTACTTATTGGGTACGAACGGAATCGCAAATTAGATGTCACGTAACATCTTGTTAAAGTATGCAATCAGTGTAAACAGAGAGGTTATTGAACTGTTGACCGAACATAAAAAGTGCATTAAAACTTAGTTACAGATAACATATCGATTTAAGCGGATAACGCTATCTTTTTAGACTTACGTAAAATGCGTTATTTATCAAATCAAATCCTATAACATCGATCGTAAAAAGTAACGTATTTACACAATAATCTATGTTGACTAGTTTGGATGAAGCTTTTTAACTAATCGGTGGCAAGTATTTAACTTTTATGGGTTTAACACGAGCAACTGTATTTTCTGGTTCTGTTATAACACCGGTGAAAACTCAAACGAGTGGAATCACCATCAGTTGCTCAATTTATAGAACTCGTAGAGTTTGTTGCGACACAGCGATATGGAGGAACTTGTGACCTCTGTTAATGTTGAAGAATGACTCATGATACGACCAAACATAAAAGCCCTTATAAAGTTGGAAGTGATGTAACAAAGTATACTTTACATGTGAGTTTGCTAAGAATTTCAACGGGATTGATTAAAAGTCATGACAAAGAGGCTATCTGCGCGTACAACGTCAACTCATTATTTTATTTTGGCTGAAAATAAGAATCAATGAACAAATTTTCACATTTTGAATTAACAATATCAGTCAAAATAATAAGTTGGTTTTCAATGAGGTATGTTTGTTCATCTCTCTCATTTAAATGATAATTATGCTTAAAGATAATGGAGGCGCAATGGAGAAAACAAAGTCTGTATTATGAATAGCGTTGAAAATTGCAGAATAAACAAACGATTTTTCCTTCGGTTTTTGAAATTTTAGCTTTTTTCCGTTTTTTCGGGTTTTTTAGGAAAAATAACAAATGAATATGACAATTTATTCATAGTCAATCACTGTCAGACCGTCACTCTCGCCACCTATTTCAATTGCTTCTGCCTCCCTTTGTCTGATTCTGTCGTCGATGTCGCCCTTTTTTAGGTGCCAATAAGACCGAATATTGATTAAAATGAGAGAAGAAAATTTAATTGTATTTTTCCATAAAAATCCGAAAAGAACGAGTTGTTTGGAAAAAAACGGGTTTTTTTCCGAACTTTTTCAACACCAATTATGAAGTGTCAAATCCTGATTGGAGTTTGGATACGGACTTCTATAACTCCGTTAAGTACTGACTGCAACTTGGCAGGAATTCAATCCAAACGTAATAGCTATTAAAAATACTTCTCGGAAAGAGTCACTGGCAAAAATCAAACAAGTGTGTAACTATAAGATTAGGTAGATTCTCCTTAAAGTGAAAACAGAACTTTTCTACATTCTTAGAAAACTTTAGCGTATTACATATTACCCAATAGAATGACGAGAAGTCTCATCTTATTCATTTCTTGCGGGCTTTCGCCATTAAATCACCCAATGAATATAATTGGCTATAAAATCCATCCAAATTAATTTGATTGATAGCTTGTAAAGTAACTTCCTAATGTCAAAAGTCAAGTCCCTTTTATACATATGCCTACTTCATTAAATATACGGACATATCTTTATAATTGCCAACTCTTTATAGATGGTATCTATAAGATGTTGAATGGAATTTAGTGGCTATTTAATATATTAAGTACAGAATTTATCACACGGCGCTTCAATACTTGTGCATATTGGTCTGCGTAAAGAGCAACGATTTGTAAACGCCGGGGCATCTCTTTATAGAAAGCTAGGGCGTGCTCATATGGTTAGGGAAACCAATAGAAGGCTGTTTAAGTCTGCCATATCACCTGCACTCACGTCATACTGAGTCCTATCTTTATTATGTACCTTAGGTATAGTGAAATTGTCGATTTTAGCTTATTTTAACAATGTCTATCGTATTTTTAATTTCTACCAAAATGTTCATGAGCATCAGAGCATTACTTTTCTACATTCTTAGCATTAGAAACAATAAGGAAGGCGTTGAAGGTCCTAATGAATAAATAAATAAATATTGCTTAATTTTGAAGTGTTATGATATTATTTTTAACTCGGCCGCTATTATCATCCAGTAAATAACAACTATAGTAACGTTGACAATACGATAACATGCCTAAGGCAATGTGGTTTGACTTTGTAGAATAGCTTCCCAGATGGCCTTTGTGCTCGTTTACCTTCCCAAAAAAGAGAAAAAAAGGGTTGTTATAAGTTTGACGTCTATGTCGTCTTGTTTTGTAACATCATAGTTCCCAAACGATTAATACCAATTCGGATTCGATTACCTCTGAAATTCGGCGGCTAACCACGGTACAAGCTGACTATTCCTAAGTACTATACTTTAGTGGCCCTTTTCAACGCCATGTCTTTGCTTGATCTTGTTTTGTCTGTTTATCTGTATTCGTGTGAGATGTTTTCCATTTAGCCACGGAATTTGTACTGCGACTACAATATTTTTTCACCAGTGAAATAGAATACGAATCTGTTTAGTGCATAAATGCCCTTAGAGAGTGCAAAGGCGACAGAGCATTAGTGAGCGCCTTTGGAGCAGGTTGGCGCGGCGAGGGGCCAATCGCGCCATCAGACGTGTAGGGCTTACAAATATTTACTTATTTCAACTATTGCACAATAGAAAATAGCACAAATTGTAAACTGCCTTAGGGCTTGTAGCTATTCATTAAAAATGTGGGCCTCTATTCCACTGTGTAGCTTCCTCGTCGTAAACTTACCGTTGATTTTTAAAATATTTATAAAATAGTTTAAGTGTTCTTTCATTTGGAATCTCAGAACAAATCTCCACAGATCTAGTATACGTAATTCATACGACATGGTATTGTTGGCGGATAAGTTTGTATTTCATCTCGCTTTCTCAATTAGCTCATCGATGGCTATGGTAACAAAAGCTGATTGAGAAAGCAAAATAAATACGAACGATTTCGACCAAAATCAATGTTGCTTGTTTAATTATTTTATCTGTGGAGGTTGTTTAAATGTGTATTCGAGATAGCAAATCACATGAAAATCAGAGGAATTGCAGCATTGTTGGCCAGGTACTAGTATTTATTTTGGCAGGATTAGTTACTAAGTATAGCTGATAAGATAAAAGAGTAACTAGCGACTATCAGAAAATACAGAAAACTGGCAAATACCCCTCCATGA
The DNA here is from genome assembly GCA_946894065.1 of Acleris literana. NCBI lineage: Eukaryota > Metazoa > Arthropoda > Insecta > Lepidoptera > Tortricidae > Acleris > Acleris literana. Next base: position 15,282,289 of record OX335684.1, on the reverse strand, counting down.
AGAGCCTAGCTCTTACGTAGAATAAACGAATGGGTAGAGCCCCGCCCAGCTCATTACGAGTATACTGTTTGGTGAGTTTGTTGGCTTTTCTCTCCATTTTGTTTTATTAACCTATTCCAAATATAATCCAAACGTACTTTGTAACAGGAAAGCCATGTACATAACATAGTCATACCATAAACTTATTTCAATTTCAGGCAAGCCACAGGTTATACGTTCACGCCTACGCAAAAGCTTATTTCTAATATCATTTAAAGCACAATACCTGTAAATCTTTGAGGCACTAAAACGTACTTAAATTTATTCAGTTTACAGCCCTACGAGTCAGGTTAGCGTTTTATAACTAAAGGTATCGTTGAATGTGGAATCGACGATAGAATCGCATCACGAACGCTTTGCACACCCATTTACAACAAAAAACATAAAAGGACTAACATCGATGACACTAGTTTATGGTGGATATTTTGAACAAAACTTGATTCAGGTAAAACATTGCAGGCTTAAGTTACAATTTTACGATCGAATATAAGAAAACTGTTTAAATGAAAAACAGACAAGAGGCGGCTACGGAGTAATAATGTCTATCAAAACTTTCCTGTGAATGCAACCCTTTATCCGTTAACTCTACCATTTTAATCCGCTGTTCTTTTTAACCGACTGTGGCGACGCCCAAAAGGAGGGTTATGTGTTTGACCTGCATGTATGTATGTCCGTTCCTATGTCTACGTCGTCTCGTAACTATTCAACGGGTCTCGTAACTATTCAACGGGATTTTGATAAATGATACGTCATTAGATTCATCTTGATAGTACGAGTGTCACTGGGTGCATAACATTGTTCAATCCGATTTTGTGTGTTTTAATGTTGTTCACATATATCGACGACAGTATCAAAAATGCAGGCGGTTTTTTAAAGCTTGCTTTTTGTTTAGTTATTATCTTTAGATAACACCACCATGTGCTATTTATTTATTTTTCTAAGTATTTACGAGTTTCACTAGGGCTATGTTGAAACCTGAAATGCCTGCAATGTTCAGGGAAACAATGCCGCCATCGCGCTCTTCCGGCCCATTAGCATTGAAAGCGCACGCGCTTGTCGCGCGGGATCATTGTCGCTGTAAAACCGACGCTCAATCTAAATCAATCCTCGGCCGACGCGCTCCGGCGCATTGTTCTGGTTTCCCCGGCGATTAATGGTAATCACCACATTTGACACGTTCATTACACGCACCGAGAGCTAAGGTCAAGAGCACTTGCTTTCGCAACACGATGCACTTGTAAGGTACGCTCAAAAAATTTGAGCCAACCAAGTGATGTTGTCTTAGTTAACAAAAAAAAAATTCAATAGTTAAGTTATGATGTAAGTTACATAAACCAAAGCTGATAGTAGCAACAGCTATTTCTTTAGTGATTCATTTAACATCTTAGATGACGTGTCTTACATCTTGTTAGGCTCGTATGGAATCAAGACGCTTATGAATAACAATCACATTCTTGTTAGAAAAGACCAATGTTGTTTTCAGTGTACGTGCGAGAGTGTTGCTAAGTGTATGTTTGGGAACGTTCGTAAATAGCCTAAAAACTATCACTTACCGGAAGCTGTAGGTAGTCACGGATGGTGTACTTGGCCGCGCCGCGCCGGATGTCCGCTAGCGCCGTGAAGTGCTCGTCACGCCGCGCCTTGCGCCGCAGCAGGGCCCGAGCGTGAGGATACGCCGACAGGAACTCGTTGTAAGCATCCATCAGCTCCCCCGAGAACAGCTGACGGAGCAGGATCGCGCTCTCAGCAGCGTCCCCTTCAGCAGGCGGCGGCGGCAGCTCCCTACACTTCAGCGACTCAGGAATACTTTTCGAAGCGAAAGTACTAATACCACTAGTCGACTCGCAAGACGTCATCGCGCCTGCGGAATCGCTCGAACCGCATTTCGAAAACGGAAATACGGATGAGTCTCCGCTTTTCTCGCTACATGCTGAATTATGCCGGATGGTGCTGGTTTTCTCGAAATAGTCGGGGAATTGCGGTTCGGATTGACTCTCGGTTGACGGCGAGGACTCCTCGGCGGCTGCGCTGCTGTATTGAGCGTTCTTGATGCAGTCGTAGAGATCTTCGATGGATTCGTAAGGGGTGATGCTTCCGCAAGATTCTCCTTCGACGTCACGTAATCTTTCGTAGATTTCTTCATTTCGCCGTCTGGACATTGGAGTGAGGGCGGAGTCGGAGCGACTGCGTTGCACGCTGCGGATTTGGTCATAGCCAAAATCCGCCGGATTGAGGAAATCCCACCTCACATTCGCCCAGACGTTCTCACTAGCATCAGCCGAGATCCTGTGGTCAGCGCAACACTGCCCGCCGCTTCTGATAGTCACAGTGGTCACATTGTCGCTCGTCTCTATGATAGAGCTATCGGCCACCGATTCATTACAATCTATGGGAATGTCGACGGTTACTTTAAGGAGACTAGTGTTAACCGAAGATACGTTCGATTCAGTATCATCAAATTTACGACTCTCAGTAGATTGCTCGTGAAAATCTGAGGTAGTTATCTCGGAAGAAACGTCGATATCTCTTTGAGATAGTACACCTTCTTGGATAAGTTCATTAAGGATACTTTTTGGTTCGGATTCTTTATCTGTCTTTTTAGATGATATAGAAACAGCATCGTCTTGTTTTTTGCCATCATTGATGAGAAGGCCGGAGTCTATGTACTTTCGCATGCGCTCGGTGAGTGCCTCGCTCGCCTCGGACAAGGACTCCAGGAAGTAGAAGAGGAGGTGGTATTCCTCTTTTGTAATGACGGCGGCCCGAAGCAGCGGCTTGCCATAAAGCTCCACCGCCGAAAACAAAGTCGAAGCTGAAATCAAAGAGAAAGTAAGTGTCACACGAGTTACGTAACATAACCTCAGTCAAACACATCGAGAGGTATACAGCTCATCGAATATGCAGCATATCTAATCGACCGAGTCACTGAAAGATTTGTAGGCGTGCTAAAGGTCAGATCGCACGCCACGCCAAATAATAATTGCCATATTACTTATTCACCTTGCATTGAAGATCTCCGCTTAATCATAGGTCGATAACAACAACCCAGACCTTTAAAACTCCTTGAACCTATCACGTATGGATCTATTGATTGAGAAACGGTTAATGCTAATCAAATAAACGTTATACTTTGCAGCATTGTTACTTAATTGTTAAACAATTTTGGATGGTATGATTAAATTAATTATAGGCTTGTTAAAATACTATTATTGATTCTCGACATGCTTTAGTAATTTTAATTCGTTATTCAGCAACACTCGTGACCGAATCAATCGTTTCGTTTCCCTGCTCTACTACGCGTGGTATTTTTTACGTTTAGTTTTATATAACGCTAGATTAATAATAATCATTGTCATCCATACTAATATTATCAACTTGAAACTGCTGAACCGATTTCGATTCAATTTGATATGGAGATAGCGCAAAGCACATAGGGTATTTTTTACCGGGGGTATCTATAAACTACTTTCACGCAGACGAAGCCGCGGGTAACAACTAGTAAGTAATATGTTATAGAATGACTGAGTTTTGAGTTTCTTCTTAGTAATGGTACTCTTGGGAGGCGCTGGTAGATTATTTATGTTAAAGGTGCCTATGCGCCCTACTTACTGGAAACATATTTTATGACTTAACAAGCTATACTAACTAAGCTGTTAATAAAATTAACTTACAATGTTTGTATGTATGTCAGTTTAGGTCAAATGTTCCAAGTCTGGTCTGAATTTTTGACCACATAATGTAAACCCGATGACAATTCAATGTAATGGTACCTATCTAAGATGAACGATAGAACAAAATGGCGACAGGATGTCCGATATATCTAACGTAGACCTACCGTGTTGGTACTTAGTTTGGTCTTAATAAGCAGATAATGGCTTTGCAACAAAAAAAAAGTACGTACAATCGGCAACAAAAGCTTGGCCCAAAAATATTTTTTTATCAGAAACTTACTTTTCTGACTTTGCAGTTAATTTCCGCGTAGGGCTAAAATCTAGTTTCTAATATCGATATGGTGGTCACGGCGCCTGCATTAGGTTTGCATACAAGGCACTTCTGCGAAAGATTACCGGACAATAGCATGCGTACGCGTTCATTTATTGCCAAACCGCTTTCTACAAACACACGCCGTCAGAATACTGAGCAACGGTTCGTTTGCAGCTTATTGACGACCAGGTATAGGATCAATTGAAGAAAGTTAGGAGTTCTCTCCGACCAATTGTGCTAACACAATATCATTCGTAACTTGAAATTGGACCTTACGTAAATTATTCAATGGATTTCTTTGTCAGGAGAGTATTTGGGGTTCAGAAATTTGTACTTGATTCGCATGCATGTTATTTTACAAAACGACAACACTTGACTTAACATGCATATCAATAAGTTTTCTGAGCATTTTACACGCGTAAATTCACTGGTAAGGTGGCACAATAGTATTAGATTTTGAGCGAAAGACCTTTGTAAAATTGAAAGTCAATTTTGAACCAGTTCTCGTTCTCACACAGTTCTCGTCAAGCCAATAAATTAAAAGGTATTGCGTAGTTAATAATGACATTAACAGTTTTTCTCGTAGGCATCCATCAGTCCCAAACAATACCAGAAAAAGTTTGTCCCTTGACATAGGTTAGTACCACCTAAAGCTCTATAAACTCTACAATATGATTTGACGACGCGCTAGCCTAGTTGGTAGTGACCCAGCCTACGAAGCTAGCGGTCCTGGGTTCAAATCCCAGTAAGGGCAGATATTTGTGTGATGAGCACGAGTATTTGTTTGTGAGTTTTGGATGTTTTCTATGTATTTAAGTATTTATTTCTCTATATACCGTAAAATGGGGTGACTTTGGAAACGCGAGGTGACTTTGATAATTTTTTGAATCATCGATTGTGTGCAATGTCTTAGTTTTTATTTAGCCCTTTCGCGACATTACTTTCATATGTTTCATATGCGAGCACAAAATATCAGTAGTTCAAGTATTCTCAAACTAATTGGAGTTAAAACCTTCAAAACAAAAAACCACTATTTTTTGACATGCTTCAGGGGTGACTTTGATATTTTGATGTAAACACACGGATAATCAAAGTAACCCCATTTTAAGAATCGAGATTTTAAGCTGCGTAATTATTTTTTCCTGCTAAGCCGTCTGCCGTAGTCTGCCTCTAGTTACTTTAAGTTACTCCAAATGAGTAGTCGCCAATACAATATTTTTAATAATTTATTTTACGATTCAATGCGGGAGTTACAGAAGATTTATTTTTATAATTAATCAAACTAACCCCATTTTACGGTAATTATTTATATCGTTGTCTAGTACCCCATAATACAAGCCTAGAGCTTAGTTTGGGACTAGGTAAATTTGTGTGAGATTGTCCCTTGATATTTATTTATTTATTTATTAATATTATTCAGAGTGTTACTTTTAAATTGTGTACTGTTGGGTCCTGTAACACAAGGCTTTCTAGCACAGGATCCAGGACTAAGGATAAAATTTGTTTGTTCTTTGCCAATAAATATTTTCATTTCATTTTCATAGCTTACTTTACATCACACAGGTACATAACATAACAGGCATGTGTTTCTCTTAAACAGCGTTTCATTAACCTCAGTGAGTACACTTCTCTACCGATAATAATGTTCATTGACCCGCGCGCTCGTAGGCACTGTACGGAGTTACTTTTCTACAATGAATCTTGGTGGAGCTGTTTCAAAATTGGACTTAGTGCGAGCCAAGTTAGGGGTCAAGTTAGACTCACCGGTGCAATTAACGACTCAGTTTTCTAACCGCACGTTCAAAGTTTAAATACTCTACTTAATCTCCTAATGCCTACCCTACTAATGCCGCAAACGCACTAATAGTGGAGGCGGTGGGTGCGGCTCGTTCCCATGCAAAAAACGCCTTCACCACGTAGTAGAAACGGTTTTTATGAGAACGCGCCTATGAAAGTCCTAAGTCACCTTTGAAAAAAACTACACTTTGAATATTGAAATCAGCCGTAAGACCAAACTTTCATAAGTACAAAATTGGCAAAAAACTATCAAAACTTACCATAAATCTTCTCCCAAGCAATGAACGTCTCCAAGTCCTTCCCATCCCACTGAGGAGGCTGGTACTCCACCACCAGCACTTCTCCTTCCAAGGAAGCAGCTGAAGCTCTAGCATCCACTGGGGCTTTAGAACCGCCGAGGAACAGCAGGGCAGAAGGTGGCGCGGGGGGAGATGATGGTAGACTTGCTGGTGAAGGCAAGGGACCTCCCAGGGGTACTGCCTGAGGAGCCGACAGAGGACCTGATGGAACACCAGCTACCACTGCTCCAGCTTCTCGCAATGGCTCGCAGACCACCTCTGCGACTATGCTGTTGCCCCAAACTAGGGTCTGTGGACAAGGAAAAATGGTCGTTAGTTGCTGTTCATGGTAGTATAGGAATTTTAATGTCTCTGTCATTTTCAGGACGACCAGACATTTAAAGTTTGTGACCCCAGCAAGCGCAAGACAGCTTACGCTAACCAATACCTAATCTTTCATTTCTGAAGTCATTAGGGTGATGGAACCAGTAATGGACAAGGCACCAATAATGGACACTTGATTCTTATTTTACAGAAGATAAGGATTATTCATTTGTTTTGCAACAAATGAATAACAATCAATTTTGGACCGTATGAAATTTGAATTAAGAGTGAAGTGTCCATTACTGGTGCCTTTCAGCTAAAAGTGTCCATTATTGTAATTAAGTTTAATTTCGCATAAAGGAGAAAAACATAGCAGAGTAGCTGACAATATCACATATGACTCTATCCACATTGTATATGCCAAAGTTGCTTCATCATTGTAAATGTGATCATATTGTAAACGTTACGACAGCCCTTATTAACTTTAAGAGCTGTTATGATATCAACAGTAAGTACACGATGGACCGCGCAAAAGTAGAATACAGTGCCTATACGCATCACAAACATTTTCAAAACCAACATAGAATAAGTAATATGTAATTTTACTGTGGTACAAGGTCTTTTTACGTAGGTAAGAGAATGGCTAACTTAAAACATACAACAGATTAAACATTAGGCTTGTAAAGTAATTACTTACATATCCTAATTTCATGGCATTCTAACCTCATGTCACTTAGCAAAAGGCTTTTTTTTTAATTTTACGGCTAGGCAAACGACTATTCAGGCCACTCGATGGTGAGGCCCATGGACATTTGCAATCGCAAGACTGCAATCATGAGATTACAATCTCAAGTAGAAAACTCAAGATTTAAGTAGATAAAGTAAACAGCATAATAATTAGGTACAAACTGTAAAAGACATCATATCAGGAACTTTGTTGACAATTTTTCTACCCAACAAAATTTAATTCCTGTTTTAAGGTCGTTAGTTTCTTCGGCAAGCTACTACTTACTGTATTATTTGGTAATAGAGTAATGTAACAGTAAACAGGTAGCAGTCAAGTAACATATTAACAAGAAATATGAGGCCTTTAAAGTTAAAGTTTAAGATAATCTGATGGCAATGGTAGGCCGGCTGATACTTCGTTACCGTTACCAAAGTCACTGCCAACAACTAGTAGTTGAACGTAATGTGAACACGCCAAGTGTGTCGCTGGCACTTAACATTAGAACTCATTAAACGCCCGGCTCTTTGATATCAATACAAAATAGACCCTTTTTGGAGCTCTTGATTGAGAATGTGTTAAAAATGTTTACGTGGTCGTTACCGGCTCACGCCCGCTAACTAGGTTATGATTAAGTTGCACAACTGTCGACGGATTTACTATTAAGACCTCACCTTATTGCCTACTAAAACCCGCTTCATTATTTCATACGTCTGTAGCCTATAAATTGTCCGGCCATTTTTATTTCCAACGGCATTCCAAATTTAAATCTCTAAATTTAAATAGGAGGAATAGGCATGCAACGTTTCGAGTTAACAAGACGTGAGCAAAACGCATTAATATAATAACATGTAAATGGCTCTGGAGCCTTGGCTGACGGGTTCAAGGAGTTTTTATTTCACTGAGGGACGTGACGTCACGCCGGAGGTATGTGCACGCCCCGCGCCGCGCCCGAAACAAGCCTCCTCCAGGATAATGCCTCTGATACATCTTCAACGAGAAAAAAAAGATGAAAACGAGATCCAGCGAACAAGGGGCAGTCGATTTTACACGGCCGACGCGTTTTGGTATGACAGAAAGATGGTAGTTGATTGCGTTTTTATTTTTAACCGTTTATCCTCGGGCGGGAATGTTGTAGTTGTTGTTATTCTTTGGAAATATAATTGTTATTGTTGTTATTGTTAAACGTACTATATAGGAAGGTATAGTTAAAAAAAAAATCGTATGTGTGCTCTGATCTGACTTTGTGTTTGCAAATATGTGTGAATAAGGCTACGTTTACGAGCACAATAATAGTCATTTAATCTAATATGAAAAAAAGTATAGAGTACTCGTAAGATACTTGCAATGACTACTAGGTACTACCATGTGTACTACATGCAATGACACGTATGGTTTCACGTAAGTATCCTACCTACCTTTTTTTTTTTAATGTTTCTTCCATACTTAATATTATGTAGATGACAATCTTAACTACATTGTTTTCAATTCAAACAATAATGCTTTATAGTATATACTTATTTTTGGTTCTCTATCGTTTGACCGAATTATGCAATAATTTCATTTGCCATAATTTCAAATGACATAATTTTAAATGCCATAACGATCATATGCCATAACATTAATTTGCCATAAAGGCATTTTTTCTAAAACCGTGAACTATTCAGAATTGTAATAAAAAAAACCTAACCTAACCGATTGGGCTCTATACGATGGCATATAAAATTACCTGAATGGTTTACAATTTCAGAAAAAATATCTTTATGTCAAATGAAAGTATGTTATGTGATATTATGGAAAATGTAGGTTATAGCAAGTGACCATTATGGCAAATGAAATTAGTGCAAATGATACATACATACATAATCTCACGCCTTCGTTCCCAGAGTGGGGTAGGCAGAGCTACAGAATTACAAACATCTCTAACAACTTGTTGATAATTCTATAACCACAATTTGCACAATTAGGCTAAGATGTTTACCAGCGTATTAGTGACAGGTTGCAAGCCCATCGCCTAACAGTACTACAAGCCTTTATTCCCTTAGTCGTCTCTTACGACATCCACGGGAAGACATGGAGTGGCACTATTCTAACTCGGCAACCACACGAGGCGAGTGCAAATGAAATTATGAATAATGAAGGGATACCCTTATTTTTACGTACAGTCAACTAATTTGATTTCTACCAGCCACTATGCCAATTTGGCCTATGTTAAAGTGATGTTGACAACCAAAACGTAAGAGACTTCCTATGAATTGGTTTACAACGTCACGTTGACAAAGTCCATAGTGGCCTAGAAAACAAACTGGTTGACTGTACAATCGACTATAAAGACATATCAACTTTTGCTCCTTATTTCAATGGAATATAGGTGCAAAAATGCAACCGTGCAATGTCAATCTGATTGGTGGAGCGGCCCTTCGTGGATTGAGAACACTATAACATTCAACCCCATGCAAGCATACAGGGTCTCTATTCTACTGGGTAAAAACCATATGGCTTTTGAAATGTTTTCGCATCGTCAACGTTTATAGCTCTTATTTACTTGACAGTAAAGGCGCCGAGTTTAATTAAAAACAATAGTATAACACATCAAAGTCAAATAGCTTTAAGGGCGCCATATACGGTACGATTCGTCGTTATGATCCGTCGGTTCAGACTGAAATCGAACGACGGATTGTACGTGTGCGGCAATATCGCGTCCAAAATTCAATAGAAATATGAATCGTCACGATATCGTTTCAGATCGATCGTAACGACCGATCGTTCCGTATATACCGTCGTTCCCTTACTTAGTAGAAAAACGCCCTTTTACCGTAACGTAAGACAATTGTGTTCTAAACAAATAATTGTATTGGTTTTATCTGTACACAAATAACGTATCTCTTAAGTAATTCAATTTAATCTCAGTTCAATCAAATCTATCAATCGAACGTAGTCAATCTCAGTTAACGTTCAAGGAAAATCTTGAAAATAATATTGTAGCTAACGTGACGGTTACAAGGTCTAAGGAAATATGAATATTAGAATCTTTAATGTCCAGCATCCTGTCTTGTGTTTTTATAGCTATCGATTGGTTTAAAAATATCCGTTGATTGTCTTACCAGTTTTTTATGGTCAAAACATTGTTTGGAACTAACCAAGAATAACATAGACGTTCGCTACCGGCAGTTGAATATTTTATGTTATTTTGACACACCGTAGATTCAGAGGGCACTCGTTGTGCGAGTGTAAGGTAAAGTCCCCCGCGAACTACCGCACGTGTCTACCACGTTAATAAGGGTTTAAAGTTTTAAACATCTGGTTAAAACATGTCTATTACTAGACAAAGAGGTGGTAAAAGATAGGAGGTGAAGACAAGTGGTTTTGTACGTGTTTTTTGTTCCCACTGTGTGAAAGTTTTAAAAACAAACCCCTTTTTTAGTTACCCCGTTTTTTTTTGCTTTCGTACACATCTGTTGTACCATAATTAAACTTGTAACATCCATGTTTTTCAGTTTGCTTAATACGTCAATGTAAATTTAAAAAAAACTCTCTGTCTATGCATAGGTATTAGGAAACAAACCGTTATTTTAAAGGAAAAAAAATACATTAATAAGAATCTATGATTGACGAATACGAAGAGCAATGTGATAAATGATAAGGAAGCATAAAATGTTTAAAAATAATTGAGTAAAAATATTGTGTATTTTCAAAGGAAAAAAAAAGTATTCCGTTCCCTATATCAAACAATTTAACTAAAATAGTTTTGTTGTACGTTTATTAATAAGGTGTTTAAAATATATTTTATTCATTTTTAATTGTTTTGACAACTTGTCACAATCTCTTGACGTACATAGTACATGTAGCGACATCTATCGTAAGTTTCAACCAACACTCGCCGCGCCATCTAACGGTACAAGGTAAAACTGCCGAGTGAAGTGACTGCGCAGCAAGTCTGCGAGATGCTCCTCCTTTCACTAAGCATTTGATGTGGCACACACAGATGGCGCTAATATCAATCTTTCCATTTAATAATAAGCAGTCGACAACACAATATTTTGAATGAAAGTGACACCTTAGTAGTTAGTTTTTATGTGTCAAATAAATTATAATTTAGTTTAGTACAAATGCAAACCTATATTGTATTATACACATGCATGAATGATTAGTATGTTGGCTACCTACATAGCAAAAACTTATTTAATCCAAGCGTCAAACAGCAAATTTTAATCGAACGTATGGATTGGACTGATCAACGAATTTGTGGTTTCGAAATTTCGTAAAAACTATTTCTTCAGAGCACAGCGCAACGGCGATGATGTCAGCCGCCGGTGGCGAGGCCGCCCGGAACAACTACAAACTGTTATCCCTTTTTTGAAAGGACTTTAAAGGTCTTAACAACTTCACGATAAAAGGCGAGTCAGAAGCTAAGCAATAGCTATTTATAGCCCTCAACACAAAAAACCTTTCATAGGGGCGATCTACGATGTTTTCTTCGTTCGGGATCAACTGCACTCACAAACATGTATCTACTCAATCAAGTTCTAATCTAAGGTCACGTTAATTATCTTATCAACCATGGTATGCATTGGAGAGGGTTTAAAACATTAAAATTAAAACTAACACGAAAACATCCATACCAATTATTGATCTATATTAACTGATTAAACGGTTGATCGATCATATCACATGCTCACGCGCGGACGTGCGCCCGCGCGGAAGGCCGATGATCGGCGATAGGAGCACTTTCACGCCACCTATTAGACTGCTCGGTCGTTACCGGCTCGTGTGAGGAAGCAAGTTTACAAATTCAACAGGAAGTCGGCTCTGGTGAATTCTCGGAATAATATCAAACTACCTTTACCTGACACTTTTTCACTGTTTTAACGGCTGACGCATAGATCAATAATCAATAATGGATCAATAAACACTGGATATAATTTCACTTTCTCTCAATCGCGTCCAAACTGAAGAATGAGAAGGATAGAGCTTCTAAAGATTCGCGTATTGCTCCAAAGTAACTCACTTATATTAAACCTGCTCAGCCCAAATAGACTGTCTCGTTTATAATAATCCGGTTCGAAGGACCAATATGTCGCAGGCGCCGGTGAATGTAGAATATTTTAAATTAAACCTCACATAAGTTTTAGATGAGTGTACTATGTATAAACTTAATGATATTGTACATTATAGAACACGTACAATCGCCACCAAGTACCTACATCTGAATATAAGGGGCTGAATTATAGATTCTCGTTTTGGCACTATTGTTTACTTTTAATTAAGTAGTTAGGTATGTGCCCAATACATATGTGGTATACGATATCACTAGTTGTTTTAAGATTTTCTTCCAAACCGTCTCCAAACCCAAGACATTTTAAAACAATAACTTTAGCAAAAAAACATTATGTTACAGCTACTGTTGTTTAACTGTTTACCCGCATATAATCTGAAACGCGTGAGGCTACTAGGGTATCCTATCAATTCCTATCGTAAGTGCGAGTTTTGTATCCTATTTCATTTGTCTGAATAGCTCATAAGTTAGAAATGCTTATTGTTTTCTAAATGTTTAAAGAGATATCAATAGAACCTATAGATTGTTTTATAATAATACTGGCAAGTTAACCGATTTGTGAAAATTTGGACAACGATGAACGAAAATTCGACCTTGTGAAGGTAACCCGCTTATAGAGATAGTTAATATCGTTCGATACTATCTCTATCGACTCGTTAACCTACTAATTATACTTGACGACGCGTTAGCCTAGTTGGGAGTGACCTACGCCTACGAAGCGAGCAGTCCCGGGTTCAATACTCGGCCAGCTCCAATATGAGCGCTTTAAGGTTTTCTATGTATTTCTCTATACAGGATTCTACTCCTGAAACGGAACTCCTTTCGTTCTGTGAGTTGTTAAAAATATGTGAAACTAAAATTTCATTTTTTTCATACAAGTTAAATGTAATTTTCAATGTACACGATCCAATTCTCCATTTTCCTTTAGCCCTCGTACCAAGGGAATGTCGCCCCCGTACCATGAGATAATGATTATATGGCCATGATGTAATACACTGATTTTACAATTAAACTTTAACATCAATTAGTTATCTAAACTTAAGTAATTTTTTTAATATTGCAGAACTAAAGTAGTTCACTTTAGCGAGTAGAATCGATCGTTGCATTTAAAGCCCCTAGGTCAGAGGCACCCTGTATAAGTTTGTGTATCATCGTCTGGGTATCCATCCATAGTGCAAAGCCTAGAGCTTATTTTGGGATTAGGTCATTTTGTGTCAGACTTTCCCCTTTCATTTGGTTTTGAAATATACCATACCATATTCCGGTCCGGTCTGTTCACGTCTGCAAGGACTTGTTGCTCAGTTATTGATTCCAGTTATGGCTTTTGACGTAGAGACCTCGTCGTGTTGTTCTCCTAGTCATTATTTTTAGTTTCATGTATTTGACATGTAATCTTTTTAATTTTTACATTTATTTGTAATGTTTTTAATTTTGAATTTGTATTTTTTTTAAATGTGATAGTTCTAATAATTTATATTTGTTGCTTTATTACCTTGTAATGTAACTTACTTTTAAGTATTATTGTATTTTATGTTTAAAAAATTACCTACTGCTGGAGTTTCTTCCGGCGCTTCTTCTCCGCAATGATGGTCTTGTCCGAAGCGCTAGTAGATTCACTGTATATTACCGACGTGTAAAAGAGCCCGTATGTGGCCAATTTACTGAAAAAATATTTTGATTTTGATTTTGATTCAATTTCGAATATAATCTAACCTTGACTGTTTGTTTGAGTATTCATTCAACTTGGTCCTATATTTCAAGACATCATGAGCGATTCTCGTTCTTCGATTTCGATTACACTTAATGACTCCGAGTTAGTTAATGACGATCAAGTCATTCCCTTTCGTCAATTCTTCGGTATAGATGCTTTAGGTCCACATCTCGTTAGTACTAGGTAGCAATTACGACCAGAGGGCCCTGCCAAGATGCATTGCACCAACTATCGTTTCTATTCGTTTCGTTTTTAAACCAATCGCGTCACTGGTAGATCACGTGAATTTTCGTATCTCGTCATCTACCAGGGACGCAATTGGTTTAAAATCGAATAGAAACGCTAGTTAGCGTAATGCATCTTGGCAGGGCCCTCTGATCGCTTGGCAACTACATCTCGATCTGACTACGTCGCTTTGTTCCTAGATCGCAATACGACAAGATCGTTTTGCGACTACATATCAAAAAGTCTGAGTTGCAAAAACCACTGTGTTTCCATTACTAGATAGGTTAGGTTCGTTACGTAACTTCAAATGCCTGAAGGGCAAGTAGCCCCGGAATAGGAGCCCCGCCAAGCGGAGCTCCGACGACATTGCTAAGACCGAGATAAGATGAAAAAAAACAATGTGGTCATAATATCAATCCGCAGGTCTATTACGTAACTCGCAATCGCGATCAGCTTCAAAGCGGAACAATTGGTTTCATTTTGTACGCAGACAAGCCTTTGATTTTCAAAATGAAAACGATTGCGATTGCGAGTGCGTTAGGTAATAGCCCATAGGGTCCTATTGCGATCTAGGCATAAAGCGTTCTGGAGGCCCTGCCAAGATGCATTGCGCTAACTAGCGTTTCTATTCGTTTCTTTTTTAAACCAATCGCGTCACTGGTAGATGTTTTCCATTTTGAACCTGAACCACATAGCACGACGGAGCTAGTGATCCAAACGAGACACCAACTGACACACTTCTCGCCGGTTATAATTATTATCCGAACACGTGCGCGCGCAATATTTGCATTTCTTTTCACTTTTTATTTGTCGTTGGCGACACACATATTATGGGGAAACTGTACAATCGTATTATGTGAGTCTTACCGAAATTTGGTATTGGTTTTTAATTACTCCGTTGCCGTCGATGGCAGCAGTTTTTTTTGCATATACCGTTAAAATACTTTCGTTTTTAAATCCTTTATTGAACTGCAAAATTTTCATTTTTTTATATTTTTAAACAATAGCATTTTACCAGGTTTTAATATTTAATAAATACTCGCGGTTATAACAAAAATATTTCCAAGCCGAGACCGCTAACTTTGTTGGCAGAGCCCATATCAACTAGGCTAAAAGCGTTACAACCCGCTGACATACAGACGGACGGACTGACTGAAATGTCTTAGTAATAGGATCCTAGGGTCCTAGGTAGATAATAGGGCACAAATGACATAAAGACCGTGTTATTCATAAACGCGCAATAGCTAAATTGTGCTTGAAAAATACTCTATCCTTATCTGACATTATTAAAATAAATGAATAAATAAATAAATATCACGGAACAATGGCACACAAATTAAGTACCAAACTAAGCTCTAGGCTTGGTCTATGGGTACTAAATAGACAACGATATAAATACTTACATGGATAATATATATATAATTATATATATATATATAATACCTCTATATACTAAAAATACATACAAAACCTCCCATGACTGGAACAAATATTCGCGCTCATTATCACACAAATATCTGCCCTTACCGAGATTTGAACCCAGGACCGCTAGCTTCGTAGGCAGGGCCACTAACAACTAGGCCAGCGAGAGGGGGACATTTCAATTGGACAGAAACAATATTTTTTTACTAAAATAGTAATATACAGTAAGTACACATAGAGTCGCTTAACCTTTATAGAAATAGTCGTTTGCGTCAATAGAATCGTAAACCGAAAAAGCCAATAATACGGTGGACGATCGCCGCGGAGTATTTAGAAAACATCTTGTCAAGAACGAGGTATTAATACTGCTGATTACCTTTTCAGTCTACGCAGCTAATCTGCACTCAAAAAAATTTGAGCCCACAAAGAGAGATTTTCACTTAGTTGACAAAAAATGAATACAATAGTTAAGATATTAGATATATCAACCAAACCGGAAAGTAACAACAGCAATTTCTTTAGTGATTCAACGAACGTCTTAGTTGATGTAACTATTGTCTTGTTAGGCTCGTATGGGATCAAGACGCTTATGCACAACAATCACAATCTTGTTACAAGCGACCAATTATTTTTTTCAGTGTGGTTAGATTTAGAGCACCTTGCTTCCCTATCGCCACAGCCTATCGCTAACGTTTTGTTTCCTAGACAAGATGCTTAACATTAACGTAAAGTAAACTATTTTCGAAAATATACCACGTTTATCGTTGAGATAAGCGCTCGACGCGACCGTCTGGCAGGTTACATCAATCAATATAATTTTCTTACAAGCTTTTATTTAACTTGCAATGTATGTATGTATGTATGTACGGGTCAAATCTTGTAAGTTAAATTTGACCCACTTCCCGGTATTCCGATAAAGCTGAAAATTTGCATACACCTTTAGTTCTCATGACAATACAATGATATAGTACCATCGAGCTGGTCTGATGATGGAGACTCAGTATGGCCATAGGAACTCCTAAGTTACACATGATAAACACGTCGTGTTAGGGCTCGTTAGAATCGTCTTGAAGACGATTGTGCAAAAAAAGTAGAGTCAACAACAAAAGCTTGTCCCAAAAATGAAAGTTTTGACAGAAACTTATTTCGATTATAGTGATAACGTTTGCCGACTGCATTTTGTTTAGGGCCACAGAGCCTGTTCTATACTTATAACGCCAAGAGCATTTTAATATACCTAAGTTATTTAATATAGTCTGTTTAGTAATCATTAAAAAGTAACTCTTTTTTGCCCGCCTTTGCTATCAGTACGCATTTTGCTTATGAATTATTATCGTACTATATGGTTTTTGAGTAACTGAATCAATAATTAATCATTTAAGTCCACGAGAAATATAGAAAAAATCATTATTATCAGTGTAGTCACCAGCAATAAAATATTATCCAACATTGCGCTCAAAAATATCTAGCTCTTATGCCTCTAGTCATAAGACGTGTCAGATATTTTTGAGCCTAATATTGGATAATATTATTATTTCTGGGCACTTTGCATTACAGACGATTACATATTTATTAATATTTTTTATTGTAACTTCGTTACATATGTAGTAAAAGCTCTTCAAGGTTGTAAAAAAATGTAAGTGCCACATCTTAAGTTTCGCAAATTACTTTAAAATATAATTACAAAATCGCTTTCTTAAAACTAAACTTTATATAGGTACTTAAAAACCTTTGTTCCAGCCCAATTCAACAAAGGCTTTTCGCTCCAAAAAACATTAGAATACAAACCAATTGTTAATTTCTTAGCTTCTTATCCATTGTTCTTAACAAGAAAATTAGAAACCAGTGCGGATCCCCAGTTTTGGGTCGGTATTTGGTTCAAGGGTCGTTAGGCACTTCCGACCTTTGTCAACTGTGGGTCACTTTCTCGTCTACCTTGGCTCGTGCAGCCAAATCCACCCGTTCCACGACAAAACGTCACATCTCAACATTAATGCCAAGTAAATTTCACTTTCCATTGTCAATAATAAGGTCGCATATACCTTAAAGATTGTATAGCGCGTGCGACTTTTTTTGGAGGCAGAAACGTTCTCCCAACTAAATAGGTTTCGCTCTCATTGCTGCGATTTCGTTTTCTGGTTCCTTAAACATTGTCACATGACTGTATTTGTTTAACAATCAAGTTCGAATATAGAATAAAGACCTATGAATGATTAATTGATTACACTATGGTAAATTTAAAGTATTTTTTTTTATAGGGAAAGTTTTCTTTTAATTGGGATATATTATATCATACATATGTTAACAGTTTAAATCATATATTTTTATGTGACTTTTACATCTTAGATTTTAACTTTTTTAACTGACCTTTAAGGCTAAGCATATGTTTCTTGAAGTGGTCTGTTTTTTTATTTTTAACCGACTTCAAAAAAAGGAGGAGGTTCTCAATTCGTCGGGTTTTTTTTTTATGTATGTTCCCCGATTACTCGAAGACCACTGGACCGATTTGAAAATTTTTTTCGTTGTTTGAATGGGTATACTTTCTAGTTGGTCCCATTGTCAACACGTCACGATCTGATGATGGGATCTTGGAGAAATCAAGAGAACTCCTCAAATATTATAGGCACACCTATAGCGATTTTGGTATTTTTCACTGTAACTCGTGCATTTGCTTTTGAAAAGTACTATATGGTGACGTGGAACTGATGATGAAGACCACAGATGGCCACCGGAACTCCTTAACGGTACTTATTTCAAGGGTGGCGAAAAGATATTTCGATTAAGGTAGTTGAGCGACTATGTCGAAGCACATTTAGGTTTAAATATGACTATGACATTCCCGCGGCGTCGTCTGTGGCGAGCTTGAAATTTTCTATAGTTTCTCATTAATATTTAGAAGTGGAGCTACGTAACAGCATAAATAGGATCACTAAAAAGTATAAAATAAAATAAATGTTTAAAAAAACAAAAACCCGCCTTCAAAAATGCAAAAAATAACTTCTTTTAAAATGGTAGGTCAGTCCAACTGAAGTCGGCGTCCCACAATATTTTTAACCAAAAGCCGAATGCAGTTGGACTGACCTACCATTTTAAAAGAAGTTATTTTTTGCATTTTTGAAGGCGGGTTTTTGTTTTTTTTAACGTTTTTTTTTTTTTTTTTAATGAAACCTGGCGTTAATTTTTAAGGTGTACTTATTCAAATTAACTAGTAATCATAACTTATGTTTCGAGTATTCATTCACAGTTTATCGTCAATGTAAACTTTGCCAACTTTGTCAAATACGAGGCCTACCACACCCACACACATCCGTTTGATTCATATACACACAAAGTAAACATATTAACTGGTGTTAGGTATGTTTTTCAGTTTAGTACTGCGCATTGTCAAATAGTTACAAACATCGGTAGCTCTTTAGCAACGGACGGAGAGCGGAGGCGGTGCGGTGCGGCGCGTTCCCATACTAAAAAGCGTGCCAAAAGCGTGGCGGAGGCGTTTTCAGTGCGTTTTGTGATGATTAAGAGTAGCCTAGATGTAGCCATATTAGTAGCCATGATTAAGAGTAGTATAGTTTATTTTTAATTTTATAACGGCATATACAAATTAAGTCAAATTATGCACACAGAATTGACGAGGGTGGAAATTAAATTCTTATGCAGATCAAAGAAAATGTTACAGCGATCTTAAACTTTGAATGAAAAATTTTCACCTTACTTTTGGTTCATTTGGCAAAGTTAAAAATTAAAACGTGAATAGGTACGTTTGTATCAGGCCACGAGTGTACTAGCAACTTCTCAAAGAAACGACGCAAGAGTGTCGTAAACATCGAGGCAAAACCGCGGCGGTAAAATTACATGCGAAACAAAAGACAACTAGAGAAAATTAGCGTTAAGTGCAGACGTGGTATTGCAAAGACTCTGTCCAATTGAACTTGACTGTGATAAGGAAAATACTAGCGTTGCAAAAATAAAACCAGTGACTTCATTAAATGAGAGTTTTGTATTGGTTACAAAACTTGTAAATCCTCTCTCGTAAATGTTATCTTCAGTTGCTTTCAAGAAAATATAGCTGTTTTGGGTGCCTAAATCCAGGAGAATTCAGTGCGTGGATCGCTTCACAATTTTTCTAAATTTATTTTGTCGACTTCCATCATAGTTCATTTCGATCCTATATAAGAGTTTAATTTTTTAAGCCGCAAACACATTCATAGCGAAGGTGGCCTGTTGCGGCGCAGTCCCATGCTAAAAACGCCTCAGCCACGCTTTGGAAACGCTTTTCAGTTTGGAAACGCGCCGCAACGCGCTGCCTCCGTTCTCAGTGCGCTTATATATTTATTTAATCTTTATTCTACGAAATAATGTTGTATGGAATTCTCTACCAATTAACTTTTGGGCAAAACAGAAAATGTAGTGGCGGTGCAACATAAGCGGCCTGCACACGTAAAGTTCGGACCGCACACGCGCCATTCCAATCTTCGCTCCGAACCGTACGTGTAAATGCAACTGTAATAGTAAAAAATGTACGGTTCCGACTGGCGCGTGGAATGGCGCGTGGCGTTTCCCGCGGTCCGAACTTTACGTGTAAAGGCCGCTATAGGGTGCGTTTACGACTGTAGCGAGGTTATCTGTGGGTTCTTATGGATTAGAGGTTGTAGCTCTATAAAGTATAGGTTAGAATCTTACATCTTCATTTTTGTTTTACGTCTTTATACTAAGATAATGCAATAGACAAACGCCAATGATTTCATAACCTTAGTTCTCTAGAAGGTAACTCAGAACAAAGGCTAGTTCGCTGCCTGCCGCCCAGAAGAAAAAGGCAGTATACGTGTATCAAGTCCACATGCACATTCTGCCATTTTACTAAGGACGGCAGTGCAGCAAGGCATGCTTATTTAATATTTATATTGCACCAGAGTATAAATAATCTACTTATCATGCAATTGTTAATCATAGGCGACGTTATTTCACAATCTAAACTACACAGGAATTCCGCATAAAATTTACAATACTTTAAGTAAATCGCTACAGGAATGCAGTCTTTGTGTGTAGTAATATTCCGGGCAACGAATGATTGTAGAAGAAAGCAGAAAGTTTGACTTCGGAACTTTTAATGGACTAGTTAGGAGTCAAACATACTAAAAGTCTCTCAGAGGTAAGTCCTAAATGGGGGGAGGGAAAGAGAAGGTTATATAAAGAAGGTTAACGAGCATGTAGGCTGCCTGATGGGAAGTAATCACCACCACCCATAAACACCAGCAACACAAGAAACTCGCAGCCTTTTTGGGATTTTTACATCTTGGCTACTATTTAGCTATTGTAACAACCGTTCCTTTTTCCTCATTATATTTAGTTAACATACATTTTTTCATTATTTATGTGTTTGATTACTCACATTATTTACATACAATTCAATTTACATAATATGAATTGATGACAAACGGCGTACATATTATAATACTAGGAAATCAGAACCTGGGTGAGGCTGACTCATTCAAGTGGAACGGACTTTGTACAAGCTTCGGTGGCTCTGTGATTGGTATATGACATCTGAACTTACAATAATAAAAGGTAGTAAAGGCTAATAATGTTTAAGCATTCCTTGCTCTATGACTTTAAAAATTGAATCCCTTTTGTCTTGACGTGCTTTGCCTTTTACCACAGAATATATAAAAGGTATTTGCTTTAACGACAAATGAAATCAAATGAATTTGTGTGAGTGTGCAAACTTGCCAATTAAATTATCTGAAATAACGTAAATTTTCATATGAATGCTATTTAGAGCCCGAGGTTTTCTTAGTACTTGACCTTTGGTGTAGCACGAGTTATACTTAAGTAATGATTACAATATGACTAATGCATAATACTCAGCACGTCTGGAGTTTAAACATAAGCACCAATCACCTTTCACGGTAATGTTGGATAGAACCAAACAAATATATGGGTAGGTAGGGACACTACATTTCCTAGAATTCGCAATGCCTTATGATCAAAATTTTTGCTCGTATAGCAGAAAAACAAGATGCATTTAACTTTAAGTAGCAATTTTAGAAAACTGAAAAAAAATATACTCGCCGTAAGCTGACGATGTATCGCATAGGCTGTTTAATTTATGAAATTTCGCTAACTAGCGTTTTGCATCTAGTTTTTGGGGCGTTTTCACTAAAAAGTGTATCCAATTAAGGAACTTTAACTTTGTCAGTTTTGTGACGAAAATTAGCTATACATTGAGGGCCGCAATGTATGGCTAATTTTCGTCACAAAACTGACAAAGATAAAGTTCCTTAATTTCAGTCCTTAATTGTGTACACTTTTTAGTGGAAACGCCCTTTGATCTCTTATTTTCACTTAACTCTCATTTCTATTGATATATAAACCGTTTAATAGTCATGTATTCAGACAGTAGGTATTATACTGATTGATGTTTTGTCAAAATATCATTGTGATTGACAATCAATATCTATAGACTCGTGATCTGTATCGTGTACCGACTACCGATCGATTGGACGCGCGCTGTCAGATCTCATTGTTCGTGGGTTCATGGCACTATTCAAACATGCCAACTGCAGAGTCCAAATATGGCTTAGTATAAGTACTTAGTACTTAACTGCTTAGCTGATAAATTACTAGAAGTCGTAGGTTTAGGTGTAGGTAGAGTTAAATCCAACAGGGGCACTAAATTAAAAAAAAACTTTTTGAATAGTGACATTATCGGAGTTTAAACAATCGCTTTTTATATGAGTTCCTTTTTTGCATAGTGTCACTGTTGGGTTTAACGTGCAATATGTCATAAGACTCATAAGTAACAAATTAACAAAGTGCCTCTATCGAGTTGAGTATTGCTTGAGAGAAGCAAGATGAGCTAAAACTAAATTTGATAACTATGTGATAACAGACAGTCCAGAGGGCCCTGCCAAGATGCACTACGCTAACTAACGTCTCTATTCGATTCGTTTTTAAACCAATCGCGTCACTGGAAGATGACGTGATACGAAAAGTCACGTGGTCTACCAGTGACGCGATTGGTTTAAACGAATCGAACAGAAACGTTAGTTAGCGTAGTGCATCTTGTCTGAGCCCTCAGGTTTAAACATTCCTCTGTCATCGAGAAGAGTGAATCAAAACAAATTATCGCTTCAGGTACATGGCATTTTCACTCGACATCTCGCTGTAACACGCCCTTCGTCATTGCCGAGACCAATGCCGAATAAAGGTCCTGGCTACTGTGACTAAAACATGTCGAATGAAGGGACGATGACGTTACCTTGTGACGTAAGTGCTATAGGTACTTCAGAACTACCTATACTTGTTTATACAGAAAATACTAGTCATTGATTATATCGCTACTTAATTAATAATTGCTCGATTGAGATAATACTATAAAATTAAACGTTTTTGCGTGTTGATATGGAAAAAAGCCGCTCTAGAACACTGTAGCAATTAGAGCTAGAGTTCTTGGCAGGTCTTTTTTAGGGATCCTTACGAAAAATGAAAAAAAGGAACTTTATAGGATCATTCTTGCGTCTGTCTGTCAGTCCGTCAGTCACGGCCAATTTGCTCCGATTCTACTGGACCAAATCACGTGAAATTTGGTAGGTTAAGGTTAAGGTGTAATCCTATGATGACCCAAACACAGATGTGCAAAGTACGTAATTTTTTTTTTAAATAAGGGTCATTTTCGGTGGACAAATTAGGAAATCAAAAAAAAAGTTTCGCAAACCTTACTGTGTAATATATCAAATGAAAGGGCTCGTTATGAGGATCTCAAATATATTTTTGTTATTATTGTAAAATAAATAGTTTTGATTTTATTCATGACAGAAGACAAAAATGGACCATTCCCCCCTCCCGTCCCCCTGAACTCGGAAACTACTGAGCCTAAAATTTTGAAAAAAATACAAAATATAGTTCCTTGCTAGTAGATTACAGAAAAACATGTAAGAATTCTATAAAAAAAAAAAAGTATGTACGGTACCCTCTCCACACGAGTTCAACTCGCACTTGGCCGGTTTTTTAAGTTAGTATTTTTTCCTACCCCATCTTATTTCATTTAGTTTTACCTTCGTTATTTCTTTACACGAAACTATGCAGAGTATAGAATTACACAATCCCGTCCCTTAAATTCAGGCCACATTAAAGCCTTGAAAGCATTCATTCGGTCAATGGCTACACACGTTCAAATGAGGAAATTTACTTCAGTTCTTTTGAATAACAAATAACGTTTGGCAAGGTTGCGGTTTTGCAAGCGCCCTCATTAGGGTCGCCTCGCCTCTACCTCTGCAGAGCTTAAGACCACTCCAGGGAAGCCTCGCCTCTGCCTAAGACTTGAGCTGAGTGCACTTCGTGAAACGAAGGTAAGGGTCCGTTTTAGTGCCAGAATCTTACACGGTTTTTACCCGTGCTTAAGTGGAGAAAAACTTGGCTTTGTTGGATCAGTTGTAAATCTAACAGAACGTTTGTATTGGCTTTTTCTATAAATAAACCAATTGTGATACAACGCGTAGTCGAGTATATATTGGTATGGTCATTCATAAACCATTTCGAGGTATAGCCATAATAAAATAACCCACTTGCAAATCTCGATTCATATTTTACCGTTAGTAAAAAGTAGTATCTCCTATTTCACTTTATCGCAGTGTTAGGGTCAAAAGTGGATACATATCTCTTTATTCGACTGCACTACATTTATTTGACCTGCAGTTTTTTGTACAAGAGACATCAACTCGACCGAACTTTGAAAAAATATTTAATAGGCAAGAAAAAACATTGGAAATCAAATAGTCTACTGTTAAAAAAATTGAGTACACTCAAAACATAATACTTTAATACAGATTTTAAAGAAATTAAGCGAAATTTTTGCTTATTTTTTGAGATGTTTATTTGACATCTTAAGAAGGTTATATCTTAAGAACTTCACATCGAATTCTGTTTTTTATTGCGTATTATTCATAATTCTACTAACGGTAGATTAAAAATAGCTTGCTACGAGTAAGTAGGTTAAATTAAATTGAACCTTATTAGATTTATAACATCGACTCGTGTAACCATCTTATCCTGTCACGTTTATCCTCAGCCTTTCTCGCTCCAACCTTTTAAGGCTTCTCTGAAACGTGAATCGTTATCAATGCAATCTTAAAACCTTATAGACCGGTAGCAAAAAACCAATCGTCCATGTATATACCGCATTATTACTATTTTAATCTGATAAAAACTTACAATCTACTGTAAGTATTTATGAAATTTTGGAGATAGGAGAAAAAAATGCTATGGGGTAGTAAGAGAAAATAAATAGCGAATCGAATATCGGGGAATAGATAAAAATATGGACCTATTGATAATAAAAATAAGGTAATAAATAAATATAAGGACACAATCTTTCATCAATCGACCTGTCCAAACTAAGCTCTAGGCTTGTACCATAAGTAATAGACAACGATAAACACACGTACCTATATATAGATATGGGAACACCTTATAATTCCAAATTACTTTTTTCCAAATATTTATTTTTCCGAAAGCTTATGTTACATGTTACTGGAGCTATTTTAGATTAAATGCATAATTTAATTATCTTACGTAGGTTAGTTTAGGTTTATTTATAAGCGATAGCAAAAAGTTAAGTCTTCTATCAAATAATTGCGTTCGGAATTATGAAAATTCGGAATTCTAATAAATTTGGAATTATGTAGTGTACCCATGTGTTTGTGTGTGTATACATGGAAGACATCCAAGATTCTGGAACTAATACCTTCTTCGTACTCGCGCTTTTCACACAAATATTCCTTACCAGGGGGCCGGTTTTTGACTTTCGAGAGCTCGAAAGTTTCACTCGGAAGTAAGCAAAATCTGTGAAACCGTATTTTTGAAATTACGAGCGATAGAAAATTTAAAGACGTGTGATCCACACCATTCGTTTTCAATTGTACCGCTCGTATTTCAAAAAACGGATTTCAAGATTTTGCCCACTTCCGAGTGAAACCTTCGAGCGCTCGAAAGTCAAAAATCGGCGCCCAGGCGCAGGAATCGGTCCCAGTACCACTATCTTCATAGGCAGGGTCACTTCCAACTGGGCTGACCGCCTTGTCAAAAGGAAAATAAGTTCAAAATAGTTACACTGATAAACATAACATTTTCCGTGTAGAATATATGCCATTTTTTAGAAACGCCACAGTATTTCAAAGCCATAGTTGACTCATCACATCAACCGTTAACGAATTCGTAATTAGTTGTTTACTGTCATGCGAGACTGCGGGGCCGTATTTGCCTAGAGTTCATTTCACTGCTCATACTTCAAATATGGGCCGATCGCTTGCGCAACATCTGGATCATATACTTATTGACCAACCCGATACCCACATTAAGAGCATAGCGACTAACACGATAAATTACATCAATTTATTTTATTGTCTACCGTCCTCTCAATAAACAAATCGAACCAAAGGCAAAGAAAGGGGACAAAGTTATATTATGACTGCTATAAAATTATCTCTTTCACTTCCAGAAAGTTGGAAGATTTGGCCTCGGATATTCAGTAACAAACATTGTATTAGACATAAAAACATTAATTTTTACAATTTCTGTCGTAAAAATGTGCAACAGCGGCAGAAGTAAAAAATTATGCAACTTATCAACTTTTTGGAATAAAAAACGACATTGACGACGGCCGCTCAAAGGTGATAAAAACGCCAAAGAAAGCCATTTGCAATTTAATGAAACCCTTCTTTTATCATAGTATGATTGTTAATCCTTCCCGCTGGAACGGCAGGGTGGGGTTGAACGAAATTTAGAATTGAGATAGCTTATACTCTTATAATTATCACACATAAGCTACCTTTATCACTGTTTCCGTGGGATGGCTAACGCGGACGAAGTTGCGGGCAACAGCTAATAAGGTTACAAACTTTATAGTAGTTCAGAAGCATATCCTTGTTTTTGTGTTAGCAGACAGTATATCCGATTCCATCCAATAGAGCGAAAATGGTTCAACATATCGCATTTATTCGATGTGACATATTTAATGCAGAGCACATCTCACCTTGAGGTTCCAACCGAGCTTGAGTAACACCCAAGCATCGTTAAGTGACCTAGGTATTGCATTGACCAAACCGGTCAAGCTCTTGACCTGACGGTTAACCGTTTTTAAACGCTGCGTTTTAGTGCTTCTTCAAAATTGCCTATCCAGTTCGATTCGCGGAATCACCGTGCAAATCAATTGGTTGAATTGTACGATGATTGCCGCAATGACCTAATACTATTTAAATTTAGTCGTCGTCATCGTTTTAACCAAGAAACGGCAGCAAAAGACGTGCAGTGTTTTATAATGTTACTTTTTAGACTATAGATCTTGAAGAAACTCAAATTCATGATTTTTATGTTTCTAATTCTAAGGTTTTTACAGGTCCCAATTTAGACATATACTGAGGTGTAAATATGACTTAATCACCATCCTTTTTTAAGAGATAAAGCTTTGTTTTATTATATTCAGAAAAACACGGTAAACCATAGTTTGAAGTGAGCAAAAAACAGAAACAAGTAGAGGACATAACATGTCATGTAATTCCAATTCTACCGGATGACAAGCCATCAACGACAACACCAATAACCGAAGTTCGAAATAACGATAAGCGATGAGCAAAATAATGTGTAATCAAAAGTTTTGGATATTGTATCAAAGTAACCACCTAGGTGCGAAATAAACTGTAATCCAAGCAAATATTCCGTCACCTTGGCATTTATGATATCACATAACAGTGTGAAAGATCCTAAGTTAAACTTTGAGTAAAATCCACACCGAGACTACTCCGGTCATTGAGACCTGCTCTAATTACTCCAATATGTAAAAAACGTACTAATTAAGTTTTTCTCGAAACAAAAAGTTGCGTGAAGCGATCGATTCGTATTCACATGCAACGGTCAGTCTGTTACGGAGTACGGTACCCACAGGCGATCGCGTGAGCAAAATTAAGGCATGGATCACGAAACTATCGGTTAATACATGTCTTATGTTGCCGATGAACTTGCTTCCGCATTGCACAACACTTGTATGATATAGATCAGATTACTTCAATCAGTGCTCCGTGCACCGGTCACTTCATTGCCCAACAGCGCCAGATAACCCATCCATCATTCATGACATCCCGTCCCACCCATCCTCCCCAAGCTACAATCTTGCAAATTGATATACATGATATCACAGACGACTAGAAAAAAAATAATTTACATGGCACAGGCAAATGAGATTGTTCACCCAAGAAAACTAGTTGTTTTAATGTCCAGACTTGTATCTAATGCGCCAACTGTGTACATTGTAAAGAATTTTACGGTCAGCATTTTCAGAAACAAAAGATATTTTTGGAGGAAACTATGACGCCTAGCGTGTTTCGATGAGCTTCCTGTTTTAATAAATTCGCAAAAAATACGTGTGTGAGAACAAGGTATTATACCATTGTGTGACCACGCTTATACCACGATTATATTTCGCCGAATCGCCAAACAATAGTCTTGTAATTGTCTAACAACCTGTGAGACAGTAGACAACAACCTAGCAGATAAGTGTGTTACCTGCCATGTGTGACAGAAATACATACAGTTAACACCTTTTGCAGGGCGCCGGAGCGTGCCACGGCCGCGTAGCCACACTATGCTAACATTGTTTGCATGGTCGTGCATCACAAACAATTATGAGGTACTTAACAATGCCATTGATTTTTCAGTTAACCATTTCTGTAGCAATATTAGAGACAAAAGAGGTGTTATGGTAAGTTTCTAAACTCATAACATTTTTCAAAACATACTTAGTTACTTTTCTGGTTAACACCAAAGCAATGTCTCACAAACGGTCAGACAAATAATCATCCTTCAATAAGAAAAACTTTTTAGGACATTTTTGGGTCTCTTTCATCTATACCGACGCATCTGCATCAGGTGGGGGTGCAGACTTCCAACATAATAACCAAATCATAATACCCGTACCCAAGCATGCTCCTCAAGAACCGATTGTTTTTATTGCTTGGATCACTATCCGTTTAAAACAACGGTAACGAGTGATACGTGGGCGCGTCTCGATGGCCGTGAGTCGCGCAATTGATTTACATTACGGACGGACAA
The DNA here is from genome assembly GCA_946894065.1 of Acleris literana. Classification (NCBI taxonomy): domain Eukaryota; kingdom Metazoa; phylum Arthropoda; class Insecta; order Lepidoptera; family Tortricidae; genus Acleris; species Acleris literana. The sequence goes on along the minus strand of OX335684.1, from coordinate 15,253,628 downwards.
TGATCTCCGAGCTCCAGTTTTGAGACAAAGAATCTATTAAGACTAACATTTGCAGCGTTTGTCTCGTCTCAGTAATCGCCGGCTTTAGGAACGTTTGTCCAATAACAGCAAGTTGTAAGTTGTTGGGTCACCATGTCACCCACCTCCTTTTGCTACCATTAAATGATGACGACGATCATAAAATTCACTTTTTAAACAGACTTCTTCCTTGCAGCATCCTGGCGAAATTTTGAAGAATTTCGAAATTGTCTTGTTTCTGGTATTCAAAAATCGAGTCATACGACATTTTAGCAGAAGGACGAAAACACATCCGTGAGTGAAATATAATTATCAGTAGCTACTAGACTTTAGGAGACCGGTTTTGAATTTAGAATCCAGAAAAAACGCCTTATTGTTCTAAAGCTCCCACGCAATAATGGAAGCAGTTCCTAAATTTGTGTTTAAACCTCTCAGCTCCACTTTCGCGCTGTTGGCTGCAGGCTCATAAAAGGAGTCTAGAGGACATTTGCATTGAGGTGACCAACTGAGGAGTGAGTGGGACGAATAAGTGGCATTTGCATGCAACCGAAATACCCGGGTTAGTTGTAATAATAGGGTATCAACAAGTTTCTTTAGCGATGTGGAACGTGATGTGATGTAATATTGTATGAGGAAATTGCGACAAATTCAGTAGACTTGATCAGGCCAGGTTTCGGGTAATGATTTGAATTTGATTTCACCGAAACCTTTGTATCAGTCAATACACCTTCAAAAAATATTATTTTATTATGGCTTTTATTGTACAGTTAACGAGTTTAAATCATAGGCTATGTCAAAGTGACATCATGATTCAAATCGTAAGAAACTTCGTAAGAATTAAATTAAAACGTTACTTTGATATAGTTCCACATTGTCGTCCACCGATACTACACAAACTGATCTATTATTTTTTATTTCATTATTTCAAGAACAATAATGTTTCAGAATTAGTTGCAACTGACAAGCGTGTTTTTGGTTTTACTCTTTACAAACAATATATTTTGTCAGGCTTTGACATATTGGTGTCCTGGTTCACAAACTATTTCACGTGTCCTTTTTGTTTACATTCCGCTTAACTACTAAAACACAAGAAGTATAGGTACAAAGGATCCGAAATATATTTAATCAATTAGGCAGTGTTAATGTATATCTGAACTTTATCAAAGCTTATTCTAGTTACTTTTAAGACCCGTTTCAAATCTACTTTGCTTAATTCTGTCCATGACATTTAAACATATCCGTGAGCGTGTTCTCTATTAATTAATTACAATTTCAGTACGTCAGATGCGTCACAGTACTATCACCTTATTAACATGCGTTGTATACACAGTTTATTAATCGCTGAAACCGGTATTGACCCCAATTGTAAAATGTGGAGCGTGTCGGAGAGGTTCATACATAACTTACCACGTTTTGTAACCGGTCAGGACGGCCAAAGTACTTCCTTTCGATAATATTAGATAATCCATCCGATTACATATTTACATAAGGATAAAACATATCGACCAAATTATCGCACTTTGACAACATATTTTTATCTAAAATGGACTAATGGATTAATTATTCCAAGTCTGGTTTTCGAGACAAGCAAGTATACGGAAAATTAAACCTTTTTTTTATTCGCATACGAGGAATTAAAAATATGTCAGTGCTTTTATCAAACTGGACTAGCAGAAACGACGACGCGCTGGCCTAGTTGGTAGTGACCCTGCCTACGAAGCTAGCGGTCCTGGGTTCAAATCCCGGTAAGGGCAGATATTTGTGTGATGAGCGCAAATATTTGTTCCTGACTCATGGATGTTTTATATGTATTTAAGTATATATTTCTCTATATAAGTATTTATATCGTTGTCTAGTACCCATAATACAAGCCTAGAGCTTAGTTTGGGACTTCAATTTGTGTGACATTGTCAAAAAAAAAAAACGATCACTAAAAGTTTATTTGAAGCACATATCATAAAGGTCAAGGATACACGGATACAGTCCTCTGATTCTCCTGCCATTTGAGACCAAGTTTTATTTCGTACAACATTTGTCAAAAATATACAATAGCACTTTGCATCATCCTTCATAACCTCGTAAGGCCCACCGTACTACAAACAGGGAGTTTTTTGTCAGTGGGACTTTGAACCTACCATCAAGGCAATAAAGTTCAATTACGTTTGTTCGATAATGACATTTTCAGTTTATGAACATAGGAAAATAAACCTTATTCACATTGCAACACAGTTCAAATTATATTGCCTTGATTATGTACATTCTATTGTACACTGGGCCTTACGAGGATAATGCTTACTGCAAAAGAGTGGAATGCGCTTCCGGCGTCTGTATTTCTGAGTGCATACAATCTGAACCTATTTCAAGCTAGGGTGAATAGGCATCTTCTGGGTGACCTCGCTTGATCTTCGTCCTCCAAGGGCAAGAGTTTTTTTTTGGTAATCGCCTGAGGGGCCAAAGACAAAAGTCCTTGTTTTTGTTTGCTTTTTGCTTTAATTACTTTAAGAAAAAGGGGCAGAGGTGAAAATCCCTTCCGGAAACCTGGGAATAGAGGGCCCAGGTACTGCCGGGTCGCACCGGCTAAAAACACCAATGCCCCTATTACAAACTAGTCAGGAGGTTGCTTATGATATAGCTAACTCTAACCATAAGTGTATGTTAAACACTGAAGGTTAGAGCTAGCTCTGGGTTTAACATATAGACGTCATTACGTTAGAACAAAGAAAGAGATTTTTTTTAAGGGCAAGAGTTAGTCAATAGCAAATACAATACCGTAAAACGAGGTGAGTAGTGACCTAGTAACTTGTATATAATGTGTGGTAGGGATTAAGCGGTCAGTAGGGACACAACCTAGAATGAAGCATATGTTACTAATTATAAGACTGAAATTATTTCCAATAGACGTAACGTTACATAATCTCACGCCTTCGTTCCCAGAGTGGGGTAGGCAGAGCTACAGAATTACAAACATCTCTAAAAACTTGTTGATAATTCTATAACCACAATTTGCACAATTAGGCTAGGATGTTTACGTTATTGGCCCATTTAATAATTGTTCTTATTTGTAAGCAATAATGACTTATTTTAGGTTGTGTCCTTACTCACCTCTTAATCCCTACTCACCCCTTTATAGTCTGTTCCTATTCGTTCCGTCACTCTTATGCCGGCACCACACTTCGCTATTCGCTATTCGTTATGCGGCTGCGCCGTATTTGTTAAAATATTTGCTATCTCGCTTATGCGTTATGCGTGCGAATAAAGAAAACATAGACGAATAAACCCTCCACACTTCCTCGAATGTAGGCGCATAAGCCGAATAACGAATAGCGAATAGCGAAGTGTGAGGCCGGCATTATAAACAAATCAATATACCATTATAACTCCATATTCGCGTACTTTTGAAGGTTGAGCCTAGTCATATTATTTATTTATACACTTTATCATTGACTTCATGTCCATTTTAAGGTAGTAATCTCTATTTGATATTGTATTTTTTGATGAAAAGCACATTCGGTGAAAATACCATTACACTGACAGAGTCATGTCATAAAGATATTTTTTTTAGAACTACGAGTATTTCTGACATTGAAAATGTAGTGAGGTTTGATAGATTTGATTGATAAGTGAGGTTTTCGTCTCTGTCGCACCCAGCATAATAATACGATGATGATGAATATTATATTCAACCTATTACAAAGAATTGTACAAAATTATAACTTCCACTTTCATATAGACAAACCAACCCGATTAAACTCTTGTATCGACCACATAATTAGTAACGGACCACATGGTACCGCTACCATACACGATTTAGGCCTCTCCGATCACACAGGGCAAACACTAAATTTCTATACTGAACATAAAAAGCCTTCAATTGAAAATTGGTATATATCAAAAAGAGATTTGGGTCAGGATAATGTTCAAAAATTTTGTGAGTGTTTGAAAAGCCTTACTTGGAGTAATGTTTTTAAACAATCGTACTTGAATACCGCTTTTGAGGAATTCCATGACACTTTTGTACTATTTTTTGAATTGTGTTTTCCGAAGAATGTCATCAAATTGTCTAATAAAGAAAAGAAAACTAGATGGATTACTAAAGGGATAAAAAAATCATGTTCTACTAAAAGAAAGCTACGGTTCAATTACTACACAGTCAAATCCACGGCAGCGAAAATGGAATACTATAACTACACGAAAATACTCAAGCAATGTATTCGCAACTCGCAGAAAAAGGAAAATACCACTTATATTAACATATCCAAAAATAAATGCAAGGCTTCATGGGACCTTATTCAAAATAAAGTGTACAAAAATTATAAACCCCGACATTTACAAAAGATTAAAACGGGCGATAAAATACTTACAAACCCAAAAGAAATCGCCACTGTTATTAATGAATATTATGTAAATCTAACTAAAAATAAGTATAATCACAGGGATCACCCATTAATACATATGAATACTTGTTATTCAACAATGTTTTTATATCCATGTGACGAACTTGAAATTACTAAAATAATAAAATCTCTGAAAAATACTAACGCCGTGGGATATGACGATTTACCAACATCAATCGTAAAGTCATGTGCCTCTCTAATAGCACCTGTGATGAGCTTTTTAGTAAATTTATCATTCAAACAAGGCACATTTCCCGAAAAATTAAAGTTTTCCGTCATAAAGCCGGTGCATAAAAAAGGAAGTAAGGAGGATTTAGACAATTATCGTCCAATAACCTTGATACCTATTATGTCTAAAATTTTCGAGAAAGCAATGCATGCTAGGATTACAGGATTCTGTAATAAATACAATTTAATTAAAAATGAGCAAAACGGATTCCAGAAAGGTAAATCTACCTCATTAGCGACTTTTATGTTGGTTGGTAATATAATTGAGCACGTCGATAAGAATAACCCTGTGTCAGCCATATTTTTCGACATGAGTAAAGCATTTGATTTTGTTTCACATGAACGCCTTCTTCTTAAGTGTGAAATGTATGGCATAAGAGGTGTAGCTCTAAATTGGCTGAGGAGCTACTTGAGTAATAGAACTCAGTGTGTTCAAATTGATAGCTTTGAGGATAAACTATCTAGCTTAAATAGGTCTAACTACGAACAAAACAACGTTGGAGTGCCACAGGGTAGTGTTTTGGGCCCGTTGCTGTTTTTGTTGTACATCAATGACCTACCTAATGTAACTGATTATAAATGTGTTTTATTTGCTGACGACATTGCAATAGTAATCCCATGTAAAAAATTAAATAACTACAACAATGACATTAATAATTTAATAAAAAATGTAATAATATGGTTAAAATCGAATAATTTAAATGTTAATTTGGATAAAACAAAATATATACAATTTTATAATAGAAAAGGAGGTGTTGACATTCATGCCAAATATGAGAATACTATTATATCCGAAACTGACGTGCACAAATTCTTAGGTATTATACTAGATAATAAATTTTCTTGGAAGCCTCAAATAGACAAGAAATGTAAAGCAATTAATAGTTTTGTCTATCCAATTCGAAGGCTTGCAGCAGTTGCCAATAAAGAAACGGCTCTCCAAGCATACCACGGCTACGTGGTGTCAGTGCTCAGGTACGGACTGCTGCTGTGGGGAAACTCCTATGATATTAGCAGGCTATTCATCAGTCAGAAAAAGTGCATTAGGGCCCTCTGTAATAAACCACCACTAACCTCTTGCAAACCGTTATTTGATGAGTTGAAGCTACTTACTCTTCCATCACTTTATATATTGGAAATGAGCAAATTTGTAAAATTTAATTTAAATCTATTCACTCAACTCAAAAATGTTTGTAGCTTCAACACCAGGTATCCCAGAAAACTAGTACAGCAGAAAACAGTATCAATATTACGGAAAAGAAATTGTTACTGCATGGCTGTAAACATCTTTAATAACATTCCGAAAGACATAATAAATTTGCCATACAATAGATTTGTTAGTACTCTGTGTAAATGGTTACTAGAAAAAAGATTTTACTCTGTCAGGGATTTTTTATCTGTAAGAAATAATTAATGGAATGGAATGTCATGTAATATTAATAATTAAGGGTATATAATTTAAGTTCACAATCACATTTGCATGCTGGTGTCGCCGGCGAGAGCGCTGACCAAATGTATATTATTTATCAACCACTGTAACCGCATCTCAAGTGAATAAATTTTGATTTGATTTGATTTGATTTTATTTAATAAACTAATTACAGGTAACATTATTCTCATTACTATTTCATCCTCTATCTAAAGACAATTACAGTCAGGTATACTTGTTATTGTCATTGGCAGTCTGAATAGGAACAGACTGTATGGTATAATATAAATGCTGTTGACGTTCCATCTATAATCGAAAACGTAATTTAAGACCATAGTGGGTTGCCACTAAAAAAAAAAATATTCGCCTTAGTATATTTCCACTTTTTAAAAGACCGCACTAAGAATATTTATTTGTACGTAGTTTTAAACCTTCGATTAAAATAAACAAGTTAATTCAAGTTACTTACATAAATACAAGATGACCTATTTTATATTTAACCATAGAAGATTTTTGGTAGCAAAACTGTTATTGCACTTATAATACTTCAGGTATTAATAACATTTGGTACAATAAATAAGCAATAGTTGTAAACAACGTTAGATGCAATTTAAATATTACATACGTTTAGCTATTCGACAAAATAACAGGCCAAAAGTGTGTAGCTCACTTTATAATGACAATCATCGGGCATTTCACCAGCCATGACACCATGGGATCCATGGGTAACTGTCACGTTTAAATCAAGCATAAGTGTAAGGCTTCCGAATTTAGCTTGTCATTTTGTTTTAGCTGATAAAAAATCGCCATTTAATGACTTAACACGCTATATGAGAAAATATTTGTTTTGGGGTATTTTAATGTTTTGAATATCGGGTAGAAAAAACATTGAATGCATATTCCCTATTGTTAAATATAACTTTTGATACCTATTGAAAATGTTAGAATTATCTACAAATATTTACAACAATTTGATTATCAATGCAAAAAGGTTGGCTAACTCTGAAATGTTCGATTGACACTGACATAAGTGACTTTGACACTTATGACAGTGACGTATCTGTCGTAGTTTTTTTGGTCTTAAATTAGATTTTTGAGTAAATAGTGCAAGAGCGTAGGCCAGTAGCCGCACCTCTTTAATTATTGATGAAATCCCTATCATAAACCTTAAGCCATTCTTACAGTGGCGGATCCACGGGGGTGGTCAAGTACGTCATGACCACCCCCTTCGGCACTCTTAGATTCGGGTAAGAAAGGAAATAGTCGTTTGGCATTATCTCGCACTTGACCGAACTTCTGCGTTCAGCAGTTAATGACCACCCCCTAATCTGAAAGCTGGATCCGCGCCTGCATTCTTAGGAATGCGTTGCAAGTCTATGGAATTTCTAGCGACAAGAACTTGTTCGAATATAATATACAAGCTAGGATAACGATACGATGACTAACACAACTTGCATTTTCTTGCTTGTGTAGTGCATCTCTTTTATAACAGACTAGTTGGAGCGGGACACAGAAGCTGACAAAGGCAAGTTGTGCAGTCATCAGCACAATAATCACTACCACTGATCTACTGGGGTCCTAGTAGACTTAACTCGTAACGAAAAAAGGGTTTATACATGTACGGAGTATACTAGACTTAAAACCTTTTCACTTGATCTTTAGAAGACTTATACCCTTTTTCACTAGCACGTCATGAACCTTATTGTGACCCATTTAAAAAATATGCTTGAAGTCATCAATGTCATTAGAGATGCCAAGTCATTTGTAACTTAGAGGAAACTCAACCTTATTTTTGTAGAAGGTCAGATTGACTTTGAACCTAAGGTGGGTCACAAATTGAAGTCTTTGACTGTACCATCACACAGTTAACTGACCATAATGTGAACCTTGTCACCTTACAATAAGGCTCACTAGTGGTCGCTATGATGCTGTTTGTACTAGCCATCTCAAATGTCACACCCCTTATAAGTCCCACCTAATTGTTTTTAGACCAAAGCAAAGCGAGAAAAATAGACTGATGATAAAATAGCGTATCATGTAACTTCAAGGTGTGAGTAAGACAAAATGCATTCAAAGCGTGTCCTAACTCCTCATACCTTTGAATTTAGACACGTGAATTTTGTTTGTTTAATGGAAAATGAAGGCAGACAAAAAGGCGGGTTACCTGATGGTTTAGGAAGGATCACCGCGACCGGGGAGTCGAAGCGGGTGTATATCGGATGATCGATAATGTTTAGTCTATTTTAGCACAAACAATTTTAGACCATGCGAAGGGCATCAAGGGCACCCAGTCGCAGCACCAGAGGAATCCCAAATGCGCTACCGACTTTTGGGAAAAGCGCTTCATTAATAAGCCAATAGGCTCGTTTTTAAAGATCCAATAAGTCGTATGGGTTCAATACCAAAGCCAAAGTTGATTCCGCAAAGACGATGTTTGCAGCAAAAAGTCTCCTTCAAACTTGTTTTAATTTTATGTCTTGACCAACAGTACTGGTTGACGTCGAGTTGCTGGTTCTAACCTCACAGAACTATTTTTACTCGGTTTATTTTTTTCTGTCTGTTCTGACATTAAATAAATATTACTTAAAATATTATTTTTTTTGTTAATTTTTCCCAAAATTTTACATGTAATATAAACATATAATTCGGAAGACAAACCATATCTAGGGGTCATTGCGCTGGTCTGATGATGGAGCTGGAAGTTGGCCACAGAATCTTTACCCTAATTAACGTAGAGCAACCGAGTTTTAAAAAACGTTCTAGTTTTTTTTAAATGTCGTATCAACTTTCGCCTCGAATTATCGACTCAATATTAATAATTGTGAAAATAATAGTCAACAAATAGCTTGTCTTATTTATTTATTTTTAGAAACTTACTGACAATTATTCGTCATAGACAAAAACTGCCATAAAAAGTTGAATCCCAATGACAACAGTATTAAGGTTCCTCGTTAAACTAAACTATCTAAAATACCATTCGATGGCCGTGAACTACGAGTATCGCTTGGCAAATCGAGCAACCAGTTTCCTCATTTAAAATCTATACTGGTCGAATTAAAATAACAAATGTTATCCAGAAATTTTAATAACTGGTTTTTCTACTGTAGCGAGGACGGACGACGGTTAAAACTCAAAAATTTAATTTTAAAACCGTTTTTAAACAAAGATGTTTAGGCTATAGGTCCCTACGGGACGGGAGAGGCCCGATTTGACACGGGTCCATATTGGCTCATATACGAGTAAAATTGGTCTTTAGATTTTTAATACAAATAACGATTTGTGTCTCTACTCATCATTTCTACGAAAAATTTTGCTCATACTTTTTTGTTCATACTTTTTAAGTCATAATTATCGCAATTCATAATGCATTTTTTCAAGAAACTTACTTTTTGAGGATTGTTATAAATCTAACTTAACCTAACCTAATTTTATCTACATGTAAGATATTTGAGAAATTCTGAAAAGTGTACGGTTCTATGAATATTGGCGTTATGAATTCAAATGAGTATGACTTTCGATCATTAGTATTAAAAAATATTATGAAGAGTATGAAGAGTGATCAATATGATGTAAAATTTCCAATAATCGGAGTTGCAATTTTATATGAACTTTAGCGCACCCATTTGACACTGTTAACGCGGTACAAAATATAACCTCAAACATGCCTCAAACGGGAACACCTTAAAATTCCGAATTAATCCTGTTCTTATATTCATTTTATTTGTCTGAATTTTCATTTTTCCGATAGCTATGTTATGCTGGAGGTCTTAAGTTAAATGCATATTTATAAGCGTCATCGAAGAATAATCTACTATCAAAATATTGCGCTCGGAATTATGGAAATTCGGAATTTTGATCAATTCGACTTTCACTTTGGAATTATGAAGGTAGTGTACCTGCCTCCAGCAGATATTTTATACGGAGTTGACAGCTGTCAAATCAGGCCTTTTAGAACGGCCCGACTATAACTTGCTTGTTTCTTTTAAGCAGCCTAGACAGGATACTTTACAAAACAAAAGTCATTCGTTTTGTCACTTGACGACCTTTTGTAATCTGTGACTAAACTTTTTTTGATGAAGATTTTGTAAAGCCCTCTACGCACTATCCATCCGTGCTGTCTGTCCGTGTACGACGCGTAGGCTTGCTGGACGACAATAATAATTATTATTAAAATGAAAAAAATGAAAATGAAAATATTTAATCGATCTCACACACAGCACCATCACCAACTTAAACATATAATTTAATTACTACTTAATCTTAACATTTAGGGTGCGGTAGTGTGACATAAATATGGGTCTTCACTCAGCATTGTGTTGCGACACTAAACTTGTTAGTGCTGCAACGCTGGTATTCTGTGAAGCCCAGATCGTGTGCGACAGCAACCGATATGTAACGCCTATTTCTAGAAGATACAATTAGTAGATAAAAATAACAATAATCTTACAACTATACTACAGTCTAAATCTAAATTCCTCTATTTTTACGTGACGGACTCGCACGACAGATTTTTTGTCCAAAGAGCCCCAACATCAGCAACGTCTTGCATGATGGATACTTTGCACGATAGTGCGTACAGCACCATCGGGCCTCACGATCGGGCATTGCTGTCATTCAAGATGGATAGGTCGTAGAGAGGTTTAGACTTGTTTTCATGGCATGGAGGATGGATGGAGGAGGCAAACTAGCGAACATATCACCTGCCCCATATTTCACCGCAACTGTTGATAATTCAGCATGCATTGCAAATTCAGCGTTTTACATCACTGGGATTCATGTAAGCTGCGCACTGTACACTAAATGTCACCTGTCACCCGTCATTGTCATTAGTCAGGATGTTGAAATAGAGGGCTGATGGTAAGTCAGGTTTGTGGTCCATAGAGATTCGCAATCTCAGGACAGCAAACGCAATATCGACCTTGAGGACTAAGATGGTCGAGTGCCTCTATTGTAGTCGTTTCGTCTTGCCTTACACCGGAACACTTACCGTCGTACTCTGAGTGATTTTAGAGTCAATTAACTCGTTCCTTTTTACCCGACTGCCGGAGGGTATTGTGTTTCACAGCCTATATATGTATGTTTGTTCCTTTGTGGCACTATAAAAACTAAACCCGTTGTCCGATTTTGATGATCCTTATGTCAATCGATTTGTCTTAATCTGGTGAGTGTCACTGAAGATATGACAGTAATCAAAATTCAATATGGCGGCCACCAGACGCCATATTGTGCAAATAAAAATAAAAAAAAGTCAACCAAGTATGACAAGTGGGGTATCATTGAATAGGGATTTAAAAATCATCCTTATCATCTTTCATCATTTTTCATTTTGAATGATCATTTAGGATTTATAACGATTTAAAGTTGGTTAGGTTATTCAAACTTGTCAAACTTTTGTTTTCAAATCGTTACTAAGGTTCGAACATAGATTAAAAACATATTCATATTCGGCTAGTCTTCACCCTGACTGTTTTCAATGCACTATCTGTTCTAAGAAAGTATGCTAAATATAATAAATATAATACATGGTTTTCTTAACCACTCTGTTAACATAAACAGAGAAATAATACGCGTTTTTAAACAGTGACTAATGTAATTGTTCTCATTAAAGCATCGGTATTCATAACGTCTACACTGCACTAGGTCAATCGGGCGCGTAATATCGTTTAGTAAAAGAATACTTTTTAATGGCATGGACAAAGCGCACGACATTTGAATTGTGAAGACTATACAATCTCAAGACTGCAATCCTAAGACTTCAAATGCGATGCTAACCTTGAGGAATAAGATGGAATGCCCTGTGCCAGCGGTTCTCAAACTTTTTTAGCGACGGAACCCTTTTTAAGGCAAGTTAGGAAAATCTTACTTTGTCTGTGAAAAAAAAAATGTCTCTTTGAATACGTTTTTTTCGACAGGGCACACTTTGAGAATAGGGGCACAGGGGCTCTATTGTACTCGGTAAAACAATATTGCATCAGCGATACTGCAAAACCGGATAACTAACAAATTTAATAAGATGCAAAATACACCTTAACAAGCAAGTCAATAAGGTACATTTTGCAATATATTGAATTTGTTAGTTACGCAGTATTGCAGTATCACCGACGATTGCTTTTGACATAGTATCGCATTTTGAACGTCGCGGTAGTCGCTTATTTACTTGACAGTAATGGCGACCGAGTTAAAAAATCAATGCGAGAAAATGTCAAAAGCCAGTGGAATAGCTCCTGCAGTGTCGGTCAGTCAGTCGACTACAGTACAGTTTTATTTCTAAATACGCTTGTATTGAAAACTTTCTAAATTTACCCGGCAAACAACTCTTATAATCGTAAACAAAGCACGTAGTAAGCGTAGTAAAGGTTATGTAAACAAGTTCACAATGCAAAAACCGCAAATTTCCAACACCTGTTTCCTCAATTACTTTTTTTAATGGTTCTTCGCGTCGTTAAGACTATAAATAAATAATTACCACATGAGAGAACAGATATTTTGACAACAAGAGTAATCAGTATCACTTTAGTGCCTTGTCACATTAACGCCATGTTTGAGTTGACGTATAAATCTGGAGACCTAGTGAAAAGGGGGTTCAGTCTTCTGAGGTTCAAGTGAAAAAGGGTATATGTCTTATAGTCCCCGCATGACTTACACCCTTTTGTAATATGGGCAAAGTTGACTTAAGCCCTTTTTCACTAGAAATATTATGATCCATCCAGAAATATTATGATCCATCGAGTGAATACGAGTGAAAGCAAAGAGGTGCAAAAGTCACGATCTACTTATGTCGTTGACTATGCATTGAAATAGTAGAAATTCAAATGCGTCCGTTTATTTTTGTCGCTGACCAATTCCATGCATCGTCGTATGCGCATAGCCACTTTAGCTTCCTTATGCGATTCCATTTCGTATAAACCTTGCTTTCACCGAAGAACTACCAAATTAGGCTACCCATTAACACATATAATTGGGCTAGGGACAGTTTCACCGCGGTTTTTTTTGTGGAACAGCGAACTTTGATGTAGGTAAATAATTACCAAAACAATCTAGAGCAATAATAGATTTAATTTTGCCAATAGCGAGTTTGTGTATCATGTTTAATTATGAAATTAGATTGTTATCTTTCGTATAAAAATGAAAAAGCTAGTAGTTTTTTTAGGTGTAACCCAATTAGGCTAGAAAAAGTTTATTGAATAAAGTATTTACCAAAACAATCGATCCAATTAATAGAAAATAGTTTGCTAAAAGTATTGCGTGACCGGAAGAACGAAAAACCTCAAAGAGAGCGTCAATAACGCTTTTTTTCAGTGTTACGTGAGTAACAATAGAAAATTTTGTTCCTTTTTCCTTATAATGGCAAGATTTTTTTATACGAGTATTGACTACAGTTTGGTCGTTTTAAGAGGGCCGATTTGACAGCTGTCGACGCAGTATAAAATATAACCTCAAACACATATTTTGTACTGAGTTGACAGCTGTCAAATCGGCCCTCTTAGAACGACCAAACTGTAGTGGTGGGTGAATAATTGGGTGTTTCAATCATCATCATTGTTACCTTCAATATAATATAAAGACGTGATTAGCTTGGTTACTGACGCCTACGAAGCTAGCGGTCCCGAGTTCGATTTCCGGTATAGGCAGATGTTTATGTGAGAAGCACGAGTATTTTCTCTTGAGCCTTTGGGGTTTTCTATGTTTTATCTTTACTATAAGTAGGTTTATGGTTGTCTAACTAGTACCCATAGTACAAGCCTAGAGCTTACTTTGGGACTAGGTCAATAATAATTACTTAATTAGTGTGAGATTGTCCACCTGTATTTTTTTTTAAACTAAAATAAAGCCAAAGAATTACTTATTAGGTACCTAATTCGTTTTTAAAGTATCGCGTGTCTTTGTTTAAATAAGGTTAGAAGAATTATTGCTTATTAATTATAAATTATCTAAGATATAATCGCAGCTTGTATCCGATTTACGATGGTTAGATTAGAGCAATAGTAAATACCCGATTTCTTATCCTAAAAAATTGATGTATTAATAACCCCTTTAAAAATGTAGGCGGGTTGTTTGGCGAATTTACTTAGTTTTGCAATCAATAAACAAATAAAGACATACCGGTAAACATAAGTTGGTTAATAAATAAATAAATATGTCACACCAGTATGTATCTAAAAAAACTCTATGGCATTATTAGATGCACTATGACCGATTAATCTTACTAGTGGATTTAAAAAATCTTAATTCTAGGCCTTAATTCTATTCGGTAATAACGGTAAAGCCTACTGATGTGCCAAAGGAAACTTTCCAAAATTGCGGAACATTCCACGTAGGAAAATTTCGGAAACTTCGCACAATTTTGTATGGGGATTGAAACGTCCCGTTTAATAAATTTAAATTTCCTATATTTCTAGTGAAAGTTTCCGGAAATTTCTTGGAACTTTTCCAACCTTTTGGAAACTTTCCGCAACTTGCACATCAGTAGTAAAGCCGTTAAACCTCGAACTTGTGCTGTTCCTTTTTTAAATACCCTACATTTAAAACGTTATCACCTTTCTCATGGGTTATTGATAACTATTTGTTGACAGAGTGATATGGCCACTTCAATTTGGGACAGACGCCATTGTTGTACGTTACGACTATACTCGTACATGGCAATATTGCGCGTGAAAGAGGCAATAACAGATCTTATACCTTTGTAATAAGATCTATGTCGGGAGGCTATTGATTGTTGTATGCACGCAAGCATTGGCACCGAACTCCCTATTGTTCACTACAGCACTAACTACGTAACGTACCATGTCATTGTAGCTGATGCCCAAGCATGAAACTTACTAAAAACTAACTATATAACAATGTAGTTATTGTGCAATCTCCAAGATGTTTACCGGCAGCATTGGGAACTTAAAACTTAATAATGCCCTGTGAAGACAAATGGCGATATCTCAGACAAAGTTTGTGTAGCGAGTGGAACCTTATTACTAACAGAAAAGAATTGACTCTGCTTTGGCTATTAAATTTGAGACACCACCTTTTGGCTTTTGAGAGCAGAATTGTAGATGGATGAAAGGCACCTATTTAACACGAGATATTTATATTTCGACTGTGACGAAACTTGATAAATAAACTATTAAAAGTAAGACTCAGTATATTTAGCAAAGAGGTGAGCCATGGTTTAGCACAGTTTTAGGTTTCTTTTAATAATTTTATAACAGAGATGACGAAGATTTCTGCTACTGGAGAAAATGGACCTGCCATTGACATACTTAGTTCTTTTTTCAAATTACTTTTTTTTATAATCTTACTACAGAGAGGTTGTATAGGATTCCTGCTACTGCATAAGGCATTGACATAGTTCATTTTCTCAATTTAATTTCTTCCCTAGGGTTGACATACATCACTTTCACCCCGCTTCTAAATAACAAAGACTTACTTTCAGAGTATGAGACATGAAAAAAACAATTACTAAATACTGCTAAATCACTTCAACCATGTTTAGTAAAAGTGTGTGGAGGAATATAAATAACTATTAAATTTATAAAAACCCCTGATGGCCTTGCTTTCATACATGATATATTTTAAACGGTCCAACCGATTTCAACTAAACCTAGCTAAGAAGCACCCCGATTAAATTAGCTCTCTTTTAAAAAACGCTCGTCCGAATCCAGTCCAATTATTTGAGGGCTACGGTGCCACAGACCGATACACAGATGGACAGATGACACACACACGTCAAGCTTACGAGTATATTCTCTTTTTGTCGCCGGTCAGAAACGGCAACCTTAATATCGCAATATCGCATTCAAATATCAATCGAAATATAAATCGTCACGATATCGATTCAGATTGATCGTAACGACGGATCGTTCCGTATATGGGGCCCTTTAAGTAATTTCCTTGTACTGAGTTGCTCAACTAAGCCGTAATTACAGTGAATGTGTAATACCTAGATCGCGATTTGCAAATATACCACGCAAATGCACTTTTTTACTTATCTTTTTACCGATTCTGTATCTCATTAATTTATCATTGAGCGATACGGAGCAGGCCGAGCAGGCGACAAGGTAATTACAGATTAAGAATTAATTGGCAATGTCTATTAAAGTTTTCTGCTTCGATATCGGCAACTTATTTAAACTCTCAACCAGGCTAAGGGAATCATGTTTAATACGACCTCTGACAGTTTATAAAATCTACTTTCTACTCGTATCCACTTATATGTCAATTAGTACCTAAGTCTACTGTGTCGTGTGATCCTCGTTAAGGGTTAATTTTAAAGAAGCCCGCTGCGGGTTAAGTTTTACAAGTTGTTCTTGTACGTGTTTGTGTGTTTGAGTCAAATCTTGCGAGAGTGATTTTTAAACCATTAACTTCAAAAAATAACTTTAACAAAAAGCAAGCTTTCAAAACCCGACTGTTGCTAACCAACTTTAAATCGTTATAAATACTAAATGATCATTCAAAATGAAAAATTATGAAAGAAACCTAAAGACGATTTTTAAATCCCTATTCAATGATACCCCACTTGTCATACTTGGACGACTTTTTTTTTTGCACAATATGGCGTCTGGTTGCCGCCATATTTAATTTTGATTACTGTCATATCTTCAGTGATACTCACCAGATTAATACAAATCGATTGACATAAGAATCATAAAAATTGGACAATGGGATTAGTTTTTATAGTGACACAAAGGAACAAACATACATATAGTTATAGGCTCTGAAACACATTACCCTCCACCTTCCGCAGTCGGGTAAAAATGATGTACCTCTCTAATATCTAAATGAATAGAGCTCTTACTAATAAGACTATTTCGGCTCCAAACCATGACTAATCTAGCGACAGTAAAACTTAGAAAATGGTAATTAACAATGATAAGCGTGTACAATTCTAATCGAAAGTACGTTTGGACAATGCTGTGTATTTGCTATCTTAAGATTTGAGATTTCCGTCTTCACATCATATTATGTGGAACAGGGGTTATTTCATTCATTACATTCATAGAAACTTTTTTATCTAGACCCTGAGACCCGAGGCAATTGTTTCAAATCGGAGACCATGTATGCTGGTAACTATAATAGAAAGTATACCAGCGTATTAAGAACTCTAATTGAGAATAGCTATTACAAGTTCAGAGGTCTAAACACAATGAACATCCTGAAGTTCCGTTTGCTGTACATAATAGCACCATGTTCCGAGTTCTCACAGTATATTGGCTCAATGAAAGTGAAGTTACAATACGAGCCGTGTAACATTATGTAAATTGGGTTACATTGTCGGGTTACATTAGATATGTTAATACGACCTCTGACAGTTTCACCTGACGTTTCTTACACGTGCTGTTTTGCAAGATAACCAGAGGGCTCAGACAAGATGCACTACGCTAACTAACGTTTCTATTCGATTCGTTTTTAAACCAATCGCGTCACTGGAAGATGACGTGATACGAAAAGTCACGTGGTCTACCAGTGACGCGATTGGTTTAAAAACGAATCGAATAGAAACGTTAGTTAGAGTAGTGCATCTTGTCTGAGCCCTCAGGCGTCCGTTCTAGGAACAACAAAACAAATAAATTATCCTACCCTCGTGAAAAGAAGGGCATTATTGTGTGTGGGAATTTAAATCTACTTGTAAGGAAATAAAATTCATTTACCTTTGTACTCAAATTTCATTTTCAAATTTGAAACAAAGATAAATGAACTTTATCTCTGTTACAATATAGTTTAAATTAAATTGCACTGATTATGTACTTCCTATGGCACACTGAGCTTCACGAGGCTACAAATGATAATTAATAAAAAGTAACAAAATACGTTACAACTGACTGTACTTTTAACACTGATAATAAACTCTCTATCGATGGACCAGTCAAATGACGAACTCGACGGATCTGAAATGAGCCACTGAGGAGTTCCTATGGCCACCTTCCGTCTCCATCATCATACCAGCTCGTTGGTACCATATTATGTATAGTCATCGGGGTCGCATGAGTATGCAAAACCTATGGAAACGACGTTCGTTCAAATGGACTTCCAAGGTTTGATAGTACGAGTTCCTATTGTTTATTAGTTTGTAAGTTACAGATAAAGCTAATTGTGTTGAAAAAAAAGTTACTAAACTCCTGCCAATTGAAGTGTATCATTGTTTTTTTTTGTTTCAAATTTTAAACTTAACGAACTAAATGCATCCTCGGTTTAAATATAGGGAATGGACAAAAAGTATACATGTATAATCGGAGATAGATCATACATAATTAATTAATTGTGCTATTCCAGTGTATAATCTAACTCTGTGCCAAATTTCATCCAGATTCGTTCAGCCGTTCTGGCGTGATTAAATAACAACATCCATCCACCTAAACTTTCGCATTTATAATACTTAGTAGTACGGCAAGATTAAATTAATCCTTTGGATTTTCAGTGTTTAGACTTAAACGCGTCCAACCTTGAAAAATAGATAAAAGAAAGTAGTGTCTATTTCTTTTGTTGCTTTTTTAAATAAAAACTGGATTAAAAATACAAGGCGTATCCTATAGGTAATTACTTTAATAACTATAACTACTATGACGCAACTATACATACTTACGTCTTTATATCCTTTCAAATTATGATATATTTACAAACTTCGTACCGCAAAACAAACTTCCCCTTTTGTTTTGATTTATCTCTTATTAAATTCTGCTAACACTATAAACAATTTTCAGCTCAAATGAAATATTATACGACGTTAAAGGAATCTTGCGCAGATGCTTACAAATTCCTATGGTAATTAAACGAGACGGGTTTAAGGCATAAAGTTTTTTATTTCTGGCTATCGGGATGTTTATATCAACTTTCTGCCCGCTGGCTGCCTTTTGAGCCCAGAAAAGGAGCAGTAAAACGGCCTGTTTTGCTTGTAATTTCTAAATGAGGCAGTAATGCGATGCTTATCCTACTGGTTAGTCAGTTCACTTTCTGTATTGGTAGAATCGCTAAATCTTTAATGGACCTGGCCATCTACGCGATAAACAATATTGCCTTTGACGTGTCGCAATGCTAGGTCAAAACAGTAGTAACTCAAAATACAACTGTATTTTAAAATCAACTTTAATGCAACTTTGATCAACTTGAAACAAAACTAGCAAGGATTTTGAGTTGATACTGTTTTGATCTAGCAGTGCGGTGTGTTAGGGTCAGACATAGAAGTTTTTGTGGTAAAAACGTCAATTAACTAGAGACTTCCTTCCGATATTATCTTTATCGATAACTGTACTGTTTCAAATACTAAAATAAAATACCGGATAAAATATAAATTAACTAAAATACTGATCACTACCCGGTATCCATCGATGTTATACAATAATAGTTAATATTTAATTTGATTAATTCGTAGGCTTTTAAGGGATTTTAAAATTCAAATAAATGTCAATTTTAACAAATGAAATTTTATTATTAACGTGCTTCTTACACAAAAACTTATTTTAATGCTATTCAATCGATTTCCATGCAAAGTAAACTGAAACCAAGAGTGCCTTGCTACAAAGGGCTATTTATTCTTAATCGACCGATATGGCCTTTATAGCGTATAATAGGTATGTATGCAAGTTGCATTTTTATATTATACGTTATCTCATAGTCATAACTGTCATAAGAAAGCACAATTTATCGATAAATTAAAATCGTTCGGAAGTCCCTAGGACAATTTTATTTGTGCCACAAAAACTTCTATGTCTGAGTTAGGGTATTGTTTTTAACTTGGCCGCCATTACTGTCAAGTAAATAAAGTTGACAATACGATAACATTTCGAAGGTAACATGGTTTTGCCCAGTAGAATAAAGGCTGCAACAAGATGCATCGTTAAGTAAGCGAACTTCGGATCTATGGAACTATGGAACTGAGATACTCATAAGCGCCCGACGCGAGAACCTGAGGGCCCTGCCAAGGTACATTGCGCTGACTAGCGTTTCTATTCGTTTCGTTTTTAATCCAATCGCGTCACTGGTAGATCACGTGACTTTTCGTATCACGCCATCTTCTAGCGACGCGATTGGTTTAAAAACGAATCGAATAGAATCGCTAGTTAGCGCAATGCATCTTGGCAGGGCCCTCTGGGGTTGTAGTGAAAAAGGGTGCAAGTCGACATAACTCGTAATAAAAAGGGTATATACACGAACGGAGTATACCGGACTTAACCCCTTTTTAACCGACTTCAAAAAAGGAGGAGGTTATACGTTCCACTGTATGTTTTTTTTTTTTTTTTATGTATGTTCACCGATTACTCCGTCAATTGTCGACCGATTTCAATTTTTTTTTTTTGGTTTGATAGAGTATACTTTCGAGGTGGTCCCATTGTCACCAAATCTGAATCTGATGAGGGGATCAGTGAGGAATTGAGGGAACTCCTCAAATATTGTAGGCAAACATATAGCGATTTTAGTATTTTTAGTAACAAATCTAGCATTTGCGTTCAGAAAGTATGATTTGGTGAAGTGGAACTGATGATGAAGACCACAGATTGCCACCGGAACTCCTCAACGGTACCGATTTCAAGGGTGACGGTAAGATATCTCGATTAAGATAGTTGAGCGACTACAACGAAGTATATTTACTTGTTAAAATGACTATGACTTTCCCGCGGCGTTGCTTGCGGCGCGCTTGATATAATTTAAAGTTTCATTTCAACTAAGAAGTGGGACTACGTAACGACGTATTATGATCACTAAAAAGTATAAAATAAAATAAATGTTTAAAAAAAACAAAAAACCGCCTTCAAAAACGCAAAAAATAACTTCTTTTAAAATTGTAGGTACCTAATAGGTTAGTCCAACTGAAGTCGGCGACCACAATATTTTCAACAAAAAGCCGACATCAGTCGGACTAACCTATTAGGTACCTACAATTTTAAAAGAAGTTATTTTTTGCGTTTTTGAAGGCGGTTTTTTGTTTTTTTTAAACATTTATTTTATTTACTTGATCTTCGGAAGACTTATACTCTTTTCACTAGCATTCACTTCAATCCTATAGGTACATTTTATCAATTTTCAGAAATCGCAAATTTTTTCGAATGCATCTTTTCAGCGCTCTACTTCTTATTCTACCTTTTCGCTACACGTATTGTTATTGTATTGATTTTAACTCAGTCACCATTACAGTCGAGTAAATAAGAGCTATCATAACGTTAACAATACGATAACATGACTAAAGCAATTAGGTTTAGCCCGAGTAGAATAGAACCTCTTGTCGACTGCAGAATTGATTAAGATCATAGACCTTTGAAACTTATGGTAGAAAGTTAATCATAAAAAAGTATATGATATTGAATTGACAAGGTGGCTCAACAATGAAATAATTAAAGTTATAAGTAGTTATTGCTACTTCGACCTTCATACATCAGACGTTGCCTATTATTTTTAATAATAGGCATTTACGATTATAATTGCACATACAACACGAGTAGCAATCCTATGTTGTAATCAATATTATGTCATTGCCATTAAGTGAAATCTTTAGATCATACAAAGTTGACTCCATATCGCACTTTTGGCAGCAAATGCTTCAACGACCTAATGGAATCTTTCATTAGTCTTCCGGTGTGAGTCATCAGGCGCAGGTTATGGATCATCGAGAAAGTGTTCACGTACTGATTTATTATAGCTATCTAGCATGTTTATATTCGTGGACAGAGAAGATAAAACTGCATATTAATAGCTATCCGTTGAATTTGAGTTTGCTTGCGATGATAGATGCAAAATCAATATTGAAGAACTTGGCGGTCATGACCAAGATTTCATCCCCAGACGGGATATTATGTAGAATTCGTAAGAAGGTATCCTAAAACTAAACATATGTACAAGTAACTCTATCTCAAGCCGTAATTTAATCATTCCAGAACAAAAACAATAGCACATGTTAAGCAATTTTAAATAGTTCGTTGTTCCACGCAAAATCTCGTCAGCAAACTTAATAAAAAAGTAATTGTCCCCTCAAATTTTCTTAAGTGGTCAACTTGCTGCCATTCTTGAACTAATGATAGGCCACGTAAAATTGTGAAGTACGTGCGATAAGTCAGTACATAAGTAGATACCTACATTACATAAACGCGACAATAATGTGCTCACTCCTGTGTCACTTGCAGCCGAGATAATAGAACTATAATAGAATATTATCGCATTTCGCTAGCATCCGTCCGAGATACATAAAATACATAAGCAAATCGCAATATAGCTGAACACGTACCTACGGTCGAAGTCAAAGAAATGTTTACATTTTTGCTCACTATTCCATTGAAATGAACTCGACTGTACAGTTAGGGAATGAGTGGAAAGCAAAACACGGGGAAAAATGTATGGAATTGACATAAGCGATTGACGCGATTGATCTTCCGCAGGCGTCAATCCTATAGTGTTATCACAATTTTACTAACACGCATACTTCAATTTGTTACCAAACAAAATGTGCTAAATTATATTTTTTGTCGTATGTTTTTTGTTCTATCAAGTCCACGGTACAATTTTTTCATGACGTAACGAAGAATAAAACGTTGAACACCTCACTTCTCAAAATAGACATCATTTGACAATAAACAGGGGTGTTATTCTCTCAAAAAACGGCGGCGGTCGGTCGGACGGACGAGCGAATCGAAGCGGCGAATAGGCGAAGTAGTCCCGTCCGAGCGAACTAAACACATTTTAGCGCGTGCATTGTCAATTAGGCAGCCTTATACGTTCGAGAAGTCATGCTGCCAAATAGAATATACGCGCTAAAATGTGTTTTGTTCACTCTGACGGGACTAGTTAAATTCGCCGCTCGGACCATCACTCGTTCGTCCGTCCGTCCGTCGTTGTTAAGAGAATCACACCCCAGAGAGGGCTCAGACAAGATGCACTACGCTAACTAACGTTTCTATTCGATTCGTTTTTAAACCAATCGCGTCACTGGTAGACCACGTGACTTTTCGTATCACGTCATCTTCCAGTGACGCGATTGGTTTAAAAACGAATCGAATAGAAACGTTAGTTAGCGTAGTGCATCTTGTCTGAGCCCTCAGGGCCTCCATTCTAGGCGGTAAAGACCATTTCGTCTTTGATCTGTTATGGCATTGTTTTTAAATCAGTCGCCATTACTGTCAAGTAAATAAGAGCTATCAAAACGTTGATAATACGATAACAGGTCAAAGATGATATCGTTTTTACCGCCTAGAATCTCGGTCTTGCTTGGGAGTAATTTGGAAATATTTTTTGGGGTTTTTCTAACTCAGATGGAGACATTTGGGACAATGAAAAGTAAATATCTAAATTGTTCACAAATGTTTTCGATTCGTGGACTGAAATCTACGTAATAAAAAAATCATAAGATCCTACCTACTCAATACAATAAATGCAAATGAACATAAATATAAATAAACAAATAAATAAAAGTAACAACATATAAATAATCGATCGCTGAATAATTAGGGAAAGGTATTCCAGAAAGACCGATAAACGAATTCCACGCAGTCGGAGGCTTGCAAAAGGAAGCTTTTAATGACTTCGCCTGAGTATTCCACAATGTCTGTTTCTGAAAATATACGGGGAGCATGGAATGTAGAATTTTATTTAAGGTCTCTGTATACGTAACGTAATTATGCAATTTTAACAGTAAAGTACGTATAAAAATATATACTTACGCGACGGGAACAGAGACGGGACGAAAGGTTTTTTTTGACACACTTAAATTAAGTTCACTTGTAACTAACAAAGTAACCCCCTTACTCATAAAAGCACAATAAACCTACTTTAGTTAACAATATTATGTGTCCCTTTCTATCAAATTCAAATCTCAAAATGTCAGACAAGCACTGAGCATATTTCAAGCACATTTAAGCTAGGTATCTATTTCGCGTTTATGAGACGGTCACAGTGTAATCAAATCTTGAAAGCAAATTTTAACCTAAATACTTCTAATGGTCGAACTTGAAATTTGGCATACTAATGCAATTTCGATGATAATACAATAATATGGTATCATCGGGCTGGTATGATGATGGAGACAGAAGGTCTATAGGAACTCCTCAGTTGCTCATAGTAGATCCGTCATGGACTATTTGACTCGTCTTCTGTCAGTGACTTTATTATCAATGTTAGAAGTATAATCGGCAATAAATTGTTATTAAATTAATTTTTTTGGAAATCCCTTTTTAGGGGTCCGTACCAAAATGGTAAAAAGGAACCCTTACGGTAAGACTTCGTTGTCTGTCTGTCTGGGTGTCTGTCTGTATGTCCCAGCTTGAAATGTGGCATAGTTGTACAACTTGCTTGCCCACATCTGTTTTTAGTAAAAAAACTTTGTAAAGCTGTTTTAAAATTTAGGCTTGTCAAAATGGACCTTATGCCTTAGAAAATAAAGTTCATAACAAAATGAGTATTTTCTTTTGCGGCTGCAAGCATATTATCTTAAATACGGAAAAATCGGTGCGCGAATCCGACTCGCACTTGGCCGGTTTTTTAAGGTGACATTGTTTACGTCCCGTCCCGGACGAGAGAAGTCACGTATACGGCGACCTTTAATTATTTAAAAATATGGACGGCATAAGTTATTTGAACTGCGATAGAATGCAGCTGTGGGTGCATAAGACAATGGGCTGACATCGCGTAACCGTCATTAAACAATTGCATAACTAACGTAACGATAACACAGAGATCATAAGTCATAACCGCTGCTTGAAAACATCTATAGACATTCTTTCTCAACTAGATTTATCTAGTATTAGCTGCTGCCCGCGACTTCCTTTCTTTCTACCCTATTCTTGGCAAAAATAAAAACCGGGCAAGAGCATGTCGGACCATGCTCAGTCTAGGGTTCCGAAGCCGTTACTACAAACAAATTAGACCTCGCGACAAACTTAACTTTGCCGTTGGAAAACTGTAATCCCCATACATCGACATACGACGCGGTCAGTTTACCAACACCGCAAATAAGATTTCGGTAGATTAGCTACACGTTAACATTTAAACCGTTTGTAACTCAAGAACCAATGAAGTCTACTTAGTCGTGATAGTTTTCCTATTAAATTCATTATATGTGCTTTCATTAAAGATATTTTTCAGATTTTTAGTATTTGTAGTTTTGGCTGTAGTGAGGGGAGACACTTGACTCTAACCAAAATGAGCGCTTTAAAGCTTAATATTTCATAAATGGATACCTTAATCGGAAAACTGTTTTCCCAAACCCGCAATAATTTTGAAAGACCTATTCAACGACACCAAACACAATGGGGTTGACGAGAAAAAAAAAACATCTTCAAGTTACGTGTAGGGGAGGTAGCCTAAAAAATTTTTTTTTCCAAGATTTTTTTTTGCCACTTTGTTGGCGTGACTAATATGTATATTCATGCCAAATTACAGCTTTCTAGTACTAAGAGTCTAAATAAAATAGCAAAAAAGAAACAAAAAGTGAATGTTATGGTATGTATCTTATAAAACACATCGTCAAGAAAAGGGTACAAGCTTTCAAAACCCGACTGTTGCTAAACAATTTCAAATCGTTATAAATCCTAAATGATCATTCAAAATGAAAAATGATGAAAGAAACCTAAAGATGATTTTTAAATCCCTATTCAATGATACCCCACTTGCTATACTTCGTTGACTTATTTTTTTTTAATTTGCACAATATGGAGTCTGGTTGCCGCCATATTGAATTTTGATTGCTGTCATATCTTCAGTGACACTCACCAGATTAAGACAAATCGATTGACATAAGAATCATCAAAATCGGACAACGGGTTTAGTTTTTATAGTGCCGCAAAGGAACAAACATGCATATATAGGCTGTGAAACACATTACCCATCTCCTTCGGCAGTCGGGTAAAAAAATTAGAAGCTTCTTCTAATGAACTCATAATCAACATGTCATGTCATACGTTTGCCCCTACGCGTTTAGTCCGTATTATTCTCTGTAAGGACAAAGTGAATGAACGAACTCATTCAATACTTATTCCTGTCACGCCAAATGCAGCTCTAGGACTTATAATCTAGACTACAAAACGTCCCAAAAGGCTCTACGTAAACATAACTTTGCTTGTAATTTAAGACTAGTTACTGATAAGGTAGCGCAAGCAACTACATTGTGATCAAATTACAACTACAAGCGAAATGTCTTGGAGTTTTGATCATCGCACTTATAGATCAAAACAGTATCAACTCAAAATCCTTGTTAGTTTTGTTTCAAGCTTATTGAAGTTGTATTAAAGTTGATTTTAAAATACAGTTGTATTTTGAGTTACTACTGTTTTGATCTAGCAGTGTAATATACAGCGTGTATTAAATCCAACGGCCTTTTATTCTTACGGAGATGTATTTACTTAAGCGGATTTAATAAAAAGCATCAAGTCACTTTCTAACAGTTAGCCATGCTTAAATGGCAAAGTGAGTGCTTACATCAATCTTGTACCTCCACATTTAAAAAGTAAACTAACTAGACTGTCAAGTAAAAGGCACGATTTATTGATACAACATAAATAAATCGTCAAAACCACAATGAAATGGCACTCGTCTAAGATCTTATTACAAGAGTATAGGATTTGTTATTGATTGGTCCATGTTTCCTATTTTTTGGTAGTGCTGATTACTTTTTTTATGCTAAGAAATAAAATGGAAGTGTCTGTGATTTCAAAATAAATGCCATAATTTAAGTGGAAACTACTATCTCTATACTATACTACAATGCCTAACCCTTTTTGTCTTTACGTCTCCGAAATAGCTCAACGGTGTTTAATGAAAATTTCAAGGATTAATTCTTAATTATTAATTAAAATTTCGTGTATATTTAATTTCGATATTTTGCATGGTTCAGAAAATATGAACATAAATGAAACGTTATCTATGAAAAGGGACCTTATTGTCGATGGCGCTTCCGCCGTTATTAACGATGCTCCGATATAAATACAACGTCGCGTGACGCAGTGCGGCGTAAGCGCCATCGACAATAAGGTCCCTTTTCATAGATAATGACCCAAATATTTGTAAAACTCTTACTGCTATACCGAAGCGAAGCGAAGGCAGGGCTAAGATCCTTATTGATCCCAGGGAGAAAACCTTTTTATTTTTGACGTGTTATCGTATCGTTAACGCTATAATAGCTTTTATTTACTTGACAGTAATGAAAATAACTTGAATTAAAAAGCAAGCTTTAAAAAACCCGACTGTTATTGCTAACGAACTTTAAATCGTTATAAATTCTAAATTATCATTCAAAATGAAAAATGATTAAGGAAACCTAAACATGATTTTTAAATACCTATTTAATGATACCCCATTTGTCATAGTTCGTCGACTTTATTTTTTTTCTTTTTTACAATATGGCGTCTAGTTGCCGCCATATTGAATTTTAATCATTGTCACATGTCATAACACTCACGAGATTAAGACAAATCGATTGACATAAGAATCATCAAAATCGGTCCATGCGTTTAGTTTCTAGAACGCCACAAAGGAACAAACATACATAGGCTGTAAAACGCAATACCCTCCGGCAGTCGGGTAAAAAGCAGTATTATTTTATTGTTTTACTGTGTTGAATAGAGCCCCAGTTCAATCGCTAGTCTATGCTATATTCAGTTTGTGCATTTGTTTGCAGAGGTTGTTTATAATCGGCCCGGCATTGCCCGCGTTATCAGCCTTCTCCATGCGATGTTCATCTTTTATGCTAATCTCATGGCAACTAACGGAGCGACTAGGTCATTTTTCTCGCTAATTGCATAACTGTTGTATTTTTAGACTGCACCGTTTTACTGTAAGCGACACAATTTTTAAGTGTCCTAATTTTAGCACGGCGTTTACACCTTTCGTAAAAAAGAAAATTATTATGTTTTCTTCATTAAGTACAGAAATAACTTACCTATTTTCGTGTGCCAACTTTTTCATTTGCCATCCATATCCATCCATAATCCATAATTCCATAATCCATAATCCATAATCCATAATCCATAATTAATATTATAAATGTGAAAGTGTGTATGTTTGTCCGTCTTTCACGCTTCAACTACTGAACGGATCGAGATGAAACTTGGCACACATATTGGTTAGGTCCTGGAATAGGACATAGGATAGTTTTTATCCCGGAAAATTGGACAGTTCCCGAGGGAGCAGCTATATACGACTTCTACGCGGACGGATTAGCGGGCGAAAGCTAGTCTATACTAATATTATAAAGAGGAAAGATTTGTATTTATGTGTGTGTGTATGTTTGTAACGAATAAACTCAAAAACTACTGGACCGATTTCAAAAATTTTTTCACCATTAGGATGCTACATTAACCCTGAGTAAATAGGCTATGTTTTACTGTTTTGCGCGTACGAAGTCGCGGGCAACAGCTAGTATTATCATAAGTTAGAAACTATTTTTTTTTAAATACTGTTCAGCTTTTTAGGATTATTATAAAACAAACCTAACTTAACCGATAGATTCTACAGGTAATCTTCTTAAACATCCTAAAAAAACATTTACGACGTTAAAAAAAATTGGCAAATGACACAGTTGTAAAACGAAACTTCGGACTTTTATTTAGAATAGAACATCATTCGGAACAAATTTCACTATCTCTTAAAAAAAGGACTTCTTTCTAAATCTCTAGGCACAATAATACTTAGTATTGTTGTTCTAGACAATCTAGACCTATTCGCTGGCCCGCTTAACCTTGCACAAAAGCGACCAGAAAGAGAAAGCGCATAAAATTGGACTCTATTATGAATACAGATAAAGAGCAAGAAATATGTCAGTGTCACAAAATAACTTGGTCCGGGAGGATCTGAAACGCGCAAACAGTTTAGCGGAATCATTTATTTTTCGCTGTTATTTAAGAATGAGCTATGTGACCTAAAACTGCCGAAGAGAATTTCTATCATGTCAAAAGAGACAACATTGTGTCGCTTTTCCCGTGGCATGTGGCGAGCTATTTCAGGGTGGCATAATTTTTTAATTATGTCAGTACAGAACACAGGTTGCTGACGGCTGGTGAAATCCATTGTTGGCGTCACGGCCGTATGTCATATTAACTACACCTCAACATTACTAAATATTGTGTTTGTAATTTTTTACCGTTTGCCGTTGCTACTATGACTACTGTTGGCCTCTGAAATGATTTTGTCAAGCAATTTAGCGTAAATTGATTGATGAATTGCTGTTTCCCGCGTCTCTATTCGCCTGGAATCTGTAAAAGTTTTACCCTATGTCCATACCCTGTGTTCAAGGTGTCTCTATAAAAAATCAGTTTAGTGGTTAAGCTGTGAAAGAGTAACAAACAAATACAGTAACTTTATATCATACTTTATTGCCCACGACTCCGTCCACGTAAAAGTAAAGGCCCATTTAGATTATGCAAGTTTCTTGTACAAAAATCGGCAATAATTGTATGCAATTATTTTGTTGCAATAATAGTGTTTAAGAATTGTACCAAACGTAAGGTTTAGACTTAGCAATTTTTGATTTCCACAATTTTATTGTATGGAATATGCTAGAAAGTTGTATAATGTAAATGGGCCTTAATTTATCGCTATTCCATCGGTAACTGTTAAATTTTGCGTGGTCAGATAATTTTGATCTCCTGGTATGCTCAGATTTTTTTGATGGCGACTGTACATGTACAGACCATCATAAATTATCAAACCTGGGCAAAACCTTTAGTAGGTCGTATTGATCAGACCCTTACGTCACCTACACGGGGTTTCGTCCCTGAAAAGTCAGCGATTTCACGCTTAATCGCTCTACAAAGTGCTTCCTCTCGATCGGTTTAATAATCGATTAAATACTCTGAATACGTTCCACGAGATAATTCGCTTTGTTGCCTAATCACAGCGTAAATGTTACATAAACCATGTACCTACACGGGGCGTATATTTCATTCTGTCTAAGCGATAATAAGACACATTTTTTTATAAACCCTCGGTATGATTGCGACCTGTACTTTCGTAATTGAAAATTATTAATCAGCCTAACCGATTAACATCGTATCTAGCTACCTCTATACTACACTCGGCGTCAAAAATATCGCCCCTCCGCGAATATCAGATTCACGCTAATCTAGCGCTTAGCGGAATTATGTAACTTAATTAATATTAGTATCATTTAAAGGCACGTGAGTGGCTTGTGAATCAGAGCGTTTCCAAAAAAAAGGTCACGAATACGCGTTTGAAGGGTCGCGAGTTGTGCCCGTTTCCAGGGGCATAAAATGCCTGTACAAGGTCAAATGTTAATCATTCACTATCCAGACGTCGAAGAGAACACATCTGGACATATTATATATATACTTAAATACATGAAAAACTTCCAAGACTCAGAAACAAATTTGTGTAAAATTGTCGGTTATGTTGTGTTTATTGTTTATTAAATATCAGATGATATCCTTCACAAATACGCACATATTTTTATTATGATAAAGTGCCGCATACCTCTCTCATACATTTAATAATACATAAGCGTCATGTATCAATGTTATGTAACCAATGTCAGATTTAACCGTCGGAGGCTCCTGAAAACATGGTATTACGTGACAGCTACATTCAATTAACAACTAAGTACCTTGTCACTTTAATATGAAGTTTCGAAGGTCATATAAAATTGATGACAGGATGACTTTTTTGCATAAAAAAACTCGAAAAATATATTGAATATATCTAGTGTCTGCTACGCTCGCTTTTGGCTAGTGATCGGAATGACACAATTTTGGGTTACCTTTGTTTAGGCGAAATATGTTTGCCAAATGTTTTGTTTCCCAACCGCTTCATTTACCAACCGTTTTGTTTTCTGTAACCGTAAATATTTCAAGATTTTATACCAACTAACCTAACCTAACCTACTGGGTTCTACACGATGGCACTGAAATAAATCCTGAAATATTTTCAGTTACAGGAAAAAAAATGGGTTGGCAAGTGAAAAGGTCGGGAAACGATATATTTGGCAAACATATTTCGGTCAAACGGCAGGGTGCCGTTTAGCCACCCCACCATTTTGTCTGTAGCAGTTTTTTTTTTTTTAATTTAGTGCTAGCTTTGACGTGGCGCCATGTGGCGCTTAAGCTCTTTAGCCATTAGCAGAACTGTTTTATTTATTTTCTCAGTAAGTAACAAATGAACAAAAAATTATAAAAATAAAATACTTATATGTATGTACGTACGTATGCTTTTGAGACCTCTTTTCCTAATTTTTATTTAATGGCTTCGCTCCAATCGCTCCTGTTAAGGTGTATTTCGCCAATGTCAAGCTATTTATAGACACTCCTATTTATTAGAGAAATAAGGCCATGTCTATCACACGTGAAGACAATAGGCTAGTGTCATATGAAATTTTAATTAGTCCGTCATTTACATCATCAAAAAATATTGAAGACGTATTTTTTCTCTTAACAAAATTACGAGGTAAAGTGCTTTGAAGTTTCGCGTGACATCACGCCCGCCGTGGCGCCCGTGGCACACTTTATACCACGTTGTAACGTCACGAGCCCCCACTCCCGAACTTTGATGAGCGTTATATTAGTCAATTTTGATTGTTTTGATAAAGCAAAAAATACGTGTTCAATATTTTTTGATAATCTTACTGACGGACTAATTAGAATTAAAAAAAAAATACCCAGGACACACGCCTATTGGTCGCTAAAAGAGTATTTTCTCTAATGGACTAAACAGACGGCCCTGCCAATGTGCCAAGATGCATTGCGCTAACTAACGTTTCTATTCGTTTCGTTTTTAAACCAATCGCGTCACTGGTAGATGACGTGATACGAAAAGTCACGTGATCTACCAGTGACGTGATTGGTTTAAAAACGAAACGAATAGAAACGTTAAAGATAAAAAAAGATAAAAAAGATAAAAGATGTTTATTCAGTAAGTAGGCCGCACGGGCACTTTTACACGTCAAAAATCTACCAGCGCTTCGCAAGAGACCACTGCTGAGAAGAAACGCCGCAAGAAACTCAATAGTCAGTCGTTTTTTTTTTAAATTACTTATACAATTATAGAACTTAACCTAGCATTATATAAAACAATGAATTTAACATTAAAATATATATATCATGCGTAGTTGAGCAGGAAAATGTGTCAAAACTCAGTATGTTCGGATGAACTCTTAAATAGTAATAAAAATAATTATATATATATATATATATATATATATATATATATACATACATATATATATATACATACATATATATATATATATGTATAGTTATACTTACCCATGACGGTGCAAAACAACCACATAGTTTTGATATATTCTCCTACAGTTAGTTAGCAAAATGCATCTTGGCAGGGCCCTCAGAATCACTTAGGGTAAGCTCCATGCGCTTCTGTGAAGTCGAGACAAACCCAGTTTTTTTTCAGAACACGTTTTAAAAAAGTTATTTTTGTCAATTATTGTAGATGACATAAAAGCGAAAAGGTACGTAAGTGGATCACTTTATTACGTTGTAATTGCAGGGTTTTTTACTTCATGTAATGAACCGGTTCAATAAATTAGTTCAGTTGAAACATCATGTGGGTGACTTCGGAAGATAATAAACAATGTATCAAGTGTGAATTGCGTTCGAGCTACGAGGGTTCCGTTTTGTATATTCAGATATATTTGTCGACAAAATAAAAATAAAACAAGTGACTGTTGGTTTTCTTGCGCCATTTCTCGAGTCTTTTAGAAAAAGTTGACAGAAAATGTTAACAAAACTTGTTTTAAGAGGATTGTGAAGATGTAAATTTCCATACAAAATGCTTTAACGTTACTGTCCCTTGAAACCTATAGTCCGATTTTTATGATTTAAAAGATTTTTTTTAGAATGAAACTAATTTATAAAATAAAAACCAGAGCTAGTTTATCATAATAACTAGTTACAACATATTCAAAAATCGTGGGAATCGGACTTGATTTAGGGGGTGAAAAACGTTATCGCCCGGCGCTAAATTAGTATGGGTTTTTTTTAACAAGCTATTCGATTTAGCGTCGCTTCACGATCCTCTTAATAACCTCGTTTTTTTTTATCGTTATTACGAAATTAACATATTTTTTTATAATTAAATCAGTTGTTATGAACTGAAATAAACCACACATGAATTATCATTTTACTATCTGTTAGAAAACTGATCCGAACCAAATTCTGCGAGCATTACGCTAGAGTTTTTTCTAATTTAACATAATAAACACATACGTCCATCTCTTACCCTTTTGTATATATCCTCTATAAAAAACGGTCGAGAAAACCCTTAATACAATAAGTAAAGCTTATTTTTTAATACCAATTTACTACGGAATCCTAAAACCAAGACTGTCCCTTTCTCTTAAACTCTTAAACATCGGGTCTGACTTGTCTTTGGACAACTTTTTTGAGCTTTGCTCAGCTGATAGCTTATAAGTTGGTCATGTTGGTCAAACCTCGCGAAAGGTAGGCCAATTAAGCTCGTGAACTTGCAGTAATCACATATTTATCTCGATTACTTAATCAGCCATCCATTTTGTTATGTCAATTATACTTACGGAAGTCTTAATGAGTTTATCAGATTTTGGATGTTTTGGTTATACTCGTACATAGAGTCGAATTTGGATTTTTTTTTGAACATCCCCGTTTAGTCTATGACGTAACAGACAGACCTCTTTTGTCAATCAACAGTTTTATTTTATGGATTTCTTTAATCTTTACATAGTATAAAACAAAGTCGCTTCCCGCCGTCTGTCCCGCTGTCTGTTCACTTAGGTCTTTCAAACTACGCAACGGATTTTAACCTCGTAAGGCCCAGTGTGCTGTAGGATGTACATAATTAAGGCAATTTAATTTGAACTGTGTTGCTATAAGAATAAGGTTTATTTTCCTATCTACATAAACTGGAAATGGCATTATCGAACAAACGTAATTGAACTTTATTACCTCGATGGTAGATTCAAAGTCCCACTTACAAAAATCTCCCTTTTTGTAGTATGGTGGGCATTACTAGGTTAATGCTGTTTTCGTCAATAGATAGAGTGATTCAAGAGGAAAGTTTTTATGTAGTTCTTTAGTAAGTTCTAGTTTACGACGACGTGCTAGCCTAGTTGGTAGTGACCCTGCCTACGAAGCTAGCGGTCCTGGGTTCAAATCCCGGTAAGGGCAGATATTTGTGTGATGAGCACGAGTATTTGTTCCCGA
Source organism: Acleris literana (assembly GCA_946894065.1). Taxonomy (NCBI): domain Eukaryota; kingdom Metazoa; phylum Arthropoda; class Insecta; order Lepidoptera; family Tortricidae; genus Acleris; species Acleris literana. Next base: position 15,219,450 of record OX335684.1, on the reverse strand, counting down.
GTCGTGGATGTTTTCTATGTATTTAAGTATATATTTCTCTATATAAGTATTTATATCGTTGTCTAGTACCCATAGTACAAGCCTAGAGCTTAGTTTGGGACTAGGTCAATTTGTGTGAGATCGTCCCGTGATATTTATTATTTATTATTTATTTTATGTACGCGTGATACAGAAAACTCACATAAACCGAAGCGAAGCCAGGGCGGGTCGCCAGTTAAATATAAAAGACAATTTATAAGTTAATGGTAACTAATGATTTAAACTGTCAAAATATCTGTTCAATAGTTCAGTAAAATCTAACATTACAGAAGCTAGTTTAAAAAAAAGTAATAGATAGTATTATCAGCAACATACTTAACTGAGCATTTGTTACCTAATGTGAATCTTAACACCATACAATAAGACTCTCTAGTGGTCAGTGTGTTGCTGTTAATATCGGCGGGGGCTAAACGAGAAGGGGCCTAGTGAAAAAGGGTATAACTCTCCTGAAGTTCAAGTGAAAAAGGGTGTATGTCTAGTGTACTCCGTTTATTTATATACCCTTTTTAGTACGAGTTAACTCGGCTTATACCCTTTTTCACAAGGACCCCAGTTGAACCCCGCCGGTACTCATATCAGGTTATAAATTGCACCGAGATGACACTTTCTTATCGACTCCCGGGTATAACTGGACAACGTATTATTAAATCAAGATTATTTATTCCCATTAAGTGAAGTATGTCAAGTGGGAAGGAGGCCTTTGCCCTGCAATAGGACATTAAAAAACCGGCCAAGTGCGAGTCGGACTTGCGCACGAAGGGTTCCGCACCATTATCTACAACATTAGCAAAAAAACGGCTAAAAAATCACATTTTTTGTATGGGAACCCCCTTAAATATTTATTTTATTCTGTTTTTAGTATTTGTTATAGCGGCAACAGAAATACATCATATGTAAAAATTTCAACTGTCTAGCTATTTCGGTTCATGAGATACAGCCTGGTGACAGAGAGACAGACGGACAGACTGACAGATGGACGGACGGACAGTGAAGTCTTAGTAATAGGGTCCCGTTTTTACCCTTTGGGTACGGGACCCTAAAAAGTAAAGTAAAAATAAAACACACAGACGACTATGTCAACGTGCCGTTGTAAATAAACTAAACCACAGTAAACTGACTGAAACACCTGGACATTGATGTTTGATTCATGCAGAACGAGTGCCATACGCAATGATGATGATGACAGTATATAAATAGCTAAAGCAGTAAAGAAACTACGTATAAACGTTGGAAACGACGCATTCAGACAAAGGCACGCCTCAACAAGACCTCTAAGCAGACATGGCAGTGCTGTCAGTCGCGGGTGCCGCGTCGAGAAGAATGGTTATGTTTTGAGTGTTCATTGTATGTCTCTTGTGAATTAAAGTTTATGTATTGTATTGCCTGCCATTACAAATTGTTTTTTTTTAGACCAATGTGCGTATTAATGCGTTAAGTACTGAGAAAAAACATTGTAATTTCAAAAAGTAAACTACGATAATACAGTTAAGAATTAAATAAGATAAGAAATGAACTTGTGCCAAATCTTTACTCATTTGATAAAACATTATCTAAGCTTTATCAAAACTCCTTAAATTATGAAAACATAATCAAATATTACTCGTTATCTAAATAGGTGTTATGTATTATATCTTCAAACGTCACATTAAAGAGAGCTCATTGGGCCATGAAGTTCATGACTAACTCGTTTCATGTAGTACGTTACACAAAGGACACGGTTCATTGGCTTTGCTTAAAACAAAGGTTATTAAATGCCAATAAATAGATTAGGGGATAATCTCACACAAGTGATGGTCTAAGATCCGAATAGGAGACGATTTGTACCGGGCAAATTTAATACACTAAATAATAATTATGTAGCGAATAGGTAGGCTGAAAATTTTCAGTCCAGTACATATATCATTAAAAAAATATTAAAAATGAACTTTTATTAAAAATTGCATATACTTGTTTAATAGACAAATTACATACTAATCGAAAGTATGAAGTCTATAGAGTATGCAAACATTAGGTTTTGTGCAAATTATTAGTACCGACTTACGTGTTTATACCTCCCTACCCAATAGTTTGACGGGAAAAAAATAGTCAACCTAACGTTTGCATATTCTATAGGCTTCATACTTTAGGTTGGTATGTAATTTGTCTATTAAACAATCCATTGCAATTTTTTAAAACAGTTTTTTTTTATTATGTACTGTACTGAAATTTTTCAGCCTACCTATTCGCCATATATTACTTAGCATATTAAATTTGGTATAAAATACTTTTTATCGAATAAACAGCCCAGTGCAAATCGTCTCCTAATCGGATCTCCTACTATGAACCTAGTCCCATATTAAGCTCTAGGCTTGTGTTATGGGTACTAGGCAACTATAAACATACATAAAAAAACCGGACAAGTGCGAGTAGGACTCGCCCATCGTTAACTCAATAAGGAATATGCATGGATTTTTTAAATAGCATTCCTCAACAAAATATGAAAATACCGTAAAAGAGATCACCAAAAGTGAAATTAAAATTAAAATCGGTCAAGCTAAGGATGATACAAGCATTTTAAAATGCTAATTAGACAGAGAGATCCGAAGTGCACCGGTGACGTCATCGTGCAGTACGGCCATATAAACTCCACGTAAAATTCTGTTTTGCTAGAAAGAGATAGGAAAAAATCTTGGTTATTTTTATAGCTATTCCAAAAATGTTTTTTCTCACCTGTTTGTTACATGAATCAGCTTTTATTGACGCTGTAAAAAAAACATCCATATTCCCTATTCAAAATTTGGACCGCCGTACCTTGCATAAAGATCCCGTTTTTTGTGATTAATTAAAAATGTATAGTTTTCAGATTTTTTCCTATACTTGTAGTATAAGATGGTATTCAGGTACTTGCCAAATTTCTAGATCTAGGTCAACGGAAAATACTTTATAAATTTTGATTCCCTTGAGAGTGTCAAAATATACGTTTTTTGCGGCAAAAACGGCCGTATCTTTAATTCACGTTAACTTAGAAGTTGGATTTTTTCACAAATTTCAGGACCTGAGCGGACCTGAGCATATGGTTTTAATTTCACCTCGATACCTCCACAGGTTCCCGAGATAAAGGATTTTGACAAACAGACGGCCAGACGGACAACAAAGTGATCCTATAAGGGTTCAGTTTTTTCCTTTTGAGGTACGGAACCCTAAAAACATCCAAAACTCAGGATAAAATACCCAAGCTTGCACATTTTTTTAATTGCTAAAGAATAAACAAACTAACTAAACCGAGGGTCATTTCGTAATAAAACGTTAAAAATTGGCTACAACACGATAAAAGAAACTAAACAAAATGTTATTAATACCGCAACTCTATTAGTTGCGTAACTAAATCGCTTCGTTATTTATCTGGAGCTAAACGGAGCTAAAATTAGACAAATGCACCACAGCGTCGCTCTAAGTTATGACGTTATGATTTAATCTCCCGAAACAAGCGCAACATGTGGGGATATACACTGACGAGCATAATTACTGCCTATACTCTGTTAAGAATTTCAGAGCGATATGGTCGATATTCTTCGTTGTGATTATACTCTGATATTTTTTATAGGTACATGCATAAAAGCTTAGTTTGGGACCAACTCAATTTGTGTGACATAGTCATTGACGACACGTTAGCCTAGTTGCTAATGACCCTGCCTACGAAGCTAGCGGTCCCGGTAAGGGTAGATATTGGTGTGATGAGCGCGAGTCCTGGGTCTTGGATGATTTCTATGTATTTCTCTATATACCTAAGTAAGTTACCCAGTATACTGATAGGTGACTGCTTAAATAGTGTTGTTAGTTTAAGCTTTGCGTAAGAGTACTAAACTACCCACCTTATACTTGTGTTTTAGTGAGAACTGTCAAGGAGGTAAGTGCATGTTTAGAATACTATTCAAATCTATGTATTATTTTTTGTACGCTTGTCCCTGTTTGTTTCTCCAATAAAGTAAATAAATATACAAATAAATAAGTTTATCGTTGTCTACTACCCATAGTACAAGCCTAGAGCTTAGCTTGGAACTAGGTCAATATGTGTGAGATTTGTCCCGTCATATTAATTTATTTAATTATTACCCCCCTGATTACTCTTTTACGTAGAGACTGCTTCTCTTAAGAATTACTGAAAACATAGTTATTATTATTAATTGTTACGTGGACGAAGTCGTTTAAATATAAAAATCACACGTCAACGACGTTAGCTTTGAATTATAATTACTTAAGTTTTGAAGTATAATTTAAACCGTTTTGCATAGCGGTCGGCGAATTTCGTCCAATATGCAAATAACTCCTTTGCTGCCTTTGCGGTTTTTAAAAAGCTTTTATAAAATAAAAACCGCAACCCTCATGCCCTTTACAAAAACTCAGAAAAACACAATTTCAACCCTTTTTAGTCTACTGCTCGCAAAAGTAACATTACATTTTAAATTCTCACAAAACCTTGTATCTCTCACGATGGTAAAAAAGTAAATATGCAAAAATTGCCGCTTCATTTTTGTTATCGTTGGAAGTAATCGTAATATTTCATCAGACCCAATTTCTATACAAGAAAAATAAGAGCAACCTTTTGTAATATATTATGTGGTGCCCTATGTCTCTTGCGGCTGGAATCGGCAAAAGTCAGGATTTTCAAACAAGTTTAGTATTATAATAAAAAATCGTTGCGTTTATCAAAAAAATACACCTATATTTAGACACTAATCAAAGAAATGCGCATGAACACTTACCAAAAATATCAATGAAAAGTAATAAACAAGTATTATGCAAAAATAAGTATATAAAATTATTATAATTATAAAATTATGAAATTGCACAAATTGAGAATGAATCTCTGTTGTTGCGACCAGTATCAGAAGTTTTCATTTCATTTTCTACACATGGCACCCTGAACCGAGAAAGATGAAATTCCCTTCTTTGAGCTCTACGTGTGATGAGACATAAAAGATTACATAATCAGTGTTGCCAACAATACAAAACCAAAAATGCATTCCCTTGGAGATTCAGCTGTATATAATTTGGCTCAAATTACACCAATAAAAGTGCATTCCCTTTCACCGTTTACATAACTGCAATTAAATCAGGTCGACTCTTCAAAAGCCCAAGAAAGCTTATTCCAAAAATTCGCTCACTACTCGTCATTCGCATCGACAAACATGTCAATTTATAAACACGGAAACACCCGTTAAAAATACTCAGAACTCTTTCAAAACATTTTGAAACGCATTTCATGGTCGTGTTTCCGGGTGATAACTGTGCCGTGTGATACACATTGACTAAGCAGGCTGATAAAACAGACATTCCAACGCATTGATTATGGTCATCCTAACAGGATAGAAACAATCCATTCAGGAAATTCCCCTGTGACTGTTTACAGTGTGGTGATCACTGGGCCTGCATACTTCTCGGTAGAAGCATATTGCTTTTGGCATGTTATCGTATTGTCAAAGTTTCGATTGCTCTTATTTACTTGACAGTAATGGCGATCGAGTTAAAAACAATACCATAAGACCAACACTTCAAAGGCAATATTATGGTTTCACTCTTTAGAATAGAGGCCCTAATCATGAATGTAATGTATGTAATTGGTTAATTAAACTAAATACACGACTTACCGTTCTAAAAGGCCCGATTTGACGCCTGTCAACTTAGTACAAATATATGTTTGAGGTTTTATTTTGTACTGTAATGACAGCTGTCATATCGTGCCTCTTAACGGTGCGACTATAGCATCTGATATTATCTCGTCGACTGTTTACTAAATAACAAGGAAAACGTCAGCAGAAGAAATTATTTTGAGAGGAATTAATAATCCAGAACACCCGATAATTTTATCGTAATAAGAGAATTTACCAACGTGTTGTACCTATTGTCAACATCACGATAGCTCTTATTTACACATCAAAAGCAATATTGTTTTATCCAGTAGAATAGGCCCTCGACGTCTCGTATTGCCTGACCAAATCGGTAAATTCTTTTATTTCGATAAAATTATCCGGTGTCCTAGAGTATTATTTCCTTTCAAGATAATTTCTTCTGCTGAACGTTTTCCTTGTCCCTTTAGTAAACAGTTGATGTGATAATATCACAATTATCTAAATAGTATTAACTCAAAATACAACCGTATTTTGAAATCAACTTTAATACAACTTCTATAAGCTTGAAACAAAACTCGCAATGATTTTGAGTTGATACTGTTTTGATCTAGCAGTACGACATGCTATAGTCTCACCGTTAAGAGGCCCGATTTGACAGCTGTCAGTGCAATACAAAATATAACCTCAAACATGCCTCAAACACATAATTTGAATGGTGATTTGTCTATGGTCGGTTGATAATCGATAAGAGACGTCTAATTGATTTCTATCAACTGAGCCTCTACGGTTGATATTAATCAACTAAGACGTCTCGTATCGATTATCAAAAGACCATAAAGTAAATAAGGAGTGACGCTCCTTGGGTACGTGATCTGTCAAAACTTAGATACTTGTTCCAGCTGACTGCAATCTAGCGGCAACTCCAGAGGGGGGTCGTTGAAGCGTATAAGTAAATCACTAATGGCCTGTTGTTTGATCGTTAGTTAAACTAACTAATGGTCAAAAAACGTTACTAATTGTTAAAATCTCAAGGAAATGTGTCAAATTTTCCATTCCTTTTTCGAATTTTAACAATTAGTTAGTTTAACTACTGATCAAACAACAGCGGGCCTATTATGGTCGTGTTTATCGATGTGGATAAGCGTGGACAAGACATCTGTCACTTTCTGACCAGTCTGTAATTGCGAAAGTCACGGATGCTTTATCCACCGCGATAAAGGCGACCATAATACGGGACCAGGGCCTAAGAGATACCCCTATGCGATGTCTGTGTTGTGCTAAAGGCAGTATAACATAATGATTTGGGATTTTTACAACTTGAATCATAACGTGTGACAGTTTTTTGGGTGGGTCAGGTTTCATTGGGCTGATCGCACAATCGGTAAAACCCTGGCCTACCATAGAACTATGTCACAGTGACATTTTGTTTGAGAATTCTTAGGATTCGATTTATAATGTCACTGTGACACAGTTCTGTGATGGTCAGCGTTCCATTTTGCCGATTGTACTTATTAATTATGAATTCTTAACGCAAAAGTCTGATCAGAAGTAGTAAAATTTTTCAATATATGGTCGGCTGGATAATTTCCTTATGTTAACAATATCAGTCACTTGTTTTGCCGTCGAATCGTTTAATGATTTAATTTTCCTCATATCGAATTTAATACCAGCAGAATTTTTTTATCGGGTGTCTTTTTCAAAATATTGTAATAGTGGTAACACTCACTAACCTATAAGAGTTAGATTTTGGTCAACATAGTCTTCAAACGATACCAATGTACGAATAAATGACAAATATTAAAAAAAAGTAACAACAAGGAAGACAAAAGTAACAAGATTGTCTTCTAAAAGGCAGACTAAATTCTTTACAACGTTTTTGTCTTTCTACGTTACCAAGTGATTGTGTTCGATCGAAACTTGGTAACTTAAGTGAATCGGATGATGTTACAAGACAAAGCTACCTATATTAAGTATAGTAGCTTACAATATCGATATAATCCAGCTTCCATTATGTACTCGTACATACCGAGCAGAGATCAAACGTTGCAGATAAAGGTCGCATTGACCGACGCCCATTGGTACTATTCTCTTTCGAAGCTTCAAACCAATATAATAGACCCGAATCGCCGCGCGTTTTTACCGCTACCAAGGTTCAAGTTAGGGCGGTTCGATTGAGCAAATTCGCGTTTGCTAAGAGAATAAAACCACAGGCCCGTCGCACGTGTCCACTCGATACGCGGGACTAGGGTTACCATACGTTTAAATGTTTCCGGAATAGTCCTGAAATTTATATCGGGAGAAGGAGTCTGAATTTTTTATGAATAAAGTAAGAAAAATCATAAAGTAAATCAATAAATAAATAAAACACGGAAAATATTACATTTATAGCCTGACCAGGGGAATAAGAAACTCATATGGGGGCGCAACAAATACGTTTATAACGTGTCTGTGTTACGTAAGTTGCAATGAGATGTAAATTTTCGTTCCGTTTCGAAAAAAAAGATTTTCGTACTAGGATAACGTTTTCTTATTCTGTTTTAACTTTGGGTGCCCCGTCCCTATCACTTGTTCGAGACTAAATCGATAGAAAGGAATGCAGCTAACGTGAACTTCGATTTTTAACCAACTTCAAAAAAGGAGGATGTTATACGTTCCACTGTATGTTTTTTTTTTTTTTATGTATGTTCACCGATTACTCCGTCAATTGTCGACCGATTTTAAAAATTTTTTTTTGATTTGATAGAGTATACTTCCGAGGTGGTCCCATTGTCACCAAATCTGTATCTGATGAGGGGATCAGTGAGGAATTGAGGGAACTCCTCAAATATTGTAGGCAAACATATAGCGATTTTAGTATTTTTAGTAACAAGTCCAGCATTTGCATTCAGAAAGTATCATTTGGTGTGGTGGAACTGATGATGAAGACCACAGATGGCCACCGGAACTCCTCAATGGTACCGATTTCAAGGGTGGCGATAAGATATCTCGATTAAGATAGTTGAGCGACTACCTACAACGAATAATATTTACTTGTTGAAATATGACTATGACTTTCCCGCGGCGTTGCTTGCGGCGCGCTTGATATAAGTTAAAGTTTCATTTTAACTAAGAAGTGGGACTACGTAACAGCATATTATGATCACTAAAAAGTATAAAATAAAATAAATGTTTTAAAAAACAAAAAACCGCCTTCAAAAACGCAAAAAATAACTTCCTATTAGGTGCCTACTATTTTAAAGAAGTTATTTTTTGCGTTTTTGAAGGCGGTTTTTTGTTTTTTAAAGAAGGGTTCTGGAGATTTCAACCTAGAAATTAGTAATTTAGGGCCGATTTCACCAATGAATTAAACGCGATCAATTTACGATAAACTCAGTTCACGTGTTAACTCGAGTTAAAATGACAGTTCTCGTATGAATCTGACGTTTACTAACTCGAGTTTAAAGTGATCGCGTTTAATTTCATTGCTGAAATCGGCCCTTAATGTACCTAAATAATCCCCGCTTTAATTTACAATTTTACATGTATAGAATAATTGACATAAGCATACGGCAGCTTACGTCAACCCTTTATATTTTCATTAACGATAAAATAACGTTCTTGCAATTCATCTTGTCTAGGGCCATAGATCCTGTATATAAAGATAATGTCCAGACTTGAGCAAATATTGGCATTTCCTCCTTTTATCTGGTAACCCTACGTGAGACCGGTTCTTCGAGATCTGCGCAAGAGTGATCCTAGCAATACACTCGCATGCGCGGACGCCCTGAGGTGTTATTCTCTTAAAAACGGCTCTCTGTCGAGTGAGCGAAGTCATGCGAGCTCGCTCACTCGATAAAGCGGGTGAGCTGAGAATGCTCGTCCTTAAATGTGGTTGTTACGCTTTGATAGGACAACTTTAACTTGCCGGTTAGTATTTGGTGCGTCGAGTTCAAGAGCGAGTTGATTAGGAGAATCTACCAGCTTCGGTCTGGCTGGTTTTTTACAAGCTACTGCATTGCTTTGGCTTTAGCGGAGTAGTGTAGCGGTAGAAACATTTCTAATGACCATGTATTTGTGTTTACCGGTAGCGGTAGAATTATAAAAGGTATTCAATGTTTGAGGAACGTATTACGTATATAGGCAGGTTTAGACAGGGTCAATTACTGACTCCGAATTCGGGGCAAGTCAGTACTGACATAGTGTAAACTGATTTGGAAACAGTACAACGATGTTGTGTCAGTGTTGTACCGACTTCAATGGAATGCTAATGGAAGTGGTTATTTAGAGAATTATACGCCTTTTAAATAGTGGGATGAAATATGAGAATATAATTTGTAATTAACTACAACCTTCTCAATAAAGGAAGACGTCGAAGTACGCCCACATACCTTCGAAGGTTAGTCAATGTGTTTAATGATAAACGCGGAGTTGTAAAACTTTTCGGGTCAGCTCGTGCACCCTGAGATTACATTATTTTTAGCATTGTCTCCTGGTCTACTGATTTTTTTAAGATATCAAATAAATCTCCTAATTTTTGGAATTCGCACGAGTAGATGCAGTTATATCCTTAAAATACTGACATTACTGACTGTCATTCCTTTCTATGTGGTTATTTTATATTGATAACGACCATTTTTACGTTACTTTTATTTATTCGATTATAGTTGAACGGAAGGTTTTACTTTGGAGTGATTGTCTGTTTGCGTCAGTAAAATCTGTACGCTAACTGGCGTTTCTATTCGTTTCGTTTTTAAACCAATCGCGTCACTGGTAATGGCAGATCACGTGATCTACCAGTGACGCGGTTGGTTCAAAAACGAAACGAATAGAAACGCTAATTAGCGTAATGCATCTTTCGGCTTAAGGTAATGTTACTCGTACGTATGCATATAAAATCCAGTTAATGTTTATGTTTATTAAATTACATAACATAATACATACCGGTGGATGTATACAGGATTATTGAATAGCTCCAATAATAAACAAGCATTGAGCACAATTATTCCTTTGACGGTACAAGATGGCACTTTTCCAAATCAATAATACCCTTGTTTGCAAACAGGCGCAGTTAAATTACGTCCTAGCCAAACGATAAACAGTTGACTATGCTTGTATCACGTAGTGGTTTCAAATTCTTTGTGGTAAGAGTAGGTACAGTCAAGGAAATGTATTCGCGTACCTTTTTGACTCTTATTGTCATTGTGACAAGAGTGAAAAAGGTACGCGAATTCATTTCCTTGACCTACCTTAAGACCTGTCGACATTTTTAAATGAAGAATTATGGCCGAGAGGTGTCATTTTTTAGCGATTCTATAGCGGCCAGGTGGCCTAGTATGGCTGTGTCTATATCGCAGGTCAAATGTGGATAAAGCATCCGTCACTCTCGTACTTATTGAGTTATTTACGTGTCAGAAGGTGACGGATGCCTTATTTGTCACGCGATAAACGCAGCCATATTAGGCCCCCAATTAGCTAACACCGCGAAATTGTGATGTGTGATACTTAATTGAGTCGCTTAACTTCCTACTCGGATATGCCCTTGAAATTTGGTATACGAATTTAAAGCTTAATTTCTTTGAAAAAAGACGTAAATTCTGTTGTCCTTTTACATGGACTTATCCGAGTTTGAAGTTAAGCGACTCAATTGATGTGTTAGAGGATTGTGAAGGGATGCTTAAATCTTGAGCTGTAAAAAAAAGCACACTTTAGCTCCGGGCGATAACGTTTATATCGCCGTTTATCAAGTCTGACTTCGACATTTTTAATATGTTGTAGTTATGAAAAACTAGGTTTGTACGTTTTCGTTTTTTTTTAAGGAATATATTCTTGTAAAGGAAAACCTACAGAGCTAGTTTTTCATAATATCTGCGACATATTCAAAAATCGTAAAAATTGACTAGTTTAAGGGAAGAGAAACGTTTTGTATGATTTTTTTTAGTTTCACAATCCTCTTAAGTTACATTAATTACGTAAAAATCTGTAATAAATGAAATGAAATGAAGATATTCTACTGCATAGTTAAACATGAAGTACCTATTACTTGGAAAATCGTAAAGTCGACTTGCAATGGAATCTTGGAATATTTTGGCACCACAGACTAAACGTGACGAATAGTTACAAGTGTTCCAATATTAGAGTTACCAATACTGTTTTATCGATACTTAAGAATCGACATATCGGTCGTAACAAACGACTGATGCTTTGGTAAATCCGGAGTAAAATCGAGGTTTCGTAAGTAAGTTGGTAGGATATACAGGGTGCGCTGAAAAAAATAATTGGTCGCTTGTAACAAGATTGTGATTGTTGTGCATAGGCGTCTTGACCCCATACGAGCCTAACAAGACGATAGATACACCAACTAAGATGTTAGTTGAATCACTAAAGAAATTGCTGTTGTTACTATCAGCTTTGGTTGATATATCTAATATCTTAACTATTGTATTCATTTTTTGACAACTAAGTGAAAATAAAATAAAATAAATAAATAAATATCAAGGGACGATCTCACACAAATTGACCTAGTCCCAAACTAAGCTCTAGGCTTGTACTATGGGTACTAGACAACGATATAAATACTTATATAGAGAAATATATACTTAAATACATAGAAAACATCCACGACTCGGGAACAAATACTCGTGCTCATCACTCAAATATCTGCCCTTACCGGGATTTGAACCCAGGACCGCTAGCTTCGTAGGCAGGGTCACTACCAACTAGGCTAGCACGTCGTCAATAATATCTCTTTGTAGGCTCAAATTTTTTTGAGTGTGGAAAAAAATTATGTGCCATGGAGGGGAACTGCCTTAAATCCTCAAGTTAGATCATTTTATTTAAAGGAAACATTCTTTTATTTTTAAAATGAAACTAAACTGCATTTAAAGCTTTTCTAAGATTCGCTCGCGTCACCCCGAATCAAACCAGTTTAAAATCTTAGATTTCACGGTCTTTTTTATTTCTAAGACCAAATGTGTACTAGAGAGATTTTGTCATGAACAATAATCCTATCGACTAGTAGAATAAAATAGCTAGTGCTTATTTTTTTTATTTTTTAGCTGATTCGATTCCCGGTTGAGACAAGCGAATTTTAGAAAATTCGTGTATGCTGTTTTGTTTCTTTTTAAAAATATAATAATTTTTCCTTTAAGTAAAATGATGTAACTTAAGGATTTAAGATAGTTCCCCTCCGGGCCCATAATATTTTTCCAACCTGTATACCTTTCGGGCGAAATTCTCTAAATTATGTAAAAAAACCTAAATGCTATAGGCACATACATTAATAGAGTTTTCCAAACTTGTATATGGAGAATCGTAAGATATAAGATTTTTTAATTGTGTTCAATTTGTGTTTACACTACATAGACGATTGTTCCCGGTGAACGAAATATTTAGAATAGGTCCTTGGAAGCATCTTAATATTTATAATAAGTATTTATCAATTAAAGAAACATGTAATCATAATAACTAATAATTATTTATATTACTTTAAAATAAAGTCTCTCCAGAACCACAACGGAACGGAAGGAAGAGCATTACAAACTCCCTAAGTAGAAAATAACTCAACAATATACACGAGCATCACAGACTAAATACGTCCATAGTCCACACGTGCTATAACGCAAAGTTTCCAATGCTTTATTACAGGTAGTTAAATATTCTATGTACGGGTGTTTCCATGTATAAACGACTGCCTAATTGAGCGGTCGGCGGCCGCACGCGACTTCACTCAAGCTACTTGACGTGCTCTACCTCATACACTGTGTCGCTTGCGACACCACTTTCACTTAGGTAGTTAGATAAATTAAAAAGGGTTGCTACTTTCGCATTACAAATGTATGATTAGTATTCGTGTGCCATAGCTTGAAAAAGAAATGACGTGTGACAGATGGTGTTTTTATGCTAGAGGAGGCAGAGGGACTAGCGGGTCACATCATGTGAAGTGATCACCGACGCCCATGGACACCTGCAAAACCAGGAGAGTAATCGTAAGCTTTGAGAAAAAAGTATGCTAGTCTCTTGAAGGTCCCCAAGTCAGCGCCGGGGGTGCGCCGAAGTTCATATAAAATTGCAGCTCCGTTTATTGGAACTCTGAAAACCAACCAATACCAATTTTATATGAGCCAATATGGACCCCAGCGCCAGCCCTGGGGGAAGAATAGCGGTCAAGGCACCAGTTAGTAAGATGCGCTAACTAAACTGCCAAATTTGAATTTACACTGAAAAACAATCTTGCAATCTCGCTCTACCCTGATCAGAGGGCTCAGACAAGATGCACTACGCTAACTAACGTTTCTATTCGATTCATTTTGAAACCAATCGCGTCATTGGTAGCCCACGTGACTTTTCGTATCACATCATCTTCCAGTGACGCGATTGGTTTAAAAACGAATCGAATAGAAACGTTAGTTAGCGTAGTGCATCTTGTCTGAGCCCTCTGGGGTTAGCGCCGGCGCTGCCCCAAGTCGTAACGGTGCTAACAACTACAATAGTCTAATAATATTCTAGAGTGGCAACCGCTATAGTAAACAGTAATTTGTCAAGTAAAAATTTGATAATGTTGCCAATATTGATCCAAAAAAAGCCCAATTTGCCATGCTCTTTTTTGCCAAGTTGACTGACTGAGTTCAAACACACCAGTTGTACAGGCTGCAAAATGCATTGGTGTTTTATAAACAAAGACAGAAAGTAATCTAGATGCCCAATAATTTATCTAACAACAATAATTTACAGGATTAAAATCAAACGTAACGTCTTTATGCGTTATTTCCTGGACTGTCATTGGCTGCAGCAACTGCAACGGTGGGCGTCTTCCTCATTAAAGGTAATCCCGTAAATAACTCGAGTGCAATTGCTTACAAACTAAATTCGAGTGCACAGAACTCGATTGTGCGCCCATTATGTATGAAAATAGAAGGTCTGGCACTGAATGCTCTCTTGGAACGCGTAAAGTTTTGAACACGACCTTAATTGGCATTTGGTTCGCTTTTGCTTATCAAAATGGTTCTTTTTATCTTTTCTTGTAATAATTTTGTCACGTTTTCCAACAGAACTACGCATATTTTGTTGTAATGCTAGATAAATTATTATCATTGTAATAAGTAAGTAATATTACTTTTGGAAAATTACTGACTGTTGAGTTTCTTCGCAGTGGTCTCCTATTGGAAAGCCTTGATGCATTTTGACGTTACATGCAGTCTACCTACTTACAGCATCTTTAATCTTTTTTGTCTATTTTTTTTTCGTAATCATTTCTTATGCTAGCAGTGGAGACCATGGGACCCTGGTCAGCTAATATGAAAAGTTTCAATAAAGCCCTGTCATTTCGGCTCATCAAAGCCTCCGCATATCCTAGAGCTGGGGCTTACGTCTCTCAAAGGTTTGGGCTATCCAGGGAATTCATGGGAGTACCATAGGGACCATGCCGCCGATGGACCTGCTAGAGGGACTGTTCTTTTTATAGTTGTGTTTGCATTATTATTATTTAAGTAGCTACGTGTCTTTTTATTTTAATACCTTAAGTTTTAGTCTAATCTACTTTTAGTTTGTCTGAAATCAATTTGTTTTTTATTCTAATAAAAGTATTATAACACTAGAATAAAGATATTAGTTCCTTTTAAATACCAAAAGTTTATGACTCAATTGCAATCTACCTAATGCATAATAATAAAGTATTCGTAGGTACGGTCACGGACGTTAATTTGTGACCCATTTCAAGAAAAATATGCTTGAAGTCTTCAATGTCATTAGAGATGTCAAGTCATTTGTAACTTTTAGGAAACTCAACCTTATTGTTGTTGAATGTCAGATTGACTTTGGACCTAAGGAGGGTAACAAATTTAATTCCTTGACTGTACAGTTAATACCACTTCGCACATGACATTCAATACCGTATTAACTCAAAAATAAATTGTATTGCATAACTATTTTTAGTAGTTTGAAATTAGAATAAATTTTTCAACGTGTCACATTTCGAGTTAAGACGGTATTGATTGTCATGTGCGACTTGAGCACGTTTCGTATTGTCGTTACTTACCCTACCCAAAAGGTTCCTGCGATACACAAAAAATCGAGTGCATAGCTTATAGCTTTACCGAACAAAAAACGTTTACTTTACGCAACATTACATTTTACAAAAAACATGTACGAATCAAGGCTAGTTTAGTTTTAATTTTAATCTACTTAACAATGTAAAGTGAAACTTTGGAGTTGAAATGACAATACAAATGACAATGATAGAAGACGGAAATTATTTCAATGAGAAATAGTAGAACAGGAATCATACATGAACTATTTTAAGTTATGTAGATAAAACTAGCCTAGATTTATTTTTTCTTACTAAATTACTTGTAGCTATAGTAAAAGAAAGATAAGAAGTTACTCCTGACACCTCCCATCACAGTACAATTAATATAACCTACTAACTGCTCACGTCTCCGTCGGCGTAGAAGTCGCTTTTCCCTCTGGAACTAAACATTTTTCCGGGATAAAAAGTAGACTAAATTCTATTCCAGACTATAATCTATCTCAGTGCCAAATTTCATCCAGATCCATTCAGCCGTTTTGGCGTGGTTGAGTAACTAACATCTAACCTTTGGTATTAACAATATTAGTAAGATTTTTGGGTTTAAGTTAACAATTTGTTCTGATATGGCAGGTGTCAAGATTTACTTGTTATCTTCCTTTTACTGTATATAAGTTACACCCCGATCCGATAAGCCATTTGAAAATGCAAGTGAGCTTACTGACGACACAGCACGTACGCGTATTGCAAAAAAAGAATCCGTAGTTACAAAATAATTATATGTAGGAAGTAGTAAATATTTCGGCGTCTGCCGCGCAGGATCTAATTGAGAAAGTTGGACAGATGCACCGTTATGTCATGTCACCGATGTTTCGCACACTGAGCCACATACGTTTAACAAAGGCAACTGTATTCTCGCTTTGTCCGTTTGTGACGAATGTTCTCCACTATTCATCTCTCTTGTTCGCGATCAATAAATTTGTCAAATATAATCGACTTAGCGCCTTATACAGGTGAAGGTCTTATAGACAAACGTTCTTTTATTTTAAAGTAACACAGTCGTGCAAATACAAACTTAGAATCATCGTCTTTTAATGCGTCATTTTGGCGTCTGATTGGTAGAATTAATATGCAAGCGCGATTTGTAATTGTAACACCAATCCGTAACCTTGTAAGTAGATAGGCGTCGGTAGGAAAGAGCATTCGATCACCCCGGTAGTTTTAACTTAATAAGATCAGGCAATTAATGAATCGTTTATCGGAACTGACACCAGCATTAAGGAAATGCGACATTAAAAAATGACTTAAATTAGTCGCCGTGATCTTTAGCTACGATTACGAACGGCCGCAAACCGCAACGGCCAACGCGGTATTGCATTTAGGTCACGAGGAGTCACATGTGTTACAAATTGTAACAAACAATAACACAGAAATCATCATCATTTTACGAGCGAAAGGACGTTTTCTGCGAGACATTTTGATTAGGCGTTCCCCAAGGCTCGTCATTAGGACCAATCTTGTTCTTATCTATTACAGTCGGACCTCCCAAAACCTTCATACTGAGATGTCTCATTGATAAAAAGGGCGAAACTTTAAAGTTAAAACGTTAACCACTATGGTTAGCTGCAGCCAACAATACGCCGGTAGCAAACGGCAACAAAAAACGCGCCATTCCCCGGTTCAATGACAAAGGCAAACAATGCTCGACGGATTTGAACACGAAGCCAATTGCAACTCATTATTATATTATCAATGGAGAAATCCGTCGTGTGGGCGACAGTTGGTGGCGCAACGCGAAATGCAAGACGGTAGAACACATTTGAATGCAAACACTTTCAATGCGTGAGAAACATAACTTTATTCCGTGGTTTGACTAACTCGATGGTATGCTAAAGGTATACGCTATACCTACTCAGAGTCATGTTATAAATTTAATATATCTATGCCAGTAAGCAATTTATCTTTAAAAAGACGTGTTGTTAAGTATGAGGCACTTGCACTCGCAACTGACAGTATATTTGTCACTCGAGTTACATATAAAATCGAAGATTTTCGATCGCTTTCAATAAATATTAGTTTGAGACAAAATCATCAGGTAATTTGGTATCAGAGTTTAAATGCTAACAAGATAAACAAAACAATCTTCTACAAATCACAGAGCAATAGCCAATGACCTTAAATAGTTGCATTAGTGATTTTTCGAAATCATTTTATGAGTCAGCACCGGTCGTTATAGATAATCACCAGCTCATAATGCGAATACCAGTCAGTTCCACAATCAAGCACGCTGTTTATTTTACTTGATTCTGTGTAGCAGTTTTTAAATGGTTCTTTACAAAAGGAACTAGACCTAACCTTCAGTTAATTAACGTTTTTTGTTGTATCTTGACGACCTTATCCTCAAACTACTAAGCAGATCAACTGCCTTGCTAAAAATCAGTTCTGTGCCGATAACGTCAAACTTTTTCTATGGATATGACCCAGCGGGGAGTCTAACGTGATTCAATAAGGAGGCGTAACCAACAGTGTCAATAGATAGTGCAGCTTGCGCAAGTGTTGCTTCAATTTAACACAGTTCCTTGTATACTGTCCTGGTAACAAAGAAAACCAGGTAGGATTCTATCAAGTCCACCTGGGACCTATATTCGACGTTATCTAAGCAATTTAAATTAACGCTTTTATAAAAAAACAACATAGGTATAAACAAGGAAAAATGTAACAGTAGCCTACCAAAGATGTCACAAACACATAACAAACTAGACTATTGGAGCAAATTAGCCTTAGCATCGAAAAAATACTTCGGTTTACTTGGCTTCTTATCAACGCTGTGTTTTGACTTGCTTTGCCAAATAGAGAAGAATGGGCAACAGCGATGCAAAAACAGAACGTTTGTAGTTTAGCCATTGCCTACTGATCTGTATAAACCTACTTAGTTCTACGTGAACCTTACTGCAATAAACCTATCCATTAGCTTAGCATTATGTCTAGTCCATACCTGTTTCTGTGTTTTATCCGGGAGTATAATAGCCAAGTCGAAAGAGCGGTTCTTCTTGTCTCTACTCCCAGAACGCATAAGCTTGGAGGAGGACCGAGTGATGCTCTGAGCCTTCTCAGGTAGCTTCAGAGCCACTATGGACATGCTGCGCGAGAGTCGCCGGCCCAACTTGCGCGTACGCAGCGACATGGACCCGCTCAACCCTCGCTTGCGCTCCGCAGAGGGCTCCTCTCCTTCCTCCGCACCCGCCATTGTATCCAACACCAGATTCATTCACTCATCTCAAGCACTAGACACTTTTCCGTTTCTTGTTACTGCACTACACTGTTTATTTACACTACACTTCACGTCCTGAGTCCAAAATCTCCCGAGTCCTAAATCGCGATAAAAAAAACAATCGACTGCCAGCGTTCGATTTTTCAAATTGAGAACGGAGTCGATAGTTTAAACTGAAGCGTTTATTTTAAAGAGGGCGCGTTATCGTGCAGAGCGTCGTCGAGTGCAGACGTGCTCTCTCGCGATCGCTGTCGGCACGACTAGAGGCCGCGGGCCGTCTCGCCGCCCCGCCGGCCGCTAAAACCAAATTACTTACCAAAACATACTGTATATAACATAATAATGAGACATTCTGATCGTGACATTATATTAATGATCGACACTCAATCTCAACTCTCAACAATGAGTTAAACGCTCCCACGAAATGTCACCCAAATCAGCTACGGTTCTTCGATCGTGTCCTTTATCATTCCGTGCCAAATGGCCTGAATACAATACAAACATGACCCAATATCTATAGTTCATGGTTCTGAATTGCTTTGCTGTGAATAAGAACCTTGTCATAGTGTTTTCAATACTGTTTTATTTTGACTTGACTTGTCTTATTTGATTGTAACTTAACTTTGACATCGTTCCTAGTGCTTATAAATTTAACTGGTCAAATACAGTTACAGCCTATGTTTGATTAATTTTACCCAGTAACTTAACTATTATTACTTACAATTCATAGTTATCGAAGATCTATAAGTATCGTATAGATCTACAGGTTACGTTGCTTGTTGCAGGCCGTATGGTTTTCAAGGCAATCTGGTTTCTAAATAAGGCCCGTGCAGTTCGCTAACTCTATTCAAATATGTATTGATAACTATGCTCTGTTAAATGTTTAAGAAACAAATGTTTACTGCTAAATGTTTAAAACAAGTCGTTTGTTGTATTATTAGTACTCATGTAAACTTAGCGGATATGAGTATTTATTTAAAAATAAATATTGTTTTAAAGAAGAGTTAGTTACAAATGAAAAATGTTAGATAGACATCAAAATGGCATTTTTTACTAAACTACCGAGAAAGACACCTCTATTACGTATGTATATATTTATATGGGTATGTATGCGCGTATGTATTGTTCTATGTTCCCTAGTAAATAATGTCCCGATTTCGACTAACTAGGTGTCTCCTTAGATTCGATTTAGCGACAAGTGTCAAGGTTCTTTAATTAATGTAGAATTAAGTCAAAATGGCGGATTAGAAGTAAGAATATCTTCACGCCTGTCTCTCAATGAGGTAAGCAGAAACTGTGGAACGCCAGGTGCACCGGTCCAAACATCCGCACATGACAATCAATACCGTCTTAACTCGAAATGTGACAGTGTTGAAAAATGTATTCTAATTTCAAACTAGTACAAATAGTTATGCATTCCAATTTATTTTTGAGTTAATACGGTATTGCATGTCATGTGCGTTACGTCTTTCGCTTCCTCTATATTCATTAACCTCTTAATGCACGTACATCGCTTTCGGGTGCTAATTTGGCCCATATTCAGTACATCGCAAATTTCATCACTGTAAGTATATTCTGACTTTTCCTCTCACTCTCGTTCGTCTTATGTCTTTCGTAACTCTTCATTAATAAGTAGGCGCCAATATCAAAACAAGGAGTCGGGTTTTATAAACTTGCTGTCGGTACGGTCACGAGACGAGAGAAAATATGCTTGAAGTCGTCAATGTCATTAGGATGTCTAGTCATTTGTAACTTTTAGGAAACTCAACCTTATTGTTGTAGAATGTCAGATTGACTTTGGACCCAAGGTGGGTACCAAATTTGATCTCGTGACTGTATCTCTAACAGAAGGAGCAGCGAAGTAGTTGCAAACTTAGGTTTTACAGAAGTCCTATTCGTGATACGTTCATACAAACGTAACCTTCAAAATGAATACTTAGTATGCACTTAGCTAAGTACTTAAGAATGTTATAATTTAATTCCCTACACAAATGGTTTATAGTATTTTATAATATAAACATTGAAATATGTAACGGCTATAATGTTATTCCCTAAGGTTCATATATTTATTAATGTATTTTTTTAAATTAGGAGGGTATTTTCAATTGGCAGTATATATAGGTATATTAATTTGTTAGCTTATGCTCAAAATATTATTTAGATAGAAGGAAGTGAAATTTTATCAACAGAGTTTAAGTTGCAGTATATTTTATTTTATTTCAATGTGACAAGTTTGCCTTTGTACATTCCTATTGTGTAAATATTGTATTTGAATTTATGTGTTTTGTATAATGAATTGTTAACATACATACATATTTATAAGAGCATAATGTACATATAACCAAACTAAAGCAATAAATTGATATGACTAACTCGACCGACACGAAAACTACATCCACCTACGACATACTATACAAACCCATAAGTACTGCATTGTACCTCATCGCTTTAAGTCCTTAGCTACAGTAAAAGCAGGATAAAATGTCACTCTCAATACAATTACTCACCTAATCTTGGGTATGAGGTGTCACGATTGACTTCTTATGAGTCTCTAGTACGATATCATTGGGTAGCACTTAAAAATCATTATGTAAATGTTATTTTTTTTATTTAGGGGACTGTTTAGGTAATATTGATCTTAAAAGTGGCATTTTTGCTATGGGTGCACGTGACCCCCACCCCCCACTATACCCAAAACTACAAGCGAAACACCAGCAACCAAAGTCAAATAAAAGCACGTTTAAATGGAAAACTATTACGACTAAGTAGACTTGATTGGTTCTTAGATACAGTTACCTACGAAAAATCATCTAAGACAGCTCCAAATACGTAACCTCAATTACAAAATTAGTTTTAATCCTACTTGTTTTTTTTTTAACTACGAGTAGTAACGGCGTTAAAACCCCACTCTAGGCATGGTCTTGCCCGATTTTTTTTCTATAATTCAAGGGCCAAGTCACATCTATAAGCACGACGTAGATCGTCGGAAATTTGACAAAATTACACTAAAGAGGACAAAAAACACTCCAAAACGGGAGATTGTTCCGTACTCCATGAAGAAGAAACTTTATAAATTAATTATAGAGAAACCTTAATCACGTTTTAATGCGGCACTATTCGATAGTTTTCACCAAATCTGTGTCACTTCGATATTTCACAAGTCCGGTCAACTTATACTGGGTTAATCAGATACGTCCGTATGCCACTTGACGCGATGTCGACTAGAAAATAGTTAAATATACAAAACACATGCATATTAATGCTATATTAATCAATGTGCCATTTTATTTTTATATCAACTTTAGAAAATGATGTGCGTGTTTCTAGTTCTAGTGAGTTTGAAAGGGAAAAATAAGTTTAAGTATGTTTTGCACTTTTATTTTTAATTAAACTCGAAAATCTAATTAAAGACCAAAATCCTAACCTTAACATTCGCTGTTATTACTGCATTTTTTTAAATTGTAGGTATTTTTATCAATAAAACTTAGGTACCCTAATATTAGGTACTGGGTACACGAGTTCTCATTCATATTTTTATGAAATAATGTTAACATTATTTATAATTTATTTTAAAATAACGAAATAATCAAGATGGGAACTGTCAGATTTTGGTCCTGCATTAGATTTTCGAGTATAATTTTATTTAACTAGGGACACAGTCAAGTTCAAAAAAATGTGTCGAAAGAGTCCACGAAGCACGAAGTTCTTATGTCACTGGAATATGTTGCATTGGGACATATTTTTGAGATGTTAATTTTTAGGACAATTTGAACCCGATTTCAAATCGAATCAGCGCGAGCCCGACTCACACTTGATAATTTTTTAGTGTTTGTTGTTATTTTTTTTCAATGCTTGTGATATAATCATACAAAATTTAAAGCTTGTAAGTTTTACCGTTTTTGTGTGGTGACCCCTTTATTATTTCGCTTACTTATTTTTTTTTTATTTGTTAGTAAATCCTCCGTAATTACAAATAGTTTGAAAAAAAAACCACCGTATATCTTTTACGGTTCTTAAAATACAGCTGATTAAAAGTTAGTACGGATGGACGGACGGACGGACTGAAAGCGTAGGGTCGTATATTCATAGGGTCCCGTTGAATTAAAATACGGAAGCCTAAAAAAGGTTTACTCGTCAGTTTCTTCTTTATTTTTAAGTCCAAAACCCTCTAAAAAGGTTAGTTCGATCATAGACAATCATTTTTGATTAACTGTCCATGGTAGCGACGTTGACGGTGACAGTTCGTAGCAAAACATGTCATACCGCTACTGTTATGACCCGTGTCGATTTTTTTTATAATTATATTACTTAACAACAATACAATCATTAATTTATGCTATTTACTAAGGCTTTAACATGCCTGAACAATTATGGAGGTGAGTATCAGATCGAAAACTTTCTAAATATCTATTTAAATTTTGGTCAATCAAAATCAAACGCGCCGGAAAAAAATCGTGAAAGTAAAAGTCCAGGAATTTCATTAACTTCGTCCGAAGTCAAGACTTTATGATGGCATTGAGGGTAAGCAGTTCCGGGAATTTACAGTAGCAAAGTACCAATATTTCCCGAGAAGACCGGGAAATTTAAAACCCTAATGCCTAAATGGAGATGGAGATGTAGTATCCTGGATTAATATAGGCTACTTTCCATCCCGGAAAAGTTAAAAGTTCTCGAGGGAATAACTATAATCACAATAATCGAAATCTACGCGGATGACTGGGCTGAAGCTAGTATATATACAGTGGTGATCACATAATTAGGGACACTTGTTTTTTCCCATACAATTGCCTACAAATATGACTTTTTAATTATGACAACCATTCAAAAAGTTCTTGACCAATAATATTGCTAAATACAATTTACTTTAGATCATTAACTAAGGTTTAAAATTATGTACAATGAACTACTGTTAAAAACGAACCTTATATTTTATAGGAATTTAAAAACTTAGTGCTGACCCGTCCATACAAAGTTTTACAACTTTGTATGAACGCGAGGTATTTATTTTTTCAAATCCTTATAAAATGA
Source organism: Acleris literana (assembly GCA_946894065.1). NCBI lineage: Eukaryota > Metazoa > Arthropoda > Insecta > Lepidoptera > Tortricidae > Acleris > Acleris literana. The sequence goes on along the minus strand of OX335684.1, from coordinate 15,195,503 downwards.
AAGATCCGTTTTCAACAGAGATGAATTGTACATACATTTATACCTTAGTTCATTAATGAACGATGAGTGTAACCAAATATTAAATTAGTTTAGAACTTTTTGAATGGTGGTCAAAATTGAAAAGTCATATTAGTAGGCAATTGTATGGGGAAAAAACAAGTGTCCCTAATTATGTGGCCACCACTGTATGTATATAAAGTGTGCCCCAGGATAAAGTGTACATCGAAAGTCCACAGGTAGAGCACCTTAAGGGGCATCTGATTCACCCCCATGTATATTCAGCGATTTTTAGTATATTTATTTATTTATTTAAACTTTAATGCGCAATAAAAGAAAAGTACAAATGTTGGACTTAATGTCTTAAGGCATTCTCTACCAGTCAACCAACTGGCCAAACAGAAACAAGTCAAAGGTTGGTGCTTACTAAGAAATCAGCTAAACATAAATTATAAAATATGGGTATAAGTACTATTACAATACAATAATATTTATTTACGTATATAAATACAATAATATGACATAAATAAATACATTCAATAAACATATCAACCTTATATAAGAACATTATGCATTATGCATTATGCATTATGATATTGATCATTTTAATCGGAATTTTTGAAATTTTGCCTTATGTCCATGCATTGCTGTTAGTAAATGCGATAATAGAAAAAAACCCTTTACAAAATCAGTAAAGTGGTGAATGGTAGGACGTTGTGCAGGGTCCGTCCGAATCGCTACAGGATAAATAAAAGAACGGGTGAAATGACTAGCAAAGACAAATTGTATGTATTGCGTCTTGGTCCTCAGGGTTGGCAGTGCGATGACAGTCTTGGGACTTCACGCTTGAAATTACAAAGGTCCTCGGAGCGTACTTACTATCAGATGGTCTGTGCGCTCGTTGTTTGTCCCGATAGAAAAAAAAACCTATAGTAGCCAGTAATCAACAATTCGTTAAGTTCATTGCCATGTCAGGTGCCTTTCAGAATACCAGCGTGCGTGACTATTGCAATTATGTCTGCTCACTTTTCCAATGCTCTTTGCAAAATTAAACGAAATATCAAACCGATATACTGCTAAGTACATTTTAGGTAGGTACGTGTTCGCAGCTAGTTGGATTTCCCTGGAGCCTAAACTGAAAAGCAATTTGAATATACTTGAACACGCCTTGGGAAATTAATCTAGGTTAATTACGTTGCACGACTAAGGAGGAGATTTGAAATTAGTCTGGTAGGTGGTGGTATAGCCACAGATAATAATTATTCGAATAATCAAACTGACTGGGCACTATACATAATGCCCATTGCCTTTTGGGCAGAGTAATACAAAAATATTTACATTTTGTCATAGTGACCGGGCACTACGAAAAATGCCCAAAATGAGAGGGCGGATACTATGAAAAATGCCCGATATGAGAGGGTAATTTGACCATCGTTTTATGGGGTTATATTACCCCTATGGTTAAGAAGATATCCATGGTTAAAGCAATATGTCGACGTGTCCCCGCTACGCGGGGCCCCTACTTCTGGGCGGTATGCCCTTCAGGCGTATATAAAAACGAACCTAACCTACCTTAGTTATCAAATTGCCCATTTGTCACGTAGCAATATAATAATGCCCAGGCAATATGATAAATAATGAAGTTTAGATAGTAATTAATCATTTTGCCCGATAGAGCTAGACATTATTAATAATGCCCGGGCATTATCATTAATGCCCGCATTAATCACTTGGTCCATGACTATACTGCAAACACGTCTAACCCAGTTCCATATCATCGGATTTCCTTCCCACATCGGCAATTCGAGTCCTACCTGGTGTTATGTTATTTGAAATACACATTAATTTATGTTACGTTACTGAATGTTTTTCAGGGTTGAAAGCATCAAACTGTACACATTACGATACAGTTACAAAACCTTAAATATTTCGTGTCTGGCACAGATAGGTTCCAATTGTAGGTATGTAGTTGAAATTCGTTTTGTAATAGCTGTTACATACTTGCGCGGTGATAAGAATTCAGATTTCAGCATAATGTGGGCGGTTAGGTGATTCATGTGAAATTAATACGCTTTGTACCTACTTTAGTAGAGTTATGATGTAGAATTAATTATTACCTAGCAATGAAAACTGTGTATAGTACTATAGTCTCTGTGTGTATGTATCCTAAGGCCGGGATTACACCTGTAAGTTATTACGTAAGTTTTGAAACAAAGCTATATGCAAGAGAGAGATGCCGATATTTGCCACTCACTCTTACCCATAGTTGCGTCTCAAAACTTACGTAATATCTTACAGGTGTAATCCCGTCCTTATTTTAGTTCTCAGGGTAGGTGTCGCATTCGCAGCTTAGGATTGCAGTCTGAAGGCCGTTTGTAGACATCCGTTGTTTTCACCGGAGAACGGACCGTTTTTTTGCCGGACTTGCGGTGGTGTATGGCTTACAATGGATGTGTGTAGACGCACCGGTTTACGGTCCGGCAACCGGATGCACCGCCGCCTCCCCTCGGCGCGACGGACACTGGTCCGGTCTAAGAATGAGCTGACATCCATGCCACTAGCGATGTTACGAGTCGGATTTATTCCAACTCTGATAACTCGAGTTGACTCGGGTGCTAACTCGAATCGCAACTCGAGTTGACTCGACTCGCATCAACCGGATGAGATCCGCTTCGCGGCAGCAGCCGTGCAGCAGCCAAACGGATCGGCGAGTCGAGTTTTGGTTTCGAGTTGGCGAATCGCTGACTCGCGTGCACTCGCACTCGCATAAATCGCATAGCTCGTATTCGTTTTCCGCTCGCTTATCCGGCCGTATCAATTCTAACTAGAGAGTTAGATACACGAGTTGATTCGAGTTGCGAATGAACTCGATTCGAATCAACTCGTTTAGACTCTGATTCGAGTTATTCGAATCAGACAACTCGACTCGCCCATCGCTACATGCCACTGTATTGGTGTATGTAGACGCGTACGGACGTATCGCCCGTTTTCTGTAAATTAGCCGCCATCTACTTGCGCTTTTAATTAAAAATTGATCTTGATGTTTAATTGTTGATAACATTAGTTGAGAATAGGCCTGTGCACCCATAATGACCTTTCAGGTTTTTTGTTTCTTCGTGCTTCTTCTTGTAAAAATAATAGGCCAAAATGAGTTTCTTTTTCTTATTGTTCGACATAATCACACGTGTTAACTCTATGACGACCGGTTCAAAATTGAAGCATAGAGACGGCACTCGAAACTAACATAAATCCAGTAAAAAAAATACATAGGTGTACAAGGATATCCGTTTATTGACGGTCCGCTGTCCGGTGAAAACAACGCTGCTGGGGCTGGGGGGGCTGCGGCTCCACTGAAGCGGAGACGAGCGGAGCGGAGCTGTGCCAATATTAACCAATAGAAGGCGGATGCGGTCACGTCGAGCGCGCCTTGCGCACGTTAGTTTAGATTCTATTGGTTAACATTGGCACAGCTCCGCTCCACTCCGCTCATCTCCGCCTCAGTGGAGCCGCAGCCTTAGGCGGCTTACGGCGGCCTTAAGATTGCAGTCTTGAGAATGCAAATATTTATAGGTAGATACCAGTTACCATCAGGTGGCATGTATGCTCGTTTGATTTCTCGATGCATTTAAAAAAACCTCTGAGTTTGAACTCCTCATACGCCGTTATGCGAGTATAACGGACTTTTCTAGAAGCCGAAATACTTTTCAGCGCAATCGCAATGTTGTACAGGCGCTTTTTTCTACTTTGTCTTTGCATGTATTGTTATCGAATTGTTTTTAACGCTGCAAAATTTCTATTAGCATTGAGTTATTTTTTCCCAGTCGCATATTTTCCCAGCCGGATTTCTCCCAATAGCAAATTAGGTTGAAATAAGCAGGTAAGTTTAGATACGTTACTTTTGCCCGAAGGACCAAACCGCCCAGAAATAGGAGCTCTTTGTCACTATAATGTTCTATGTATATCCACTTATTTGCTAGGGAACTTGAATTGTATATACCGACTACCGAATATCGTTCCGACATCATCAAATATTGCCGCATTGAAATAAGCACTGTAGTTTTAGTTGCTTATAAAAACATACTGTAAAAGGCAACAAAAACATTTAATATTCGTCCCACGTATGTAATACCTTACTGTTCGTTTAAAGCAGTCGACCTTCGGGTAAGCGCCAAGATGTGTTTTAACTTATTTGGCGCAACCACGCGGTGATACTTATCACTTTTGTTAGGTCATCGACCACGAAACATCAATCATTTAGTACATAGAGCGATCTTTTTCAAACTGGGTGATAACGCCTTAACGCCCTCGTGAGCGCTGGAGGCCTGCAGGGACAATAAAGGGCCCAGAATCAATATAAAACTAATATAGCACGCTATAATGAAACTAAACTGATTATTGTGATTTTTGATTTCAAGACATGTAAAATAAAGATACGGGGCGCTAGGTACTAAGTAACAGATTTTTCCAGTGTCCAGGGCCGGTATTCTAGGCGGTAAAAACGATATCATAGTTTACCTGTTATGGTATTGTTATGACGTCAGCCGCCATTACTGTCAAGAAAATAAGAGTTATCAAAACGTTGACAATACGATAACAGATCAAATACGATATTGTTTTTACCGTGTTGAATAGTGGCGCAGTAAACAAAATAAGTTTGCGAACCTCTGCTACTTTGACAGATATGTAGGAAAGATAAAGAAAAAGAAAAGTGTTGCCAGCTATGTAAGAAATTTAATAGTGTTGTGGTAATGTCGATGTTTTAGTGTCAACTATCGATCTATTGTGCTGTAGATCGCATTTTTGGTTTACAAATAGGATCATGTTGCTTATTTTATTTTGAAGAGTGCCCTAAGTTTTTTATTTAATTTTTACGTTGTATATGCTTTGCCCGGGAGCCCTTTGTTTCCCATAATTTTATTGGTCATAATGTAATTGTTGACATAATTTTCGATAGTCATAATTTTTTATATCGCTGAAACTGTAAACTTTTCAGAAGTTCTGAAATATCTAACGTGTAGACAAGGCTAGGTTAGGTTAGGTTTGACTTATGAAAATCCTGAAAAAGTAACAGTTTATTTAAAAAAACACGTTATGACTTGCGATGATTATGACCTAAAGCACAATATGACTAAAAATAATTATGTCAGTCAATATAGACCCGCTTTGCCCTAAACACAATGTCGAATATAATAAGATTTTATAAAAAAAAATACGATAAATAAATATATTTGGAATCCCAAGCCGTTAAGTTTTTAAAATATCGATACCAACAGCACTACTCACACTATGGCAACATAACAGCATTTCGAGTTGTCAAATTGGTTCGCTTAAATAAGAAATTTACTTTTAGGGAAGGCTTGTTTTCATTTGTGTATTTAGTTATGTTTCATTACCATTAAAAGTAACATAATTTATTTGGTTATTTCATTTTTACTGTTTAAACTATAGTATCTTTATTTTTTTAGGGACTGACTAACAGACTACGCACATTTTAAACGGCTGGAGGCGAAAGCGTGAAATTCAAAATGTTATGGGATGGATCCGATGACATAGTATTAAATTATAGCAGGTGTGAAATGGGAAAGATACATACATACATGAAAAAAAAAAACACTTTTGCTTTAAACATATTCTGATGTAGTAAATCGTCAATAACTGGCCACTTAAGAAAGTGTCATCTAGTTACTAGCCATCAAAATTATTTTCCGACGCTGTTAGTAAAGGTATTTGGACAGTACTCCGGGTAACAATTCAAGATCTAGGTATTCTAGTTTAATCACAAAAATATCAGGGGCCCCTTCCAGGAAGCCACTCTGCAACTCTGCACTCTACACTTCGCAAATCCACGATAATGCAAAGTGCAGAGCAAACGTGTTCCAGAAAACACTGAGTAATTTGCAAACTCTGCAAAGATTCTGTTCCTAAAAGCTACTTTGCAAATCCAAAAATCCACACTTTGTATTTAACTTTGCCTCTTGAACTCTGCAATTGTCTTGTGGAACAGAAATACTTTGCAAATCCACAAATCCACACTCTGCATTTGACTCTGCCTCTTCAACTCTTCAATAGCTTTGTGGAACAGAAATACGTTTGAAGAGTGGGACTTGTGGAGTGCAGAGTTGCAGAGTGGCTTTCTGGAACGGGCCCCTGATCTCTTGCTTTACACATTATTGCAAAGTGGCCAGTAATAGGCGATTTACCTATAAGTTCATAGTTTTGGTAGAAATTAAATAGATAAAACCTTTTTTATCATGGCAACCCTTATTTCAGACCTGATATCACTTCAAACGGCCCAAACGATATTCAGGAAAGGTAAGCAACGTTCTATTGCAACATTCAATAACAACAAAATATCTATTATTCGTAACTCGTAAGATATAAGGCCACTTTGTATAAGTTCATTTCGTCCCTTTACTTTCTCAACCTAGTATATGATCGCATAGTTAGATAGGAAAGTAGTCTTTATTATTTAGGGTACATGAGTGCTTTTCCTATCTAACTATTCAATCAGATACGACGTTGAGAAAGTAAAGGGACAATTTGGTATAACACTCAGTTGGTATAATGAACGAAACGTATAACAAATTGTATATAAATGGAAACGGAAAAAGGTGGCCAATTTTTTCGTTAAGTTACCTAAGTACTCATAGTTCAATTGCTACTAAGTTATGACATATACCTACCCTATAAATTATGTATTTATGCAACAAAAAACCATCATTCATTTTCAAGACAATGCTTTAGTTTATTAGAAAACACAATATTAATAATGAGGGCGCCGCTGTCGGTGTAGTCTTATAAAGAGGTAACGGCGAGCGACGCCTTAATATGATTGTAATGTTGCCAATAGATAGGGCCCGTTCCAGAAAGCAAGTCTGCAACTCTGCACTCCACAAATCCCACTCTTCCAACGTATTTCTGTTCCACAAAGCTATTGCAGAGTTGAAGAAGCAGAGTCAAATGCAGAGTGTGGATTTGTGGATTTGCAAAGTATTTCTGTTCCACAAGACAATTGCAAAGTTGAAGAGGCAGAGTCAAATACAAAGTGTGGATTTGTGGATTTGCAAAGTATCTTTTAGGAACAGAATCTTTGCAGAGTTGCAAATTACCCAGAGTGTTTTCTGGAACACGTTTACTCTGCACTTTGCATTATCGTGGATTTGCAAAGTGCAGATTGCAGAGTTGCAGAGTGGGTTTCTGGAACGGGCCCCTAGCCCCATTTTGATTTTTATATGCTATACAATTCTGGGGTTCTACTGAAAAACGGTAGAAGTTGACTTAAGTCGTAATAGAAAGGGTATATACACAAACGGAGTATACTAGACTTACACCCTTTTTCAGTTGATTTGCAGAAGACTTTTTCACTAGGACCCCAGAATCAGTTTGCCGCTCGAATAAATACCTACTCCTTTATTTCAGAAATGATTCAGTTTGGCGGACCAGCGGTAATTGGAAAGCAAGATATTCAAAACTATACTCCTGCCGGCGACTATCCATGTGAGTTGACATGACTAATAACTACATGAAAAGCAAGCTTTACAAGCCCGTCTGCATTTTTTATACTGTCGACCTATGTTAATAATTGACATTTTGCCATTGTAGTTACTCCAATTTTAACAGTTTAGGTATCCTATGTCACCCGGAATGGTGAAAGGATTCTAACGATACCTCACACATCTAAATCGGCTCAGGCGTTTAGAAGTTACGGTGAAATGAAGAATCGTTATAGGTACATGCATAAACCCAGAAAACATTATGCTACTTTTTGGGCAGTCGTGTCACTAGGCATTAATGATTCTCAGTTAGGTAGCTTATAATCCATTCGCTTAGATCAGAGGTCCCCAAACTTTTTTGGCTCGTAGACCACTTGGCAATTTTTTCGGTTTTGGATGGACCGGGGGGGGGATGCATACCATTAGGGGTCTGTTTTATTACAATTTACAACCTTGACCAATGACAACCAGCCATTTGAGCAGTGTTGCCAGTTTAGACCTGTATAATTGTAACTTGTAGCTTTATAAAACGTGCCCCAGCCATTCGAACATTGTTGCCAGTTTAGACCTGTAAATTTGTTTCTTGTAGCTTTATAAAACGTGCCCTACGTAGATAAATATTAAGTTACGTTGTCACGTAAAAAATAGAAACTAAGCAATAAATCTTCAGGATTTTTGCACGGATAACGTTGGAGGTCTAGTCGGCTAAACATTTACAAAGGCTTCAATAAAAATTTTGCGCGGAAAAATATTTTTTACAAAATTAAAACTTACACACAGAGAAAATTAAAACATAATTTATATAGATAGATATGTGTTTATTTATATATTTATAAGGAAGTATTACGTCAGTAAGTAGGACCCCACTATCGTGGACCCCCATTTATTTTTTCCGCTCACATGGACCCCTTGCAGGTCGTCATCGACCCCTGGGGGTGGATATATACCACTTTGGGGATCACTGGCTTAGATAGCGTCGCTACACTCACACGTACGTGTGGTTATTGTAATAAAATACAAATATAATTCCATGTAAACTGCCAAATTCACTTGCGGGTGTTACGCCTCAAGAGAATTTCGCAGTACACTTAGAATTATATTCGTATTATATTACAATAACCACAAGACCGGTCTGAGTGGAGAGCCTTGGGGGAGGCCTATGTCCAGCAGTGGACGTCTTTGGGCTGACATGATGATGATGAACCACAAGTATGTGCGAGTTTAGCGACACTATCTAAGCGAATGGACTATGTAATTATAAGCTACCTAACTGAGAATCATTAATGCCTAGTGACACGACTGCCCAAAAAACTGCGTCGCGGTTCATGCCGTGACATAGTGCTGAGTGGCGTCAATTTCGACGTCACAGAATCACCCATGGCAACATTATGTTACAATTGTATTTTATTCCTTTTCTTCATTGTTTAATTTTGTTTTCTGTGTTGCCATTGTTTGTTTTATGTTCAATTTTTTTTTTTTGTGATCGTCGAATAGATGTTTCTATTTCTATTTCTATTTCTATCTAAGCGAATGAACTATACTTAATTGTTGTTCGTATGAACTCGCTCGCTCGATCGATAGAAGACGGCGCTTGTTAATAGAATAACACCTCTATAATCACGCTAGCTGCGCAGAGTGAAATTGTTTACTTTGACCCCTGTTCTAGAGTCTAGACAGTCTCATTACGGGCACAAAACATCCCGTTATATGCAGAAGGATAGTGCGCCATCACTTTCACGTGCAACATTACGCTTCAAGAAGCCACCTGACTTTCGCACGGCTTTCATTCGTGATATAACATTAAATGTCATTATACTTAATAGTCATCAACTATGTCATTCGTCGATCCCACACGGTAGCCGTTTATAAGAATTACCGAGTCGTGACGAGATTCAAGGCCTTTTGGGCGCAGGCTAGAGTTATCTAATGATGTTTTGCAGTTCGATATTTCTAGAATACTGCACTAGGTATAGCGAGCATATGCCTTCTGCGGGCCTTTTATGGAGATGTTTATCCATGTGGACAAACGTGGATAAAACATCTGTCACTTTCTACCGAGTATGTAAGTGCAAGAGTGACGGATGCTTTATTAAACGCGATAAAGGCCACCATAATACGGGCCCTGATAAATTACCAATATTGTTACTACACGTTGGCCTAGTTAGTGTAATGACCCTGCCTACGAAGCTAGCGGTCCCGGGTTCGATTCCCGGTATAGGCAAATATTTGTCTGATGGACGCGAGTATTTGTCTTTTAGTCTTGAATGTTTTCTATGTAGGTATTTAATATAACATGTCAAAAGCAATATTGTTTTATAGAGTAGTACAGGCTCTGTACTCCAAGCATAAACTTTTTCCTTTTTCAAGTACGTAACGTTAACGTCACGTTAACGTTAGGTACGTCATCGAGAAAACATGTATAGCGATTCATATCACCGCCATCTAGTATGTATTATGTAGTACTTAAATTTGATAGCTAGTTGACATTGGCCGTTGGTGGTACGACCTTGAGCAGGGTCCGTCCGGATGCTACCACCATTTTATCCTTCAACCTACCGCTAAGCGGCAGTGAGAATGCAAGTGTCTATGGGTCTTAGATCCCACTTACCACCAGTACCCTTACCATAAGTTACAATTACCGTACTCGCTAGCGACTCGAATGCTTTGTCCCTCGCACTCTACAAGAATACTTCGAGGTTGCGAGGGACAGAGCATTCAACGCGTTAATTGTAACTCATGGTAGGGGTACCTACTGGTGGCCTGGGTGGTGATTCTCTCAACAAGCAAAGGTGATCGTTCGCTCGAGTGAAGGTCCAAGCGACGAGTTTAAGTAGTCCCTACAGAGCGAACAAAACACATTTTAGCGCGTGTATTCAATTTGGCAGCATGACTTCACCATAGTATAAGGCTCCCTAATTTGTCAATGCACGCGCTAAAATGTGTTTTGTTCGGTCGGACCGGACTACTTTAACTCGCCGCTTTTATTCGCTCGTCCGTTCGACCGGCCGCCGTTTTTTGAGAGAATAACACACCTGCTCTCTCCTTTACCTTCACTATACAATAAAAGCTTGTCATATTATGTACGTACTAATAGATGCCAACCACAACTAAAAATCACACGAGCAAGTTGTTCTGCGTCATTGTTGTTACCTTTACACAACTAGTCCCTCAAGTGATTTGATCTACAGAGTTGCGCCTGAGTCACTGCGTGAGTCACGACGTTGAGAAAAAGTTAAGGCAGCCTCTCCACCACGATCCTTTTACTTAGTCTTGTAGTTCGCAGTAAAACAGCTGAACAATAACTAGTTTAAATTTAAACACATCCAATATTCCAATTTAACAGTGATAAAATTTAGCGCAATGTTTTTTTAAATAAAAACGGTTACTGGCCGTAAATAATTTGGCTTTCTTGTCTCTTTGGACGAAAAGAGGTTGTAAAGGTTTTGCTAAGGTTGTAAAATGTAAGGTGATTGAAGCAGTGTGTGGTTTTAATCTTCAAGGGGAGGTTACAGTAAAAGTCATAAGTCACGTTCCCAAGACGTCAACATTATCTACACGCCTCTAGTCCACTCACAATAAGGTCTAACATTATTTTATTACATTTGAAGAGATGGCTGAATAGTTTTCGACTATAGACTCTACTTGGATCGGCTTTAGATTCCAGTACCCGATCTGGGAAACCAAGAATCGCCGGGGTTAAAAACAACTTTTTCCGAGGATGACAACTTGACAGTACCTGCTACGAAGCTAGCGGGCTTGGATTCGTATCGGGCATATATTTGTGTAATGAGTACAGTATTTGATCCTGTGTGTTTGATGTTTTCTATGTATCCAAGAATAGTATCCGCAGTGCGCTAAGACCCAATTTTCAGGCCATCGCCAGAGTGTTCATCTATATATATAAAAGGCAAACCTGACTGACTGACTTAGATATCAACGCACAGCCGAAACTACTGTACCTAGAAACTTGAAATTTTGGTACAGGGGTTACTTTCATGATGTAAGTGAGCACTAAGAAGGGATTTTCCGAAAATCGACCCCCAACGGGAAGAAATAGGGGGAGTAGCGGGAAACTAATTCTACGCGTACGAAGTCGCGGGCGTCCTCTTGTATATCATATAGTATAAGACGGATAGATATTTATAACAACACAGAAGGCCAAAAACGGTTTGTCACAATTGGCATTGCAAGACGGCGACTTCTTGTACTGTCCCGATTTAATAACCCAAGCCCCGATTTTTTTCTAGCACAGTCCCGATTGGACGATGGACTTGACCTGGCATCACTACTCGTGGTAGAGTTTGTTGGAACTCCGTCAATTTGTGCAAGACCTCTTAAATATGACTTCTTTTTCCAAGGCCTGAACAGGAGGAGACCCAGCGGATCTCCTTCATCGGCGCCGATTCCACTTCGTACTCCGACCTTCTGCTGAAGCTCAGGGAACGGCCGGATAATGAGGGGGAGGATCCGTATGAACTGCTCCCCGCGGATCCCTCCTACATCCTCAGCATCATGTCGCGTCGGAGTGATCTGTACAACAGTCTTCGGGGAAGCGCGCAGTGAGTATGGTCTATCAACTTTGTGACCCACATGCCCTTTAAATCCAACTGTGGCACTATGTTAAAAAGGTATTCATAGAAAAGTGAATACTTTTTCACCGCAATAATGTCACTATTCAATTATTATTTTTTCTAATTGAGGGTCACTGTTCGAATTAAGGTGCGTGAGTTTGCCTAGTAACGCAGGAGATAAGTCATCCGCCGTTCTGTCATTTTTAAAAATAAAAGAAATTGATCTCAGGTTCGGTTTGGGTTAAAATTGATATGAAAGTTGATAAAGCTTCAAAAAGGTTACGAGCGAAAAGTGCCGCTTAAAATCGAAGTTTTGGCAGTTTTCCCATTTTTCCCATTGAAAGTGTATGGGAACAGATTAACGGTGATTATTCCTCTGTCGTGGTTTACATTCATTTGGCATAACTTTTTTTGGCATAATCATCATTTGGCATAATCATCTTTTAGCATATGTAGTATTTTTTCTGAAACCCTAAACTTTTCAGGATTGTTATAAAATAAACCTAACCTAAACTAATGAGTTCTATGCAATGATATTTTAAATAATCCTGAAAAGTATACGGTATCAGAAAAAAAGACTGTATGGTAAAAGATAATTATGCCACATTTGGACTATGCCAAATGATGAGTATGCCAAATGATGATTATGCCAAAAAAAGTTATGCCAGATGAAGGGTACCTTTCCGTCGAATGTCGGATTTTCAATTTTATTTTTTCTAAACCATCTATGGCTAGATTTTTTTCTAAACCATATATTTTATTAAGATACACGCCGAACATGTTTCCGGTTTCTAAGGCACTTGTCCCACTGCCACCGAGGAAGCGAATAGCTATACCTAGACTATTTTCTCGCTTAAGAAACAAATAGTTTATTTTAGCAGCAAAATCCAGGAACTCATACAATATATCATTTAAACCTTCGCTGCTGGAATCCAACTCGCACTTGATCGATTTTTAGGGTTCCGTACAAAAAATAAAAAACGAAACCCTTATAGGATCACTTGTGCGTCTGTCTGTCCGTCTGTCACAGCCAATTTACTCTGAAACTACTGGACCGATTGAGTTGAAATTTGGTACATATACCTATGTAAATTGATGACCCAAACACAGATGTGCAATGTAAATATTTTTTTTTTAAATAAGGATCATTATCTTCGAAACTACTGAGCCTAAAATTTTGAAAATATACAAAATAAATATTTAATTGCTTGTAGATTACAGGAAAACCTATAAGAATTCTATCGACAAAAAAAAGGTTCTCTATTGGATGGCATAAAATTATTTGTAATAATATTGTTACGCATAATTGCTTTTAGCCGAAATAGCGATGTGCATAATCATCTTTACGCATATATTTTTACGCATAAAATTAAAAAGCATAAATACAAAAAGCATAATCGTCATGAAGACTAACGTCAAATAGCATAAATGCAAAAAGTCATAATAATAAATTGGCATCATTACAAAATGCATAACAGTATCGTCCTAAAAAATAGTCATGTACAAATGGCACATAGCAATACAATTGCTTTAGCGAAGTTCGTAGATGTGCTACGAGAAAAGGTTAGTTTTGGTGTTGTGGTTATATATATTTAGGAACTAAGGCGAGGTCGACGGACCTCCTATTCTGCGTTGCTTGGGCGCTTCGCGCCTGGATATCATACTAACCTAACCTTATAACTTCTGTTTTTTTATAACTTCTGAGTATAGTAGGTGTTTCAAATTACAAAATACAGCTGTCACAGGTCATCATAAATTAACTGAACTATAATCAACGATCATATGTAACTAGATCGTTATGTACCGTATGTTATATAATCTACTGACGGAAGTCACACCTTGATTGACACTGGTGACCAATATCTGCATTAATATTCGATTATAATATCATCCAGGTCATTTATAATTAGATTTCCTGTGTATCTGTTACATGTCGATATCGAATAAAACTCGTTAAGATTATATGACCCTACGTTTTGCAATACATATGTAAATTAACTTGTTAAATGGTTACAGAATTTATGGTGACAACGTATTACACAAAACTTTAATTTATTGACGACGTGCTAGCCTAGTTGGTAGTGACCCTGCCTACGAAGCTAGCGGTCCTGGGTTCAAATCCCGGTAAGGGCAGATATTTGTGTGATGAGCACGAGTATTTGTTCCCGAGTCGGGGATGTTTTCTATGTATTTAAGTATATATTTCTCTATATAAGTATTTATATCGTGGTCTAGTACCCATAGAACAAGCCTAGAGCTTAGTTTGGGACTAGGTCAATTTGTGTGAGATCGTCCCTTGATATTTATTTATTTATTATTTATTTATTTATATGTATACAGGATGTCCCGTAAGTTGTCCGATAAATTAAAATAAATAATACCAAACCAAGGCTACCCAAAACACTCCCATGTATGTTCAGCGTTTTTTAGTACTTTCAGAGGTATTGATCATTTTAATCGGTCGATACCTTAGCGCACAATCGTACTAAATGTTTTTTTTTTGCCAGTAAAATTACGAACTTATTGTTTGTGCACAAACATCCTAATTACAATAACTTTTTAAATGTAATTAGTACAATTGTGAACTAAGGTATCGCGGTATTTTTGTAATTTTTCCTTGTGTCCATCGTACGAAAAATCCTAAAGCTCATGTATTATTTCAATGTTTTTTTCATTATTTTCTTTAATTGCTAAAATCTAAAAAATAGCCATGTCCATCTGGAATAATGTATAGTCGACCAAGAAACCCCTTTACCACTTTTCGACTCTATTTGTATGACGTTAAGGTCCAAAAGTGGTAAAGGACATTCTTGGTCGACCAATCAAATAGTGAAATATTTTTTCGAATAGATTGTTTGTTTCCGGTGATTACAAAAGTCATAGTTTACCTATTAAGCAGTGCGCTTGAATATTCTCATCGTTGTAACTTTTAAATTATTTATCCAAATAAAATACAAAAACGACACAATTATTTATTTTCTAGAGAATCAATAAAATGCTAATAATAATTAAAAAATAAATAATAAATAAATAAATAATTTATAATTGTATTGCCTTTAAATTTTTTGCATGCCATTTACTGGCGAAATGTGTACAACTCTGTAATTATTTACCAACTGATGTACCACATTTTTTGCATAAATAAATCTTTTACTTACTTGCTAAAAAAATATGCATTGTAAATATAGCATCGTCAATGTTGGTATTTGTGGTTCACTCTTTTGCCTGTATCGGCTTTCGCCTAAATGGTATTATGCTAACGCAGATTTTTAGACCTAATATATATTATTATTTTAGTATCAATTAGGGAAACTTAATATTTATTTTAATAAAGTGCTAAATTTTAATTGTTTCAAAAACCACTATACCAATAGAATTTCATATATTTACTGTCACATGTCTGTATACATGTCAGAAAGTGACGGATGTTTTATCTACATTTTGTCACGCGATAAACGCAGCCATGTTTATAGCTGTCTCTGGCTATTCTTTGCAGGAGCCAGAGCCTAGGGCGGCACGACACGATGCTACTGGACATGGTGCGCGGGCGCAGCGAGGAAGCGCAGCAGCTGGAAACGCAGGAGCCGCTTGACCTGCCCAAGGACGATGCCTCGGACGAGTAAGGACATAACTAACCCAAAGTTCTGGGGTCCTAGTGAAAAAGGGTACAAGGGTAATAAGTTTCTGTCAAAAAAATCATTTTTGGAACAAGCTTTTGTTGCTGATTGTACTTTTATTTGCACAGTCGTCACCTACTCGTCAAGACGATTCTAACGAGCCCTAACACGACGGGTTTATCATGTGTAATTTAGGAGTTGCTATGGCCACCCTGAGTCTCCATCATCAGAGGCCCGTTTCACGAAGCTACAAGTTCCAAATTAACTCCTTTTGCTAGAAAGAGAGTTCCACTTGTAAGTTGTAACTTGTAGCTTCGTGAAACGGGCCACAGATCAGCTCGATGGTGCTATATTATTGTATTGTCATCAGAACTACACTGCCCTACTAAGCATAATGGCGTTATCTCAAACAAAACATCTGTAGAAATTGCAACCTAGTTACAAACAGAAGAGAGTTGAATCTGCTTTGGCTATTGAATTTAGTTATTGCATTTTTGCTTAGGAGGGCAGTACAGGTATGCAAATTTTTAGCTTCATCTGAAACCAGGAGTTGGGTCAAATTTAACTTTGCAAGATTTGACCCGTACATGCATACATACATTGCAAGTTAAATAAAAGCTTGTAAAAAGGGTATATAAATGAACGGTAAACTAGACTTAAACCCTTTTTAACTTGATCTTCAGAAGACTTATACTTAAGTAGGTACTAGATGTTGACTTGGCTAGTGCCGTAATGTTACTTCTGTTTAAGATCAATAAGCTTAATATGGTTAATTTGGTTCCGTAACCGAGGGGTAGTCCAACGGGACGTCGTAATAGTTGATATATTATAATGATTATAATATAAGGTAAAAAAAAATGACCTCTCTGGTCTCAGAAAGTACCATACACCCTGTATTTTTGAGAACTTTGTCCACTACTTATCTCTCATATTTTCGTACAGTCTCCATCAAATATACGTATTGGACCTGACGAGGGGCTTGAAAGCCCGGCTTATACATATTAAATACCTTAAGGCATTCTCTACCTGTCAACCAGTAGGCCAAACAGTAGTTGACGTTGATAATTTTTCTTAGTCTTACATACATACATTAAATCACGCCTGTTCCCCAGAGGGGTAGGCAGAGACCACTTCTTTCCACCTGCAACGATCCTGACAAATCTCTTTCGCTTCTTCCACATTAAAACATCTTAGGCTTACTTTTCCAAAAAAAAAAAAATAGGAAGAAAGATACAATAATACAAACCTATTACTTATTAGATTACAACACCATTACACACCGACTTTACTGATAAATTATTTCTTTTTTTTTACTTAGATAACGGCTGAGTGATAAAATTCTTGACATATCTGGTCAAATCTTGACGAATTTAGCGTTAACATTAGTATTAATTCTACAAAAGCGCAATAAAAAGTCGTGTTGACAAAGACGCATTAGTAAAAAATGCACATTTCCACTCCACTTTCACTCTCAATACAATTACGTCTATTAAGTTAACTTTCTCACAGTTTTATTAGATAAGGCTGAATGTGGCGGCCATCTTGTGAAAACATCAATCCGAGGTCTCCTTATCGTGTCCCGTTTGACTACATTTATAGTTACATGGGCACTGAAACGTCAATATGCTGTTAATTTGTAGTGTAATTAGAGCTAACAATTATTTCATTTTTTGAATGTACTTGTGTTTTATTGTTTCTATTCATAACATTTAATTAATTATGAACTGGAACGCGATCATCTAACTCGAATAATCGAAATTATATTTGGCTTTATCAGTCATGTGCTGGTGAATGTTTGTGAGGAATAAAGATGTTTGTCTATCTGTCTAATTAACCAGTGTCACGATTTTTTTGCATTATATACACTTTCGCAGAAAGTCGATGGAGCTCCGCTACGGAGCTCCTGTTTTTGTGTGTTTGTCCCTCCGGGCCAGCTGAAGAACTAACATAACCTAAAACTACCTCATATTTATGATACTAAGGGGTGACTTGGGCCCGGAATTGAAAATATTCATTAGTATAAAAACTGCGAAGGAGTATAAAATGCGAATAAACCAGTATCACGGGCTACGTACGGCTCGGCATAGTTCAAGTTCGAAGCACGTCTAGGGGTTAGTTAAGGGACAGTGGACTACAGATGTATCCACGTTTGGACCTTATTGCAAAGCAATAAAGTTAATAAGTGGATATTTTTTTTTGTAGTCGACTCTATGACGTAGAGTTCGCTGACAACCTCGCCATTGTTGTTTATCACGATCAGGAAATAATCTCATTCAAAATGACCCAGGCTAAGCTGGGCTGTATTATCATCCTTGACCTGTTATGGTATTGTTTTTAACTCGTCAAGTAAATAAAAGCTATTAAAAACGTTGCCTGACGTTGTGTTTACCACCTAGAATCTCAGCTCTGTAGGGTAGTAGAGTCAGCAGCAGAAGTAGCTACGCAACCGAAGAGGTCAAAATGATCTGCTTAGCTACTTTTGATGCTGACTGTACTCTAAATAGCTGTACTCTTTAGTGCTTTGTTACTCTAAGTTAGTTTTTGAACTGTTGCACTAATCTTTCAAAGGCGTTAAAGCGACAAGGTACAGTAGTCAAGGTTAAAAATAAATATCCGCACAAATTTGCAATAATTGTACACATAGACCTTATTGCCATAGTAATATGGTCTGTGTACATATTTTTGAGACTTTGTGGTGTATACATATTGGTGACCTTGACTGTACAAAATTGTGCAACTACTTATGAAGCCCATCGTACTATGGGCATTATTTTCATTTCATGTTTCATTTAATTTTTAGGGTTCCGTAGTCAAACTGGGAACCGTTATAGTTTCGCCATGTCCGTCCGTCCATCCGTCCGCAGCCTAGCTCAGAGACTCTTAGTACTAGAAAGCTGTAATTTGGCATGAATATACATATTAGTCATAGTCACGCCAACAAAGGGGTAAAATAAAATCTTAACGTAACGTGGGGATGTATTTTTTTTTCTCGTCTACCCCATAGTGTGGGGTGTCGTTGGATAGGTCTTTCAAAAATATTGCGGGTCTGTGAAAACAAATGTTCCATTAAGGTATGCGTTTATGAAACATTAAGCTTTAAAGCGCAAATTTTTGTTAGTGTCCAATACAGCCAAAACTACAAATATTAAAAAAATTAAAAATCTGAAAAATGTCTGAAATGAAAGCATATAATAAATTTAATAGGAAAACTATCACGACTAAGTAGACTTCATGGGTTCTTGAGTTACAAACGGTTTAAATGTTTATAACTACCGAAAACTTATTTGCGGTGTGTTGGTAAACTGACCGCGACCTATGTCGATGTATGGGGATTACAGTTTTCCAATGGAAAAGTTAAGTTTGTCGCGACGTCTAATTTGTTTGTAGCAATTTTATTTATTTATTTTTTTATTTATTTATTTAAACAAAAATTTCACAGCATTACAGTAAAACCAATGCACTGAGAAACTTAATATTATATACAGAAAGAAAATTAATATTATAACACACGCAAACTAATAATAGTTTTCATAAAAAGTTTTTATCTGGAAATTCCACTACCATCCATTCTCTCACAGAACCTAAGACACTGAAAACACAAAACGGACCATCGACTTGCAAATACATCAAAAAGATCAGGTGCTGATGAAAAGAGTGTGTTGAGGCTCGTGAGAGCCCGAACAGTGGGAGAGTTCCGGTGGGCCACAGTCCGCGTCCTAGGTGTCGCGAGGAGGTTATGGTGTCGCATAATGGCTTCGGAACCCTACACTGACCATGGTCCGACATGCTCTTGCCCGGTTTTTCAATGCTATTAACAATTCCCATTCATCCCCGTACCGCAGGGGTCACTGCAAAGCATTTAATTTTAGAAACTTAAACTATTTCACGTTTAGGATATAAAGAATAAAGGAAATGGGCTAAAATGTAGACTATATGTTCAAACTAAGTCTAACTAAGAGCTGATCTGATAGGCTGACAACAGGACCGCTGTCTAGTAATCGTATACCCACCGAGTTGGTTTGGACTTGTTAAGTTGGTCTTGAATGTCTTGATCACCAGATCTATGCAAAAGAGTGGTCGGCATTTCTTTAAAAAATTGCGAGCCTGTAGCCTTTGTACAAAGACAAACGAAACCCTGATTTGCATAAACGTCCTGCCCGCAGTCAGTCCGTCAGTGAGCCATGCGTGCACGGGTTGAGCCTGCGCTTCACGGAGCGTAGCGTGTCGCGCTCGCGCATGTCGCGAGTATCCACGCGCCGCGACATGGACATCCCCTCTATCCTGGCGTTCACAACCAACCCCACGCCGCCAAAGGTAACTACACTATAAATGCCCTTGGACACCCCTTTCCACAATCTGCGTGCCGTGTCTACGGGCTGAGCCTGCGCTTCAAGGAACGCAGCGTGTCGCACGTGTCCACGCGCTGTAACAAGGACATCCCCTCTAGCCTTGCGTTAACTATCAACCCAGCGGCGTCGCCGGGAACTACACTATGAGGGCCTTATAGGGCCTTATGACACCCCTGTCGACAGTCAGTAAGCAGCACGTGCACGGGCTGTGCCTGCGCTTCACGGAGTGCAGCGTGTCGCGCGTGTCCACGTGCTGTGACATGCACATCCTCTCTACCCAGGTGTTCACAACCAACCCCTCGCCGCCACTGGTAACTTCACTATTAAGGTCCTAAAAAACCCCTGTCCACATTTATTTAAGCCATGATTCTTAACTATCTACTCCTTTTATTTGTCAGGCACAGATCGAGATCCCAGCGTTTCAAATGGCCAACATTCCGAAGCCCGAGCCTCTCCCTAAGTGGTCCATCCGCCGCGCCGCGTGCCCCGTCTGCTCGCAGAAGTGGCGAGACCGGAGCAACATCGAGAAGATTAAACATTCAGGTTGATAACCACCATCGTCCTAAGTATAACTGGGCCATTATACTTTTCAATGAATAATAAAACGGCTCTAAAGTGAACGTAAATTTAGAGTCATAATTTTCTATAAAACTGGATAATCTTACAAATGCACACAATTTTCAGATTCGGGTCGTCATACCTGAATTATGTTTTTTAATCTCGAATTGTGCGGGACTGGTAAAAAAAGACTATAATAGTGACGCAGAGTAATCGTTATTCGCAACGGATGCGGAAACTGGTAACGAAGTGGTAATTTGAGCAGCAAATTCGTGTGAATGTGGGACTGCTGTAAAATTATCTCAAGATATCTACGATTTTTTTTAATGAATCTTATATATTAATTTGGCATCGAAAAGTAGAATGGCCCAACTATCAACCAAGGCGTCCACGTTACGGCCGCTCTCTGAGTTCCCTGACTAAGTATAAGCACTAAAACACGCTTTCGGCATGGATCCTACACGTTGAACGGTAATGCTTTTTTTAACGCTGGGGAAATGCATTATTGCACACCACCAAGGTCCAGGGGGGACCCGGGATGGTTATGTGGGACTCGCCAAATGCGAGCGGCCGGAATACCCACCCTGTGGCAACCCAACTTCTTAAGGTAGGTGCCACGCGACCACGAACTAGCTCCTTCGGCGGTGGCACCTCGACGCCAACGACTTTGGGAGGTGCCTAGGTTAACTAACGCACCCTCAGACCTCAGGTACGCCACGTGGACGAAGTCCCGACCCTAGATTTTAGTGGCAGTGGGCGAGGCTCACCGCTCGCAGAACAGATGGCCGATGGGTTCGAAGAGTTCTCGAGTGACGTCCGCGTACCGCTTCAACAAGATGGACCGACGATATTATACCCACATATAAGCCCAAAAAAATATCTGACACTCGCAAAGCCTAGTGCGAGTAATACCTAGATATTAGAAAACATATCCACCCCATCCCCATATTTGCTCTTAGAATATAAAGAATCCGTTTATTGACTAAATACCTGACGATTTTTTCCCTTCTTCAAATGTTTCAGGCCTCAAGAGAAACTTCTCGGATTTCCCTTCTGTAATAGCACCAGCGCGTTTAAGGACGTCGATAATATTGAGGTATTATTTTTTACCCACTTAAAACTTAAAATTCTTAAAATATACTCCAGAGTCCAAGCCCCTATTCTCATACCAGTCGACATAAAGGTACGAGCGAGATGAAATAATCGAGGGCATGAGAATACGAGCCAGTGCGGCGATTTCGATTATTCAATCAGTTTCATATTAGTTATAGTTATAAGATAAGATTATATCCAGACTGTAGACGCCACCTCTTTAAACTGTCAAACACACTGCTCAAAGACATTTTTTTTCTAGCGCTTCCCGGCCAGGCCTGACTCTCGACGATGACCTCGGGTTGTCCCGAGGAGGCCTGCGCAGTAACAGCGCCTCGTGGCAGCTGACGCGCGCGCGCCGCTTCCGCCTCCCGAAGCTACAACTACCCCCCCCTGAAGCCATCGCACCCCTCAGCATCACCGCTCCCCTAGCCCGAAAGGACCTAGACACTCGAGTTTATAAATTTTTAACTACTTAAAAATGAACTTTACAACTGCTAAAATTATTTAATTATTTGCTAAAATTGTTATAAAAAAGTAAAGCTTTTAAATAGACCTTATACTTGCTCATTTTACTTAAGAGCTAGAGTAGAGTCTGACCAGCGAGTCGTGACACATGGATTTTTTTCTAATTTTCACATGGCAACAATTTTACCTATGAAACAAGCTGTCACATTATGCGTACGTTTCCGGCGTTTATTGCATTTCGTGTTACCAGCCAGTTAGTGATATTTTAAATTTGCCGCCTTTTTTTGTGTCACCAACCGCTGGTCAGACTATATTATTATGCTCTTGTCGGTTGATTAATTCCCATTCTTCCATAACTATTCCGAGCCTTCTCTTAAACACACTGATACGGCACGACGCCTACTGTTTCTTTTAATTGGTCTAGATAAGTTCTTCCCGGGGCACGTTTTATAAAGCTACAAGTAAAAATTTTACAGGTCTAAACTGGCAACACTGCTCAAATGGCTGTGGCCCGTTTCACGAAGCTACAAGTTACAAATTACAAGCGGAACTCTCTTTCTAGCAAAAGGAGTTAGAAAGAGACTTCCGCTTGTAATTTGTAACTTGTAGATTCGTGAAACGGGCCTCTGGTCGTCATTGGTCGAGGTTGTGTCAAATGGAAACTTGTAACCTGTAAATTGTAATTTGTAGCTTTATAAAACAGGCCCCCGGTCTCCCTCTTTTCCTTTTTCTTTCAAAGGAGACATGGAATGCTTAATTGCTTATTATCTAGATTAGTAATGTTTTTTTAGATTTACCTAATACTATTGCATATTTGCAAGCAATTTTAAGCATTTTGTAGTGTAATCGGGGGCGCACCCTCCATAGTGACGATTTTTCATACATAAGTTAGGGAAAGAAACGAGTTAAATGTGTCAAGTATTATAAGTGTGGCGGTAAGAGTTATTATTTATTCTAATCGGTAAATAACCTTATCGGAGGATAAAAAAATCAACTTGCAACGTTATAATTGTACAATGCAATAATTGCAGCATATTTTAAGAAAAATGCTCCCTAACTGCCTAAAATAAAGGATTTTTTTACCTGGGGCACGTTTTATAAAACTACAAGTAACAATTTTACAGGTCTAAACTGGCAATACTGCTCAAATGGCTGGTCGTCATTGGTCGAGCTTGTGTCAAATGGAAACTCGTAACCTGTAAATTGTAATTTGTAGTTTTATAAAACAGGACCCTGACTGGCCAAAAAGGAAAATTACGAAAAACGTAGATTGCCGATGGCTATTAAGAAACTAGTTGTACTGTATGATACTTTGTTTAATCGTAGAGCTGCACAGTTGGCCCAATTTAAGCGTAAAGTCGAACGCAATAATAGATATACATTTTAGTATCTTGTCGCAGTAACGTGTTAAAGTAAGAGTGGTTTGAATTTAGTATACTTATCAATAGTTGCGACAAGGTACTGAAAATGTACAGTCAGGTACAACTGAGTCGCGGTTTGGCACTGAAATAAATGAATATGCTTGGTAAGAAAGAACCCTGATATTTTCACCTAAAAAGAAACCTCTTACAAAGGCGAGCTGTAACGTCAAATTGTTGGAGCACTTTAGAACACCTATTTGTAACGTGAGCACTCTAGTTACTCGTTAAGCACGGTTTAATGTTAGCTAGTGCCCATAGCCATTCTGAAATATAATAGAACTCTAGACGGTCGTGTTCAAGTATCATTTTGCATACACTTTTAACAATGACTCAAATAGGCTATGATTAACATTAGACTCTGACAATATTGTCTGTCTAGTGTGTCTAGTCTGTCAAGTGTCAAATGTCATTTGTTTTTATTATCATGTTATGCCGTCGACTCGGCAATAATTTCCGTGGGTGCGAAAAGATAACTTCAAAAAACCTCGTGATTACAAAGAACAATGCAATAACATAAAACGATAAAACGTTTAAAAATTGAAACAATAAATATGGCGCTACTAAGTTATGGAAAACTTGGATTGGCGACGTTAAGGCGATTCGCAAGGGGGAAAATGTTGGTGCGGAACTTGATGTCGAAGCAGTTGATGTACAGTCAATTTGGGGATCCGCTGAGTGTAGTGAAGTTCAAAGAACGGAATGTACCTCCGCTGGGAAAGCAGGAGGTTCTCGTGCGAATGCTGGCGGCGCCGATCAACCCCGCTGACATTAACACCATCCAAGGTACTATAATAATACCTTATCTACAGGCCCTCTAAACTATTGCTTTATTTTCCAACTCGCAACAATTATTGAACAAACACAACGACAATTTATTCATTTACATGTGTGTTTTGTATACATTGAGGCTTTTATTGCATGAAACCAACACAAAGGTATTTTTTTTTCATTTATTTTAACTTTTTTTTTGAATGCTACTTAACTTTTGATTAATGTTTACATATGTGGATTTTGTTTTAGGAAAGTATCCGGTCAAGGTTAGTCTACCGTCCATTCCAGGTAATGAAGGTGTAGGATTGGTTGAAGAAATTGGCGAAGAAGTCAAAGGCTTTTGTCCAGGAAATAAGGTTATATTGACTAAGCCTGTGCAGGGCACTTGGCGGAACTACGGCACATTCAGCCAAAATGTACTGAGGGTGGTACCAGACTCCATAGGGCTAGTGGAAGCTGCCACACTTACTGTCAACCCTTGTACGGCTTATAGAATGCTTACTGATTTTAAGCCAGTTAAAGAACAAGGCCTTGTTGTTATGCAAAATGGTGCCAACGGTGCTTGCGGTCAAAATATCATTCAAATTTGTAAAGCATGGGGTGTGCCAAACATTGCTGTTGTGAGAGAAAGGCCTGATTTAGTTGAACTAAAAACCTTTTTAGAATGCCTTGGTGCTACCCATGTTCTTACAGAAAAGGAGTTGCGTACTACAACTATATTTAAGGATAAACAGATTGAGAAGCCAGCATTGGCCATAAATTGTGTTGGTGGCAAGAGCACTACTGATATGATGCGGCATCTGCAGCCAGGAGGGCTCATGGTCACTTATGGAGGCATGTCCCGGGAACCTGTCACAATTCCAACTTCAGCATTTATATTCAAAGACTTGGTATTTCATGGATTTTGGATGACAAGGTGGAATGAGCAAGCTGACAAGGCTTGCAAAGAGCAAATGATGACAGATATTGAAACTTTGATGTGTCAAAAGAAATTAATTGGACCAGTTCATAAGCTGGTTAAGTTTGATAATTATCAGGAGGCTGTCGGCAATGCTCTGTCTTCAAAAGGCTTTACTGGTTGTAAATATATCTTAGACTTCAGCTAGACCAAAATGCTTCATTTGAAGTATTGGAATATTGCCTAGAACTGTTTAGATATTTTAAGTTGTATATTTGGAAAGATTAATAAAAATATTCATTGTTTTAATGGTGTTTTATTGCTTTCTTTATTTTATTTTAAACATTTGAATGTAACATAAACCTAATAAGCATCCTTTGTTTTAGGTATAAACCCCATTTTACCTGGTTTGCCACACATTCCAGGGGATGAGGGTGTTGGAGACGTAGTGGAAGTCGGAGATCATGTTTGCAGAGTGTCCCCCGGCCACCGGGTTGTGTTTACAACCAGGCTACTTGGCACATGGTGCTACTATGGTGTATATCATGAAAGAGATGTTCATATCATAGCCCCCAACCTACCGCTAGCTGAAGCTTCAATGCTCACTATAGCCCCCTGCATGGCTTATCGAATGCTTGGAGACTTCAGAACCCTGACACCTGGTCAGACAGTCATACAAAATGCAGCAAACAGTCCCTGTGGGCAATCTGTAATACAGCTTTGTAAAGCTAGGGATATAAATACGATCAATATCGTATCGAACCACTGTGGTTATGAGGCTGTAAAAAGTCACCTTCTTAGCTTGGGCGCTACAAAGGTTTTCACTCTACAAGAAGCCGAAGATCTGATTGCCTTTAATACGTCTGTGGAGCGGCCAGTTCTAGCGCTGAATTGTTTAGGTGGGCGGTTTGAGGACCTCTTGTTAAAGCTGCTTGAACGCGATGGAGATATTGTGTACTACGGGTGCGCATATTCTCTGCCCATAACAAAACAGTTCCTGCGACCCGATTGTAGATTTTACAGATTCCACCTGTCAGATTGGGACAACAATGCGACTCCAATTGAAAAGGACTTGATGCTCAAAGAAATTATACAACTAATGATAGTTGGAAACTTTAAAGCGCCAGTCTATGAGCCTGTAACCCTCAAGAATTTTGTGTATGCTTTGAGAAACACTGTCCATTGTGAAGCCTTTTCGACTTTAAATTATGTATTTGATTTTACACTGCCATAACAAATAAGTCGTACAGGGGAGACTCTTTATGGCTCCCTGCGCGCGGCTGATGGGCCAGCGTAAAGACACGTTTATATCCTTAGAGCGAGCAACATAGTCTTGTATCTCACTCTTACGCATCACTCCGTCCCTTACGCTGGCCCATGGTAAGCCATCGTATAAGGGGCAATCAGTAATACAAAGTGAATGTATAAAATAAAGGTAGGTGATAAAAAATACTCTTCAATGGGAAACTTTTACGACGATGACTACGTATTGTATTTGATTTTACACTGCTGTAATAAACGAGTCACCCACGAGCGAAACTTTACATTAACTTTACTAATAGCGTACTTATAGGAGTATCAGATAATAGCGTAATAGGTAGTACATTACTGCACAGACCGGGAAATAGGCCGTTGCGGGACGATTAGATTTAAGCTCTACATACGAGTCCAGCAACCGCCCTTCCCGGTCGAGGTTTGTATAGCGCTTTTCTCAAACATGTTCGGAAAGAAGGATTTCCGGCTGAAACACAAGGACAGAAAATGCCTCTTTTTACTCCTAGGAGTAAAAAACAAAGATCCCGACGAATTGAGAACCTCCTCCTTTTTTGAAGTCGGTTAAAAACACTTCTTCATTTCCGTCCATGTCCATATTGTTTTTAAAAGTGCTCTCTATTGCGTATAAAGTCGAAAGGACCATGAAAAAAATCCCGTGCGCTCACTACATGAACTACGTATCGTAGATTCGTAGAACCACCCGGTGTAGCGTAGTTGATATAGTGAGCGCATGCCCATACAAATCCATATAAAGAATACTAACCGCTCGAGGCGAGGCGGTGCCTGTGGTCGGGTACCGGGTGGTTCTAATGAGCTGTGACCTTTAGTGGACATGCGACACATGTAAACTGTCATGCTGCCTTTATAAAACTTATAATATCATTGCTTATAATCTGTGGAAATCAAATGTCAAAGTGTCAAACTGAAATTGAAACTTTGAGAGATCGATCGATTCAAGGGACCGATTTTTTCTACTTTATTGATTTAATTTCAATTATTTTATTGCTTTTATTGTGAACACGAATTGTCACATTTGCTATATTAAATTACCTTTTCAGTTTGCGTGTAATATGTACTAAAATAACTTTGTTTTCGTAAATGCACGCGCTCCAAAAGTTAATTTCTTGTAAGAATAAAGTGTAAACAATATTAATATCTGGAAAATGGAAAAGGAAAACTACGAAACGTACGAGTATCTGCCTGCGTCCGGAAGTAATTCTGAAGCGGAACCTTACCAATTCTTCGTAGTGCAGGATGATGGGACTTTCCTAAGTAAGTTCACAAACTGATTTAACATCTGGCTAGCTAGATTATGGTGAAACAATTGGCTTGCTTATATGAAATAAAGGCCCTCTATTATTAATGACAGTCAGTATATGTTAACTTCTCAATTGCCTAGTGTTTTTTGATACATTTGGTATTCTGTTAATCTGATATACTAAGGTTTAACCAATTTAATATAACCTGTTTCGCTATAGTTAACAGACAAGTGCAGTATGTGACACAAGTGCAGGACAAGGAGGTGCTTGAGCCTGGTCAGCCCTGCGCTATGCTGGATGTAGCCCCGCAGCAGTTCTATGTTGACGTTGACACTACAGCTGGAATGATCTCATCGGGACCAGGTAAGATATTAATTGAGAAATTAAATATGATTTATCCTGGTAAGTCCTTGCATACTTGTACAAGAACTAATTAATGATAGTTCAGACCTGAGTACTCACTTAAGAAATATTTAAAAAAATGTTTTAGACGCTAAACACATACAAAAAAATAAAATAACAAGGTATCACTTCAAAAGTTACGACTGGTATTTAGGGTACTGGTGTTTATAATTTATTGTCATGTTATGTATTTCATGCAGGTGCTGAAGTTTTTACTATATAGTAAATGTTTTTTTTTTTCATTCTTTGTTACTTTAAAAAAGGCAAGTGGTTCAAAACATTAGTTTCTTGTAGTGAAATAACCTTGCTAAGACAAATCATAAAGCTAGTAGCACCCAATTAATTACCCAAAAATGATAGATAGATAACCAATTGATGTCAAAAAACAATAGTACGTTATTTTAATATAAATTAGGTAATCAAAATCTTAATCCCTTAGGCATCTTTACTGACAAATTTATAAGAGTTACCATAACATAAACAATCATCATCATCATCATCCACTGTCCACTGCTGGACATAGCCCTCCCACAAACATAAACAATATGATAACAAATAGCTAGCGGTCCTGGGTTAGGTTAACTGTGCGAATATTTGTGTGATGAGCATGACTGTTTGTGCCTGGGTCCTCAATATTTTCCATATATTTTAGTATGTATGTTTATCATTGTCTCGTACCCATAGTACAAGCCTAGAGCGGTTGTTTAGATAATTATCACCAAATAGTTATTTCTATGAGGCAATATTTCTTTTCGCATTTATTTCCATCCTTAATTTTATTTCTCCCCATTCAATTTTTGCTCAATTCTAATTTCGTGCGACTTCAAAGTAGAATAGATATCTTGGTGACTTGTTACTGTTTGTCTATTAATTATTTAATACTTTATTATATTAAATGTTTTCAGAACAGTTCAACGGGCCAGAGGGATCTAGCAACCTTTATGCCAGCAGCTACCTTCTGCAGCCAGCATCAGAGGCCCCCGTGGAGGAGCAGGTATTTTTATTCAAATAAACACAAGCCTTTATTTGAATTGTTAGATATTTTTCCAAATTCGTTATTCTTTTGTAGCAGAATAAAATTTCCATTCGCATTTTTTCCCGAAACAAGTTTTCACATTTTCTTTTTGCCCTAAAGCGTTTTTTTTCGTATTTCCATATAATAGAGTACAGTAAAACCACAAATATAAGTTACTTGGCAATCTTCGTCATCGCAGACAGGTGCTGACTAAAGCCCTCTACGCACTATCCATCTTTGGAAGGACAGCAGCGCACGACCGTCAGGCCCGACCTTATCTTACAGATGTGCCCTTTCGGATACACTTCGACCCTTTAGGATCTTTTGTGCAATTACCCTCTTACACACTCAGCTGTTCGAATGTGCAGGTTTCCTCACGATGTTTTTCCTGCACCGTAAGAGCATCGGGTAATGCACTTAAGTTAGAAAAACTCATTGGTACATGGTGACCGCGGGGGTTCGAACTCGGTACCTTACGATCACGAGTCGACCCTCTAAGCCACTAGGCCACCGACGCTCTGCTGCTGTACGCACTATCGTGCAAAGTATCCATCATGATCAGAGGTCGGAATAGGTAGTGCTTATTAACCTAAACTTGACTCATGTTCATTCATGCGTGAGTGAGATGGGAATACGTTATTGAATGAAGATGCAACAAGTTTAGGTAATAAGCACTACCTATTCCGACCTCTGATCATGATAGACTATGCCACAGATTCTTACTTCGCTCATTCCGTTTTGTTCAGAATTTGTGGCTCCCACACTCGTTTCAAGAACCTTATGTGTAATAACAATTATTATTGACGTCCAGCAAGCCTAGGCACTATCGTTTTGCGTCCTGCATCGTGCCCGGACGGGCAACACGGATGGATAGTGCGTAGAGGGCTTTATGCCGAAGATAAACGTAAACATCAATTCAATGACCTTGTTGTATTAAGCGTAAGGTATAATATGCAATGACAGCCAAATTCGAATGACAACTGACGCGCCGTTAAATAAAATGGCAGTCGACGGCATCGCAATGGCTTCCAAGCATTTGACCAATAGCCGTTGAAGATTTTACCCGCGCAAACGCACTGCCTTATAAAACGTTCCCGAGCCTTCTAAAAAAAATGCTTACTGTGCAGGTACATTGTTGTGACTTATAATTATGGTACTACTGTAATAGGATAGAAGCTTTAGGTCCATATCTCGTTAGGACTATGTAGCAAATACGACCAGATCCATTGCCGTGACTTTTCGTATCACGTGATCTACCAGTGACGCGATTGGTTTAAAACCTAATCGAATAGTAACGCTAGTTAGCGTAATGCATCTATTGGAAGGGCCCTCGGACTACATCGCCTTGTGCCTAGATCGCAATACGACCAGATCGCTTTGCGACAACATCTCAAAAAGTCTTAGTAGCAAAATGACCACTTCGATTGCGTTACTAGGTATTTTAGGTTCGTTTGTTAATTTTAAATGCACGAAGGGCAAATTTCCCAGAAATAGAAGCCCCGCCATGCGGGACTCAGCCGTCATTGCTAAGACAGACAAAATGAAAAAAAACAATGTGGTCAATTAGCGACTCTGACTTTTTTTTACATTTAGTCTCAAAGCGATGTGATCGTATAACGACCTAGGCACAAAGCTATATGTATTCAGATCGAAATGTAGTCGCAGTTGCTACCTAATCCTATCGAGATTTGGACCTAAAACCTTCTAACCCTTCTCTTTTTTAACTTGAACCTCAGCTCCCGTTTTGTGGTCGCGTTTATCTCGGTGGATGAAACATCCATCACTGTCGCACTCACATACTGGACAGAAAGTGACAGATATTTTATCCACATTGATAAATACAACCATAATAATATACCCTTTTTTACTAGGGCCACAGATTATTAATGTGTTTTAGATAGATGACAATGTTGTGGACCAGCTGAAAGCCAATTTACAGGACGACAGCCCTCTTCCTGTCGCAAGTAATAGTTTTACAGAGGTTAGCCATTCTAATCCTTACTAGTCATCATCATCATCATCATCATCATCATCATCATCATCATCATCATCATCATCATCATCATCATCATCATCATCATCATCATCATCATCATCATCATCATCATCATCATCATCATCATCATCATCATCATCATCATCATCATCATCATCATCATCATCATCATCATCATCATCATCATCATCATCATCATCATCATCATCATCATCATCATCATCATCATCATCATCATCATCATCATCATCATCATCATCATCATCATCATCATCATCATCATCATCATCATCATCATCATCATCATCATCATCATCATCATCATCATCATCATCATCATCATCATCATCATCATCATCATCATCATCATCATCATCATCATCATCATCATCATCATCATCATCATCATCATCATCATCATCATCATCATCATCATCATCATCATCATCATCATCATCATCATCATCATCATCATCATCATCATCATCATCATCATCATCATCATCATCATCATCATCATCATCATCATCATCATCATCATCATCATCATCATCATCATCATCATCATCATCATATAGACAGATTAAATGTAACCCTCTATCTTAAGAAATAAGGTAACTAATACATACGCGGTTCTATGAAACATACGCCCTTTTTTCCAAGGAGGGCAGACTATGTTTGCCGAGATCCTTACTAGTAACTTAATACAGTTCAAAGCCTCATTTAATTGATCAGAAATTTGGTAAAAAGACAGTTTATAGCCCAGAGGCAGCTATAGCATACTTTTTAGCCCAGTAAATGGAAC
The DNA here is from genome assembly GCA_946894065.1 of Acleris literana. Lineage (NCBI taxonomy): Eukaryota > Metazoa > Arthropoda > Insecta > Lepidoptera > Tortricidae > Acleris > Acleris literana. The sequence goes on along the minus strand of OX335684.1, from coordinate 15,163,516 downwards.
AGGGCCGAGATTCTACGCAGAAAAAACCATATCGTCTTTGGCCTGTTATCGTATAGTCCGTTTTGATAGCTCTTATTTACTTGACAGTAATGGCGGCCGAGTTAAAACCATAACAGGTCATAGACGATATGGTTTTTATCGCCTAGAATAGAGGCTAAGTTCCCGTAGCAATTGCGATAAAGGCCCAGCCACACCGCTTGCGTGACGTGCACGTGCGCATTCGCTTTCCACTGCGTTGTATACTGACACGTTGTAATGAGAATTCATACTATACAACGCAGTGGAAAGCGAACGCGCACGTGCACGTGCACGTCACAAAAGTGGCGTGGCCGGGCCTTAAACAGCATTACACCAAAAAATAAAACAATGCATGCCTGGAGTCATGGGCAGTACCCAATTAAAGTATACTATTATAATTTATCAAACTAAATAAAGCTTATTACAGCTTACAAGATTTTTTCGATGACAAAGAAAATTAAACCTGTTCTCCAGTCTGTAGGGGTTTCTGATTTAGAAATAGGGGAAGAATTTGTTTGATCTTTATTTTTAAGTAATAAAAATCCACGTTTTCGAACTTGGGGGGGCGTTAGCCGCTATCTTCAATTGAACGTGCCAAAATTGGTTATTTTTTTCTCGGTCTAGCTTTAAAGTTTTCGACGGCGACTCAATTGGTGGTTAGAGTTGTGCCCGCTCAGTCTTTAGAGGGATTCGATCTTTTAGTTCCTTTAGGTCCTTTAGCTGCGGAGCTAATTACGAGATCTGAACAGGACACGCTTTGAAATAGGTACTATTGGTGTCGTTCACATCGTGTGCCGTACCGACCGTGCCGTGTGCTCTTTACTCGTTCGCTCTGCATACGCTCAAAAATTGCTGATGATCTAAAGGACCGAAGACCAATTGAGATCGTTTACGAAGAACTAGTTCCTTTCGGTCCGTAACGGGAATTCATTCCTTTTAGTTCTTAGTTCCTGACCGACACAAGCCTATTGGTGGTATGAAGGGGGGCGGGACGGGGAACACTCAGCCGATATGCTTATTTATGCACGCACGCTATTGGTTGGCGACTGTACCCATAACTTAAGAGCTATACTCTTGTCGGTGTCGGTTGCTTGGTTCTTGAGATCTTGTTACGACACGACCTTAACTTTCTCTTTCACTTGTTTAAAGTAACTTCGTCTGGGTCGTCCTCTGCCTCTTTTGTCTTCTAATTATTCCCTCTGATATTTTCCATGAAATTATCGTGTCATAACAAGTTCCCTATCATCTTCTCTCTTCTGTTTTCTATCGTCTTTAACAGGCTTCTTTTTCTTTTACAATATTAAGCACTTAATGCTCATTTGTTTTCTTCTCCTTCCAACTAATTCCCTCCATCCTCCAATAAATAAATATGAAATAATTGCCTTTCCTTTCTAGGTCACATTGACTGATGACCAGTACCACATGTTAGAAAAGAAAGGCTGGATTCTACTCGAGACTAATGATAAAGTGTATGTTCTAGATACACTAGGACTACATGACATCACAACCAATGACAGTATGTTTTATTTATAAAATACACTACAGTGTTCCTATTTAAAAAAAAAAACACATTTTTCTCACTGTATTCTTCTGCAGATTGAACAGTATGACATGTCATACATTCATTGTCATTACATTTTGTTTATATTTCAGAGTTAATACGAAAGCTTAAGGCAGAAGAGAGCGCTACGGATTTACAACCAGAAATTAGGTAAGTAACCCTTTTTAACATATTTTTTTATTTCTTTTGGGCACTGTTTGCCTTTTTTTTGTACTAGCATTAGTGCAATTTGTACATCTGTTCATGTAATGACTGTTTGTTGCCATAATAAAAATAAATAAATCATGCTAAATATAAGACTTGACAAACTCACGACAATGATAGACGACTAGGCTGCCCTTTTACGGAAAAAGGCACATCTACTATATGAATTGTATTGCACTTTCAACCTTATTATAACCGATGAGAGTTTAATATGCTTCTATGAATGTATTGCACTTGTGCATTTTCTCTGTAGGAGGGCAGTACGGCTCAATACTACTCGGTAAAATCTATCCGCTTTTGACATGTTATAGTATTGTTTTCAAATCGGCCGCCATTACTGTCAAATAAATAAATAACATTGACAATATGACATGTCAAGAGCAATTACGTTCTACCGAGTACAAAATCGCCCCTAGAAACAAGCGCTACTCAAACCATTACGGGAACATAAAAGTCTATCGTGTCAATCACAATGTCAGGGCACATCCACTCAATGCAGGGTATTGGCCACTCCACTTTACCCAGTCCTAAAGTCATCCATCTTTTTCCAATGGTCTGCCAAATGTCATCAGACCTAGGAGCTAATCGCATAATGATGAAGAGAAAAGTAGTTCGCCTACGGCGCTTTAGGAGTTTCTGTTACCTATTGCTGCTTGGGAACTAGAGTTGCGTCGCTCGATACTTAATAACCACGCAACCATTCGCACCGACGGCGCGGCCCCGACTAAACCGGCTTGGTGCGTCCTGTTTACTTGTGGTTTCGTACGGTCAAGGCACACATGCAAGCCGCGTGATATACCTTTGTTTGAAAACGAACTACTGTTTATACTGTGTTGATGGTCTGCCCAATACTACTAATCTACGACCTATTCTATCTATTCCACTTTCATCTCTTCTTTTCTTTTCTTCTTTGACCATCTACCATCACCTCGCCTAGCAAGTGCCCCAGCTCCACTTCCGATGTGTGATGATACAATTCGTTGTTTTTCAGCCAATTAAAGATAGAATATCCCACTACCCTTGCTGAAATTGATGTGGAAATTCCGAATGAAGTACCACACGAAAGTAAAGTGGTTACTCCGCTAGAAGAATGTACTACTCTATCATTGGTTGTGGATGAGAGTAAAGGTTAGTGTGAGGAAATTCCAGCTTCGTTTAGATTATAAGCCTGAGATTATAAATCTGCAAAGTTTAAGTGAGTGAATGGGACGGAGGTATAGGAGTCATCCAGTCCATCTGTATCCCTTTTTATTTTGCTAGCTCTAACCCTTTCTGTAATTATTCAAAAACTAAGTACTAATGGCAGACTTAACGCCTTAAGGCAGTCTCTACCAGTCAACCTCTAGGCCTAACAGAGACAAGTAGAGGTTGGTGCCCAATTTGATGATCGTTAAGTTGACCGTTTCACTAATTGAAACTTGGCAGGTTTCAGGAACTCATAGTACGGCCTCTGAAAAGATATTTTGAGCCCAAAGGCGTGAGCTGGTGGCATGTTTATGAAAGAGATTTTTATTTAAACTGACCTGCCTGCCTTGTTTTGAGGCAGATTGATGTTCTTGGATAGAATTTAACTTTGATTTCTGTTTTTAACTGAACCCAGATGTGTTTTTCTTGCAGAAGCAGCTATAGAGCTGAAACACAATTGGGATGAAAGGAAAATCAACGCTACGACAGACACAACCCTAGAGGACAATTTGTATGAAGGAGTCTGTGACAAGTGGAGAGATGGCAACGTTTTACGGGTCCGCACCGACTTCTGTTTAAGAGGTTTGCTGAAAGTTAAAATGGAAATGCTTTATTTTTTAAGCAGGCCCTGTCTGTCCTATACATTTCAGTCTACCAGCGCTTCCCATTAGGAGGTAGGTCTTTTTTACCCGACTGCCGAAAGAGGAAGGTAATGTGTTTCACAGCCTATACATATATGTATGTTTGTTCCTTTGTGTCACTATAAAAACTAAACCCGTTGTCCGATTTTGATGATTCTTATGTCAATCGATTTGTCTCCCACGGTGTTTAGAATATTTTGTTTGAAAAAACAAATAGAAAAAAAATCTTTTTTTTTCCTGAAATTAAGTTTGAGATAATTTATCCTTAATTTTAATTTAATTTTCGGGGAAGAAAAAAAAAACATTTATGTCTTTAGTATTTAAAAATTAGTGAAAAAAGGGTGGTCACAAATTTGAGCCGTTGGTTAACCACAGGTTCTGGTGAGTGTCACTGAAGATATGACAGTAATCAAAATTCAATATGGCGGCAACTAGACGCCAAATTGTGCAAATTAAAAAAAAACTTTGACCAAGTATGACAAGTGGGGTATCATTGAATAGGAATTTAAAAATCATCTTTAGGTTTCTTTGATTTCTTTTCCATTTTGAATGATCATTTAGGATTTATAACGATTTAAAGTTGGTTAGCGACAGTCGGGTTTTGAAAGCTTGCTTTTTGTTACAGTTATTTTATAAATCACTTTCACAATGATATAACTTAAGCTAGCGGCCCAGAAAAGCGTTGTGTTTGGTTTTTTATGATTCTGTACATCGCCAAGAATATGTCTAAAAGTTCCCGTGTTTTGTAAGTTCGTTTCCCACTTCGTTCCCTTATTCTACCTAAGGCAAGTTTTGACAAACCCATTACGTATACTTAATAGAAGTTCAAAGCTATTTTATACGATACTCTTTCTCTCGATTTCTTCACAATTAGAGAGAAGAATGGAGCAATCAATGTATCGACCTTATAATTCGTTCAATGCAGAATGACGCCTGTGCCAACCGTATTTCGTAATCTCAAAAACTTACTAGACTCAAGCAGGGTATATACAAATTACTGTACGTCGTCGAAAGTTTTGTGCCAACGTAGTATTTAATTAAAGCCAATGAAATAAGTGTATTACGTATTTTATATGAGCTATGAAAAATATCGTTTCTTTTCAGATATACCTAATAAAATAGTGCTAGGCAGAACTATAAATGGTAAAAGATTGGTGTGTAAAGTGGTGAAACCTGACAAGGAGGTGGTCAAACACAACGTGAAGACTAAGGCTGCTCCGAAACCAGCACCCGTGCCGAACAGTATCCCTACTGGATTAGCTGATGTAGGTAAGCTTTTTACAAGTTGGTAAATAATTTTCGGGATAATTTATGAATTTATTTTGGCAGCAAATGTAATGAACACCAAAATTATATCTGAGACCCGAATTCAGAAAACGACCACCAAATTAATTTGCCTCTGTAGGCCAAATTTAGTAAATGACTACCAAATCTTAGCGAGCAAAATTAGGAGCTATGAATTTTTTAATTTATAATTGTTGTAACTATTTTAGTGATGTGTGTACTTTTAATTGTATCAGCTGACCAAATTCACTGAATGACCACCAAATCTCAGAAATCAAATTTAGTCAGTATTACCACCTAAATATACTACCAATTGGTATATTGCCAAATAAAGTGTCATCATCATCATCATATCAGCCGATAGACGTCCGCTGCTGTACATAGACTTTCCCCAAGAATCTCGCCGACGGCCGGTTTTGTGCTACTCGCATCCATCGGCTTCGCGAGATCTTAATAAAGTGTAGGTAATAGCACCAAATTATTCAGTTAAGGGCCGGTTAGACGAGCAACATTTTCACAGCAATTTGTGGCCGGCAACTATACGCATCTTGCTCTAACATACGAAATAAGAGTAAAACAGCAATAGTTGCCGGCCACACATTGCCGTAAAAAGTTGATCGTGTATCGCCTTTTAGGCTAGCAGTTTCATAACAGGTCCACTCCTTGACACTGCTCTCCAATCAGTCACTCAAGTGAGTCGTGTGCTTGTGCTCGAGTTGGATGCTTGCTTTAAGTGGTTTAATGTACAAAAAACGGAATCAAAGCACCCCACTTCCACTCGGTCTTGTCGGTCCTACCCCTATATTGTTTTTGCAAAGTGAGTCTCTCGTGAGTACGTTGAGTGTGCGAGTTCCGCACGTGCTAGGGCCAGTTCGGGCGTATCGTACCCGCGAGCGGGCATGCCATGCTGTTCAATAGTTGTACTATTTGGCAGGTGACGAGAAGCTAGACGCTATCTTCCGCGCATGCTTCAGCTCGGGCCCGGCTTCGGGCGGCGACGCGGTGGCGGCGGCGGGCGCGGTGGCGGCGCGCCTGCTGCGCCTGCCCGCCGTGCGCCCGCACCTGCGGGACAGGAACATCCTCGTCACCAAGGTAAGGCTGTAGCGACTCTAGCGACATCTTTGGGCGGCGGCGGGCGCGGTGGCGGCGCGCCTGCTGCGCCTGCCCGCCGTGCGCCCGCACCTGCGGGACAGGAACATCCTCGTCACCAAGGTAAGGCTGTAGCGACTCTAGCGACATCTTTGGGCGGCGGCGGGCGCGGTGGCGGCGCGCCTGCTGCGCCTGCCCGCCGTGCGCCCGCACCTGCGGGACAGGAACATCCTCGTCACCAAGGTAAGGCTGTAGCGACTCTAGCGACATCTTTGGGCGGCGGCGGGCGCGGTGGCGGCGCGCCTGCTGCGCCTGCCCGCCGTGCGCCCGCACCTGCGGGACAGGAACATCCTCGTCACCAAGGTAAGGCTGTAGCGACTCTAGCGACAAGTTATTTTTTACCACTTACGTCGATAGGAGTGCAGATATAGTTTTCTTGCCTAAAGTGGATCTTTTCCAGTAGAAGACGTAGTCTAACTTCTATTAATTTAGAAAAAAATTTAAGTATGTATTTAGAATGACATATATTAAATACATTAAAAAAATACATTTTGTCACATCACTAACAACTGTCTGCCACCATGCTACGTAGATAACGGGGTCTGGTAATCACATAAACGACCCTACGTTAAAAAGTAACCGATGGGATCCATCTTCTATATTCTATATGCATATTTTTTTCTATTCCCGAAACTCTGTTTGACCCTTGCATGCATCTTGACCAGGCTCCCTGCTTGTTACAGGTTGTAGTGACTGAACAAGATTCAGGCATTACCGAGAGCCCGCCCGTTTTGGTAACCGGAAAAGTGATGTCGTTGGACAAAGAGTGGCTCTTCGTGCATAAACCGGACCTCTACGAGATTGCTAAACAGGGTTAGTTGAAAAATATACATATTTTTGTAAATAAAATTAAAAGGTTGAATTTTTTCTCATGCGAGTCATACTCACGCACTGAGGGTTCTGTACCGCCGCTCAATAGGTATTATTTCGATTATTTACCAAATAAAAAAAATGTGCAAGCGCTACTCTCACTTGACCGGTTTAGTATTTGTTGTCTTTTCTTAGGGTTTATTACAAAAATCATAAAAAAAATTACGCTTGTAAGTTTTACCGTTTTTACGAAACGACAGAAATATCATAGGTGTTAAGACTACCTAAATATTTAAATAGCTTTACTAGTTCCATTTTTTCTGTATCTAATATCGGGCCCTATTTTTGAAGTGACTGTGGATTATACCTCTATTTATTTTAAAGTCAAATTCTCTAAACATTATGTCCATGTCTGTAACTAATTCTTCTAAATGAACTGAACTACAAAATACAATTTATTTATTAAATGAACATAATATTTACAGAATTCAACATAAAAATGATTAAAAATTAGAACTAAACGTATTTAAATTAAAATTAAACTAAGCTACTCAAATATTAAAGATATAAATAATAATCACCTCTATAAAAAGTACACCCCCTCTAGCAGGTCCACTCGCGGCACGGTCCCTATGACACTGGCTGCATTACCTCTCTGGATAGCTAGCCCAATCCTTTGGGAGAGGTAAGCACCAGCTCTAGGATCTCCGGAGGAGTCTATGAGCCGGGATAACAGGGCCTTAATGAAGCTTTTCATATTGAGGGTTTGGGCCTGATCAGCTGCTGCACCGGCCCGATTACGGGTTGACTGGATGTGGGAAAGGGCGAATGTGTCAACACACGGCGCGTCCCACACCAGTGCCCTACCTAATTTCCACGGCACCAATGTAGCTCCGTCTGGTCACTTGCCGTCGTCTCTATGCAATCCTGCTGGTTCCAGGACAGCTGGTGCAGAGGCAGTGGCAAGCGAACGATGGATCAGATCATTAATTGTGCCGTGACGGTACAAACGGCCGGCACTTCTGAAGCATGAAAGGCCATACATGTATTCGTGTTTTTTATTAATACAACATGCCATTTCTTCCAGAACTATCCCAAGTGCAAAACGAAGACAGTGAAGATCACAACTTCTTGCATATGCACATACACGAGATTCAGCGGGATGGCAATATCGTTCGCACCGCTGTGACATTGAACAAACGACGTAAGTCATTAGACTCGTTAGCATTGTTAGCAATAGTTAATGTCTGCGTTGGCAAGGTTAGATTATAATGCTTTGGAGAAAGGAAGAAGAAATCGCACCATGTGTATCTTTGCGGTCGTTCTATAATGATTTCGTTTGGACAGAATAAGTTAATGGCGTAATAAGTTGCTGTCAAAAGAAGGAAATCGTTGTGGCTGAGTGTACTTTTTTGCACTCATTGGGTCTACGTTAAGTGCAGCAATGATGTTTCAGGTTTGACACCATATACTGCATTTTCATCGTGTTTACATGTGTGTTCCAAACTTCAGCTTATTCCAATTACGTAAACTGGTTCAAACAGCAAACAAACAAACATGTGAAGCTTAAAAAAAAGCTTTTTTTATTCCATTGAAAAGACAACACGCGTTCACCGATGACGAAGAATTTCGTACATTGACCTTTACTGTAGGACGCAGTCTTACTATATTATAGGAATAAGGTTCACAATCTATGATACTGGCGGTTGATGTCGCTGTGCGAGCACGAACGCAATATCACTGCGCGAGTGACAGAGACAAGTATTGCTGAGTCAATGTACGAAATTATTCGATTTTTGTACGAGTATGTAGGTCCAAACAAGTGCGGGGGACCCGAGTTAAGTATCCGATTTAACCCCTTCTCCTGGGCCTACTCGTAAAGCTGGGTAAGCCCGTATTCACAAACCTTCATATTTATTTCTATATACTAGTTCATATTAACGTTTAAAAGTGCTCTTTTTACTAAATAAACATATTTATCTTTATCTTATATTTAATCCGCAGGACTAGAAGTACCAGGCTCACAGCATTCAGAGAAGATCTTCATACCGGATTTGCCGCTGGAAATGATATCCAATGTGGACACGGACAACACCATGTTCGGGTATGCATGCGGCACGTGCGCAGCCATATTCCAAACCGAGAGGGAACTCGGTAGCCACAGAGAGGTGACCTATTACTTATATTTAATTGAAGTGCGGGGTTCCCGATACCGATGGGCCTCGTAAAAAAGGTCAATGTCACTCATTGGGAGAAGGCTATGCTCAGAATTTCTCGCGATCGAATCAGAAATGAGGAGATCCGCGCGAGAACCAAAGTCACCGACATAGCCCTAAGAGTAGCTGGACTTAAGTCGCAGTGGGCGGGGCAAATCGCTCGCAGAACAGATGGCCGATAGGGTCGAAGATTTCTGTAGTGGCGTCCGCGTATCGGAAGACGTAGCGTGGGTAGGCCTCCAGCAAGGTCTGCGGAAAACCGATGGATTCCAGCGGCACAGAACTGGTCCATGCGGGAAACCTTGAGGGAGGTCAATGTCCAGCAGTAGACGTCTTTCGGCTGAAATTATGATGATGATGCGGAGTTACCATGACAAATACTATGGCACATTGAACCTTATGCTTGTATGATTGTTTCAGACTCATAAAATGGAAACAGACGACAAAGAAGCGGCGGATAAGCAGGACACCAATTTAACTAAAAATGGGATTATTATACTCTCAGGTAACTAAGTATCTCAGTAATATCAGAAAAAATATTAGAAAAACAATAGTACATTGTTGCAGAGGTTAAAAAGTAAGCAATAGATGGACGACTTAGTTCGAGGGCCGAGACGCGTAGCGGAGGCCCTCGAAAGTACGAGTCCATCTATTGCACTTTCGGCCGAGGCTTAACACAGTGCTTTTCAAGACTACTGCGAGGAAATAAAAATCAATTCTTATAATAAAATTACAACACACTAGAAATTTTACGCTCTCACGTCAATTTTTCACTTTTTTTTTAACGATACCGTTCTTAGTGGCCAGTTTTTCACAGGCGTTTTTCAACTGACGACTCTGACCGTGCCAGAAAAGATAATTAAAAACAGACATATAAGGCATCTGATTCCTTTGCCTATCCGTGAGGGGATGAATATTGTTAAAAAATAAAACGACTTCTCATTGGCCAATTTAATTTCATATGCAGCACAAGTCGTGTTCTGAATGGTCGAATCAGTGATCAGCGGACCGATGTCTTTGGTCGACTTGCTCAATGGAACAGACCAACAATGTTAAGATTGTTGTCCAGTTTAAATTCATAGAAGGCCTGCTCATTCAATGTACAACTATTGATTGTTTTGGGGACCAAGAACAGACCATCTTTCGCCACATTTCCGAGCAGTGGCGTGAAAATGTGTTTTTACGGCCAGTCCAACCAAGCCACCGTCTCCAATTACCAGACTCTACTATGGTATTCGTAGTCTAGTATAGAACAAAATTAAATTAATTATATCTTTGAGAAAATAACACTATCTTGTCACTGCCCATAGACCAGAAAGTAGAGCGGTTGGCAGAATCTGGTTTTAATAGAATTTCGTAGTCAAATGAGGAAAAAAATATCTGTTTTATTCGATTTTATTCCATCTGAATGTCTCATTTATGTTACCCGGAGAATTAATAATAATAGTGTTTAACGTTTGATTTCAGATTCAAGTAAAAAGAACAAAACTTATGCTTGCATGCAGTGTAACGTAAGTATTTATAACAAAACGACGACTCGGTTATCGTAGCTAGTTGGTAGTGACCCTGTCTACGAAGCTAGCGGTTCCGGGTTCGATTCCCGGTATGGGCAAATTGTTATGTATAGCGTGGTCTTACCAGTTTGTACTTTTAAAGTCCTAAACCAAAGAATCGTGCCACTAGTGACTCTTATGATGCGTATTAGTTGGGCGGCAATGACGACCACAGCGGTATTGTACGAACCAGTCATAATAAGTGCAGTAAAAGAGGTGACGTATAACGTTATTATAACGTTATAGAAAATATCGATATGAAGTTTATATCGTAATGATGAATACCGCTATGGATGGAACCGAGTTTCACAACGTTATAGCGCGAGGCAGAATAACCCTTGTTCCTTGCAGATAACCAGTTAACCCTTAAGGCCGAGCCACACCGGTTACGTGCACGTGCGCGTTCGCTTTCCACTGCGTTGTATAGTGACATGTCGTAATGAGAATTCATACTATACAACGCAGTGGAAAGCGAACGCGCACGAGCACGTGCACGTCACGCAACCGGTGTGGCTGGGCCTTTAACTAGGCTAAGGAATTCAGTTTCCTACATAAAATATACTCAATAGTGCCCACTTGTATGTTAGTAAGGCTGAAGCTCTACTGTGACGTGTGATCTGTCAGCCTGGTTAAGGCTTTACAAAGTTATCGTAAAATAGTCCTATGTGAAGGTCTGCTGCCTAGTAAAGATTACTAATTTCCCCAGCAAAGGTTCCAAAGGCTGAACAACTGCCAGCGCCACGTGAGGACGCACATGGCGCCCGTGACCAGCGCGCCAGAAGACAAGAGGGTCTACGAGTGCAAGATATGCTACAGCTCCTTCCACCACGCGCCCACGCTACTGAAGCATATCATGAAAAACCACATTAAAGTAGACAAATAAATTATAAAACAAGAACGTTCATTTTCCTTTCCGAACCTTCCTCCAGCATCTAGGATCCGTCAATGGAGTTGAGCGAACCTTCTAGGTGTTGAGATCCGTCAATGGGGTCGACCAGATCCTGCCAATGGATCCTAATAGCCGGAGGGCCAAATCTATATAGCCTCGTAAGGCCTACCATACTACAAACAGGGAGTTTTTTGTAAGTGGGACTTTGAATCTACCATCAAGGCAATAAAGTTCAATTACGTTTGTTCGAAAATGCCACTTTCAGTTTTTGAAGATAGGAAAATAAACCTTATTCTTATTACACAGTTCAAATTAAATTGCCGTGATTATGTATGTATTGCAAACTGGGCCTTACGAGGATATGGTCAATCGTCAATAACTGACCGCCAGGGGCAGTTTCTCAAAAAGTATTAGTCTAATATTTGTGTTTTGTCTCATTTTTTAGTTTTAGTTACGAGACAAAACACTAATATTATTAGTCTAATAAGTTTCGAGAAATGGGCCCCAGAAGACACTACGTGTCAGTACGAGTACAAGATATGCTACAGTTCCTTCCGCCATGCGCCGACGCTACTGACGCATAACATGAAAAACCATATGAAAGTAGACAAATTATACAGCAAGAAGCTTATAAGAAGAAGATTAGTTTTCCTTTCCAAACCTTCGTCCAGCCACTAGGATCCATCAAAGGAGTCGAGTGAACCTTTTAGGCATTCAGATCCATCAATGGGGTCGACCGGATCCTACCAATAGATCCTATACTCCGTTTGTTTAGGTACTTACAAAAATGTAAACAAAACAACCACGTGATATAGTTTGTCAGCCATTAATACGTCAAAGTGCGGTAAAACAGTTTTGATTGGCTGCTTAACAATGCCACGTGTTTCCGTGGTTCCGCTCGGCGCCGGATCGGCTGAAAGTAAGACATTGAAAAGTGAGTTTTTAAATTTAAACACAGTAGCCGGGCGCTCTCGCGTCGTCCACTGAAAAATGTATCGTGCTAACACAAATCAAATCTCACTTTTAAATGTCTCACTTTGAGCTGATCCAGTGCCGAGCGGTTGTCTGCGCCAACCTTTAGCCATCAATTTTGTATACTAACGCCGTCAAAATCAATACTTTGACAGTACTCCAAGTATATTTAGTTCTAGGTATATTCTATTCTGGCCTGACCAGCGATTGATCTCTCTCACCTGAGGCCCGTTTCACGAGAAGCAACAAGTTATAAATTACAAGCGGAACGGAACTCTTTCTAATAAAAGGAGTTAGAAAGAGACTTCCGCTTGTAATTTATAACTTGTAGCTTCGTGAAACGGGCCACTGATGGTAAATGAAGACTGGACGCGTTAGGTCAAAAAAAATCGCGTCCCCATTTGACAGAACGGGAGCACACTTTAAAAAAAAATTACAATTTGCATGGCTTTACAGACGACGGACGGACAGACGGATACGTGAGTAACAGCGATAGGGTTGGACCCTTTAAATTAAGGTATCAGTGATAATCTCTACTTAATATTTCGATTATAGTGTTTTGGGAATCAGGTAAAGAAAGTATAGTCTGGTTTTGGAAGAAAATATAATATGTAAATCAAATTATAATTTATAATACTAATGTAATATTTGTTTATATTTACAGCTTTACATTATCACATAGCGAGGCGATAAACACTAAAATGAATCATCTGTGAAAATATTATCTAAATCGTCTAAAAGATCACTGGCATCATTGGTAGCATCGTGGTTGTATGGGTCTGTATCTGTAACGAAAGAAAAAACACTTCTTTAAAGGTACTTCGAAAGGTTAATCGTGCAGTGCATATATGAAGTGTATTTTTTTTGTCTTCAGAATGTCAGTTCATTAGGGTTCCCATCTCTAAAATTTGGCAACCAGGACAAGACGCTTGAAAACCCCGGATTTTGAAGCCCAGTAAGTACCTGGACGGCTCGTCGTTTGTCCACATCGCGGCGCGCGAGTCGCGCCGCCGTGGCGTTGCTCAGCGGCGCGGCGGCCCAAAACTTAAATTTTTTGAACCCGGACTACAAATGAAACCCCGTCCGGACACTCACCGGACGCCCTCTAAACTAGGACAAATCCGGAGAAACCCGGATGGATGGCAACCATAAGTAAAGTCACCTAAACACTAAATCATTTACTAAGGCAAACATAGGTTTGTTAAGTGACAATCATCTGAATAGGTACAACTATAAAGTATATATTTTAACACCAGGGAAATCTGATATTGTTATTGCCGGTGACTCACAAAATCACGACAGGACAAAATTACGCTAATAAACAAAACCCAATATGTATAAATAAATAAGGTTCTGTCAAAGAATTCAATTATAAGACAAACTTTTGTAGCGGACTGTACTTTTTTTTGTATGCTCAACCAGACCAAAATATTGAATCTCAATTTGAGTCTATTTTAAGTTCAGCAGAGATCCTGTTGCCACTCATACACACAAATACATCCCATTTCAATCATTCAAATAACCGGAATGACAGACATGAAAAGGAAACTCACCTGAATTTTGACAAGGTCCTATTTTTATAACAGTCATGTTATTATCACAGTCTATACTATAGCCATTAGGCAGTGGCTTACTGTCATCATCTTCTCTCAGGATAGCAGAACTGTATATAGCGTAGATATTACTTAATGTGATGTTCAGATAGTGCCGCTTGAAGGCACTGCCGGTTGTAAGGACTGTAGGCCTCCGTAGGACGAGGGCGCAGAACTCTGAGACTATGTACGGAGAGAATGTCGACCAAGCATCTCTGTGAAGCGTGCATTTGATATGGCCTGGAAACATAGACTTATTTTACTTCGTATGGACTTGGAATCTAGGACAATAAAATTAAATGTAGACAACTCAATTGTGTCAAACATTTGAGACTCCATGATGTCACAGTGACATTGTCATCTTAAATGTCATTTTCTAAACTTACAAAGACAACATACAAAAGTGTTTAATATTTTCAATGGTGTACAGTCAAACTCAGTTAGAAGTAGCTGTACATGTTAGCACCTTGTCACAGTAACATTAAAGTGAGAGTGGTTTGAATTTAGTATAGGTTTGAAGTTACTAAAAAAAATGATCTTATTAAACAGTAATCCGTACGTATATCTTACCTGTAGTGTCCCTAAGAGTAATAAGTGGGTCTGTAACAGACCTATCTACAGTCTCAACACAAGCCGTAACAGCTTGCGCCTTCATTTTCCGCAAATTTCCCGCCAATGCCTGCTGCTTCACAGATTTTATAGAATCTACAGCACCCAAACTTGAGTGTCTAGTATCTTCTGTGAGTTTACTCCATATATGTGACTCAAATTTATGCCCGCCAATTTCTGACATATCAATATCCTGGAAATTAAATTTGAATTCAAGACTATGCTGAACATCCAGTGTAGTTTATTAGAAAACACAGTAATAGTAATGGGGGTGAAACTGGAAGCTCGGCGTAATCTTAAGTGCAATATGTACTTCTTACTAAGGCCCCTTTTTTTGTTTACTATGACAGGCCGGTTTCTGCAATTCAATGACAAGTACCTTCGCATATTATTAAAGGACAAAATTATGCAGAACTTTTTTATTGGTTGGCTGTTAAAATAGATAAATCCTATTTGTTTTTTTTGTGGAAAGAAGGCAAATAAGTACATGAGCCACCTGATAGTAAGTGGGATCTGAGACCCACAGGTATTTTCATTCTCAAAAGAACAATTATAAGGCTGCAAACCAGGACTGCCAATACATTGCCAACCCTAAGGATGAAAATGGAAACCCTCTCTATGCTAGTAAATACACTAGATTGTCTTATTCCCACTTATCGCCACTGGAACACAATAAAAATGCGCACAATGCTGATTAATAGTACTAACTTTTAACTATTCAGGATTTTTATAAAACAAACCTTACCTAACCTGTAAGTTCTATAGTTATTATTAGTATAGTTATATAGGTTATTGATAGGTTCAAATACCTTGGACATATGGTAACTGATGACCTAAAGGATGACTTAGATGTAGAAAGGGAGAGGAGGGCATTGGCAATTAGGGGTAATATGATCACTCGCAGATTTGCACGGTGTACAAAGCAAGTTAAATTAACGCTGTTCAAAGCATACTGCCAATCGTTCTACACGTGCAGTCTGTGGGTGACATATACAAAGCGTGCCTATAACACGCTTAGGGTTCAATACAACAACACTTTCAGGATGCTGATGAAACTGCCGAAGCACTGTAGTGCGTCCGGCATGTTCGCCGAGAGACATACCGACGATTTTTACGCCATCAGGCGGAAGAGGGTCGCCTCTCTACTAAAACGAGTGCGGAGCAGCGGGAACAGCCTCCTGAAGGTGTTGGGAGAACGTCTCGACTGCCTGTTTATCAAATTTTGTATTGACCTTGTTACAGGCAGAAATAAGTAAGTGTCCTTTTTGGGAGCCCTTTTTTTCCCATAATTTTATTAGTCATAGTCATTGTTGACATAATTATTGATAGTCATAATTTTTTATATCGGTGAAACTATAAACTTTTCAGAGGTTCTAAAATATCTAACGTGTAGATGGGGCTAGGTTGGGTTAGGTTTGATTTATGAAAATCCTGAAAAAGTAACAGTTTCTTTAAAATGAAAAAAAAACATTGTGACTTGCGATGATTATGACCTAAAGCACATTGTGACTTAAAATAATTATGGCTGACAATATAGACCCCTCCTTTTTATATGTGTGTGTGATTTTTCTTTTTCCTTTTCCATGTCATTTTTGGGTATTTCACTATATGTAAGGCTAATAATTAGTTATTAAGTTATAATGTTACTAACAAAATATGGATCAGTTTTGAGGTCTGAAATAAATTATTTTTATTTTATTTTATTTTATATATCAAACCATTTCAAAAAGATAATAAATTCAGAAAAAACCACACCTGTAACATTTTTCAGACAAATGAAACAGTTGGCAATAAAAATATTGCCATGTGATATGTTACCATTGCAGTATTAATTATACACATTCATGCATACAATCACGCTTCTTTTCCTGAGGGGGTAGGCAAAGAGTACTTCTTTCCACTTGCTACGATCCAGACAAACTTCCCTCGCCTCCTCCACACTCATAAGTCTCTTCATACACATGCAGTGGGTCAAGGTACAGTCGAGTTCATAAATATGTGTACACTTTAGTACCTTGTCTATTTAATGTAATGTTTAAACTGCCATACATAAATTGTAACAGTGAATAAAGTAACAAGGTACTAAAATGTACACATATTTAGAAACTCAACTGTACCTGACCTGGCCCCTTCCTAATAAAACTGCCATCATAGTTAACTGCATTGGGTTAATACACTAATTGGCAGCACCGGCTTCTTTGATTTACCTGTGAAAAGAGTTCCATGTGGCAAATAGTCTCATCTTTGCTCTCAACAAAGTTACCACTCAGGAGGCCGGCTGGCCCTGGGAATTTTCTCTTGGCATTGTGATCAAAATATGAATTAATTATTTTTCGTTTGGTATGTTTAGGAGACATATTCTCAGTATTCATCCTTGTTTGCTTAGCTGTAAATACTGGAGTGGTTACTTTTTCTAGCCGCTTCTCCGAACTTTTAGGTGGTGGCGGTGACGGATCATTGTTATTAAGAAATTTCAATGGGCTTTGGTTATCAACGTTATGGTCGAATTCCACCCTAACATTATTTTCAGTGCCTTCAACAGCCGTAGTTACACCCGGAAAATCAAAATGCGACAACACCTGCAAATATTGACTGATGTAAAATAACTTCAAATTAAGTATTTGAAATAAAAGTGATTCTCAAAACTTACCTGGTCAAAGTCGTCAGATTCAAACATTTCTTAAGCCTACTGGGGATTTAAATTAATAATTTATGACATTTAAGTTCTTAACAAGTCCTGTCTGAGACGTAAATCAAAATTATTTCAAAGACCTGTGTTAAAACTATTATACCTATTTAACAAAAATATTTAGCAGCGGCGCGGCTTGACCAAAGGCTAGGCTTGACATTCGACAAGCAAAGCAAGCAACAACCCCACCAGTCACCTATCTAAACTAAACGTAGTGAGAAGTGATTATATTCTCTTTGAACTAAACAACTAAACCACTTTGTAAATCAAACCAATACAATCTTACGGGCCAAGTCTAATCTATACTCTGTTTACGGACGTACCCTTATAATCTGTGGCATGGCATACGACAGATTATAAAATAACAATAACATGACAGACGTCACGTCAAGTCAATATGTCAATCGTCTCTTTTACTACAGAATAAGGACTAGCATGGAAGGAGTTATAAAATAAAAAACGATAAAACCATCTCTATCATCTTTACCCTAAAGGGAAATTGAATATGCTGAAAAGATGAAACTTTATTTCTGAAAAAGGTTGTGAACGGTTATCTTTTGTTTTTGGAGCAAAATTGACACATTTCTCAAAAGTTAACATAACGTAAAGATGGGCTAGGCATGGGACTAGTCATATCCAGGGTATTCATATCTAAGATTGTAATGAAGAGTGATGACCCTGTGGCCCGTTTCACGAAGCTACTAGTTAAAAATTACAAGTGGAACTCTCTTTCTAGCAAAAGGAGTAAGAAAGAGACTTCTATATGTAATTTGTAACTTGTAGCTTTGTGAAACGGGCCTCTGGGGTCTGTTTTATAAAGCTACAAATTGCAATTTACAGGTTACAAGTTTTCATTTGACACAACCTCGACCAACGACGACCAGCCATTTGAGCAGTGTTGCCAGTTTAGACCTGTAAAATTGTAACTTGTAGCTTTAAAAAACGTGCCCCTGGGGCTTGTTTTATAAAGGTACAAATTACAATTTACAGGTTACAAGTTTCCATTTGACACAACCTCGACCAATGACGACCAGAGGCCCGTTTCACAAAGCAACAAGTTACAAATTACAAGCGGAAGTCTCTTTCTAACTCCTTTTGCTAGAAAGTGAGTTCCGCTTGTAATTTGCAACTTGTAGCGTCGTGAAACGAGCCACAGGGCACGTTTTATAAAGCTACAAGTTACAATTTTACAGGTCTAAACTGGCAACACTGCTCAAATGGCTGGTCGTCATTGGTCGAGGTTGTGTCAAATGGAAACTTGTAACCTGTAAATTGTAATTTGTAGCTTTATAAAACAGGGTCCTGAGGCCCGTTTCACAAAGCTACAAGTTACAAATTACAAACGGAAGTCTCTTTCTAACTCCTTTTGCTAGAAAAAGAGTTCCGCTTGTAATTTGTAACTTGTAGCTTCGTGAAACGGGCCACAGCCATTTGAGCAGTGTAAAATTTTAGACCTGTAAAATTGTAACTTGTAGCTTTATAAAACGTGCCCCTGTAATTTTTTTACTTGTAGCTTTATAAAACGTGCCCCTGTGGCCCGTTTCACGAAGCTACAAGTTACAAATTACAAGCGGAAGTCTCTTTCTAACTCCTTTTGCTAGAAAGAGAGGTCCGCTTGTAATTTGTAACTTGTAGCTTCGTGAAACGGGCCACTGGGGCCTGTTTTATAAAGCTACAATAGAGAAGCCAGTTTAGATTTTTGGCTTAGGTACCGTATTATTCATTAAAAACTAAAAATAGCCGTAAAAAAATCATTTCGATACGTCAAATAGTTTTCGAGATATTAAATTTTAAACTTCGTATGCGGCGCTCGAAACCCGGTGGCTAGCGCTCACGGATGATGACGTCATCGCTTAACAGCGGTACGCGCCCTTATATGAAAAAGTAAGTTTACAGGGCTATAACTTTTTAACCGTTATAAGTAGCCAGTTGAATTTTTAACAGAATACGTGTTACTATAAAATCTGTCGTTTAAAATTATACAATGAACAATAAATCAAATCCCAAGAGGGGTCCTCATACAAGAAACATGAAAATAAATCGTTTTTTTAGCAGTTTTATACGGATTGTATTTTTATAATGGCTTCTTATTTTGATGCTATTTTAAGCTTAAATTGTAGAGTTATTTTCATAGTTTCCGACTAAATAGCAATCTCAAATAAACTGCTACAAATATGTGACAAAACTGATTTTATCAACACGATGTTTTAGGCGGTCACCCATCATGTTATAGACTACGCTTGTACTTGCTTAACTTTGTAAGTCGTAATATTTTTACGAATTCGTTTTTATGTTACTATGGCAGCTATGTTTAACTATTATTTTGTATTACATAACTAACTGACCGGCTTTTCTATTTGTAATGTGTGTCGAATAAGTTGGTTAAATTAAATTAGAATAATAATCAAGCACTTTAAATTTTGGGATAGTGGCAATAATGCCTAGACCTAGCAAAGCGAGAGTGCCGTATGTATGTAGGTAGGTACGTCTATCGACTTATTAGCGCCCGCGCGCGAAATTTGAAATCGATGAAATGAATAAACGAAGTATCAGAACTACTGCTAGGTCAATCAAAAATTCATGTTTTATAGTTTACTCTTTTATACAGTAGCGATATTAATTCTAAATTAACACGAAATTTGTAAAAAAAGGCCTACCACCAAAGTTAAGTAACCACCGCTTACCTAAACATCGATTGTGTTGATTTAAATTAGGAACTTTTTAACATATTTGTAAGAGTTTTACTACAGTTTACTGTTTGGTCGTAAACTATACATGTTTGTATGGAGTTTTGATTATTATCTAAACTTAATGTGACACCGAAATAAAAAGCTATTATACAAATACAACCCGTACTTCGCCTTCCAAAGTTAAGCAACTACACGCGTAGCCTAAAACAAGATGGGTGACCGCTTAAAATATCGTGTTGATAAAATCAGTTTTGTCACATATTTGTAGCAGTTTTACTTGACATTGCTATTTAGTCGTAAACTACAAAAATTAGACTACAATTTAAGCTCAAAATAATATCAAAATAAGAAGCCATTATAAAAATACAATCCGTATTTTTATAAAAAAAATGATTTATTTTCATGTTTCTTGTATGGGGACCCCTCTTGGGATTTGATTTATTGTTCATTGTACAATTTTAAACGATAGATTTTATAATAACACGTATTCTGTATAAAATTCAACTAGCTACTTATAACGGTTAAAAAGTTATAGCACTGTAAACTTACTTTTTCATATAAGGGCGCGTACCGCTGTTAAGCGATGACGTCACCCCAGCAAGATGGCCCCCGCGCGCTTTAATATTATTGACCCAAATTTTAATCGTTCATAGAATCAAAATTACTGAGTCTTTTTGAATAAAATCAAAAGTAGTATGGTTGTTTATTTATAAACTTTACTGCTACAAAGTTTCAAGCGATTTGGCGTACCTACTGACATTCTTCATTTACAATTTACAGGTTGCAAGTTTCCATTTGACACAACTTCGACCAATGACAACCTGCCATTTGAGCAGTGTTGCCAGTTTATACCCGTAAAATTGTAACTTGTAGCTTTATAAAACGTGCCCCTGTGGCCCGTTTCACGAAGCTACAAGTTACAAATTACAAGCGGAACTCTCTTTCTAGCAAAAGGACTTGGAAAGAGACTTCCGTGTAATTTGTACCTTGTAGCTTCATTAAACGGGCCTCTGGTCGTCATTGATCGAGGTTGTGTCAAATGGAAAATTGTAATAATTTGTAGCTTTATAAAACAGGAGCCCTACTTTGAAAATCGAAATTCGAACTTACGTTAGCTCCATCCCTTTCTCTCGATTTAATCTCGAATGACGAGTGACAGGGATGGCGCTAATGTAATTTCGAAATTCGATTTTCAAAGTAGGGCGTCAGGTCCCTGAGACCCGTTACACGAAGCTACAAGTTACAATTACAAGCGGAAATCTCTTTCTAACTCCTTTTGCTAGAAGTTCGTGCAATGGGCCACTGATGACTCTGTAAGGAGGATGAAACCAGAGATGCCAGTAGATATGGCCGCAGCATTAGGAAGACCCTTTAAATATATGATCCTCACAGAGTATTACTTATAAAAGCTTTTAAAAACCATTTGGAAAATAATTTGAAATTGTTAACCCTTAATTTGGCAGTGTATGACATACCATACATACCATAAGGTTCACATTTTTTGTTTGATTTGTGTTTTTATTTTTTTTCTGATTCAAAATCAAAAAGGGTTTGAATTCCCGACTTTTTTTATTATTGCCAAATTAAGGGTTAAAGGTACTATCTTTTTTTTAGAACTTGGTGAACTTATAATTTTGTCGTTCTTGAGGGATCCTGTATTTAGTGGACGTCTTTCGGCTGAAATGATTGTCTTCTCACTGGTTTATACATATATGCAAATAGGAACTGATCAGGCGCGGTGGCGCGGCGTAGGTACTAATTAAAAGCCCGTCGGTTTTGCGGTGCGGATGCCACTAGATACTCGTTTTATTATTATTATTAGTTCCTAATATATATATACAAATCGTTCCGCGAATGAACGATGAGTTAAAAGCGAAATGATATTGTAATTGCGCTAATTTATTCAATAAAAATGTATCTCGTAGACTACGTTAATGTCGATTATTTTGTTTGGAGTTTATCATTATCAGTTCTCAATGTAAATCATTGCCATCACGCCTGGTATGTTCTTTTTTGCAGTACCTACTTACTATTAATCAAACTTTAACCCCTTTTACATAAAACGTTATAAATAACGGTGTTCAAAGCCATAATAGTTAATATGTGCCAACAACGTGTCTTAACTATTACCTATTGGTCTTTAAGTACCTGTTGTGATTTTGTATGAATAAAGGGGTGGCGAATAGCTTACGCATGTGGTTATGTATAAGCACATGCTTACACACACATACGCATAGAATTAGTTCCATGAACACGAACTAGATGGCAGAAGTTACGACACGAACGTCACGAACAGGAAAAAACGCAGAGTTACCAGTCTATATCCCAGTATACAATAGTAGTCTTTGGATGAAACATCGGAAGTACGTCGTTCCCATGGTAGTTAATCGAAAACGTTTTTTTGACATTTAGTATTTTACTAGGCGTTTGTATTTTAATTATTTTTTGTAATTTTTCATAATCATTTTGTTATTTACGGCCGTACAAATGGGTTCCACTGGCAATTTCGATGATTCATTCAAGCCATTTGACCCTTTGCAGAATATCAAACTGAGATTTAAGGAGGAGAAATTGGAAGAAATCGTTAATTATTTTGATCGATTCGCAAAGCCCATACTAGTAATAAATAAAGACCCACCTATTCGAGCAATAACGATTGAAAGATTCATGAAGTTTTTGACTTTCAGAAAGTAGTGTTTTTCAGTATTTGTTTTCATTTAGGCCAAGCTGCAAACAGACCGAGAGCGCCTCCGCTCTCGGTCTGCGCCTTCCCATAATAAAAAGAGTGCCCAAAGCGTGGTGGAGGCGGTTTTGGTATGGGAACGTGCCGCACCGCTCGGCCTCCGCTTTCGGTGCGTTTGTGGCTTTAGTGCATTAGTATTATGGCCCACGGCATTAAAGCATCCATTATTTTGCACCATTCACTATGTTATATGAGTAGTTTGTATACAGTCTGTACTAGTGTTGAAAGTTCTTTCGGAGAGTTGTTAACGAGATTTACAGCGTGTTTTTACCCTAGGTCTAGGAGAAGTCCGTTATTGAGCGCTTTCTGCCTATTTTTTGGGATTGCTTTCGCAGACAACCACTACTCCATCAGCGTTGCCCTCGTGGGTCCGTTTCCAGGGAAGAGGGCACAACTTCCCCAGACTCACTTCGCTTAAGACACCACGGAACACGTGGGGAACGTATCAGCGCAGAACCGCTTATGTCAGCGCCACACTCTCGCCGAGACTGGGCGAGGCGGACGGAGTTCTTTTGACTGCTTCGCCCAGCCTCGATGTGAGTGGATCTAGCACGCGCAGGAGCTGGTCGACTTAAAAGCTGCCTTTACATATATTTTACTAGAGGACGCCCGCGACTTCGTACGCGTAGAATTAGTTTCCCGCTACTTCCCTTATTTTAAACCCTTAGGGGATGAATTTTCAAAAATCCTTTCTCAGTGCTCACTTACATCATGAAAGGAAACCCTGTACCAAATTTCAAGTACAGTAGTTTCGGCTGTGCGTTGACATATAAGTCAGTGAGTCAGTTTTGCCTTTTATATATATAGATTAATACAGATTAGTGGCTAAAGTATGGAAGTATGGAAATCAATAGAACTAAAATTTTAATCAAAATTACAAAGCAAAAGGCCTTGATTTTTTTGGAAAATTAACCGTTCTGTTTCAGTCCCACATACTGCTGTGCCCTGTGTAGAGTTTACGTGTTAACTTCCTCCTAGTACCTACTTCTTACTAATACTTCTTAACTTCGTGAAATAATTTATGTTCATGTTATTGCAATAAATTAACATAAATATGAATAAATGTAAATACTTGAATTACAGATTTGATCCACGAGTATTTGAATACCCCACTTATGCCGAAGTAATGACGTATGCGGAAATGTTAAAAGCAGACAAGACGAGAGTACTTTCAGAAGATCAAGTAATATACATATTAAACGATCGGACCAGAGAACCGGAAATTAAAAAAGAATTGAAAAAGGCTTTTGCAGTGGGTACAATATTTTTACTAGCTTTTATTTAACACATTTGCACTGACACAAACGTTAATTTATCTTAACCGATTTTTTTCATACTTTCACGTACTTGTTTTTTCAGCTTTTCGACACAGAAAAGCGAACTTATTTGGAACTTGATGAACTCCAAGCTTTAGTAACTTCATATGGAGATACGTTAACCGAGGATGAAACCAGGGAATTGCTTCGCGACGCCAACGTTATTGGCGACGGAAACATTTTTTACGACGATTTCGTTGATAGCATGTTTAGTCTCGCGCCCGAGTTATATGAGATAAAGGTAGGTATAATAGGCTAGTGTCCTAAAAAAAATCTAATTAGTCCGTCATTTACATTATCAAAAAATATTGAACACATATTTTTTATTTTGTCAATTAAACAAAAAATTACAAAGATAAAGTGCGTTGAAGTTTCGCGTGACGTCACGCCGTGGCACACTTTACGTTGTGACGTCACGAGCCCCCACTCCCGAACTTTGATGTGCGTTATATTTGTTTATTTTGATTGATATGAAAAAGCAAAAAATACGTGTTCAATATTTTTTGATAATCTCACTGACGGACTAATAAGTTTTTTTAATGCCTTGTTTTGTCGACACTCTTTTCATACACCGTTTCTGTTCGCATTTTCATTTCATCGACAGGCTTTTGTAGGTGCAGGGGTAAACATTTTGTGATAGTCACAATTCTAACCTAACAACGCTATACGCGCTAAGGTTAACTTTGTCCATATTCCCATCTCGTCCACATTCTCATGTCGGCCACCTTACCATGTCGTCCACATTCCCATTTCGTCCTCATTCCCATTTTGTTCACATTTCTATCTCGTCCACATTCCCTTTTCGTCCAAATTCTTATCTCGTCCACATTCTTATCTCGTCCACATTCCCATTTCGTTCACATTCCCAACAACTAGGGAACAACCGAGTGATCGAATTGATATCGAACAGCCCTTCAGTCCTAACTTAGGTTGTAGACGAGTTAGGAATAAGGACGAGTTGGGAATGTGGACTAAGTGGAAATACGGACGAGATGGGAATGAGGACGAGTTGGGAATATGGACCAGACAGGAAATGGACAATTTGGGATTGGTATGTGGACGAGTTGGGAATGTGGCCGAGATGAGAATGTGGACGAAATGGGAATATGGACAAATTGAACCCGAACGAACCTACATAATTATTATTTAAGATAACCTTAAATCAAAACAGCCATACCGAAAATAGCTTTCGATTAAGTGAAGTTCGGTGAAACGATTCATTCAATAAAATGAGTGTCGGTGAAACCGCTTGTTTCGTGTCACACCGGAGAAATGCTTATGGGCATGTGACGAGAAGAGCTTTAAGTATGAATATGGTTTCAGTGGAAGGTAGAAATCTACCGAGAGGTGGATGGAATGTATGAAGAGTGATATGGTAAATCCCGAGATGAGGGCTGATAGGGATGTTCGGAAGAAAAAGACGTGTTGCGCCGACCTGATATGATGGCGATAGTGACAAAAAGATGATAAATGATTAATGATACTTTATTGGTAACATAATGTTACATTACAACTCAAATGGTACATATGACGACGATGATAGAATATAATAGAATATAATAGAAAAATATTTATTTCACTTAATTATAAATTATAACAGTGTGTGAAAAGTAGTGCTGAGAAAATGGTATCTACTCAGCTATAAGTCGTACCACCTATTGGAAGTGCGACGCTAGTATTCTGTGGACTCACGGACTGGTTTTGCTAGACAGCATAAGTATATTGCATTCGCTTCTCCCCTCAAGTTAAAATAGGGAAAGTCATTGAACTCAGAAATGACTCAGAACTCAGAACTCGGACTCATTTAGTACTTATATCACACATTTAGTGCAGACAACCTACACATTTAGTGCTTATATCAAATGAATTCTGTATTTTAGAAGTATAATAATTAACCTAGTACCAATTTCACCATACGAATCATACGATGTTGAAACTGCCTCTAAGTTAATTATTATACTTGTACGATGGTGAAATTGGTACTTAACCTGTCAATATTTTCATACCTGTATTTATATTTGTGCCTTAACATGATGATGAGATGATGATGATTCTGCGTTGTTGGTTGAATTTCTCACTACGCTCACAGTTCCATTTCTTAGAGTTCTTCGCTGCGCATTCAATATTTCACTTTCGCCAGGAATAGTTTATTTTTCTGCCTAAAAAGTATGTTTTCGGTTATCAGACTGAACTTTTATACGACGATGTTGCCGAGGATCCTACGGTACCGCCCGAACCAAAGGTGGAAGAAGAAATAGAGGAAGAAGAAAAAGAAGCACCGCCACCTCCCGCACCAGCACCGCCGCCGCCGCCACCTAAAGGGGCCAAAGCGGCTAAAGGAAAAGGGAAAAAAGGAAAATAACCAACTAATTTCTCTCAACGTTTCACCGGCGTAAATTTTTGTTGGTAAAAAAGCCAACTTTTTCTAAAGTGGTGGGGTAAAAGTTCTGTGTTACTTTTGTTTCTCACTTCAACACTCCTTTAAAACCAATAAAATGATGTCATTATGAATGTTTTTTTTGTTATCCTGCCTTTTGGCCGATATATGTTTGGCAAATATCGTTACCAACCGTTTTTATTTGCCGACCCATTTTTTTTTCTGTAACTGTATTTCAGGATTTATTTCAGCACCATCGTGTAGAACCCTATAGGTTAGGTTAGGTTAGTTTTTATAAAAATCCTGAAATATTTACGGTTACAGAAAAAAAGCGGGTTGGTAAATGAAACGGTTAGGAAACGATACATTTTGCCTAACATATTTTGCCCTGTATGGGCATAAGTTATCCGTTTTTAGGGTTCCGTACCAAAATGGTAAAAAAGGAACCCTTTTGGAGAGACTTCGTTGTCTGTCTGTCTGTATGTCATAGCGGGTTTTATCAGCAACTTGAAATTTGGCATCGTTGTCCAACTTGCTTACTCGCATATGTATTTAGTAAAAAATATATATAAATAATTGAAAATAATAGGGACTCATGGAGATCAAGGGGGCAGGCCTTTGCCCAGCAGTGGGACACTCATATAGGCTAGGAAAAAATAACATAAAACATTATTTTTTTGGCTTTTCTGTGATGACCTTTTTGATTTATAGCCTAAAATGTACAAAAAATCTGAAAAAATCCTGACGTGTGCGTGTGTGTGCGTTACTTATATTTTATAGAAAAAATAAATCATTATTTACAGTTTTTGAGAAATAACAAAAAATCTTTGAAATTCTGTATTAAAATTTAGGCTAGTCAAAATGGACCTTATTGCATATAAAATAAAGTTCATAACAAAATCAGTATTTTCTTTTGCGGTTACCGAGCATAATTATTATCTTAAATACGGAACTCGGTGCCCGAGTCCGATTCGCACTTGACCGGTTTTTTTTTACTATAGCATGCGTAGAGTCAGGGTATTAAGAAGATAAATTCGAAACTTCGGGTGTCGAGTCCCTGTCACTCGTCACTTGAGACTAAATCGAGAGAAAGGGATGGATGGAGTTAACGTAACTTCGAACTTCGATTCTTAAAGTATAGTCCATTCGCTTTGATAGTGTCGCTACATTCGCACGTACTTGTAGTTATTGTAATAAAATACGAATATAATTCGAAGTAAACTGCCATATTCCCTTACGGCGTAACACCCGCAAGTGAATTAGGCAGTTTACATAGAAATATATTCGTATTTTATAACAATAACCACAAGTACGTGTAAGTGTAGCGACACTATCCAAGCGAATGGACTATAAGGCCTCTGGTATTATTGGTAATACATATAGTTACCACGAAGCACTATAAGTAATTCGAAACTTCGAATGTTCCATCCTTTTCACTCGTCATCAGAGACTGAATCAGGAGAAAGAGACGGAGATATTGTATTGCCATGGTGGCATTTCACTGTTGTTATTTGTCAAATATTATTGTTTCATCTCTTTCATTATAAGTCAAATGTAAGAGATATGTAATATCAATTGTAACATCAATATTTGGCAAACATGCCCAATCACCATACCCTACTTTGAAAATCGAAGTTCGAAATTACAATCTCAGACCTAGCCCTATTTTACGACAGGTTTATATCGTAGTTTTGCACGATGGACGCATTTAAAAAACCATCGCTGGGGTGGGGGGAGGGTAGTGAACTTTAATTAAACACCACACCCAAATGTATCATGTCACACAAGCTTTAAAACTTTATTAATTTGTTTGTCAAAAAACATAGAATTATTAACTAACTGGATCAATCCGTCTCGAGTAGCTCGAGTTTACTTCCGCATACCAGAGACAACTAGACAATAACATAAATAAAAGAAAAATATTATCTTGTCTATGTTAATGACATGTCGTTCAGTGAGTTGAATAGGCAATAGAATCAAATTATTTTCATTACATTCACTGTTTCCTTTATGTTATCGTATGTTGATAAGTGCATTTATGTAAGATTACGGATATTATTACCACGCTAGTTTACATTTTGTAAAAAGTCTAAATCTACATTATGGATCTCGAAGACAATGCTCTGGGTCTGACCCAAGAGCAGACTGACAAGATCTTGCAGTTCCAAGATCTCACTGGCATCGAGGACATGGCGATATGTAGAGACGTTCTGCAGAGGCAACAATGGGATTTAGAGGTAATTCAACTTTCGCTGCTGTCTTAGAAGGTTTTCAAGCGTCCGATTATGTTTTGAGGTCAGGTTTGTTGATATGAGTTTAATTGTTTTATAACTTTGGATAACTCTGTAACAGCCCTAATTTTACTTTAATAACAGTCAATAGTTATTCAACAGCTACAGAAAATATTTGTATGTCTATTATATAGCAACTATTACATTTTTCTTTTTAGGTAGCAATTCAAGAGCAATTGAATATTCGAGAAGGCCGCCCATCGGTGTTCGCAACAGAGGCCCGGGCGCCGCCCGTCGTCCACGACTATGTAGCGCAGCAGGTGTTCACAGACGATCCCCCGGAGGGCCCGGGTGGCGTGCGAGGGCTCTTTCGCTATGTCTACAACCTAGTATATTCAATGTGCTATAGTACATTAACATCAGTATTAAACCTGTTGTTAAGTTTCGTTCGCAATGATGATAGGAGACGTAAGTCCTGTTGTTTTAAAATGATTTACAGTCTTTGGTCAATTCTTTGGTATAAGACAGTTTTAGTAAATGGTCTTAAAGTGGACCAGTTAAAATATCCAGTGATATGAATATGTAGTTCTACGTTACTTATAGATAGTGGGGTCCAATGTTTGTAACATATTTTCGCTACATAGCTGAAAATTGCTTGTACAAGCTACTTGTAGCAGTGGCTGGTGGTGAATGTGTTAAAGTGTGGGATTTATTTGAATGCATGAGTAAGATATGAATACATATTGAATGAACATACATCAAATTAGTAACAATTTCAAGTGTCGTGCTGGAATTAGTAGTAAATTATCCATAAAGTTTGGCATGTACAATATCTATAGATCACTAATGTCACCACTTCTGATAGTGTTTTTGGACTACATTAGCACTAATTTAAACAGAACTTATCATGTCAAGTAATTTTTCCGATTCAATTGGGTGGCTAAACTATATTTATACTGTAGAAAAACAGGACCTCTATTTGACAAGGTAAAGCCATATTGCCTTTAATGTGTTATCATATTGTCGATATTTTAATAGCTCTTATTTACTTGACAGTAATGGTGATCGAGTTAAACACTATACATACATAACAATTCAAAAGCTGTCCCTTTACTTTCTCAACCTCATATCTGAACGAATAGTTAGATAGATAGGAAAAGCACTCCTGTGCCATAAATAATAAAGACTAATTTCCTATCTAACTATTCAATAAGATACAAGGTTGAGAAAGTAAAGGGATGAATGTATTGTTTTATCGTCTAGACCTGTAGAATCTCAGCACAGGCAACAGCATGTTGGGCCATACGTAGTGTTGAGGTTCCATTGTTGTATTACAATCACAAACAATAATATCACTGGAAAGCACAAGTCTAAGCAACTTTATGTTAATCTGATTTGGTGCGATCCTGGATGATATTTTAGCAGGTATAAAAAAAATATTTGCTTACTTAAGAGCCAATGAAGTCTACCAGAGTTCTAGTCTCTTTAGTCTAAACACAATATTTTAAAAAATACAAGGAATTTCATTTGTCCTAGATATCTGACAAGGCATCTAACCTGGATAGCCTGTTTACCAGGTTTTAAATTTTTGACAGTTTAGCCCAGCAGTTCAAACTTTGTGTTAAAGTGACAAAGAACTAAAGTGTACACATACTTAGGTATAAGGCCCACCGTGCTTAAATGTAAATGAGGATGATTTTAATAATCAGAATAACTGCCGCACTCAGAGACGTCAATTAAATTTAATGCTTGTTTAGTGACGTGTTGTCTTATTCTATTGCTATAGCAGAGAAAGTGACAGCAGCAACATTAATCAAGCTATAATTTAATTGATGTCTCTGCGTGTGGCAGTAAGACTTTTATATCGAAATCTACTTTTGTGATATGTAGATAGATAAAAAATTACTAAATCAACTATATTTTTTTTAGTCGTGACAGACCCCCTGGCAGATGTGGTGGGCTTCATCAACAATTATACATCGAAATACAACCCACACCCAGTGTTCTACCAAGGCACGTATGCACAGGCTCTCAACGATGCCAAGAAAGAGCTGCTATTCCTCATAGTCTATCTGCATTCTGACTCTGCTTCCGAAACAGCGAATTTTTGCAGGTTAGTTTTTTTAAATCTATTTTGTATGTCCCAGTGTCCAGCTGCGCCAAAGCCTCCTAGGTTGTTCTTCACTTCTCTCAACCCTTTGAACAGACCTTCATAGGTTTCCAAACTTTTTGGGATAAAAAAATATTGCCCACATAGCAATAAAAAAAAAACCACACCCGACATAAAACAAAAGCAAATGGAAATAAAAGGGTATTTACGTACCTTTTTTCACGAACAGAAAAATGGTACAAGGATTAACATTGGTATATCAGATATCATTAGAAGTAGGTATCAATACCAAAAACAAAATTTGAACCACACCCTTTGGGAACCTATGTACTAGTTAAAGTTGTAGGGACCTTTGGGAACCTATGTATTAGTTAAAATTGTAGGCGCCCTTAGGGAGTCTATGTACTAGTTTAAATGGTAAGGGCCCTTTAGGAACCTGTGTACTAGTTTAAATCGTAAGGGGCCCTTTGGGAACCTACGTACTAGTTTAAATTGTAGGCGCCCTTTGGGAACCTATGTACTAGTTTAAGTTGTAAGCGCCCTTTGGGAACCTATGTACTAGTTTAAATTGTAAGGGCCCTTTGGGAACCTATGTACTATTTAACACGTTCGGCGCCGGCAGTGATTCACTGAGCCCTAAGCTATGCCGGGTGAAATTATAGTGGTCACGTATTTGTGTCACTGGCATAGGAGTACGAATTACATGGACACAAATACGTGTCAACTGGCATAGTTTATAGGTAAAATATTAAAATGCGTATAATTTTGCGGCGTCAGTCGTCTTTCTAACTTGTAGTCGAATGGTGCTAGTGCTGGAAAAAATACTGCAAAATATTTGAAAAATTTTAGAACCGCCGATTTGTGTCGAAAAATGACACAGATTTGTGTCATCGGCATTGTATAAGGGTAACTTCTATGAAATCTAAAAAACTTACAGATTTTAAAACCAAAGCGGAATTCGATTAATATTTCAATAACATAACTGAACATTTTTTTTTTTTAATTCGAAATTTTTCGACAAAGAGGCTTGAAAATAAAAACACAACATATGTGTCACCGGCATAGGAGTCAGAATTTTTTGATCACAGACGTTGTGTCACCGGCGCCGAACGTGTTAAAATTGCAGGCGCCCTTTTTGAACCTATGTACTAGTTTAAATTGTAAGGGCCCTTTGGGAACCTGTGTACTAGTTTAAATTGTAGGGGCCCTTTGGGAACCTGTGTACTAGTTTAAATTTTAGGGGCCCTTTTGGAACCTGTGTACTAGTTTAAATTGAAGGGGCCCTTTGGGAACCTATGTACTAGTTTAACTTGTAGGGGCCCTTTGGGAACCTATGTGCTAGTTTAAATTGTAGGCACCCTTTTTGAACCTATGTACTAGTTTAAATTGTAGGGGCCCTTGGGAACCTATGTACTAGTTTAAATAGTAGGGGCCCTTTGGGAACCTATGTACTAGTTTAAATTGTAAGGGCCCTTTGGGAACCTATGTACTAGTTTAAGTTGTAGGGGCCCTTTGGGAACCTATGTACTAGTTTAAATTGTAGGCGCTCTTTGGGAACCTATGTGCTAGTTTAAGTGGTCGAGGCCCTTTGGGAACCTATGTGCTAGTTTAAGTTGTAGGCGCCCCTTGGGAACCTGTGTGCTAGTTTAAGTTGCAGGCGCCCTTTGGGAACCTGTGTACTAGTTAAAGTTGTAGTGTAGGGGCCCTTTGGGAACCTAGGTAGTACTTTAAGTTGTAGGCGCCCTTTGGGAAGCTGTGTACTAGTTTAAATTGTAAGGGCCCTTTGGGAACCTAATGTACTAGTGTAAATTGTAGGGGCCCTTTGGTAACCTGTGCACTATTTAGTTTAAATTGTAGAGGCCCTTTGGGAACCTGTGTACTAGTTTAAATTGGTTCAGAGGGAGTATTACGTACTGACATAACCTGAGAAGTTCCTAGGCGGTG
Organism: Acleris literana; assembly: GCA_946894065.1. NCBI lineage: Eukaryota > Metazoa > Arthropoda > Insecta > Lepidoptera > Tortricidae > Acleris > Acleris literana. The sequence continues at coordinate 15,130,733 of OX335684.1, read as the reverse complement.
TAAAGGACAGTGATATAATAGTATCACTCCTATAGCTCTATCCCTTTTACTGATGACTGACTGGAATTTGGCAGGTTTCAATAGCTCACTATATTATGGCCTCTGATTTTACTAAATACTGGCTTAAGACAACTTACAGTAGAAAGTGTGATGTAAATGTTGGTATGGTATTTTTATGATTCAAAAAGGTGTAGCGAAATGAAAAATCTTAAAATATGTAATTCATTTTCATTATGCAAGGTGTTCAATGAACTTTAAGTGACCCTTTTTTAATAGTGGTATCTTAGGAGACAGACCACTAATTTTCATCCAATCCCACTAATATTATTAATGCGAAAGTTTGTGTTAGTTCCTTACTTCTAATTTGGAATGGAGAGAGCTCTCGAGGGAATAGCGATAAACGACTTCTACGCGGACGGAGCCGTGGGCAGAGGCTATTTTAAATAAAATTGTCTGCAGAATCATTAAATTCACTATTTATCCGTGCAATAAAGAAAACTTTTAATTTTTAAATCTTTGCCCTATAAACTTAAAAAGAAATATGACCAAATTAGTTGATCGACATGATAAATTCCACCTCTTCAGGACAACACTGGGAGACCCAGACGTGATCTCATACATGAACACCCACGCGTTGTTCTGGGGCTGTTCCGTGGACACGTCGGAGGGCTGGCGCGTGGCACAGTCGGTGGGGGGGGCGGCGCTACCCGCTGCTGTGCGTGGTGTGCGTGCGCGAGCACCGCATGACCGTGGTGGCGCGCAGCGAGGGCGCCTGCTCGCCGCAGCAGCTGCTGCAGAGGCTCACGAGGGTCGTCACGGACAACGAGCTACACCTCGTGGCGGCGAGGGCTGATAGGTAACTCGTACACGCTGTATATTAGCTTCACTTGTAACTAGCAATCTAACAAATGATGTAATCAAAATTTGGAAGTCAATTTTAAGTCCATAAACTGCACTTTCTGCCGAGCCATGCATTGTGCTTTCTCAATTACTGCGAAGAAATTAAACCATTAATGATATTAATTATTTACGTATTAGTATGAAATAAACTAAGAATATTTTTATTTTGTATGAAAACGGCCTGTCAAGTGATGTTTTCTGACCCCAAACCAAACCAAAAATGTTCATATTTCCGAGCAGTGTTTAGAAAACTACTTTTGATTCTCATCATCATCAGCCGCAAGAAGTCCACTGCTGGACAAAGGCCTTCCCCAATTCCACAACGATCGGTCCTCTGCTGCTGTCGTCCAGCGGTTTCCCGCGACCTTTATCAATTATTGATTGTCAGTTTGACCTGAAATTGGGCATACTTATGCAAGTCTTTACAAGTTTTACAATAAATCCGATGACAATGCAGTATTATAGTATCTAAGAGCTGATCTGATGATGAAGTCGCGAGGCGGCAACAGGGTCTCCGCTGTACTTAACATAAACCCAACAGGTTTGGATGCGTTTGTTTAGTCTCGATAAGCCGATGATGAATTGATGACTGCAGAAAATAGTACCGTCGTCGGCGACAGCAAAAAAGGTATAAAATGTAGTATATTGACATTGTGTGGTATTACACAGAGTGGAACGCGAGGTGACAGCGCGCCTGCGGGCCTCCCAGGACGAGGCGTACGCGGAGTCGCTCGCGGCCGACCAGGAGAAGGAGCGCCGCCGCGCCGCCGACCGCGCCGCCGTGCTGCAGCAGGAGCACGACAACAGCAAGCGCCGCGAGCAGGAGGAGCACCGCAAGCACCAGGTACCACGGGCAGAGGGAGCGGCACCAGGTATAAAGGGGCGGGCACTAGGTACAGGGGGGCGCCAGGGAAAGGGGGACGGGCACCAGGGACTGGGGGGGCATTATGTACAGTGGGACGGGCTCCAGGTACAAGGAGAAGGGCACCATGTACAGGGGGCACAAGGGACTGGGGGACGGGCATCAGGTACAGGGGCACTAGAGACGGGGGGCACTAGGGACAGGGGGATGGGCATTAGATACAGGAGGACGGGTAGTAGGTACAGGGGGCACTAGAGACCGTGTGTCGGGCACCAGGTAAAGGGGGGTACTAGGGACAGGGGGATGGATTAAGTACATGGAGACGGCATCAAGTACTGGGGGATGGGCACCAGATAGAGGGGGACAGTCACCAGGTACAGAGGGCACTAGGGATAGGGGGACGGCTTCAATTACATGGGAATGTCATCAAGTACTGGGGGATGGGCACTAGATATAGGGGGACGGGCACCAGGTACTGGGGGGGGTCACCAGGAATAGGGGACGGCACCAAGTGCAGGGGGATCGGCACCAGATACAGGGGGCCCGCGAGCAGGTACCGGGGGCACACACGAGGTACAGGGTGGCACTAGGGATGGGGGCTCTAGGGACGGGGGGCTTTAGGAACGGGGGTTTTAGGGTCGGGGCTCTAGGGACGGGGGCTTTAGGGATGGGGGGGCTCTAGGGACGGGGGCTCTAGGGACGGGGGGCTCTAGGGACGGGGGGCTCTAGGGACGGGGGGATGGGTACCAGGGATACTTTAACTGGAATTATTCCTAGCTAGTCTAAATCAAACCGGTGGAGCCGTTTCAAAATTGTTAGCTCTGAAAGTAGAGTTGAAATGATTTAGGTATACGGTTTTTATCAGTATTGTTATTTGGCGGCACCTGCGTTGCGGTTGTGGTGTAATGTTGTGTGATTGGTCCCAGCTGCGGGAGGCGCGCGTGGCGACGGCGGCGCGGCTGCCTCCCGAGCCGGCGGAGGGCCCGGGCGCCGTGGCGCTGCTCATCCGGCTGCCCGGCGGGGAGCGGCTCACCAGGCGGTTCTCCGTCGAACACACCACGCAGGTACACACCGACATACAGCCGGCGGAGGGCCCGGGCGCCGTGGCGCTGCTCATCCGGCTGCCCGGCGGGGAGCGGCTCACCAGGCGGTTCTCCGTCGAACACACCACGCAGGTACACACCGACATACAGCCGGCGGAGGGCCCGGGCGCCGTGGCGCTGCTCATCCGGCTGCCCGGCGGGGAGCGGCTCACCAGGCGGTTCTCCGTCGAACACACCACGCAGGTACACACCGACATACAGCCGGCGGAGGGCCCGGGCGCCGTGGCGCTGCTCATCCGGCTGCCCGGCGGGGAGCGGCTCACCAGGCGGTTCTCCGTCGAACACACCACGCAGGTACACACCGACATACAGCCGGCGGAGGGCCCGGGCGCCGTGGCGCTGCTCATCCGGCTGCCCGGCGGGGAGCGGCTCACCAGGCGGTTCTCCGTCGAACACACCACGCAGGTACACACCGACATACAGCCGGCGGAGGGCCCGGGCGCCGTGGCGCTGCTCATCCGGCTGCCCGGCGGGGAGCGGCTCACCAGGCGGTTCTCCGTCGAACACACCACGCAGGTACACACCGACATACAGCCGGCGGAGGGCCCGGGCGCCGTGGCGCTGCTCATCCGGCTGCCCGGCGGGGAGCGGCTCACCAGGCGGTTCTCCGTCGAACACACCACGCAGGTACACACCGACATACAGCCGGCGGAGGGCCCGGGCGCCGTGGCGCTGCTCATCCGGCTGCCCGGCGGGGAGCGGCTCACCAGGCGGTTCTCCGTCGAACACACCACGCAGGTACACACCGACATACAGCCGGCGGAGGGCCCGGGCGCCGTGGCGCTGCTCATCCGGCTGCCCGGCGGGGAGCGGCTCACCAGGCGGTTCTCCGTCGAACACACCACGCAGGTACACACCGACATACAGCCGGCGGAGGGCCCGGGCGCCGTGGCGCTGCTCATCCGGCTGCCCGGCGGGGAGCGGCTCACCAGGCGGTTCTCCGTCGAACACACCACGCAGGTACACACCGACATACAGCCGGCGGAGGGCCCGGGCGCCGTGGCGCTGCTCATCCGGCTGCCCGGCGGGGAGCGGCTCACCAGGCGGTTCTCCGTCGAACACACCACGCAGGTACACACCGACATACAGCCGGCGGAGGGCCCGGGCGCCGTGGCGCTGCTCATCCGGCTGCCCGGCGGGGAGCGGCTCACCAGGCGGTTCTCCGTCGAACACACCACGCAGGTACACACCGACATACAGCCGGCGGAGGGCCCGGGCGCCGTGGCGCTGCTCATCCGGCTGCCCGGCGGGGAGCGGCTCACCAGGCGGTTCTCCGTCGAACACACCACGCAGGTACACACCGACATACAGCCGGCGGAGGGCCCGGGCGCCGTGGCGCTGCTCATCCGGCTGCCCGGCGGGGAGCGGCTCACCAGGCGGTTCTCCGTCGAACACACCACGCAGGTACACACCGACATACAGCCGGCGGAGGGCCCGGGCGCCGTGGCGCTGCTCATCCGGCTGCCCGGCGGGGAGCGGCTCACCAGGCGGTTCTCCGTCGAACACACCACGCAGGTACACACCGACATACAGCCGGCGGAGGGCCCGGGCGCCGTGGCGCTGCTCATCCGGCTGCCCGGCGGGGAGCGGCTCACCAGGCGGTTCTCCGTCGAACACACCACGCAGGTACACACCGACATACAGCCGGCGGAGGGCCCGGGCGCCGTGGCGCTGCTCATCCGGCTGCCCGGCGGGGAGCGGCTCACCAGGCGGTTCTCCGTCGAACACACCACGCAGGTACACACCGACATACAGCCGGCGGAGGGCCCGGGCGCCGTGGCGCTGCTCATCCGGCTGCCCGGCGGGGAGCGGCTCACCAGGCGGTTCTCCGTCGAACACACCACGCAGGTACACACCGACATACAGCCGGCGGAGGGCCCGGGCGCCGTGGCGCTGCTCATCCGGCTGCCCGGCGGGGAGCGGCTCACCAGGCGGTTCTCCGTCGAACACACCACGCAGGTACACACCGACATACAGCCGGCGGAGGGCCCGGGCGCCGTGGCGCTGCTCATCCGGCTGCCCGGCGGGGAGCGGCTCACCAGGCGGTTCTCCGTCGAACACACCACGCAGGTACACACCGACATACAGCCGGCGGAGGGCCCGGGCGCCGTGGCGCTGCTCATCCGGCTGCCCGGCGGGGAGCGGCTCACCAGGCGGTTCTCCGTCGAACACACCACGCAGGTACACACCGACATACAGCCGGCGGAGGGCCCGGGCGCCGTGGCGCTGCTCATCCGGCTGCCCGGCGGGGAGCGGCTCACCAGGCGGTTCTCCGTCGAACACACCACGCAGGTACACACCGACATACAGCCGGCGGAGGGCCCGGGCGCCGTGGCGCTGCTCATCCGGCTGCCCGGCGGGGAGCGGCTCACCAGGCGGTTCTCCGTCGAACACACCACGCAGGTACACACCGACATACAGCCGGCGGAGGGCCCGGGCGCCGTGGCGCTGCTCATCCGGCTGCCCGGCGGGGAGCGGCTCACCAGGCGGTTCTCCGTCGAACACACCACGCAGGTACACACCGACATACAGCCGGCGGAGGGCCCGGGCGCCGTGGCGCTGCTCATCCGGCTGCCCGGCGGGGAGCGGCTCACCAGGCGGTTCTCCGTCGAACACACCACGCAGGTACACACCGACATACAGCCGGCGGAGGGCCCGGGCGCCGTGGCGCTGCTCATCCGGCTGCCCGGCGGGGAGCGGCTCACCAGGCGGTTCTCCGTCGAACACACCACGCAGGTACACACCGACATACAGCCGGCGGAGGGCCCGGGCGCCGTGGCGCTGCTCATCCGGCTGCCCGGCGGGGAGCGGCTCACCAGGCGGTTCTCCGTCGAACACACCACGCAGGTACACACCGACATACAGCCG